>OY829914.1:195619427-197038005 GCA_963691935.1 Nephrotoma guestfalica | reverse complement strand
GTTGTGGCTAGATACCACAGAGGAAATTTGGAAAACAGATCGTCCTTATATAAGATGAATCCTTATTTTTATAGTTACAATTTTATAGTTACAATGAATCTTCAATGCATCTAGCATTCACAATTTCTACATTATACTTCAGCTATTATCCCGCCTGCACCGGCACCCATAGGGTCCTGGAAAAAAATATTCTATTATTTTTATTAGTTAGATAGTTATAATAAGCGAGGTTGCTAATTTTTAATAAATTCGATTTTTGAAATGAAAGGGGCCCAATCTGTGTGCCTGAAATGAATCTCAAAAATTACCGATTTAACTGGAACTCAGAATTTTCTTAAGAGACTGGAATATTTGCTTAGAACAAATGTACTTTGCAACTGATTTGGATTAAACTATTTTGTAAGATGAATAGAAATTAGTCATTTAGCCGATAAGATTGCCACTCCGATTGGATGTTGAAATTGTTATTCCAATATAAGCCACCAGCGTATACTTTATGGTAAGTTGAATGTTCCGCACATTAAAGCATACCCTATGCAACAGTTAAACCTTAGAACGATAATATTCAACTCTGAGCCGTCACCTAATCGGCAGCACAATCCATTGCAATTATGTTTTAAACAATATTTGCTAACAGACTGAGTACTGTAGACTTTGTGTAACCGAAAGCAGTACATAATAAAACTGATGGCATACGTTGCAGCATGAACATCTTAGTCGAGGTAGTTTATAACATTTCAGAGCTACTTTTAGCAAAGTCTTCAAAAACCAGGTTAGTTTAAGTTGGGGTTCGAGTACTGTAATAATTTATATAACTTTGAAAAGAATTGGCATTTTATTTCTAACAAAACCAGTAATACAAGTCGAAATTGTAAACCAATTTGTTGGATTAAGTGGTACATCTCACAAATAAAGAACCTTAATATTTATGTGGTAACAAAGGGCCAACAAATATTTAGCTATTTAAAATGCCATTTTCATACCGCAACACAAAATATAAAATCTCGTTTTTATGCTGTACAATGGTGTTGCTTTCATAAATATTCCGTATAATTCACTATTTATGGGCTTAAAATTCATAATTCGACTTTATTGCAAACAAGGCAAAATGGAAATTAAATTTAAAAATATGTAGGCAAAAAAACGAAAATTTAAAAATCCACAACAAAGCTAAAACAACGATATCGTATTTTCCCAATACATACTCGTCTTTCCTCTACTTCCGGTGAATCAACATACTCGACAATATTTGGTATTATTTTTGGAAATGTGTTAGACCTACATATCCGACCGAAGCTGTAATACAGGAATCGATACATTCAATTTTAATGACCAAACATTTTTATGACACCTAAATATTTAATAGCTTTCAAAATTGATCTAATGCTTTGCCAGCCATACAACAGAATCACTCAGGCGGAAGACGAATTGAGATAATAAAAAATAAAATTTACGTATCTCGTTTAAAAGTAATACCCTGTGTAAAAATTATTGCAACTAGTCCAGTTTATAAAATTTTCCCTGTAGAACCTCACCAAAGTAAGATTGCCACGTTCATATTATTTTAATGTAATCCTTCCACCTACATCAGATTAAATTTAAACACCTAAACATTTTTATTTAAAAGGACGTGAAACGTAGATAAAAACTATAATCTCATAGATAGAGAAAGAGTGAGTATGCAGAAAATTCCCGTCAACATAAAACTAAGAATAATTAATTGTGGAAGGGAAAATCCTCCGGAATGAGGTTGTAGTAAATTATACTCGTATCAAAGATTGTTGGTAAAAAAATGTTATGATATGTTTTTCAAAATGCAAGTTTCGGTACTTTTTAAAGTCCGCAATTTAATTTTTAGTTTTGTGTCCGGATTTTGTGTTGGAAAAAGTGTTTTCTAGATCCGATATAATTATTGATTTGACAAAGTCAGTTCTCTCGTCACACCATGGATAATGAATGACGTTGTGTACAAACGCTGGAATAGTTATCCATGTATATTGGAACAATAACGTGTAGTACTAGTGAATTATATTCTACCCTGAAAAATAATTGTTTTGCATGTTCCGTGTATATTTAAATCACATTCAACCTACTTGGAATTTTTTTTAAAAAAAAGTTTAACCTGAATTTTTTTATTTCCGCCTCACTCAAGAAAGACTTGAAGTTTGAACTCTTCTCTGGTGATGTTATTGAACTTAATGAGGAATGAACCGTTTAGTTTTTGGGGCAAAGTCTCTATGAGATTCGTACCATTGAAATTGTTTAGGAGGATTATTTCATGAGAGTTTCTTCTACAGTAGGGATATGTTGAGTATTTGTGACGTTTCATTTCGCGAAAAGACTTTTAAAGATATTCGGAACACAAGACGTGTCTGACGTCAAATTTCGTTATCATTTTTTATAATATTTTCATGCGACAATCTTGTTTCTTTTTACTGGCTTTAATATAATTCTTTGGTAGGTTTTGTGATCTGTTAACGGGATGTTTATCGGGGATTTAGCGGCGGTAGAAAACGATAAATTTTCTTTTTAAATGTATCTAAAGCTATTTTTATTTCTTGTCTGGATAGGATTAGTGAATTTATAATACCTGCTTTTGCCCAGAGTATTACCTTATTAAAGTTAGCCCAAAGTTTCCAGCCGAAAGGTAATGCAGATAGTGTCTTTGCTATCCCAGTCGAAAGGTAACGCATATAGCATCTTCGCTAGCCCAGCCGAAAGATGAAAATGCAGATATTGTTTTTACTATCCAAGCAATGCATCCAATGCTATCCAATTTGCATCCATTTAGCATCCATTTTGTTGAGAAATTTTGAAGAGGATGCAGAGGTGTAATTTTGCAAAAATTCGATGATTGAATATATCGAAAATGCATTGCATGGCCTGTCGTTCAAGATTATCGTGCTTTGTCATTGATGCCACTATGGTTTTTTGATCGGCCATAATGTAAGTCAACTTCGGCCAAACCGATCAAACGATACAGCAACTACAATTTCGTTACTCGCCCAGTCTGGTGGAGCCATTCAATCGTGCCAAACAAGAATCCATAGTACAGGATTGCTTCAAACTGCTCTGGTTAATATTCGCGGGATGAATAATGAATTGTTTACTTGCAGGGCATTACTCGACTCTGGAAGTCTAGCTTCATTCATTTCGGAAGCATGTGTTTAGAACTAGAGGAAAAGTCAACCTGGAAATTTATTCACGAACGCAACCAAAAATGTCATTCAACCTCGAAGGCCGGATATTATCGGCCATCACATCACAGCAGCCATAGACAATCGTAGGTTCTCACCAATGGGAAGAGTTCAGCCACTTGGGCCTAGCTGACCCGACATTTGACAGACCTGGCGAGGTCGAACTGCTGATTGGATGTGACCAATACCTAACCTTAATCTTACCAGGTCACATCAAAAGCACCAAAACTAATCTAATAGCCCAAGAAACCATCCTAGACTGGATAATATCAGGAACTTTCAATAACCAGGAACCAACAAGATTGACAAACCTTTGTACATCAATTAACATTGATCAAACATTTACTCGATTTTGGGAAATCGAGGAAATTAAAACAACTACTCCCCACACCCCAAATGAAATTTATTGTGAAAATCATTTTCTACATAATTACAGACGGAATTCATTTGGACGATTCATGGTAGCTCTACCATTTGACAGGGAAGCTGCACCGCTTGGAGAATCCAAATCATACGCCATCAAAAGGCTCCAAGCCATCGAACATCGGCTGGCCAAAAATTTAGAGCTAAAAACAACATACACGGAATTCATGAGAGAGTATCAAAATTTATGCCACATGGAACGTATACCGAATGACGAAATACACGTACCATGGAACCTGTCATACTACTTACCACATCATTTCGTATATAAGGAAACCAGCACCACCACCAAGCTGCGGGTAGTTTTTGATGGTTCATCGAAGACAAATACAGGACGATCATTGAACCAAAATCTGCTAATTGAACCACAAATACAGCAGACTCTCCAGCAAATTCTGTTGCGGTTTCGCTTCCATCGATACGTCATGACCGCTGATCTGGAAAAAATGTTCAGGCAGATATTAGTTGTACCACCACATACAGAATTTCAGAGAATAGTATGGAGAGAAGAACCAACTCTTCCAATTCAGGAATACCGATTACTCACAGTTACATATGGAACCGCATCAGCATCCTTTTTGTCGACCCGTGTATTGAAACAAATCGCTGAAGATAACCGACACACATTCGCAAAGGCTTGCAACAGTTATCGAGAGAGATTTTTATGTAGATGATCTGATGACGGGCACAGACATCTTGGATCAGCTTGTCACATTGAAACAAGAGTTAAAATCAATAATGGAATCGTCAGGATTCAACCTTCGGAAGTGGCTGTCCAACTATTTACCTAACGAAGAAACTACAATTGACTCCCAGAAACTAATCGAACTCGACAAGGATTTGCAATATTCTTAAGTACTCGGCATTTACTGGAACACCGTAACTGATGTTTTCACCTACAGAGTTGCTCTGGACGATGTTCCAGTTCTCACTAAGCGAGGCCTACTATCGGAATCATCAAGGTTATTTGACCCGCAAGGTTGGTTAGCTCCGATAACTATATATGTTAAAGTATTATTTCAGCAAACATGGGCGAATGCTTTGGACTGGGATGATCCCTTACCACATGATATCTTACAAAATTGGTGCAAACTACGTAGTGAGCTAAACCTAATTGAGCAAATTACAATACCAAGATGGTTGAATTTTAACTCCAATATAATAAGCCTACATGGATTTTCGGATGCATCGCAAAGAACTTATGCTGCTGTTGTATACGCCGTATGTTCAAATGAAAGTGGTGAAGTAAAGGTAACAATCGTGTCAGCTAAAACCAAGGTAGCTCCAGTGCAGAAAAGGATAACGATACCAAGGCTGGAACTCTGCGCAGCACTTCTACTCTCAAAACTAATGAATAGTATTCAACTGACCATGGGTGAACGAAATCACAATGTGTATTTATGGAGTGATTCTCAAATAGTACTAGCATGGATAGCAACAATACCTCGCTCACTTGACGCATTTCTAGGTAATCGAGTTTCAGAAATAATCTCAACCCATCCTAGAAAATATTGGTACCATATAACGACAAAGGAGAACCCAGCCGATTGCGCCTCTCGGGGTATACTACCCTCAGAATTGGTAAATCATCACCTTTGGTGGACAGGACCCAAATGGCTCGAATACCCAGAATCGGAATGGCCAAGTAACTCACAGCCTTCAATCATTTGCAACGTGACCACAAAACCAACACTGATTGAAGTGATCATCAATAAAAATTCCAATTTAAATAAAATTGTACGTCTCTTAGCTTATTGCAAACGTTCCATCAATAATTGTAAATCAAAACCTAGTGAAAGACTTAAAACATTATTAACGTGCAGTGAGTTAAATGAATCTAATGAACTGTTAATAAAACATGTGCAAGAGAAGAACTTTAACACCGAATTAAAGACTCATTTACCTTTGAATAAAAACTATAAACTAATAAATCTTCATCCCTTAGAGTTGGCGGGCGTATAACTCATGCGACCATTCCGTAAGACGTGAAATATCCGATATTGCTACCAGCCGAAGATGTCGTCATCGAGATGCTGGTTCGCACAACTCATGAGGAATTACTCTGCGGCAATCACACATTAATGCGCACTACATTGATGAGGAAATATTGGATAATTAATTGCAAAGTAATTATACGCCACATAATAAAAGGATGTATCAAATGCATCAGGTACTCATCGAAACCTATGCAACCATTAATGGTTGATTTACCATCTAACCGCGTCACTCTCGTTAGACCGTTCTTATCTACAGGAGTTGATTACGCTGGCCCGATATACGTTCGACCAACAAAACGACGAGGCCTTAAACCTGATAAGGCCTACATAGCTGTTTTCGTATGCCTAAGCACAAAGGTTGTTCACCTCTATTGCTGCACTTCGTCGATTCATATCGCCGCGTGGTCTTTGTCAAAAAATTATAAGTGACAATAGATCAAATTTCGTTGGGGCTAAAAATGACCTCAATAAGTTGTTCCACACAATAAACGATTCTAAAATTGCACATTATCTCTCCCAAAAACAGATTAATTGGAGATTTAATCCACCAACCGGTTCACATTTTGGAGGTTTGTACGAGGCTGCAGTGAAATCCATTAAATAACACCTAAAGCGGACATTAGGAGAAGCCTCATTAACATATGAGGAGATGGCAACCGTTCTAACACAAATCGAGGCGATACTTAATTCCAGGCCACTTTGTGTTACATCAAACGATGATATTAATCCATTGACGCCAGCCCACTTTTTGATTGGTCATCCATTTACATCTTTACCTGAATATGACTTGAACCACATAAAAATCAATCACTTATCCCGGTGGCAATACCTACAACGACTACGGCAGAACTTTTTTAAAAAGTGGCATTCTAACTACTTACTTAACGTCATTACAAAAAGGGACAAAGTGGCAGTCAAATGCAAGTGGGATTAAATTGAACGATGTAGTACTACTACATGAACCAAACACACATCAAAATCACTGGAAAATTGGGCGTGTTGTTGAGCTGCATCCTTTTAGTTTACCAAAAACTAATTTATTTGGATTCAACGACCCACACAACCACGGTATAAACCATACCGAAGTTTACACAATCTTTCGGCTGGGATAGCGAAAACATTATCTGCATAACCTTACTGCTGGGATAGCAAATACACTATCTGCAACGTCAGCTATTAGCTTTATTAAATGTAAGCTGCCCAGCAATTGCGGATATAGTGGTTCGATACCGCACACAAACCTACATTTTTGTACAATGGCTTTTACCATACTCCTTGCATTCACGATCCAATACTTTTGTTTAATGAGAGATGATAATATTGATAGTCCAAGATGTAGATATTTTGATGATAGAATTCTACTAGACCTTTGGTTACCATATGAGAATTGGATAAGATAATTGGATGTTTCATGTTATAAGAACAAATGGAGCTTTGAATTTTTCCTCCCACTCGAAGACTGCCTTCACTGTCTATAAATGGAGCAAGTGCTGGGAAGCACTACAGGGTCCGCCACATTTTCGCTGACTTGGCATATCCCCATTTATTTGGTGGTAAAGTTTCGATGATGCCCCTAGTCCTCTATTAGCCACAAAAGTTTTCTAACGACGGGGTTGGTCTGCGATCCATGCTAAAACTATTTTAGAATCCGTCCTAGCGTATTCTTTGATTTTGGCGGTTGAGAATCGTTTTTTGGTTATACGAGACAGTTTTGTAAGAAGTTGCACGTAATCCCAACCGTATGGAATAGTTATTTGATGTAATGGCGCTACCTTTGTTTTTCATGCGATTTGGCTGGTGTGAATACTTCCATCTTTACTTTTAATACGTGGGTATATAACAGCCGTAAACACTGATTTACTTACATCACAGAATCTGTGAAGTTGTATTATATCGCCCTTCAAACCAATATATCTTTTTATTATAGAATTTCCTTAATTGGTCAAACTCGTTTCGCAATTGTTTCCATTTTGAGAAGATATCAGCTGGAAAATTCTGAAATAATACTTTAACAACAACTATGGATGGTGCCAGCCACCCCAGAGGATCGAATATTTTTGACGATATCTTTTGGTGTACTTGATATTATCGTTCAGCGTTACATTAAATTGGAAACTTATTTTAATTTTCATCACATATATTCCAGAAACATTTAAAGCCAAGCGTAATGGGAATCCACCGGAGATTAATATTTTCTTTAAAGGCTTCTTCCGAAGAACATCTTCATTTATGTCATTTGTGCTGAAAAGAAAAGATGCTGCTGATGTTCCATAAGTGAAACAAAATTGTGAAATCGGAAGTTTAGCTGCCTCTCGTCAAATTGTCCGGTGAAAATATCTTGGCGGTATCTTGGCGGTACATCTTCTCTACGACTACACATAATGCAATTGGAAAAGTACGCAAGAACAAAATAATTGACCAGAGAGACCGCTGAATGGTAGGACCGACCGATAGTGTATCCTTTAAATATGCACCCGTTCACCTTTTAACTCATCTATCGAATACCACTCGTCACTTTGTAGTTTTTGTTGATGATTTTAGGACAGCGTGATACGACAGGTAACAATGGTTCTTGGTTTTGAGTAAATGTTCTTCATGGATTTTTTCCATGTGATTTAAAGTAAAGTACTCATGAATTCCAAGTATAGTGATCTCTATGCATTCGCCTTTCTACGAATTTTAATCGTTGAATTGCCAGGAATTCTGATTGTCCAAGCGTAGAGGATGGCGTTTTAAAAGGTAATGACTTTTAATATTTGTCATCTTCCTCTCTAGCAACTTTACGCGTTTGTAGTACTCCTCAGATTCTTCTTCTTCTTTGGTAAATAACTTTGAATCATTGCTTAGGTCTTCCATTTCGAAAAATTCTTCAAGGCTAAATTTATATTTTCCTCGTCTAAATTTGTGTTAAGGTGATAGAGATTATTTTATTTATTAATATTAGAGCAGTTTCTTGATACAATCCAATCAAATGCAGTATTATTTTGTTATTTTGGCATAAACTTCACTCCGATAGTACCACAACGAAATTACGTGTGGCATTTGATGCGTCGGCGAAATTAACCACTGGCGTGTCGTTGAATTAGAATCTCATGATGGGGCCAAACATACAATCACACCTGTTCCAAATACTTAGGTTTCGCCAGCATCCATATGTACTAATGGGTGACATTGAGGAAATGTATCGCCAAGTGTGGGTAGATACCGAAGACAGAAAACATCAGCTAATCCTATGGCGAGACTAGGAACACAAAATCCATCCATACATGCTAAACACCGTTATATATGGCACAACGTCTGCCTATTTTATGGCCACTAGATGCTTAAAGGAGCTGGCAGATATACATAACGAGAGACTCCCAAACGAGCAGTGAAAAACGATTCCTACTTGTGCATTTGGAAGGCGAAAAAGTTGATATTTTGAGAAGCCGTGATTTCAATTTGAGGAAAATGTCCTCGAACAATCTACAAATGCAAGGTCTGTTAAAAAATGTAGAAGCAGATAACTTAAAAATATTTTCGGATCATCCAGAACCAGTAAGGATATTTTGGGTAGCATGGAGTTCCAGCACCGAAAATTTTGTCTATCAAGTAAATTTAGATAAGATGGAACTGCACACAAAACGAACTTTCCCATCGCAAGCGATTAAAATTCTCGATTCCAGGTGGGACTATTATCTCCAATTACCATAAAAATCAAAATATTATTTCAAAGCTTGTGGTTGCAGAAGATTGAATGGGAGGATGAGTTGCCCGAAGAAACACTGTCGTCATAGATGGAAATTAGAAATGATATACGCCAAGCACAGGAAATACAAATCCCACGATGCATCACAGCGTCAATTAGTATAACATTACATTGGTTTTGTGATGCCAGCAAATAGGCATACGCAGCACCAGTATATGCACGATCGCAGAGTGATGTCGGCTTTGTGTCATGTTTGATTTGGGCCAAAACTAAGGTGGGAGATTACAGCAGATTAGCACACCAAGACTTGAGCTAATGGGTGCCGTGCTGCTTAGCCATTTCGTAAAGGAACTAACGGAAATCTTATCAACATCACGAAAATTAACTTGTGGAGTGATTCAAAGATCGTCCTAGATTGGCTATCCAGCCAACCAAGGCGATGGACAACATTTGTAGCCAACCGAACCGAAGAGATATGCGTTCACAAACGAGTCACGTATCATCCGGTTCCAGTAATAATCTGTGGTGGAAAGGTCCAGCATGGCTTTCACTCAAGGACCAACACTGGCCCGATCAGCAACAAAAACCAGAAAGATCTCCAAATTGTTGAATATAACGCGGTAAATATATTTCAAAATATTACCCGTCAATAGGATACTACCTCGACTCTACCTGAGACAGAAATACTCTAGTTATTTCAAGCCAAGAAAATATTATCTTACGTGCTCAGATATATCCACAATTTGAAGAATTGGCGGCATCATGGAAAAAAACGATCCGGCATATTGACATTGGACGACCTAGCGAACCAAAAATTGGTTTTATATTGGCAAATCAAACATTTTCCTGAAGAATATCGGAACCTTCAAAATTCGAAAGCCATACCAACCAAGGGTAGTTTACGGCAACTTAATCCATTTCTCGATATCGTAGGAATTATGAGAGTTGAAGGCAGATTGGAAAAATCATCGTTGCCGTACAATGCCTAGCACCCGATAGTAGTATCTTCAAAGTCACCAATCGCAACAACAATCACTTATGATGTGCACTCCAGTACCAGCACCCAGGCATAGATCTATTAATGAGTTTAGTTCGCCAACATTTTTGGATAATAAGAGGCAAAAATGTCGCGGAAAACATATTTTAGAGATGTGTAAAATGTCTGAAACAATAACCGAAAATGACGAGTTAACTAATGGGACAACTACCCGAGGATAGGATGCAATACACGGTGCCATTTGGAGCAGTCGGGGTTGATTTTTGAAGAAGGTCAATACCTGCTAAAGGACATTTGTGCATTTTTTTGTGTTTTAATACTCACGCCATACATGTTGAAATATACATGAATCTCAACATAGACTCTTTCCAATAGAAGCATTAAAACGGTTCATAAGCAGAAGGAGACTATGCCATACTATATTGCGGCAACGCCACAAATTTCGTTGGCACTAAAAATTATCTCGAAGAAGTATACATTTTTAAAAAACAATAATCACCAAATTTTTTCTAATCTATTGATGGAGAAAGTAAACTGGTGATTTATACCACCAGCAGCACCCAATCAAGGCGATCTGTGGGAAAGTGCGGTCAAATCCGTAAAAACACAAATCATGAGAACCGCTTGGGACGTCATACTTACACTCGAAGAATTCTCAACGCTAGTGGTGCAAATCGAAGGCATTCTCAATTCAAGACCGATCTGTTGCGGTAACGACGACGAAGTAGAGTGTCTTACGCCCGCTTATTTTTTAATCGGGCAATCAATTCATCAATTGCCAGAACCAGCAAACGAGCAAAGATTGAGTGCGCATGCAAGATGGGATATAGTCAAGCAACTTTTACAAAAATTTTGGAGACATTGGCAAATGGAGTATTTAACTACGCTTCAGCAAAAAGCCGAATGGAAATCAAGCCAAGGGAATATGCAGTTAACTGACATCGTTTTATTACAAGACAATAATTTACCAGCCGCTCAGTGGCTAATGGGCCAATTGTAAAATTTTTTCCCGGTGATGATGGCTGTGTTAGAGTAGCAGAGGTCAAAATAAAATACTGTATCCTTAAACGACCAATACAAAAGATGTGCCGACGTCCAAACCTTGAATCCGATACCGATTCAACCCGGAGAGTATGTTCAATCCAGCAATAGTGATGATCCAGACGTTAAACATAAAAATCTTAATAAAATATTGTAATTTAGGAAAAAAAAAACATCAGAGTCTTTAAATAATTTGAACCAATGGCTTTGAAATGTAATCAAATCAATATACCTGAACACTGGCTGGTAAACGTATTATAAATGTACAAATAATATTCAAACGTAAATGAAACCAATTCCTGCTGAGATATTTAAATCAAAATATACAAAATTAATGGTAACATTGGATATAATACCCAAAAATTGATCGATTCGCCATAATTTTTTTATGTTTGAAGGTAGTTTTGCGGGCTTCGTGCCATTATGGTTTTAATCATAAAATCGATACCACAAATCAATTATGCAGAACACACACCCCCCCCCAAAAAAACACACATAATTAAAATTTAGTGGTTTTGATGGTTTTTAATTATAATCAACATGTATAAGGGCAGATTTCGTGGTGACATGTAAAATACAAACGTGGGTAAATTAAAAAACAGATCAAGATAGGTATTGTTATGTTAATTGGATTTTCAATTGCATTAATTTCATAATTGTGTAACGTTAGTACAGGAATCGTTCTCGTTACGCGGTGTTTCTTCTACATTGTAATAGCTTCATAAGGATTGCACATTAGTGTTAAACTATAACGTACGACATGTAAAACTTGGAGCTATGCTACACTTTCGATTGCAGAAGGTGCTAAAATACTTTATGTGGGTCGATTGATTAATTTAACATCATTTTGGAATTATCCGGCCTGTAACAGCATACAAATACAAATACCAGCACTATTCAAAGTGGTATGACTTTTGTGCGGGAAATGAGTATTAACGGATATTAAAGTAATAAATTATAATTCTAACCTTTTTATGATTGGAAATATGGTATCCGTAATCAAATCTTCCATCATCTTGGACACCTATTGGGGATCTAGACTTACCACGTCAAAAGGTAAAGACTTGCTGCAAGCAGGGCAGACATCAAAATGTGATTTTTACTCTGGTGATACCCCAACATACTGGCCCAGTGACGAAATGAAGACACCTGACCTAATAGACTTTTACGTAGCAAGAGGTATATCCCAGAACTACATTCACATTGAAGACAGTAATTCTCTAGTATCGGATCATTCCCCGGTTATCATGACAGTCAGTGAAATGGTAATTCAAAGGGAGAGTGCCCCCAGATTAACAAATCCAAAAACAAACTGGGATCTCTTTCGTGAGTTATTAGAGGAAAAAATCAATCTTCAGGTGCCGATAAGAAATCCCCACCAGTTGGAAGATGAATTAGAACAACTCAGTGAAACAATTCACTATGCTGCTTTGGCAAGTACCCCCATTATACAAAATAAGAGGAAGCTTAACATATCCTACCCAATGGAAGTTAGAGAGTTGGTAAGAGAAAAACGACGGACACGTAAAACCTGGCAAATAACTAGAACACCGGAGAATAAAACAATTCTTAACAATTTAGGTAATAGTCTCAAATCTCTTCTAAAATAAGTTAAAAATGCATCAATCAACAGACTTCTATTTAGCCTAACCGATGAAAAGAATTCTGATTATTCTCTGTGGAAAGCGACGAAGGGACTCAAAAGATCCAGAATGCAAGTGCCTCCACTTAAAAATGAGGATGGAACCTGGGCAAGAAGTCCTAAAGAGAAGGCTGATCTGTTTGCGGAGTATCTCGAGGATACTTTCCAACCACTATCAAGGCAAACGGCCAATGAAAATATAATGTCAATCCAAACGCTAGATGAGTTTGATATCCGCCCAGCAACTCTCAAAGAATTAAAAGAAGAAGTGAAAAGCAACATGAATGTCGAAAAAAGCCCCAGGATATGACTTGATTACTTGCCAAATAATCTAGGCTCTACCAGATAAAGGATTTCGTAAGCTATTACACATAATCAATGCAAGCTTTCGGTTAAAATATGTTCCGTGGCAATGGAAAGTAGCAGAAGTAATCATGATAGAAAAACCTGATAAACCACCTAACGATAAAAAATCATACAGGCCAATTTCATTGCTGCCAATTACGTCAAAACTGTTTGAAAAATTATTACTAAAAAGACTTAAACCAATAATTGAGGACCGACAACTAATCCCTCCACATCAATTTGGATTTAGGGAAAAGCACTCCACAATTGAACAGGTGCATAGAATCACCAACGTTATTGAAAGAACGTTAGAATGCAAAAAAGTATGCTCCAGCATATTTCTGGACGTCGCCCAAGCATTCGATAAGTTTTCTAGAAGCCAACATATTCATGCGGTGGGGCAGTCACAGAAGTTTTTCAGTTTTAAAATTAGAATTAAGACTTATTTGAATTCAATTTATTTGTTAACAAATCTCGTTTTGGTAAAAGAACAGTAATTCATCAAATTTACTGTCGGACTCACTCTATTTTTATGTTAGCAAATTAGTAAAACCTTCAAATTTTTAAAACAATCCCTTGATTTTTACTACCCCTACGGCCTAAACGACTTAAAAAGCGATTATTTATTAACAATCAGTGCAGACCCACCTAATACACGCATCCTTCATCAGGAACCTTTACTCGATATGTACCGTTAAGCGTAAACGTCTCTACGATGCCTTGCCATTGACCTTCGAACGGCCACTACACTTTTTACTAAGCAAAATTTCAAGAATTTTAAAAAATCTATGACTACCTCATCGCATAAACATGTTGGCTTCTAGAAAATATATTGAAAGGTTATGGCTCATTGTGGTGGCTAAACTACCTTGCCATTGTGAACTTATTTTTATTAGCATTTTATTTCGTTTTACAAAACAAGTTTTTTTGAAAGTGTAGGTTTACACTTTGTGGGCTGTTGTAAAGTTTTTTGCCATTTTTAGTTTGTCGGAAACTTCACTATAGTCTTTATTGACACAAAAATACAAATAAAATCTGTATTTAACATTTAAAAATTTTAAAAATAATTCTTAAGGATATTTTTGAAGTTTTCCTTTGATAAATTAAAGTCAAGTAGGTCGTCGACGATGTTGAACGATTTAGACAACCTATTAATGGGGTTATTTTCTCCATAGTTTGTGGAATGGTGTTCTAGTGCTAAAAATTCATGGTTTCGAAATGTTCTGCAAGGCACATGAATTGATATGTTTTCCAAAATGTATGCTGAATCAATGTGACCAGCAAAACGTTACCAATGAACGCAGCACCTAAGATCTTGAATCCGTGCATCTTGATGTGTATGAAGACAACCGAGCCACATTTTCATGGAATGGTAAATTGTGCTCGTAATCCCAGTCAGTTTTCTTTTTCAAGAAAATCAGAAACTTCTTTTGAATGCTTTCAAAAGAACGAACTAGAGTGAACATAAGGTTTGAATATCTTTAAATTCATTTGTCCATATTTTAACAGATCCAAACATGACATTCGCTTTCGCAATACAATTCTCTATATGTCTATTGAAACTAGCATTCTCGACAAATCTAACCCTAGATGTATGATCTCATTGACTCTTTGCAATACTTCGTTGTTGACTTTGTATGAATGAACGAATTCCTCTTACGGTGGAAAGACATGATTTTGCATTTCATAATATTTAAGTAAAGCGAGTTTCGATCCCACCACTCACTTAATCTATCGATGTCTTCTTGAAGTTTCTTCGTATACTAAATAAACATATTTAGCATTCCATTAACAGTTCGAAAAATTTTCACGTCATCAGCAAATATGAGCACAATTGAGTTTTTGATTATCTCGATTCTTTGATTTATGAAAACAATAAACATCCACGGCCCGATGTGAGAGCCTTGGGGAACATCAGACGTAACTTTAATAACGTTTGATTTCTCATTTCCCATTATTACAAATTGTCACCGGTTTGATAGATATGGCCTGAACCAAACTATGTTATCGAGTGAAAACCAAAATTCGAATAAACTCTGGAGTGCTTTTTGATGGCAGATGGAACCAAATGTTCTACTGAAATCCGTGTACGCTACATCAACGTGCTGATGGTTTTCTATCTCATTAATTATTTTACTGGTGAATTCAACCAGATTAGTTGATGTGGATCGGCAGGCAATAACCCATGCTGGTTTATTGATATACTACTGTGGGCAAGTAGGTAAGTTAAACTTTTTAATTTAAATTTCGCGACGAAAACCATTCGTCCAAATATTTGTTTTCTATATTGGTCTGACTGTCAGTGACATCTGTGCCAAATGTCACATCAAAATAATCATTAATGCTAAGTATACGCTTGTCTTTCTAAAGTACAAAAAGTGCATTCGGCGATTTTTGCATTGAGTGAAATTATTCAATAAAAAAGTTCCATGGTGATAATTCGGTGATAATTTTATATCGAGAGCAAGTGTTTTTGATTGGTACAAATGGTTCAAAGAGGGTCGATAACGTGTTGACGACGAACCACGTCTAGGACGACCATCAACATCAACTGATGATCAACCCGTTAATAAAATCAAGGAATTGCTGCTCGAGAATCGACGATTAACAGTCAGTGCAGAGGCCTTACTGGCATCGTTGAAATATCGGAAAGATCAGTGAAAACCATTTTGAAAGATCATTTGGGCCTAAGGAAAGTGAAAGCACGATTTGTTCCAAAATCACCGAAAAAAAGCCGAAAAAAACACGTCAAAGCAAGTCAAAAATCAAAGTGATGTTGACAGTTTTCTTCGATTATCGAGGTGTGGTGCACTCCGAACTCCTTCCAACCGGCCAAACTGTCAACAAGGAACACTATTTGAGTGTTATGTGTCATTTGCGCGAAGCTATTCGTAAAAAGAGGCCGGAACTATGTGTCGACAACCCTTGGTTTTTGCACAACGATAATGCACCTTCTCATAACGCATTGGTTTTACGGGACTTTTTCGTCAAAAATTCCACCCATATCGTACCGCAACCACCGTATTCGCCTGATTTAGCTCTGTGTGACTTCTGGCTGTTCAGCAAACACAAACGACCGCTCCGGGGAAACCGTTTTAAAGACATTAAACGTGAATCGCTACGCGCATTGGAGGCTATTTCGGAAATTGACTTTAACAACTGTTTCGAGAATTGGAAAAACCGTTGGCACAAGTGTATTGAGGCCGGAGGGGATTACTTTGAGGGGGACGAAATAGATTTGGAGAAATAAATAAAAAATTTTAAAATTATGAATAAAGTCTTACTATTTTTGCCCACAGAATTATGACGTGCAATTGTGGATTTAAAGTTGTTGCACAATAATAATTCAAACAATTTTGGAATTGATGAAGTAGCTGATATTCCACTGTAGCATGTAACGTCGTCTCGTTTGCCCGATTTAAAAATTGTTTGAACCCTTTTGTTCGTACAATCCACTAGTAGCGCTTGGTTTATAGCCTGGTTGGAAAAACTTCGCGAACATGTCAGCTATATCTTTGGAGCTTGAAAGCTGGTATTGTTATAGGCCATATTACCGGGGTGTCCGTCAATTTCGCGTTTATTCCTAAAGTATTTCCAAAATTGTTTTGGATTTACTTTGATTTTTCCTTGAATCTGATACGACCTGCATTTTTAAATTGAAGGTAATTTCAAATTCGTTACTATGTTGTAGAAACATTGTTTTGTCCGCTTCTAAGCCGCTTTGCAAGTTAATTAGTCTATCATTGAACCAGGAGTGAGCAATTTGTGGTTTACGGCATGCCTATGTATGCATACATAGGTACATATATGTTCGAAGCCTTGCTGTATAATGTCATTAAGTTTATCAAGAATTTCGTTTATATCATTGAAATTGTGAGTTGTTTGCCAGTTGATGGAGTCTAGGTAACTTTGTAGATCAGCACGGTTTGGTTTTTTCAAGTTGTATTTGATTGGATGTAAGTGTTCCGAACTCAACATTAAATTAGTTGAGTCAAAGACGATGTCTAAAGACTTATGATTGATATCCATTTATGACAAAAGGTAAAACGGATTATATCAATTTGTTTGACTCTCGATGGGGCTAAAGTTACTGGAGCATTTCAGAGTTTAGAATGTACTGCTATCAGAACCCCTTCTACCTCCTAACCCCTTCTATATCTTTGAGCTAGTTTCGTGAGACCGATCGCATCTGTAAACAACGTAATCATGGTCTAAAATTTTACTACTTATTATGCCGTTTTTTAAAGAAATTTCACAAATTACACAGATTAGGTATAGGGTTTTCCAATAAGAGTGATATGATTTCTTTAAAAAAACACTAATTGTTAATGAAATTGAAATGGTTTTTATTTAATGTGAAGTACAATCGATACAATTAAGTTCTGAATAAAACGTCATTCAAATGGCCTCCACGACCTCTTCTGCAGGAACGAATCCGGTGAACTCAATTTTCGAGCACTTTTTCCGCCAAATCAAGTAGTATGTCATGAATAGCACGTTCAATATTGTCTTGGCTTGAAGAAAGTTTGGTTTATTGCTAAAGACCAATGACTTCAAATAACCCCATAAGAAATGGTCTAATGGTGTTAAATCATAACTTCTTGGAGGCCATTCAAAATCACAATTTCTTGAAATAATCGAATATTCAAACTTTTCTCGCAATAATACAATTGTTGCACTTGCTGTGTCGCATGTAGTCCCGTCTTGTTGGAGCCAAATGTTGGCAAGATCAACTTCTTCCAATTTCGGCCATAAAAAGTTGGTTATCATCGATCTATACCGATCTCCATTGACTGTAACTGTGTTACGAGCTTCATTTCGAAAAAAATACGGACCGATGATTCCACCAGACCAAAAACCACACCAAATAATTTGTTGATTTTCTTCTTACCAGACTCGACTGGTTTGTTTATTTACCGCACCACTCAGATGAAAGTGAGCCTCATCGGAGAAGATGATTTTCTTAAAAAAATCGTTATCGTTTTCAAGTTGTTCCAAGGCAAAATCAGCAAATTCACGACGTTTACGGTGGTCCAATGGCTTCAGTTCTTGAGTGAGGACAATTTTATACGGATGCAAACCTAAATCCTTCCTCAAAATCCACCAGGTTGTGGTTTGAGACAGTCCCAATTCTTGAGAACGTCTTGGAATCGACAAATTGCGGTCTTCAGCAACACTTGCCTGAACGGCAGCAATATTTGCATTATTTCGAGCGAATCTTTGTCTTATTGGCACTTCAACATTATGTAAAGAAAATGTACGCTGAAAATTTTCAACAATTCGACGAATAGCGAGCACACTTGGACGATTATTACGACTATAAAATGGCAAAAACGCACGAAAAGTTGCAATTGGAGAACGATTATTTTGATAATAAAACTGAATAATTTGTAATCGTTGTTCTTGCGTATATCTCACCATGATGAAATTGTAAACAGTACTGAATACAATGAAACAAAAAATGACAGATCATTACCAAAGGCCGAAGCGTCACTTAAAAATCATACCATTTCTATTGGAAAACCCTATAGTTTGATTTTAAAACGAAGTTATAAAACATTTGATGCCATTTTGTTCACGTTTTGTCTCACATTTCTCACAAACCAAACTTTTCTTCGATGTTAAGGGTTGATTTACCATTTGAGTAGTAGTATCATTAGCCACTGCTGAAAAATATCTGAATGATTCTGTGTGTCTTGAAACTTCAACTATGATATGTGGTACACGATCGAATACCTCAAGTAGTTGAGAATTGATTCTAATACATATCACATTTGGTGAGGTTAATCCTTGTGCTTCGTGGATCGCCATAACTTTACTAGCTTCTGGTATCTTAAGCTGGGAGATTAATTGTTTATCAGCTTTGGTAAAGGTTAGATAGAGTGTGCTATCCAACAGAGGTACCAACATCAATGTTGACGGCAGGTTTATGCTAGTTATGCTTGTTTATTATCAAGGTTGATTTACCGCATCCAAGTACACCCTGATTATTTGTAATGTCCGGCATCTTTATGTTTTTCTTAAGATAGCTATCGTTTAACGAGTTGTATGTCTGGTGATCTAACATAATTTCCGTACCTGATGAATAAAAAATATATCTGTTTGGGGTACTAAATTTGTTAGTGTCTTCACACAGTTGCACCAGATTATTCCCATCAAAGCCAAACTGATGTTTTGTGGACGGTTCTTCAAGACATTGTTTAGTAGCGTTATCAAACAAAAATAAGTTCAATTGTCGTAAGGAAGAACCAGAGAAAGGCTACTCTACTATAGATATTCTTGATGTAATGGTCCTTTAAGTGACTTTTAATTAGGCTGTCTGAATGTTCAATGTAAAACATTATTTCCATGGTCGAATCTTTATAGCTGGACTCTGCGGACAGCACTTTGTAAAATGCCGAAGATGTAGTTAAGAAATCCGTACAGTTACTATGTGAAAACTTCGATGGGTCACCAGTGATGGGGAAACGGGAAGACAGCGCTCTTTCCTACTGAGTTGACATATTGAATGGAATGTTTAAAACATATGTTTGTTGACATTGTGGTTAACATCTAAAGTAATTGTGCAAGGCTCATCTTTTCGTTGTTGCATAAGTATTCTGTTAAAGTTTCTAGAGCGTAGATTAGATCGCTGCAACCAGTATTAGATTAATGATGAACCACAATAACGTATTTTATAAACTTTTGAAACTGCATTGTCGGATTTAAAGTACAGATTTAAGTATAAGTTTTATAGTTTCAATCAGGTTGAAATCTGAGGTTCAGCAAGCAACAATTTTTTAAAAGGAATATTTTGTAACAAACTCATATCCGTTAACATAATCTTCAAGGTGGTTGCTGTTTACGCCTCTTGTTAACATAACTTTAGATTTAAATGATGAGATGATCGATTTGTCAATGTGAGTTTGAGTTTCTCAATGTTTAGATGCGTAGATGTTAGTCAGCCTTGGAGTCTTGGAGTAGTTTTCTGAAGATGAAAAATACAATAAGCCACTTGTTTGGATAGCACATTGCATCTCTGATTTTAATGGTTTTTACTCTCGCCGACTTGATGAGGTTTCTGGAACGCGAAAAGTACATGAAACCAGCATTGACATCACCAACCTCACTCGTAGTACGTATTTTGAGACCATCATTGAGGTTATATGTTGAGTCCGCACGGTTTACACGTTTTTAAGTTATTTGGCTGTTGTTTCTTGCATTCCGAAAAAAATGATTGCTTTTATGGAAACTCAATTTATGAAAAGACCCTTTCGCCAAACATCAGAATTTATCATTGAATCAACCGGATAAGTAAGAGACGTAGTGATTTACTTTCGGAATGATTTCGCGAAATCGCGCTTAAATTTACGACTTGAAATTTGTTTTCCTTTATTTTCCTCCTTTAATCTCTTGAATTGTTCATCAGAGACAGTAGCTGTGTGAATTCTGCTGATAAACAACCATCTTCGTGGATTCACCTCTCTAATTATTTCAAGGTCATTTGTCGAAACAGTGGGAAGTGTGTGGATACAGTTGTCTGATTGAGAAAGAGGTACCGCGGCGTCTAAGTCGGGCTCAAAGTCGGCACTGGTACTGGTGAACCAACTACAGAGATTCCTAAAGCATTTATTTGTTTGTTATTCTGGACAAAAACATCATGTTCATGTTGAGTAGGTGGTGTAACTTGTGCAATGGATTTGCTTTGTGAGTGAGTGACAGGTCGGATAGTAACAGACAACACGGGCAGTTCGTTTGGTTTATTTACCGGAGCCTCCGGTTGCACCGACAATACTAATTCAAAGTACTGCGATTTGTGTAAAGAGTTTAAATATTTAAATGATTTCTTATATAAAAAGTATATCATACAGTTATAGAATGAAATGTATTTCTATCCGAAACGGGTTTTTTCATTCATTAACACGTGGAGGAAATCAAGAGGCTATCCGCATGTAATGATCGTAAATAATTTGTTTGTCACTGGTTCTCAAGTTATTTGTAACACCTTTGCAAATTTTTTCCAAAGCTCTTTCGATGATAGCATAAATTTAAGTCCATTAGATTTTCAGTCATCTGCTAGGATTCAATTCAGGTTTTTTGAAGTATTTAATGGCTAAGAAAGTTTAAAAACTGCCAAATGGGCCTGTTCTACTCGCATATGTCATCCATTAATTCACTTGTTTAACTTAAGTTTTTCCTCTGCTTCCTTTTTCCGTTGTTTTGTCTGACGTACAGGCTTATGTCATTTACACCGAGATTTCTAAAGCGTTTGACAAAGTAAATCATAAAACTATTTTACGGAAATTTGAGGGTCGTCGGTTTCGGTTTTTATTTTGGACAATAATTCGTTCGTACATAACGTATCGTCTGCGGTGTCCCACAAGGTAGTCACTTTGGAGTAATATACTTTTTATAATCTTTATTAATGCTGTGGTTCAGTGTTTCAATTATTGTAGATGTCTTTTATATGTGCAGATGATCTAAAAATGAATGCAACATTAATTATACAGTGAACGTATAAATTAATGAACTAAGGGGTGGACACCTGAACTTCACTTGTGACGAAAAACAATTCATTACAGATATTCAGGTAGAAATTAAAGCCCAAATCGCTGCCGGACAAATAGTTTTCTACGCCCAATCAAAATTATTGTGATTTACCATGGCCTCTTACGATTGTAGGTTGTTATCGAAGGAGGGTCATTCGTTCAATCTTTGGGCCAATTAAAGTTGCGAACAACGTATATCGGATTCGTATGAACCACAAAATAAAGCAACTTCTCGGAGATAGCGATATCATCGAATTCATCAAATCGAATCGAGTTAGATGGCTCGGCAACATTGGATGGTTTCCAAAACAACGAATGATTAATTAAGTGTTCCATCAATAATCAGACGGGGTGCGTGGTAAACGAAGACACCGCCTGTACTGGCGTGACTACGTCGAACAAGATCTACACATATTAGGATGTCGAAACTGAAGGACGAGAGCGATGGATCGAGACGGATGACAAAATTCCTTCATAAGATAAAACGTAAATAAATATTTGTAACTTTGCGAAAGTTTAAATTTCCATTTCACTCGTGTAAAAAACAAAATAGGAATTGTCAAATGAATGAGACTGGAGTAGAGTTTTTTTTGATAGACACAAGGATTCAATGCCACTCAGTATAGTTGTATTTTGAAGTGTGCGGAGAAATTTGTTTTTATCAAATATATATGACATTGAGGTTTGAGTGTAGCGTATACTCAAAAAAAAAACTAAACATGAAAAAATGCTTAATTTGAATTAACAAAGAATTTTCTAAAAATACTTTTTGTTTCTTACAATTCATTTAACATTTCGTTAAAATGAATACCAACAACACGAACAAAATTATGTCGTACAAAAAGGATGGAGAATTTATTCAAATG
Organism: Nephrotoma guestfalica; assembly: GCA_963691935.1. Lineage (NCBI taxonomy): Eukaryota > Metazoa > Arthropoda > Insecta > Diptera > Tipulidae > Nephrotoma > Nephrotoma guestfalica. The sequence goes on along the minus strand of OY829914.1, from coordinate 197,015,281 downwards.
GAAATTATTAGGAGTATTATTTTTTGTCGGAAAGTATTATTTAGAGTTATATATAGAGAATCAATAATAATTGGAAAAGGTAGATTACAGGCCACGTGTGCTTTAATTATTCAGCCCACCGTTTTACTGTCGATACCTATTGCCAGAATGATTTAAAGATACATATAATTATTCTTCGTGAGTGTGCTAAGATTGTCTCAACACTTTACACTCCAAAAGCAGCTACTTCACATTACGAAATATAATTTCGTATATAATAATCATGCAAATTGTAAAAAGTACAATAAATTTGTTCCGAATATTTTCTTTGCGAATGTCAGTATTAATTTTGGGTTGCGGGAGGGAATGATCGAAAGAACTCCTCATCAAAATGACTAGCTAAACATGCTAAGCTACAGTTTTCTCACGTTCATGTAGTCCCGCGGATCTATTGCTAAACACTACGTCGCGACTAAAAACAAGATCTTTATTCATTGGGTTTAATTTTGAGCTATCATAACTATTGAATCAATATTAATAAACTGCAGGTGTATAATTTTTACCACTCTTGATATTCACTGTAACAATGTATTTTGAGAATTAAGGTGTTGAACTCTCCGTTGCCATAAAATATTTAATTGATATTCTATTTCGCCTAACGAACTAATGAGTGGCATTTGTTTCCCAAATTCAGGTTAGTTGAGGTATTTTGGAAGTGCGACTTGCATGCTTCCGAATATTCAACTGTTATAACCTACTTTTATACGCATATATATTTATTACATTATGTTATTTACATATTATTATTTTATTATTATTCTTATTACTTACATTATATAATTTCTTCATTCAATACTTCCACCTAACTTGTTATATATGGTATTGGAAGTTAGTTCTACACATACATATTTATTATGGATTATCTCTTATACTTACCTGGAAATGTATGAAATATGTATGTATGTGTGTTCTATGTATTTCATTCTTTATAAGTGTAAACAAATCGGTATTTATATATAATAATTTAATCTAATTATATTATCGGATGATAAAACAAAAATTGGAACTCTCGAGCATTCGATTGATAGCATTGGTTGAGAAAACAAGGCTTGAAATAAGTGTCAGTTGTCAGTTCTAAATAAAAACCAAAATTGTAAAAGGATTAAATGATAAAAATACGAAATTGTAAGTTGTAAAAAAAATACGAAATCTGTTAATTAAAAAAAAAAAATTACAAACAAAAAAAACAACAAAATCTTTCGAGTTTTATTAATCCGCAAACCTAACACAACCAGCGGACTCTAGAAATGCTGAACTTTGGTGAAATACATTTTTTTTTAACAAAATTCGCCTTTTCCGACAAGAATGAACTAAATACATTTTATTTGAAAATAATAGTTTTTAAAACTTTCGCTAAAAACTAAGCTTTTATTAACTTCCGCTGGAAAAACTTTAGTATGGAATTCAATCAATTGATCAATCAATCCATCAGGGCTGTACAAAGGCTGAACTGAAGGGATATTCTTGAAAAATTTATTTAGAATCTTTTGGTTCATAATCGTTTGCCTTTTAAATGAAATTCTTTTTAAAATATTTGCAAAAACCGGAATAGCTCCTATGGGAGCTGTTACTTCCCGGGATCGATTTTGGCCCAAAATAACTTGGATCTCGAAATTTCTGGAAAAAGTTTACGTATGGAAGTTTTTCCACGATGATGGCCGATCGCCTGAGCTCCGTCCGGGCTGTAGAGAACCAAGAAACATTTAGACTCTACAGAACTATACACACATAAAGAAAATTTTTTTAAAAACTACTTTTTCAAATTTGGCGATATAACCCTGCCCCTCCCAAGCCTGGAAGAAAGGCTTCCAGATAATCCTCTAGCATGGAGAGGCCGACTTTTTATTATTATCGCAAATGTTGCAGCATGAAAGCTTCTTAGTATAATAACTAACGGTCGGTCGTAGTTGTAGATAAGGATTTGGAAGATGGTTTTAGTGACTACAAGATTTACACTGCAGTTGTGGGTTTTCCGTTCATCCGCACAACGTTCATAATAAATGTTTCCACATTCTCTCGAAACAAGGAAAAAACACACACACAAACACATAAAAACACATTTCAAAACCCACTTTTCAAGAGTACGGTTAAATATCCATCGGTAAATCTCCAATAATCTGGAGGTCGAAAATAAAATTTTCGGGATTACCAAAATATGTAAAAATATACTGTTAAAAAACAAGAACCAAAACGAAGCGAATTGATTGATTAAGGTCTCCCTCAATGTTACGCTGTGCAGCGTCTATCGCTTGTCCGGTATGCACCGTTCGACGTCTTACTGGATGTGTATTATCATCTAGAGTATACGTGGTGCAAAAACGGTCCATATTTAACCGAATTATCCGCTCTGATGGACGATTTTGGCGACCAGAAAATGAACGAAAAGCACGATGAGTTTGACGAACAGAACCATTATTTTGATAAAAAATTTCAACAATTGGCAAGCGTTGCTCTGGCGACAGTCTAGTCATTATGAAATGGCAAATCAAACTAATGACCCAACAAATGTCACGTGTCAAATCGGTTGTCAAACAAAACAGTGTTGCCAACTTAAAGATGTGTACCTCTCAAAAACATACGTTAATTCAGTAATACACCACACGTAATTTCCAAATCTTTAACTTTTAAAAAAATTTAACATTATTCATCCGATTTCAGGTAAAAAAATAGTTTTATCAACTATTGTACATCTCGTTTACAATTAGAAAATCAACAGACTAAACTTCTTACAAACTTAATTGAAAATTGTTTTGTTCCTAATTCTTGTTTTAGTGTTGTACTATTCAAAATATTTGCAAAAAACGACAAAGCTCCTATTGACACCATACTTTCGGTTGACGGATCTATGTCAAATATCACTTGGTTCGTTTTTGAAAAAATCTTAAGTATGAAATTTCATTCCGATAAGTCTAGTCCGTCTAGTCTGACACGTATACAGAAACAGAATTTTTGTTGGAAATCCCACGGTTTTCTTATTTTGTCGAGTAGCATTTGATTATGTAATTGTGTGCATTTAACGGTAAAATTAATGCAAATTTATTTTGGGAGATGATGTGAGATTTCGGGCGTGATAATCATACCAGAAATCCCATAGATCAGTTTAATCACTAGCACATTTGATTTTCTTTAGTTTAATTGTGCGAAACTGTAAAGAACAATTTAGTTCTGGTCAAGATTCATAATTGTATATGGGTGATACCTGGAAATCCCACCTTCTATTAATGGAATCACTTAAACTGCTTGTACTGAACAGGTTTACACTAACCAAGTTTCACGATTGTGCCAACTCCCCCCATCAGAAAGACTCCCCTGAAGGAAACCCCCATTTTAAAACTAATTTCAAAATATCAATTTTGGATTTCCCACAATGAAACTGGGTCAGTGTGTTTAGAACAAGCAGTTTAATTGATTGGCAGAAATCATTCATAAAACGTATTTCAAAAATTTGATTTATAAAAATAGATTTGAAATAAGGGTTCTCTATAGCCAAATCTGGCTGATACAGAGTCTCCACCAGTATGCCACCAGACACACTGGCCACCTGATGTATGATTTGTATTGCTTGTTAAATGCAACGACTTGATTGCCAGTCACATAATAATTTCAACGCATAGTTTGGATCTTCTTCAACATGACACTAAACCAACAGAAATGGATGAATGAAAATTCAGTAAAACCAACGGGTAGCGGGATAATTCTCCCGTATTATTCATTCGATGAAAAGAAGCATCATTGGCCACATCATTTGGAGCAATTAAATCAACATTTTTTTGCGAGCGCGGTGGAAGATGACAACCAAAAACGAGCATTTTTCTTGTCTATTGTTTGAGATTTTATCTTCAGCATTTTGCAAAAATTATGTTACGGGGACGTGGTAAGTAAGACATTTAAAGAACTTAGTGGACGCTTAACAAATTATTTTGTTTCAAAATTTCATATTTTGGCCGCGCGATGCGAATTTAATAAGACTGTTATGAAACCGAACCAAACGTATGTTGAATGGGTTGCCTATCTTCGTGGTGTAGCCAGAAACTGTGCTTCCCAAGGCCCTAAAGACAAGTGTAAAACTTCATTCGTCGATGATTTAATTAGAGACATCATTGTTATAAACACGCCACACGATGTGGACCGTGTGTCATGCCTACAAAAGCAAAATCCAACGCTCGATGAGGTGCTAGAAATTGCGAGAATTTATGAGTCCACAACAAAAACCTCTTTGACTATAAAAGGAAAGGCAGGTGCAGCCGAAATAAACGAATTATCGCACGATGCTGTTCGTGTTCCAAATCGCAATCAAGAGAGATCGGATTCCCGTTCGAATTTTTACCGTTCGTGTCCTAAATGTATAGACGAACACGATCGTCGACGCTACCGATTTGCCAATGTTATTTGTGATCACTGTCGGAAAATAGGTCATATTGCTAGTGTTTGTATGACACGTTCGAGGGGTCGATCCACATCAAGGCCAAATAACCGATATGACGATAACCATCAACGCGATAATAACGTATATCGACGCCGTCCTCATTATGGGCACCGCTCGAGTTCCAGTCATATCCCAGCCAGGGATCGAAATGTTACCAATTCAATTGATGTGCATTCACCATCATTGGTTTTTACTGTAAACAAATCGTGTAGTTAATTTTGGATTGGACTTTAAGTTAACGGACATTCAATCTCTTTTCAAATGGATACTGGTGCAACTTGTACGATGGTGGGTCTAAATGTGTACCGAAAACTTGGAAATCCGATTTGTACACCGACATCGAAAATTTTTCAAGCTTATGGAGGAGACACGATCAAGTGGAAAGGTACATGCTACGTGAACGTCATGTATAAAAATTATAAATCAGTTTTACCGTTTCTTGTGGTAGACCAGGAGGATATATCAAATATTATGGGCATCGACTGGTTTGAATTGTTTAATTTCAAAATTGTACATGAGTCTAGTAATATATTTGCAGTGTCATCCGAAGAAAAGTCTGTAGGCGAACTGAAACAAGGAATTGCGAAATTTACTCAAAAGCATCATCTACTGTTTGAAAATTCCTTGGGAATGGGATGTACGTCGTATAAGGCTGAAATAAAACTAAAACCCAATGCTGAGCCTCGATATTTTAAGCCACGAACCATTCCATTTGCAATTCAAGCGGCTGTAAAGCTGGAATTGGAACGACTCGTCAATGTGGGTGTGTTGAAGCCGGTACAAACCACTCAATGGGCAACCCCAATTGTGCCAGTAAAAAAAACAAAAAGAGAAATTCGGATATGTGCGAATTTCAAGGTAACACTGAAGCCCCAATCCAATTCCCAAAATCGATTACAAGGTGGACAATATTTCACCAAAATCGATTTGAAGGATGCATATTTTCAAATTGAACTGACGGAGGAGACTAAAAAGTGCATGGTAGTAAATACACCGTTCGGGCTTTATCAGTTCCTACGACTACCATTCGAGATTGCCGGCGCTCCGAGAATTTTCCAACGGTTCATGGAACAACTGACAGCGGATCAAAAATGTTGTGCTATTTATTGATGATCTAATCATTTCCGGAAAGTCACACGAGGAACATCTAATGAATGCCAATAAATGTGAATTCGCAAAAGTCGAGATAGATTACTTGGGGCATATAATCGACAAACACGGCATTCGTCCTTCATGCACTGGTTTGAGTGCTATTAAAAAGTTACCTCTACCTCTAATTTAGCAGCGCCATTAAATAAGCTACATCCAAAAAATTCTCAATTTCATTGGACAACCGAGCATGAGACTTTCCAGCAACTTAAGGGAGCTATTGAGAACGCTGCACGTTTAAGTCATTTTCTTGATAATCTTCCACTTTTATTGGCGACAGATGCTTCGGCATACGGCATAGGCGCCGTGCTCTCACATTTTCATCCGGATGGAACCGAACATCCAATCGCATTTGCATCCAAAACTCTGGATAAAGCTCAACAAAATTATATTATTATATAGCCAGATAGAAAAAGAGGCATTATCTATCGTTTATGGTGTCACTAAATTTCCCCAGTATCTTCACGGTAGGAAGTTCCAACTGGTGACGGATCACAAACCCCTTCTCACATTATTTAGCCCAAATAAAAAATTACCAATACACTCTATCAATCGATTGCAAAGACGGGCAATTATTTTAATGGGTTACGAGTAGGACATCATATACAAGCCAACGCACAAGCACGGCAATGCAGATGAACTCTTTCGATTACCATGCGGCCCTGACCACACGTTTGATTCTAGTGAAGAATCCTGCCATTACCTTGATGATATTTACGAGTTAGCAATTGAAAACTGCCCTATTGATGTTTCAACAATTCGAAAACAAACATACGATAATACCGAGCTGCGTCAAGTTTTAGAATATATAAAAATTGGATGGCCACAATATTTACCACACACGCGTAGTTATTCCATCAACACTTCAAGACATAACGCTCGAGTTGCTCCATCAAGGACACTGGGGCATTACCAGGATGAAACAGCTCGCTAGACGATATAGCTGGTGGCCATCGATTGAGTATGGTAAAGCGTTGCGAAAGTTGCTCAACTTATGGTAATTTATCGAAAAAAGAATTTTATGACCAGCACCGTCTAGCCCGTGGGAACGGATACACGTTGATTTCTCTGGGCCATTTATGTCAAAGTTGTGGCTAATCGCAGTGGACGCATTTTCGAGATATTCGTTTATTGTACGAAAACAACTTCAATTTGCACTATATATGCCCTCCAGCAACTGTTTGCGATCGATGGACTACCCATCACGCGATAGTAAGCGACAATGGCCCGCAGTTCACATCATCTGAATTTCAACAGTTTTGCCGTTTAAATAATATTGAACACCTAACGTCTGCACCTTTCCATTCCGAATCCAATGGTGAAGCTGAAAGATTCGTACGCACTTTTAAAACAGCCATGAAAAATAACTGTTTTGATGTGACCTCTAGTAATGTTGCCCTTACGAAATGTTAGGCAACGTATCGCTCAACTCTACTTACCAATTGTAACCGACCTCCAGCCGAAATCCTACACGGTAGACAACCAAGAACTTTACTGTCATTGTTATGCGAGCCTGAACGAGTTCACGTTGCGGAGTTCTCCTCAACTAAATTCAAAATAAATGACAGTGTTTATGCTAAAGATTTTGTAAACAGAGGAACGTGGAGGAAAGATTACCTTTCAAAATGCTTAGGTCGCCAATTGTAAATGTTGGCAAAGAAGAGGGGGTTTTGGAAGCGACATCAAAACCAACTTCGAGGTCGAGTTTCTGGAGAAACCGCTGACAAATTCAAAGGAGAAATATCCACTGAAATTATTGACGCATCGCCCATTATAGTGCCGGAATCTTCATCAACAGCGTTTTTTGGTGAATCCGCAACCACACCATGTCCAATACGGTCGCAAAATCGAACTACCAGTGAAAGTCAGCCAACTCCACTAAGACGATCATCACGAGTAATGAAAAAGACCATTCGATTTCAATATTAGTTTTCATTAATGTAAATTTATTTCATTTCCCCAAGATGTCATGTCAACAATTTTAGGAAAGAGGAAGTGTTATATCTATTTATTTGTCATATATATTTATAAAAAACTTTAATATCTTATTGTCATGGTAAGCTAAAAACAAATTATAAGTTTATAATTTTTGTAAAAATTGTACTTGTAGTATTCCAAACCTAAAAAATTCATAAATTCTGAAAAGCGAAGCACGTACCACATAGAAATAAATGCCGGTTATTAAACAAAAATAAAAAAAATACAGGCCTGGTAATAAAACTTGTTGTAAAAACCACAAATCACTTTCTTCTTATAACTTACATTTTATCTTATATAAACACTCAGTAAACTTACCGATGGTAAGAAATTTTTTTCTGTAATTTTTATGCGTGTTTCGGCAGCTTTTCACAAGACGCTTCATTTTAATTTCAAATTTTTATTACTAAATGATGCACTACTACACAATCCACTAAAATTATGCAGTTTGTTCAAAACACAACCATCATGCTCTATCTTGTGACACATGAAATAGAAAATTTAATATGGGCAAAATTAGCACGCTCATTAATTCTATGATAATGACAGACTATCACTACTTGCGAAAATAATTCCGTTGCATAGAAATTTTTATATTAACACGAAACCAAAATTAAATGAAAATTTTCTGATCGCAACACTTGATCGTACTTGATCGTATACACCGACAGACTAACACTATAATTTGTATGTATGTGAAGATAGCCAAAATTCCATTCCCGAAAAATGCGATGACAACACTAATTATTGCTATGATGACAATTTATGACTTGTTGTACTCTCAGCCCAAAAAATCTTCACAATTTCACTCTCAGCCCCGAAAAGACTTGCTATCACGATAATTAAAAACTGTCATGACAATCGAAATATTCGGGGTTGAGAGTAAAAACGTAGGGATTTTTTTTGTGCGGTCCACATCGTTTGATGGGTGAATGTTTAATAGGCCGGTGTTTAAAGGGAAAGTTTCATCCAGAAATGTTGAAAAAATTATAGGTCCAAATTCATTCAGAAAATAAGTTTTAAAATGTGATTTGAACCCTGATAGTAGGCCTACTACTATTTTCTTTGCAATCACATTCTAACACTCAAAGCTTCAATTTTTATCATAACCGTTCGAACCGACAAAAATTATAAAAATTTAATCATCGCAGACCAAATTTTCACAAAGTTAGGACTAACGCGCTTAGGTTATTCTAAAATGCTCCTAACCAATTTTAATCTTACGAATTATAGTTATCGGTTCATGGTCAATGAATGCTCCTGCCACCAACGTTTATCAAAATCGTTTAAACTGGAATAAATTTAAATAAGTGGTTCGGCCTCAAAATTACAAATCAAAAACTGGCATAAGACATCCCACTTTTCCGAAATAATATAAAGGGCTAGGTCTGTGGTTTGAGAAATCTAGTCAGAAAGAGGTATTGTATGTATAAGAGTTGAAATATAGTCCAAAGAAGTCAGAAACTGTTCATTGGCCCACCTAGCAATGCACATCGTTTGATAGGTGAAGGTTTAAGGAACATTGACGATTTTTTGCAGATTTTCTTTGCATACTATAAACACTGATTATTTTGGCTTTGCCCAGGTAGCACTACGTGGAAATAAGAGTCTCGATTTCTGCTACCAAAAAAAATACTAGTAACACCTATCAATTTCACTAAACGGTGATCTATTTTTGTGTGTAGTGGTTTTCTATGAAACTATCCAATGAATTAATTTCAAATAATTGTTTTTGTACTGCTACTCTATTTGAAATACTCTCAAGCGAAATAGGGGTTTGCATTACACGGCTGCGATATTCAGTATTGAGAGCTATATATTGGTTGCAATTAATGTTTGATGGACGTACCATGGAACCGCAGCAGCGCTTTGGTGGAATTGAAATGAAGCATTTTTCGATATGCTGAATGCCATGACGCTCTAGCATTAATGTATCTAAACTAATGTATGCTCGGGTTTCAATTGTTTTATTATAACAAACTGGAAATTTGGAAACTTTTAAAAATATCAGTAACATTGCATTCACAATTTTTGTTTAAACCGAAATCGTAATTGAAGTTTTACTATATTGCGTACAATGCATCGTAACGCAGCTGCGAGCGCCGCATTATTTTGGCACAATGCGGTTACTAATTTTGTCAAAGAACACTTTTTGCCTCAAATAAATCATGAAACCTCTGTTTTATAGTGGTAATGCACTGTAGGCTAGCATCGAAAGCACAAGTATTTTTATAAAAGTGATATGAAACGTTTTTTCGTTTTTAGACCGGTTTATTTGGATTCTCGTGGCGAGATTTTTCTGTTCATCTTCGATTTTTTCTTTGAAATTTTCAAGTTTTTTTTAATTAAAATAATTGTTTGACTCTATTTGCCGTAGCATTCTTTCTTCGTCATGTTCCTAACACATTTAATTTCTCCGAAATACTGTCTTGTTTTTTAAGGTTTAAGGTTTTAAACTTCTCAGTGACCAATATATTTCTGGCGTGAACTTCTTTTAGGAAGCGAAGACATATAGTTGGTAATTTCCCTAAATGCGGTGCCCCTCGACAACGTCTTTTTATTATCGCAAAGTAGTTCTCAATGTTTATTATTTTTTAATAAATGTTTCTGCAAACACAGGATTATAGAAATTATTAACCATTTGGCAATCATTAAAAATTTTATTGAAATCTTTGAAAAACGACTTGCTTTTAGAAAATAACTTCATAATCCATTTCAATCCATTTTATCAAGAAGTACCTTCATAAATTCGGCATCAAATGCAGTTCTTATAATTAGATTAAGCGCAGATACAATCTCGGGAGACGCGTATTTTGATTTTAATAAAAAAACAAAATTTTTAAAAATGCAAACCAACGTTAAAAAATCGTTCATTAATAATTCAAATAGAGGCTTCCTATGCATTGAAAATTTTTAGCAAAAATCAAACATGCTCATTAAACATTCACCTATCAAACAATGTACTTCGATAGTTGGGCTAACGAATAGTTTCTGACTTCCATGGACTATATCTCAACTCACCTGATAAACTCGTACATGCTCGTTAAACATTCACCTATTAAACGTAGTGCACCGCTAGTTGGGCCAACGAATAGTTCCTGACTTCTATGGACTATATCTCAACTCCTATTCATAAAAACTTATACAAAAAAGTACGGGCTTCTTGAGCCAACAAATAATTCGTGGGTCAACGAGTAGTTTCTGACTTCTATAGACTATATCTCAGCTCCTCTACATAGAAAACTCCTAAAAAAGTCGTACATGCTCCTTAAAAGATTCCTGACTTCTAGACATAGAGAAATTCTAAAAAAATCGTTGGGCTAAAGAATAGTTATTGACTTCTATGAAATAGAAGCAACAAATCGCCAGTAAGCCGATAGTCTGGCCAACGAATAGCTTTTGCTTTCGATGAACTACTTCTACATTTCGGGGCTGTCATTTATACTGTTCATGGATGCTAGTTAAATATTTATCTTGATTTAATGATTTTCGCTGTCAGTATATTTTTTGGAGAGTAGAGTTTTTTTTTATTTACACGTTTTATCACAACTTTTTATTGGTTTTATTGAACTTATAAAATTTTTATTTTTTATTTAGCTATTAATCGGAAATCTTTATACCCTGATCTAGACTTATTGCTATAAGTGTCAAATGTCGCAATAGTATACATACACTTGTATAGTATTGCCATAAGAAACTTTTCCCAATTTTCGGGGATAGAAATTTGGAGTGCTCTATACTACCAACCACCTACCAAATTAGCCCGCCTCAATGAAACTTGTACCATAATTCGGTACATATTTATTACAATTTATTACAATAAATCCCGATTTTATTACAGTTACCGTTTTCGAGCGACGAGTGGTCATCTATGATATCAGGATGGTTCTTGAACCAGAATTTATTACTAATTAATTACATTGAATACCGATCAAATGGCACAGTGGTTAAGGCATGGATCGGGAGGTACCGGGTTCGAATCCCGATAGGGGCAGAATGCAAAAGGAAATATTAATCAACAGATTACGATCTATGATAAAAATGAACACAACTACGAGACGTACGAGTTGTACCTCTTTGATTTGGCATAACTGCGTAAGGTAGGAAGAGAAAAATAAGCCGCGAAAGAGTTGGGAGTGCTTCGGCCCTAGGACAGATTGCAGGGATTAAAAAATAAATTACATTGAATGAGTTAGTGCAATACCACCCTACAACTTGCCTAAGGGTAAATTTTACCACAAAACGATTATTTATTTCAAAAAAGTCAATTTAACCAACTTTACCAATTTTTTAACACCAGATTTTGGGAAAAATGTTGCTCTAAAAGTTTTGTCGAGAGTAGGTCAACCTTATCCAGGTGTGTAATAAATTATTTTTGTGTTAGGATAAGCAGAATTGGCTCTAAACTTTAAAGGCTTCAAATAGGTAATTTAAGGGTCCATTTTTCCACCTTTAATAATTTTATTACACCAAACCGCCACCAGATATTGGGTGTAACATTGGACCCAATATCTGGTGGCGGTTTGGTGTAATAAATTATTAAAGGTGGAAAAATGGACCCTTAAATTACCTATTTGAAGCCTTTAAAGTTTGGAGCCAATTCCACGTATCCTGACACGAAAATAATTTATTACATACCTGGATAAGGTTAACTTGCCCACAACAATGTCCAAGGTGTAACATTTGTCTCAAATGTGATGGTGGTTTGGTGTAGTTAATTAAAGGTGGTTATATGGACCTATGAATTACGTTTTTGAAGCCTTTACCGTTTGAAGCCAATTCCGTCTAACCTGACACAAATTTTTTTTATTACACATCAGGATAAGGTTGACTTGGCCACCACAATGTCCAAGGAGTAATATTGGACTCAATATTTGGTGGTGGTCTAGTGTAATAAATTATTAAATTTTGCAAAATCAACCTTTACATTAACAGTTTGAAGCCTTTAATGTTCGGAACCAATTCCATCTAACCTTACACAAAAATAATTTATTACACATGTGAATAAAGTTTACCTGCCCTTCAAAAAGTCCGCAAAGCAATATTTTACTCAATATCTAGTGGCGGTATGGGGTAATAAATTATTAAAATTTGGTAGAATCGAACTTTAAATAACATATTTGAAACCTCGACCGGTTGGAGCCAATTCCGTCTAACCTTACTTGGTCGGTGCAAGTTTAGAGCATTGCAATTTGGGCTACCTTCACAAAGGTAGGAGAGAGCTATGATTATAATGAAATCTCGCCATACGCATTTTTTTATTTTCGGGGCTGGAATTTTGGGCTATATTCACAAAGATATGATTTTTTAAATAATCGCGAAAACAAAATTAAATCACAGTACTAGAATTTTATTGTCAAAACACAAAATTTACTTGATCGTATATACCAACAGGCTAACCAATAAAATATGTTATAATTTGACAATAATTTAATATAACTTAACACATGTAAGTCAGCTGTTACAATAATTAAAATATAATAACAAATCCTCATTAATAAATATCCAATACAAATACAACAAAATAAATTAAATGCATGAACAACAACAACTACTATAATAGAACGCATTCATTAATAAAACTCTAATATACGAGTAACAAATCCATGCAAATAAATTAAATGCCTAAAATACACATCTTAATACAACAACAAATATAAACACAACAATAAAAAACAAAATATAAATTGTTACGGTCATTGACCTCGTCGAAACCAAAATAAAACAACAAAAATTCGTCGAAGCCGACGACCAACGAATCTTTATTTGTTTTGTTTTGGTTTCGACGAGGTCAATGACCGTAACAATTTATATTTTGTTTTTTATTGTTGTGTTTATATTTGTTGTTGTATTAAGATGTGTATTTTAGGCATTTAATTTATTTGCATGTATTTGTTACTCGTATATTAGAGTTTTATTAATGAATGCGTTTTATTATAGTACTCGTAGTTGCTGTTGTTCATGCATTTAATTTATTTTGTTGTATTTGTTTGGATATTTATTAATGAGGATTTGTTATTATGTTTTAATTATTGTAACAGCTGACTTACATGTGTTAAGTTATATTGAATTATTATTAATTTATTAAATATTTTATGCATAACTAATAAACGTATTAACGAGTGGGTTGGCGATTGATCGTCGTCGAGGAAAAACGTGTTTTGTCTCTCCTCGAAATAAATAAATAATTTAAATGTGTTTAATTAATTAATTAACTAAATAATATAATAATATATATGTGCTGTTAGATAAATAAATAAATAAATAATAATAATAATTTTAATAATAATTGGTGTACTAAAGAAGTAAAGTGACCGACCAAATGGCACAGTGGTTAAAGTTTTGGCGTTTGGATCGGGAGGTACCGGGTTCGAATCCCGATAGGGGCAGGATGCAAAGGGAATTTTCATCAACAAATTACGATTTGTGATGGAATGGAACACATCTATAACCCCCTGTCGGAGTGCAAAACTCATTTACCGACCCATCTTCCATGCCAGTATAGGCTGACATGGAGCTATGCAATGTGCAGATGGTGATAAAATCGGACCTATATCCGTACTTCCTCGAATTGGCCTACACTGGCGAAAAAGCAAGGACGTAAATAAGCAAACCGCGAAAGAGTTGGGAGAGCCTTGGCCCCAGAACAGATAGCAGGGATAAATATAAAAAAAAAAAAAAAAAAAAAAGAAGTAAAGTGAAAAGTTATTGTATTGTAAGTCATATTGTATGGTTGTATTAACTTGTGTATGGTGCGCTTGGAATGGTGTATAGTATGTACATACATAACAATTTTCGTTTATATGTAACTTGATACCGTTGCTTGCATGCATCATATGAATTTTATGTAAACCTTCAATATTTTGACTTTTTTGATACCAAAAAATTCATAAGTTAAGTGTTTTTTCATTTGTTCTCATTGTTTTAATACATAGTACATACTTTATTAACACATACTCGTACCATATTAATCCATATTTTTCCGTAATAAATTTTAAGTATATAAACATATATACTGTATTTTATGGTTTTTCAGTTCTGTTGGTGTGTGTTGTTACTCTCGCTAACATTTTTGGTTGTGTTGTACGAAGATTATTTTTCGTGTTTTTTCTCATTTGTTTTGTATTCATATTTACTCGTACATTATATTTTGCTAAGTATTGTAAGCATGTTTTGGTGATCGAATGATCTACCTTTTGTTTTGTACATATTCACTCATATGCACAGGTAATAATTGATAAACCAGGGCCTATGTGTGTGTATATGGCCGTCTCGCAATGTATAGACTTTGAATGTTAGTACATGAAACGTAAACTTGAGAAGAAACTTTCATACGGATGATATGGAATTTGGTTTTTGAAGAGTTTTTTCGCGTTACTTGATTCTATCTTGTAGATGCGGTGGAAAATGAATTTTCATTCGCCTGAGCATGAACTTTGTTTGTTTACGATTATCTTTGGTTTTGCTGAACTGTTTTTTATTTTTAGGTTAATTTTCTTTTAGAAATGTACCATCTTCCGTGGTGGTATCTTTGATTTGATGATCATCGTATAATATGTATAGATTGTGGTTGGGGTGTACACTTGAAGAATGGTACTTTCGTTCGTCATCCACTCTACGTGCATACACATATATATTGCTCTGTATATTGTACAGTGATCGTCGGATTAGGGATCCACTAAGGAGAATGATGAAGTTCTGAATAGGGAATGACTTGGAAGTAAAAGGTATAGTTTATCGGGATTGAGGATGGATGGGTAGAGTTTATGTGCACGCCGCATGCGAGATATGGATGGGGAGAGTCTGGGAGGATCTTGACAGAAGGGAATTTCCATGGAATTTTTATGACGATGACGACCGTGTTTTTGTTCGCCTTCTACTCGGCTATATTTTTATTTCAAAGATTGGCTGATTTTGATTATTATTATTATTTTGATTATTATTTATTGGATTTTAGTTTAGAGTTATCGAGGTTTATCAGATGTGCATTATTAATACTATTATTCATTGCAGTTCCTGATTAAGCTAATTTATTTAGTTCTAATGAAGTTTTTTGATTACAGAATATCTTTGAAGCTGTACTACTTTTTCATTAAAAATTAATTGGTTGTAATTAGTAGTAATAGTTTCTTTTATTCTTTTAACTAGTTAGATAATTTAATAGTTTAATAGTTTAATAGTTAGTTAGATAATTACTATTCAAATTATTGATTTAGTTTATTTGGGAATTTATTATATTAATACTATCCTTTATAGTTGGTTTCTTTTATAATTTCCTGATTGGAGAGTTAACAATATTGAGTTTTATTTAATTTAATATAATTTAATTGTATATTTAGGATTTAATTCGTTTCTAAAACTATTTTAATTGATCAAACGAATAAGATTGTATGGAAAATTGAGGTATCGGAGGAGGGAAATTTATAAAGTTGCATAACAGCGGTGTTGCCTCATTCCTGTTTATATTAAATTTTAGTTCTAATTAATATTTTTTAGGAAGCATGCAATTTTCATGACTTTTGTGGAAGAAGTCAAGGTAGGCATCACTCGCTATAACCGGGTTTGCTAATGAATTTGATATTTCAGTGGTTGTTGGAATTTTTGAAATTATAAATGGCTTGGAGACTACAGAATAAAATTTAAATGTAGACAAATATTGCTGTATTTAGATAGTTTTTGTATTTTCGGGGTTCATGGCACTTCTTTAATTGAATTATTTTCTAGGTTGAACGGGAGACTGTAAATTGGTAAATGTTTTGGTTAGCTTGTTCTAAGTTGGATAAATAGTTATTGCTGGTTATCAATTATATGGGTGGAGGAAATGGTTAATCACTCATAATAATGAAGTTTTATTTCAGGAAATTTACCAACTAAAATTTTTTAGGATCTTGATTGCTGATTATTTATATTCAGGAAACAAAAATTATTGTGTCGTCTTGTGCTTGTGCTTTACTAACTATTGACTACTTAGGTGTCTGTAACCGGGTCACGTCTATCATATCTAATAACCTTTCCTATCTCTCCGTATTGTTATATGTGTAAGGGGTGTACGGTAGGCCCGGCGTATCCGGGATCCTTGCTTAGTCTTGGCTGTACATCCTAATCAATCAATCAATAAATTTAAAATTCATCTACAATTTTGATAGAATATTTTCTATCGCAAAAGGTTCAAATACCTAACAGTAGGAATTAGATAATTATTAAATAGATTTTCTTAATTTTTTCGGATATCGTATGAGTTTCACTTAGATAGGTTATTGTTTTGTACTCTTAATCTTATTTAAATGTAAAAGAAAAATTTGTTCATTGCTTATTCCGGAGCAAATAGTTAATCTAATTTATGATTGGTGCTGATTAATGACTAATATTCGGGTGTGATAATATTTTAAAAATGGATTGGAATAATAAAATTAATTTAATCTGGGTTTAGGAAAGGATTCCGGAATTAATAGTATCTATGCATCTCAATTTAATAACCAATTTAATTTCTTGGACATTGGTGTTTGGGAAGCAGTTTTGTTGGTTAAACTTTCGAATATTGTAAAGTGAAGTGGTAGTCATTAATCTTAAGTTAATCTACAAAAAATATTTTGGAAGGTGACCCAGTTATTAACTATTTAAATTTAGTATTTAGTTATAATAAGTTATTATAAGTTAAACAGTTTACTTATTCTTGGTAAAGCAGTTAATCTATTTTAAGAGTGGTGCTGGTTAGATACGGATACTCCGAGTGTTAGTGTTTAAAACTGGTTTATAATAATAAAATTTAAATTAAATATTGGCTGTTAGGGAAAGAATTCCGGATCCAATAGCACTTATCAGCAAATAATTCAAATTCTAACAATATGTTGACTCCAGGAGTTAAGCATTCTGGAAGCGGTTTTGATGGCTATACTTAACTAAAGTATTTCAAAATAATAATTAATTTCAGATGCGGTTCAAAGGGAAGCTGACACAATTTGAAAGAGTCTGCAACCGGTCCAGGTCTGTCACATCTACTGTTGGTTGTGCATTCAAATCAAATCAAAATTTATTAATCCTATTTAATTAATGATGAATTTACATTTCAGCTTTAGAGGCAGATGAATAATAGAATTTTTAATGTAGGTTTATTTTAGGTGCTGTTTCCAAGAAGCAATTGTTGATGGTCATTAAAACTTTTATCCCTTGTATTGTCTTGTGTTGTACGATCAAGGTTCTTGTAACCGGGTCGCTCTGCCAAAAAAAAAAAAACCTTTCCTATCCTTACCATTGCCTACCTTATCGGCTATTTCTAGGTGTCTGTAACCGGGCTGATTCAGTCCCATCCAATTAACCTAATCCCATCCAATCTAATCCCTCGGTTTTGTTATATGTAAAAGGAGTGTACGGTGGGCCCGGCGTCTCCCGGGAGATCTTATCTAAGAACTTGCTCGTGCATTCAAAATCAATCTATCAATCAAACTAATAAACGTATTAACGAGTACAGTTTCTTTAGTGCGGCCACAATCCTACGCCACTGTGTTTTTTTCGTTCAATGATTTTAAATGTTTTAGATTGTCTCATATAATTACTTGGTATTACTAATTTTAATTAATTTTTCTGTATTATTTGATCATTTTCGATCAATAAACAAAAATTCCATTCTTACAGACGACGATTAAATGCTGAACTATTAGTTCAGAATACGCGTATATGTTTTTAGTTAAGTAAATATTTCTTTTAGTGATTTTTATTAAATCTTATTTAAGATTTAAGTTTTTTTTTGTAATTACCCCGACAAACATTTTAAAAAAATCCAAGGCGTTACCAACTCGGTGACAAGCCCGAGCGATTCCCCCAAACTACCGGTGTGAAGTATTTAACATTTATCAAAAGCTTAACTACACAAATTAACAAATTACAAAAGTGTAGTTACACAATTAAATAAAAGGTGTAGCTGTACACACCAAAAATATGGCAGGGTTGAATTTTCATTTTTGCTCATTAAAAACAGATTTTTACAAAAAAATGGAAAACAATAGGTTTTTATTCATTGAACATTATAGAACTTTACACCTGGTCTCGCAGATATTTGATTGCCATTTACACGTGATGCTAGAGACATCTACAAAAATCAAAATTTTCGATACTTTCGAGAGTTGTTGTGGTTTGCGGTGTCGATGTGACCCTCAGAGAATGTTTTATCGAATTAACAAGAAACATAAATTATGAAAAGTGTATGTACAGTCTTCTGGATGTTTGATGATCATTAACACATTATTCTAGAGATCACTACGCAAATATGATTATACCGACATATTGGGGATACTTCTGAAATTTTTTAGTGATATTCAGCTCTTCCTACTTACAACAATGTGTCAAATAAAACGAACGACGTTAAGCCTATGTTTTCAAATACACGCGTTGCTCAAGGAAGTGTTATTTGCGCTTATTGCAAAATACCAGGACATCATATCAATTCATGTCGGAAACGTCAATACGTAAACTCACGAAACGAAATTTGCCAATCTACCTTGAAAAATAAAGAATCACTTTCTTCGGGAAATGGTTTAGGATCCGATCCAACAAAGACAATGAACCTGTTCGGATTCCAGAAATTCCAAAGTAGAGTGTTCGAAATCAAACACCAATATTCTCGCAACTAAATAGAAATTCAATTTTTCACTTGATTCTAAATTAGATCTTAATTCAAAATCTTCTTATACTAATTCTTTTAACTCTATCCTAGAATCAAACTGTAATCCATATTCGTTAAATTCAAATCTTTATTCAATTAATTTCAGTTCCGATAATTACGATAAAAATACGTTCCGTTAGACTTAGATATATTAACATATCAACTTCTTATCTTTTCTGGTAGATACTGGTGCTGATATCAGTATAGTTAAACGAGAATTCATCGAGGAAAATACATTATGCTATCCCGATCGTAAGTGTAAGGTGAAAGGCATTAACCCAGAAACAATTGAAACTGTAGCAAGTTGTGAGGCTAAATTGTTTCTAACTCATTCCCTTTTTCTTGTGCTGGTATTATCGGAAAGGGTTTCTTATCAAAACATAAATGTAACATTGATTATTCTAATTACAATCTCGAAATTCCAACCAAAAACGAAATAATTGTATTAAAATTTACTACGAATTCTTGTGTATCATTGCCAGCTCGAGCTGAAAAACGTTTACAATCCATCTAAATATTCCTAATAATACAGATTTGTTTGTCAGTCGCGAGAAATTTTGAATGGAGTTCATATTGCCAACTCAATTGTAAATTCAAAAAATAATTTAACTACTCTAGGTCTTGTTAATACGAACGATTACGACGTGGAAATAGAAAATTTAGATTTATCGCTACAAAATTTAGATGAATTTGAAGTTTTTCATTTACGATCATGGTCCAATAATATTAGTAATCGATTGGAAATAATTCAATCACCGCTTAGTCTAGATCACCTTAACTCGGAGGAAAAGAAATCGATCTTAAACATTTGCCGCAAATACAACGATATATTTTATTTGTCGGGTGATAAATTTACCGCAACGGATATTACTCGTCATAAAATTCGTTAGAACCTAATTAACATCCTATATACACATTAAGCAATATCGCTTGTCAGAATCAACCAAAATATAAATCAATAATCAGATTGCTCAAATGCCAGATGACGAAATAATCGAATATCAAAGAAAACTAACGATGGTCAAAGAAAGTGGCGAATTGTTGTTGACTTTCGGAGGCTAAATAATATCACGGTAAACGATGTTTTTTCGTTACCCAATATCTCAGACATTTTGGACTATCTCGGTAAATCAAAATATTTTTCTACGATAGATCTCGCAAATGGTTATCACCAGATATACTTAGATGAATCTGACAAAGAAAAAGCGAATGCCATTCGGGTTGAAAGGCACGTCGGCAAAATTTCAACGCTGTATGAACCATACACTATGTGGACTAAATGGTATTAAATGTTTAGTGTATTTGGATGACGTTATAGTGACAGGCCATAATCTAAGAGATCACAATTCGAAACTAGAATCTGTTTTTGCTTGTTTTAATCATAACAATTTAAAAATTAATTTAGAGAAATGTCAGTTTTTGTCTAAGGAAATTGTTGATCTTGAGCATCATGTAACCGAACATGGAATTAAACCTGACCCATCGAAGGTTACTGCCATTCGAAGTTATCCTCAACCTGAAAATCAAAAGCAAATTAAATCCTTCCGGGTTTAACCGGATATTACAGGCGATTCATCAATAAGCACTCAGAAATAGCAAAACCATTGACCCATCTATTAAAAAAGGAACAACTATTCATTTGGGATGCTTTTTGTGAAGAATCCTTTTCTAAATTAAAAAAGCATTAATAAATCAGCCAATGCTCCAGTACCCAGATTTTGCTGAACAATTTATTATAACCACCGATGCAAGCGATACGGCCATAGAGGCTGTACTTTCCCAACAAAAAAATAATTTCGATTTACCTATTGCGTATGCTAGTAGGGTGCTGAACAAGGCAGAAAATAATTATCCGACAATTGAGAAAGAACTTTTGGCGATGGTATGGGCTATTGAACATTTCCGGTCATACGTTTACGGTCGACCATTCACAATCGTCACGGACCATAAGCCATTAATATGGCTTAATAATTTAAAAAATCCATCATCCCGCTTGATGAGGTGGCCTATTAGATTAGATGATTTCGATTACAGGATAATCCATAAACCTGGGAATATGAATCTAAACGCGGACGCGCTCAGCAGGATTAAAATTAATAACACCGATCCAGAATTGCATGTTGTTACTCGATCACAACAAAAGCAATTAAATGAAACGAAATTAGATCAATCAACTCTCAATCCTAATATCAACCTTGAAAATACTAAAATAATACAATTAACCGATGATGCTGAAATAGACAAAATAATTCAAGAGTTTCATTCAAGTCCAGTCGGAGGTTAACAAGGAGTATTTCGTACCGCCGAAAGACTGAAACCATATTATTATTTCAAAAATTTATATTCGAGAATTAAAAAATGCATACGCTCTTGTGAGTTCACAAGAGATAAATTCGCATCACTTCAACTTACTCAGCACCATTTGAAAAAATATTTTTTGACATTGTGGGTTCTCTGCCTATATCGTATCAAGAAAATAAATACATTCTAACTGTTCAAGATGATTTGACTAAATTTTCCATGGCTTTTCCGATGCCTAATCAAGAAGCAAATATCTTTGGCGTTCCAATGCGAATTTTTTGCGCGAAATATTTGCTAACGTCTGCAAATTGTTAAAAATTAAAAAATTAAATTCATCTGCTTATCACCCAGAAAGAAATGGGGCTTTAGAACGTTCTCGCCGTACCTGCGGGTTGAATATCTGAGAATTTACACTCAGACCGATGATCAAAATTAGGACACTTGGCTTCCATTTGCTATTTTTACTTTTAATGAAACTTCACACACAGCAACGAAATGTATGCCATACGAATTACTGTTCGGATATAAACCGTCTATACCTATTTCTTTAATGCGCGAGCCTGAAATGGCTTACAACTACGACGATTATATGTTTGAAGTGAAAAATCGGATGCAAAATTCGTTCGACGTTGCCAGAAAAAATCTTATTATTCAGAAACAAAGGTCTAAAGTTAAATATGATTCGAAGACCGAAGACCTTGTAAATTTATTAAATTTTATTTATTAAAATTCCTTTTAATTTATTTAGTTTTAAACATTGTATTTGTATATAGTATACAGTGGAGCCAGCAGTGGAGCCCAAAATTTTGATTATGTCATAATAAGCCTAAAATTATTTGTATGTAAATTGATCTTGTTTTGCGTTCTAATCTCGGTTTTGGTCCGATTTTCGATTTGGATTCTGTTAGCTTTAGATTAGATGGCTTGAAGTTTTGGTCAAGAACTAGTGGAGCCAAAACATATTTAATGGGGCATTTAATTATGCCATGATGAGCCTAAAATTATTTGAATGTCAATTGATCTTGTTTTTTGTTCTAATTTCGGTTTTGGTCCGATTTTTGATCTACGTTCTGCTAGCTTTGAAGTGATAAAGCCCGATGCCTTTCTAGAATGAGCAGAATAAAAACATTTAAATAGGGCATTTAATTAGCCTAAAATTAACCTTTAATTTTCCAATTGTTTTTAAATCATTTTTTGATATTGGTTCTGCTAACTTTTTACCCATGGTTTTAGTTGGAAGGAGTGGAGCCCAAAATTTTTTAATAGAGCATTTATTTAACCTATTATTAGCCTATAATTATTCATGCTATCTTGTAATGTTCTACTGTATGGGTTCTGCTAGCTTAACCTTCACTCTGTACATTGGGGTAAACAACTACCCCAGACCTACAAAAATGTAAATCAACAACTAATTACTAAAAATTATTGAAAATCCATTTAGATATACCTTCTTCAATTAGATATACACAAGATTAAAAACACCGAGTTGTAATCGATTGATTTTATGGCATTTTTATCGTTCGAATGAAACTAAACGTATTTCTGTCTAATACTGGGGTCAAAAATACATTTCTGTATAAAAATCAGTACAAACAACTAAAAACTTTACTGATGCCGACTTTACGGCCATCGAATTTTTATATTATGGTGATTATTTTAGTGAATATTAGTGGAAAGTGACAAAATAAATCATCATCAAGACTGTTGATCATTCAGATGCGTATTTGGATCGTGTCATGGTTTCCCCCACATCTTTTACGTGTTTTTTTTCAAAAGTTCCAAACTTTCACATTTTAAAAGAAAAGGGAGGATTATCGGCCGACAATCTAAATACACCACTATTGTGTTTCAAATGAGTTTTTCCAGATATTATTGTATGTACAACTTTACATCTACATCTGAAGCAAAATTCCTTGGGATTTGGTACCCTACGGACTCCGATGAAATATTTGCGTTGATTGGAGTACTTATGAACGCCGGTTTACGTAAACACTGGGACAAAAGATTAGATGAACTCTGGCAAACGAATGTCTCTGGCCGGAACGCAACAACTTTTCCGGTTTTCCGGTTTGATAATCCAGTAAAGACCGACTGAAGGAGGACAAATTGGCAGCATTTTGAGATATTTGGAATATGTTTTTAGATAGTTTACGACAATCATCTAAGCCATCAACTAATCTCACAACTGACGAGCAGCTAGTTGCAGCACGAGGTCGATGTAATTTCTAACAATATATTTCCAGTAAACCTGGGATGTGACTCAGAAAACGCCTATCTTCTGAAAAGAGAAATAGATTTTGGACGTCAACCGAACGAAGTGAAACTTTCAAACTTTTACTGTTAGCTTGGCGTTTGGCTCTGCCTTATCTAAACAAAAGTAGAAATATCACAATGGATAACAAGGTTGCAAGTTGCCAACTAGCAGTGGATAACATGTTTACAAGTTGCCAACTAGCAGAAAAAATGATGGAGAAAAAAACATCGATTGTTGGAACCATAAAATCAAATAAGATTATTTGGTCCGCCTGCCAAATTTCCAAAAATCGATAAAATAAAAAAAGAGATATTAGATCATCACTTTTCTGTTTTGATGAAAACATGACATTAGTTAGCTATATTCCCAAAACAGCAAAATACGTATTATTACTGTTTACGTCTACGTTACACAACAACACCACAATCGATAAAACCACTAGTAAACCGAACATCATAATCGATTATAACCAAACTAATTCGGTTAAAACATATACATGCAAGCGAAAAATTAAAAAATGACCAATGGTACTCTTCTTCATCATGGTAGATATGGCGGGTTTTGCCGCGTATAATTTGCATAAATTAGTAAACCAGCATTTCTATGACTCATCGGTTTCCTCAGAATGAAAAGAATTTCTCAAGAAATTGACATTGCAGCTGCGGTGGACAATAAAATCAAGAAGCGACTTGCCACTCGCAGGGCCTTGAAATGAAGCGTAAAAACCGAAATGAGTTAATTAGGATACGAGTTCAATGTTGTAGAATTGAGATTAGCACCAACCGCTCAAAACCAAAAGTCGTAAAACATAAAGATGCAATTCATGTCCATTTATGATGATGTTTAAGGCACCATCAAAAACTGTGAGTGACGATTGCATTAATTTAGAAATAGTTGATGATGAATTTGAACAACATGAAGAAGTTGATGACTCTTCTTTTTAATAATTTTAATAACCAAAATTTAATGAATTAATTATAAGTATCTTATGATATCTTGTTTGAGTTTTGAGCTTTGTCTTGAGTTTTTGTATTTTTTATAAATTAGAAGTATTTTTAATAAATTATAAGTAAGTAAAAATAATAATTTTTGTAATAGAAAATAATTGTAAAGTACAAAATGCATTGGGGTATTTTCTTACCCCATGCACAGATAATGTTTCATTTTACTATGAACAGAGAGAAGGTTAAGGGACGTTATGTTTTTTCTTCTCATTTTACAGGCTCACAAATTCATTGTTGTTTACGACACTACGTATTGTTCCAATTATTGGCATTTTTTTCATTCTGGTCCCATCAAACGTATGTGAAGTTATCCCAGAATTCTATTCCAGAAAATAAAAATATTTAATCAAACAATACTAACATATCAATAACCAATTTGCTCTTCTGTGAAGTTAGCCCAGCCCAGAATTTCAATCCATTTTAGCGGAAAAACGAAAAATTATCAAATTTATTAAGTTTATATATAATAAAAAAATTAAAAACTAAAGTACCAAAAAACTGTAAAATTCGGAATTGCATATAGTAAAGTAAAATTACAGGCAATGTTGGGGAATTGGGCTGGGAATTTCATTGATTTGAATATAATTTTTCGTCTCGCTCGATTAATCTAAAATTATTTCGCCAAAACTAAAAATGTCTCGGATAAGGGCTACATTATTTTGAAATGTATACACTAGTAGCTAATTTGTAGCTGAAGAAGAAGAAAATCGTTTAGTGTCAAGTTCTCGAAAATGAACACAGGGCTGGGAATTTCTTTGATTTTTATATAATTTTTCGTCTCGCTCGATAAATCTGAAATTATTTCGCCAGAAGTAAAAATGTCTCGGATCAGTGCTACATGATTTTGAAATAGCTATACCAGTATCTAATTTGTAGCACAATAAGAAGAAAATCGTTTGGTGGCAAGTTCCCGCATATGAACTCTGGACAATCCATTTCATTGATTTTTATATAATTTTTCGTCTCGCTCGATAAATCTCAAATTATTTCGCCAAAACTAAACATGTCTCGGATCGGGGTTACATGACTTTGAAATGTATTCACTAGTAGCTAATTTGTAGCTGAAGAAGAAGCAAATCGTTTAGTGGCAAGTTCCCAAAAATGAACTCTGGGCTGGGAATTTTATTGATTTTTAATATAATTTTTGGTCCCACTCGATAAATACAAAATTATTTCACCAAAACTAAACCTGTCTCGGATCAGGGCTACATGATCTTGAAATAGCTACCCTAGTAGCTAATTTGTAGCTGAAATTGAAGAAAATCGTTTGGTGGCAAGTTCTCAAAAATGAACTCTGGACAATCAATTTCATTGATTTTTATATAATTTTTCGTCTCGCTCGATAAATCTCAAATTATTTCGACAAAACTAAACATGTCTCGGATCAGGGCTACATGATCTTGAAATAGCTACACCAGTATCTAATTTGTAGCTCAATTAGAAGAAAATCGTTAAGTGGCAAGTTCCCAAAAATGAACTCTGGACAATCAATTTCATTGATTTTTATATAATTTTTCGTCCCACTCGATAAATCTCAAATTATTTCGCCAAAATTAAAAATGTCTCGGATCAGGGCTACATGATTTTAAAATAGCTACACTAGTAGTTGGTTTTTAGCTCAATTAGAAAAAAATCGTTAAGTGTCAAGTTCTCGAAAATGAACACTGGACTGGGAATTTCATTGATTTGTATATAATTGTTGGTCCCATTCGATAAATCTAAAATTATTTCGCCAAAACTAAAAATGTCTCGGATCGGGGTTACATGATTTTGAAATGTATACACTAGTAGCTAATTTGTAGCTCAATTAGAAGAAAATCGTTAATTGGCAAGTTCCCAAAAATGAACTCTGGGCTGGGAATATCATTGATTTTTATATAATTTTTCGTCCCACTCGATAAATCTAAAATTATTTCGCCAAAAGTAAAAATGTCTCGGATCAAGGCTACATGATTTTAAAATAGCTACCCTAGTAGCTAATTTGTAGCTGAATTTGAAGAAAATCGTTTCGTGGCAAGTTCTCAAAAATGAACTCTGGACAATCAATTTCATTGATTTTTATTTATGTTTTCGTCTCGCTCGATAAATCTCAAATTATTTCGCCAAAACTAAAAATGTCTCGGATCAGGGCTACATGATCTTGAAATAGCTACACCAGTATCTAATTTGTAGCTCAATTAGAAGAAAATCGTTTAGTGGCATTTTCACAAAAATGAACTCTGGACAATCAATTTCATTGATTTTTATATAATTTTTCGTCCCACTCGATAAATCTCAAATTATTTCGCCAAAACTAAAAATGTCTCGGATCGGGGCTACATCCTGATCCGAGGCATTTTTAGTTTTGGCGAAATAATTTTAGATTTATCGAGTGAGACGAAAAATTAGATAAAAATCAATGAAATTCCCAGCCCAGAGTTCATTTGCGGGAACTTGCCACGGATCGAACTTTTTTAACATTGCCTGTAATTTTCCTTTTCTATATGCAATTCAGAATTTTACAGTTTTTTGGTACTTAATAAATAATAATAATAATAAATTTGATAATTTTTCGTTTGATAGACATTTTGGGCTGGGCTAACTTCACACAAGAGCAAATTGGTTATTGATATGTTTGTGCTGCCTGATTAAGTATTTTTATTTCCTGGGATATAATTCTGGGATAACTTCACATACGTTCCCATCAACAACATTTAGACAATTCTGAAATACGCTGGTTGTTCTTTATTCGTGTTCGTGGTCCTTGTTTAACAGCCAAATTTATTTGAGGTATAAGACCTTCTAATCAAGAGAATACCATTTAATTTACGCTTTGTTTAATTAATTTCAAGTTAAACAAAAAATTTAACCTTACCCACATTTAAGTATAAAAACTATAAAACAATTTTATATTCGCTGCAGAATATACTATTTGCAATATCCACGAACATAATTTATATAAACCTAATGCATAACGTAGCTTTTGTGCAATAAATTAAAAACCGTAAATTGCAATACTTACAGAAAGAGCATAAATTATTTTCTTTTCCAGACGTACAACAATTCTTTATTGCAAGCTAATATTCTTCTGGGTAAATGGTTTATATTATTATGCACGTCCTTATTATAAAATAGACATAAAACAGGTCAAGTATTATAATAAATAGTCTTCAGGTTGCTAGCGTACCGCATCTTTTTTTTTTATTTTGCGAGCACAATTTTCTGGGATCTCGAATTCAAAAATAGGATTTTCAACTCACAGCTACGTAATCGGTTGGTATAGCGAAATAGAACATAAAAACCGATTTTAAATTATTTAATCTTACATATCCTCACTTTGCTGCGCACCCAAAAAGCTTTTAACATGTATTTCCTTGGTTTAACGCATTATAATAGATCTAATCATAAATTTAGGATATAAATCGGTTCGTGATTATATCTTAAAAAAAAATTGTCACAGTTGGATCATTAAAATACAAAAAAACGACAAAAAACTTTTCGATTTGTTGAAAAAAAAACCCTAAATGATATTAACAAGAGAAAAGCTATAAAGTTGTTACCGAAAATATGTGCTTTTTTGCTGTGCGCGCGGGGACGAGCGACGATGAACATCATATCGTCATAATACTCTTACATATCCAAGAACATGAAAAATTGTAAACCACTTCAAGAATACTTATTGGTTGTGTATACTGTATATCTAGATATCTGTTTAACATTTTTTTTTTTGCTACTAACGAAGTGTCTTGATGCAAATACACCAGCAACTACTTAAGAAGAAAATGTTTCAAGTAAAACGAGAAAGAAAATGTTTGTCAAGAGCTTTTTTGTGTTATGTTTCGTTTTTATGTCTATATAATTTTGAATAAATGTTGAACTTTTTTTTTTGGTATTGCTGCTTATTTTGTCATTATGAATTTTTTTTTTTTGAGTGACGATTTTTATGTGGAAGGTAACCGAAAAATAAATGCTCTGAATAGAAAAATTTTAAGAGTGATAAAATTTTGTTTGAAGATGATTTTATGTAAGATTTTGCTTTTCATGTTAAAAGCCTAAAGCAAAATAAGTTGTTTGTTGGAACAATCGTTCGAAAATTTCGATTTCATGGTTGGTTGGGTGAACATGAAGGTTACGTGTTTAGATTTAAGTGTATATAGGAATAAATACTATTAAATTTTAGTGCTGTTGGTGTTTAATATTTATATCAATATACTTTGTGGACACTTGGATGGTAAACAATTTTATAGATTTAGTAATTTGTATCACCTTAAATAGAACCATTTTTCGAAATATTCTTTAAAACATCAGAAACAACGTTGTAGAACATTTCGATTCAACACGGTAGTTTTGCCCAATCCTGGTCACTTAACTTAAATTATAAAAGTAAATGAATGGAATTTTTGCCAACACCTGCAATTGATACATTCAGTTAAGCTATTTGATGATCAATTTTTTAAAATTGCTAATTAGCTTTGACCAACTTCTTAGAACTAAGAATAGAATACTGAAATTTTTGTAAAAGCTTTTGAGATAAATTTGTACCGTATTGGTTTTGAAAATATGGATTGACTTGGTAGTGCTGACGATTAGTTCGATATTTTTTTTACTTTATAATAAATTTATTAATTTTTCGGTAGTTGATTTTAAATTAGATGTTAGCACATTACTTGACAGACATTACAATTTACCAGAAATAGTTTTTTACAATAGTTCTGTTTGAAATAAGTACCAACAGATGGCAAAATTCTACTTATATTTATAAACATAATCATTGAGCTACTGATATGACAGCTAATTTGGATATAGTCAAGTTCAAGTTCAAAGCCAAGTTTCTAGTTTTAAGTGAATGGAACCAAGAATATTCTAGAAAATTACAGGTGTTAGTTTCTACACTGTTAAACACATTGTTGAAAGAGACAGCTCTACGATATTAGAAAGCGTTCTTTCTAATGATTTTCAGCTCACTCGTTCTTTGATATACATATAACTCATATTGGATTGTGATTTATATGTCATAATTCATTTTTTCTAAAAATATTTCATGTAAATGTAAATAATATTGGTCATGATAGATTCTTTTGAGTAAAACTCGTTCATTGAATTCGTTGAGTGGCAAATGTAAAATGACTAATAACAGAACATCGTAGAGTTTGTACCAAAATTTCATTATGTCTGATAACACCTATGGACTTAACATTTCAAATGATATGAGTGACATTCCAAAACGGATTGACGTCGGAAGATTTTTAAGTAGAATTTATTCAATGCACTCATGGAGTCTGAGTAGAATACTTTTAATTGCCAATAACAAGATAGCACAGAGTTTGTATGAAATTGCCACTATTATCGGATGATTTCTATAGGCCTAACCTTTCAAATGAAATTGGTTTGATTTCCAAACCGATTGGTGGCGATAGGATTTTTTTGAGTGAAACTCGTTCATTGAATTCAGCGTCTATCAGCATGGTTTTTGCCCCAACCGATCAACCACTCACCAGTGCTTAACCATGAGTAGGATTTTGAAAAAATATTGGGAGTATAATATAATCATACATAAACTATATAGACTTCCAGCAGGCATAGTATCAATCGCGAGAACCTCCGGATAAACTCGCTTCGCTGTATAAATTAACAAAGGCTGGGTCTGTTTATCGGAAGTGAGAGATGGATCAATTTCCCTATCTGCAGTTAGGTTCACAAAACCATTAAACCATCGTTTTAGTGTTGGTAGCGAATTATTACATTTTTTATTGAACATGATGCTACGAGTATATTATGAGTGCAAATGGTTATGTGTAGGCTATCAAAACAGCCCAATAGTAAGTAAATAAATAGAATCTAAAGGCTGGTGGTGCGACCAACACGGATAAAAGAGATATCAACGTTCAGACTAGCATGGCCCTCATCGAGGGAAGTAGACACAAGATGGAAGCGGAAGAAACTAACAGCAAGCGGCTAGCCAAGGGAATCCGAGCAAAATTCATCATGGAATGACATCGCGGGAAGTGGTAGCTCTGGCTGAAATCGATCGGTCGCAATTGACATTTTGGCTAATTACCATAAGTCATTGTATCATAGAAGTAGACGAATCCATAACAAAAGTTGCACTCCTAGAGGAACATACATTAGATAACCCGGTCGTACGCAGTCTAGTAGAACGAGTACCAAGACTTCAAGGCTTACAACGGACTGGTTCAATTCACCCTAGAGGGAACGCCAAACTCGATACCAAACATGGTTTCATGACTGTCAGAAATCTGAAACCGGGCAATTCTAAAGATGAGACCAACAATGCCACTTGTTTGCAACCGTATGCTGAGCTCCTTAAAAACGTGGAAACAGAAGTCGACACCGATGATTTAAGAGAAAAAGTGGTCGCTTTAAAAAGACCAAGGTGGACGATTTGATTATTTATGTTAAATACGGCAAAACCAATACTGCTGAAATGAAAGAGGCGATCCAGATGGGCAGGGAAGTAGAACACCCAGCCAGATATTGCAAATACCTTGAGCATAGCACTGCATGTTACAGTTGTAGAAAGCTCAACCACAAGAAGACAAACTGTAAGCAGCCTAAAGCCATGGCATTGAACCTACTTCAAGATTTCAAGTTTTGTATTTTAGTTAAACACATGTAGGAGTGGTCCGTCACAAGATTTTCTCCTGCAACTTTACCTTCACCCAGTGAAGGTAAGTGAGCTGAATCAACGAAGATTGAAGGCAAGTGATTAAGCCAAATAGACTTCAAGGGTGACGCAGCGCATATCGTTTTTTCAAGAGAATTTACCAATTTCAGCTCTTACTTCTTCCCTCACAAACCTTTGGAAACATTTTCTCACAGACACGACGATTTTCTCAAGGATGACTTTACTTTAATTATCCGGAACCAAAGGATGGTGTGATTATTGCCGGTTACTTTACCTCTAAATCACCTAAATAGGGTGGGGTGATAAGATCACAGGACACAGCTAAATACTGAATGAGCTGCTTAATGCAATATGTTCTGCCTTAATGGAGGGGACAATCCCACTTTCAAAAAATGTTATTTTGGGTCTGTGTTGGGCATAACTTTTGACTCCGATTGGATCGCAAGTAAATTAAGATAGTGGGACGTTAGCGAAGATGAAACCCTTTCGATACAAGGGGATAGATCAGCCCAGGACACAGCTTGATCATTAAAAGGTGGTATTCCAGAAACTTTACGCCTCCTCTTCGTAATTCACTGGCATCTGTTAATAACTAACGGGTGATTTTTTAAGAGCTTGAGAACTTTTTTTTAAAAAAAAACGCATAAAATTTGCAAAATCTCATCGGTTCTTTATTTGAAACGTTAGATTGGTCCATGACATTTACTTTTTGAAGATAATTTCATTTAAATGTTGACCGCGGCTGCGTCTTAGGTGGTCCATTCGGAAAGTCCAATTTTGGGCAACTTTTTCGAGCATTTCGGCCGGAATAGCCCGAATTTCTTCGGAAATGTTGTCTTCCAAAACTGGAATAGTTGCTGGCTTATTTCTGTAGACTTTAGACTTGACGTAGCCCCACAAAAAATAGTCTAAAGGCGTCAAATCGCATGATCTTGGTGCCCAACTTACCGGGCCATTTCTTGAGATGAATTGTTCTCCGAAGTTTTCCCTCAAAATGGCCATAGAATCGCGAGCTGTGTGGCATGTAGCGCCATCTTGTTGAAACCACATGTCAACTAAGTTCAGTTCTTCCATTTTTGGCAACAAAAAGTTTGTTAGCATCGAACGATAGCGATCGCCATTCACCGTAACGTTGCGTCCAACAGCATCTTTGAAAAAATACGGTCCAATGATTCCACCAGCGTACAAACCACACCAAACAGTGCATTTTTCGGGATGCATGGGCAGTTCTTGAACGGCTTCTGGTTGCTCTTCACTCCAAATGCGGCAATTTTGCTTATTTACGTAGCCATTCAACCAGAAATGAGCCTCATCGCTGAACAAAATTTGTCGATAAAAAAGCGGATTTTCTGCCAACTTTTCTAGGGCCCATTCACTGAAAATTCGACGTTGTGGCAGATCGTTCGGCTTCAGTTCTTGCAGGAGCTGTATTTTATACGGTTTTACACCAAGATCTTTGCGTAAAATCTTCCATGTCGTCGAATAACACAAACCCAATTGCTGCGAACGGCGACGAATCGACATTTCACGGTCTTCAGCAACACTCTCAGAAACAGACGCAATATTCTCTTCTGTACGCACTGTACGCATTCGTGTGGTTGGTTTAATGTCCAATAAAGTAAACTGAGTGCGAAACTTGGTCACAATCGCATTAATTGTTTGCTCACTTGGTCGATTATGTAGACCATAAATCGGACGTAAATCGCGAAACACTTTTCGAACCGAACACTGATTTTTGTAATATAATTCAATTATTTGCAAGCGTTGCTCGTTAGTAAGTCTATTCATTATGAAATGTCAAAGCATACTGAGCATCTTTCTCTTTGACACCTTGTCTGAAATCCCGCGTGATCTGTCAAATACTAATGCATGAAAATCCTAACCACAAAAAAATCACCCTTTATAACACTACAACACCAATAGAAATTACAGAAAGAATAAAGAATGTTTGCAAGGAAGTACTGCAGCTCCGCAATAACAGAAGAAGCCGTATACTGGTGGAACGCCGAGATTAGAGAACTAACCAACATTTTTACCTGTGCCAGAAGGTGCCTACGAAGAAAGTATAGATACAACAATAGCGTAGTAGACGACTCTTTCGCTCAACAATTAGCACGGGCTAGGATTACCCAAAGGAAAGAGTTTGGGCGCTATAATCCTGTTTCAGGATTGACGAAAATCCTTGAGTAGATGCCTATACAAAATTGTTAATTGTTAATTAAATCAAAAAAGAGTGAATGGCCCGTCTGTATTTCCCTCGGCGCCGATAGGATTATAGCAGAAATACCTCCTAAAATAATTCTAGAAATGTTTAACATGGCTTTGAGAGGATTTGTTGAGAGTTCCTCTCCATCTGGAAGAAACTCCGGATTGTTTTATTAAAAAAGACGGCCAGTGCTGCTACATATGCTGCTAGGTATTCACAGCAGGGTAGGATGGTTTGTGTAAAACCAGTTAGGCTTCGAAGAGAGGCGTTCCATGACCGATGTCGTAACATATTAGACGTACGAACGTCACTCAACGTAGTCTTAGAGAACAGCATGTGATTATACATCTTAATCAAATGAACCAAAGTTATACAGCAACATATTATAGAATCGCGAGACTTTGTAGTAAAATACCAGTTACCAGAGGATTCCGGATTCGATACTGGATCAAATATAAAGAATATGATGCGTAATACTTGTAAGATAATCAGATAATCTAGTGCTCATCGTTAGCACACAGAACAAGCCAGAAATAGTAGAGCATGTTAATGCAGCGGTGGAAAATATCTCCGCATGGCTCTGCAAACATAGACTGAAGATTTCCTCGGAGAACCTGAAGTAGTAATAATGGCGGGAAGACGAATTCTCATGAATATTGGCCTCCGGTAAAGAGTAAGGATGATACCCGTGGATCAGACCGAATTTATATGAGTTTAGTTGGATTATAACAAAGTAGCTTTCAGACATATGTCAAACAGACTAGGCAAAAGTATTGCTGCGGTATCGGTGATATACTCGATCTTGTTATATGAAGTAGCAGCCTGGGTGAGAGTGATCAAAAAGCCCTGAATGACAGCTTTGCAAGTAAACCGTGCCTATAGGATGGTCTCGATTGGCAGTTTCAACTACTTCGGAATCTCCACCATTAGTATGGAAATAGCAAATGGGATTCCAAAGAAGATTTTCCAAAACAAGATGCTAGTGCAATGGTGGAACGATGGGTAGAGGCTGATTCCGGTCAGTGAACGTGTCACCGAAACCCTCCACTTAATGAATGACTAGAGAACGTTTATGATCGGTCTTGGGTGATTTAATAGCTACTCACACCGAATAAATGTTCTTACTATGAGGAGTGCGAACCAGTAGAACACACAATCTTCCACTGTCAACGATTACGAACGAGAAGTCGACTCGGGGTACTAAGTCACAACGGCTAGCTGACGGCGCACAATGGAATACCAAAAATGCTAGCTGACGAACACCGCTGGAATGAAGGAAACAAGATGGTGGTAGCGATTTATAGCCGCAAGAGGGCCTAAAGTATAAATCTTTATCAGGTTCGAAAGATTTTTAATTCTGCATGTCTTATAAGACTTCAGCAGAACCAACCAAATCAATTCAAAATAATTTATTAATTACGTCACACTAATTGTTGGATAAGTCATTTGAATTCAAGTAAAAGAAAGTTAAGTTACAAAAATAATTTACAGAAAATCGATGTATTTCACCTACTCGCGGGTCAAGAGACGGTAAATTAATTAACAAACCAATTAAAAATTGTTGTCGGACAATTGCAAATGTTGAAATCGGACGAACATGACAGACCGTCAGCATATTTCCAATAAAAACAAAAGCAGTTGCCGCTGAACAACATCATGCAGTTGATCGACAACTTTGCTGACCCGGTCGACCCGCTACTTAAAGTCAGTACGAGTGTATGATTTTAACTGGCAACAAAATTAGCTTTGGATAAACTTTTTAAGTAAGCGAAAGGTGGAAACGAACAACCAAATTTCTTACTGACTTGTGCAATATTTGCCCACAGTACTTGGCTCGTTTATGGTGCGTTGCCGTGTTGCACTCTAATATAACGTCTTAATTTAGTATAATCCTGGAAAATCAGTAATTAGAGAAATCAGCTTTACGCGATAAGCAAATGGTCCGCCCGGTCGTTTATAAAACACATTTACAATTTCAAAATTTGTCAGCTTTGCTCATACAGCAAAATTATAAGTCATTCGACTCATAAACCATCGGGTCACATTGGTTGGAGTTAGTGGTACATCGACATAAACTTATATTGGTAGGTCAACATAACTCTAATACATAAATACAAAGTAAAATATTTTGATGTCCGTACCACCAAGGATCTAACACTCTTCGCACTATCTAGCGGATTTATAATTAATGTACACATGCGAAAGTGCACAGTACATATCTTTATACAATAATGTCTTTTATTTTATTTAATAATATTTAGTCGTTGTTGTCTAATATCAAAAGACACGATTTATTTTATTGCATGTTACAAAATAAAGAAAAGCGAAATAATAATTTTCCTCTTTTAACAAGGAAAACAAAATATACAAACTACAAAGAAAAATTTCCCAGTATGTGTACTATGTACTTACCAAAGTACCCCACCCCCACGTACCCAACTATCTTTATGTTGTTTTATAATACTCGTAGCTGTATATAAAGGCGATGAAGAAGAAGCAGAAAATTGAAGACAAAAAAAGTTTACACTAGATAGAAGCGAATGAAAAATAATAAGAAAGATGAATCAAACTGTAAATTCAATTACTACACTTTTCTATATTTATAAGCATCTCCTCTATACACACACACACACTATCAAAGAATTTATTCCTTCTTATCGTCATGCCATTATTACATCTTTTTATTATTTTCATTTTAAATTATAAAAAAAGAATAAAATTCACTTTAAGTTTAAATTGATTACTTGCAAATAGTTTTTGCGCTTATTGTCATAGTTATATTCGCCTAGCAGAAATTTATGCTTTGTTCTATTGTAAGCGCTTAGAGGAGACAGATATAATCGGATTTTATTTTCGTTTACAAAAACTCGTTCGATGTTATTTTTTGTATTTCGCTTGAATGAATTTTTACGTCTCTATAGACGTAAAGACTCACAGGGTTTTGACTTGTCTATCGGACCATTTAGGTAAGACCCCGTGAAAATCTCTAGGATCGGAGAAATAAAATAGGAAATTTTTTTCAAATTCATGAAACTCCCACGTCGTGTATGGCACATCATAGTATAAATAAACATGTTCGTTCACTCAAATTTCACCTCTCGACATCCATCTCTTCCATAAGTCAATAAATAGAATATACATCAAACCCTCGTAGAATAATGTAACATTAAATTGTATTAAGATTAAAATACTTATCTAATTACGCTATTCTACCTATTAACTAAATCTTAACATGATAAAAGACTGTGTATAATTAACTGGGTGTGTTCAGTATCATAAATTAATATTGGCTACCAACAAACATAAATCCTTTTCTAACAGTCCATTAAAAAAAATAGTTTGATCATGCGGCCGGAGGTTAGCAGCTGATGTTACCACAACACGTGAGTAGCTATGCAGACCGGTGTGAAGTTTTTAACGAAAAGTGTAGTTACACAAATTAACGCAAAGTGTAACTTCTAAAAGGTGTAACAATTAAAAGTGTAAATAGCACACCTTTACTCAATAAAAGATCGCCAAAAATGTATATTTCATGCAAATATAGCGGGATCGATAACAATCCTAGTCTAAAGGTTGGGGTTATTAGCTATTTAAATGTTTGGAATGATATAAATATGCGACACTAATCCTTGTTGTGTTTTGCTGCATAAATTCGTATTATTAGATCGTATTTGAATCCGGTCTCATGTGAGCCCAGATGAACCGATAAACAGAGTACGATGATAGATCAAGAAATGACAAAGACAAAAATTTTTTAAGAATTCACATTTTATTAACAGTAAAATAAACTTTATTTTATTCATATATAAAATAATAATAGATATAAAAATAAAATATATAAATAATAATATTTGTTAATATAATAAAAATTTTAAGTTCTTAAAAATTTAAAAAATTAAATTCAGTCAGTCTTTGACGGTATGGAATTTTTCAAAACAACTTTTATCAGCCGAACTACATAAGTACACATCGCACTTCTTGCAACTATTTCTAGTTCTAGTGCTGCAGGATTTCAACCTACACATTCTTGGCGCTTTTAATCGGTCCCAAGTTGGCCAATGGTCACTTTACGGTTTTAATAAAATTCTGATAATATTCCATCATTTGGTCACACAAATCCACCCCACCCATTGAGGGACAGGTATCTTCAATATATTCCTTATCCTTTTTACGCCAACGTTTTACTCCTTTACGACCAGAACTGACATTGTGTCGCTCCACTTGGCAGCTGTAACAATGTTGTCATAAACGAACTGGTTCGTTTCATCCCTGGTCATTCGCTTGTCATCTTTAAAACGTAACCCTTTTAGCCGATTTTGTTGGATTGTACCAGTTGCCTTATAATTAAGGGTTTCTAATTGTTTTAGTAAACGAATGGTCGTAAAATATCTAAAAATAATAAAATGTTCTTGAGAAGTGACAAAAATAATCATCAATCAATATTTGAAGTACGAGGCTCAAAAACTTTTAGTATTCGCCTTTCAAAATCTGATACAATCCAACCACCTGTTGTACTCTGAGCCCCGGAAGCTTCTGTAGTTGTGTTATTTGGCTAAAAATATGAATTAAGAATTTACAAATAATCCTACTAACGAATTAAATACCAAAAACTAAGCGAAACTAGTCCAACGACCTCCTCCTCATCATGATCTTCAAGCTCGTGATTAAAATCAACCTGTTCAACAATTGCTTCTTGTATAGCGAAATCAGGATCATTTATTTCATTGTCTATGTCCTCCTGATCGGAATCAGCAAGCATTCTGTGCACCTCATTTTCGTCTATTAACCATTTACCTTTGGCAAACGCAACTGAAAAAAAAATGGTTTGAAGTAAAGCCTAAGTGTCACAAGCGTGATAGTAAATTTTTAATCATAATATTTAAATACTAAACAAATATAAAACACAATTTTTGTATCATAAATGTATGCGTTAACATTTAACGAATGAATATACATTAAAACTGGGATTTGATTAAAAAAATTTATAACTAAAATCAATTACTTACGGTCCCTCGATTTTTCTCCTTTTGACATGATGAAACTTGTCACATAACCAAACTTTTCACAAAAGATATTATTACACGAATTTTAGTTTGTTTAGAAGCAAAAGGACCGACTTTTTGATGGAACCCAAATCGAGTAGAAGTAAATTTTAAACCTCACGATTGTAATATCTGGGCTTAAAGCCATGCCAGTCATACTAAAGAGAGTTTAGAAAAATAATTTATGGCGGGAATATTTTTTTTGTTGCATAAGTGGCATGCAGGCTTAAAGCTATAGAAATAAAAATTATTTTAACGTCATTTATTGTAACTATCAGATTTGTGACATCTGGTCTACAATTAGTACAAAAAATAAATTTAGTTGGACTCGAAAGGGATAAAAATACTTAGAGATGATACCAAGTAATGCCATTGCCGCCTAATAGTAAACAACTTGTGCTGTTCAAAACAGTTAACCACCTTAAAATAAAAAGTTTTGGAATGGTTCCACACAAGAATTAAGATATAAATTTTATAAAAAAACAAATATGTTTTCAAAATACTTGCTACACTATGGCCGATTGCAGTTACACAACAAGAGATGTTACCAAGTGTGGCCATATATTTTCTAAGACCGCATAATAAGGGTCGCATAATTATGTTGGCTTCCATATAAGATGCAATAGGGTCCGTACTACTCGGTAGCATACTTTAAATTACTTAGGCATCTGTACGATGCCTTATCGTTGACGATGGAAGCTCCACTACCCTTTCTACTATAGCAAGATTTTAAAATTAAAAAAAATCTGTGCTTGCTCCACCGCATAAATATGTTGGCTTCTAGAAAACATAAAGCTGCTATAGGGTTTTCTAATAGGAATGATATGATTTTTAAGTGACGTTTCGGCCATTTGTAATATGCCATGATCTGTCATTTTTTTTCATTTTGTTCAGTAATGTTTACAATTTCATCATGGTGAGATATACGCACGAACAACGTTTACAAATTATTCAGTTTTATTATCAAAATAATCGTTCTACAATTGCAACTTTTCGTGCGCCTTCTGCCATTTTATAGTCGTAATAATCGTCCAAGTGTGCTCGCTATTCGTCGAATTGTTGAAAATTTTGAGCGTACATTTTCTTCACATAATGTTGAAGTGCCAATAAGACAAACATTCGCTCGAAGTAATACAAATATTGCTGCCGTTCAGGCAAGTGTTGCTGAAGACCGCAATTTGTCGATTCCAAGATATTCTCAAAAATTGGGACTGTCTCAAACCACAATCTGGCGGATTTTGAGAAAGAATCTGGGTTTGCATCCGTAAAAAATTGTTCTCACTCAAGAACTGAAGCCATTGGACTATCGTAAACGTCGTGAATTTGCTGATTTTGCCTTGGAACAACTTGAAAACGATAACGATTTTTTTAAGAAAATCATCTTCTCCGATGAGGCTCACTTTCATCTGAGTGGTGCGGTAAATAAACAAAATTGTCGATTCTGGTGCGAAGAAAATCCACAAATTATTCATTCACCCAAATTGTCAGTTTGGTGTGGTTTTTGGTCTGGTGGAATCATCGGTCCGTATTTTTTTTCGAATTGAATCTGGTAACACCGTTACTGTCAATGGAGATCGGTATAGATCGATGATAACCAACTTTTTATGGCCGAAATTGGAAGAATTTGATCAGCAAGTGCAACAATTGAATTATTACGAAAAAAAGTTTGGAGATTCGATTATTTCAAGTAATTGTGATATTGAATGGCCTCCAAGAAGTTGTGATTTAACACCATTATACTATTGCTTGTGGGGTTATTTGAAGTCATTGGTCTTTAGCAATAAACCAAACTCTCTTCAAGCTTTACAAGTCTATATTGAACGTGCTATTCATGACATACAACATCGGGTTCATCGAATTCGTTCCGGCAGAAAAAGTCGTGGAGGCCATTTGAATGACGTTTTATTCAGAACTTAATTGTATCGCTTGTACTTCACATTAAATAAAAAACATTTCAATTTCATTAAAAATTAGTGTTTTTTTTAAAGAAATCATCACTCTTATTGGAAGACCCTATATTATGGATTTTTTTTAACAATCTACTTCTTTTTGGATAACACGTTTTTTAAGTGTTACACTTTTTGGGCTGTTGTAATGTTTTTTGTCATTTTTAGTTTGTCAGAAACTTCACTATAGTGACCTCCGGAACTTCGGTTTTTTTTCATAATAATGAAAATCTATTTTTTATTTTATTTATTTATTTATTTTATTATTCATTCTCATACGATAACAACGGCGGATTATCCACTGAATTTCATGTTCCTTTAAGGATAATCCAAGTTGTTATACATAAATATACAAAAGTTACAAAATTTACATAGATATATAAATATTATAAAAATTAAAAATAACGGAAATTTAGTTCCAAAATAATAAAATATTCGATTTACAATAATTTTTAATATTTATGATTATAAATAAATGGGCCCATAAACGTTATCGATTTTCTTCCAAATTCAGTTCTAATATGATGCGAATCAATTCTGTTACAATTTCGAGTTGAATACACATGATGAGCGTAATTAAAGTGTATATTAGACATAAATGAAGATACATTTAGGCTTTTGTACATATAAAGGGTTAATTGAAACTTATATAAGACATTTATGGGCAATATCATAATATCTTTTTTGCTATATAATAACCTAGTGGAAAATAGAATTGGCAATCTGTATACTGCGCTTTTACACTTTTGTTTTGCATAACTTGCAATTTCTTCAGTTTGGTTAAGGTAGCTGTTTGGTATCCGATAAGGCCATAACTAAGTCGCGAATGAATAAACGAAAAATAAATCATAAGCAATACCCTAGTAGGAACAAAGAAAATTAATTTTCTGAGTAACCCAACAAGTGGAGCAATTTTCTTACTTGTGATATTGATGTGATCATCCCAAAACATATTTTCGTCAAGTGTAACTCCCAAATGTTTGAATGAACTAACTCTCTCAATATTAATGTTACTAACTTCAAATAGAGGTGAACTAGTCATCGATTTATATGGGGAATGAAATACCATATATTTGGTTTTAGATATATTGAGAGCTACTAAATTGGAATTAAAACATTCTAAAAGTATTCTAAGGTCATGTTTCATATCAATCAATATACTGTCAGGATCATGGGTTTCATAAAATAAAGCTGTATCATCTGCAAATATTCTAATATGGCCCTTGAGCGGCAAATAGGAAATATCATTAATATAAATGAGAAACAAAAGTGGTCCTAAAACACTACCCTGAGGGACACCACATTTGATATCTAACATTACACTTCCTACTCCATTTATCATAACATACTGTTTTCGATTTGATAGATAACTTTTCAATAAGTTGTAAGGAATTCCACGTACGCCGTAACAGTATAACTTGTTTAGAAGTAACTGATGATCAATACAATCAAATTCTTTCTGTAAGTTCAAGAAAGGGGCCCCAACATATATTTTTGAATCAAAAGCAGTATATCATACTCACAATTTCTGCCAATGCCAATTCAGTTCCTAAACCTTTTCTAAAACCATATTGGTAGGAATAAAAAAATTGTTATAATGTAGAAACGCTATTAAATGCGAAAATATCAATTTTTCAAGAATTTTATCGAATATAGAAAGAGTAGCAATAGGCTGTAACGCCCCAGTAAGTCAATCTAAGTGACTAACTGGGTTGTTAGCAGAATTGCTGACACAGGGATTTTGGGCGGTCAGTTTATTCCTGGCTAGGGATCAGCGGTGTCGTGGGGTTACCAAAATATGTGCCAGCCTGTGTTAGACCGCGTACACGAAGAGGGAGTAACAATAATAGAATAAAATTTAAAGCATACCGCAGCGATCAGTTAACCTACCTCATGTTCATTCGTTCGTAAACCTACCTCTACATCTCAAATCATCCTTTTGATCGAGTTTACTTCATCATAGCAAATTTAACATAACCAAAAAAAAAGTTAAACAATGATTCATCGACTATTAACATTGGAGTTTAATTTAGATGAAAATTGAAAATAATCTAATTTACATTAACAAAAAAAATTAAGAAAATTTATACCGAAACTAATCATTATCAGAAATCGAATTTCACATAAAAATAAATGTATACCCTACTTCCATATTAAGTATTAAAGTGCACTTGTACTAATCCCTAAAAAAAAATACACTAAACTTTAAAACTAAATAATTTTGTCTTAATGACCTTCAACTTAATTAATTTTTAAATAATTTAATTAATAAAAATGAAAAATACAATCAATTTATGTAGCTTAAGATTAAGTGGTTATTCCAAAATAAATGATGAAAGGCCAGTTTGAAAATCCACGTATGTAATTACAAATCAGTGGTGATTACGCTTTTGATGTTCGATGAGTGGTAGCAGTACATCAATATATACGAGTACATATATGCAAGTGCATCACAATACACTTGGATTAATAATTCTTGCTATGACTGTTATATCGTTGACAATGATGTAGTTTTGGTTGGTGTTATTTGTGCGATATTGTCGTGGTATACCGCTCCAATTACTAACGCTGTACAGTATTGTTGTAGCTTGTGAGTGTATTATTGATTCGCAAACGGTTTGTTATATGCGGCACAATATTGTTGTCCAATTCAAGCACAAGGGTTATCCAATTCAAGCTTGATAAAGTAAACTTAAAAAAAACACACAAAATATTCGGAATGTATTGTAATTTTTATTTCATTTTACAGATTGATCCTTGCCATTTTTAGTTAAACAAGATATCATTCAAATGTCCTCCACGGGACTTCTTACAGGCCTTGATTCTTTTGCGGTAATTTTCAATGACTTTTCGGCACATTTCGGGCGGTATCTCGGCCATTACCTTACGAATATTAGTTTTCAATTCGTCAAGAGTTTGAGGATTGTTTGCGTAAACACGATCTTTCGCGTAGCCCCACAAAAAGAAAACCAAAGGCGTTAAATCACAGGATCTTGGAGGCCAATTGACATCAGCCAATCGCGAAATCAAACGTCCAGGAAATTTCTCTTGCAAAACATCTCGATTTGCTCGTGTTACGTGACTGGTTGCTCCATCCTGC
The DNA here is from genome assembly GCA_963691935.1 of Nephrotoma guestfalica. Taxonomy (NCBI): domain Eukaryota; kingdom Metazoa; phylum Arthropoda; class Insecta; order Diptera; family Tipulidae; genus Nephrotoma; species Nephrotoma guestfalica. The sequence goes on along the minus strand of OY829914.1, from coordinate 196,971,553 downwards.
TGGAACCACATATCGTCAAGATCATAATCTTCGATTTTCGTAAAAAATAATCGGTTAACATGCGGCCATAGCGCTCAGAATTGACGGTAACGGTTCGTCCATGGTTGTTCTCAAAAAAATACGGCCCAATCACACCACCAGACCACAATGCGCACCAAACAGTGACTTTTTCCGGGTGTAATGGCTTCTCTACAATCAATTGTGGATTTTCTGAGCCCCAAATTCTACAGTTTTGCTTATTAACGTATCCACCAAGCGAAAAATGAGCTTCATCACTGAAGAAAATTTTGTTCGAAAAATCAGCATCGACGGCCTGTTTTTCCAACACCCAATTTGCGTATGTTAAATGCTCCATATTCTTAAATGGCAGAATGTCAACTAAATAAATGACAGCGTACTTGACGTTTATCTTTGACAGATGTTGGTATACAGATTTCTACTTTATCAACTTCGAATTGGATTTTATATGTGACTTTTCATACTGTATCACTTTATGTAGAACCATGCAGCTGGTTTGTGCTGCTTATCTGACTTTTTAATAGACGAAGAAAACTTAGTTACGTGGTTAATTTAATCAATCCGCTTTATTAATATTAATTACGATTTATTCGATTATAATTAATTAGAGTTTCGTTATTATATGGCTTACTATTAAGGTTTTCTTTATTATAACGATTAGATTTTTATTTATTTTATCAGTAGTAGATGTATATTTGTAATGGAAAGTGGAAAATAATATTCTGAACTACTGTTTTTTTCCTGACTTTCCCACAGCCCGTTACATTTGACCTTGCACAAACCACAGTTTATTTGGCATTCTACACCCACCGTTCACAATTAACCAAGTTTCTGTTTTGTGTTTGCGACTATTAATTTGTGTTTGAGTTTTCAAAATTAGATCACTTAACTAATTAATGAAAACCACAAAATTTGTACTACTAAAACTTAGTTCCTATCGAACTAAACAAAAATTAATTCAACTTCTTAATAATATTTTTTTTTTATTTTAATTAGATTTAGTTTTTAGAATACGATTTATCAAAAAAAACATTTTGAGGCACTTGGCTCATCGAACTCTGTAACTAAACTGATCTTTTTCGGTTTTCGTCTCAAAACCAGTCCAACTTTTTTCCCTCTGAAACATACAAAAAATTATTTTTATTATCCTAAATAACTCCCATGGATGAACAGTATTGCAACAAGCAGCGTTGCATCTAACATGTTGGCTGTGTTGGTTTATAATATTTTTTTTTATTTTAATTTTTTTTTTTTTTTTTTGGAAACAATTACATTACAGCAAAAATATTGCAATTAGCCATTGTACATCGGTACAAGGCCTATAACTATTAAGTAAAGAAGAATCTCTATTCTTTAGAATAGGAATTACTTTAGCTACTTTTAAACATTTGGGATAAACACCAGTTATTAAACTTTCATTAAAAATATCAGACAACATGTTTGAAAAAAACTCAAATCTACATTTCAGCACGCAGCTATTAATTTTGGCGGACCTCCATCTTTACTACTACTAAGCGAACATATAACATTACAAACTTCAGCAGGTGTGATTGGTGATAGATACAGGCCATCTGAAATTCATTTAATAGTTCCAAACCTGTGTATGTCTCTGTCGGAGGTAATAGATTCACTGATTAAGTAAGCTGCATTAACAAAGAAACAATTGAAAAGATTAGCTATCTCAAAAGAATCACTTACGTATCGGCCATTAAAGAAAATTTTATCAAATTTAAGAGATTCGAGATTTTTATTAAAAAATAAGTTCACGTTCTTCCATAAATCCCCCTGATTTAAATCTGTAAACATGTTACTAAAGTAACATTTTTTAGCATAATATTTTTTAGAAGCTAATTATTTAGATACACGTACTAATTCGGATTTAAGAGCAACGTTACTAGGATTACGTTTAATTTGACACGCCAAGTGTCAAGTGTGTATTATTCGGATCTTTCACATTAAATGGCATTGTAAGTAGAAAATTATTGAATAATTGATTAACCTTTGCCATGTACTTAGAAGTAAAGTAAGAATTTGACAAAAGAAAATTGTGATCGCTAATAGTCGAGTGTATCGTAGAATTAACGATTTTAGTTATATTTATGAAGCTAGATGCGGAATGATCTAAAATATTGTTACTTGCAGAACGAGTTGCATACGTATTTGTAGTGATCAAACCATGAGTCACCAACAGATTATTATAATCAATGACATTACCATCTGTTTTATTAACGGCAATATTTATATTCCCAAGTAATATGTTGTCAGTACAGCGATTTCCAGATAGGAGATTATCCAACCAATTGAAAAAACAATCAACATCAGAACCTGTCGGTCGATAGATACCACATATTTTTATATTATTAAGACGAGGAAGCAGAATTTGAATAAAATGAAATGAGTATAAGCCGGTATCCATGTGCAAGGTGCAATACTCGAAATCTTTTTTAATGTATAATGCAAGACCACCTCCAGTTCGATCATCTCTACAAGAAAAGCAACTATTAAAATTGTTGATAGGATAGGCTACTTCCATTGCTGAAAAATCTATGGTGAACGACTTAGACCGGTGTGAAGTACTTAACGTTAATGAAAAGTGTAGCTACACGTTTTAACGAAAAGTGTAGACTCAAAGAGTGTAGATACACAAATTATCAAAAAGTGTAGCTGCAAAGAAAAAAGTTTGGAATTCGAAATGCGTGGTTTAATTAAAATTATTAAAATTAACAAAAAATATTGAGAATCATAATATGTACGAGTACTACAATAATAAATGTTAGTAATACCTTTTTAATAAAAAAATTATTTTAAAGCCTTTCTAATTCAAAAAATCATCGGAACAATGAGTGCCGAGTGTGGAATTTAGTGTTTTCAACTTGGCGTGGTGTCTAAAATGTGTACAAAAAATTTCAAGACAATTTGCATGTTGTGATTGGAGATATGGCGCTACACGTGAAAGTGCCTTTGGGGCCAAACTCAATTAATTCTTTCATAATTCAAAAAATCATCGGAACAATGAGTGCCGAGTGTGGAATTTAGTGCCAATGGCACTTCCACGTGTAGCGCCATATCGCCAATCACATCATGCAAATTGTCTTCAAATTTTTTGTACACATTTTAGACACCACGCCATGTTGAGAACACTAAATTCCACAATCGGCACTCATTATTCCGATGAGTTTTTGATTTATGATTGAATTAATTGAATTTGACCAAAGACGCTTCCACGTGTAGCGCCATATCTCCAATCACAACATGCAAATTGTCTTGAAATTTTTTGTACACATTTAGGACACCACGCCAAGTTGAGAACACTAAATTCCACACTCGGCACTCATTGTTCCGATGATTTTTTGAATTATGAAAGAATTAATTGAATTTGACCAAAGACTCTTCCACGTGTAGCGCCATATCTCCAATCACAGCATGCAAATTGTCTTGAAATTTTTTGTACACATTTAGGACACCATGATAAGTTGAGAACACTAAATTCCACACTCGGCACTCATTGTTCCGATGATTTTTTGAATTATGAAAGAATTAATTGAGTTTCGCCCCAAAGGCACTTTCACGTGTAGCGCCATATCGCCAATCACAACATGCAAATTGTCTTGAATTTTTTTGTACACATTTTAGACACCACGCCAAGTTGAAAACACTAAATTCCACACTCGGCACTCATTGTTCCAATGATTTTTTGAATTATGAAATAGTAATTGAATTTGACCAAAGACGCTCCCACGTGTAGCGCCATATCTCCAATCACAACATGCAAATTGTCTTGAAATTTTTTGTACACATTTTAGACACCACGCCAAGTTGAGAACACTAAATTCCACACTCGGCACTCATTGTTCCGATGATTTTTTGAATTATGAAAGAATTAATTCAATTTGGCCCAAAAAGCACTTTCACGTGTAGCGCCATATCTCCAATCACAACATGTAAATTGTCTTGAATTTTTTTGTACACATTTAGGACACCACGCCAAGTTGAGAACACTAAATTCCACACTCGGCACTCATTGTTCCGATGATTTTTTGAATTATGAAAGAATTAATTGAATTTGACCAAAGACTCTTCCACGTGTAGCGCCATATCTCCAATCACAGCATGCAAATTGTCTTGAAATTTTTTGTACACATTTAGGACACCATGATAAGTTGAGAACACTAAATTCCACACTCGGCACTCATTGTTCCGATGATTTTTTGAATTATGAAAGAATTAATTGAGTTTCGCCCCAAAGGCACTTTCACGTGTAGCGCCATATCGCCAATCACAACATGCAAATTGTCTTGAAATTTTATGTACACATTTTAGACACCACGCCAAGTTGAAAACACTAAATTCCACACTCGGCACTCATTGTTCCGATGATTTTTTGAATTAGAAAGGCTTTAAAATAATTTTTTTATTAAAAAGGTATTACTAACATTTATTATTGTAGTACTCGTACATATTATGATTCTCAATATTTTTTGTTTATTTTTAATAATTTTAATTAAACCACGCATTTCGAATTCCAAACTTTTTTCTTTGCAGCTACACTTTTTGATAATTTGTGTATCTACACTCTTTGAGTCTACACTTTTCGTTAAAACGTGTCGCTACACTTTTCATTAACGTTAAGTACTTCACACCGGTACGACTTAGTTATAGTAGTGTTTAGATAGTAGTGTTTTTCTAGCACCTGGAACAAAACGCAATTAACAACAAACTATTATTAAGAAATCCTTGATAATATTTTCGTGAAACCGTTTGACAAAACCGATTATAGCTTCACGTTTATTATACGTCTTCCTGTTGGTGCAGTTCTTCATTCAAAATGTCTTCTAGTTACCTGTTTTATTATTATTTTGGTTATGTCCAAAATGTTCGTACATATCTTTTCGCATATTCTGACAGCATCTTCCTCATCAAATATTTTACTCTGAACTTTTTGGGAAATCCACCAATCTTGCGAAATGTTATCTTTGCATTTGTAAAATGAATTCGAAAAACTCAACGCACCAACCCGTCTAATAGTTTTGCAGCTGAAAATACTGTCTTTATGCGATCACTGGCAGTTTCAAATGCATAGTAACAGTTTTCTGTTGTTCCCGTTTCCAATTTTTTTTTATTTACCATCAATTTTCTGACGTTTCCAGTCGTTTCACAAATTATTGTGACTGCACTCATTAAAATGCCGGATGAATACTGATCACTGGTGTCAATATACAATTATTATACACGTGCAATCAGCTGATTTTGCTCCAGCGGAATAAAAATAGATAAGGTACATATTGTATTATTAAAAACCAGTTAATAAACTGTTTACGTTTTTACCTCTTTTGTTTGCGTTTTTAAAACGGGATTAAGTTAGTTTTATAATATAATGCTGTGGGCAAAATATAGAAAGACTTTGTTGATAATTTTAAAATTCTTTATTTATTTCTCCAAATCTGTTTCCTCCCCCTCAAAGTAATCCTCCCTGCCTCAATACACTTGTGCCAACGTGTTTTCCAATCCTCGAAACAGTTGTTAAAGTCAATTTCCGGAATAGCCTCCAGGAAACTTCCGGAACAGCGCGTAGCGATTCATGTTTAATGTCTTCAATTGATTCAAAACGGTTTCCTCGGAGCGGTCGTTTGAGTTTGCTGAACTGCCAGAAGTCACACGAAGCTAAATCAGGCGGATTTAGGCGGTGGTTGCGGAACGATATGGGTGGAATTTTTGGCGACAAAATCACGTAAAACCAATGCAGTATGAGAAGGTGCATTATCGTGGTGCAAAGAACCAAGAGTTGTCGACCCATAATTCCGGCCAGTTTGGCAGTTTGGCCGGTCGGAATGAATTCGCAGTGCACCACACCTCGATAATCGAAGAAAACTGTCAACATCACCTTGATTTTTGACTTGCTCTGACGTAGTTTTTTCGGCTTCGGCTCACCTTTGGCACGATATTCGGCCGATTGGTTGTCTGTTTCCGGATCGTAAGCATAGATCCAAGACCCATCGCCAGTTATAATACGTTTCATGAGATTCTGGTAGTCGGAAAGCATTGTTCACCGACGTCAACGCGACGCTGTTATTCCAAAAAAATGAGTGATTTTGGAACCAATCGTGCTTTCACTTTTCTTAGGCCCAAATGATCTATCAAAATGGTTTTCACTGATCCTTCCGATATTTTAACGATGCCAGTAAGGTCACTGACTATTAATTGTCGATTCTCGAGCACCAATTCCTTGATTGTATTAACGTGTTGATCATCAGTTGATGTTGATGGCCATCCTAGACGTGGTCCGTCGTCAACACCTTCTCGACCCTCTTTGAACAACAAAACAACAACCAATCAAAAACACTTTCTCGCGACATACAATTATCACAGAAAGCCTTTTGCAACATTCGGAACGTTTCGGCACCACAAAATTGATTCCGCTCACAACATTTAATGGAACTTCTTTGTTGAATAACTTCACTCATTGTAAAAATCGCCGAATGCACTTTTTGTACTTCAGAAAGACAAGCGTATACTAAACACTAATGACTATTTTGATGTGACATTTGGCACAGATGTCACTGACAGTCACACCAACATAGAAAAACAAATATTTAGACGAATGGTTTTTTGCGCGAAATTTAAATTTTAAAGTCTTACTACTTTTTGCCCACAGTATATTTATTGGTAATCTTTATTGGTAATTTTTCAAGTAACAACTGTAGACCTGACGAATCAAATTGTATTTGAATAACTACCAGGCAAAACTTCGACAGATCCATACACATAAAAGGTCTGATCGAAATAAATCAGAGTTTATCTCGTTATTGTTTTGCGATTATTAGATTATCGAACAGCAATTACCAATGTGATAAACCAATACGAAAGCTCTTTATTACATTAATTTTTAATTTAGTTTTCTGCTCGTATAAACCACTTTTAATCCGCTAAAATAATCTGCTGTCCATACTGGAATTATTACTAGTCTGAACACAGTACTAAACGTTTCGAAATTATTTTCTCATAAATAATATTTGGAAATTGTAACTGCACTAAAAATCCAACTGTGGAAATATAAAAATAAAAATTTAAAATAAAATAAAAATAACGATAATATTTATAATTTTTATTGTTATTATTTTCACGTTAAATCATAAAGAATAAGTTTTTCAATTATTGTCGACTGCACACACATAAATATAAAAAAACTGTGAAATAACGAAATAATAACAGTTTTGCTTCCCCATGAGTTCTTGTGCAGTATACAAAATCCTTTTTCCCCGAACTTTTCCAGAAAAATGAGTTTCATGGAAAAATGTTTTAAATCGTCTTTTAAAAAAAAATAAAAATAATAATAAGCAATACAAATCTTAGGATTGAAGTTTTATAATTCTTTTGCTTCTGCAAGATTATAAATTGTTATTTTTTGCTTGCTGTTCTGCGCTCTCGTTGTCATGGAAAATGAAAAGTAGCTTTGTGGAATCCGAGAGAAATCACTTGAGGAATCTAAGGTAATCACATTTTCGAGAACTTAATATTTTTCTTGACTGTTTGGATGTTATTAATAAACGAACTATACTGTGCAGTATATAGCCAGTGTATTTCGATTTGTTATGAAAAACAGCGAGGGAATAAGGACGTATGTCCTACTTGTGGAGCTTTGGCTTTTTTGTTGACCAGATTGTTTTTTTTTGTCTTTTTTAATTTTTAATTACAAAATTATATATTTTAATATTTTTCATAATACTTTTTTATTACAATTTTATTTATTTATTCAATCCTTTAACTCTAAAATTACAATAAGTTATCAATCTGTGTCGTGTCAATATACGAATTTGTGGTTGATTGCCATAATTGATATGCATACGACTAAATTAGTGTGATCATTGTGTAATACAGTAGAAGCTTCTATTCTACTTTCTCGTATGGTCTCGTTTAATTTCAAAATGTATTCGCCAAGTAACGTCGGTCTTGACGAACGCCTACGTATTATGCTGCAATGCTTGAGGGATTTGTATTCCGTTTTTATGACAGGCAGACAAGCTTATTTATTGTGAATGTTACCTTGGGTCGATGTCTCGTCATTCACCTTTTACTTCCATTTCTTTAGCCACATTTCGATGTCATAGATATGTTGTTGGAGAGTTTCGTACGCCGTTTATATATGTTTATGGTTACATACGATTTCCGTATCATCTGCAAAAGTATACGTCACAATTTGGGAAGACGTGGGTTTGAAGTGAAAATTGAATATAACGTTGGGCCAACCAGATTGAATTGATGTACTCCTGCCAGAATGTTTTTCTCGTCCAATTCAGAGGTATTGGTTATACGACTTCATTAAGTTGGCAAATTTCTGGCGATTTAAGATTAATTTTATGAAGCAGACCCTCGAGTCAATCTTTATCGAACGCATGGTCAACATCCAAGAAGACGGTGCAGCAGTATTTTTCTCTTCGTATGCTGAACTTATTTCTGTAGCTACTCGATGTACTTCCTCAGTGGTTTCGTGCTCGGAATACTTTCGAGATGATTGCGAAATATTAGTTATCAGTTTTCAGGTTCGAGGGATATAGCCTGTTTCATAAATTGAATCGAATATTTGAGCCAGTCGTCACAAGGCTTCCTCGGGCACTTCTTTAAGCATTTCACCTGTAATTCGATCATACTAAGGTTCTTTCTTTAATTGAATTTGATTTGCAACAATAAACTTAACTATTGGTTTCTTTATCTTGAATTTCCACCAGGTCTGATTGCTATATTTTCTATTTGAACCACCGATAATCCAAGGTTTGGAATGGATTCACTGTCAAGGTGACCAGTGAAGATTTTAGTAGTCTCCCCGCCTCCCCCCCCCCTAGTCTATTCCATAGTGAATAGTTTGGGGAAATAATTCCTTAATACAGTTTTGCATATAATCCATCTTGTTTTTTGTAGCAGGCTTTGCAGTTTTCTTTCCGCCTGGTCAAAATTGTGTCTTGTAGCGGTCGATTAATTTGCCAGGCGATCGATTAATTTGCCAGATGCCTCTTAAGCGGCGTTTGTCTGTTAACATTTTTTCCATTTGTGAGGATGTTATGGTGTGCCTTATATGATTGTACTTTGGTTTAGGCGAGGCTGAAATATCTGCCATGACCAGTAAATCATTAAAATTTTCCATAGCAATATCTATATCGGCTTGTCTTAGATGGTTGTTTGTAGAACATGGCTTTTGGTCACTTTAGTAATGTAGTAAGCGCGAAGAATGGTCTGGAGATATTTCTAAAAGTGGCTTAGCCTGGACTATTTATCGAGATTTATTTTACCTGTTAGCGCAAAATCGAAGACGTCAGGAATTTTTCGACAGCAGGCCAATAAGTAGTGATTTTCTTCAATATCATTTTTTTATATTAAAGAAATTATCGGGTGTTCGAGCTAGATAAGCAATTTGTTACAGGACAGATATGAAGATGTCAACATCATCGTTGACAAAATCAAAGTTGAAAAAGGAATGGAATTTTTACTACTTGGGTGCTATCGGACATACACTTGTTTACCAATAAACAACTTTCGATTCCTAGTGCGTAAATTGTAACGTATAGAATCACCGGCGTACGCTCTCAACTTGTTCCGAACCTGTTCATGTATTAATCCCAAACGTTCCGTTGTAGTTCGCCAAATAATTTTTAATCATTGGCATGGCAAAGCTGGTGGTAACCCAAAAGAAGGAAATGTGGGGAATAATAATTGGACTCAAGTACTGAGTTTCTTAAAGAACACGCTATTTGAGAAAGGCATTTATCCCATGAAGAATGCTTCTCGAAATCGAACAATTTACACGTTCAGATGAGTTACTCTGCGGAGGTTTTAACCATACCAGTAAACTCCTTTCCCACAAACTGAACTCCGTTGTCAGTGTGAATGGTTTGCGGAACACTGAAAAGTGGAAAAAACTCGTCTTGCAAGAAACTAACAATGTACTCGGCCTTAGCTTTTGCCAACGTTTTAAGGTACACAAATTTAGTGAGGTTATCTAACACAGTCAGTATAACAATCTTGCCTTTCGCAGTTCTTGGATACGTGATATTATCTGCTTACCAAGAGAAGGGCGACCACACATATTCGACTGTTTACAGGAGTTGCACTGTTCGATAAAATTGTGCATTTCATGTTTCCCTGAAGTTTGAGCTTGGAATAATAACCAGGGTCTGACTCTGCCTTTTACCTTATCTCAATATATGCTGGGTCTAGGATCTTACTGTCATCAAACAAAATGCCACCTACCAAATTCAAGTCGATGCGCTATTCTTTAATTGTCGCACACACCCTAGAGACTACATCAGGAACAACATTTTTAGAACTCCTCTGATGAACGATATCAAAATCAAAGCCTTGAAATTTCAGAGTCCAGCGAGCGAAACGACCGCTCAAGTCCCTTTGCTGCATTCAAGCACTCAAATTCGGTTACTGCAAAATTTCGTTGTGCCGAATTTAACTTTTGTGTAAATAATCGGTTTATTGTTACCGTTTTCGTCTTTTTGGAAAAGAACACCACCCAACCCTTACGGAGTACTTGCGTCACACCGGATAAAACAATCTTTAGAAAAATCAGGATTATGAAGAACGAGAGTACTACACAGCGTATCCTTTAATGTCCGAAACTCCATCTAAGCATCGACAGTCCAACCAAATTGTACAGCTTTTCGCAATAAATATGTTATTGTGGCGGAAATTTCAGCATAATTTGGAATGAACTGACGATACTAACCAGTCAGCCCTAGAAATTGCCGCATCTGCTTTACAGTTGTGCTTGTACAGGATAAGGAAAGTTGCAAATAGCTTCCACTTTCGATGGATCCGTCTTCAGCCCATGTTCACCAACTATGAACCCAAGAACTCCGTTTCTTTGAGCGTAAAATGACTTTTTCGAAGTTGATAGTTTGTTCAACTTTCAATAATAAATCAGCAATTGTTTTCAACAGTTTCAAGTGATCGCCGAATTCCGCAGAGATAACAAGTAGGTCGCCAAGGTAAACAAACAATCTCAGTCTGCTCATGGTTTGTGGTGCATTACACATCCCAAACGACATGTCGCATAACTGATAGAGAGACTCTTTGTTGTGATATTTGTAGTCGTCTTGATCACTATGGGAGAAGGCGCCGCTTTCGAGTAGTACTCTTGTTTATTCCTTCGCACGTTTAGTTTGGAATTCAAGCGTTTGGAATTATTACCTCCTCTACTGCACGAATTTGTTTATTTCTAGAATCGATAAGTTTCCGTGGATCGTAGCCTGAAGTAGACCAAAGCTTGTCGTAGTTGGAACAAACCGTTCTAAGATTTTCTATATTATCAAAATCCCTATTTTGCGAATTGCGTCGCATTCTTAAGATCAGGATTCATATTGTCCAGCACGATCTCTAAAATTTCTTCCTCAGACAGCGGCCGCGAGAGTCTGCCATTTTTCGGTCTCTCTCTCCAAAATAAAATCATTATCTAAATGCTACTAAACCGTTCCAATAATGCTGATTTGAGTTGCCGCCAAGAAGCATATTTATTTTTGCTTATATAGACATTATACCATTTTTCAGGAACTCCGGATACAAAATTCCGCATTAATGTCAAGCCTCATAATGATACAATGGATACTATCAAAGCCTTTACCACTATCTTTACCAGAAAAGGAGATTTGGTGGGATCAGAACGTTTTCTGGAATACCGATTTAAAAACTCGTGATTATTTCATCGATGGTTTCTTACATGATTGTCCAAAGAGGAATTCGCTACTTGGATTTACAACGCTGGTATGATTTAAAGATTTGAGTGTTTGGAAAAGACTCGGCGGATCAGATAATGGCGGATTTTGATAAGAATTACGATATCTATCGCTTCGGTTCCCTCAATTGTTACTTCTTCTTCGCAAGTTTAAACTTTCTTTTCGTCGTTTTTGGGGCTCAATGGCGCTCTGTAGTCTTGTAAGCAGCTTAGCTTTATTTACGCAGCGTTTAAGATACAAATTTTATTTACATACCACATGCTTATACATTGTCCATCGTGGTTCGAGATTTGTATTGCAATTGTACACCACTTGCATATAGTTGTATTCGCAAACTTCCACGTCATCAATTCTCCTGCCTTGGTGATTAACGCCGGTGTTAAGTCTAATTGTTTCCATGTTGGCTATCGCCGACATTTACAATTGCTTTCTATATTTCCATATGCGCCTCCATATGTAATGCCATTTTAGAATCCAATTTTCAATCAGTATTGGAGGAATACTGGATCCGATAACATTAATGCATGTTTAGAATAATGATCACCCTATAAAATTTCCGGCTCGAGTCCAGCTCGGACCAGGACATTTGAGTGGATAAAACTTGGTGGAAAAATGATTTTGTACGTATTCTTCGGTTAATGTCCCGAGACTTTAAAGTATGATTTATGCCAAAATTTTATGAATTTTAGGGACCCTGCTTTATCAAGATCAGCATCTATCGAACGTTGATGTACTGATTTTAACTGTGGTCGTAAAACACTGATGATGCTGAACGCTCTGCTAGCGCAAACCGGAAGTTATTTCAAAAAAGATAAAAATGTACACACAATCATTTTGAAAGACCGTAAAGAGTAGTTGCGAGAGATAGTTGACACCTGAATAATATCAAGCGAGGCAGTGTATACACTATTTTGCATGAACATTTGTCTATGAGAAAGCTCTGTTCAAAGAAGATGATTGAGAGCGATGTTTAGGTTGGGGCCGTGATTTGCATCGGTATGCGAAAGTCGATGAAACATGGAACTACCGCTACACTCGAAAATCAAATCAGCTGAGTAAAACGAAAATGTCGGCCGGTAAGCTTTTGACCTCAGTTTTTTGGGATGCGCAAGGTATTTTATTTATCGACTATCTCGAGAAATGAAAGTCCATATCAACAGCATATGTTGCATAGCGTTATTGTTGCATTTGAATGAAGTAGTTTCAATGAATCGGCCACAAATAGATATCTGACTCCGAGCGACTACTACCTGTTCGAAGACCTTAAAAATTGGTCCAGGAAAAAATATTTTCCCGAAATAAACCTGACAAAGAAATAATGTGTACATTTTTTTTTGGGAACTGCGGTATTTCCATTTGTAGTTTGATCATTTATTAAAATTTTAATCGCCGATTATAGGAAAACTGGTCAATGTCAATTTAAATTGTTGTATGGCTTATGGTTTTTTGTGGTATGTGTAATAAGTAGCAATATTCATGATATTAACTGTAGCTATAGACACAACATTTATGTGGCGAACTGTAAAGAAATGTTTTAGTAACGCATGCCAGAAATTACCTTTGTTAATTATTATAGTAGAGAGTAGTTGGATGGTAGACGAGAGTGAATAAAGTTCATACCAAAACCAATTTGTGTTTGTTTTTATATTTTATTAAATTAAAACATTATGACTGTCAATCTGACGAAGAAATGCTGTGCAAATGTTTCATTTAATCAAATTTCAATTGCCGATTATAGGAAGACTGAGCAATGCTTTGAGCCTATTTAAACTCCGCTTTATTCTAAATTACCTAACCTTTCAAATTGACTAAAATTTCCAAGAAGTGAGATCAATAATTTTTTGGCAAAAATAGCTTGGTAAATTTATGAAAAAATTTGAAATATTTTTATTGCAAAATTATTTGCAATCTGCAAATAATATCTGCAAGAAGATTGTGATAGAATACAAAGAATATTTTCTGGCACGGCTAACTCGTAGGTATAACCAAGTAGACTGGAGGTTTATGCCGCCATCCACCTGTAAATTTGGTGGACTTCATGAAGCAGGAGTAAAAGTGGTTGAATTCCATCATACACCGGACAATCGCTGTTACGAAATTCACATATGAACATATAATCACGTTGGTCGAACAAGGTTGTCAAGCTTTTGACCGATAAGACCACTTACAAACAGCCTTGATGGCATCGATCGCCTACCTGCGAGACACTTCCTAATTGGGCAACCGCTCAAGGGTCAATGATTTGCGAATACCGCATCTAAGCGACTTAGAAGCAAATTGGTCGTCAAACTCGTCGCTCTTATTTAGATCTTCTTATTCACTTGCCAAGGATCTTGATAACAATTGCTCGATGTACGTAGGTTTTTCTGAAGTTTCAAATCACAGAGCGTTTTCAATCCATACTACAAATAGGACATGTGCACTCTCACGCTTCTGAAACTTATTTCTTGTCCATAAATCGATGACTTTTCTACCAAGAAGATTGCTGTTTCATTTGATTTATTTCATGAAGGTACTGACACGGCGGAAAACATATCACGATATACGATTCAATCAAGCATTTCACTTCATCAAGATATAATTCGCTAGGATCTTCATTGGGTTTGCCATCTGCAATCTACAAAAGCATTGCGCATGTCAAGCCAATTAAAATCATTACCTCTAAATGTACTAAAGTTCGAAGTGGGTGTGTTGGTCCTGTTCGTCAATATGATAATGAACTTCTGACTTTCTTCATTAATCATCGACTACACTCGAAGATATTTGAAAACGAGCATCGGAGGGGAGTATTCGCTGCTGGCAATAATCCAAAGGTGTAATTTTTACCGAACGCCCTGCGTTCAATACATTATTGCGATATTTTATTGCATTTATTGTGATATTTAAGGTTTGTGCAGCGACAAGATTAGAGCGACAGAAGTGGTCATTGTAAAGCCTTAGAATCTTGCAGAGAAATTGATGGTTGCCACGAAAATTGTGTCGAAAATCGCTTCTCACTATACGAGTATGTTGACCACTTCGATTAAAAAAAACTTTCAATACCTTATAGACACACAAGTGTTTTAACAGCAAGATGTTGGTTGTAGTGAATTCCAAGATGATTCAGTTCGTGGTTTCTTTAGAAATATTCTCAAAATCAATTTTTGTTGGACATATAAGGGGTGCAGAGTAGCCGCATAACAACCGCCCCAGCACGCCAATCCGTATTCAAATTTAGACATAACTAGTACATGGCTAGTGTTAGCCATAACTAGTGCATAAGCAATTTTTAGCACCGGAGTAGGATAATAGCCACAAAGGGGGTAAAAAATTCTAGCTGTTGATGACAGATACCGATTGACTGTATTAACATGCGTTTTCCAATTTAGACAAATGTTCAAGTGAACACCAAGATATTTAAACGGGTCAAGAGGTTCGATGTCAAAAACTCAGAGTGGCAACCAATAGATGCACATTCAAGCCTGCTGTGATTAGTCACTCGAGACAAAAAGGTCAAATTAATGTTACCCAGACAATTTAAACAACATGAATTTAGTTTTCCGGCTTAGAATCAGACGATGCTTGTCGAACCATGAGAGTAAAATTTTTAGATCAGTATTGCTGACCGACATAACGTTGCTGGGGGAATAAGCCAAGGCTATATCATCGGCAAACTGTAACTTTTTAGTGTAAATAAGCAACAGCAATAGGCCTAATACTGAACCCTGGGGAACCCCAACCCCAATAAATTTCGAAGCGCTTAAGTTGTCATTTATCTTAACTCTCACCGATCTATCATCTAAATACGATGCTAACCAATTATTTGAAACTCCCCTAAACCCTATATTATACAAAATAGTGAGCATGTCGAACACTTTAGCTGTATCAATAAATAAAGCACCGCAACTATTACCTTTATTTAAACCAATGTTGATTGTATTTAAGAATTCCAACAAGGCCGATTCGGTACTAATACCCCGATGAAAGCCATGTTGATGAATGAATAGGGGAATTATAGTTGCTGTTTTAAATCGATCGATTCATCTCCCAGCTCAAAGGAAAGGTTGAAAATGTGTGCAAGAATGGGACTAATATGCCCAAATAATTCAAAAACTTCATAACTAGACACTGGGGCCATAAAAAATGTTGACGGACTGAAATCAAACGGCAAATCGGAACTAGATGACGTGTTGCTAGAGTCAAATTTAGCACCTAAGTCTTTAGTAATACTAGAAAAATAACAATTAAACTCATTAGCAATTGCTAAATCACTCGTAAGAAGTTCTCCGTTCTGTGCCAAAATAGATTTAACTAGTGGCGTTTTAGGTTTACGAGTTAAGATTTCGTTTACTAAAATCCAGTTTTTTTATACCACCGCGGTTAGCTGAAAAACGCTTAGAATAACAGATTTCCTTTTCTTTTTTGATATCCACATTAACTATGGTGCACATTCTATTATGGCTTTCGTGAAGTACTGCATTATCAGGACGCCTAGTTAACTTGGTTCGCAGTTTATTCGCAGTTTAGTCGAAATATTATCCAAAAATACCTCAAGAGCTAGCGATGGATTGTCGATGTTAAAAATGAACCCCCAGTCCATATGATCCAACCTTTCATATAACAATAACAGATTCAGATTCTATCTTCTTCTCGTGGAATTTTGGTTCAAATTAGAGCCAGGTAACCGTATCTGAGAAACCTTAAACCACATCTCAATCAAATGGTGGTCAGAAATTATAGGTTCAAATCAGACGCTGTAATACCTGAAAGAATCATTAGATTTAAGCCGAGCAAAAAAGTGATCAATGCAAGTTGAATAAAAAGCAGTAACATTCGTTGGAATATTAATCAGTGATTCAAGCCCAAAAAAGACATTAGGTTTATATAATCAATGCTGCTGTTTAGAAAACCAAGAATATCAAAACCTAGGCCATCTTCCGAACGAAAATATTTACAGCTGTAGTATGAAGCCGATAAATGCATAAAAAACATATATATCATAAGCAGATTTCCATTCAACCTTAATGATATCCGCTGATGACAAAATATGGTCACTTACTGAGCAATCTAAATTTGAATCAAAATATACGGCAACACCACCAGCCCTATATGAATCATTGCACGCACCATACAACGTCTAAGCATTTAAATTATAAGAAAACAATTCATTAGTATGAATCCAAATTTCAATCAAAAATATAAACGAGGGCTTCGTATTATATGCATTAATATTGGCAACCAGTACATACTTCAAAATTCCTTCGAAGACTTCTAACATTTTGATGTACAATTAAAAAATCTGCAAAATCACAATTATCCATAAAATCTAAAAAGAATTTGAAACCACGAGAAATGTACTTAAATACAATCAATACACCTAATTATTATTTTATTTTAAATTGCCAATAGCTTTATTCTTGAATCTTTCTACACAAGAAACTAATAAGAAGTGTTCAAATCTTCAGCTAACTACATTTTTTAAGTGTTAACCAATGTTATTACTTAATATTAGTGTTTAAAATTTAGTTTAGATCCTACTTGTAAGCGTAATCTACACATTCAATGATTTTACAGATTCACTAGTCCGAGAGGATCAGCTCTTCTCAGTCGTTTAAATCGCGGCTGTTTTAGTATATCCCGGACCAATTCGTTGGGATGTCCCTGAAGTTTTGAGTAGTATTTCAAACTGAAATACTTGATTGTTTCTTTAACGGTTTTAATACCAAGGTCGTCGTATTAGTATTTCCGATATGCCATGGAGCATTAGCAATACATCGGAGTATTTTCGCTTGAGTTCGTTGCAGGAGTTCACTATTTGATGCACTGGTGGATCGCCATAACTGAATACCACATGGCCATATTGGCTTGATTAATGCTTTGTATAGTAAGATCTTGTTGTCTAATGATAACTTGGATTTTCTTCCTATGTTATTTTTATTTGGTTGAGCGCCGTTTGCATTCCATATTGCTATTTTGAGGAGAGTCATTTTTGATTTTTAACAACTATCTGCCTCAATGTGTTCATATTCTGCATCATTAGATCCAAAGTTCTCTCCATAATCGCCATGAAGCTATGCATCATACCAGATAGCTTGTTTAAAGCTGATGAGATGTTATACCTTCCTCACTTGCCTCCACCTTTGGAACAGCACCCTTAGGTACACTTGCGTACGAAACCCCGTGATGCACACTACTGTTTACCTTTATATTCTGGTTTCCATTTTGAACTTTAGCTTCTGTGTGTAATCTAAGCAATCGTTGCACAGCTCGCTATCTAGGACTAATTCTCCTTTTCAATTCAATATAAACTGCGCAACTTCGCATCGCAGTTACTGCATTTTCTGATAGAAGCTTGAGTTTTATTTTTATCGCATTTCGTTGAATTATGGAGATCCCCACAGGATACACAAACATCGCTCAAAGTGTAAATAGCTTTAGTTTGGCCGTATGCTTGGCACTTAACATACTGTACCGATCCAGTTTTTTTTCTGGGTTCTTCGACAATAATTCTTCTATGAAGAAGATATTTTAGATCATATATATTTCATGCTTCCCTTTGGTTTTTTTTATTATCTGGTTCTAATTTCAGATGGAATATTGACTGTGGCATTTTTTTCCGATTTATAATATTAGTTATAGATTTAACTCGGAATTTTTTTTTTCAGTGAGAGTAGCTTGTATCTCGTTGGGTCAACGAAGCTCTCAATGGCTTTTAACATCACAACCAACCCTTTTTGGCTCTTTAGTTGATAGGTATAGTAGTGTTTTCCCACTTCATCAAAATGATTTATCAAGGCCTTGTATGCCTCAATATTTGATGACGGAATTTTGGTTTCTTTTATATTTCCTCGTTTAACCTCTATTTGATGTTCTTGCTAAATCTCTATTTGATTCTGCCTTCAAATAGATCGGTGGCGGTTTCTCAGTTTTTGATGTGTTTTTTTTGGCACAGCATCTTCAACGGCGTTTTTTAAACTAGAAAACGGGTTGCCATGAGCCAATTCAACCGAGGCGAGCTTAGAGGATTTATTTACGCTCATATTGGTCGCTGATCTAGGGCTCCTCTTTCGTTTGGGTTGAACAGTGATATCTGACTAAACCCTTTTGCACTAACTGACCTCCATCACTGTTTGTTCTATTATCAATTTTTGTCGATGCGCTTTGCGAGTTTATATTATCGTCATTTGACGACGGTGCACTTTTGTCTTTTTCAATTAATTCACTAGGTTCATTAACGCTTAATTTTAATTCCGTTTGGATCAAATTTGCGTGCACCGGAATTTTTTGCACGTTCACATTTTGATTTTTTTTTTTGTGCGTGGTGCTTGTTAATCCGCTTGACGACATTGCCCCCTGCAGATTTGGCATAGTTCTTTTAGGTGGTGAATGAGACACAGGCATCATTGTATCACATTTTGTCACATCAGTAATAAATACGATATCAATTAGCAATTAAAAGCACAGTGAAAAACAGGAAATATTATATGTACTGACAATTATAGCACAGTGTGAGTAAGATCACCGATTTATTGGAACACACAGAAATAAATAAATTGCAGACGAAGTAAAATCACGTCTGTACGCGCCAACAAATACGATGTGAACTAAATACGCCTAAATGAGCAGATAATTGCAACAAATATAAATCTCATAGCCAACTAATTTGCAATATTAACGTTATAACCAACTATAAATATGGAAAGATATGGAATCATACAAATTCCTCCTAATACATTCACTGGCTCTGGTTCCTGTTCATTTTTGGTATGAACTTCTTCTGCTATCTGTAACGATTCATCTGCCTTTAAATATTGCTACATTAGTACAGCTCCTTCCTCGACGACAACATTAATGACATTAATTGAAAATTGTGTACCGGCATAGCTCAGCGTATAATACAAAGAAATGCGTTAATAGTATCGCATTCGATTACACAGGCTTTTCCATTTTGTGCTCCGCCTTGCCCTTTGGTGTTATATAATACATGAGATTATATGCACTACCAGCACCAATCAAAACTCCGTCATAATGTTGGCGAAAAAAAAGTTTATCAAAGCACGGATAAACTACCACTGAAGGCGCGTTTTAAATCAATTCAATAGCAAAATCATTTTTAAAAATCGCGACATCCTACACGATTAACAATCGGAATTCCACCTGGTCAATCCATTCGTAAAATGTTTAACACCATTAATCAAGTTTCATATAAAACAAATACAACAAGTACAGCGTGTTCGGATTGAAAAATTTCTTAATTTCTTTGATTTCAGGAAGCACGTGGTAAATAGTAAATTAAATTTAAAACATCTATTTAAACATATACAAATACATTTTTTAAAAATATAATATAGAATGCTCAATATGCAATTTAATCAGAGGGCCATGTTACAAAAAATACAATAGTCACCAAACCTGCGAGTGCAAACACACAAAATGATAAATTGGGGACGTTTGACAGCAGTTTTGCACAGCCAGGTGTTTCTTATGCAAACATCCTAAAAGGTAACAAACCGAAACCCAAAGTTCGTTTTAATGAAGAGGACCTAAATATTCATACCACGCTAAATAAATTAACCGAGACCATCCAAAGTTTCATGGCGATGATGGAAAGGCAAATGAGCATGATGATGCAAAATATGAATACGCTTATGCAAATAATAGTTAAAAATCAAAAATGACAGTTCTAAAAATAGCTATTTGGAATGCGAACGGGCTTCCGCAACATAAAGCTGAGGTACACACCTTTCTTATCGAACAAAATATAGACATCATGTTAATATCTGAAACACACTTCACCTAACACAATTTTTTTAATATTACCGGCTAATCCGTTTATGGCACCAAACATCCGTATGGAAAACACACGGCGGCACCGCAGTCTTGATAAAAAGAAGGTTAAAGCACTACGAGCTCCAGAAATATGCTAAAGATCACATCCAAGCTACAACTATTCGTTTGGACGAATGGTCTGGGAAATTTGTAGTATCGGCTGTTTACTGTCCACCGAAAAATGCAATTAAAAAACAGCAATTTATCGACTACTTTAATCAGTTGGGAATCAAATTTCTAGCAGGAAGTGATTACAACGCTAAACATGTGCAATGGGGTTCGAGGTTGACGTCACCCAAGGGCCAGCAACTCTACGAAGCAATAAACGAGAAAAACCTAGATTATTTATCATCTGGACATCCCACTTATTGGCCTACCGATAGAAAGAAAATTCCTGAATTAATAGATTTCTGTGTAATACGAGGAATAGCACGCACCAATGCTCAAGTCGTTGACTGATATGATTTATCATCAGATCACTCACCAATAATCGTAACACTAAGTACGCAAGCATTAAAAACTGAACCACCCCAACGTTTAACAAACAAACTAACGAAATGGGTTCTGTATAGAAACATAGTAGACGTGAATTGTCATCTGGATGTCCCACTGTAAACACCAGAAGATATCGATGCCGCGATAGAAAACTTAAGACAAATAATGGAAATGGCTGCAAAAAAGCTACTCCGGAGTACAAAAATTCGGGAAAAAATAGTAAGCTTTCAAGTACCATTCAAAAGTTATTGGCAGATAAGCGGGCGACTCGGCGGCTATGGCAGCTGCGCCAATCCCCTTTTCATAAATGGAAATTAAATCGAGCTATTAAAGCTCTAAGAGAAGCAATTAGGGAATAACTCAATCTAGGAATGCAGAATTACCTAAGTGAGCTCACAGCAACAGAGAAAACAGATTGCCCACTGTGGAAGGCAGCAAGAAATTTAAAAAGGCCAGAGCTATCGAACCCATCGGTAAGGATACCAGATGGTCATTGGGCCAGAAGTGACTTAGAAAAGGCTATCGCTTTCTCTAACCATCTACAAAAAGTGTTCACTCCAAACGAAAAAAATAATGACTGCGTACTACCACAGTTTACGAGGGACGAGTCGAACCCAAATCCAGTAAAATTTAAATGGAAATACGTCAAAACGGTTATCAAAAACAGGATAAATCCTAAGAAAGTTCCAGGCCATGATCTAATAACTGGAAAAAAGATCAAAGAATTACCCGATAGATGCATAAAATATATAACATATTTTTTATGCGATTATGAGATGTGGATACTTCCCCAAAAATGGAAAGTATCTCAAATTATCATGATTAGCCAGGTAAAGCCAGGTAAAGACGAAACCCAAGTCTCGTCGTACAGGCCAATAAGTCTACTTCCGATAATTTCAAAGCTCTTTGAAAAGATGCTACTAGAAGAACTAATACCTATATTAACTGTAGGTCGCATTATACCAGATCACCAATTTGAATTTAGAGAGCAGCACGGCACAATAGAACACGTACACAGAATTGTAAACACAGTTAAGCTCTCCTTAGAAGAAAAGAAAAATTGCTCGGCAGTTTTCTTGAATATTGCGCAAGCTTTCGACAAAGTATGGCATGAAGGATTAAATTACAAAATTAAAACTCTTCTGCCTAGACAATTTCATGCAATTCTTGAAAACTACTTAGCCCAAAAGATGTTCCAGGTGAAACAAAGTACGGCCACTACTGATTCAACCGAGATAAAAGCAGAAGTATCGCAAGGTAGAGTATTGGGACCTGTGCTATACTTGTTGTTCACAGCTGACTTACCAATAACTGAAAACATAATCACTTCAACTTTTGCTGATGACACAGCTATATTGTTTTCACACAAAAATCCTCAAACAGCATCGAGAGAATTACAAGAACATCTGCACAAAATAGAAGATTGGTTAAAAACTTGGCGGATAAGGACGAATGAATGTAAATCAACACATGTAACATTCACCCTGAATAAACGCACATGTCCGGCAGTAGAATTAAACAATATCACAATTCCTCAACAAACAAACGTCAAATATCTCGGTCTTCATCTCTAAAAATAAAATTTTCGTCTAAAGTTTCGTCTAGTTTTTGTCTAAAAATAAAATTTTCTAAAATGTACTGGCTGATCGGAAGAAAATCGAAACTCTCTCTAGACTGCAAGGTTCTACTATACAAAGCGATCCTAATCCCCATATGAACATATGGTATCCAACTATGGGGCTCAACTAGTGCCTCAAATATAGATATTGTACAAAGAATGCAAGCAAAGATACTTCGTAGCATTACAAATGCGCCCTGGCATATTCGAAACAGCAACATCCATAGAGACCTAGGAATCAAAACGGTTAAAGAGACAATAAAATCATGCAGTCTAAAATACCATCTGAAACTGGAATCACACCCTAACGAATTAGCTAGAGAACTACTAAGGCAACCGAAATACAAACGGCTTCGCAGAGCAGATCCTCTAGATTTAATCAACTGAAATATTTAATAATTACACGCATGTTGACCTAACACACTTAAATTAAGTAAGTAATAATAATTTAAAAATAATAATGCATACTAATATTAAGTACTAACATAGGTTAAGGCTTAAGTAAAAAAAAAATATATAGTTTTTAAGAATTTCACACTTCTTGTTAGTTTCGTATAAAGAAAGATTCAAGAATAAAGCCTTTGGCAATAGTAAAAAAAAAAAATAATATAATATAAACTCCAGAAATAGTAAAAAAGATATAAATAAATGTATCATTGGAAAGATAATTTCGTGTTCTTATTTAAATTCAATTAAATTAGCTATCTTGGTGAATATCCACATGCCAGCACGTACAGGTACAATTCGCGGTAAATCATTAATTCGCATCTAGGGACTTCGAGTTGAAGCATTTGGAGCATTGTAGGGCGACGATCCGGTATTTCTGAATTTATTAGAACCCTCAAAACTTATCAAAATGCATCAAATTACATTTCTTTTTGGTACAGCTGTACCAAACCGTTGAATTTATTAGCACACCCACAAAAATCGATACTATGTAAATAAGACCATGTAACTCGCTAATTTTAAAATATGCTATGTATTTAAGATTAACATCAAATAACAATTTACATTCCATTTGTGGCTTTTTTGCTTCGATTAGAAGTAATAAATAGAAATTCGTGACCATTAGCTGGACAATTTTTATTCGTTCATTTCAATGTTTTATTAGCAAATCGTTATGATTACATTAAATATTTACAAATGCAAAATAACATATCAGTGACAATATTTTTTCTTATTTATCACGATGACAAGAATGTATGCAAATGACCTTACTCGTTGGTTACGAACCATTTAAATCATTTTTGAACCGTTTAAACTCGATAATGTCAACGACGAAAATAATTTGGTTCGAATTTCTCTTGTGCTAAATATTAAATCAAACTTAATTAAATTGTTAATCCGCATTCTTAGAATTTTCGATGTAATTAAACAAAATTAATAATCAGATTTTATCATTTATCCAATAAAAATACCAAAAGTAGAAACAAAAAAAAAGGAATTTTTGCTTCGACCAAAAATAATTTTAAATCCTGTCAACATAAATTATTCCACTTTGCGAAATAATTTTGTTTTATTTTATTGAGCATCAAAACAATTACGAAACATTAAATATGGGCTCGTTCTCGTACACACAGCTACATATACGTACGTAACGAAACAGGAACGTAAATAATTTGGATCTACTAGAGGGCGCATACTAAAATCTCGTAAAATTGAGTGGAAATTTCCATTTTTTATGTTATTTCTTGGTATTTGGTAAATCCTCTTAACCTAAACTTTATTTTAATTTCTTATTTTATTTTCTATTTAATTCCACTTAGGCAGTGATTCAAAGATAAAATGTGATTTTACAAAGATAAAAATTGTGGATTGAGGCACAAATAAATAAAAAATAAACGAAATTTTATTTTACTATTCGTTATCGTTATCACACTATCAAAGCTCGAAGAAATCTCATAGGTGATCCGAAATAATTTTTCTTTTAATATGCTATCATCTCGACCAAATCAAAAAACAAAATTCGAATTAACCCTTTTGAACAAGTGCAATTTTTTATCAGATGACAAAACAATCCCAAAAGTTTTGCTACTGTTATTGAGTATAACACTTAAATTAACCCACTCAGCATTTATTAGTGTATCGTACACAATCACATGTGTATGTATGTGTAGGTACATGGAATTCCCAATCCGATATAAAAATAGATATTCTATAAGGGATGTTGAGCCTTAAAGAAAAACTCACATAGCTATTTCAAAATACTTATATCTGATTTAGATAGCAAAGTGTAATAGACCAGAAAAGAATTCATTTTGAATTTTCCAATTTTTTTTTTCCTTATTGCTTTTCTCGAAATGAATTGTTTAACTCCTGTGTCTATACTGATAGATAATAATAGACAAAAATTGGAAAAAAGAAAATCCCAACATCTACTTTTGTATTTGCTTACTTTTCTTTATGTCCTAAAATATCGAAAATAAAAGAAAAACTTTAGTCTTACAGGATTCTCTCTCGTTTTGTTTGTGTGTCAATTCATGTTTAAAATTTAGGTCAATGAATATCATTGTGAATATAAATTTTATCTAGATTTATATACAGGGTGGCGCACGAATCGTGCTACAAAAACAAAACGTAATAACTATTTTTCTGTGTGACTAATCTGTTTTTTATTTTTTTTATTTTGCAGATTATTATTTAAATTTACTAAAATGGATGCTTGGAATACCGAAACGAGGATTTGGATAGTGCAGCGCTACCATGCTTTGCAGTCCATCATTTCCGTCCAGAGGGAATTTAGGCGGGAGTTTGGCGGCACTCCCCCGAGTAGATGGACCATTATGAGGTTGGTACGCATGTTTGCTGAATCTGGAAGCATCGCACGTAGACCGTACAATCGAGATCCCTATGTTCGGGTCGAAGCCACAATCGCAGCTGTAGCATCATCAATTCAGGCAAATCCAAGTGTTTCGACTCGAGAGTTATCGGCGCAAATTGGAGTTAGCAGACGGTCATTACAACGGATAATTCATGATGACTTAAACTTGTTTCCGTACAAAATCCAAATTACAAGCAAATTAAAACCTCTGGATTTGCCTATTCGCCTGGAATTTTGCCGGAAAATTATTGAAATGGCCGAAGAAGACAACAACTTCATAAATTGCTTGTTTATGTCTGATGAGGCCCATTTTGATCTAAACGGCAATGTAAACAAGCAAAATTGTCGTATATGGAGTGAAACTAATCCAGAAATACTCCATGAGACGGAACTGCACCCAGAACGAGTGACAGTGTGGTGCGCAGTTTCATCAAGATGCATTGTCGGGCCATACTTCTTTGAAGTAAACGGTGAAACAGTAACTGTAAATGGGGACCGTTATTTAAACATGTTGAAAGATTTTTTTTACCCAGAACTGCGGCGAAGACGTATCCCTTTTAACAGCATTTGGTTCCAGCAAGATGGAGCAACTGCACATATAGCCAGACCGGTTATGGAGGAGCTCCAACGAAAATTTCCAAATAAATTAATATCCAGAAACTCCACTTTCCGCTGGCCCCCAAGGTCACCTGACCTCACTGCACCAGATTTTTTTTTATGGGGTTATGTCAAACAAGAGGTGTTTAAAACGAAACCAAGGAATTTGACTGAATTGAAGCAGTCCATTACAACAATAATTGAGGCGATCCCGACTTCAACCCTTCAGTGCGCAATGAATAATTTTCTGATCAGGTGTCGCACATGCGTGAATGAGCATGGAGGTCATTTACGGTCTATCATTTTCAAAACTAATTAGTTAAATAAAAATAAAATTGAATTATCTATACAATAAAAAAAAATAAAGCCGATTAGTCACACAGAAAAAAAGTTATTACGTTTTGTTTTTGTAGCACGATTCGTGCGCCACCCTGTATTTTCCGGTATTTTCCTTGAATTTTGGAAAGGTGGATATCTTATCGAATAATGAGGCTAAATATATAGTAATATTCTAGCGCTTCCATTAAACATATGCAGCGTCACAATTAATAGGATACGAGGTAGATTGTTTGCATGTTAAACCGTAACAATTAATATTCACTTCTTAAGTGGAATAGAAATTATTTATATCGGGTGATTCAAAATATTGAAAATTTATTTTTGGTTCATCTTTTTGAGTTCAGAGGTAACCGGCTCTATTTCCATTGCTCATATACTCCCAGTTCTTTAAGACAAATTTTAAAACTTCTTTTGAATGCTTTAAAATCATCGTTTCATGTGAATAGCATATAATTCCCGACCATTACTGCGTTTTCCATTTCAGATCTGCCGCAAGCGGAATAAAGTGAACATTGCGTTGAATAACTTTAAATTCAACAATTCTGTAATGTTTGGATCTCGTGTCGGTGGGGTGGTTTTGAATCGTAATGAATTTCGTTAGAATTGAAACATGTCAACGTTTACTAAACCACTACAAACTGTTTGCTCAACCACCAACTAATGAATTTTAAAAAGAATACCAATCAACTCAGACAGTCAGCCCTACTTGAGAATTTGTTATGTTTAGATTTTGTGCCAGTGGGGTGGTTTTGTGGTTTTGAATCGTAATGAATTTCTTTGAACTTGAACCAAGTGAATGGTTATTAAATCACTATAAACTGTTTGCTTTATCACCAAATAATGATTTTTGATAACGACAATGATCAACTCAGACAATCAGCTCTACTTGAGAATTCTGTAATGTTTAGATTTTGTGTCGGTGGTTTCGGTGGGGTGGTTTTGAGTCGTAATGAATTTCTTTAAAACTGGTTTACTTAATAACTATAAACTGTTTGCTCAATCGCCAACTAATGAATTTTGATAAGGAAGATGATCAATTCAGACAGTCAGCCCTACTTGAAATTATTCTAATTTTTGAATTTTGTGCCTGTTAACTTCATTAGCATGGGCTTGAAGTACATACAATATCCAGACCTAAAGAGGAAAGCGAGGGAAGTTGAGGCATGAAAATCACAAGTTGTCCAGATAATGCTGGTTGATTATGTCGAAGATGGTATCGGCCGTTTAGAAAGGAGTTTAATGTAATTTGGCTGTCTCTACCGGTTATATTAGTTAAAACATATACAATTTATGAAAATAAAATACATTGGCTTATAGTCCTAAAAGTGTTATTAGTAAGTTTGTTTCTTTTATTCTTTCCTAAGGGAACCGCCAACAAGCCCTCAGGCTGAGGGCTGCATTCGAACAAAGTAATAATTCTTAAATAAAAAACAATTTATTAACCATAAACAACCATGCTCGAACTCCAATATTTATACTGTCTTCCACTAAATTTTGGCATGGTAGTTATACAAATTTAATTGATTGGACGGCAGGGAAAATGAGTTTTTAGGACAAAAGTTAAACGAGCTCTCACAATCAATTAATACAATATCCGCAGCTACTAATTATTTATGTGTTATAAATTTAAATTTTACATATTTCAGAATTTAGCACAACAATAATTGCAAATTATTAATATTTACATGAAACATCGCATCCAAGCTGTGTACAAACATGTTTACGTTAATCCACTTGTAGTATGTATGCAAATATAGTTCATTTGTCATGATTGAATAACGCAAAAGAAAACTGTGTAATTCCAGGATGACTAGTTATAGTTAATTGCTTTTTAATGAAGATGATATCGGTCGTGACGAAATTACTATGACATGATATGATAAAATTCTGTTACAATTAATCTCACCCTAATCTCTTCATAATTTTATAATTGTAATCAGCGTGCTTTGGACTAAAACTAATGTTCTACTAATGAGAAACCTGCTACGATCATTTGTAGTTTATATCCTAGATTTCCTTAACGGAATCAGTTTTAAGATTCCGTCAATTAATCTTTAAATCTTTGATGTTGAATCCTCTTATTCTAATTCTTGTCCTCTAAAAGTGTTGTCTCTAAATGAGTAAAATTTCTCTAATTTTCTCAATAACACTTAAAATAACCTGAATAATTTATTTCTACTCTACACGACCGATATAAATTATTATTATTAATCAACATTCTTCTGACAAAACATTTTATTCAAAAGTACGAGATGCACCAACATTTTCTTATTTTATTTTATTCGGAATAATACTTCCGAAAAAATAAGCAAGGAAATAATTTAATGAATCGATAAATAAACAAATATTTAAGGAAATTATATTTTAAATCAATAAATTTATTCATTGAATTGGTTATTATTTCTAGGATGCTATGCAACTACATTTTTTTTTACCTGTAGCAATATAATGCAGCTATTCTATTATGGATAGTTTTTTTTTGCTAAAAATAGTTTCGATAAATTTCAGTTTCGAACGTTTTCACTTCTTCTCCATTGTTGATTTTATTTATTTATATGAAATAGATAAAAACAATTTGAACAACAAAATAATATTTTTATGCCAATGTTGAAATAAATGTTAATACATAAATACTTGTAAAATAAACTCTTCGGGAAATAAATAAATAATTTCAAATTGTTGATTCTGTAAAATTATTTAAATTTTATTGTTGGTAAATAAAACTATTCAAATTGAATTGTTTCTATAATAAATTATTAATGTTAAATGGTTGGAACGATGCTCCAGAATGTTATTTGTTTGCAGTATATAGATAATTATAACATAACCAAAATGCTGAGTATGTTTCAAGCCACGCGCAGCCACTAACCATGTAAGTTAAAAAATATAAAATTAAGAAATTTTAATAAATGTCTCCTCCCCTAGATGAGGAGCAACTGAATATATTTTTTAACTGACATGGTCTCCAACTAACACTCCATATACCTGCGGTTGTGTTAAGATCTCTAGGGTTGGTTTAAGAACTTTTGTTATATTTGGTCATAATACAAAAACCACTAAACTGTTCCCACCCCTGGATGAGAGGCTCCTGATAATTTTTTATAACTGAAATGGTTCCCAACTAACACCATATATATTTGAGGTTGTGTTAAGATCTCTGGGGATATCTCAGTTGGCCTATCAATTTGTATTATATTTGGTCATAACACTAAATTGTATGAATTGTTTCTATGGATTCTTCTGGATTGTACTAACACCTCACATACATGAGGTTGTGTTAAGATTTCTAAGAATATCTCAGTTGACCTAATCATTTTTATTATATTTGGTCATCATACAAACTCTTATTAAATGTCCCCTCCCCTGTGGCACTATTCTGGTAATTCCCCGGGAATAGGGAACTAGGAAAAGATTTTATATGAAATTTTTATTTAAACAATTTTTTTCTGGCATGCTGAGGTAAAAAGGTAGTGTAAATTTTTTTGAAAACAACATTAAATGGGGAATAATGTGCTCTGCCAATTTAGATATGGAAAAATTATTCCCAATTTATAAATATTTACATCAAATTTTTCTCCTCAGTAGGCCGAAAAAATAATATTTGAACAGAAATTACATATAAATTCTTTCCCCAGTTCCCTATTCCCGGGGAATTACCAGAATAGTGCCACTGGATGGGGAACAACTGAATATATTTTTCAACTGACATGGTTTCCAACTAACACCCCATATACCTGAGGTTGTGTTAAGATCTCTAGGAATATCTCCTCAGTATCCATAAATCTGCACATGATTTTATTTTAGTTGGTGACATGAACATACCTGTTAATAAAAATTCCACCTTAATCTCAGACTATAGCGCAACCTTGCTCTCTCATGGTATGATTGTAACAAACACTTTCTTTACTAGACCACTGAGCCGTAATATTTTAGACCACTCTGTTAGCAGTTTTCACAACATTGAGCAAGTTCGGAATTTTACCATTGAGGCCGACATCAGTGATCATAGTTTTGTACTCTCAAAATTTCGCTTCAAGCCTAAATATTGTACTCGGACACTAACGAAGAGATCCTTTGAATATTTTTTAATGAGTACCGTGTTTGACGTCAGAAATCCTGAGTCTACGCTTGAACGGATTTTTGTTATGTATAATAAACTTGTTCTACAGTTTTCCGTTTTGAAGGAAGTACATGTAAAAATGAAAAATGCAAGTGTTTGCCCTTGGATGACTCTTGATCTCTGGGATTTAATTAAACTTAAACACCGGATGTTGAAGCGCTTTAAAAGGAACAGTACAAATTTAGAACTAAAACATAAATTAGATTTGCTAAATAGGAAGATCAAAAACGGAAAATATTTTGCAAAGAAGCATTATTTTGACAATTTATTTAATAATTTGAGCCAAAAAGAAATCTGGGAACAGTTAAATCAGTTCATGGTAAATAACTCTAATAATAGGATCCACTCCGTTATTTGTAATGATGTTGAGTATCATGATCCTACTGCTATTGTTAATATATTGAATCTCAGTTTTGTTAATTCTGTTGATTCTTCTGTATCAGCAAATAGTTTTAGTCCAGGCTCAGATGATTTGAATAAATTTCATACTATGGTATGTAGTATTAATTCGTGTTTTTTTCCGCTTTCGAAATATCGAATTTAATTTCAAATCTCAGTAATACAAAGGGTGGTGGTTATGATAACATTCGTAATGTGGTGCTGAAGAATTATTTGCCATTTTTTTCACAATTACTAGCCGTTCTATTTAATGTGGTTTGGAAAACCGGTGTTTACCCCGATTGTCTTAAAATTTCTAAAGTGACACCTATCTTTAAGTTTGGAAATTCTAAACTAGTTAATAATTATCGTCCAATTTCAGTTTTGTCGGTATTTGACAAAATTTTAGAAAAAATTATTGCTAACCGGATGATCCACTTCCTGAATAAATCTAATTTTTTCTGTTCTCGTCAGTATGGATTTCGACAAGGTTCTGGTACAGATTTGGCCTTAACAGACATTACTGATTTGATCTATCGTAATTTCGACAGGCAAAACTATATCTGTGGCTTATTTCTTAATCTTCGTAAAGCTTTTGATTGTATAGATCACAGTTTACTTCTTCAAAAATTACAAATTTATGGCTTCCGTGGTCTATCATACAAACTGTTAGTAAGCTACCTTAGTAACTGAAAGCAGTTTGTGATTCTAAATGGTGTAAAAATGTCCACTTTAGGTGTGAGCTGTGGTGTTCCTCAAGGGAGTGTCCTTGGCCCTCTATTATTTCTAATCTACGTAAATGATATGGCCAATTTACCACTCACGGGTCACGTTAGAATGTTTGCTGACGATACGGCCCTGTTCTATGAATCCAGAGATTGTCAGGTAACAATGTCACATATGAGGGATGATATTATTTTACCTTTAGATTTTCTTCACTTAAACAAAATATCAGTTAATTTTAATAAAACGAAATATATAATTTTTCACTCCCCACGCCTGCAAAACATTGATTTACCACCACTTCAAGTAGCAAATTGCACCATAGAGCGTGTGGGCAAATTCAAGTACCTTGGAGTAATATTCGACAAGCATATGACGTGGGAAGACCATATTAATTCTATTTGTATTAAAGTTTGCCCATTTATTTGCTTGATTAGAAAATTGGCTGATTTTGTTCCAGTACATGTGTTAAAAAAAATTTATTTCTCATACGCTTCTTCTACGCTTTCTTTCTAAATAGGTGCTGTAAAGCAATGTATAAACTGCCTCACCTATTTCCTACTGTGGAGCTCTATCGAACTATTGCTATAGGCATTCTCCCAATTAAAACAATTTTTGAGATGTATGTGTCGTTCTACATGTTTAAGTCTCTACACATCCCATCATTAATTTCGACTATACAATTCGAATTTCTAGATCATGGCTATTCAACCAGAAATTCTAGTCAGTTGAACTGCCCCCAAACTGATTTTGGACGAAAATCATTAACATTTATTGGGCCATATATTTATGTTAACTTACCTGAACATAATTATCTGTTGTCATCAGTTAAAGATTATTTGTGATTTATAATGCCATTCATTCTTAATTAATTAAATTAAATTATATTAATTGTTATGTATTTGAATTTTTTTTTTATTATGCGTAATGTAGTTTTAGTCATTATGACACTATATTTTGCTGTATATGTTTTGTACAAAAAAGTGTGAATGACGAACTTTTAAAGGATATTAAATCCACTAGTAGTCATTCTCACTTTAATGATTTTTATATATAAAAATTAATGTTAAAATTAAAAATTATTAAATATAAACTATAAAATATTAAATATATACATCTCATGTGGTTTAAGAATTTTTGTTATATTTGGTCATAACACAAAATCCTCTAAATTGTTCCCACCCCTGGATGGGATTCTCCAGATAATTTTTTATTACTGATATGGTTCCCAACTAACACCTCATATACCTGAGGTTGTGTTAAGATCTCTGGGGATATCTCAGTTGGCCTAATCATTTTTATTAAATTTGGTCATAATACAAACTCTTATTAAATGTCCCCTCCCCTAGATGGGGAGCAACTGAATATATTTTTTAACTGACATGGTCTCCAACTAACACTCCATATACCTGCGGTTGTGTTAAGATCTCTAGGGTTGGTTTAAGAACTTTTGTTATATTTGGTCATAACACAAAATCCTCTAAATTGTTCCCACCCCTGGATGGGATTCTCCAGATAATTTTTTATTACTGATATGGTTCCCAACTAACACCTCATATACCTGAGGTTGTGTTAAGATCTCTGGGGATATCTCAGTTGGCCTAATCATTTTTATTAAATTTGGTCATAATACAAACTTTTATTAAATGTCCCCTCCCCTAGATGGGGAGCAACTGAATATATTTTTTAACTGACATGGTCTCCAACTAACACTCCATATACCTGCGGTTGTGTTAAGATCTCTAGGGTTGGTTTAAGAACTTTTGTTATATTTGGTCATAATACAAAATCCTCTAAATTGTTCCCACCCCTGGATGGGATTCTCCAGATAATTTTTTATTACTGATATGGTTCCCAACTAACACCTCATATACCTGAGGTTGTGTTAAGATCTCTGGGGATATCTCAGTTGGCCTAATCATTTTTATTAAATTTGGTCATAATACAAACTCTTATTAAATGTCCCCTCCTCTAGATGGGGAGCAACTGAACATATTTTTTAACTGACATGGTCTCCAACTAACACCCCATATACCTGAGGTTGTGTTAAGACATCTAAAGATATCTCTGTTGGATTAAGAATTTTTGTTATATTTGGTCATAACACAAAATCCTCTAAATTGTTCCCACCCCTGGATGGGAGGCTCCTGATAATTATTTATTACTGATATGGTTCCCAAGTAACACCTTATATATATATGAGGTTGTGTTAAGATCTCTGGGGATATTGTTGGCCTATCAATGTGTATTATATTTGGTCATAACACTAAATTGTATGAATTGTTTCCACCCTTGGATGGGGAGCTCCTGAATATTTCTTCTAATAACTATGGTCCCATACTAACACCTCATACAAATGAGGTTGTGTTAAGGTCTCTAAGGATATCTCAGTTGATCTAATCATGTTTATTATATTTGGTCATAATACAAACTTTTATTAAATGTCCCCTTCCCTGTATGAGGAACAACTGAATATATTTTTTAACTGACATGGTCTCCAACTAACACCCCATATACCTGAGGTTGTGTTAAGATCTCTAGGAATATCTCAGTATATTTGTTACCATTTCTAAAAATAGAAGTTCTTTGGCATTGGAGCCTGATATTATTTTCCTAATTTTTCTAGACTTGGGTGCAAAAAATTCACACAGTTGCAATTTTTTTTCTTCAAATGAATGCCAGAGATAGCTGGTCAAGTGGATGCCATAACTGATGCGGAGTAGAACCAAAGTGAAGTGGCTCGACAACTAAATTTGAGCCGATTATCCGTTCGTTGAGTGTAGCAGAGATACGAGATTGATATTGAGAATACGAAATTATCCCAGACCACTGGCTAGGCCGCCTTCAGTTCGCTCGCGAGCATTTGGATTTTACAGAACAGCAACCGAGAACATTCTCTGACGAGTACAGAAGATCATGAGAGCAATTTTCACAATGTTGTATTGAATAACGTGTCTCGTAAGGTGGTGGATCGTGCATGTTCTGAGGAGGTATGTCACTGGAGGTGAAGACAGATCTTGTGTTCATCTCCGGAGCGAATACTGACCGCCGATCAAGTAAATTGACTTCTCTACGGTACATTGAGGAAATACTTGAGACTTGCCGGGTCTATTGGTGAAAACTTCATCCGAGACTGCATTTGGCTAGTCTAGTGTACCAGTACCTTCAAGAAGTGGATGTTTCTATGATGGAGGTGCCCGCTCGAAGCCTGGACCTCAATCCCATTGAATATTTATGGGACGAACGTTAAAAATGAGTTCGGGCCAAAGTTATTGCTCCAACGAGTCTCCAGGAACTGCAACAGGCGACCGCAGTATCTTCAAATACGTCTTATTATCAAGTATATCCTCAATTACATCCTTTATTCTGTGAACTTGTTCAACTGTTAGAGCATTTCCTCTAAACCCAAATTGGTATGGTGGAATTAAGCATCTCTCTTCTATCATAGGTTTAGTTCTTCAGCAACAGTTTTTCAAATATTTTTTATATGACCGAAAGTAGTATTATATGATGCCTAGTGTACCTGGTTTAGAAATCATAATTACCTCAGTCACCTTCAATTGACTTGGAACATAATTCAACCTTTCTCAGTAATGACTTTCACAATTTGCCCCGTAATTAAGTCAAAACCTGGAGCTTTCCTGATACTTAAGTTATTATTAATTTCAGTTTTGAGTTTCAATAAGGTCGCATGTCTTATGTTAAGATCATCTACTCTGTTTAGGACCGTTGCATTTTCATTTACTGTTTAACTCAGCAATGATTGAAAAGTCTCTTCTTAATACGCAGCAAATCATGAGACTTTCTGTTTGTCACTTTTAACCCAGGATCTGTCATCATTTTTGATAGGTAACACGTGCATTTTGGTTCTTTTTAGCCCCTTCCCGAGTAAACATCATCCTTTAGTTCGGAAAGATCTCGAAGTTGCTTATTTATGCTTTCGTTCTTTACTTCCATTATTAGTTTTAATTTGTTGCACAAAAAATTGAGGATATTTCTCTGTTGCGGGTCAGCTGCCAGATTCTACGAGCTTTCCCTCTTTAAGTAGTTCTTCGACCTCAAGACGATAGTTAAGGTTCCTAGTGGTGTTGGTATGAGAAGTCGGTGAACTTTCCCAAGCTGCTTGTTAAATATTATTATTAAATGCTTCATGTTCATCTTAAAGCTGCACCTCCATTCTAATTGGTTCGCTGAGATTTGTTCGCTCTTCCATTAATTTCTTGAATAAATCTCAATTGGATTGTGTCTACCGGCACATTTTACGCACCTACATCTCGCCCGCAATATCTTTGAGTGTGGTTATAACCTTGGCAGTTATTGCATTGAGGTATTAATCTCGTGTTTTTCTTCTATTCTATTTTAACCCTCATAATGAGTATTGCTTTGATATTAAATACATTTTCAATTTGTTCACTTTTGCTGAATGTGAGCATGAATAGCTGGAGCCCTCTTTTAATGATCTTTAATGCGTCTTCAATTTGATGTTCTTTCATTTTGAGGTCTTCTGTTATATCCTCCTTCTTGCAGATGGGATTAACTTCTGGCCATAACCTTAATTTCTCTGTTATTTTTGTCTTCATAGGTATCCCACTCTTTACCTCCTTCAGTGAGTTTTGTGGCTAAAGCTCTGTATACATCGAGACCTCTTGTGTATATTTTCCAAATATTATTGTTTAGTGCCACTACTCTATAGTCGTTTGTGAACACTGATTTGATTAGAGCTTGGATATTCACAAATACTGAGTTTGTTAATGACTATAACAACAATTGGTGGCGATGCCTTAGTCTTCACTACAACCTTGTGTTGTTCTTGTTGCTGGTGATGTTGAGGTACAGGCACTAGTTCAGTAGTTTCAACAAATTTGGCTTGTAAGTGCTTCCCAACTTCTGCCGAAAATTCTGCTCTTCGTTTTTTCATTGGCCTTTTCCTTTGGTTTGTACATCCAATCAGTTTCTCTTGCAAGTTCCTCGTCGTCTGTATGGAACTCAGAGATAACTTACCGATTTCATTGCTAAGTTGTGATGCCACTTTCTCTATTTCACCCAACCTTCTGCGTAGTTCCACATTTTCGATTTCTTGCTGAGGCACGAACTGTGTTTGCCTGTGGTGATCTAGATATTTTTAAACTTCAATCGAATGGACATCGCAGTGATTGGCTTACCCCAGAATTCTTTGTGCCGGCCTCGTTAGAAGGTAGATTAGCCAACTGATCAGTTGGTGTATCACCTAAGGTAAAAATTTATTTTTGTTCTAAATTCATTGTCTTAAGGACTGATTATTGAAACATCTACCAATTTAACCAGTGAAATTGGCAGTGGGTCAGGAGGGTGAGGTTGACATTTGGGTTTATATATTGACCTTCTTGACGGACACCCCTTACCTCCTGCTACAATAGTGACACAACTAGAAATTCACTCAATTCTAAGATATTCGTCTAAGATATTCGTCGAAATTCCGTATAAAATTTATTCAATTCGCGAAAGAAATTAACATTTTAAGATATTGGAAATTATTTTAAGAAAATTTCCAAAATCCAATATCAACACCGATAGCAACACAACATTATAACTTCACGGGTTTTCAAATTATTCTAAATATGCTTATGCAGCGATAGAATACGGGCGAGTTACAAATACCAACGGAGACTCATCGATAAAACTATTGTCGGCAAAAACAATAGTGTTGTGCGGCGGAGTGCTTGTAAAAAAGCTGCCATTCATCATACAAAAATTGTTTAAGGATGCAGTATCTCAAAGGTACGTTTGGACTGATTCATCGAGAAGTAAAATATCTTTGTTGGCAACCGCACACTCGCATTTTCAGTGATATGTACCGTTCACAGCAGCTTAACCCGGCTGATTGAGCAACCAGAGGTCTGTGGTGAAAAGGGCCCGAATGGCTTGATTATTCTAATAATAGGCCCAAAGAAAGCATAAACTTTTCAATGGAGCTGATACCATTGAACTAGAAATAAAACAACGCTGGTTATAAAGAAAGCTACCCGAAGTTAAACGACCATATTTCCTATTCTTCAAAAACTATTATCAAACAAACTTCCAAATCAATCAGTTTCCATTATTAATAGTTCATCAAAACACAGGAATAGAACCATACGCCCTGTGATGAATTACAAATATCTCCCCAGTCCTTCACTAAATGGTTCATGATTGTAAAAGAACTGAACGGATGGAACAACTGTTCCAGTCGTTACTAACAAGCCGTCCCACTTCTACGGTAAGTGAACATGTATTTAATGTAGCATATAATATAATTACCTAGTATCCGTTTCAATACTGTCACTCTAAAAGCGGTTGTATTTTTAAAATACCCGTAGATGTATGTTGAGATAGGTGTAGCGCAGACTTCTTGCATTTGAAATCGTGACCAACATTTTGGCGGCTGTGGTGTGTGTCGATGCCCAGTTCATGACTTGCCACAATAAAAATATATATTTTGTTGATTGAGCATTTTGTTAGCATGTCTAGGTAGAGATGGCACTATCAAAAATATTTGAAGAACCGATCGGATTTTTTTTTTGACAACATTTTGGAGTGGAGTATGTGTTGTGGCCGCAATCCGGCTTTCGTGTGCCGTGAAGGTACGAAATTCGCGAATACACTATATACTTTAATACGACAGCGACTAAACATAATGAGTTTTATGATTCCCTCGGGAAGCTCACATGTCAAATTCAATACTTCTAAATTCAACATTTTCATATTGACTTCGATATGAAAATATTCGATTTCTTCTTCGATGAAAACTTCTTTAAAGATGCATGTACGTTTCATTCAATTGCAATCAAACGTGTAGGAATATTTTTTTGAAAGACTGTATAATACGAAATGTTTGTGGTTTTCGGTAAACTGGTTCTCGTTGTTTTAATAAAGAAAAGAAATTTGTTGGTTGCATAACAGGTTATTAACAACGAGGCGCGAGTGTCGAATAGTCTTATCGAAGATCTCTTCTTGTATTATGGTTGGATTGATTATTTATGACAGATAAACTATTTCACACCTCTTTGGTAATAAATTCGTGTTATTTCAATGAGAATGAGTGAGTGGGTGAGGCTCACTATTATATTTAGCAATTTGTGGTGAAAATGACGTCAATACAGATTTCTTATCAGTGTAGCTAGTTTTGTATATATTTAATATGAAACTGCTGTTGGCTAATGTTTTTTGTGCAGTGTCATCGTTAGACAATTAATTGGTTGTAATTTAATCACGATTATTGGAGGTCACTCTAACAACGTTACTGGCAATTTTATTTTAATAATGAGTTTATAATTATCACAGACTGAATTGAATGATCAAATTGATCATTATCAAATTTTTCAAAGTATTTTCATAGTTAAATTATTTATGCATTGCAGGCGGGCATGTTGACGGGCATTACTGCTTATGCCGTCAATATAGGAATTAGTCATATTTTCAATGATTTATAATATAAACTACATCTGCGTGCCCAATAAAACACTGTTTGGTTTTATTGTTGACCCTACAATGCAGTAACTGTTAGTAAGGTTAGTAAGGTTTCAAGTTCAAGGCAGATATAGATATGTTTTTATTTAAAAATATACAGCACGTCTCATATAATACGTTCTACGTCCCCTCACCGACTCATAGGCAGAATTATGGTGTTGGTATGCCACATTCAAAAATCATTCGCAATAATCTTACACTTTTATAGAGTAATTTTTTGCATATTCTATAGCATAAGGCCAACTGTGCCGCTTGACACACAGATGTTAGTATTACAGATTTAAAATCATGTGTTCAAATGCTACACTTTTATGCAATGGTAAGGGGGCCAGCGTAATTTGTGTCATTAGTACCAAATAGTAACTCCAAGATTTGCCCAGAAAATTGTGTCAAAGCATAGAACATTCATGAAATCACATTCAGAATCATAAAGTTATATGACATAGAAACCACACTCTCTAATTCACGGTGGTCTCTAATTGTGACATTTTCAACGACGCAGACTTGTCCACTTTTATTTTACTTTTAATTTCGCTTAACACCAAATTGAATTTCGGAGGTATCATCCGCTTCACCAAAAATTTGTCGTGTTGGGGCTCATTCTCAATTATATTAAATCTGAAAATAATTTTTTTTCAACCACGGTTATATTTTACTCAGTGAACGGGTTTCTATGGCATCCAAGACCTATGCGCGTGGATCACAATTACTCTCGATTAGTGCTATCACATATTATGTTAACCGTAAAGTATCGATGAGTTGGAGGTCTTGCGCAGAGGCATGAGTACGCGGTTGCTAGACGTGGTACTAAACCGCTAAAATTAACCGCATTACGAAGACTGGGGTGGTCCATCTAGACAACTCGAGAAATAAAAAATTAATAAAGTCATAGACCAATTGTACTCATCCAGACATGGCTCCTCGTACGACAAGTACAAAGCCTTATGTGGCGATGGTTCGAAAGCCAATAGTTTACTGATTTGACTTAGTGAAAATTCATCGGTCTTAACGAATTTTGTCGTTTGCGCATTTTGATCTTTTGTACTGTTGTATCTTTTGTATTAGATAATTGTAATTTCATGCTGAGAGGTGTTAACGTTATGTTAAATTTCTGTTCGCTGACTTTTATTGTTTTAATTTTGAATATTATTGACTGGAATATGACGACATGCTACTTTACGCGATTGTGCATAAAAAGCCAGAGAATGTTTAAAATGTTCTTTACCAACCAACCAATCCAATTGCTATCCAACTGTTGTTGTGCGCTCAGCTCGTCCCTTATATTAGCAGATACAAAGGGTAACCCGCATATAATTTCTGAGATTATTAATTGCAATGAGCACGTCGAAGTAATTCGAAATCTTTATGTCGAGTTCATACCTATATTGTTTACATTATCTATATAGAAGGTGGTAAGGTCGCTGTTTAACAGATGCTTTTGAGTGTGGGTTACGTACTAATTAAAGACCTTCAGCCCTTTAATAAACGTGACTATAATGAGAATTTTACCCGCAACAACTGACCCAAATCAGTCGATTCATTAGAATTAATATCGTTAAGAGTACGGCATGAGGTATGAATCGCGAATTTTTTTTATTGGGTTTATAAGGTAGATCGGGCTAAATATTACAACCTAAATTTTTCAACTGGATACTGTACCCCAAATTAACCAATCACTTGTAGTAATGTCGCGTAGTGAAAATCCAAAATGATCGCAAAATGGTTGGACGTAGAAGATAGTTGCTCACTTGTTATGTGCCTGTTCATCTTCATAATCAAACTATTTTGTTTGGTTTAAGTTTTTTTTGGAACTCGAATTTTACCAACCCTCTGCAATTCTTGGATGCCCGTTTTAATCATGCGTTTTATTCTGAGGTTTCTTCATGTGATAATTTCACCGACTACTCGAGCATTTATCATACGACTCGGGGAGTAGCCCACGTTTCACGCTTCTCGACTAACTAAGAAACACCATTCGGAAAACCAATAAAGATGCAAAGATGCAAATGCCTAACGCCCTCACCAAATTAAAGCTACACTGTAGACGATATCAAAGCTACCGTTTTCAGTGTCCTGATTTCAACTGTAATATTTGTTCAAAAGCATTGCTACATCAATCAAGCAAGTATTTGTCGTTTATAAATATTACATCCTGATTAGTTCAGTTGACTGGAGATTTTAAGAGTTGAGAAGAATGGACTGATCATTTAATCTTTATTCGAGCACTAACGACCATTGTGTCAAACCATGGCACGCTTTACAAAAGCATAAACAAAAGTTGTCCATAAGGTTCAAGTTTGGGCCCGCCCTTCTGGAATATAATTTTCAACAGTAATATGTAAGATGTTAACCAAGAAGTAGCATTCGCGAACAAAATGGTCATGCTCTTTGCCAGCAATTCAAACCTGAGCATTCAGAAAAATGCGTAGAACGCCATAGATAAGATGGTTAGTTAACAAAATGGAGGTATTTTTCTCCAAAACATATGATCCAACTCAATGATTTATTTTACATTATGAGATCATATTTGAGGGCTGCTAGGAGTTGATTTTGATGAACGGCCCTTTGTAAACTTGCGCGTCAAAAGAGTTGCAGAGGGTAGAAAAAGTTTTGTTTTCGTTGCAAATATTAGCTAAAAAGAGGTGGAGTTTGAAACAAAATACCTTGGATAAGATTTACAAAGACTTAGTTAGTGGTTGCATCTATGACTTATGGCTTCACTGAATGGGCAGATAAAATAAACTGCCATCATCGAACAACTCTAACGAGCGTACAACGGGCTATTATTCTAGAGGTTTAATAAAAGCGTATAGGACAGTCTCAACCAAAGCGGTTGCTCTATTAGCTGGGGCTAAACTAATAAAGAAGCCATGACAATTTATGTAAATATTCAAATTCCAATAAATCAAAATTTCCAAAGTTTTTGCTGAACCAGAAAAAATTAACTTTCACCACACGAATTAAAGGCAAAATTAGTATCAACTCAGACAACGCAGTCTACTCAAGGTACTAGCCGTATCCCATGGCCTTAAAAATAGAGTCAGGCCCATACAATTCACTAGTCCGGATTGTTCCTAAAAAAACCGATGCGTTCGGCGCAAAGAAATTCAGAATGGTGGTAGATTATCGAAAACTAAATTCAATCATCAGTCCCGACAGATATCCCCATCCCGAGATCAACGAAGTACTCGCGAATCTCGGTGAAAATACATTTTTTACTAATATTGATCATAAAAGTGGTTTCTATCAGATTCCTCTCAAGGAGTCCGATATAGAGAAGCATGTATTTTCTATCAATAATGATAAATTCGAGTTTGTAAGACTTCCCTTTGAGCTTAAAAATGCCCCATCTCTCTTCCAAAGAGCACTATATATGACAGTTTGAGAGAACACATCGACAAAAGGAAACTAACGTATTGGCCATCTGAACTTAATAAAACACCAGACCTTATAGATTTCTGCATGAAATTCTAATATTGGATCATTCTGTTATGTTGACGGTTAGTGAAAATGTAATAGAAAAGCTCACAAACAACAAAACAAATTCAGAATTGTTAAGCTGGTAGTAGAGGAAACAATATAGAACTTCAAGTACCAATCAAAAGTTAAAATAAAATAGAAGAGGAACTAGTCAGGGTCCTTGTGTGGCGGCACCGCTTACACGGCGGTTCCTATTCGGGAATGAAATCACCTTCGAAATAAATTACATTTTTCGGTTCATCGAGCAAATCAATTAAGCCCGAAAGAACAAAAAAAAGCAATGGAACGCAGCCGAGAGAAAAGAGATAAAAACTGACGTTCATTTTCCACCATTCGTTTTTTGGTTCAAGTTGATATACACACGTAATAGTCTTGTCGATATTCCGTAAAAAATAAAATTAACATTATTGAATAAATAAACTGATGAAAGTAAATGGGGCACGACGCATACTGTAGTATAGTGTATACCTCTATTACTACACTACGGTATAGGAAAATTTCCACAACAGCGTCTTTATAAAACCCATATTGGTGACACCGACGTGAGAAATTAAATTAAATATACGCAAAATATTGTACGCAAAATTGCATCAACCATTCATACATAACGCACGAGTCAACTATCTCCAGCATTTCAACACAAACCGTTATTCAGTCAACGGAACTGGGTGTATCGAAGAGAGGGGGTCAATCAAGTCTTCACTAATTCCAGAACACAGACACCGCGAGATTTGACGCGCCATACTAACCATTTCATCACAATATTTTTATTATTTTATTTTTGTTCCTCAAACGAGATCTTGCATTGTATAATTGTAATGCAATAATTAAATTAAAATCAAGCCGGTGAAAGGGTTAGGCGTCTGCAGGTGAGTGAGCTTCATTATATTTCTTTTTTTTCAGTTAAGAAACAGACAAGGCGAATCCCAAAACAAACCAGGCGACAAATATTTACAAAATTTCAATAAAATACGTACCGTTCAATAGAGACGACCCAGAAATCTGTTTCACTCAACTGGAAGCTCAATTCAAAATTGGTGGTGTTTTAACCGATGCTACCAAATATGGGCATCTTATCGCGGGCCTAGTCCCTCAAACGGTGAAGTGCGTGCGTGATCAAATCCTTACACCGCCGAAGGGAGAAAAATACGAAGTTTTAAAAAAAGTGATAATCGAGCGATTATGCGAATCAGCCAAAATTTAACTCGACCGGCTACTATCAGGACAGCAACTGGGTGACAAGCAATCATCTCAACTCTTACGAAAGATGCAAGCGCTATAATTTGTGGATGC
Organism: Nephrotoma guestfalica; assembly: GCA_963691935.1. Classification (NCBI taxonomy): domain Eukaryota; kingdom Metazoa; phylum Arthropoda; class Insecta; order Diptera; family Tipulidae; genus Nephrotoma; species Nephrotoma guestfalica. Next base: position 196,927,649 of record OY829914.1, on the reverse strand, counting down.
AACAGCTTCCAACGCACACACAAGAAATTTTGATGTGTATGGAGGGTTCGCCCCTTGAAAAACTTGCAAAGGCAGCTGGCAAGATATTCGAGGTGCCAAAAACCAGCAAGTGTCTACAATATAAACGCGGCATCGAAAGACGAACCCAGAGAACAACAAAATAGTCTAGTAGTCACACCGTATCGCGCTCGCTCTCAAACTCCCAAAGCATACAAAACTTCTCGTTTGCGCAGCAATTCGCCATCAAACGAACAGGTAGCCAAACACCCTAATTGTTTGTACCATCACAAATTCGGGATCAAAGCCAGCAAATGCATTAAACCCTGCCAGTCAACGAACTCAGCCAATCAACACCGAAATCGGAAGACTATTAGGCAACACGCGGCAAGCGGCAAGTGTCGGTACAGGCGCAGAAGTTTCGCGAATTTAACTACATTTAAATTAGTCGCAGCAAACTCCACAGCTATCGATATGTACGGTTACAAAAACCTTACACTCAACATAGGTCTTCGCAAACCACTGACATGGAAGTTTGTTGTGGGAAAATTCGATCGATGCATTATTTGCGCCGATTTCCTATCACACTTCCGCTTATTACTCGATATCAAAAACAAAAAGCTTATCGATTCGGACACAAAACTCGACGTCAAAGGAAAATCAATACAAATTCCGTCATATGGCATAACAACAATAAATGCCCATTTAGTAGAACCCGAGATAGCGGAACTACTAGACGAGTTCAAAGCAGTCACTCACGAGTCGGCAAAACTAAACACAGCAAGGCACAGTGCTGCACACTGCATCGAGATGTCCGGTCAACCTTGCCACGCGAAGGTACGACGGCTAAACGCAGATAAGATCAAAATTGCTAAAGCCGAAATTTAATCTTGGACGGCGCAAGTAGTATGCCGGCTCTCCAAGAGTAATTGGGCAAGTCCGCTACACATGGAAAAGAAAAATGTTGGCAACTGGCGATTATGCGGTAACTACAGGGCCTTAAACGCGATAACAAAACCAGACCGTTATCCAATTCCGTTCCGATTTCACGCATCAACTCGAGTCATGCAACATGTTCTCCAAGATCGACCTCGTGCGAGCTTATCACCAGGTCCCAATCGAGGAACGAGAAAAACCGCAATAATCACTCCGTTTAGATTGTTCGAATTTCTGCGGATGACATTCGGGTTACGTAACGCGGCACAAATGTTCCAACGATTGGTTCACTCATTATTTCGAGACCTGGCATTCGTATTCCCGTACATCGACGATCTTCTCATCGCCTCACAAAACAAGGATTAACATTTAGAACACACACGTAGCGTTTTGTAACGGGGGGGTTTGATAATTAATCTAAACAAATGTGAATTCGCAACATCCGAAATATCTTTTCTCGGCTTCCACATCAATAAACACAGAGTAGAGGCAATTCAAAATTACCCAAAACCGATTTCGACCGACGACATTCTTCGAATTTTGTAAATGTTAAATTACTATCGAATTTTTCTACCTAACGCAGCACATGACCGGGCGATATTGTACGAGTTTGTCAAAGGCCGAAAAAAGGTTAAATCACCAATAGATTGGACCGACGAATCCACCAAAGCGTTCGAAACATGTAAAGCAAAACTGGCAAATTGCACCCAGCTGGTCTATCCCATTCCGAACACCAAATTCGCAATCCTCGTCGACGCGTCAAATACAGCAGTAGGAGCAGTATTACAACAACTAACACAAAAAGGTTGGCAACGACTTTTCTTCTACTCGCGAAAGCTAAACGACGGCGAAACTCGCTACAGTACGTACGACAAGGAGCTTTTATCTGCTTATTCAGCCATCAAACATATTATTCTATTCTCGGACCATAAACCACTAACGTTCGTGCTATTCTATTCTCGGACCACTAACGTTCGTGCTACAGCAAAATCTTGAGAAAGCCTCACCTAGAAAACGCCGCCGCCTAGACTTCATAGCGCAGTACACGTCGGACAATCGTCACATTCCGGGAGACAACAACGTCGTTGCTGACACTCTATCACGCGTCGAACAGATTAGCGTAGGAAGCACAATCGATTATGCATCAATCGCAGACGAACAAACAAAAGATTCAGAGCTAAGGGATCCAATGGAATCAAATACGTCTCTCAAGTTAAAAAAGTTTCCCGTTTTTGGCACTAATAAAGAAATCGTATGTGACATCTCAACGAACACACAACGTCCATTCATTCCTAGGGCATTTTTCCGGCAAATCTACGAAGCATACCACAACGTCTCTCATCCCGGTATTCGTGCCATAACGAGATAATTCAGGAAAAATTTGTGTGGCCAGCAATGAACCAGGAAATAAGCTCTTGGGTCAAACAGTGTGTAAACTGCCAAAAGTGTAAAATAACAAAACACGCAAAAAAGTAAGACTGGTAATTACGAAATGATCGGCAAAAGATTCGACGAACTCCACATAGACATAGTGTTACGGATGGAATAGTTAGCTTCTGTCTGAAACAAATGAAACCTGCGTAAATGGAAATGGTTATGAATTTTGCTCTACCCTAATATTTGAATTATATAAAATATCTCTCAAATTACTGGTTATGAGTGAATACACTACAACGTTTGTTCTTATCACCAACATTATTAATTATCCTATGTATTGTGCATAGAAAATATTAATATTGCATTAAATGAGATGCGGCATTATACGGCTTGCTCTCTTTGCGTTGTTAATGTTCTTATTTTTACACAAATACATCCGAATAATTATTTTTGTTTTAAGATTAAAAATCTAATTTTTGTTTTGCAATAATAAATCAGGTAGTTAGTTGATTTGAGGCCTCACATCGAGATACTTCTCTAGTGGTGACTATAAAGTGTATCAAGTGAAAAAGTAGTTCTATTTAGAAAAGCTTAATTGGAAACTATAACCTATAAGCTAAGAACTAAGGTCAGTGAAATTCGTAAATGTAAATTTCTTTCGCAATTATTTATTGGGTAATTGTGATTTATTAGTTAAATAATTTACAGTATATTTGTTGGAAGTACCCAATTATTACTGCCAGTAAGCGCCGTGGTAGTGGCAAACTACTCAATCGTCCTTCAAGGTACCATACGCGGATGATTTCACATCAACCGGTAAATATGCAACTGCATCCTGATAAAAAACTTCTATTTACTTTATTGAACAATTCTTTCTTTGCCGTTTTTTTTGTTTAGGGAATTTAATATTCAATTCGGTCGTAATTAAAAAAAAAAAAAAAAAAAAAAACACAAAAACACAACGTATACTAGTATATAGGTATATCGGATAATTGAGTTTTGGGGCCTCATATTGAACTTACTGCGCGAAGTATATATGCTGACACACGAAGGATCTAGCAGCACCAATAATTGAACTCGAGCGGTGGAAACAAACAGTGTTAATTTTAGTGTGGAATAATTGCGCTCAGACGTGACGTCAGAGATAGTTCGGCTTGTCAATTTGAAAACTCTGTTTTTTTTTGCGGCCAAGTGTAATTGGCTTGCACGTTTATAAATTCTAAATTCATTTTTTTTTGTTAAATTTATTAATTCTGATTTAATTTATACACATAAGTGATTTGGTAAGAAAGTCGAAATAGTGATAAACGGTATAAAAAAAAATAAGAAGCGGTGCGCGGTACTAATAAAACATTACTTTTAGCTACTGTGTCCAACTGAAGAGCGCTCGTCAGACCTACTGGAGGCAGGTAAATCGTAAGTTTTCGTTTGATTTTTTTTTATAAAAATTTTCTTGAAAATAAATTGCATTTATGCAGGTCGCTATTTCACACGAGTATTTTACGTTCTTACTAAATTCCCTATGATTTTTTTTGTTGTTTTCTTAAGCATATGTACAAGTTTTAATTTTGGTTTTAACAAATATGAGTTATGTTTTTTTTGAATAATTATTTAATATATTAACATGAAATAGTGTGTTTCCTTTTTGGGTGATGATGATTATTAGCTTGTGGCCAATCCTGAGTTTTACTAATGTGTTTATTTTGTTGTTGTAATACACGTATGGTTTGTCGATCACAAATTGTCCGGTGACATGGAACCCCCTATATCTACCATTATAGTCTACCCTATCAAAAACGTGTAGTCACTGGGTGGTCGTAACAAAATGGCGCCCGAGCAGGGACCTGAAATCGTTTGGTTCGGTTCTAGAAAGTTTTGTGAGCACATGGTTAGCTAAACCAAGGTATTATAAATGCAGTTTTAATACCCGTTACGTAGCGTTCCTATAATGTAATGACTTGGTATTACTGAACAGTAAACATTGGTTGACCTAAGAAGTTATCCGCGCGGCTTCTCCGCTTATTATATTCAACCGTTAGTACCGCTTCACAAAATCGGTAAATTTCATTAATTTTTACTATTCGCGGGTTGGCAGAATATTTTTATTTTTTTTTGTTACAGATATTTTTTCTTATGATGTATATCATTAGTTGATTATGGGATGATTTCTTCGTACCTAATTGATATCTTCATACAGTCTCATATGTGTAGCAGTAGTATAGCAATATAGTTTATTGAATGATTAAAAATTAGTAATTGAATTTGTATAGGAGTATTATTAGTTGAGTAGGCAGTGATTCTGTTTTATCCTATTAATTCCTTCATCGAAATCTTACGGTTTAGTTTCATCTCAATGTGCATCTTATTTCGTTTATTTTTTTTTGGGTTTGAGTAATATTTTGAACGGAGTATCGGATAAAATAGGCACAGACTCGTGGGTACAGAATTAAGGTAGTTGATTAACCGTGAATCTGTTTATCTAACCAGCATTCTGCGCAACCACCAGTCGTAGGTTATATATTGATATTTCAGTTATTACATTTTCTATTTTTTTTTTCTGTTCAAGTCATTATAGGATACGTATATGTATATATATATATATATAAATATAAACTCAGATTCGGCTCTAGCGATATTCATCATCATCCTTTATGTATTTCAATTTGTATAATTACATAAAGGGTATTATTAGTATTCTTTGATATTTTTTTTTTATTAATTTAATTTGTGCACCTTTTGATGACGGTGTTATTAGTATATACTATATGTTAAATATTTAGATAATCAAAATTCGGTCTTTTCTAAATTATCGAACATTTTGTTGTTTATATTTTCGATACTTTTGAAGAGTATTGATCTCACTGTAAGTTGGATCGTATAAACATTTTTCAAAATGGATCCAAAGTTATATTTGAATAATCTTTCACCTGATGAGTTAGAGGTAGAATTGTTAGCTAGAGGACTGACTAGTAAAGCAACAGACGCAAAAAAAATTTTGTTAGAGCGTCTGGGGGTTGAATTTTCTGATAATACTTTGAAACCTAAGGCTTCACACGCAAAACCAAACCCAGACATTGAAATGACAGAATGTTTCGCAAAATTTGACGAGTTGTCAAAAGTAGCCCATGAAAAAGGAGATAATCCTTCCTTAACATTTGTCACAACGTCACTGGCTAAATGTTTTCATTATAAGGAGCGTGTAGAACGCATGATCTATTCATTTGGAAATATTAATAATCTCCAGGGTCTACATAGTAACCTACGTCGGTTATATAACTGGTACTCTAAACTGTACGCCGATGGTAATAGGCAATCAAATAATGTCAGACCAGTCGAAAGTACGGGTAAGGAAAAACAAAATTCACCCTGTTTTAGCCCAGTCGACTTCGATAAAGTAGCAAAGAGTCAAAGTATGGAAACTAACAGATTGATTTCACCTCCTCAAACCGCAGCAAATGAATTGAACAATCATGAAGTACAAAAAATGGCTAGAGAATTAAAAGATTCAGTTGCAGATTTTTTTTCGCAAATGGAGTCACGGCAGACTAAAAATGACCCAAACGCATCTATGCTTAATGGTTTGTCATTTAACCAGAGCGAACCACCTCCGTTTGTACCCAGACATGAAAATCCTTCATTTCATGATTCTATTATACATCATAATCGCGTTAGACCTAATAAAAATGTATTACATTCAGGGACTCAATATCGCATCGATTATAAAATTAAACAACGATGGAATCTTCATTTTGATGGTACCAATGCAACTAATGTACAAGATTTTATTTTTCGCCTGGAGCAATTGGCCCGTGATGATGAGGTACCAGAACAAAGTCTGACGAAAATACTTCATTTGTTTTTATCCAAAGGAGCTGAGGATTGGTACTGGGTGTATAAAATTGACCATAATTACGGCTCATGGCAAACAATGAAATCAGCAATGCTCTCGTTCTTTAGCTCCTATGACGTCGAAGAAGAAACTCGAGAAAAACTCCTTCATAGACACCAGCAAGCGAAAGAGTCATTCTCGGAATATGTTCTCGCTATCCAGAAATTAAATTCTAGACTGCAAAGCAGATTTTCTGAGAGAGAACTGATTTATCGCTTATGCCAAAATATGAGCCCTGCTTTAAAGAATGTAACTCTTCCGTATCATTTGACAGTTCGAACCCTAGAGGAACTACGAATTCTCTGTCAACGATACGAAAGAATGTGGGATCAGACAGGCTATGATCCACGTCGATTTTATGATTTTTGTCCAAAACGAAGAAACCTTGTCAGCGAACTGGAAAAAGGCATGAAGAATTTAAACTTTTCACAAACGGCGGCCTTAAATGAATTTTCCGACCACTCCACAACAGAATATGTCCAGAATTCAACGAAAAATATAAACTATCGCAACCCACATTTTTCTGATGTAGAGGATCCAATACCTCAGCAAACCCAAGTGCAAAACCACACAGTGGAAGCATTCCAGCGAAAATCCGATGTTAACAGTGGCGTATCATTGATTTGCTGGAATTGTAAAGACTTGGGTCATAAATATCAAGATTGTGCTCAAGAATTCGTAAACATTTTCTGCTTTGGCTGTGGAGCTGCAAACGTCAGAAAACCTTCCTGTCAAAACTGCAAGGTGAATGCAGCAAAAAACTTGAGGCCGAGTGTGAGACTCTCCAGGGATCCGCGCTCCACTCCCAATTCGAAAAATATTCAGGATCCGAACAACACAGCGAATCCAAAGTCCGTTCAATAAGTATAAGTGAAACTAATGATCTCACAGACCAGTTTACCCCAGAAACTCCAAAGAATAATACGCCACCAAAACGAAGATTAAACCGTGCTCTCGAATATTTCAAAGCCAGGCGTCGATTTTTATCCCATTGTGTTGCCTCAGTTATTAATTATTCTTCAAGTGACCCAAGACCACATGCAAATGTTGTTATCGCTTCCCGAAAAGTGACTGGACTCCTTGACAGCGGAGCATCGGTCAGTGTATTAGGTAAGGGTTCGCTGACTTTTCTTGAGGAATGCAATATTAAATACCATAAGCTGACCTCTTACATACACACGGCGGATGGAGCACAGAATGAAATTGTAGGTTTTGTATGGCTACCAGTCACGCTTGGTTCTATAACACATAATATTAAATTCAGCATAGTGCCAACTCTACAATCTTTTCTATATTTGGGTATAGATTTTTGGCAGAAGTTTAATATTCTTCCTAATATATTAATAAATGAAATCTCGGAACCAGTGGCTCCGGAGAACGTTAATAAGCATAATCTGAATAAAGGCGACCAACTCGAACTAAACAGGATCATATCCTTATTTCCTTCATTCGAAAAGGATGGTCTTGGTAAAACTACACTTCATCAACATGAAATCGAAATAGCGAAAGGCTGCAAACCGATCAAACAGAGGTATTACCCTGTGTCACCAGCTGTACAAAGTTTATTATACGCTGAAATTGACCGAATGCTTGAATTAGGGGTCATTGAGGTCAGCAAGAGTGCCTGGAGTTCTCCCGTTACTCTCGTGAAAAAAGCCAATGGAAAAAGTCGGTTGTGCTTAGATGCCAGAAAATTGAACTCAGTAACCGAAAGAGATGCATATCCACTGCCAATCATCGATGGATTGTTAGGCCGGCTGTCTGAGACTAAATATATTACCGGACTTGACCTTAAAGACGCCTTTTGGCAAATACCACTTACAGATACATCACGGGACAAGACCGCTTTTACAGTTCCAGGTCGCCCCCTCTACCACTTCAAGGTGATGCCGTTTGGGCTGTGCAATGCAGCCCAATCAATGTGTCGGGTAATGCATAAAGTCATACCACATGAGCTGCATGATAGGATATTTGTATATCTAGATGATTTGCTTATCATCACCGGCACATTGAAGGAGCACCTTGGGTTGTTAGAGTTGGTGGCGAACCTACTAAGGACGGCCGGTCTAACAATCAACGTTCAGAAAAGCAATTTTGTGATGCGGGAGATTCGGTATTTGGGGTATCTGGTGGGAGAGAGAGGATTAAGGCCAGATCCGCAAAAGATAGAAGCCATTTTAAACCTGCCAGTGCCAGGTAATGTCAAACAGACCAGACGTCTCCTGGGAATGGCAGGATGGTACCGCAGATTTATCTTGAACTACGCTGCGATTACCGCTCCCATCACAGATACCTTAAAGAAAGGCAAGTTTCAGTGGACTGAGTCGGCGCAAAGATCATTCGAAGATTTAAAGGTGGTATTAACATCAGCCCCAGTGCTCATCAATCCTTCGTATCACGAACCTTTTTTTATTAGATGCGACGCGAGTACAGAAGGGGTGGGCGCGGTGTTGTTTCAAAAGAATTTGTCTGGTTTTGAGCGGCCAATCTCATTTATGTCGCAAAAGTTGAACAAGGCACAAAGAAATTATTCGGTCACCGAGTTGGAGTGTCTGGCGGCAATTCTGGCAATAAAAAAATTTCGACCATATGTAGAGGGACATGACTTCACCTTAATAACTGATCATGCTAGTTTAAAATGGTTAATGAACCAAAAAGATTTGAGTGGAAGATTGGCTCGATGGAGTTTAAAGCTCCAAGGCTTCCGGTTCAGCATTGAACATCAGAAAGGAAAGGATAATGTTGTGCCAGACACCCTATCGCGTGTTTTCTGCGATACGCTTGAGGAACTACAGGCTACTGTACCAGTTTTGGAATCTATTGATTTCAACTCTGTACATTTTGGGGATCTTGGATATAAAGACTTACTAAATAAAATAGAAGAAAACCCTAATCTCTATCCAGCTTTCAGAATAAATAATGAGCGAATTTACATTCGGTTGGAACCAAAGAAGCACATGGACCTATCTGATCTGTCAGTCTGGAAGTTGTGGATTCCAGATGGACTTAGACTTGAAATTATCGAAAAAGAGCATAACGACCCACTTTCTTCTCATGCAGGTATAGGGAAGACTTTAGAGAAAATTAGGAGATACTTCTTTTGGCCTGGCATGACCAGGCAGGTGCAAAATTATATTAGCAGTTGTGAAATTTGTAAAATGATGAAAGCGCCCAACAGAACTTGCAAACCGCCTATGGGGAATTCATTTAAAGTAGACAGACCATTCCAGAGGATTTATGCTGATTTATTGGGTCCTTATCCACGAAGTAGTAACGGTAAAACTATGATCCTAATTGTCTTAGACCACCTCACAAAATTCGTCCTACTGAAAGCATTATCAAAGGGTACGTCACAACAAATAATTGAATTTTTAAAAAATGATGTCTTTTGCGTTTATGGTGTGCCTGAAACAGTACATACCGATAATGGAACCCAGTTTAAAAGCCAAGAGTATAAACAGCTCTTGTTGGACTTTGGTGTGACAGACTGTAAAACTGCGATTTACTCTCCACAGTCTAACCAATCCGAAAGAGTGAACAGGTCTATAATTGCAGCTATTCGGTCCTACATCAGCTCAAAACATGCAGCATGGGATAAGCATCTTAGTGAAATTGCTTCAGCTCTAAGAAACGGGGTGCACGAAACGGTAAAAAACTCTCCTCACTTCCTATTATTTGGGTATCATAAAATTAACCATGCTAGTGATTATCAAATTTTAAAACAACTCGGTAATATCTCTGAAGGAGAAATTCCGCTGTCGCTTCCTATTCGACTCGCTTTAATACACCAACAAGCTCAAAAGAATATTGCAGAAGCCCATGAGAAAAGCGCCAAAAGATACAATTTACGCACGCGACCAATTCAGTATGCAGTGGGCCAAAGTGTTTTTGTACGTTCTCACCCGCAGAGTGATGCTGGCAATAAATTTTGTGCGAAATTCGCCCCAAAGTTTGTGAAAGCAATTGTTACAAGAAAGATTGGCACAACAAACTACGAAGTAAAGGACGAGTCAAATAAACTTCTTGGAATATTTCATTGCAAAGACATTCGTCTCTAGCGACCAAAACCTTGAAATATATACAAACTATTCCACCTTATATTTTGGTGTAGCATTCAAATTTCCAGCTTTGTCCAACCATGTCTTCTGCAGATTGGACAATTCTGCCCTGTTACGGATGGAATAGTTAGCTTCTGTCTGAAACAAATGAAACCTGCGTAAATGGAAATGGTTATGAATTTTGCTCTACCCTAATATTTGAATTATATAAAATATCTCTCAAATTACTGGTTATGAGTGAATACACTACAACGTTTGTTCTTATCACCAACATTATTAATTATCCTATGTATTGTGCATAGAAAATATTAATATTGCATTAAATGAGATGCGGCATTATACGGCTTGCTCTCTTTGCGTTGTTAATGTTCTTATTTTTACACAAATACATCCGAATAATTATTTTTGTTTTAAGATTAAAAATCTAATTTTTGTTTTGCAATAATAAATCAGGTAGTTAGTTGATTTGAGGCCTCACATCGAGATACTTCTCTAGTGGTGACTATAAAGTGTATCAAGTGAAAAAGTAGTTCTATTTAGAAAAGCTTAATTGGAAACTATAACCTATAAGCTAAGAACTAAGGTCAGTGAAATTCGTAAATGTAAATTTCTTTCGCAATTATTTATTGGGTAATTGTGATTTATTAGTTAAATAATTTACAGTATATTTGTTGGAAGTACCCAATTATTACTGCCAGTAAGCGCCGTGGTAGTGGCAAACTACTCAATCGTCCTTCAAGGTACCATACGCGGATGATTTCACATCAACCGGTAAATATGCAACTGCATCCTGATAAAAAACTTCTATTTACTTTATTGAACAATTCTTTCTTTGCCGTTTTTTTTGTTTAGGGAATTTAATATTCAATTCGGTCGTAATTAAAAAAAAAAAAAAAAAAAAAACACAAAAACACAACGTATACTAGTATATAGGTATATCGGATAATTGAGTTTTGGGGCCTCATATTGAACTTACTGCGCGAAGTATATATGCTGACACACGAAGGATCTAGCAGCACCAATAATTGAACTCGAGCGGTGGAAACAAACAGTGTTAATTTTAGTGTGGAATAATTGCGCTCAGACGTGACGTCAGAGATAGTTCGGCTTGTCAATTTGAAAACTCTGTTTTTTTTTGCGGCCAAGTGTAATTGGCTTGCACGTTTATAAATTCTAAATTCATTTTTTTTTGTTAAATTTATTAATTCTGATTTAATTTATACACATAAGTGATTTGGTAAGAAAGTCGAAATAGTGATAAACGGTATAAAAAAAAATAAGAAGCGGTGCGCGGTACTAATAAAACATTACTTTTAGCTACTGTGTCCAACTGAAGAGCGCTCGTCAGACCTACTGGAGGCAGGTAAATCGTAAGTTTTCGTTTGATTTTTTTTTATAAAAATTTTCTTGAAAATAAATTGCATTTATGCAGGTCGCTATTTCACACGAGTATTTTACGTTCTTACTAAATTCCCTATGATTTTTTTTGTTGTTTTCTTAAGCATATGTACAAGTTTTAATTTTGGTTTTAACAAATATGAGTTATGTTTTTTTTGAATAATTATTTAATATATTAACATGAAATAGTGTGTTTCCTTTTTGGGTGATGATGATTATTAGCTTGTGGCCAATCCTGAGTTTTACTAATGTGTTTATTTTGTTGTTGTAATACACGTATGGTTTGTCGATCACAAATTGTCCGGTGACATGGAACCCCCTATATCTACCATTATAGTCTACCCTATCAAAAACGTGTAGTCACTGGGTGGTCGTAACAATAGTAGGACCGTTACCACCGTCCGAAGGCAATACATACTGTTTAACAATAATAGATCGATACACACGTTGGACAGAATCCACCCCAATCCCGAATATACAGTGGCGCGCATTTCGAATCAAGTCTATTCGAAGAACTGTCCAAGTCACTCGGATTTAACCGCAAAAGAACGACAGATTATAATCCAGCTTGCAGCGGAATGATAGAACGTTGGCATCGTACCCTGTAAAGCGCAATAATATGCGTCGGCAAAAAACAATTGACAAAATCTTTGCCGCTAATACCACTCGGTCTGAGAATTTCATATCGGGATGATTTACAAAGTGCACCGGCCGAACTGTTTTACGGAGAACATACACGACTATCCGCGGATTTTATACAACCAAGCAAGAACACTCATCAGTCCGAATTCGTGATACAGTTGCGGAATATGGTAGTGCCGTTTCTAACAATTAACAAAAATTAATATGTATTAGTAAGTACACTGTTAAAGTATTTCTTATATGAATATTGAGTGAAATACAAATAAAACTCATGAGAAAAAAAATTGGTTTCCTTATGATAATTAAATGAAGCACAAATAAAATTAAATTAATCCATTTAGAAGAAACTAAAAAATAAAAAAACTTAATATCTGTACACGAAAAATAAAATGTAAGAGTACATAATTCGATGTAAATAAACAGAATTTTTCGATAATAAATTTAGGACCTATGATCAACAAACCATAAAGTAAAACTAGCAGTAGTTTACATTTAAAAGCCAAAGTGCCACTATTATCGTATAATTTCTATAGGCTTAACCTTGCAAATCAAATAGGTTTGATTTCCAAACGGATTGGTCGCGATAGATTTTTCTGAGTAAAACTCGTTCATGGAATTCGTTGAGTGGCGCTCGTTGAATGACCAATAACAGGTCATCGTAGAGTTTGTACCAAAATTTCATTATATGCTGATGACACCTATGGACTTAACCTTTCAAATGATGTCAGTGACATTCCAAAACGGATTGACATCGGACGATTTTAGAGTAGAATTTCTTCAGTGCATTCATGAAGTCTGAGTGGAATAGGTTTGACGTCCAATAACAAGACATCGCAGAGTTTGTACCAAAATGCCACTATTACTGGATGATTTGTAAAGGCTTAACCTTGCAAATCAAATAGGTTTGGTTTCCAAACGGATTGGTCGCGATAGATTGTTTTGAGTAAATCTCGTTCATGGAATTCGTTGAGTGGCGCACGTTGAATGACCAATAACAGGACATCGTAGAGTTTGTACCAAAATTTCATTATATACTGAAGACACCTATGGACTAAACCTTTCAAATGATATCAGTGACATTCCAAAACGGATTGACATCGGACGATTTTTGAGTAGAATTCCTTCAGTGCATTCATGGAGTCTGAGTGGAATAGGTTTGACGTCCAATAACAAGACATCGCAGAGTTTGTACCAAAATGGCACTATTACTGGATGATTTGTAAAGGCTTAACCTTGCAAATAAAATAGGTTTGATTTCCAAACGGATTGGTCGCGATAGATTGTTTTGAGTAAAACTCGTTCATGGAATTCGTTGAGTGGCGCACGTTGAATGACCAATAACAGGACATCGTAGAGTTATTATATTTGTTTTTGGAAAACATCGACGGGTACCGCATTTTTAACGGGTACCGTTAAATTGCAGTAATAAATGGACAGTGACCAATTTTTATTCAACGGGTGCCGCATATAAATTACGGGTGCCATATTAAACGGACACCGCATTTTTATTATTCAACGAGCGCCGCGCGTAACCAACAAATATTTACTGTTTTCGGCGAAAAGACGCCAAAAATTATTCTGGTAAACGGCGGGAAGACGCCCAATAATTAAGGCGGCCTATCGAGGCATACATTTTATTACGGGGAAAGGCCCCGCAACGTCCGACCGCACAAGGTCGCTACGTACGGGTGGCCAACCGGCCCCTCGTGTTTTCGAGTTTTTTTGTGTAACGGTGAAAGGCACCGCAATGGTCCGGGTGTGGCACATCACCTGTGGCATGACGGCCGCGCAAGGCCGCACCAGTATTTTTTATATATATTAAGGTACCATTTTTTTTATTTATATTTTTAATTTTTTTTTTGATTTTATATTTTTTTATATTTTATTATTATATTAAATTTCTGAATATTTTGTAATCGAGCGCCGCACAGCGAGTGCACGCTCGGTGTGTATCGTTTTCTCTCTCTCTCTCGTTTTATCCTGGTGCGGGTTGAGGGGGAAGTTGTTTTCCTTTTGTTGTTTTTCCCTGTAAATAAAATGAATTATTAAATTTTTTCGGTGTGGTGTGATGGGAGCGGAAACTCCCTCTGTGTCGGCGTAGTGTTTGCGGTCCCTTGGTGCCCGCATCCGATTCCGTAACCAGGGCTTGTCCCCGTTTGAATTCGGATGGATGCGCGCACCAAGGCACCGCTCTCGGTTTATAATTGTGTTGTGTTCGTTCCTCAGGTTCCGGCCGACGAGTTTCGGCGGAACTCCGGGTACATTTTATTATTATTTGCGTTCCCCTAAATTTCTGTAGCATCACGGTGTAAGCCAGGAGCCCTGTATGCCTCAAACCTCACGACCTCAGCACTTCTCCCTGAGAACGTAGCCGGCAAAAATCACCGTGGAGGCCTCTGCAGGTGATTAGTGATATCTGCAGGTTGGCAGTAGCCCGCCTGTAACAAGGTATCATCCATATATAATGAAATTTTGGTACAAACTCTACGATGGCCTGTTATTGGTTATTCAACGTGCGCCACTCAACGAATTCCATGAACAAGTTTTACTCAGAAAAATCTATCGCGACCAATCCGTTTGGAAATCAAACCTATTTGATTTGCAAGGTTAAGCCTTTACAAATCATCCAGTAATAGTGGCATTTTGGTACAAACTCTGCGATGTCTTGTTATTGGACGTCAAACCTATTCCACTCAGACTCCATGAATGCACTGAAGAAATTCTACTCAAAAATCGTCCGATGTCAATCCGTTTTGGAATGTCACTGATATCATTTGAAAGGTTTAGTCCATAGGTGTCATCGGTATATAATGAAATTTTGGTACAAACTCTACGATGTCCTGTTATTGGTCATTCAACGTGCGCCACTCAACGAATTCCATGAACGAGTTTTACTCAGAAAAATCTATCGCGACCAATCCGTTTGGAAATCAAACCTATTTGATTTGCAAGGTTAAGCCTTTACAAATCATCCAGTAATAGTGGCGTTTTGGTACAAACTCTGCGATGTCTTGTTATTGGACGTCAAACCTATTTCACTCAGACTCCATGAATGCACTGAAGAAATTCTACTCAAAAATCGTCCGATGTCAATCCGTTTTGGAATGTCACTGATATCATTTGAAAGGTTAAGTCCATAGGTGTCATCGGTATATAATGAAATTTTGGTACAAGCTCTACGATGACCTGTTATTGGTCATTCAACGTGTGCCACTCAACGAATTCAATGATCGAGTTTTACTCAGAAAAATCTATCGCGACCAATCCGTTTGGAAATCAAACCTATTTTATTTGCAAGATTAAGCCTTAGTACAAACTCTGCGATGTCTTGTTATTGGACGTTAAATCTATTCTACTCAGGTTTCATGAGTGCACTGTATAAATTCTACTCAAAAATTTTGGCACCAAATCGGTTGGTATAAACTTTATTATGTTTAGTTATTGGAATTTTATAGTGTGCTACTTATTTTTTTAATAATCGAGTTTTACTTAAACAAAAATCTGGCGATAGAAAATTTAATTGTTTGATCCAATTTATTATTTATATCCCCATGAAATGGTTTTAAAAAAGTTGAATTGAATAACAAACGCTCATCATATAAATCGGAATCCAACATGAGTTATATATTAAAGAGCGAGTGAGCTGAATATCTTTAGAAAGAGACGAAATGAATTTTTAATATAGTTCTGATTTGAAAAAGATGGCGAGTATTTCATCTCTTTCTAATATCATAGAGCTGTCTCGTTCAACAATGTATTTAACAGTGTAGAAACTAACACATGCAATGTTGTAGTATATTCTTATTGGATTCGTATACATATTGTTGTTATTTTTTGTTAAAAACTTCACACTCATTGCGGAATCAATTTAAGGACATTCAGCCCTCGTCGACGTCATGACATTCAAAAGAGCAAATTTTCGTATTTTAGTTCGAACAGACGCAATACGCAAATCACTCCAACCGCCATTAGAAGGCCCATATACCCAGTAATTAAACGAAACGAAAAATATTTCACGCTGCTTATCAAAGGTTTAGAGGACTTAAACCCTGTTTTATAGAAGCAAAACAATCCGAACAACCGACCAGCACATCGATTGAAATACCAACCAAATCGAACTCTACTCAAAAACCGTCACTCACCGGCAAAGAGAAAACACACAACATTTCAGCAAAATTTCACTGAACCAATCCGATCCAGAGGAGGTCGCTTTCAGCAGTTTTCTGTAAACTAAAAAATAAAATTAACATTATTGAATAAATAAAAGTATAAGAAAATTGAAGAAAAAATTCAGTAATCAGCATTTATTCATCTAACGTAGAAATTAACCGTATCAACGCTAAAGGAAAAAACAATCAATCAACGCTAAAAAATTCCCCGAAGGTCGCAGTGAAATGCCGCAGATTAGACTAGATTATATTTAGTGGAAAGTATAACCAATTCAACCCTGCCATACTTTTTTGTAATGAAATTCTACACGTTTTGTTAAATTGTGTATCTACATTTTTGTTTTTTGTTAACTTGTGTAGCTACACTTTTGATAAATGTTGAAAACTTCACACCGGTACTAAAGCCATCTAGTGAAAAAATAATGAATTTATTTTTCTCCAACCCATTATATACCAATTGGATTTGTTTATTAATTTTGTAAAATGTAAAATGTTTTGGCCAATCCTGCTATTAAATTATTAAAGATGAGATGAAGAACTTATTAGAACAAATTGTTTAATTTTCCAATCCCTATGATGAAGTCAATTGTGTCCTTAAATCTGTTAATTGTCCATGAAAATCGCTGGTCAGGGTCATGTCCTTTGGCTTATTCGGCGGTTTTAGTAAAATATCACTATTATTTATATTTTGGACTAAAAACAATTGAAAGCAACAGTAATAATGTCATACCATCGTACATTAATATTTCAAAATTCCAAAAGTTTTTTTTTTGGTAAAATTTGTATTTAATGATTGGGAGGAAATCATTTATAAAACGGAAAATTATTAAATTTTTTCCTATTCATTACATTTCGGTGTTATGAATATAATTATAAGTGTACAGAATAAATAATTTTTTTGTTTCATAGACAAAAAGAGAGGGGCGAAAAATAACGGTAAAAAGACAATTTATTTTTTGATTGATTTCATTGAATTATTTATTTTGTACTTATTACCGTATTAGTGTCTCACCCCTCCCAGAATGTTTTAGATCCAGGTAAATAATTCATTAGATTAGTTTATACAAAGGTATGTATATGCGTGTGGGTGGGTTTGTGTGTGTATGTGTACCTATATGTGAATTATTAATAGTTGTTGTAATTAAACTTTTCATAATACATGAAGATTTAGTATTTTAATTAGTAAGATACAAAATTAATGAGTGTAATTATTTGTAGCTTATGATTGTTAATATGTGTCTGTCAATCAATTTATTTAAATTGTATTTACAGTTAAGGCTGTTTACGTAATTTGTTGAACATTCCTTTATTAAGAAATTTGTCGTTAAATAATTAATTTACCAGTTAAAATATTTGATTTGATGGTTCGGTCTTTATGGATTTTGTGTGTAACTAAGGGTTACGCCTAACTCTGAAACAGCCTAGCAACCCTACTATCACGTTTTCTGAAAGGTTATAACAAATTTGTATTTTCTTGATTTATAATAGAAATTGAAAAAATTGAGTAACATATTTTAGGCGTTACCCATAGTATTGTAAGCGACTTTGAATCTCAATCAGTGTGGCGCTGTATTATCTACACAGCGTAGACAAGTAAAAATTTGGCATCGACAATGTAGAGAATGTAGACAATGTCGAAATTTATTGTTATACTCTTATTAATCAGAAATTTTTTATGATTTCTTTTTTTACTTAACCATTTCGGCTTGATGGAGTTTATTCATACACCACATTTGAAAAAGTTCAACCACAGTTTTTATATGGCATCACGTACAAAGCAAAGCTTTCTTTTGACATATAAAAATTACTTTTATTATTAATGCTTAAAAATAAATATACAATTTAAATTAATAACAAAATATTGAAATTTTTATTAAAATAAATCTTTTGGGACGTGCAGGCGTATGACTAAAGGAACTACTTCTAAAGTACTTTTTTCAAACTAATGAACTTTTTCCCACTAGCTATCTTATCTTTTTCACGACAAATGAAGTACTTTTCTTCATTACTTAGTAATTGTTATTTGTCGGAAACTTATTCCTATGCCACAAAATTAGAAATAATAAATTATTTTAGCAAAGAATAAATAGAAAATCCAAAAGTCCAAAGTAATTTTTTTACAATCTTTTTTATTTAATTATTTACACCTAGATTACAATTTTTTCATTCAGAAAGGAACCAAAATACTTAATCACACGTGCTCACATAATACTACAATCATCCAGCACCATCAACAGATGTTGATTTTATCTTCATCGACGATTTTCCAGGCTTCCTTGATTATCCGTTCGATATCAAAATTTGACTAAACGATTTTGATCGGTAGTAATGAATTTTTTTTCTCGGTTGTGGGATACCACTATTGCAGCTGGTAGGAATCCAGTCAAATCTAATTTGAATATTTTAATATTAATGATGGTTCATTCCATTCTATAAGAATGGACCATTCATGTTGTACTGTGAGAAATGCAAGAAATGTCGTGGAACAGTTAGCAGCAGTCACAACGATGGAAAATCCGGCGCAAATATGAACAAGGACCATTGAAGATATGCCTATACTGCAGTGCAAACCTCGCGAAGTTATTAATATACACGTTTTCACTAGTGAGAGGTCAACCAAACCCGCAACGTATTCTGATATTTGGCAGAGAATATTACTCAACGTATGGGGTGAACATATGAAAGAGTTATATGTGGATGGAATTTTTTGCTCTCTCCTCCTGTTTTCTCAATGTCTCAATGACTTGTTATAACCTGTTATGGAAACGCTGCATTATAATTGTATGAACGTTTTGTACATCTATGGTGATACGGATGTAACTCTTCCAGGGGGTAAAAGAAGGGCGCCCACGTCATTCATTGAATATTTGCTTAATCCAGTAATTCTGAATATGATATTCCAACTTCTTTAGGCGGTGGTTTTTGGATATCTGTTAATGTTAACCGTGGATCCATATTTTCTGCAGCAGATGTAGAGCACTAGACATATTATACCGATCGAAGAGAATCACATCCCGCCTGAAAGGGTCCAAATCCAAGTTTAATGGTCTATTTGTTTTAGGTCGACATGTTTTAATTATTTTCTATTTTTTATGGATTCTTGGTTAATCAGTGCAATCTCTGGTTTCCTCTAGTTTTTTGTGAATCTGGAGGTTATGCAAAGCTCCTCGGATTTCATTGTCTTCCCATGTTGTCTTATAGGATTGGAATTTCTTACTCTTTATTGTGATGGTGTAATTTTCGAATTTATTTAAAAAGTTCCCTGTTAGGGTTCTGTTATCCGGTCCACAGTCCTACATTAATGTTTCATTTTTGCATTATTCACCAAGATTTTGTCCTCCATAATAAATTGGACTTTCGTTTTCTCTTCTGAGATGACATCACAGTTGCTTTTGCTTCCCAATATCAGGGGTTTGACACAATTATCTTCATACATCTTTATTTCTGAGTATTTCTGTACGAAACTCTTAGGGATGATCATCATTGTTGTCGCTATTTTATCTGCCAGTTTAGGTACGTGGTGGATGTTCAATAAAGTTGTATATATTGGAGTACCTCGTCGGGTATTGTTATTTGTATCGACTGACTTTGTAGCAGCTCTCTTATTGAGAAGATTTCTTTCAGCGATAGTATTTTGTTGCTAGCTAATTCCACTTTTGTCCTCACTACGGCATCTTGTTTGTCCTCGAGGATGGAGTGTCGATATTAATAATTGTTGTTACCATATCCAGCTCTATCATAACCACTCTATTAACCATATTGGATTGGGTTACCACTTTATTGACCGTATCCGTGTTTGCCTGTATACATTCGTTAATCTGCTCACTTATACGAAATTGTGCGTTGTTCTCGTTTATCAAAGTGTTCATTGTTGTGTTCAATAATTTTAGGTCTTGAGCATCAGGGCTGCCTGCCAGCCATTTCCAACCTGAGTCGAGAGCATCCCATCGTCTATGTCTTGTAGGTTTTGGAGGCTTAATTTGTTGAAAGTTGTTTCTAAGTTTTTTATATTTTTGGTCTATGATCTACGTTTTTGAAAATGTTTTCAGCTTGGTTTTGAATTTCTTCCGGATTTATTAGATTGTTTTGATTGAAAATTATCTCATTCGGCGTGAAGCCTGTAGATGAGTGTACCGAATTATTGTATAATGCCACTGCTGTCCATTTCATTCCGAAGAGGACGCATATTCCAACCTGACGTTTAGTCTGTTTAGATATTCTCGAAATTGGGTTGATTGAAATGTTGTCTCATGATCTGAGAAAATGGTGTGTGGAATTCCGAATAAAGTGAAATACTTTGTCAAGGCTTTGGTTGTAACTGTTAGATTTTTTGAATCGATCGGTACCATTTGGAGGTGTTTTGAAAAAGGCATTTATTATCGACAGGAAGTTAGTTTTATTAATCGAGAAAATGTCGATGTGTACTCTTTCGAGAGGCTTTTTAGTATTAGGCCTGGGAGTTATTTTAATATTATATGGCTTCCGCTCATATTTATGTACGTTGCAGATGTTGCATATGCGTTAATTAGAGTTTTTATCTTATTGGTCATGTTCGGGAAGAAGTAGGATCTTCTGAATTGACTTTCCACTTCTTTTATCCCCCTATGGGCTCGCTCGTATTCTCTGCTCACGGTACTGCTTTGCCTATTGTCGTTTGTTACGACTTCAACCATTTTCGTGACGAAGACGAAATGTCCTTTTTGAGAGAAGTTTTCTCTGAATGACTCCTGAATTATTTGATACAGGGTCTCCGGGGAAATTTTTTAATGAGTTCTGTAATTTCCTCTTTCTCGAATGATGGTTTTGAAATTATTATTCTCATGAATTTAGGAAATATTTTTTCCGAAATAATTAGGTCATTCTTATAGATTCTGAAAATTATTTGATTCCTATAGTAATTTATAGGACGGTCCGAAAAATGAAGGAAGTATTCATCCGACGTATCGGCTGAATGAACTGTCTCTATGTCGCTATTATTCTCAGGAATATTTTCCGCGACTTCTCCAGATTCACGTGAAGTGTTTTCTGGGTTTTCATTGACTTTGATTTCTTTGTCGTTTAATGCTGCAGGCATTCTACTGAGGTTATCTGCTACCACGTTAGATTTACCTTCCTTATAAATTATGTCATAGTCATAATTTTCTAGTTCTAGTCTCCATCGGAGAATTTTGCAATTTTTTCCTGAGGATTTAATGAATGTTAAGGGTTTGTGGTCCGTGACCAAAAGAAATTTGTTGCCATACAGGTATGGCTGGTATTTCTTTACAGCCTAAATAATGGCTAAAGCTTCTTTCTCATTCGTGGCATAATTGCATTCAGTTCCGTTTAGTGTTCTGGAAGCAAAAGCAATTGGCCTTTCTACATTATCTTGAATTTATGACGGAACTGCTCCTAGCGCAAAATCTGAAGCGTCTGTTGTGAGGATAAACTATTTTGTAAAAGCGGGATATATGGATAGGATTTCTGTTAGGGTCTCAAAGGCTTTTACATATTCTGGATTCTTAATATCGATGACTTCGACATTTTTTAAGCACTTCATCATTGATTTAGCGATTTTCGAATAATCCTTGAAAACCGACGCTAATAGCCTGATAATCCCAGAAACTGTTTAATTTGTTTGGCATTCTTGGTATGGGCCAGTCAAGTATTTTTTGAATTTTGTCTGTGTTCGGTCTTACTCTTTTCTGAGTGATTCTATGTCCTAGAAATTCAGTTTCTTTTTTCAGAAACTCGCAGTTATCCAGTTGGATTTTCAGATTGGAATGCGATAGCCTTTTGAGTACTGTCTCTAAGTTTCTTATATGATTTTCCAAATTTTTCCCTACAATAATGATATCGTCTAGGTAAACATGGCAGATGTTACCTATTAAGCCAGACAATACATTATTCATCGCTCGCCGGAATGTAGCAGGGCCATACTTTAATCCGAAAGGCATTCGACAAAACTAGAAATGTCCCTTATCCGTCGAGAAGGCTGTTTTCTCCTGCGATTTCACGTCAATCGGTATTTGGTGGAATCCCGACTTTAGATGCAATGTAGTAAAGTACTCTGATTTGCCCAGGTTATCTAAAATTTCTTCTATCTGGGGTATAGGGTATTTGTCATCTACCGTCTTCTCATTGAATTTCCGGTAGTCTATGACAACCCAAATATTCTTTGTTCACGAGGCGTCGGTCTTTTTCGGGACTACCCAGATTGGGGATGAGTAAGGACTACTCGAGTTTCGGATGATGCAGCTATCCAACATCTCCTGAACCTGGTCTTCCACATCTTTTTTAAAGTGGTGTGGGTGCCTATATGTTTTACTATAGACGAGTGACTCGTCTTTCGTGATTATTTTATGTTTTATCACTGTAGTTGCCGAGAGTTTTTCATTCGGCTTTAATAAAACGTCTTGATTTCGGTATTGTGTTCGGTATTGATTAAATTTTGAAGTATTCACTTGTCAACTGTCTCTTTACCATACACAGGTATAGGTTCTAACGTATTGAAATAATTAACCTCAAGTTTGAGTTTGGGCGGTTCTTTAGGTGGGGTTGGAGTATTGGTTAGCACTTTAATAACTGTTATAAAATTATTGGCTCTTTTTTAATTCCAGGTTGAATTGTTATGTCATTGTTTATCCTTTCGAACTTCGGCATCAACCAGTCTCCGTTTTGTGAAGTGGGGAATGTCGCCGTATGGTGATAAAAGTTTTCTGCCGGATAATATCGATAGAATTTGAATTTGTGAGTGTTCAATGAGATGGTATTGGACTTATAGTCAATTTAAGCTTGCATTTCGGCCATGGTTTCTGAACCAAGGAGGCGGTAATTGTTTACTAATGAGGTTTATTTTGCCTTTCCTATTTGATTAACAGGTAAATAAAAATTTTTTTATTGAAGTATTATGGGGTACTAACAGGTTTTCCGAAATTATAATAGGTCGAATAATATTTTTATTAGCGCCTGTGTCTATTAATAGTTTTAAAGTTTTTGTTTTGCTTTCGTTTCGATATATCAAGTACGGTAGGAAGTTTAGTCCTCCGTGTCTGAACTTGGATCTGACTGAAAATTTTCCGAATACGGGTATTCGTTATTATCTTCAAAATTTTCTGCATTTAGTATTTCGCTTGGAATTTCATTATTTTGAGTTGTTTCGTGATTATTAATTACTCTCCTATTAAGAGTATTTCATGACCTTCATGAAGAGTCGACTTCCATTAGCGACTGATTGTCTTGAATTGGTCCCATCGATTTCTTGTAATTAATTTCTTTGAAATATTTTAACTTTTGTGGGTATTGGTTAAATTTTGATTGATTTGGGATCATTTGATTCATTTTTGGATTGTTCAAATTTGTCATTGTTGTTTTTTCGAATTATTTGAAATGGATTCGTTCGTACTGAATTTCCGGAGGAGGAGGCTTCTTCGATTGTTTTGGGTTTCGCCGCTTGTGCGAACCCTACATAAAGTTTTCTCAAACCAGAAATAAAAGCGGCTGGGGCAGCTTCTTCTATGAATGCCGAGATGGCTTGCCATGAATTATTGTAGATTGGGTTTTGTTTTGAAAGTGTTTTTATGCTTTAAACCGCATCTCTTTTGTTTTATTATAGTAGTTATGTACTGACATATTATCTACTTGTTTATTTGCCCACAGTTGCGATTTGTAATACGATAGTTCTTGCTTATCCCCTAAAGCTTCCAGCAAGATCTCTTTTACCTCTAGGAAGATTTCAGGATCTCCAGCTAGACATAATATGTCTCTTGCCTTTCCCTCGATTTTATTTTTTAGCTCTTCAGCTAGATTTTCAAACATTTGAAGTGTTTCCTCGACTGTTTTTAGCCAAGAAATTACCTGTTTGCGATTTCCATCGAAGGGAGGAATCAACTTGATAGGATCAGGTATCTTAAAAGGATCAAGAATTTGCATAATTCGTATTTGAAACTTCTTGATTTTGTGTGGGCTGTGTGTTTGCCTCAGATTTCTGGTGCAAATAAGTTAACACTTGGTCGTGTTCCGTCTGTTTTTGACTCAGAGTGTTTAACTGAGTTGCAATTGCAGTTAACTGAGCCACCACCTGCTCCATTTCTGCCAGTTGGTTGTTTTCTTCTAACTGGTGAATTGGTGATAAAGCTGACGTTTAATTTTTCCTTCTTGTTTCGGATTTTTATATATATATATATATATATATATATATATATATATATATATATATATATATATATATATATATATATATATATATATATATATATATAAAATTGGCTATTAAATTTGTCTGCTTTTAGACAAGATTTAAAATTTATAATATGAGTCTAACCAAAAAATTCAAAATTTAATTTGGATGAACTTTATGTAAATATCGTCTTTTTCGCGTCTATCTGGTAGTGCACGATGAATAACGTACACCAAGAATTTATTTAAATAGTTTGCCTATCTTGTAGTACGCACTATTTAAGTAAATTTTCCCTCCCGTCTATCTAGTAGTGCGTGAGGTTTTAATTGCAGTCAACAGTTACAAGGGGAAATCTCATCAGTCACTAATATTATCACACCAATTATTTTGACAAATAATATTTTAATCTCTGACTTTCTTACCTTATCTTGTTTCTCGTGGTTCGTGGGTTCCGAAAGTATTCAACGTAGTGCAGGTGGCGTGATCCTTAAATCCTTTGGACGGTGTGCAACTTCAGTGTAAGGCATCGACAACAATTTCTATTGAATGTGTGTTTTTACTATTGTAGTCCAAGTGGGCTTCTTTAAAACGATTCCCAACTGAGTGAGTATATTCTACTCCGTTGCGAAACGATTCTCAGTTTGGGCGAGTATATTCTACCCCGTTTTCAAAAAATACTCAAAGCAACTCTAGGAGTGGAGATCACACAGACAAGCACTGTTAAAACACTACACTTGAATTTTTTACAATCACTTAACTTGACTTAAACTTTCGTTCCGTGAGGCTGCGCCAATTATGGGTACGCAATCTACTGTGTTAATAAAACATAAATTATTTATTTCACTTTTTAACTTAATTCGTTTACAGCAGTATTACGACTAAAGTTTGATTACAATATTTCCTTTATTTATTACTTATTCTATTTTACTTAACTGCTAACTAACAGAATATCTATTTGAAAATTCTTATACTATATTTCGTACGCGTTGCAATTTTTTATGAGAAATAGATGCAACGGCCCGTTTCAGATTCCTGCGCGTGTTGTGACTTGTTATAACCTGATATGCTAACGCTGCATTATAATTGTGTGAACGTTTTGTACATCTATGGTGATACGGATGTACGAGTAACTATATATATATATTTGCTTATATGTATGTATATATTATCGTTGTTGTATAATTCATTTCCTTATACACTACATCCCTTTCCTTTTATGAAAATCTTATAATTCCATTTAGAACAATTAAATCAATAAAACTATTTTTTTATTGCATTTTCATAATCATCTCCTTCCTCCTTTGAATGTTGTATTTCGCTTGTTACTTGGCCTGGTTCTTCATGATTTTGTCCATGTTCTCCTCGCTTTTGAACTACCCATTCGTTACCGATTTTTTTTAAGATGTACAATATTCCTTCGGGA
This sequence comes from Nephrotoma guestfalica, assembly GCA_963691935.1. NCBI lineage: Eukaryota > Metazoa > Arthropoda > Insecta > Diptera > Tipulidae > Nephrotoma > Nephrotoma guestfalica. The sequence continues at coordinate 196,901,602 of OY829914.1, read as the reverse complement.
TTGTATTCCGGTATCATCATTTTTTCTCACAACCGTATGAGGGGTTGATTCAAAATTTGCTGCTTCAAAGTTTGCTTCTCTCCCTGTTTTTTACTAACACCTTATCACCACACTGTGAAGAATTTTCCTTAGCTTTCCGTTTCCTGTTAGCATATTCTTTTCCTTTTTTCCAACGCATCATTTTCCCTAACTTCTTCTTGAATTCTGCCTCTAATGATGTCTCCCAAACTTGGTCACTTATCCCGGAATAATCTACCAAAAAATAGTTCTGACGAAGTTTGACCAGTTGCGGTATGTGGAGTACTATTATACATCATTAAATAATCCCACAAATCCGTTTTCCAGTTCCCCCGTGAAGCTTGACTGATTTTTACTCTTTTTAAAATGTCCCTGTTTTGCCTTTCTAGCTCGCCATTCTGTTGTGGTCAATACGGGATTGTATTATATAATATAATTCCATTTTCTTTGCAGTAATTTTTAAATTCATTGCTTACGAATTGTCTGCCATTATCAGCAGTAATTGTAGACGGGAAACCCAGTCTAGAAAATATTTCTCTAAGAACTTTTAATGTCTTAGCTGATGTTATGAAATCTATTATCTTTATTCGCTAGTCGGTATAAAGGTATAAAGGACTGTAATAGTCAACTATTACAAAATGATAATCTTTACTGGGCAGTGGACCCATAAAATCAATTGACGTGTCTATCCATGCCGCTGAAGGAAACTCCCTGCGCTTCATAGGGTTAGGTGGAATCGGTGCAGTTACTAAAGTGCATCCCATGCACGATTTTACACAATTTTCTGCATATAAATTCATTTTAGGCCACCAAACTTTGGTGCGTAATTGACTCTAATTGACAGGTATAACCAGCCGGGTCCTTCTTAGTAAAATGTTTCCATGGAAACACAGCTCATTTTCGAATATCTTATAATTAATTATGGATTTGTCCCAATTATTCCTGTATAGTCCTTTTTTCACCTTGTGAGTTTCCTCATCGACTTTAGAAAATTCTTCTATATGTCCGTCATTAATACTGCTGTTGGTCTTGAATATTCAATACTAGTTTGGATCATCTCCTCGTTATCAAATGATTCAGCTGAATTATATTGAAATGTTCAACTGCCCAGACTAGTGCTAAAGCCTGTCTGGCAATATCGTTTCTCGCAGTCGGATAAACTCTTATTACCATATGCAATAATTCGAGGACCTTTCCTATCAAATTAAAAAATCAAAATCAAAATATATTAAAACCGCGCCCAAACCAACAGGACTTGCATCTGCAACAGCTTGTGTTCTACCATTAGGTTTGTAATATCATACCGTTTTGGCTTTTGTCAGGAAATTCTTTAGATTGTTAAATGCCGTTTGCTGGTTTTCTATCCAATGTTTCCGATATTTACATGTTTACCCAATTTCAACCGCAATATTCCCTGGTTGATTCGGTTAATGCTGCCAAATTAGGTATCCATTTCCCAACAACATTTATTAAACCCAAGAAGCTTTGGACTTCAGTAGACATTTCCTTTCAGTGGAGTTATACCCTTAACCGACAGATTGTATCTTAGGAATTTTATTGTCTTAGTTTTAAATACACATTTCCCTTCGTTTAACAATACGTTGTTTTCCTTCAGTACTTTTAAAGTTACCTCTAAATTCCTATATCATGCTCATTTTCTGTTTCCCCAAAAACCGTAATATGATCAATAAAATTAATGACTCCAGGACACTTTAAGAGCATTCTTTCTATAATCTTCTGAAATATCTCGGGTGCACAAGTGATTCCAATCATAAGTCGTATGTACTGCAATAGCCCCATCTTCGAAATTAAGGTTGTTATGTACCGTGATTTGGGAGCAATTTCAATTTGATGAAACGCGTTCTTAATATCTATTCTTGAAAAAAATTGAGCTCTTCTTAATTGAGGTAGTACACTATCCATAGTCGGTAGCGGATGTTTTTCTCTAGATATAGCGCCATTTACTCTTCGCATGTCCACACATATCCGTAAATCTCCATTTTCTTTAATAATTGGCACAATTGGTGATATCCAAGCTGATGCTTTATTAACCTCTTTAATAATATCATCTTCCAACCAACTCTTTAATGTTTTGTGAACTTTTTCCTCTAACGGGATTCGTATCCTTCGGTATGGCTGAGCAACTGGCGTAACTGTTTTGCTAATAGGAATCTCTACGAGAATGTTTTTGAACTTAGGAAATGGAGTTTTAATGACGTTAACATCTATGGCTCGCATACGCCATAAATGTTTTATTTGGTGTTTTAATTTGATTATAAAGGGTGGTTAAATTTTAAGGGCCGATGTTGATTTTGAATAAAACACAAATTATTTAGGAAATTATTGTCAACTCTTTTTATTATGATAATATGGTATGGTTCAATTATTTATGGAACAAAATATCGGCCATTGGCCGCCACGACCTCGGCGGCACACCTCCACCCGATGGTCCAGATTTTCGATGACGCTTAGGCATAATTGAAGTTCTATGCCGTTAATGTGCCGAACTATCTCATCCTTTAGCTCTTGAATTGTTGCTAGCCTATCGACGTACACCTTTTCTTTCAAATAACCCCAATGAAAGAAGTCCAACGGTGTCAAATCACATGATCTTGGCGGCCAATTGACATCGCCACCACGTGAGATAACACGGCCATTGAATTTGTCGCGCAAAAGAGACATTGTTTCGTTAGCTGTGTGGCAAGTGGCACCGTCCTGTTGAAACCACATATCGTGCACATCCATATCTTCCAATTCGGGCCATAAAAAGTTTGTTATCATCTCACGATAGCGAACACCATTCACAGTAACTGCCCGACCGGCCTCATTTTGGAAAAAATACGGCCCGATGATGCCGCCAGCCCATAAACCGCGCCAAACAGTCACTCTTTGTGGGTGCATTGGTTTTTCGACAGTCACTCTTGAATTATGATTCGCCCAAATGCAGCAATTCTGCTTATTGACGAATCCATTGAGGTGAAAATGTGCCTCATCACTGAAGATGATTTTCTTCGAAAATTGATAATCCACTGTTGCCATTTCTTGCCACCATTCTGACCATTGACGACGTTTGGAATGGTCAAGAGGTTTTAGTTCTTGAGTTAATTGCACCTTATAAGCGTGTAAATGCAAGTCTTTATGCATAATGTTCATCAACGACGAGCGTGAGAGGTGCAATTGTTGGGCACGACGACGAGTTGAGGTGGACGGCTCTTCAGCCACACTATGGCGAACAGCAGCAATATTTTCTGCTGTACGAGCTGTACGAGCATGCACTGGTGTTTTAAAATCTCCTACAGACCCGGTTTGCTCAAATTTTTGCACGATTTTTCCGATTGTACGCACATTTGGACGATTAAATTGACCGAAAAAATCACGAAGTGCACGATATGCATTTTGATTTGAACGCCCATTTTCATAATATGCCTGAATAACTTTAACGCGTTGCTCGATTGTGTATCTTTCCATGGTTCAAATTGAGTTAGTCTGAAATTGAGAAATGTCAAATTAAATGCAGAAAAAAACTTGACGTTTAGGTGTGGTTCACATTCAACGTCGTCCCTTAAAATTTAACCACCCTTTATACTTTGACCTTATCCTTTTTTTAAATTTACCAAGATTTGTCATCAATAATATTTCAGTTACTCCCCGAACCAATTTGCATGTTAATTTGTAACCCTCCTACGTTACAAGAAATCGAAATATCGTCATTAATGTGGAATACATAATCCGTGTCTTCATTATTAACTGACCTTATATTCTGAGTTTATGGTTTTTCCCCCGGTTGGTGAAAATCACTGGTTATTTTCCTTTTATTAATACATTTTCTACAGTACTTTTGGAAATGTCCTTTCTGCAGGACATGTTTCATCGTCTGATGAATGACTAATGCTACCACACCGCGTACACTCGCTTACAGAATTACCGTTACCGCGTCTTGAACTTCAGAGTATCCTTTTTCAAATCAAAATGTTCCATTTGTCTTAATATCGATTCTAGAGTATTCGCCTCCATTATTACCTCACTCAAAGTTATAGAATCTCCTGAACTCAAAATTTTGCTAGTCAGATCCTTAGAAATACATTTCTCCTTTATTTGGTCAAGCATAAATGCTTCTCAATATTCAAGAATTTGCATTTCTCCGCTTGATGTCTAAGACGAATGAGGAATCTCTCAAATTTTTCACTTTGTTCCTGTTTCATTAGACGGAAAATATGCCTTTCATAAATCTTACTGTGCTTTTCTATTGCAACCTCAAAAACGTTAATATCCTTATTTTCCGGCAATTTGTCATTCACATACGCACCAGATAATTGCACCAGAGGTGTACCAACATTTCCATACAACATTTGGCTAGTTTACCAACGAACACTAAATGGTAGCGACATAACAAATAATTTTTCTGAAGCTTGTCATCACAAATTACAATTGAGCTTTATGGCGGTGATATTGCTCGCCCTAGTGTATGGGTTTTCATCGATAAAATCAAAAAAATGCAATAAGTTTTCGCCGAAAAATAATTTTAACAATCAGTAGCCAGCCCCTAACGCGACAAATTATAAATACGTAATCCATCAGTTTACGAATTGGTCTACCTTCACCCCCTCTAACCTCACCACCCTCCCTCCCCTCCCCCTTCAAATGACCTTTAAACAATCGAATTATGTGATATTGAGTTTTCAAATGTTTTTCGGCGAAAATTTACTGTTAACTTCAGTAGCATCATAAAACCACTCAAATACCTCAATATCTATATGAAGTTCGTAAATCCAGCAGACAGACAAATTTTCATGTGCTGCCATGTCTATATACCGCCGTTTTGCTTCAGAAATGGATGTTAAACTTGAGTAATGAAGGTCGATACAGTACTCGTTTACAGCATCGCACAGAGAATTTCTTTCATAGCCGCGAACTTAGCGTGGAAAGAAGCTATATTTATAGATTATCTCAGGCTCGGCGATTTAAAGAAAACGTTTTCGGAAGCAGGAGCTGCCGAATTCTTTTAACAACCATTATTCTTGATCCAGAAAAAGCATTAAAAGTAGTAATGACATGTCACCATTTACCTACTTACTTACGTATGAAGATGTCGCCTATTTGGAACATGTGGATGATTGTTCTGACCAAATTGAACAAGGTAGCTGTAGCTTAAGAACACAATTTTTGGATTTGAAGTATAATAAAATAATATGAAACAAAATATCAACGCTTATGGCACATTAATGCACATTAATAATTATAAAAATACACTTGCTAGGTCTGTTTTAAGTTTCAAGTTTATATAAAGTTTCCTCGCACAGTGTAGAAATGCTCAAGTGCTGTATTTCATGATCTTGAAGAAATGACAGATAAAAACTGGAGATATAAATGCCATCTGTACCCGTGCCACTTTTTTACGCACTTTTGCGCACAATGCCATGCACCGCGCGAGATTCAATCGCTTTTAATTGTTCGACTAAAGCGGAATAACTAACATTCGTTCTTTTATTTGTTCTTGTAGTGACCACTTTTTACCCGCCACAATAAAATTCTCTATTATTGTCGTCTACCACTATTGTATGACTTTAAATAATGCAGCTGTCATATTAGATTGACAAGCACAACAATACACTCTCAATCATAATTGTGCAAAACAAACATGTTTGACATTTCGTTAATCATTTTTACAGGTTTGTGCAAGCCTTCAATCATCACCACACACTCTCAAAATGATTGCACAAACACGATGATTGTCAAGCAAGCTTGCCGAGGTATGGGCATCTCACAAGTACTAGCAAATAGTTTGCTAACACCATGGAACTCGGCTATTGTGCGCGAATAATCGATATGGAAATTAAATTACTACTGTCAGTGACGCCTGTTAACGGTTTGTTTTTATTTTTGTCCCTACAATTATGTTACAAAGTTACAAAATTTATTTTGTTACAGAACTTATATTATTATACATATGAAGAACTATTCGGTAAATGTGCTGCTCCCCTTGTCAACAAGATTAACGATTTTTCTAGTAAAGTCCAAGAGTTACCGTTCCCGTTTTACTTTGACAATTTATTTACGAGCTTTCCGTTGATGTCTTATTTGAAAAATCGGGGCTATAATGAAGCTGAAGACAAAACCACGTAGTTCCATCAAATAATCCAACAAAATAAACGAAACCGGGATTCGCCTTACGAAATGGGTAGATAATTCGGTCGTCTGCATGCTAACAACACATTTAGGTTCCACACCAAAATCGATTGCATCTCGCTAAACATGCCCTTAAAAAAATGGCGCCACTCGTCCTTGTGTTGTATGCGAATATAATCAATATATGTGTGGGGTCGATCGATTTGACCAAAACGTTGAGATCCGCCAAAGTCGCATACTAGCGTTTTAAGTCTAAAGTGCCGATCGGAGTCTACCACATTAGCTACCACTCTTCGCTATGACCAGGCAAATCACCTCATTATACCTCTAGCGAAGAAGAGACACTGTGCGGGCGACTTTCGAACTGCTTGCACTGTTGTTTTAAGCCTTACCATACTAATGAATAAGTAGGTAATTACCTGTCAGTACTATCTGCATAAAATAAAAACTGAATTACAACATAATCTTGCTGTTTTATTGAATTGAATCCATGAACAAACCGATTTACTATGTGGAACGGTCCTGTAGCCTTTCAATTCGGGCGTTTTTAGGCGGCAACAGGACCCCCTGAGGATACTGAGACCTTTGAAAAATATATTACTCATTTTGATCACCTAAAATATTTTTCAAAAATTCGAAAAATTAACGTTCAGGATAATTCGGGTTAAATATACATGCATTTGAACTATATACGGGAGCGTTAGCCACTATGGTGTAAGTGGCAACCTTATGCAAAATAATTATAGTATTGGTCCCTCCCAAAATGATGATTTTCGATATTTTAAATCACTAACCTTACACACAGAGAAATTCCAGTTCGATTATTTGCAGCTGAACCAAAAACCTATACAACATTCCGTGGGGCATACATTGCACAAACATTTAAATTAACCTCATTAGCAAACCAACTGCTACCTAATTATAAAAAAGTTCGTTACGTATTTGGAGTAATGTAGATTTATTATTGAAATCGTAATTATACAAGTTTTGTTTAACAAAAGTAATTATTTATTATTTTGAAATGACAAGCTAATACACAACACAATTGCTGTTTTGTCTTACTACACAAAAAACACATTAACAAACACTACAGCAGAACACCAACAACAGCAAATTCGTTTAGTACTCGGTATTTAAAAATAATTATTGTCCTAACTGTTTATATAACGTAGGAACATAATCGTCGTATTCAGCTTCGAAGAAATTACCAGCAACTGGATGACCAAGATTATGTTTTTCTGCAAATTTGGCCGTGCTAAACATTCCTCGTCCCTCAGCGCTTGTATTTGTTAAATGTGGTTCATTAAATTTCAAAAGGCCAGATTGTTTATACAACAAGAATACGTAACGATGTAGACCGGTACCTTGTGGTGGTCCAGAGCCAACGTATTCAGTTAGAGTAGTTCCATGTTTTACATCATTCGTTGGAATATTAACAACCACCCAATGATGCCATTCACGCATTTGTGGATCGGCCCGACTCGGTGCATCTGGATCGGTCATTATTAACGTGTAAAAGGTATTTTCCTCATGTTCGTAGTCAATGCTAATCGGTAAATTTTTCACTTGCGTTGGTGTTAGCTTATTACCTTGGTTCACCTTGACATCATTCTCGTATTCAATCTAAAAAATGAAATAAAGAGAAAATGTATATTAAGAACAGCACGTTTAACAACAACGTGTCATCATACCGTAATTAATTTATTTGGTGCTTTACTAAGCACATCGGGCACAATTTCGGCCCTTTCAAATGCATTTTCCACTTCATCGCAATTTATTGCGGTCGCATAAATTAAAACACACGACAATAACTTCAACATGATTTTATTGCTTGCAATCTTGCATGTATCACTTGGAACGGTTAAGTTAATACTAAATCAGAGATTGAAACAACCGCATATTATAAAATATATTAATTATAGACTTGTATCGTATTCGTATCTTACGGTTTGCTGCGGCAACTATTTAATTGCGCATGTGTGTTTTGATTGGTATTATAGTGAGGCAAAAAATTATTCGTACACGTGAAATTGTATATGAAATAAAGAAAATCAAAAATATTCGTTAAACGAGTTTAATTGCAATAAAGTTTTGACAGCACGTTTTGTTGGGCTAGAAAAGCCATATTGATCAGAACCATGCTTGGTGTGATTCGAAATGAAATTTAAAATGTATTTCCGCACACTATACGATTTGTTTGCAAAATTTCCTGTACAATAGCGTTGTATTGTTAAAGTTAGTAGCTGACCTTGTTAAAGTTAGCTGAAAGTTGCAAGCTGAAAGACAAGTCACCAACATACAAAATCAGCCGAAACCGTATGTATCATAACAAACAACAAAAACAATTTTCTATTTAACCGATATCAATTATAATTGTTCCTGTGTACCTATGGTATAGTAGCATAAGGCCAACTTTCAGTGTTGAATCAATGTCAACATGCGCAATAATACAATATTACAAGCGGTCGATGACACAGTATCGACACGGGTGGAAAATTGTATGTTGTAGCAAATTCAACAGTTTTTAATTGTTTGTATCTTGTATTGTGTATTTGTGTTGTATATAAATATTGTTGATTTTAAGCGTAAGCAATTTTCATGTATAAAAAGCCCTGTTATCGAGGTAATAAGACAGAATTGAATTATAAACGCATAACAACAGTTGGTTTAATTCTCAGTGAATATTTGGAGCTCACCAGTTGTAAACCAAATACTCATCTAAGCACAGAAATCTAGGCAGAGGCCAGATTTTTACATGGTCCTTCGAGCCTACAGACCAACCGGCGGACAATAAAACTCACTTTGTAAAGGAATTTTACATTGAGAATTCGAGCTACCACAACAACCGGCAGCCAACATGTTCCACAAACATATTGCTACAGGCCAAGATACGTCGAAGAATCGAACTCATACGAACAGGTATCGAAATTTAACGGCCAATCAACCAAAAGCAAATAAATCAATCTACGCCATACAAGAACAGTCCAATACCCCTGTCAATAAAAACATAGACATGGAGCGGTTATTGCAGCGGCAAAATGACAAGGCAGTAGAGTTGGAGCACATCATCTCGAACTATAAAAAAGATGGTGCAGCTCCAAAAACTAAAAAAAAGTTTGAGGCAAAAATAGCAACTCTCAAAAAGTCGTACAACGAATACGTCGATGTGGACAATCAAATAAGAGAGTTCTTAGCCTAAACTAGATCCAAAACACCCATACTATAAAGACAGGCAAAAAGTATGGGAAGGATTTACAAAATATGTTGAAGATATGCGTCAACGCCTAAACTCATCGTCCTTGCCATCAACGCTAGCCCCAGACGCATCTTCCAAATTCGACTTTGCCGACGAGGAGTCAAATAACAACGACCAAGGAGATGAAACTTCATCAACCAACAAAGCTAATCAATCATCTGAATCATCAAGTAAGGACTACCAGCATCAGTCTGAAAATTCCAGTAAAGGGGTGGCACATAACAACCAGAAGCTGCTCAAGAAGCAATATGTCCTGATGAGGAGGATGCACAGAAAATTAGACTCGATTGAAGAAGCATTATCCCAAGAAATGGGGGCAATTGACGATTTGCACATAGAGCTCTTAGTAGAAGTGGAAGAGTAAGAGCAAACAGCTCCCTACTTCCAAAATAACTACTATGCGGCTCTCAAGGATAGAGTAGACTCAACAACATTGCGATGGCGGCGCAACCGAAAAGAAGAGACTTCGAACCAGGCTGGAGAAGCCAAGATACAATTGCCCAAGATAGAACTACCAACATTTCATGGCGATTATGAGCATTGGAGCTCCTTCAACGATATTTTTACCGAGCTCATCCACAACAACAATAAGCTATCGGACACAATCAAAATGACGTACTTGAAGGCAAATCTACAAAAAGGAGCAGCTCAACTCATAAGTCATCTAACAACAACAGGTGACAATTACCAAACAGCCTGGAGCATAATACAAATTTGATATAACAACGCGAGGTTAATCGCCAACCTCCAATTCAGTGAGTTATTATCACGAACAACAATTCAAATGGCGTCCGCACAAGCGGTAAGGAACTTGCATGATACAGCAAAAGAAATTCTGCATAACATAAATCGGCTCAACATAAGTTCGTCTTTTGAAGCATTCGTAAGCTTCATATTAATGAAAAACTGGACCCAGAATTCATCAGGCTCTATGAATCATCCATAGAAAAACCCAGAGATATTCCACATTTAGAAGAAGTTTTCAAATTCCTTGAAAGAAGATTTCAATCACTAGAAGCCATGGGCAGCAAAAAAAAAGACGACAAGCCGACCACAGTATATACCACCGCTAAAACGGGCCTATACAACCACAGCAAGCAGAACATGTTGGGTAAAAAGTTGTAAGGTACGACACAACTTGGATCAATGTCAACAGTTCAAAAGTATGTTAACATTAGAAAGATCAAGGCTAATAAATGCCGCAAGCCTTTGTGTGCGTTGCTTAAACCGTTACCACAATAAATATTGTCAGGCAGAATCATGCATCGTGTGTAAAGGGTCACGTAACACACTACTACACTGCAATAACGCATTATCAAATGGCGCATTATCAAAAACACGAAAACCTTCATAGTTAAACAACAAGGACCTGTATTACTACCAACAGCAATAGTTAGAGTAGCAACGGACACTGCACATCTCACCACAATGAGGGCGTTAATTGATTCAGAGTCCCAAGCTAATTAATATCATCGAGAGCTGCCAATCTGCTAAACATGAAAAAGAGAAAAACACATGTGAACATTTCAGGCATTGGCGGTAGTGGAGCAGGAATCTGCAAACATACAATCAGCATAAAGCCGGTGCCAAGATTCAATGGAGAATTTAGTTTGGACGTGGAAGCTTTGGTATTAAACAAATTAACTCAACAACTACCAGAAACTGATATCGACAATAGCACATGGACCCATCTTAACAACATAAAACTAGCAGATCCAAAATACAATTTATCTCAACCGATTGATATCATATTAGGCGCAGATTACTATCCATTAATAATGGACGATGGACGATTTATAGTAAAAATTCCATTTAAGGACGATCACGTCAAACTTGGAGAATCTGGGAAAAGAGCAGCAGGCAGACTTATATATAGAATATATAGATTTGAACCACATTGAGTTAATACAAGAAAAGCACGAAGTTGAGCACGTCGATAATATGTATTACATACCTCATCATGGCATTATCAAACCAGGTAGCTCAACGACCAAGCTTAGAGTGGTGTTTGATGCATCTTCAAAAACAACAACTGGGGTCTCGTTAAACGACATCATGATGACCGGGCCCAAACTACAAGAAGAATTGGCCGACATACTACTAAGGTGGAGGAAACACAAGATTGTCAGGACAGCCGACATCGAGAAAATGTTCCGTCAAATCTGGCTCAAACACAAACGACCAGTACTATCATCGAGTATTATGGAGACAGGACCCTTCCGAGCCGATAAAAGCATATAGGCTAAAAACAATAACATACGGAACTACCGCTGCCAGATTCCTAGTGGTAAGAACATTGATTCAACTGGTCAAGGAAGGATCCAATATACTCACCCAAAAGCAGCTAAAATAATGATGGCCGACTTCTATATGGACGATTTACTCACTGGCGCAGACAGCATTGACGAGACTCTACTGGTGCTGCAAGAACTGCAAGCCCTCACAGCACAAGGTGGATTCAATTTGAGAAAATGGGCATCCAACTCTCCCAAAATATTGCAAAGCATTCCTAGAGAGCAACAAGCCAACGGAAATATTCAAATAAAATTAAATGACACCATTAAAACGCTGGGAATACTATACAACCCAGCGGAAGATATTTTTGAATTCGATATAGCCGGACTGCAGCTGACCAACAACCGGCATATCTGTTTCATACAGCTGAAAATTATCGATAAAGATATTTAAAAATTATCGAGCATTTAACGGTTTGTAGTTGTCGTTAAAATGGTTTGCAATTCAAGATTATGCCAGACAGATACCGATCTGATTTCGCCGATTATTACCTTAGGTATAAATTTTAGTTATAGGTTTTGGGTGGGTCTGGTGAGGTTAGAGGGGTGAAATTTTAATGTTTCCAATGTTTTGTTACTAAAATCGTTCGGCATTCCAAATTTTGCCAGATACACACCAACCTGACTATGCCAATTCGATGGAACTTGACCATAGGTTATAGGGGTGAAATTTCTATTTTCCCTTTGTTTTATGACGATTGGTTTTAATGGTGAAATTTTATTTTTTTCATGTTTTTTCGTTAACATCGTATGTCATTCAAAATTTTTCGAGACATGCACCAGTCTGACTATAGGTAAATTCGATGGCACATAGAATAGTCACCATAGATTGGTGACTTTCTGGCAAAATTTCCATTTACGAACGATTTTTCACATAAACTTATAATCAAAATCTGCAAATGTACATGGCCATCGAATTGGCATAGTTGGATCGATGTTCTCACAAACTCCCAAACTACGAACGATTGCATCTACAAAACATGTGGAAAATTGTAAATTTCATTCCTCTAACCTCATTATACCCACCCTTAACCTTTAACCAAAATCATTCTAGGATCGTAAGCTATCGATTGTCAGACCGGTGTTTGTCTAAAAAAAATTCAGTGAAATTATCGATTGGATTAAAGTCCGTTATCGGATTCGGTGAATCGGGAGTAACAGTAATTAGAAGTTGGATATCATATAAAGGGGTGAAACGTAATTTGGTTACCTTTCTAATATAATATTGAACTGTCAACCAAGATACTTCTGTGGCTGAACGACGTCAAAGTGAAAATTTTCTCCAACATACCAATGAAAAATGACTACTATAATACAGAGACATCCGCACTGTTTTTAGAATGTTATAATCCTGCTGTGGAGAGACATTACGCATAAATTGCATAAATTCCGTCATCAAACCGTTACAGCACAATTATGTTGGAAGTCAGCCACCTCAGTTCCCACAATCACAATTTTCCGACAATCAAGCGACACTAGGGTGTACACAACACAATTGCGATAATCAGCCGCCTTAGCACCCATAGTAACTAAACTCTTAGCAACTGAAATCACCATTCAAACACCATTGCAACATCAGATTCGCGAGCAAAGTGCAGCAACAAATTTGGAAAATATAGCTAATTACTTACCTTAATCTTGCAAATAATTATTCATCGGAGTCATCATCGAGGACAGCCCTTAGCTTAAAAGGAATTAATACACCAGTTACCTTAAGGTTCACTCCGTTGATGGCACAGGATCCCGGGATTTTGTTCCACCCACGTATCGTCGAGTAACAATTTATTCTCGAGAAAATCAATACGGAATCCACTAGTTACAAGTATCTTTTCCGTTCCTCCAATGACCGAGTTATTAATAACGTGAGTGATGTTATTACAGATCCTAATTCATACACACCGTATACCGATCTAGAAAACGCCATTCCGAATGGTGTATTATGAAAGCATCGCAGCTACTCCGTCGTATGAAAACAAATGAAGGAAGTAACGTAGATAATGAATTCATCATGATGGCCTGACACGGATTCATTGAATACAACCAAACTCACTGAGTTAGCAGATACGTCAACGAAAACAATGTCTTAAACTGATATAATACCAGTATCGTCCAACCAGCCTGAGACTCAGAAAGAACCTCTTATCTTTGAAATGTTACTGATCGTAAATCCCGCTCACAAAGTTCACACAGAACAACTCGTATGCTATTTCCACAGACGATTCAAGAACGAAACAACAAATTGTAGTCCAACTTGCTCCCAATGGAGTGAATTCAAAACAAAAAACTAAAAAACCTCACAAACGGCGACTTGTGAAGACAAACTATCAAATTATTGGCTCAAAACTGTTGACCCTATATCAAAAACCAATTTTGAATTGAAGTTTTGAACCTTTGACTCAGTCAGAACTTTTGGTTCTCGGCGAATATATTTAGGCCTTAAAAGTCATTTCACGTTTATATTGATTATCGTAGATGTCACGTTGCCGATCATAGGGGCATCTTCAATATTACGGGTGATCAACAGAAGTACTCCTGATATCACAGTGTTGCCCTTATTAGAGGAGACAAAGAACAAATTCAATTTTTTGAGCATGAAATCAATGCAACAGAAATCAAACAATTCGCCGAGCGCGCTCACGATGTCTTAAATTCAACAGACCGATAAATTTAAAACAATATAGAGGATTTTTGGGATGCCGGTGGTAACCAAGCGATCCCCTGCGTTTATCTGAAATGAATGAAGCTATCACTGCATTCAAATTCGCTAAGAAACAACTTAGTGATGTCGCTATGTTGGCAGACTTTCTTCTTACGAGTGTGGGAAATCCCAACGGCATTCCGTTATCTGATCGAAAACCCAGATAAAGCATCGGTACGACAATTACGATACCTGGACTGGATTATACCAGCCAGTATACCAGCGATATTCAACATATATCTGGAACGTAAAATGTAGTCGCAGGTACATACACAATTACCCGAAATCATAAACTGAGAAAGCTTTGCGGAAGCACAGTAAACAAATGAAAACCAATGAAACTTTGAAATTCATTCCAATACATTTCAATTCAAATAATGTTATGAGCATGTATTTTGACGTTTCGAATGACTTTTCGGTATGTTGAAAAAATGCCATGTCAAAACAATTTATTTGGACCAACATTTGGAGCCAAAGATAATCGTCATACTTCAAGTAATCTGGAAGATATCGCACCGGTCACTTGGAGATTCACCGAAATGCACATAGACATATCATTGGCCCATTACCAGAATCCGAGGACGTTACTGCATAGCACTCAGAGTCAGTTTTACAAGATGGAGCGAAACAGTAGCACTAGTTTCAAATATCAGAGCGGAAACCATAGCCATAGTAAAGTTCTTCACACGGGTCTTTTGCTTCGGGGTATTAAAACAATTATAGTGACATATCAGGGAGTGTAGTTCGAGTCTAAACTGTTCGCTGAATTTTCGAAATGTTCGGGAAACGCAGAAAAACAGCCAACTATAATCCAAAATGGCGATTCGTGACATCGATGGTATCGGACAAGCAATGGATACGTATTCAGCCGTCAATACTACTGCAAGGAATAAAAGTGGGCCCACGCAGCTCAAAATTCGTCTGACAACTTAAAATGCACCTCTACCATTTAGACATCAGCAAAACAAAATATTCGTCTCTGTTGATTTAATCACATGAACCGATGGAGACGAACACCAAAATTCAACCAGTGGCGCGATTCTGACTTTTACTGGGAATAGGGAATTGGGAAAAAAATTTTCATAAAATTTTTACCTAAATTATCTTTCTTAAATAATAATTCAGATTTGACGGGCAGTAACGCAATGGTTACTCCCGTTTGAATTTACATAATTAAATATATTTCTCTAATTAAGTACAACTGGCCAGTTTTAAAGGTTTCTGCCTTTGAAGCCTTCTTACTGCATTTTTGTTGTCCAACAAATTTCGAATCCCGATAGGGGCACAATGCAAAGGGGATTTTCATCAAAAAATTACGATTTGGGATGAGAAGGAACACATCTATGACCCCCTGACCGAGTGCGGGGCTCACGGGCCGACCCATCTTTCATGCCAGTATAGGCTGGCATGGAGCTATGCAATGTACAGATGGTAATAAAATCGGACCTATATCCGTACGTCCTCGAATTGGCCATTACAGGTGTAAAGGTAAGGACGTAAATAAGCGAACCGCGAAAGAGTAGGGAGAGCTTCGGCCCCAGAACAGATCTGGGAAACAAATTTTTTTTTCATATGTCTGCATTTTGGTGCCAAGATGTTCGCTGAATGTGGTTCTTTGCATGTTCTTTTATTTCTTCACTGACATATTTCATGTTTAAGTCCCTATGTAGGTTATCATTTCCGATGAACCATGGTACATTGACAATGCGTGACTTTGTTTTGAAAACATTGTATCATTTGTGTATTTGTCTACTTGGTACAACTCCAAAGTTGAATACCATTGCTCCATACTGGTTTAAGTATTTGCCGATAAAATAGCGATTTATTGTGTATTGTTAGCTCAGAATTGCTACTTATTAGCCAATACATTTTCCTATATTTGATGTTCAATTCTAATTTTTCTTTTTAACATGCGCTTTCCATCTAAGCTTATACTATCGAGAATCATGCCAAGGTATTTGGCTGTATCTGCATTTGGAACCTGCCTTGAATTAAGTTCCACTGAAATCAAGTTAACTTGCTGTATTTGGCGGTATACAAGAGAACCGGATATAAAATATAGGACCCAGTACGCTACCTTGTGGTATGCCTGCTGCTATTCTCTTTAGTTCAGAGTACTCTCCATTATAATTATTTTACACGTAAGATTTAAGAATTTGATAGAACTGCTTAGGCAGATCTCGATGCAATTTAAATTCAAGCACTTGGTGTCAAACTTTCTCGAAAGCTTGTGCTACATCAAAGAAAATACTGGAGAATATTTTCTTTTTCTCAAGTGCGGCTTCTATTTTGTCCGTTATTCTGTGAACTTGTTCTATTGTAGATTGATTTTCCTTAAATTCAAATTGGTGTGGTGGAATTAAATTTGGTTCTTTTATTATTATGGCTTGAGCCTCTTGAGCATTAATTTTTCAAATAATTTTGAAATGACAGGAAGTGGTGAAATCGACCTGTACGAGTTTTTGTCGTTTGCTGGTTTGCCTGGTGTAGGAATCAAAATTACTTCAGCAACCTCCAACTGTCGTGAGACATGTTTTAGACTGAAGGCAGTATTAATTATTTAAACCAATTTTCGTAATCACTTCTCGGGAATGGCTTTTACAACTTGGCCAGTAATTAAATCATAACCTGGAGCTTTGTTCGCATTTAAATGGTACTTGATCTCATCTTTCAATTCCTGTAATGTTACAGATCGTATATTAAGGTCATCAATTTTGCTAATTGCTGATATGTTTAAATCTGCAGTTTGCCTAGGTAAAGGTTGTCGGGTTTCTTCCAAGTAACCCGCAAATAAACTAATTTTTTGCTTGTCACTTTTGGCCCAGGTTCCTTCCACATTTTTAATAGGCAGCACATACATTATGGTCCTTTTTAATCTCTTTGTTGCTTTCCAAAGAGAGTAACCAGTGTATTTATGTTCGGTAGGACCACTTAAGTACTTGTTAATACTTTCGTCCTTAATTTCTTTCATAGGCTGTTTCAGTTTGTTGCACAGATAATTAAGGATTTTTGTTTTCCGGGGCGCGTGTGCTTTGCAAGGTCTTTCTTGCCTTCCGTTTCTCTCTAACAAATTCCCTGACTTCAATAGGACATTTTTGATTGTTTGGTTCTTGGAATAGGTTTTAGTCAGTTTTATTATTTGTTAACAATAACAGGTGAATGGTCAGAATATATCCCCTCGCTATTTTCGAGACTCATGTAGCACTCGAAAATCTCTTTCGTTACATAGAAATCAATGAGATCTGGTATTTTATTTATATCAGCAAGCAAAAATGTTGGTTTACCTTCACAATGGAACTCACAGTTGATTACCCGACCTGCTTCAAACTCTTTTCCTTTACGGGTTGTATGTTTTGATCCTCATTAGATGTTTTTTGTATTAAATTCACCACGAACGATAAAATTGGATCCTAGTGATCTAAAGTGTCTGCTACAATCTTCTTTATTTAGATTATGGCGTGGAGAGCAGTAGGTATAAAGGAAATACTGTATTCATTATTATTATTAATTTCAACTGCATACTTTTTTCTTCGATAACATTCATAATCACGTATTTTAATAAATGATGTTTCTGTCAAATGGTTTTCCGTTATAACTCTGGAACATGCTGCGCTAGTCCGTTCGCGTTACTGACAACAATTCTTAATGTTCTGCTCATTTTAATATAAGAGAGCTGTTACCCCGTTCGCGATTTCTCGCTTTTCTAGACACTTATGTAAAGCTTATAGACCACATGCTTGCTTTGCTACCATCCCATTTATTGCTTCTATGCTTCCACAAATCCTTTCGAGTGCCGGTCATCAGTAATAGCATTAAGTGTTTGTTGTACAATTTGCGAGTAGGTGTTCAGGCCTGTGCCTATAACTGGTGGATTTGGCTCCGCTTGGGTTTTACTTGATTTCTCTCTGGAAACTTTAGAGTTTTGAGGAAACTGATTCATTTCGTTCTTTAGCCTTTGGAGTTTTTTGTCTACTTCACACCCTCTGTAACTCGCAGGATGATGCCCTTTACAGTATATGCATTTTGAAGGGTTGTTTCTACTTTCCTTACACTCTTTCGTTTAGGCTCCCGACTGCAATATTTTTGCGTGTGGTTAAAACCTTGACACTTTTTGCATTGAGGTACTAACCTCGAGTTTTTTAGGGGTTCAATTTTAACCCTCATATTTGGAATTGCTTTATTGTTAATTTTTTTTTCAATTTTCCCCTTTTTATTAGAGTAATCATAAAGAGTGGGAGCCTTTTTTTACTTCATTATTCTCACCTCCCGCTCGTTTTAGGATATTTACTGCATCTTCTATTTGCAGATCTTTTGCCTTTAGGTCCTTCTTACACGTTGGATGAAGGCCTCTCTCTGGCCATAACCTTAACTGCACGGTTATTTTTATCTTCGTATGTGAACTATTCTTCGCCTTCCTCATTGAGCATTTGTGGCTAGTGCTCTATTTGTATCGGAATCTGATGTATTGATTATGGGTGACACTACTCTGAATTACAGAGTGGTAGTTAGTGGTTACTGATTTTATTATTGTTTGTTTACTAACAAATTCTGTTATGCCGAATACATTAATTGGCGGAGGAGCCTTTTTGCCTTACTTAGTTTGAGATCGTTCTCCAACTTCAGCCGAGAATTCTGCTCTTCGTTTTTTGGTAGGTCTTTTTTTCCTTTTCAGTACCCAATCTGTTTATCTCGCAAGTTTCTTTTCATCAGTAAGGAATTTGGTGTTATAACTGGTGTATGTGCTTCGTTATAACTGGTTAGAGGATTTTCAGAAATTTCCATTTCCATTTCTTTGGGCTTCTTTAGTTCTTCATTTTCCTTTTTTAGTTTGTCAACTTCGCTTGTTGTTTTAGTTCAACCTCACTTAGTTTCCGGCAGAGTTCAGCGTTTTGATATTTCAGCTGATTTACTGAGCTATTTTGTTTAGTTGGTGATCTTGAAAACTTTGAGCTACTTATGATTGAGTATAGCAATGGTTGGCCCACTCCAGAATCCATTGAGCCAGCCTCGTTAGAGGGTAGATTGGCCAACTGGGTAGATGGTGAACCACCTGGGGTATTTTCTCCTTTTATCGTTGTATTCATTGCTTTAATTGGTCAGGTCATAACTCCCAACACTAGGTCTCATGGCAGAACTTAGATAGTGGGAATTTTCCTCCAATAAAAATTTTGTGCAACATAAGTTCCCCAATCAACTTTGGTTCGAAAATAGTTACACCTAAACTTATTCCAACAGTAGGCTAGAAAAATTTAATTTAGACAAAATTGCTATGAAAATGTTGTTTTCAATTCCCTATTCCAATGCGAAGCTAGAATAGCGCCACCGAACACGATGTTTCTTCGCGAAGAGTCGGATGTTATTTAGATGTTCAAAATCAACTGAAGCATCATACATCCCAAGTAATCCATTTAACCTAACAACAACCGGTCAACACAACATATTAAAAAGTTTAATGACCAATTCGTGATCTCCAAATCACAAGGGAGGAAGTAATGTGACTGACGTGATAAAATAAATATTGTAATTCAGAGACATTCAGATGTCAGCATTGTTCTTCGAATTTTATTTTAAAACTCTAGTTTTAAAATCAAAAAACGGGCAAATATTTTTTAATACTAAATAAACTCCTTATATTTGGGGTCAGAATGCCGTTGCAGGGCACCTGCCGTTGTTTAGACAGTAGAATCTATTATAGTTCCAACTATTGTAAAACTAATTTTCCATTTCGATATTTTGATTGATTAATACTCATTTTTGTAGATGTCGCTATAAATATTTTGTCTCGGACAAGTACAATTCCAAATTTATAACCAATGGGTGTGTTGCTAATAGAATCCTTGAATGAGAAATTAAGAAAGACGACATCCGGCAAAAGTGGAAACAGACCTTTTACTTTGTGAATTAGCGAATTGCTATGATGATTTTGAGTGATGATTGCTATGATGATTTTGAGTTTAGTTCATTTAAATATATTGCTGAAGATATTTATTCATCTAGGACGAAATAGTTTTCGACAAAAATCCGGACGACCTTAAATGCACTGGATGAATACTAATCCCAATCGCATGCGAATTAAGGGATACACAATGGAGCGTAGATAGCAAAGGTGATCGCTGATGAGTTGTATTTGGTTCGTATGTTTCTTATGTTTTTTTTAAACAATTATACATTTAGCTTATTTCTAAATTTAATTATTTCATGTTTAATTCACGTTTAGTAATTTACAATAAAATTGTTGGTCTAATTTTTTTATCTCGCGAACCCACGCTAATACTGAGTGCGGACTGAGCTTAACCGGAGAGCATTCAGTTTTTTGACGATATCTGAAAATCGCCGTAACATAGATTTTCCAACACAAAATAATTATTTCCGTGATTTATAATTTTTATTGGCATGTTAAAAATCTCACGATTGCCGGTTATCCTTGCAAAAACTAGACCAATGCTAAGTGGGTTTGGGGAGTTCGTTATTTCAGTATGAGAATTAGAAACGATGAATGGCGCCTGACAAAGAAATTTGTTCTCATTATTAAAACACCGAAATCACTTATATTTCTGAAAGTTATGAAAATTGAAAAAAATGATTTGGGACGGTTTCTCCTTGTCTAAAGTAAATAACGAATTAAAAAAGACTAAAATCAAATTTGTGTTGTTATGGTTTGACTCCATTTTTCGCTATTTGTTGTTCACAATACTAAGTTTAGAAACTTGCAAAAACGGGTGCTTTAACAATTGATAAATCCAAACGTCAACCCGAAATACCACTAAAAATATTAAAATCAGGTATCTTCACCCGCGATGGTATATTATTTTTGGAGAAGTCATGTTTAAGGATTTCGTTTTTCGGGATTTTATTTTTTAGGATTTAACTTTTCGGCATTTTGTTTTCGGGATTTCGTTTTTTTTTCGCTCTAGGTCCGACTATTTTATGTTACACACTGTATGTTTTAAGCCAAGTGACAAACGCTTTTGCCATGAAATGCATATTTCGTGTCATAAGATAAGCCATTCATGTCAAGTTAAAAACCCATAATATGTTTTGATTATTTCGATATTTGCACACACATTATTAAAATTCGCTTTATCGCATTGTAATTTACAGATAATCAATATTTTTCGTTTTAAAAGATAAGAGGTTATCAAACCGAAACAAGTATGGCATTAATTTATGTACCTGGTAATTGATGATTTAGATTAATAGATAAAGTGTATGTGTTGTTACCAGGACCAGGAAACGACCATGGGCAATATACCTCATTCGTTTGACCCTTATCAATATTAATATCTTCATACTCATGTCCCTTTGACATCCAAAGTTTATCTACGAGAATTTGGAATAGAGAACCTCGTGTATATATATATAACTACTAATCTCGGATCGAAATTTATTCAAATTGGGATTAATATTGAATTATATTTAGATCATAGTCAAAATTTTGTTTTTGTCAAACATTGTTGTTGTTGTCAAAATGAATATGGCCGACAAAAACACATTAAATACTTACATATGAGGACTAGATGTCTATATATAATTACTGATCTCGGATTTAAATTTATTCAAATTGGGATTAATATTGAATTATATTTAGATCACAGTCAAAATTTTGTTGTTGTCAAACATTGTTGTTGTTGTCAAAATGAATATGGCCGACAATAACACATTAATTACTTACATATGAGGACTAGATGTCTATATATAATTACTGATCTCGGATTTAAATTTATTCAAATTGGGATTAATATTGAATTATATTTAGATCATAGTCAAAATTTTGTTGTTGTCAAACATTGTTGTTGTTGTCAAAATGAATATGGCCGACAATAACACATTAATTACTTACATATGAGGACTAGATGTCTATATATAATTACTGATCTCGGATTTAAATTTATTCAAATTGGGATTAATATTGAATTTTATTTAGATCATAGTCAAAATTTTGTTGTTGTCAAACATTGTTGTTGTTGTCAAAATAAACACGACCGATAATAATACAATAAACACCTACATATGAGGACTAGATGTCTATATATAATTACTGATCTCGGATTTAAATTTATTCAAATTGGGATTAATATTGAATTTTATTCAGATCATAGTCAAAATTTTGTTTTTGTCAAACATTGTTGTTGTTGTCAAAATAAACACGACCGATAATAATACAATAAACACCTACATATGAGGACTAGATGTCTATATATAATTACTGATCTCGGATTTAAATTTATTCAAATTGGGATTAATATTGAATTTTATTTAGATCATAGTCAAAATTTTGTTGTTGTCAAACATTGTTGTTGTTGTCAAAATAAACACGACCGATAATAATACAATAAACACCTACATATGAGGACTAGATGTCTATATATAATTACTGATCTCGGATTTAAATTTATTCAAATTGGGATTAATATTGAATTTTATTCAGATCATAGTCAAAATTTTGTTGTTGTCAAACATTGTTGTTGTTGTCAAAATAAACACGACCGATAATAATACAATAAACACCTACATATGAGGACTAGATGTCTATATATAATTACTGATCTCGGATTTAAATTTATTCAAATTGGGATTAATATTGAATTTTATTTAGATCATAGTCAAAATTTTGTTGTTGTTGTCAAAATGAATATGGCCGACAATAACACATTAATTACTTACATATGAGGACTAGATGTCTATATATAATTACTGATCTCGGATTTAAATTTATTCAAATTGGGATTAATATTGAATTATATTTAGATCATAGTCAAAATTTTGTTGTTGTCAAACATTGTTATTGTTGTCAAAATGAATATGGCCGACAATAACACATTAATTACTTACATATGAGGACTAGATGTCTATATATAATTACTGATCTCGGATTTAAATTTATTCAAATTGGGATTAATATTGAATTTTATTTAGATCATAGTCAAAATTTTGTTGTTGTCAAACATTGTTGTTGTTGTCAAAATAAACACGACCGATAATAATACAATAAACACCTACATATGAGGACTAGATGTCTATATATAATTACTGATCTCGGATTTAAATTTATTCAAATTGGGATTAATATTGAATTTTATTTAGATCATAGTCAAAATTTTGTTGTTGTCAAACATTGTTGTTGTTGTCAAAATAAACACGACCGATAATAATACAATAAACACCTACATATGAGGACTAGATGTCTATATATAATTACTGATCTCGGATTTAAATTTATTCAAATTGGGATTAATATTGAATTGTATTTAGATCATAGTCAAAATTTTGTTGTTGTCAAACATTGTTGTTGTTGTCAAAATAAACACGACCGATAATAATACAATAAACACCTACATATGAGGACTAGATGTCTATATATAATTACTGATCTCGGATTTAAATTTATTCAAATTGGGATTAATATTGAATTTTATTTAGATCATAGTCAAAATTTTGTTGTTGTCAAACATTGTTGTTGTTGTCAAAATGAATATGGCCGACAATAACACATTAATTACTTACATATGAGGACTAGATGTCTATATATAATTACTGATCTCGGATTTAAATTTATTCAAATTGGGATTAATATTGAATTATATTTAGATCATAGTCAAAATTTTGTTGTTGTCAAACATTGTTGTTGTTGTCAAAATGAATATGGCCGACAATAACACATTAATTACTTACATATGAGGACTAGATGTCTATATATAATTACTGATCTCGGATTTAAATTTATTCAAATTGGGATTAATATTGAATTTTATTTAGATCATAGTCAAAATTTTGTTGTTGTCAAACATTGTTGTTGTTGTCAAAATAAACACGACCGATAATAATACAATAAACACCTACATATGAGGACTAGATGTCTATATATAATTACTGATCTCGGATTTAAATTTATTCAAATTGGGATTAATATTGAATTTTATTTAGATCATAGTCAAAATTTTGTTGTTGTCAAACATTGTTGTTGTTGTCAAAATAAACACGACCGATAATAATACAATAAACACCTACATATGAGGACTAGATGTCTATATATAATTACTGATCTCGGATTTAAATTTATTCAAATTGGGATTAATATTGAATTTTATTCAGATCATAGTCAAAATTTTGTTTTTGTCAAACATTGTTGTTGTTGTCAAAATAAACACGACCGATAATAATACAATAAACACCTACATATGAGGACTAGATGTCTATATATAATTACTGATCTCGGATTTAAATTTATTCAAATTGGGATTAATATTGAATTGTATTTAGATCATAGTCAAAATTTTGTTTTTGTCAAACATTGTTGTTGTTGTCAAAATAAACACGACCGATAATAATACAATAAACACCTACATATGAGGACTAGATGTCTATATATAATTACTGATCTCGGATTTAAATTTATTCAAATTGGGATTAATATTGAATTTTATTTAGATCATTGTCAAAATTTTGTTGTTGTCAAACATTGTTGTTGTTGTCAAAATGAATATGGCCGACAATAACACATTAATTACTTACATATGAGGACTAGATGTCTATATATAATTACTGATCTCGGATTTAAATTTATTCAAATTGGGATTAATATTGAATTTTATTTAGATCATAGTCAAAATTTTGTTGTTGTCAAACATTGTTGTTGTTGTCAAAATAAACACGACCGATAATAATACAATAAACACCTACATATGAGGACTAGATGTCTATATATAATTACTGATCTCGGATTTAAATTTATTCAAATTGGGATTAATATTGAATTATATTTAGATCATAGTCAAAATTTTGTTGTTGTCAAACATTGTTGTTGTTGTCAAAATGAATATGGCCGACAATAACACATTAATTACTTACATATGAGGACTAGATGTCTATATATAATTACTGATCTCGGATTTAAATTTATTCAAATTGGGATTAATATTGAATTTTATTTAGATCATAGTCAAAATTTTGTTGTTGTCAAACATTGTTGTTGTTGTCAAAATGAATATGGCCGACAATAACACATTAATTACTTACATATGAGGACTAGATGTCTATATATAATTACTGATCTCGGATTTAAATTTATTCAAATTGGGATTAATATTGAATTGTATTTAGATCATAGTCAAAATTTTGTTTTTGTCAAACATTGTTGTTGTTGTCAAAATAAACACGACCGATAATAATACAATAAACACCTACATATGAGGACTAGATGTCTATATATAATTACTGATCTCGGATTTAAATTTATTCAAATTGGGATTAATATTGAATTTTATTTAGATCATAGTCAAAATTTTGTTGTTGTCAAACATTGTTGTTGTTGTCAAAATAAACACGACCGATAATAATACAATAAACACCTACATATGAGGACTAGATGTCTATATATAATTACTGATCTCGGATTTAAATTTATTCAAATTGGGATTAATATTGAATTTTATTCAGATCATAGTCAAAATTTTGTTTTTGTCAAACATTGTTGTTGTTGTCAAAATAAACACGACCGATAATAATACAATAAACACCTACATATGAGGACTAGATGTCTATATATAATTACTGATCTCGGATTTAAATTTATTCAAATTGGGATTAATATTGAATTTTATTTAGATCATAGTCAAAATTTTGTTGTTGTCAAACATTGTTGTTGTTGTCAAAATGAATATGGCCGACAATAACACATTAATTACTTACATATGAGGACTAGATGTCTATATATAATTACTGATCTCGGATTTAAATTTATTCAAATTGGGATTAATATTGAATTATATTTAGATCATAGTCAAAATTTTGTTTTTGTCAAACATTGTTGTTGTTGTCAAAATAAACACGACCGATAATAATACAATAAACACCTACATATGAGGACTAGATGTCTATATATAATTACTGATCTCGGATTTAAATTTATTCAAATTGGGATTAATATTGAATTATATTTAGATCATAGTCAAAATTTTGTTTTTGTCAAACATTGTTGTTGTTGTCAAAATAAACACGACCGATAATAATATAATAAACACCTACATATGAGGACTAGATGTCTATATATAGTTACTGATCTCGGATTTAAATTTATTCAAATTGGGATTAATATTGAATTATATTTAGATCATAGTCAAAATTTTGTTGTTGTCAAACATTGTTGTTGTTGTCAAAATGAATATGGCCGACAATAACACATTAATTACTTACATATGAGGACTAGATGTCTATATATAATTACTGATCTCAAATTTAAATTTATTCAAATTGGGATTAATATTGAATTTTATTTAGATCATAGTCAAAATTTTGTTTTTGTCAAACATTGTTGTTGTTGTCAAAATAAACACGACCGATAATAATACAATAAACACCTACATATGAGGACTAGATGTCTATATATAATTACTGATCTCGGATTTAAATTTATTCAAATTGGGATTAATATTGAATTTTATTCAGATCATAGTCAAAATTTTGTTTTTGTCAAACATTGTTGTTGTTGTCAAAATAAACACGACCGATAATAATACAATAAACACCTACATATGAGGACTAGATGTCTATATATAATTACTGATCTCGGATTTAAATTTATTCAAATTGGGATTAATATTGAATTTTATTTAGATCATAGTCAAAATTTTGTTTTTGTCAAACATTGTTGTTGTTTTCAAAATAAACACGACCGATAATAATACAATAAACACCTACATATGAGGACTAGATGTCTATATATAATTACTGATCTCGGATTTAAATTTATTCAAATTGGGATTAATATTGAATTTTATTCAGATCATAGTCAAAATTTTGTTTTTGTCAAACATTGTTGTTGTTGTCAAAATACACCACGACCGATAATAATACAATAAACACCTACATATGAGGACTAGATGTCTATATATAATTACTGATCTCGGATTTAAATTTATTCAAATTGGGATTAATATTGAATTTTATTTAGATCATAGTCAAAATTTTGTTGTTGTCAAACATTGTTGTTGTTGTCAAAATGAATATGGCCGACAATAACACATTAATTACTTACATATGAGGACTAGATGTCTATATATAATTACTGATCTCGGATTTAAATTTATTCAAATTGGGATTAATATTGAATTATATTTAGATCATAGTCAAAATTTTGTTGTTGTCAAACATTGTTGTTGTTGTCAAAATGAATATGGCCGACAATAACACATTAATTACTTACATATGAGGACTAGATGTCTATATATAATTACTGATCTCGGATTTAAATTTATTCAAATTGGGATTAATATTGAATTTTATTTAGATCATAGTCAAAATTTTGTTGTTGTCAAACATTGTTGTTGTTGTCAAAATGAATATGGCCGACAATAACACATTAATTACTTACATATGAGGACTAGATGTTTATATATAATTACTGATCTCGGATTTAAATTTATTCAAATTGGGATTAATATTGAATTTTATTTAAATCATAGTCAAAATTTTGTTGTTGTCAAACATTGTTGTTGTTGTCAAAATAAACACGACCGATAATAATATAATAAACACCTACATATGAGGACTAGATGTCTATATATAATTACTGATCTCGGATTTAAATTTATTCAAATTGGGATTAATATTGAATTTTATTTAGATCATAGTCAAAATTTTGTTGTTGTCAAACATTGTTGTTGTTGTCAAAATAAACACGACCGATAATAATACAATAAACACCTACATATGAGGACTAGATGTCTATATATAATTACTGATCTCGGATTTAAATTTATTCAAATTGGGATTAATATTGAATTTTATTCAGATCATAGTCAAAATTTTGTTTTTGTCAAACATTGTTGTTGTTGTCAAAATAAACACGACCGATAATAATACAATAAACACCTACATATGAGGACTAGATGTCTATATATAATTACTGATCTCGGATTTAAATTTATTCAAATTGGGATTAATATTGAATTTTATTTAGATCATAGTCAAAATTTTGTTGTTGTCAAACATTGTTGTTGTTGTCAAAATGAATATGGCCGACAATAACACATTAATTACTTACATATGAGGACTAGATGTCTATATATAATTACTGATCTCGGATTTAAATTTATTCAAATTGGGATTAATATTGAATTATATTTAGATCATAGTCAAAATTTTGTTTTTGTCAAACATTGTTGTTGTTGTCAAAATAAACACGATCGATAATAATACAATAAACACCTACATATGAGGACTAGATGTCTATATATAATTACTGATCTCGGATTTAAATTTATTCAAATTGGGATTAATATTGAATTTTATTTAGATCATAGTCAAAATTTTGTTGTTGTCAAACATTGTTGTTGTTGTCAAAATAAACACGACCGATAATAATACAATAAACACCTACATATGAGGACTAGATGTCTATATATAATTACTGATCTCGGATTTAAATTTATTCAAATTGGGATTAATATTGAATTTTATTTAGATCATAGTCAAAATTTTGTTTTTGTCAAACATTGTTGTTGTTGTCAAAATGAATATGGCCGACAATAACACATTAATTACTTACATATGAGGACTAGATGTCTATATATAATTACTGATCTCGGATTTAAATTTATTCAAATTGGGATTAATATTGAATTTTATTTAGATCATAGTCGAAATTTTGTTGTTGTCAAACATTGTTGTTGTTTTCAAAATAAACACGACCGATAATAATACAATAAACACCTACATATGAGGACTAGATGTCTATATATAATTACTGATCTCGGATTTAAATTTATTCAAATTGGGATTAATATTGAATTATATTTAGATCATAGTCAAAATTTTGTTTTTGTCAAACATTGTTGTTGTTGTCAAAATGAATATGGCCGACAATAACACATTAATTACTTACATATGAGGACTAGATGTCTATATATAATTACTGATCTCGGATTTAAATTTATTCAAATTGGGATTAATATTGAATTATATTTAGATCATAGTCAAAATTTTGTTGTTGTCAAACATTGTTGTTGTTGTCAAAATGAATATGGCCGACAATAACACATTAATTACTTACATATGAGGACTAGATGTAAACACGACCGATAATAATACAATAAACACCTACATATGAGGACTAGATGTCTATATATAATTACTGATCTCGGATTTAAATTTATTCAAATTGGGATTAATATTGAATTATATTTAGATCATAGTCAAAATTTTGTTGTTGTCAAACATTGTTGTTGTTGTCAAAATGAATATGGCCGACAATAACACATTAATTACTTACATATGAGGACTAGATGTCTATATATAATTACTGATCTCGGATTTAAATTTATTCAAATTGGGATTAATATTGAATTTTATTTAGATCATAGTCAAAATTTTGTTTTTGTCAAACATTGTTGTTGTTGTCAAAATAAACACGACTGATAATAATACAATAAACACCTACATATGAGGACTAGATGTCTATATATAATTACTGATCTCGGATTTAAATTTATTCAAATTGGGATTAATATTGAATTTTATTTAGATCATAGTCAAAATTTTGTTGTTGTCAAACATTGTTGTTGTTGTCAAAATGAATATGGCCGACAATAACACATTAATTACTTACATATGAGGACTAGATGTCTATATATAATTACTGATCTCGGATTTAAATTTATTCAAATTGGGATTAATATCGAATTTTATTTAGATCATAGTCAAAATTTTGTTGTTGTCAAACATTGTTGTTGTTGTCAAAATAAACACGACCGATAATAATATAATAAACGCCTACATATGAGGACTAGATGTCTATATATAATTACTGATCTCGGATTTAAATTTATTCAAATTGGGATTAATATTGAATTTTATTTAGATCATAGTCGAAATTTTGTTGTTGTCAAACATTGTTGTTGTTTTCAAAATAAACACGACCGATAATAATACAATAAACACCTACATATGAGGACTAGATGTCTATATATAATTACTGATCTCGGATTTAAATTTATTCAAATTGGGATTAATTTAGAAATGTATTTAGATCATTGTCAAAATTTTGTTGTTGTAAAACATTTTGTTGTTGTCAAAATAATCACGACCGGTAATAATACAATAAACACCTACATATGAGGACTAGATGTCTATATATAATTACTGATCTCGGACTTAAATTTCTTTGGGTTAAAACCGAATTATAGTTGGATCATCGTCAAAATTTTGTTTTTGTCAAACATTGTTGTTGTATTCAAGATAAGCGAAAATTTTATTAAATCCCTATTAAATGTTATAAGCAACGATTCTGATTTTATTGAATTAATACATATCTGATTTTGTTTTTTCGCAATAAAAAATGACCCACTGGTGACCAAACGCCAAAATGTGTTGACCAATCCTGACCTAACGATTAATTAACGAAATTTGTTAGAAACGGTATGATTTTCATTCAATGAGTTACTAGACGAAATTTTTTTTCAATTTTTCATTATGTATTTACCGTTTAATCATGTGTGACCAAACGATAAAAATTTGTGACCAAACCTGACCAAACGAATTCAATCATCATTTTTGTCTAAGCCTCTAGATGGGGTGCTACACAGACGGAGCTCTGTTTTTCATCCAATATGAGCAAGCGCGACACCCACTATGAACAATGCAACAATGCATATGAGTACAATTGAACACAGTACATAAGAAAGTGCAAATGTTCACATAACATTGTGTATAGAATGCCTTTTGAACTCTCTAGGTTAGGTAGGATAGGTGTCAGCTATCTCACGTAACTTCACTTTACGCTCTCTCAAAACGATTTGGTTCACCTTTGTATTTTTTTCAGCACACGAAATTCATTATTTTCAATGTTTTGAAAATAAACGTAGCGTTACTGTAATACCTGAAATTTTTAAACTCAAAGTGGGATTTTCATTAATTTTTGCAATAAATCGTTAGAAAGCTAGTACTTTCTAAAACTCGTATGAGATTTTCATTTCTTGCGCCATCTATGTGTCGGCATCGCGACTTGTTGACCGACGGATTATGTTCTCAAGTCAAATTAGTTGACTTTTCTAATAAATATAAAAATAAATAATTACGAGATCACACTGAAATGGTACGCGGTTCATTAAATTCTGAGTGTCTTCCTATTTGATGGGTATGTAAAGTAGCACCTGATGTTGTTAAAATTTGTAGGAATTATGACGTAATCGTGAATTAAATGGAACTTTGACAAAATATACCAGTGAACCTCTTACATCGTTCTCCTACAGGCCTAACCATATTTAAATTAATTTTTATTGACCTTTTGTGTACTCCACATTAAAGCATATTCTGTCGACTGCAATGAATAAACACAAAGAATAAATAAAATAAACTCTTATCAAGATTATCCCAAGAATTTAATATGTCTCTGCTCAACCACAAAGCTTTATCCGCAAACAGAGAGCAAAAAGCACAGCACCACCAACAACAACAAATTATATTTTCTTCCTTCATCATCCATTACATCTAATTAATGGATTGCATGATAATAATTTTTATTTCTGTCATTCGTTTTTGTTGCTTTTTGTGTGCGCTTCCTTTTTTTAAGGAATGAAAACACAATTAATTATTCCATTTTTCATCCTTATATAGCAATCAACAAGTCACTTGAATATTATGGGACTTGTATCTAGGGGTATAAATGTATGTGTGTGTGTGTATATACGTTTTACCTGACTA
This sequence comes from Nephrotoma guestfalica, assembly GCA_963691935.1. Classification (NCBI taxonomy): domain Eukaryota; kingdom Metazoa; phylum Arthropoda; class Insecta; order Diptera; family Tipulidae; genus Nephrotoma; species Nephrotoma guestfalica. Next base: position 196,869,513 of record OY829914.1, on the reverse strand, counting down.
TTATTTAGGTTTTACATTTCGAATGACACAAATAAGATCATCGTGAGATGATATATTTCTGTTGTTTTCAGGAGAGATTCAAGCGCAAATTTGAGTTCAACAGACACGACCACACTCATTCATATCAACAAAAAAATAAACACAAACCATCATAAATACTCTAGGTTGACACTATATATATACACACACGCACACTGTAAGCAGGATGGGATTTATACATTTTTTCCTGGTTCCAAGGAGTGTGCGTAGGTTGAACATTATTTAGGTTGACCTTTTGTTGTAACGTTGATTGATATATAAAACGATTTAACATGATTTAATATTATATATGGCCATTATGATATATAAGAGTGGTAATTGGATCATATATTCATGTATACCTATCATATGATATCGTATATGACGAGAAAATATGTAGTAACAATGAAAAAAAATGTCAAACATTTTTTTATGACGTATTAAAATACCAATAAATTTTTGTTTTAATCAGACTTTATATAGCAGCATCGTATAAATTTCCGCGAATACGACCAATGTATATACGAAACCAACGTACCATCCAAATAGACGTGCACCATTTCCGGAAAAACAATAATATTTCTCGCGCTGACACAAAAAAAAATTGATGGAAAGTAGGAAAGGAAAATAAAAAATTGGAAAATAATAAAACGAAATTTAATTTTCATGAAGAGCCGTCTAGAATTTTCAAGATTGATTGATTTTTTTTTATGTGTGATGTTTCTTAAATTGATTCTGCCAGCAAGTATGGCGCTTAATCCAGTGCTTGAATAATAAATTTTTTGCTACTAATCAAATTTTGTCAAAAGTTTTTCGGTTATAGGAAATATGGAAAAATACAGAAATTTTTCTAATAAAAGTTGTTTCAATAATTTAGAAAAGTTTATGAAAATGAAAACGCAATATTCGAACGCATAGACATTTTTGGGCAGATTTTGCCGTTTCGCGAAGAAAAATTCTTATACAATTCGACTTTTCAATTGTGTTGTTGTTACTGCTATCGCAACCTGCTTGAGTAAAGCATAATGGTATTTGTGCATTGCTTCTATCAGACGTAGTTTGTATTACGATAAAATGATATCTGTTTTCACCTTGTCAAAACACTGTTGGGTATTTAACAGCATCATAGACTTTAATTTCGTCTAACAACAAATTAATACATCGTTAACGTCCTTTCCGACCACGACAGTATACAAACTATTTCATCGTTGGATCGTTGAAACGTTTTTCGTGCTCATCAGAGAATATTTTTGAGAATATTTTTTCAGAATATATCCAGTTGTGATCATCTGATGACATTTGCTCCAGTACCGTTTTGATAGTTTTACTAGATGATTGGGTTCAGTACTGTACAATACAATAATTGACACCATTAAGATAACTGCCCAAAAAGTTGTATATATACCAAAACTTCCTTGTCCTCTAAGCGTTAAAGAGCACTTGCTGCTTTCCAAAGCGCCAGAGGTTATAAAAATTGTCATTATAAAAGCGCCAGGCAATCATTAACCCAACCCTAAAATGAGCACCGATCACTGGAATGTCAAGAATTTTTCAAATACTTAACCAATTACAAACCAACCGATCGAATTTGCAAAACTTACTAATATTTTGAACATTATAAAAGAGAGAATAGTACAACTACTGGAACCTACATTCCTATATCTTCGTGGCTTCGAGAATTAAAAAAAATCGAAGGAATCTGGTCTCCTTTAATAGACCAATACGATTACTGTCAATTAGACCTTCATCCAGCGAAGTCGACATAAGAACTATAATCAAGTCCAGGAACTGCACCAGGAAAGGATGATATTCCGAATGAATTTTTTAAATATGCGCCAGACAATATAATCCAACGCAAACATTCAGTAATTGAAAAAGTTTGGATAAACAATGATCCTCCTTCTGAGTAGCTTGAAACCATACAGGTTCCAATTCCAAAGGTTATACACCACCAAATTCAGATGCTAACTTATTTTTAGAATTTTTGGACGATGTTTAAAGATAAGCAAGACTGAGACAATTATTATTGGAGACATAAATATACCTGTAAATAAAAAATCGAATATAGTTTTTGACTACAAAACTATTCTAGTTTGCTACGAGGTCAATTAGTAACAATATTCTTGATCATGTTGTATCAAGCTTTACTAATATTAGCACAGTTCAAAACTCCACCATTTTCTCTGATATTAGTGATCATAATTTTATCTTGACGTCGGTTTACTTCAAAGGAAAATTCGCACGACGAATATTGCAAAGAAGAACAATTAACTTTGATAAAGTTGATACATGTTTTGTTAATTTTCTCGAAGGCACGCATTTTGATATTAATGTTCCAGAAACAACTTTTAAACTGATTACTGAGAAGTATAATCAGTTCATTGATAAATTTACAACGATTAAAAGTGTTGTTGCTAAATTAAAGAACAACTCTTGTCTCTGGATGACAAGCAATTTGTGGAAACTCATTGGGAAACGCAACAGAATATTAAAGAAATACAAATTGGACTCCAATAACTTGGCAATTCGTGGTCTGAGAAATATTATGCAAAGAAACAATTTTATGAAATTATGTTTAGTAATGTGAACCAAACACACTTATGGAAAAATATCAACCAGTTTTTAAATAGAAATAATTGTAACTCCGATATTCAAACTATTGTCGTCAACGATGAAAAATATAGTAGTATATCTGATATAGTAAATATATTTAACGATTACTTTGTAAGTATAGGTAATTCGCTGGGAGAAGCAATTGGAAGTGATAGGGATATTAATAAATTTAATACATTGCGTTCGAATCCTGACTCTATATTTCTAACGCAAACCACTCCTGCGGAGATTTGCAATATTATTTGTATTCTAGATAGTGGCAAAGGTGGTGGACCAGATATTATTCGAAATCAGGTTCTGAAGCGTAATGTATCCTTCTTCTCTGAACTCATAGCGAAACTAATAAATACAATTTTTCAAATCGGTGAATATCCTAATCAATTAAAAATTGCCAAAGTTGTCCCAGCATTTAAAAGTGGTGAGAAAAATCTAATTTCTAACTACAGACCTATTTCTTGTTCTTCACCTTCGTGTTCGATAAAATCACTGAAAAAGTTATTAACTCTCGATTCAGGAGTTTCTTAAAGGAAACTTACTTCTTCTATATGCACATCAGTATGGCTTTAGAGAAGGTGCGGGTACTGATGTGGCTCTTGCTTAAATGACAAATATGATCTATAATGCTTTGGATCGGAGGGAGAAAGTTGCAGCTCTCTTTCTTCATCTAAAAAAAAGCTTTTGATGGTTATGGATTTCGCGGAGTAGCCTATAAATTGATTGATAGTTACTTAACTAATCGTCAGCAATATGTTATGATTAATGGAACGAGCAGTAATATTTTAACGGTGAAATGTGGGGTTCCTCAAGGCAGTGTGTTGGATCCATTAATGTTCCTGATACTGCAATATTTTATGAAACAAATGTCTCTTCTACAATACAAAATAGCATGAAGCATGATATGAACAACTTACTGGAATACTTCAAATCGAACGTGATCTCATTGAATTTACATAAAACAAAATTTATAATCTTTCATTCACCACAAAAAAGTCCAATTGATTTGCCATATCTTAAAATAAATAACAATGTAGTTGATAGAGTTAAATATTTCAAGTGCTTAGGAGTAACTTTTGATAAGAACATGTCTTGGGGAAAACACATTAAATCCGTCTGTAGTAAACTAGCTCCGTTAGTAGGGTTGGTAAGAAAGATCTCGTATTTTGTGGCTAGTTATGTATTGATACTGATGTACTTTGCTTTTATTCATCCCAGAATTCTTTATCGAATTATTGTTTACGGAACGACAACATGGAGCAAATTAAAACCTCTCCAAATCATGCAAAACAAAAGTGTGAAAGTATCCTGAAGCTCTCTTCACGATTTTCATCATTGAATTTATGCGTAACTGAGGAACAGAAAATCCATTGAGGGAATTGACATTGTAAATTTGTAAATTATTTAAATTATTTATTGCAATTAATATGTATTATTGTATTTTATTGTAATTTTATATAAATTATTTTATCTATTGTAAATAAAATAAGGATAATTTTTATTTCTCCAGAAAGTCTTAAACTAAAAAAAAGGTAAAAAAACCAGAAAGTACAGGTTATCCAATTCAAGCTTGATAAAGTAAACTTAAAAAAAACACACAAAATATTCGGAATGTATTGTAATTTTTATTTCATTTTACAGATTGATCCTTGCCATTTTTAGTTAAACAAGATATCATTCAAATGTCCTCCACGGGACTTCTTACAGGCCTTGATTCTTTTGCGGTAATTTTCAATGACTTTTCGGCACATTTCGGGCGATATCTCGGCCATTACCTTACGAATATTAGTTTTCAATTCGTCAAGAGTTTGAGGATTGTTTGCGTAAACACGATCTTTCGCGTAGCCCCACAAAAAGAAATCCAAAGGCGTTAAATCACAGGATCTTGGAGGCCAATTGACATCAGCCAATCGCGAAATCAAACGTCCAGGAAATTTCTCTTGCAAAAGATCTCGATTTGCTCGTGTTACGTGACTGGTTGCTCCATCCTGCTGGAACCACATATCGTCAAGATCATAATCTTCGATTTTCGTAAAAAAATAATCGGTTAACATGCGGCCATTGCGCTCAGAATTGACGGTAACGGTTCGTCCATGGTTGTTCTCAAAAAAATACGGCCCAATCACACCACCAGACCACAATGCGCACCAAACAGTGACTTTTTCCGGGTGTAATGGCTTCTCTACAATCAATTGTGGATTTTCTGAGCCCCAAATTCTACACTTTTGCTTATTAAATGAGCTTCATCACTGAAGAAAATTTTGTTCGAAAAATCAGCATCGACGGCCTGTTTTTCCAACACCCAATTTGCGTATGTTCTTCGTTGTCCATGGTCAGCAGGCTTTAGCTCTTGTGTCAAATGGACTTTATACGGATGAAGATGCAAATCCAGATGCAAAATGCGCCATAATGAGCCATAAGATAGGCCTAAATGTTGAGCTCGACGAGGAATTGACAAATTTGGATCTTCTTCCACACTTTCAGCTACAGAAGCGATATTTTCAGCATTGCGAATGTTTCGATGATGCACAGACCTTACAATATCAGTAACAGATCCAGTTTGTTCAAATTTATTCACTATATTCAATATGGTTTGCTTTGTAGGACGATTATGACGACCATAATCTGCTCGTAAAGCGCGAAATGTGGATACGGCAGAATCACTATTTTTATAATAAGATTTAATAATTTTAACGCGTTGGTCGATTGTTAAATGCTCCATATTCTTAAATGGCAGAATGTCGACTAAATAAATGACAGCGTACTTGACGTTTATCTTTGACAGATGTCGGTATACAGATTTCTACTTTATCAACCTCGAATTGGATAACCCGTTATTAATGAACACAGAAGAATTACTTTATGTAATGTAGGTTACAAAATATATTCAACACTACTTCTCAATCGGTTAGATGAGCATTTAAATTTACCATCATCATATCAAGCAGATTTCCTGGCTAATCGAAGATCATATGTTTACAATAATTCGCGTTCTAGACGACGAGTGGCGCGCAGGTAATCGGCTTTATGTGTTATCAATTGATTTATCGAAAACCTTTGATACAGTAGATCTAACCGTGGTTTCCGAACGTTTTAAGCAATTTGTACCACACTATTTGGTTAATCGTATCATCAAGGCTTGTTTTTGGAAACGTGCCTCAATTAAATGGTACAATATTTGTACTGAGAAAATTAAGAAAAATAAAGGGATTAATTAGGGCTGTCCTATTTCACCACGTATTTTCAATTTTATTTTAAATGAAGTTTTGGTTAGCGTATCAGATTTATATCCTGAATTAAGATTGAAACAACAAAATGAATTACAATTACCTCTAATTCTTACTTATGCTGATGATATTATTCTAATTACCCGGAAGATTACCACAATTAAACCTATTCTTGAAGAATTAATTAACTCACTATAAGTGTAGTTGGCTTAGAGATAAATCCGATAAAGGGTTCTACACTCATCCGAGATCCCGATTCCAGCTTTGATCCCCCTCCTAATCTTACCTTAGCTGGAACAAACTTCACGCGTGTTGATATAATGCGTTATTAAGGTACATATTTGAGCTCAAATTTAGGTCGACCACACACTATTCGAACTCATTGCCACCAAGCATTGAGAATCACAAGACAAAGGCAAAAGTTTATCAAAAAGAATACAGTTCCATTTAATACAGCAATAAGAATATATAATACTGTAATATCTCCTATAATAACCTATGCACTAAAGACAGCAGCTGTGTTTAAAAATATAGAAAATATGAGTTCTACATTTTGAAAAAGTTAACTGAGCTTAGTACCAATAAACCCACAGCTCGAAAGATAAAAATTATATTGAAGGGCAAAACAATAATCAAAAAAAAATCAAGGCACAACGAATAAATTATTGGGGACAAATTATCATCGAAGAGGTCCCACTCATATTTTAAAAGCAGCCGTTTCAAATCTCATGAGTTCGGACTCATCGATAATCGAATCATTTTTAATGCCCTCGCATAATTCACCCAATATAATTTATCGAAAACAACTTACACAAAAATATGCTGATAAATAAATGGAAATAACTGGAAATACCCACACACATACACACACACACACTAGTAAAAAACACAAAAAATATAATATATCAAAAATGCTGGAAATCCAGAAACATTAGCCGATGCATTCAATCTCTGTTGTTTCGTTTCGCACATAAAATGGATTACTAAATTTGTTTCTGTTTGGTATGGTGAGTCCAGGATATGTGTCGTCCATTCGGGGATAACCGTATAATCTACACGGTCTCTCCGTGGCACTCGGGCAGTTTCAAGCTGTCGGTTTATGCAATGTGGGAGATTACCTAGAGGTCTCTTCGAGTGAAGAGAGGCTTTGTCTGTTGGAGAGACGTCCCTACCATCTAATTCTGCTTCGTTGTGGCTTGGCATCGGTCTCTAGGGGTCGATGATTCGAGGCTCTCGTCAGCAGACATTGTACTTGTCATCCGAGGAGATCCGGTTGTTCCTGGGTGGACACACCCGATTATTATTATGTTTATTATCTTCCTCAAATTTCGGCCGACAAAATTCTGGTGTAAAATTAGAGTAATTTTAGTTTACTTTTATTTTTGTGTTCTGTTTCACGATGTAGACCAGGAATATGCAAGCCTCAACTTCCCCATGATCCAAAACCCTGAGATCTAGTCGACAAAATCGCCGTGATTGAGGCCTCTGCATATTTAGAAGGATCTACGGGCTTCGTGCCATCCCTTAACAACTTGTATGGTTATGAATTGGATGTTTCCTCGTTTTGGTGTGTGCCATGGTTGTATGGTACGGTATGAAAGGGTGGGCGAGTGACGCGCACGAAAATCAAACGAGAAAACAAAACAACAAGAAAAGATTTTTCTAGAATTTTGGTGTGGTACGAGGATTTTGGTCAGTTGAGTTTTGGATTTGATTAAAGTCAGTTTAGTTTTTTTTGAATGATTGTAAAAATAAAGTCGAGTAAAAAAGTGTGTTGGAAGGTCGATAAAAAAATCGACCAAAATAAAGATTTCTTTTATATTGTGACCTTGAGCGCAGAAACGCTCAAGTATTTAATTCATAAAACAAATTAACAAGAAAAATTTGTGTTAAATTTTTTTTTCTGCAAAATTTATTAAATAAAAAGACAATATTAGAATATGTGTGATGTGAGCGAAAAGTGATTTTTTTTGGGTTATTCAAATTGTGGAATTTTCTGGACAATTTTATTTAATTAAATGAACACGTTGTATTACGTTTCCCAATTTTTTGTTATTTTTTCGGGTAAACGGTAATGTCTAAAATTAAACAATTATTTACGGGAAAATTATTGTGCTGTGCAAAATAAAAATCCCGTCTGAAAAATTAACACACGAGCTCAATACGAGCATCAGCTAACAGGTTTTTATTTCCAATATAAAACTGAAAACAGTTACATAAACCATCGATCGAGAATCATCATACAGCGGCACAGTGGTTATCGCTGGGAAGATACCGCAAGTGGAACAAGTGGTCCGCAAACATTTTTTTTGTTGGTTTTGCTCAGTGAGACCGATAACGGTTGGCCTTAAGTATTGACATTGTATTAACGGCAAATGTGTGTCGCAACCAATACAGTGGCCCGCATCGGGCGTGCCAGACGGCAGTGTTGATATCAGTGGGAAGACACCGCAGCATGAAGGCAAGTGGCCAACATCGTGGCTATTCATAATATTTGGTTAACGGCGGGAAGACGCCCAACATTTAAGGCGGCCTATCGAAGCGAAACTTTTTTAAGGTGAGGCAACGCCCAACGATATTTTATGTAACGGTGAGAAGAGACCGTCACGGGTGGCCCATCAGGGCATTATAATTGTACCAACCAGTATTGGCACCTGTATCAGGTTGTTGTCAACATAAATATGGCCGACAATAACACATTAAACACCTACATATAAGGACTAGATGTCTATATATAATTACTGATCTCGGATCTAAATTTTTTCAAATTGGGATTAGTATTGAATTATATTAGGATCATCGTCAAAATTTTGTTGTTGTCAAACATTGTTGTTGTTGTCAAAATGAATATGGCCGACAATAACACGTTAAATACTTACATATGAGGACTAGATGTCTATATATAATTACTGATCTCGGGCCTAAATTTATTCAAATTGGGATTAATATTGAATTATATTTGGATCATAGTCAAAATTTTGTTGTTGTCAAACATTGTTGTAGTTGTAAAAACAAACATGGCCGACAATAACACATTAAATACTTACATATGAGGACTATATGTCTATATATAATTACTGATCTCGGATTTAAATTTATCCAAATTGGGATTAATATTGAATTATATTTGGATCATCGTCAAAATTTTGTTGTTGTCAAACATTGTTGTTGTTATCAAAATAAATATGGCCGACAATAACACGTTAAATACTTAAATATGAGGACTAGATGTCTATATATAATTTATATTTATATTTATATTTTTATTTTTTATATTTTACCTGATTTGTAAAACTTAGCGAATGATCAGATCTTTGGAAAATATGCTCATATTGTAGGCATAGTTTCGGTATAGCTCTTTGCTCTTCGCCGTTCAGGTGGCTCGTTCTAATGAGATCTTGAATATCTTCATTTGAACTTGCGGAATGGCAGAAGTTTACCTCATGCACTTTCATGTTTTCTTCGAGGGCTTTACAGTGCAAAGGTTGCTCGATTAAAAATTGTTTTATTCTACATATGAGAATAATTAATGGCCTCTGCACTAATATAGTGGTCAGAACTTGTGTAAATTCCATCTAGAATTAACAAGTCATTCAAACTATATTTAAATTCAATTGGAATTTGAACATTGGGAGTAATTAATAACGATTTGGTGAGACTAACGTTTGCTTTCAAATTCTTCAATAAGTCGATTCCAATAAAGCCATCAAAATAGGTATGGAATTGGAACACCAAAAACGTTAGTGGTTTCCCAAATTCTTTACTATTGATTGTTCCCTCTTGATTCAGTTCTGTAGAATTGAATAGAGTAGAAATTTTATTGGGTTAATTTCCGTGGCTTGCTTTGGATTGATCAGACTTGGTCTGATAAAAGACTTATTTGCCCCTGAGTCAATGAGCATCTTGACAGGCGTGTTATTAATTATAATTTGATCTTTAGAATTTTCTTCCATTACATTCTCATAGGTGGTATATTCATTGCAAGAAGGATATCGATAATAACCATTATTATCTTCTTCATTCCTTTGGTTTTCAGGATCGTAATGATCCTCACTGAGTTCGTTACAATGTATTTCTTCCGCTATGCACCTTGGAAGTCCGCTTGGTTGAAATTGAAATTTGTTCTGAAATGGTCTGGTTTGATTTTGACCAGCAGTGGGTTGTCTAAACCTACTTATGTGTGATGTGTGTGTTCTGGTTTTCCCATGATAGGTTTATTATATGGTGCGAATGGACGATGGTTATACGTATTATAGATTTGGTTCTTTTGGTCGTATTCTCGCTACCTGATTATTTTGTGTATTCAAACTTTTTGATGGTTGTATAAAATTTGGTTGGAGTTTTGAAGTTTGGACTTGATTTTGATTATAAAAGTAATTATTCATCATAGGAATAGGAGGTGTTCTTTCGTTATAAAGAGGATTTTTTATTTTAAAATGTTCACCCTCGTTTGTTTTTGACCAGTTTTTAAGCGCAGAGGATAGGTTTGCGAAATAATCTTCGATTTTACTATTATTTTGGGATAGATTATGAAGTTCTTGGATGAGTGTGGACTCATCTCTTTTATCAGCAAATTGTGCTTTGAGATTTATTTGGATAGCATTCCAGTTGTTTTCTGTACCGTAAAGGTCTAGAGCTTTAGAAGCTTCTCCTGTTATTCGAAACCTTATCGCCCTACATACTCGTATTGTATCTGGAAATACTGTCTTCCTGTCTTGCCATTTCTATAAAATCAGTAATTTGAGCTATTAAATTATGCAATCCGACAGAATCACCGTTATATTCAGGGACATCTCGTATCATACGAGTGACAGTGGACGTTTTAGTTACACGCTCATTTTGGTTTTTATTTATTATTTCGTCAGCTGCTGTTTGAAGAGCTGGGTTTGGAGGTGGTAAAATGTTTTCACCGATCATTTTGATAAATTTATTTAGAAACCTGAGTTGTTTGTTTTATTTTAATTTTAAATGTTTAATGATTTATAGGAGGAGATTACAAGAAGGAGTTTTTTATATAATCAGTATATTTCTCACTTACCATAATACGATGATTAAATGAGTTGTTTGCGTCTTCTTCTGATGAGTAATTGATTCTTTAATATCCTTTGTTTTTAGTTTTTTTTAACTGTTCAGGTACATACCCCTGTAGGTATTATTATTTAATTTTATTTTTATTTAATAATTACACGTTTGACTAAGGTGGTATTTTTATGATACGATATTCACTCACATTGACTATTTTTATTGATCACGATAAACAGTTGTGAATTTATTATAGTTTTCACCAACTTTTTATGTAATTTATTTAATTAGTATATTTATGTTTCACAGATTCGATAAACGGTCGAATGGTGAACAATACTTTGTACACTTTGGCACAATTTATTTGTTGTTGCTGTAATCGATGGCACTGATGGCGATATGTGAGTATCCTATCGTTAGATATGGCTTCTCTAAATCCTACCATTCTGTGACATCTTATAAAAAGCGTCTTCTTAGGACGGATTCCTGGATTCGAGCATTTTCAAATGACAAAATCATTGCAATTTTCATGATACTCTAGACTAAAATTGATTTATAAATAAAAAAATAAAAGAATTGTGATTATTGTTATCATTACTATTTTTTTGTAAAATTAACTTAAACCACTTAGGCGTGTTTAATTCAATTTCCCTCAATGTGGTTTTGACATTTTCATCCTCTGAATATAAACTACTTATAAATTTTTATTTTAGTGAATAGCGTATCAAAAAAATGTCCTTGAAGGCATTTTAAACACCTGATTGATCTTCAAAGTAACATAACAGCGCCTGAATTTGTTCTTTATTCTATTCGATAAATATAAATCATTCATATTAAAACCTAAATAAAATTAACTTGATAACCTCCCAGTGATAAACACACACTCGTTCACGTATACATATTGAGGACGTCCCCAATGAACTTTTCCACCGTGAACTTAAACCAAACAAATGATATTGGTTTTATCTGATATTGAATTTTTTGTTGCCCTGTGTGTCGTTTGATTCCATTATCAAATATTTAATATCTAAAATATATTGTAAAACACATAACATAGAATATAAGATAAATCAATAAGCATTTATCTGTCGGTTAGCAATAAATTCTGTATCTTTCATTTTTGTATGTGTGCGTGTGTGTGTGTGCGTGTGTTACAGTATTATGTTCTCGATGTAATATCTGTCATATTACGAACAGAATACAAGAATTATTTCGTAATATTTATTCAGCACCAAGCTAACATATACTGGGGCATTTCATGGAAGTCTATATACCTATTTATAGGAGACATAAATTCGAAGCATAAAAATTAATATAAATTTGACTTAGGTAAGCAAAATGAATATTCGACAATATACATAACGAAATCATTAAACATAATCGTATTAAGTTTCAAATTATGTCTGAGACTGAAAATAGAACATTATTTTAGTTTTTGATTTATGTTCGAACTCGTGTGATGTGTTCAGTTTGGAAAGAATTGTTTTTGGCTGGAAAATAACTTCCCATTAGACATAGAAAGACATAGAAGATTATAAGCAACTGTATGTAAGAATGTACATAAATCATCGTTTAAGAGATATGGTAGCACACATACAGTTAACTAACACTATCTAAGGAAAATAATTGTTTTAATGCGAGATTAAGCCATTAGAATTTTCGTCGTCAATCCTTGTGGCGGCAGTCATGATTCAGCTAAAAGGTGTTGGGCACAAAATCCACAATTTCAAAATTCCGAAACAAAAGCCGATGAATTTAAAACCATTCTGAACAAGAATATTCGAACAAATAACGGACTAATAAAGGCGGGATGATTAATTGGTGCAATAATAACAAAATGGAGCTACCTTCCACCAAAAGGTATGATCCAACTTAAAAGTTCAATTGACAATAGGAGGCCATCTTTGCTGCCTATTATTGGAAGAAGAATGCAGATGGTGACACCGGTAAGATTAGGAGTTTATTCGATAAAAGACTTGGTGTAAACTCGCACGTCTTAAAAGAAGCCATTACTGTCCTAGCTGAATGAAAAATAATTAAACAGCAAGATGTTAATTGAGGAAATGTTCAAAGACTAGACAATCAAATACGCAGAATATCCTAGTTCGGAAACAGTGCTACAGATCAAGATTTAAGGAAAGTTATGTTACTGTGTTTTAGTTGAATAGTCTGCCGTCAGATGCTACTCAAACTTAAGAAAAACCGGCCATATTTGTTATTTTATTATTGAATTTGTTCAATATATTGTCGCAAGTTAAAAATTGAATGTTCTTAGAAAACGACATCAATCTCGTGCGCCATTTTATATCACAGATTTCTCAAAAATTAAATTTTGTTTCATTAGGTCCTTCAAACATAATGGCGGACATAAGTTTTTCAGACTGTTACTAAGTTAACCGGTACAGATAAAAGTCACTTGTTGCAAACGAGGAATAATTTTATAATCATGGTGTCCCTAAAGTGGCTGACACAAATGATATATCTGGATTCCTTGATCAAAACGAAGATGCGGTTACTTATAACACTTTGTACGTTAAAGCCTCCTATCAACTTATAGGCGTTTAAAGGCTTTCCAACACAGCACCTTGTATTAAAGAAACTTCAATATCTTGAGACATAACTATTTGAATCTATACGTCAGTAGAGTTTGCTGTATTAAGTTTTCTATAAAAATTAAAAGTTCACAACAAAAATTGTCTATTTCCTTTATTAGACACAAGTGTATTGGTACAAATATGAATTGAATTAAATAAACGTCCCTAAAGTAAGCAGAACCTATACAGCAGAAAAAAATCAAAAAATCAAAATATGATTTGAAAACAATTGGAGAATTAAAGGCTAATTTTAGGCTAATTAAATGCCTTATTTAACCCATGTGTGTATACCCGGCCACCCGGGTGGCTATACAGATTTTAAATATTTGAACATGTTGTAAATCTGGTGTTAGGCGTACCAAACTCCGTGACATCTTAGATATAGCCTTGTTCTATCTATTTTTACCTAAAAATATAATTTTAACTATTTTTTGGCCGAATTATTGCTAAAAAAACTTTGTTTAACGTTGTCATATACCCGGCCACCTGCGGGTCGCCAGTACAAAATATGAGGAAATACATTTTTTTTGTAAAATTCATAGTTGTTATAAATTATAAATTACAAATATAAAATTACAAATTTTATTTAGCACAGTCCAAATTTTATTTTATCACAAAATATTAACAGTTCAGTTACAAAAACAAGAAATAGTAGTTTGGCTTGAAAACAATAAGTGCTTTGGAAATCAAAACAATTACAACCTAATTACATCTAGAAAACAATCTCGCTGGATTGGCATGTTCCACGCAAACTGGTATTTTACATATACTACACGACTTTCGTGTATTTCTGCGTCACTTTGGATCAGACGATAAACACAACCAGCATTTACCTGCTTGAGCAATTCGCCCAGTGCTATCGCGCACAGTATCAGTTGCCTTCTCGTGATTTGTTATCGATACTGGAAGTAGTTTACCGAGTATGCAATCAATACCAGAACAATTGTTAAAATTTCTATATACATTAGGTATGGTCGAACGGGTATAGAAATATGTGGTAGAGCAAGTTGCAGAGCTAAATAGTTCAAAAATAATTCTCTCGGCGTCTGGATGTATTTTCGTTGGATTGTTTTCAACAAAATTTTTAAACACGGCAAAACAAGCAACGTCTAAAATATTTAAGAAAGGCTAAAAGCCATCGCAAGGTCTTTCTCTTGGTTGTATAATGTGTCATTTGTTTATCCATGCTATCTACGCCACTTTTGTTTCTATTATATGGTGACATTGTCGTCACTGAATCCAAACAAGGAAGAATATATTTCACGTGTTTTGGACGACAGCATTTCTCTTGGAATGTAAGGTTTATTTTTTTAACGTCCTGACAATGGATAAATCCCAAGTTATCAATAATCTTGAAAGTGGCAATGTCGTAAAAAAATTGTCCTTAAGGAAATTTCTGTCAGATTCTTTTAAACGCATGCATAAATACAACTCGCTCCCCTTGATTTGTTCCCCTGCCAGATGTCTGTTTGCCGATGTAGATTTGCCCTGTTATTGAGTATGAATTAGAGGCACCACAAACCCACGACTCCATATTTGGTGGGCTTAAAAGGCATGTACTGTGTAAATCTGGTTCTACCTACACAATAATGAAAAATAATAAAATCGAAATAAATTGAAACACAACACCAACCAACATGGCAATGCTTACCACGAAATGGAAAAATTTGCTCATCCCCAACCAAGCATTCGGACAGAGTATAATTATTTCACAAACTTGCGTTCAGTAAAACGAAAATTTCACTTATTGCAACAGTTGTATCGGTCTCTAAGCGAAATGCTCTTGCATGTGGATTGTCGAATCTCAGAAACCTAGATATTTCTCGAAAACGATTCAATCACATGCTTGCGCGATATAGGGGACTAGATGTTGTCGCCCATAATACTGTCGCATGCTCATTATTCGAACGATGAACGCCAGCATTTATGAGTACGGCTAAGTATGCTTCAAATTCCTCATTACTTAATATTTTCCACTTTTTCGCGGGTTTCCCCCTTTTTTTAGATTATATGCTTCGCGAATCTCTTTCGCCTTCCTATTTATTTCTCTAATTACAATGTGACAAATTACGTCCGAGAAAATACACTTGAATGTGTCTTTTATAGAAAACATATTCGTCAAACGAGCGGGCCCACTTTTTTTTATTTCGCAATATATTGTGTCTCAAGGTTTTCCTTTGGGGAGGATTCCGCCGCCATAGTTTTACATCTTTTGCCGTATAATTGCCGCACAATTTTCCTCGTCACTATTATGATCATCTTCCCACACATTTATTGTTACATTCTCAGTAACTACGTCTTCTATATCGAAATCCTCGTTATTTTCTTGTGAAGCTGATGGGAGCCAACTTCTGAATCGTCGTCAAAAAAAAGAATTTCGTCGAAATTAGAACAAGATCAATTGATATACAAACAGTATATAAACAGGTAATTTTCATCGCTCGTGTTTATTTCACCACAGTTTATCTAACTAACTTCATTGAGGCCGAGAATATCAATTGTGTTCTAATTTCCGATTCGTGTCCGATAGTCGAGGGTAGATATTTGTGGGTCTGCATTATTTATTCTAGCATTCGTTTCTGTAATCATTTTAAATTCGGATTAATGAATGATTAGTCCATTGAATCCTAGCTAGGCCCCAGGGCTTCTGAGTATACTGGTATACTGGCATGCCGGATGAGTAGGGTTTAGGTATCGTTCCATTCCATTAAATTATTTTTTTTCTTCTATGATGTTCCCAAGAGATACGAGTATCCTTAATTTGTACTAACACAAGCAATGCTTGCTTGATGAAGGTGATAACTTGTTGTTGTCTCTTCTGTCTCTGCCACTCGCTCCCCATTTCAAGGCAGATAACTCCTTAACTCCTGTAAAAGTAGGACCAAGAAAAACACGACGATGGATTAGTGAATTCTTCGGACAAATGTATTCCTGAGATAACCTGAACAAAATGGATATCACTTACATTAAAGAAAACCGTGGTAGTCCCAATATTTAAAAAAAGACAGAACATCTTTAAATAATTATCGAATCCAATCTCCTTCCTTTCATTTTTTTTTGCAAAAATATTTGAAAATATTAGGATTGTCATCACCATCAGCCATTAATTAACATGAGTATGGTTGCAATAGAATCTGTAATTCCAGTCAATGTTTCTTGGTTGGCTTAGGCACAGGACAAGGCGCATATTGAGGGTTTAAAAACTAAGGTTTTATTGGTAGCAAGGAAAATGTACGTTTTGCGTGCATATTGTCCACTATATTTAAATAGAATTACCGCTAGATTGGAAGGGTCCATTGCATGGCCACTGCGGTGCCCTGATTTAAATTCATTAGAATTATTTCTGTGAGGTTATTCTAAAGAACTGGTTTATGAAAGATTAAGCCAGACCGATTAGAAGTGGATCAACTTTATGTAGTACATTATATTCCCGCTGGCGTCACTTAAACAAAACCATTGTTTCTATTTGACAGAAGATAATATAGCTTCCAAAATTATTTTATTGGAAAGGCACCATTCATTTGTGCACCACTCTATTACTCACTCTCTTTCTTTTTTTATAAAAAAACTAAAATAATTTTCCTGGAGTTTAATAAGCCGATATTTTCCCGTTATGTTAGACAGTACGTAAAGGTTTAGGGAAAAATTTCATGGTCTTTCTTGGGTGACATTGAAAAAAAAAGAATTTTCTTATTTGAAATGAAATTTAGTAAACCAAATATGTGTAATTTTGATCGATGACCTTTTGCCATTTTTCTGGTAGAGCCATGATCCCATCACTATCTTGTGTAGTTTAGAGGCGAAAAATCGAGAAAACTCATTTTCGCAGGCCTCTTGAATTTAATGTAAAACCATTAAGATGGTTTTACATGGACCATATGGTGGATGCATCAAAATTTCCCAGCCAAACTCTATTAGTTTCTGCCGGGTCATAATTAATGTGTGTGGTCTAGCGTTATCATGATGGAACACAACGCCCTTTCTACTGATCAATTCAGGACGTTTTAACTGAATTGCTTGCCTTAAACGCGTTATTTGCTAACAATAAAGATTAAAATCAATCGTCTGCAGCACTTCATAACGCACGATTTCTTTCCAATATTATCCACTGTTCATCACCAGTAATCATTTGTTTTAAAAATGGCTCGATTTCTTTCCGTTTCAGCAGCTTTTCGCAGATAGTAATCCGGTCCATTAAATTTTTAACTGTTAATTCATGTGGTACCCAAACATCAAGCTTTTTTTGTATCCAACCATTTTCAACCAATTTAGTTCTTTACGAATTGCATTTTCAGTGGTTGGTCGACCAGAGCGAAGTGCATCTTTGACATCCATATTTCTAGAACGAAAGCGCATGAACCATTTCTTTGCTGCTGATTTTGATAAAGCACCTTCTCCATCACAAATTTTTTCGCAAGCCGGAGCCGCGTTTTTACCTTTATCGTAATAAAATTGTAACTTATATCGAATTTTTCATTATTTAGCTCCATGTTTAAAATTTTGTAACTGTTTATTCACTTCATCAATTTAGGTGTTTTGTATGTCAAAATACAAGTTAAAATAGCACCTTTCAAACACATAATGCCCTTACCATTGATCGTATAATGGTTACTGAGATATACGAATGTAAAGCCATCTACCGGGGAAAAGGCCACGGATCGGAAATACGATACGGATCTTCTTCGAGCAAAGAAGAGGGAAACGATCCGAACACCTTGACCAAAAAATCAGCTCTAGCTATAATTGGAACTAAGTTTTTATGAGGACGACCATGATGAAACTGGCCATGAACTCGTTGCTGACATGACAGCGAACTTGGCTCAAAAAAAATGTATCCAGAAGTGGAGGGATGGAAGTGAAGAAAATCTTCAACTATTAGCATATTACTATACAAACATAAGATGTGAAAAGGCACAAAAATCTGTCCAATTACTCTAAGTACAGAAAGTGAACCAATAGAGTTTTTTAAATTATTTATTACACAAGCTTTTGTTGAATCAATTGTGAGTAGCACTGCAAAATACGCTGCCACAAAAAAAAAGGTTATACACATTGAAAACGACGATTTATACGCGTTTTGTGGTCTAATGACAATACCCTGGTATAACACACTTCCATGCAGGCGCGTTTATTTGTCAAAGGACGAGACGTGCAAAACGAACTTATTACGAAAAAGATGCTGCGCAATATATTCGAAGACATATTTACCAACATTCATTTCTGCGACAACGATTTAATCGATAAGGGCACAAGTGATCGGCTGGCAAAAATACTAGCATGCTATCGACGAAGCCATGGTGCCGTGCTACGGAAAGCACCTGTGTAAGTAATTCATACGAAATAAACCAGTCCATTTCAGCTATAAGCCATGGGTCGCAGCAAGTCCGTCAGGATATTGTTATCTATTTGATATTTATGAGGGTCGTAACCAGGAGCATGATACAAAATTGGGCTTAGGAGAATCAGCCGTATCAGATTTTGCAACAATATTAAAAACATGATTCAAAATTTTACATTTTCGTTTTTCTTCGATAAATTTTTTACTGGGCCTAAACTAATAAATAGTCTTACGGGAATGCAATGTTCAGGAACAGGCACGCTCCGAAAGCCACGTAGATTAACGTAATGAGCCAATTTTAATTAAATGAAAGAACCATAAAGCTATTTCTCTATTATCAAATGCCTTTGGATTACATTCATTAGCTACAGCACGCCGGTATAATCATTCTGAGAGAACAAAACTGATATTCCTCAGCCACAATAAATTTATGGATGGAGTAGATTTATCAGATCGTCATATCTCGAACGATCGAATGAGTATACAGGGGAAAACGCCTTATATGCCAATTATATTATGGATGCTAGATCTAGCCGTTACCAATGCGTGGTCCTTGGCTAGAAACTGTAACTGCACAATTGATCAATTGGAGTTTTGTCGTCGGTTAGCTAGAGGTTTACGTATAAGTCATGGGAAAGTGCAAACAAAAGGCAAATCAACAAAACCGCCAGAATGTTTAACTAAAGGAGTTGACACTTCTTTAAAGGCAGAATCCTGGATGCGATGTAAACAATGCCATCCACACACACATACACACACACCGACGAATGGGATATGATGCGATTATATCTGGTACTTTCACTATTAGACGTAGCCTCTCCATCCCTACTCAGCTTGACTACGTCCACGCTCGTGTCGGTGGTAACTCGGTTCTAGGAAACTAAGCCGAGGCAGAAGTCAAGAGGGAGTCACATAGGTCACTTGCAAATGATTCACTTAAGAGTTATGTGACTTAAATCCTGGAGCGTCTGTCTTACATTGAGCGGCTTCCAGGTCAGCGACGGTACCCCAGGAGGGGCGGCTGTGTACCTACTTGGCAGAAAGTATAAAATACTAGGGGCAGCACCTCGAAAAAGAATCCATCATGAGTTCAGTTAAGGAGAGTTTGGTTACGGTACAGGGAGTAGGAAACCCAGTACCGGCTGAAGGGAGTGAGCAAGCAGGCTCCCAACAGTCGATATCCAGCAACTGCAATATTACAACGGTGGCGACCTTGGCCGATGTAGCAGATATTTCGACAAGCGAAGAGAGAGGAAGCACTACATCCGTGCATGGGAATAGAACCCCTGGTAACCCGTTTGGTAAGAGTGCGTTAATGCAGAGGTCCTCTTAGAAGGGAGCGATGACCAGTACATTGGAGAGATGTTTTTCATCGCCTTCTTTGGGGTGTTTCAAGGAGGAAACCCAAGAAATAAGGCTAGCCAGACTTGGGAAAAATTGTTTGGAACTGGTGGAGTTCGTAAGACCTCGAAATAATGTTCATAGTGAGATTAAAAAGATGATAAGCACCATTAGCACGCTTTATGGCTCAGCTATAGATAAGAGGAGTGCTTCGGAAAAGCAGTGCCAAACTTCACCGATTAATAATGACGGGAAGTAGAATTTAGGTCGTCTACGAACTGTATGCAGGAAAGAGTAGCTGAAGGCGGCGACTAACGAAGATATACCACTTGCGGAGCCCAGTAAGAGAAACTTGTCCACGCCACCTAAGAGTGATGAAAGAAGGCAAAGTAAGAAAAGGAATACGAAGGCTGCTCCGCAAGGTCCTCCGCAAGCACTTCGAATGTCGGAGACTCTTATTAATAAGGAAGACGGAAACAAGAAGCAAAAGACCACTGTATCTATGTCGGATAATGGAGATATAAACACTTCGAGCTCAAATCAATTGGAGGATGCGAGAGTTGGCTCAGAACAAGAATATAAGAAAATGAGGGGGAAAAGAACGCCAAAAATACGATCACGTCCGCGGAGGAAAAGGGTTCGCCCGGATGCGCTGCTAATAAAGAAGACTGACGAAATCTAATTTGCCGATCTGCTGCAGAAAGTTAAGATGGACCCGACGCTAAATACTCTGGGTGAAAGGGTATCAAACATACGTCAAACTTATAGTGGAGACCTATTGTTGGAGCTACAAACTACAGGAGACCAGCCGAAGACCGCAATATTTCGAGAGCAATTAGCGAAAGCGATCGGGGGCAAGGCGGCGGGTAAAACTTTGACCCAGAAGACATTACTGGTGATCAAAGACATGGACGAGGTTACCACGTCTGAAGAGGTGATAGAGGCTCTGGAAGCACAATTTGAAGGGGTGAAAAGTGTCTGTATTGTTAAGTCACTCACAAACGCCTACCGAGGAACGCAGACAGCGGTTGTTAGCCTCCCTAACACTATGGTTGGGAAAGTGCTAGAAGTGGGTAAAGTTAGAATCGGTTGGGTTTCTTGCCGAATCCGGGAAAAAATAGAGCTGACTTGATGCTTTAAATGTCACGGTTATGGGCATCGTTCATAGAGCTGTAGAAGCGAATCGGATAGATCAAAGCTCTGCAGGAAATGTGGTGAAGATGGGCACTTTTCTAAGACATGCCAAAAAGATTCAAAATGCATGATATGCGACGCAACGGCCAAAGGCTGTAGCAAACACGTAACTGGTAGTGGTAGATGTCCGGTATACCAGAAAGCGCTGCAAAACGAGCGTTGAAAATGAAAGTTATCCAAGTCAATCTTAACCACTGTGAGGCTGCCAAGGACCTGCTGCAGCAATCCATACAGGAAGTGAACGCAGACATTGCAATTGTGTGTGAGCAATATAAGGACCTTGATAGATGGTGTTGTGAGTTCTGTACCCGGGTTTGTCAGAGCCAAAGTGAACGGCGTTCATATTTATAGTTGCTACGCACCTCCTAGTGCATCGATTGAAAAATTTAAAACATTTCTCGATTTCAGGAAGAGAATAAGGATGGAAGTCCGCAGCGTTCGATGAGAACATTTTTCACCTCATGATGGAGGATCTTACTCTATCTGGTATCGCAAATAACAAAGCCGTCCAGCTTATGAGACATATTACAAGAGCCTGAGATGCAGCAACGCCAAGAAGGATGATGGATAGTTGTAGAAAACCAGTCTCCTGGTGGAACGACGAGATTTCTAAATTGCGTAAAAGGTGCCTGAACGCAAGAAGGAGATACCAGCGTGCTAGGCACGTCGAAAACTCTCCCCTTTGACAACAATACTGTAAAGCTTGATCGGAGCTTAAGCATGCCATTAAAGCACTCAGAAGCAACTACGCCACTGCTCCCACATGCCCGGCAATGCTGTCTGACATAGTGAGTCACCTGTCCCCGCAGCAACCCGATTGTGTGTTAGAAGTATTATGCAACGAGGAGGATGATATACAACCAGTTACTGAGGAAGAGGTTCTGAGGGCATGTGGCAAAGTGGGTAACAATAAAGCTCCTGGCCCGGATAACATTCCGAATATTGCATTGAAGTCGGCGGTTAAAGCATACCCAAACTTATTCACGGAAATATATACTGCATGCTTAGTTGAGGGGGTGTTCCCTAGTAAATGGAAGGAACAGAGACTAGTATTGTTGCTAAAAGGAGACAAACCACCAGGTGAGCCGTCGTCCTGGCGTCCAGTCTGTCTGTTGGATACGGCAGACAAAACCCAAGAGAGAGTTGTGTGTAACCAGCAGTATGGCTTTCGAAAGGCGCGCTCAACAGTGGATGCGATTAAAGAGGTTGTAGATACGGCACACCAGGCGATATCCGGTTCTCGATGGCTACGTGGTAGTTAAAAATGCTGTGCCATAGTTACATTGGACATGAAAAACGCATTCGACACGGCGAATTGGAGCTGCATATTCAACACACTGAAGCGGATGAACGCACCGAAGTACCTGCTGAGACTAGTTTCCAGCTATTTTAGCGAGACTGGTGGAAGTAACTGGTGGAGTTCCTCAAGGATCAGTGTTAGGTCCTACACTCTGGAATGGGATGTACTATGGTGTACTTCGACTGCCCATACCAAGTAATTCACAGGTGATTGGATTTGCGGACGACATCGCGATTGTAGTTGTCGCAAAACACAGAGAGGAGATTGTGGACATCTGTAAAAGGACGATTAGAGTTATTCAACCGTGGTTAACATCTGCTGGGCTGCAACTAGCAGAACATAAAACAGAAGCTCCTTATTACTAGCCGAAAAGTAATGGAGAACGTAACCTTAGAGATTGGAGCCCAACAAATTGTTAGTCAACCATCCATCAGGTACATAGGAGTAATGATCGATGCCAGATTGGCATATAAGACACATCTCATTACCACCAGCGGGCGAGCAAGGAGAGTTAATGCGGCACTAGCACGAATAATGCCGAATACAAGAGGGGCGCGGATGAGCAACAGAGTTCTGCTCGCCAACGTTGTTACATTTATAATTATGTATGGGGTACCAATTTGGGTCAACTCGTTGGAGAAGAATACTTATAGACAAAGAGTAGCAACAGTTCCGAGGTTAAGTGGTCTGAGAGTATTGTGCGCAATTCGGATGGTGCAGGAGATGCTGCTGGTGTTCTTGTGGGAATGCCCCCAATAGATCTACTTTCCAAGGAGCGCCAAACCACTTACCTGCGTCGTGGTCAAGGAACAAAAGCGGAAAACCACCTATTAGCATGGGCTGAGACGATCACTGTATGGCAGAGAAGATGGAGTGAGTCGACGAATGTTAGATGGGTCCATCGCCTGATCCTCTACATCGAGGCGTGGCTAAACAGGCGACACGTTGAAGTGGATTATCATCTGACGCATTATGCCTGTTCAAATTCAAACACGAAGAGTCACCAGATTGCCCTTTATGCATCGGAGTAACGGAGAATGTAGCGCACGTATTATTCGAGTGTCCACGATTTGCTGAGGAGAGAAGGAGTATCTGTGTACGTGGGGTCTAACGAACGCCGGAAAATATAGTGGACTTTATGCTTGCATCTCAAGATGGGTGGAACGCCGTAAGCGGAAGTGTCTCACGGATAATGAGAAAGTTGAGACGCCTCGAAAGAAGCAGAAAGTCAGTGAGGAGTTAATTCCAGCCGAGCAGCGAAAGCTGAGCCTGCCTCGCGAAGTAATACCTAACGGTAGTTCCACGGGGCCGAACGGCATGGTTTATCGGGAGTGGTGGTTTGGTTGGTAAGAATCCGGCACTATCACACATCAGTTTGATATATGGGTTCACGCGTGAAGCCACACACACACACTATAGGTGTGATACTTGCAAGATTAAGTGAAATATCAAATTTTTTAATTATTTCTAAATAGTACCAATTATTTAATTTGTTAAGCTGTTGAATTGTTGAATCTTGTCAGGTACATAATTTTACTAAATAAATTAATATATTTAAGAAAATAAAAAATATTTTTAAATGCCCGCAGTGGACCATAACTCCACTACCAACAAATAACTTTTTTTTTAATTTTCTTATTATATTGGCTAAAATTAATAAGAAAACATATTACCGACCAAATCGCACAGTGGTAAGAAGCTTTGGCGTTTGGATCGGGAGGTACCGGGTTCGAATCCCGATAACGACAGAGAGCAAAAGGAAATTTTCATCAACAGATGATCTATGATTAAAAGAAAAACAACTACGACCCCGTTTTGGCGTGCAAAACTCATGGGCCGACCCCCATCTTCCACGTCCAGTACTACAGGCTAGCATGAAGCTATGCAATGCGCAGATGGTAACTTAAATCGGCCCTAAGCCGTGCGTCTTCGATTTGGCAGTAATTGCGTAAAGTAAGACGGGAAAATGAACCGCGAAATAGCAAGGAGTGCGTCGGCCCCGAAAAGATGGCATGAATTAAAAAAAATAAGAAAACACAAAAAAAGTTTTAAAATGAACAGAAAACCCATTGTCAAAAATGGGTTAAAAAAGAAAATTAAACAAACGAACTCTTGTATTTTTTAAATTTATTTTTTGGTAGGTGGGCTGCGATTTCACTAAAAAAACACTAAAAGTGGTGTAACGTTTTTTGTTGGCAATGAGCTCATCTATTACCCTGCGTTGTTTGATCGTTCAATTCTGTGACACCCTGTATATTGTGGCGCCATTAAACTGGAAACGAAAACTTAGTATCATTATTTTTCAGCTAGTCTGATGCTATAAATTTATTTGTATGTGAAATAATTAAGTATCACATTCGCGCGATGTAACAAAAGCCACTTGATAGTTTATCATTCGTGCTAAATATTCAATTACAATTTAGTAGCTTTTTCATTAAGCGCTGATGTCCCACTGCGCTTTGTTGGTATGAATGAAATATTTTAAAACTTTCATATTTTGTTTTTTTTGTACGGTACACTGGCGTGAATTTGATTTCATCGCCCGATGATTAATGATATGATGTTCTTTTGATACGTAAAGCACACCGACACAAAAAACATGAAACAAAAATTAAACTTTTCAAAGTTTAAATTGAAAAATAAAAAAAAATCGAGAATAAAATAAAATTGATGAATAATTTTTTCAGACGAACTTTTTTTAATGCTTTTGGTTTGGCGAACCATTTTAATGACTCCGGCTATAGATATATATGTATGTATGTATATGTGTGATATATTATGTGTGTATAGGGAGCGTAGGAACATTAATAGTAAATCCCAAGTGGATCATTTTTGGTTTACGTTTTATTTATCACAAAAATGGGAACCTACGAAAAAACAAAAAGTTTCCATTTTAATGTCCTCAACTTTTCACCCATATAAAACTGACAATTTTACCAAATAATCCATAAATCAAAACGAGGCATACGAGTTTATGTACAAGCAAAATATTTTGCCTTTTTGTACACTAAAAATATAAAAATTTCAAAATGTGTTTTACTCACGAAATATTTCTTTAATGGTTTTCATATAAAATTTTATTTTAGTTACATGTCTTCGAAATGTTTTAAACCCATTCAGACAATAAAATGTTTTTCGTATATGAATACGTTGAAAATTTTTGGGATCGATTGCCGATGGTGTTGTAAATTTGTCTGCATTGGTTAGAGGAAATCGTATATTGAATCGACATCACTGACTCAGCGAGAGAATAAAACTTTAATTGACCCATTTGGCCAGAGTGATCGCATTGTGTATGAAATAACCGATTTATTGCTTTACACATCCATAAATATGTGAGTTGGCAGAAACAGTTACTTGACGTTCGTGAAAGAGTACACAATAATTGCAATATATTTCATCCCATACCTGTATATCTTTCTGGTCATCATGAGTAAGTGAAATTCTAATTGCAACAGCGTTAGTTATGGGCATATCAGAAAATCTTGCAAAGGACCCGATGAAAATATTAAATGTTTTAAAATTGGTCAGGCTTGGCCGCATCTTCGTTTGTGTAAAAAGTTTTAAGACTGCGCCTTATTCCACAGCGAATACGGGACGGAGAAAATTTAATAACCCAATACATTGAGCATATGACGGATGATAGTCATTTGGGCATTTTTGCATAATTTTATTTTTATTTGAGTCTCTTTAAACCGATTTAAAACCATTTAGAGCGATGATAAGATACGGAACGATTTGAGGATTGAAACGATTAGCTTAGAACCACGGGGCCATATACTACAAACTCGCTATTCGTATAATGGGTTCTGTGAATATGCAAGATAACATAATTGATGTTCTTTTCGGAAATCACTGGAACGGGTTTTGGCATTATTCCTCTATTTAATAATACGAGAACGGGTTGACCAAACTTCAAAATGTTTTTCTAGTCGTAGGAGTGTTTCGCTCATCCTTGAAGACTCGACTCATGACCACCTAAAAATATTTCATCCATATTTTAATATATACTGTCAAAATATCGACCACCCTATATACTTGACACGATGGGAATGCTGCTAAAGACAATAACCATTCAACAACAACAACTCTCAAAATCATCTTCTTCTTTTTCTTCCTCAATGCAATAGTAAAGGAGTCCACAATGTCATCAGGCCACACGATATGTGTTTCAGGTGACTTTGAAATGGCCAACGAGTTTATTTCCAAAATGGGAGATATATAATCAAGGCGCTTCCACGTATTTTTGAAATGTCTAACTAATTACCGGCAATACTGTAGGACTTAATTCAATTTGAGGACAATCGCAGGTAAAGTGGTGCCAGATTCGATGTTCGTGCCTAATATCTTGAACATTTTAGAGCGCGTTTTTTAGAGGTTTACATTTTTAAGTTGGCAACACTGTTTTGTTTGACAACCGATTTGACAGCTGACATTTGTTTTGTCATTAGTTTGATTTGCCATTTCATAATGAATAGACTCACACCAAAAAGATGGTTCTGTTCGCCAAACTCATCGTGCATTACGTCCATTTTACGGCCGTCAAAATCGTCCAGCAGAGCGGGTGAAGAAGAAGAAAAATCACCCCCACCAATAAATATTGTGGATGTAACCAGTTACCCAGAAATTCAGTCACTGATGAAATCCGTTACTGACAAAAACTATAAGGTAACAGCGCTAAACAATGGCGTTTGGAAAATTAATAATGGCAGACAAAGCAAAGAAATAATGGCAGACTTACAAACTAAAGGTCTTAAAATACTAGATGCTGTGAATAATATTATTCAAAAAGAGAGAACAGAATCCAGGAAAGAAACCAAATTATCAGTAAAAGGGGAGACCCTCTTTTTATGCTGGTATTTGACAACAAAGAGAATGTTCAAAACTTTTATGGAATAAAAGAATACTTCACATGAAAAGGTGAAAATCGAACCAATGAGGAGAACCACAGCACGCTTACAAAAATGCAAGAAATGCCAGGCATTTAATCACACCCAAAGAAATTGCGGCCGGGATGCAAGATGTGTAAAATGCTGATGTAATCATTTTACCCAGGCATGTACAATAGGTAGGGTTGTGCCAGCCAAGCGTACAAATTGTAAAGGCCAACATCCGGCTAATTATTGAGGCTGTGAGGTTGCTAAACAACTACAAAAATTAAGAGATAAAACAAGAAATCAAACGCAAAATTACGAAAGTCGAATGATTCTAATTTCAAATCAGATGGATCAAAACCCACAACCAAGCAACACAAGGCAAAGAAGTTCATTTGCCCAGGTAGTGAAAGGTTTGGGCTCAACCAATCATATGGGCTCCCAAAATAAACAAATTATAGAAAATATTATGAACAGCATTGTAGCTATTACAAAGCGGCTAGATGACAAAAGTAATCTGATCAACATGATACTTGAAATACTTGATCAACTGATGCTCGCTCAACGCAATCCAATAAAAAATGTTAAGTAAGAACACAACTTTCAAAACAGCAATCTGCGAACGGGATTCAAACATGTTCCAGAACGAAAAATATTTGTAAATTCAGAAAAAATCGACATTTTCATAGACACAGACAGCTTACTGTCTCTGCAATATATTGTCCTCCCCGGCTTAACTTGAAATGGGAGGACTACCTTAAGCTATTTAAGTCGCATGGACGTCATTTGATTATTGGAGGTAACTTTAGTGTGAAGAACACCTATTGGGGGTCTAGGCTTACGACGTCAAAAAGCAAAGAATTGCTTTAAGCAGGGCAGACATCAAAATGTGAATTTTATTCTGGTGGTTTCCCAACATACTGGTCCAGTGATGGAACGAAGATACCTCACCTAATAAACTTTTATGTAGCAAGAGGTATATCCCAGAACTACATTCACATTAAAGACAGTAATTCTCTAGTATCGGATCCATTCCCCGGTTATCATGTCAGTCAGTGACATGGCAATTCAAAGGGAGAGTGCACCCAGATCAACAAATTCAAACACAAACTGGGATCTCTTTCGTGAAGTATTGGAGGAAAAATTCAATCTTCCGGTACCGATAAGAAATTATTACCAGTTGGAATATGAATTAGAACAACTCAATAAAGCAATTCACTATGCTGCTTTGGCAAGCACCCCTATTACACAAAACAAGAAGAAGCTTAACATATTCTACCCAATGGAAGTTAGAGAGTTGGTAAGAGAAAAACAACGGGCAAGTAAAAACTGGCAAATAACTGGAACATCGACGAACAAAACAATTCGTCAAAAATTGAGGTAACAGTCTCAAATCTCTTCTTAAAGTAGTTAAAAATACATCAAACAACAGATATCTAGTTAGTCTAACCGATGAAAAAAATTCTGACTATTCACTGTGGAAGGAGACGAAGGGACTCAAAAGACCCAAAATGCAAGTACATCCACTTAAAAATGAGGACGGAACCTGGGCAAGAGGTCCTAAAGAGAAGGCTGATCTGTTTGCGAAATATCTCGAGGACACTTTCCACCCACTAAGAGACAAGCGGCCAATGAAAATATAATGTCAATCCAAAAGCTAGATGATTTTGATGTAGCCCAGTAACTTTCAAAGAATTAAAAGAACAAGTGAAAAGCAACATGAATGTTAAAAAAGTCCCAGCATATGACTTGATTACTTGCCAAATAATCAAGACTCTACCAGATAAAGGATTTTGCAAGCTATTACACATATTCAATGCAGCCTTTCGTTTAAAATATGTTCCGTGGCAATGAAAAGTAGCAGAAGTAATCATGACAGCAAAACCTAATAACCACCTAACGATAAAAAATCATACAGGCCAATTTCATTTCTGCCAATTATGTCAAAACTCTTTGAAAAGTTATTACTAAAAAGACTTAATCCAATAACTGAGGACCGACAACTAATTCCTCCACATCAATTTGGATTAAGGGAAAAGCACTCTACAATTGAACAAGTGCATAGAATCACCAACGTTATTGAAAGAACGTTAGAACGTAAAAAAGTATGCTCCAGCACATTTCTGGTCGTCGACAAAGCATTCGATAAAGTCTGGCACAGTGGACTGGAATTAAAGCTGCATAGAGATCTGCAGAGGAAATTCTATACTACACGAAGATCTTGTTTATCCAATAGACATTTTCGTGTGGAATATGGAGATGAATACTCCGATCTAAAGAAAATCTCTGTCGTTGTCCCGCAGGGGTGTGTTTTAGGAATATTTACAAGGGAGATTCAATCATGACAATTGGAAGTAACGTTGCTGATGCAACGAGCAAACTCCAGAAGATTACCAATGCGGTTTGTAACTGGACTTAGCGCTGGAGAATCAAGCTTAATGAGACGAAATCGACGCATATTAACTTTACATATCAAAAGGCTCCCCATCTACCGATAGAAATTAACTCACGGCCGGTGCCACATGCAGACAAAGCTAAATATCTTGGCATGACACTCGATGCTAACCTCAAGTGGAGAGAGTATGCCAAAAAGAAAAAAGAAAAACTTAATATTAAGTTCAGAAAGTGTATTGGCTCATTGGGCTCTGAGCCTACAATTCACAACAAGCTCCTGCTATATGCTAAGCGCCCAAATGATAGATCGCCATATGATAGATAATCCGGTCGTTGAAAGGCGACTCCAAAGAACGAGGCCACTTGACGTCTTAACATTGGGTTTCACCATCAGAATTATTTAAGAAATGTAAAATTTGTAAATTTGAAAGATAAATTGCTAGTGAGCCCAGTCTCAGTTGTAATTAATGAAGGAAAAAATAATCCGACCATCGCACACGATTTGGCCGATTTGGCCAATGGGCTGAAACAAAATTTGATATTGATGATGATTTTCGGATTTGGAGTTAACATAATCCATAAGGCTTTGCCGAAACACCATTACATCACTGCTTGGTGGCTTTATGGGCCGGTGGAATCATTGATTCATATGTCTTCAAAAACGATGATGGGCGGAATGTTACAGTCAACCGTGAACGGTATAGAGACAAGATTTTTTACTTTTTTGTACCCCAATTATGGCTGGCATCTTGCCGATATGTGGTTCTAACAGGATGGTGACACATACCACACAGCGCCTAATACAATTAATTTCCTCAAAAAAATATTTGATGAAAGACTAATCTCTCGTAATGCTCCTGTTAATTTGTCATCGAGATCGTGTGATCCTACTTCACTATAGATTATTTTCTTTGAGGATATGTTAAGCCACTTATCTACGCTGATAAACCAGAGACGATTAAACACTTTTAACACAACATTCTGCGAGTTATTAGCGAAATACGGCCGCAATTGATGCGAAAAGTGATATACTCGCGGTGGCCACATGGCCGAAATCATATTCAAGAATTAATAGCATGAAATTATCTATCCAATAAAACTAGTTTCACTTATATTCAAAACGTTTTTCTTTGTTCTATTTTAATTTAAAATTGTGAACATCAAAAAAACACACTTTATATGACGAAGCCTCAACAGGTTGAGATTCGTACTTTCTTGCATATATACGGAACAATAAAAATTGCTTTTCGGAGCTTGGAATTAGTATAATACAGGCTTTTTAAAATGATTATAAAGTTTTGACATTCCCTTAAAAGCAAAATTTGTTAGGCTCGCGAAACGTGGACAAGCATCGTTGCTAATATGGCAGATTGCTAATGGCTGGAAATGAAATGATAAGACTGTCACGGTGTTAATATTATTTCGTAGGTTGATTAGTAATGTGATTGGACCTAGTTCTAGGTGGACCCGGTTCTAATGGTCATTAACACATAATTCTAGAGCCTAAAATGCCAGAATACTCATATTTTTTTAGACATCTCTAGAAGCATGTGTTCATGGCGATCAGTTTTTTGGGCTTAATTTTTAATTTTATGTCAGTATAGTAATATGAGTAATGCTTTAAAATCCGTATTCCAAAATTATAAAAATTTATTTCATTATTTTCGTTATTTTTTAAATACTTTACGAAATAATTCACATAGATTTAAATTAGAAAAATTAATAAATAAAATGGCACTCTAAAATAATTAATTAAAGTTAGTTATTTATGCCTACCTTTTGTTTTTAGGTTTAAAAAGTGGGATATAAATTTAAAAAAAAAAACTATAATTTCAACCCTGCCACAATTTTTCTGTGTACGACTAAATTTTTTGTTAAATTGTGTAACTACATTTTCCCTTTTTGTTAATTTGTGTAGCTACACTTTTGATAAATGTTAAATACTTCGCTACGGTGATACAACTTAAAGTAGAAGTTTAATGCCGCGCATGCGTGATAACGATTTAGCAATGTCTTGCGCTTAACTAGAGTAATCCTGATAGATCTATACAGTCGCTTCAGTACAAAACATCCACACGTTGAGAACTGAATATACGAACAAAAATCCAAACGTGTTTGACAATGTGTGTCAAAGAACAATATTGAGAAGTAATGGGGGAAAAGGATTCTTATTGCTACGACTGTGGAAGATATTGCGCGTGTCAATATTGTGAAAATATTGCTGCAATCAAAGAATAAGGTTGCCAGCTACGTGAGTACTGTCTAGAGCAGTAAAGGAGAGGTAGGATGCTTAGTACAGGGTGGCTGAGACCAAATGTTACTGACTTCACTCTGCTGTCATTTGTGTAGTTGCCATTTTCGCGCGTCAATTTTCTGACAGATTGAAGTTTGGTTAGTTGTTTACATATGGTCAACAAATAATTGTTCTAAATAAATATCTTCATAAACAAATCGTAATAAAATTCAAACGTAATAGTGTTATTGCACTGTATTTGGGTGGAAATTCACAAACAGCAATAGTTCGTCAGCTCCAGCATTTGAATGTGAATAAAATGTTTGTGTATCGAACCATAACTCGATACAACGAAACTGGTAGCATCGCTAAACGTAACAGAGGCGGTCCTAAAAAGACAGCAACATCAAAAGAAATGATACGAAATGTGAAGAAATGAATCAAACGAAATTCTCGTCAAAGTGCCAATCAATTAGCCGCACGTCTACATGTTTCACGATACAGCACTCAAACCATATTGAAAAATGAACTACACTTGAAGCCCTACAAGATATAAAAAGTTCAAGATCTTACGGAGGCACAAAAAGAAGTTAGGCTTGAAAGAACACGAGCATTGAAGGCCTTGGCCGAACGTGATGAGATTCCAAAAATTGGCTTTTCTGATGAGAAAATTTTCACCATTCAACAGTATGTGAATAAACAAAAAGATCCTGTTTGGTTAGAGCACAAGTCTGACGATAATTTGGACACAAGAGTTGCCATGAGCAAGCAATCACCAGCTTATGTTATGATTTGGGCTGCAGTGACTGCAGATGGACGCACTCCTCTGGTTTTCATCGAACATGGAGTCAAGGTTAACCAAGAGGTGTACCGCCAAAAGATCCTAAACGATGCTTTGCTACCTTGGGTATGTAAACACTTTGGTACGAACCGTTGGACATTCCAACAGGACTCGGCACCGTCACACAAAGCTCGAGCGACACAGCAATTTTTACAAAATTGCGTTCCGCGGCTGTTTTCGTCGAAAGAATGGCCACCATATTCACCAGACTAGAATGCCATGGATTTCTCCATATGGTCCATTTTGGAGAGTAAGGTGTCCACTAAAAAATACGAAAGTGTTGATGCATTGAAGTCAGCTCTTGTTCGAGAATGGAATAAAATTCCGCAAGCTCACGTTCGGTCAGCATGCAATAGTTTCTATGGAAGACTGAATCAAATAATCAGAGCCAAAGGAGGTCATATCGAGTAGTAACATGTTTTTCATAAAATGTAATACGTTTTCAACATATTCCACGAAATTTCAATAAAAAATAATCAAAATTAAAAAAATTACAGCGTTTTCATTTGGTAACACTTGGTCTCAGCCACCCTGTATATTCATAAAAGGTAAAAGGCACATAAATAAAGTTATGATTTATAGTGAATACATTTTTTTACGTATATTTTTTCGATTTTTTTTCAGAATTAACTTGGAAAAACTTGGAAAATTTGCGATGGAAAGGCTCAGCACAGAACAAAGAACCAAACTTGTTCAATTTTATTTTGAAAGTCAGCATTGGATTATTCAGACACAAATATCATATCGAAATTTCTTTCATGTTCGAAATACACCTAGCATTCCAATAATTTTCCGATTGGTTCAACGTTTTTGGCAACAAGGAGCTGTCTGTGATCTTCCGCATACTGGTATGTGAACATTGCTCGGGTGTAGGCGACGCTTTCAGCAGTTGGTAATGTCTAGGCAGTCTTATGTAAAACATAAGTTACACTTTTTCCCATATATTATTTGATTCACGAGTAGAAATCAAATGATGCACACATACGTATTCAATATAGTCGCCGTTTTCAAGAATTTTGCCTAGAAAACAACGATTTTATTCACAAAATCTAAATGAGCGATGTGGTCCATTTTCACCTGAATGGCCACGTGAATAAACAAAATTGCAGAATATGGGGCACCCAAAATCCAAGAAAAATTGTTGAAGATGGAACCTAGATGAAACCACCTTATTAAAGTTAGCCGAAATATTCCAGCCGAAAGATAAAAAAATCGATAATGCAGATAGTGACTTCGCTATATCAGCCGAAAGTAAACAACATGGGCAATGTTATATTATATATATATATATATATATATATATATATATATATATATATATATATATATATATATATATATATATATATATATATCCATCTTGTTGTTCAACTCTGGTCTAAATGTGGAGTAAATCTGAAGGAGATACAGAGTGGTTTTTTGGCAAAATTTCCATTCTCAATGTATTGAAAATTCATTGAACGCTCTGCTGCTCCACATAAACGACCTAGGCCATTAATGCCACTATGACTGTTTGGTAGGCCATCTTGTTGTTCAACTCTGGTCTAAATGTGGAGTAAATCTGAAGGAGATACAGGGTGGTTTTTTCCAAAATTTCCATTCTCAATGTATTGAAAATTCATTGAACACTGAGTTGCTCAAGATAAACGACCTAGACCATTAATTCCACTATGACTGTTTGATTGGTCATATTGTTGTTCAACCCTGATCTGAATGTGGAGTAAGTCTGAAGGAGATACAGGGTGGTTTTTTCCAAAATTTCCATTTTCAATGTATTGAAAATCCATTGAACGCTCTGCTGCTCCAGATAAACGACCTAGGCCATTAATGCCACTATGACTGTTTGATAGGCCATACTGTTGTTCAACTCTGGTCTAAATGTGGAGTAAGTCTGAAGGATATACGTGGTGGTGTTTTTGCCAAAATTTCCATTTTCAATGTATAGAAAAATTGAATTTTCATTACATTGAAAATGGAAATTTTGGAAAAAAAAACCACCCTGTATCTCCTTCAGACTTACTCTACATTTAGATCAAGGTTGAACAACAATATGACCTATCAATCTTAGGTAGTTTATCTGGAGCAACAGAGCGTTCAATGAATTTTCAATACATTGAAAATATAAATTTTGGCAAAAAACCACCCTGTATCTCCTTCAGATTTACTCCACATTTAGAACTCCACATTTGAAATTGAAATATTTGCTGATATCTTTCGGCTGAAGAAAATCAATTAACATTGTCCATGTTGTTTACTTTCGGCTGGGGTAGCGAAGACACTATCTGCATTACCGATTTTTTATCTTTCGGCTGGAATCTTTCGGCTAACTTTAATAGTATGATTAAACCACTTAGATACAACATATTTATTCGAAAACAACGAACAAATTGCGGTTAATGTGAATGGTGTTCAACACCTGGCAATTATTGAAAAAAATTTAAGGTTAGAGGTAGAGAACAATCCAGAACCTTAGTACTAACAAGATGGAGCACAGATCACACAGATTTCGTCCAACTATGGCTTTATTGCGCAAAATTTTTGACAATCAAAATATCGCGTTTTCTGATTTGCCATCGCGCTCGCCCGATTTAACAGCTCCAGATTTTTTTTATTTGGGGCTACCTTAAGGGTAAGGTGTATGCCAATAAGCCCAGAACCATCCAACAGCTTTAAGCCAATATAAACGAAAAGAAATGAGAGCGCTGGGACCTGAAATTCTAAAAAAAGTTGTGGAAATGCTCTGGAAAGAGCACGCCTGGTCGGCGGTAAAGTTTTGGTTACAAAACTTTAATCTTAAATTTAATGAATGCCAATATTAAATAAAATCAGAAACAAAAAGTTATTCATTAAATAAATCATAAAGTTACTTATGCGCCACACTATAGAAGAATAATTTGAGGAGTTGGACGCCGCCAAGTAAGCTTGCTGTCTGAGCAAAATATTTCTTGGAGTTCCCGTGGACTATATAGTGGACTTCAGTGTGTAGGAACCGCACCATCGGACGAAATACTTCCCACTAACAAAAATAGTTAGAGTATAGAATCTCATGTAATTCGATTAACGTCATGCCGTTTACGTTTAACTCCAGAAACAATTTAACATACGAGGTATAATAGAATAAACATTGGTTTGGTTCTCACCGATGCTCCTGTACCAAAAGTGGAATATTATTAGGATTTAAAAGTGAGGAAAACAGAACATCTCTGGTATATATACCCTACGATACACAAAAGTTGAAAGTGAAAAAGCGAAATTTTTACAGATAATTCTACTCATGTGCCAGTAAAAGGATCCGGGAATTTATAACATTTTTGTACAAAAATATTAATTTTATACCGCGATATCCCTTAAATTCCAATACAGTTTAATTTCAATAAAGCTTTTTCGCTGGTATTCATGTGGTAACATAAAATATTTTTAACAGAGCATAAAAATGTTTATTTTTATATTGGTGTGGCACGCCAAAAACGGTTATCGCAATAGTTTTTGTCCCATTAAATGTTTATTATTTTACTATAAAAACGTTTTTACTATAAATACGTATAAAATGCGAATGTAGTATACTAGGTATATGAGCATTGTATTTATTACTAAAAATTACTAAATATGAATGTGAATTTCAGTCTAACAGTAGTAACTATATGCATTAACAAAAAAATGAACAAATACTAGCTCACATAAAAGAGGAAGTATAAAATTTTTAAAATTCATTTTCAGCACAAAAATCGCTTCAACCTACTACGAGTATTTAATAGTTTCCAACGCCATTGTTTTAACTCTCGCTATGCTCCTAATGTTATTTGAATAGTTTGGTACATATTGAAATTGAAACAATAAGCTTTTATACTATTTTTCGTTTTTATGATCCTTCTGTTTGTTTGAACTTAGAGCTCTGTTGATTTGTTGTTGTATTTCATTATACAGAAGCGTTTGATTGCTGTGGGAAGGAATAACAAAACAATTAAATAGCAATAAATTCGTGTCGTATAAAAATGACAGCTCAACTAGATTTGTTGGTATATCTTGAGTATGTCACTATTATTTGATGTTGCTATGTCAAAAAATAAAATAATGGTTTTTAGTGTTGTGCTTAAAACATAGATATGCTCTAGAAACTAGTAAAACATACTTTTTATTTTAAGACATAATCTCTGAGATTTATGATCCTAATTTATTAGTGCCAAGGTAACCTTATTCGAAAACTAATCTTGATGAAGATATGAAGTAAATGTTTTATCGCACATTTTAAATTATTTAAGAAGTCAACGTTTTTAGCATATCCTGGCATATCCGTTGTTGTAAGGTCTCCACAACTAACGAATGATTATTGAGTGTCCTTTGACTTTCCTGTCGAATGGTTGGAATTGTTGGAATTAAACTTTATGAAAACTATTCAAAAACATTAGTTTGGAAAATCATATTTAAGTTCAACCTCCCAAATGCGCCACATTTTGGAGGATTATGAGAGTCAAACTTAAAATCTATCAAGTATCATTTCTATAAACGAGAACCATTTACAAGTATTCCAGAACCAGATTTAAGCAATATTACTTCAAATCGTTTATCTAAATGGTAAAACTTTCATTATCGCCTTCAAGCGTTTTAGTGATCGTAGTCAAGGGACTTCTTACGCGACGTCAAAAATGGCAATCAATCATAATTAACACTAGATTTACTGAAACTCGTCAGTTGACGGATTTCATAAATAATGTTGATAATCTATATGTGGTATACCTATTTTTCCTGAAACCCCTCAAATGACGGATTGTGTAAGTAATATATTTATAGTATTAAAATGGGTTTTTTCGCCCTGAAAATCAGACGTAAAAAGAGAGAGAACATCAGATCATCTTGACAATCTAATTTTATGCATTCGCCTGATTTTATAGCAAAGTAGAAAAAAAAAAAATAATTTCCCATATTCCTTTTATCTTACGTTTAGTTCCCCATATATCTGTATTTTTTACCCTACAAAATAAAAAAATTAGGCGTATGGAGATTGTCTTTGAAAAATATTCAAAAAAGTATTTCTTGTAAACCGGGAATTCCCTGATTTTTTAGTACAGAGAAAAAGCAAATAAATAGAAATAGAACATGAATAATTCGACATATTAGCATTGGGCGCATTCAGACCACCCAACAGTTGGGAACATGTTGAGTAAAATCAAAGCCAACGTCATGAAACTGTTTAGTACTATGAAATTTTGAAATCAAATTGACGATGATTTCACTAATCATGATGCCAACAGTTGGCGGTCCTGAACGCGCGCCCATTGATTGCGAAGTTGAAAAGTATTGCTTTATAGTAAAAAATTATTTCCGATATTTTTATAAAATTACAAAATATTTTTATATATTTTTATATATTTCGAAAATAAATTTAAATTTTCACGGTAACTTGAACATATATTCAAATCAAATATTTTCTTATTTCCCTTATTATTGTGTAGAAAGTAGGGTTAGTATGGCCAAGTGTTGAAAAAGCAATGAATTGCTAGAAAAAAATAACCAGTTTTGTTGAAAGTTTGCCTGATAGCAACCCTGATGATATCGAATCCAAATTGTTTGATAGCAGCACATGCTAGTGAAGTTTATATAAACTAATCCAAGAAATATAACAACAACACACTTATTGTAATAGTATTGGTGAAAGTAAACATTCTGGCGAATTTATATTAAGTAATTTAGAAGAGATGTGATATTTAATTTGGCCTTAGATACATTCCAAAGTCATTTTAAGTCTCTAATTAAAATATTTACATTTTTAAAACTCATGGAACACCCTGTCAGACCCATTACAAAATCATATAACTTCCTTGGGATACTCCTTCTTATTTCAGTAGTCTACCAGAATCACATAAGTTCATGTTAAATGCTTTAAAAATACTTAGAATGACTTTGGAATGTACCTAAGGCCCATAAAAATAACTACATTTTTAAAACTCATGGAACACCCTGTCAGATCCATTACAAAATCATATAACTTGCTTGGGATACTCCTTCTTGTTCCAGTAGTCCACCAGTATTACTGAAATTCGTGCTAAATGCTTAGAAAATACTTAGAATGACTTTGGAATGTAACTAAGGCCAATTAAAATATCATATCCCCTCTAAATTATTTAATATAAATTCGCCTGAATGTTTGCTTTCACCAATACTATTACAATAAGTATATTGTTGTTGTATTTTTGGATTAGTTTGGATACAATTCACTAGCATTAGCAGCACTAGAATTCTGGATTCCGATGAAGGTGAGCTTCCGGATTCAAATAGTGAAAATAAAAATGTTTATAATGCACATCGCAGCCGGAAAAGAATGCGTATTCTTTCATATTCTGAACGAAGATAACATGCAAGTTGCTGATACATTACATAGTGATAATGCTGCCAGAGGAATTGCTGATGATGGTACGGACGGTTTGAGAAGTTATGCAACCAGGTGAAAATAGAGGTAGGCCGCCAGCTTACACTATATTCAAAGATGTCTCAGGTCCAACTCCCTGTGTCAAACGAAACATTATGCTCGGTAAAGTAAGCAGCGCATTTGATTTGATAATTGATAAAATGATGTTAGACCATATACGGCGACGGTTTCTGAAATCAGATTAGATAATTATAAATCCACAATTGCATGTGAAGCAAAATCTATGAAAGCTTCATAATTATGGTCTAAAAGACCTGCTTTTTTCACAAACAATGGCGAGAGGCCAATCCGATAAATTTGCATTAATTTCTCAAATATGGAACAAATTTATTCAAAATTGCCAATCCTGTTATAAGCCAGATGCAAATATAACCATCGATGAATAATTATTCCCAACAAAGGCAAGGTGTCGTTTCACACAATACATACCGAATAAACCGCAGAAATTTGACATCAAGTCGTGGTTAGTATCGGATGTAAAAAGTAAATCTAATAAATGGGTTTGCTTACTTAGGCAAAGATGAAAGACGAGCATCAACGGTACCACTGAGTATTTATGTGGTGGATGAAATGTTACGGTAGATAATTTCTTCACGGGAATACCACTTGCAAAATTGCTTGCAAAAAATACGACGTTGGTTGGCACTATGCGGACAAACAAAAGAGGATTGCCAAAAAATGAAAAAACTAAAAAAGATAATATGGAGCGCTTTTCCACACTCCCTTACAAATTTGAATCTGGTACTTTCACTATTTATAGGTGCAAAACCAGTAAAAAACTACTATTATCGAGCACAAAAAATAAATATGTAAATATTGAATCAAATGATAAGCTTGTCCCAGAGACAATTACATTTTACAATAAGGCTGAATTGTGAGTGGATATGGTAGATCAAATGGCGAGGAAATATAGTGCTGAAACGGGGCACGTAGACGGCCGCTTTAAGTATTTTATAACATATTGGACATTGCAGCTTTCAACGGAAGCATACTATATAAAAAAACTACTGTTATAAATATATCAAGAAAAAGCAAGCGAGTATAGTGATGAGCCTATGATGACTTCCAATCCCTTATCGGCAATACAAAATTTAAATATACGCAAATCTTGTCAAATTGGATATTGAATTGAATTTGAATTCAACAAGTCCACAGCAGTGAAGATGGCCAGGTACGAGTATATCC
The DNA here is from genome assembly GCA_963691935.1 of Nephrotoma guestfalica. Taxonomy (NCBI): domain Eukaryota; kingdom Metazoa; phylum Arthropoda; class Insecta; order Diptera; family Tipulidae; genus Nephrotoma; species Nephrotoma guestfalica. Next base: position 196,828,921 of record OY829914.1, on the reverse strand, counting down.
ACATTAAAATAAGTATACAGGTGACACTAAACTAATTCACAGGTGGTTTACAATAAAATAGTCCAGTTAAAATAAATATAAAATACTTAAAAAATATAAAGAAAAGAGCAAGACAACAAAAGGATAATTTCGGGAAAAAGAAAATTCTCATACCTCATTACGAATGAGTTTCTAAGCTCAAAATTGGTTGAGTGGTTTGCAAAATAAATAAAATAACTGTTTCAACAATATCCAGCCGGTGTACATATAGAAAAGGCAATGGGATCGAGACGGATGGAGGGCCATAGTGCAGATGGTAAATTTTTTTTGTGAAATATGAAAGCTAGAGGGAGAGAATCATAATCCGTTTATAGTAATATCATAATCCGTAACCAATAGAACCAACATCAAACAAAGATTTAAAATATGGTTGTTCGGCGCGTGGACCGACAACATTTTTTGCCAGATTGGGGGGAGCGTCATTTGGAAGCTTTCATCCCATAGAACTGATGGGCTTAACTTAAAAGTTGTTTGGTTAACCCTGACCTCGGTAAAATAGTACCTCTTATTTTGGCCACAAAATGACTGATTTCTATGGCATGTAGTATCCCATTGAAAAGGGCATAAACCAGGAAATTTGTTAAAACAAAGCAAATTTCCAAATAGTCGTTAGTTTTTTTTAATGAATGACATTATACATACTTTTACACATATTTAATATTTCCAGTAAGTCCATAAGTCATTTTTCTTATACCAATTGCATTAAATAATTATATAGTTGGAATAAAATCACATGGCAGAATGCAATAAGAGATATTTCGTGCCTTTACGGGCACGAGATTTGATAAGGTGAGATTTTGGTAGTTAAAAAAAAACTTAAAAATATCATATCTCAGTTACCATGGCACATCAGTTCTACGGGATGAAAGCTTCCAAATGATCCCCCAATCTGCCAAAAAAAATTTGTCGGCTCACACGCCAAACTTCCTGTATAGTTTTTATTTAAATGTGCGCTGCAAGCAATGTTTTATAAATTTTAAATTTGTAATTGTTTAACCATCTCATTAATGGATTTAGTCGATCAAATTGAGGTTATCATAATTAGTTATAAATTCGCATTAATATGTGAGTAATCCATTGAATTCTAGCCTAGTACCAGTTACTGGCATGTCGGATGGACGATGAGCTCGTTTTCCATTCTCGTTACAATTTCTTTCAGGCTGTTTTTATGCAGTCAACCAAAATTGTAGTAACCTAAAATTTCTCCCGTCAACCCTCCTTAAATGAGTCTAATTAATTTTTTAAATTACTAAATTTCTAAATATTTAGGTTTCCAAAATTCTAAATTTCTTCATTTTTAAATAAAATTCTATATTTTTAAATGTCTATATTAATATATTTGTATATTTCTAAATTTCTAAATTTCTAAATTTCTAATTTACCAAATTTCTAAATTTTTGAATTTCTAAATTTCTAAATTTCCAAATGTCTAAATTGCTAAATCTAAATTTAATAGTTTCTTAATTTCTAAAATTCTAAAGTTCTTAATTTCAAAAATTCTTAATTTTTAAATTTCTAAATTTCTAAATTTCTAAATTTCTAAATTTCCAAATTTCTAAATTTCTAAATTTTTAAAATTCTAAACTTTTAAATTTCTGAATTTCTGAATTTATAAATTGCTAAATTTCTAAATTTCTAAATTTCTAAATTTTTAAATCGCTATATTTTTTAATTTCTAAGTTTCATAATTTCTAAATTGCTAAATTTCTAAATTTCTAAATTTCTAAATTTCTAAATTTCTAAATTTCTAAATTTCTAAATTTCTGAATTTCTAAATTTCTGAGTTTCTAAATTTCTAAAATTCAAAATTTCTTAATTTTTAAATTTCTTAATTTCTAAAATTCTAAAATTCGTAATTTCAAAATTTCTAAATTTCCAAATTTCTAATTTTCTAAATTTCTAAATTTCTAAGTTTCTAAATTTCTAAATTTCTAAATTTCAAAAATTTCTGAATTTCTAAATTTTTAAAATTCTAAACTTTTAAATTTCTGAATTTCTGAATTTATAAATTGCTAAATTTCTAAATTTCTAAATTTCTAAATTTTTAAATTGCCATATTTTTTAATTTCTAAGTTTCTTAATTTCTAAATTGCTAAATTTCTAAATTTCTAAATTTCTAAATTTCTAAATTTTTAAATTTCTGAATTTCTGAATTTCTAAATTTCCAAATTTCTAAATTTTTAAATTACTATTACTAAATTTTTAAATTTCTAAATTTTCACATTTCTAAATATCTACATTTCCAAATTTCTGAATTTCTAAATTTTTAAATTTCAAAATTTCTATATTTCCTAATATTTAAGTTTCTTAATTTCTAAATTGCTAAATTTCCAAATATCTAAATTTCTACATTTCTAAAATTTTAAATTTCTAAACTTTTAAATTTAAATTATTTAATTTCTTAATTTCTGAATTTCTGAATTTATAAATTGCTAAATTTCTAAATTTCTAAATTTCTAAATTACTAAATTTCTAAATTTCTATATTTCTATATTTCTTAATTACTCAGTTTCCTAATTTCTAAACTGCTAAATTTCTAAATTTCTAAATTTCTAAATTTCTAAATTTGTAAATTTCTAATTTTCTAAATTTCAAAAATTTCTAAATTTCTAAATTTCCAAATTTCTAAATTTCTAAATTTCTAAATTTTTAAAATTCTAAACTTTTAAATTTCTGAATTTCTGAATTTATAAATTGCTAAATTTCTAAATTTCTAAATTTCTAAATTTTTAAATTGCTATATTTTTTATTTTCTAAGTTTCTTAATTTCTAAATTGCTAAATTTCTAAATTTCTAACTTTTTAAATTGCTATATTTCTTAATTTCTACGTTTCCTAATTTCTAAATAGCTAAATTTCTAAATTTCTAAATTTTTAAATTTCTAAAATTCTAAATTTCTAAATTTCCAAATTTCTAAATTGCTAAATTTCTAAATTTCTAAATTTCCAATTCATTATTTCTAAAAATTGTAATATTGTAAAATTGTAAAATTGTAAAATTGTAAAATTGTAAAATTGTAAAATTGTAAAATTGTAAAATTGTAAAATTGTAAAATTGTAAAATTGTAAAATTGTAAAATTGTAAAATTGTAAAATTGTAAAATTGTAAAATTGTAAAATTGTAAAATTGTAAAATTGTAAAATTGTAAAATTGTAAAATTGTAAAATTGTAAAATTGTAAAATTGTAAAATTGTCAAATTGTAAAATTGTAAAATTGTAAAATTGTAAAATTGTAAAATTGTATAATTGTGAAATTGTAAAATTGTAAAATTGTAAAATTGTAAAATTGTAAAATTGTAAAATTGTAAAATTGTAAAATTGTAAAATTGTAAAATTGTAAAATTGTAAAATTGTAAAATTGTAAAATTGTAAAATTGTAAAATTGTAAAATTGTAACATTGTAAAATTGTAAAATTGTAAACGCAGCACCGCAGCAGGCACAGAGGAAATTAACACTATCAGAGATTTTTTATGAAACGGCGTCGTTTCGGCGATTTCTTGTTTTTTTTCCATGCCTTCATTTCTGGGGCCGATGCACTCCCTGCTCTTTCGCAGTTGTTTTCCCGTCTTACTTTAACACAATTCCTGCCAAATCGAAGACGTACGGCTATAGGACCGATTTAAGATACCATCTGCGCATTGCATAGCTCCATGCCAGCCTATAGTACTGTACATGGAAGATGTCTATATTTGTGTTCCTTTTCATCACAGATCGTAATCTGTTGATGAAAATTTCCTTTTTCATTCTGCCCCTATCGGGTTTCGAATCTGATACCTCCCGATCCAAACGCCACAGCTTTAACCACTGTGCCATTTGGTCGATATTTTTTATTTATTTTTATGAAACGGCGTATCTGAAGGCGCTTTACACGAATCTTAGAACCTTTGTAATTATACGAATGTCGAAATAGCATGAATCATTTTAATTTTATAAAGTGCATATGTTTTTTCCGGCAGAAAAAGCAACTATGATGTCCGAGATTCAGGTAATTTGCCAGAAGCTTCCACGGCGTATTTTTGATAACAGTTGCGGATAATACTAAGAAGTTTGCACGAGCGTATCTGGTTAAAATCCATATTTGGGCAGAAACATAGTTTTGGGTATTTGCATAATTTTCTGTCTACACTTTTAAAAGTGCTCAAATCTTTTGAAGTGTCCAGAAATTTTACAACGCTACGCCCCCAACTAACAAAATACTATTTTGGTAAGTTTATATTGTTTCAGCTGCTACAATAATATTCAAATAATTCACTTGAATCAGGGCAGGTTTATTCAAAATTTTATTGTCATTATTGCAAATATCTGCAATAATTAAATTTTGAAATTATTTAACGGAAAACTGTATCTGCCATCATTTAGATCGCCACGATAAGATGCATATATAGATGAATACAAGAAAATACTTATCAGCTTATATTCTTCAAATGAACATGACACAGTGTTTTTTTATTCATACAAAAATTGCATTCGATTTACAATTTAAATTTAATTTTCATTTCAAATAAGTTTCTGCATATCCTTACACTAAGCGAATCTACTTAAAACTGTATCTAAATGTATATAAGAGATGCAGTTAGATCCATGGTTGTGTTGTCTTGCTATTATACAAAATATTCTTGTACTTTTTTCTAAATTTATTCCAAAGCGACATGCACATGATGATGTTGCTACAGCATCATGGGAACATATCCATATCCATCCAATCTGCATACAAATACAGTCATACATGTCGCTTTTCTTGTTTGTTTATTTGTGCATATTAGAAATTTTAGAATAAATTGAAAATATTTTTGATACCAGGATTATCCTCGTTATACACATATTTTGCATTTGCATTGCGAGAATAATTGCATATTTAAATAATTTCATTTTATGATTCGGTGAAATTTAGTATTCATTGCATTCCCTGCATTTGCTAGTTCTATAAAAAGGACACAATAAAACATCTCACTTTAAAATGTAGCTAATGCTGAGCAGTACTCACTCAGAATCACTTAAATCGTTGAAAATAGCATAAACATTCGTAAAATTACTCGCCATTTACATAAAAACTAATGTTGTTCGAAACTAATTTCAAATCCATTTTCCAAAAGCATATTTTAACAATCATTTCCCATCTACTTTTTGGTGCGATGCGAAAAAACGAGAAATGAAAAATTGAAGGGGTAATAAGACAACGAAGAAAAACTGTATGTACCACCGTATATATGTAGATGAATGAAAATTAGATAAATTATTATATTGACGATAGCTTCAAGATATTTTTATTTTTCATATAACAGAAAAAATTCCTTTTACGCTTTTCTCCGTTGTAACAAGTTACGGATAGATATGGGTTTTGTTGCTGTTTCTGCCGTATCGGGTTGCTCTGTAAGAAATATTCAGACATTTATTTTTTGTATGATAAATGAAAGATGTAAGAAATAAATTATGTACACACCGAGCGTATACACATATACCATATAAATACATATGTGTTTAATGTTTAGCTGATATTCCGTGTGTTTAATAAATGAAACATATGATTATAAATCGTTATTATTATTTCTATTGCTACCATCATTACTGATTAGGGCAATAAGTATAACTATTAAGATTTATGATTGAAAATCGGTAAATTCTAAGTATAAAAACCTCGAAGAGGATTCTACCTCAAGGAAACTACTTCTAGTATTCCAGTGAGATTGCCGGACGTTTAGAAAATCTCAAATTACTCTTTGTCAATTTTATCATCTGCGAATTAACAAAACACGATGTGGCATCTGGACTTGCGGAAAATGAAACAAAAAAAAAAATATAAGAATGTGAATTCAAAATTTATGAAAATAATGCAAGAAGTGCAGTACATCTAGAACAATACTTAATCAATGATTCAATGATTTTCTCACCATGATACATCATCGTTTACTAGGTAATTCATGTTTCGATGCGGGTTCTACTAACATTATATTTACACAACGAGAAACCACGAGGACCTTCCAAGTCAAAGTTTCAAGGATATCTTCGTAAGTTCGATACACAGTAATTGTAATGAATTCAACGATATGGGGGAGGGGGAAAGGGAGAGACTGGTTGAATTTTTTGAATTTTGTAAAAGGGTAAGGCAGCAGAGTTAATAAAGCCTATAACCAGTGCAAACGCGAACTATATTTAGGTTTAAGCATGGGAAATATTTTTAATTATTACTAATAATTTCTTGTTATTGGAGAAAAGGTCTATGATAAGTGATACTATGCCCCCTTAATTTCTCTATAAATCAAATGACTCCTGCAACTACAGTACTCTGATATACAGTGCTGGGAAAAAAAATTGGGCAAACATATTTTATTGCAAATTGGAGTCTTTTTTTGCTAAACTTGCAAAACTATTGAAAGCAATTGGCTTATTATTTCATTTTAAATACATGTATGACGTAATTTTTTGAAAAAAAAAAATTTACCTGCAATTTAGGGGCTAAATCCCGAAAAATGCCAAAATATTCAAAAAACGTTGATTGGAGTTAAAGTAATGGAATAAATTATGCACCTATTTTTTAATTTTTGTTTTCTTTTTTATTGATTTATAAAAGTTCTATCTGTAATATTAATATTTTGTTGGACCGCCTTTTGTGTTTATTACACCGGTACAACCCCGCAACTGATGTGCAAAAAAATTGGTCAAACAATTATTTTATTTTACGCTTACCGTTCTTAGCCGTCATTAGGGTGCAGATGTTTTATTGCCTGTAATTTTTTTTTTTGGTTATAAGTAGTGCATATTTTGTAAGATTAAGTTATTCTGTAAGTGATCCTAGTCAAATAAAGAATAAAGTGCAATTTTAGTTAAAATAAATGGGAAAAGTTAGTGGGCAGTGTAAAAGCAATATGTTGATTTTGGCGCGAGAAAATTTAACCACGCGTGAAATGGCAGAAAGATTAAACATTCCTAAAAGTACTTTCGCGTGGAATATTAAAAAAATGCGAGAGATAGGCAGTACACAAAGGAAGAAAAGCTCTGGAAGACCCAAAAAGACAACATCAGTGGAACATCGTTTCATAATATTACCATGTCGTCGGAACCGTTTTAAAACTTCATCGGACACAAGACGGGAGATGTTGAGCGAGCAACGGGAAAAGAAATTTCAGCCAGCTTAGTGAGAAAAACACTTGTTAAAGCAGGTTTGAGAGCACATAAACCAGTCCAGAAGCCTGAGTTCACATACTATTGAAAAAAAACGTTTGCTATGGGCCCAGGAGCATGCTGTATAAAATAGCGGAAATTTCTCAGCGGAAAATAAGAGATTTCGCTACTCGCCGCAAGTGGCAGCACAATCATAAAAGAGAACTTGTTTTGTTTAAAAATTACCAGCGGAAATTTATTATTCATTTTGTATCTCTTTTTTCACTAAATAAAACACCCCAGCGGAATAAAATATTAAAAGTGATCCTTAAAATGACAAATTGATTGATCTCCGAAGTAAAGGAACTCGGTAAATCAAATCTTGAAATTTAACAATATTCCGTCTTTCCGCCGTACTAAACGAATGACGATGAAATTTGGATAAAAGTATTGATCAGGGGTCCAAAACTTAAAAAACAACTCTAGGATCTGTTCATGCTGGACTAAACTAGGCCATTTCATAACCAATCCTTTTGAAAATGTAAATTTTTTTATCAAATTATTATCAGGTTTTGGCCGATATCTCAAAAACTTCCACTAGTAACCGATACTTTCGGTTGTTTATCTAATAGCTTAAGTCATACTGAGACTACCAGGAAAATTTGGGGAAAATTGATGGATTAGGATTTTCACTAAAATTTATTGATTTTCTGCGGCCATATAAGTTATTTTCAGTTTTTGGCCGCTATCTCAAAAACTTCCACTAGTAACCAATACTTTCGGTTGTTTATCTAATAGCTTAAGTCATACTGAGACTACCAGGAAAATTTGGGGAAAATTGATGGATTAGAATTTTCACTATAATTTATTGATTTTCTGCGGCCATATAAGTTATTTTCAGTTTTTGGCCGATATCTCAAAAACTTCCACTAGTAACCAATACTTTCGGTTGTTTATCTAATAGCTTAGGTCATACTGAGACTACGAGAAAAATTTGGGGAAAATTGATGGATTAGAATTTTCACTATAATTTCTTGATTTTCTGCGGCCATATAAGTTATTTTCAGTTTTTGGCCGATATCTCAAAAACTTCCACTAGTAACCAATACTTTCGGTTGTTTATCTAATAGCTTAAGTCATACTGAGACTACCAGGAAAATTTGGGGAAAATTGATGGATTAGGATTTTCACTATAATTTATTGATTTTCTGCGGCCATATAAGTTATTTTCAGTTTTTGGCCGATATCTCAAAAACTTCCACTAGTAACCAATACTTTCGGTTGTTTATCTAATAGCTTAGGTCATACTGAGACTACCAGGAAAATTTGGGGAAAATTGATGGATTAGAATTTTCACTATAATTTATTGATTTTCTGCGGCCATATAAGTTATTTTCAGTTTTTGGCCGATATCTCAAAAACTTCCACTAGTAACCAATACTTTCGGTTGTTTATCTAATAGCTTAGGTCATACTGAGACTACCAGGAAAATTTGGGGAAAATTGATGGATTAGAATTTTCACTATAATTTATTGATTTTCTGCGGCCATATAAGTTATTTTCAGTTTTTGGCCGATATCTCAAAAACTTCTACTAGTAACCAATACTTTCGGTTGTTTATCTAATAGCTTAGGTCATACTGAGACTACCAGGAAAATTTGGGGAAAATTGATGGATTAGAATTGTCACTATAATTTCTTGATTTTCTGCGGCCATATAAGTTATTTTCAGTTTTTGGCCGATATCTCAAAAACTTCCACTAGTAACCAATACTTTCGGTTGTTTATCTAATAGCTTAAGTCATACTGAGACTACCAGGAAAATTTGGGGAAAATTGATGGATTAGGATTTTCACTAAAATTTATTGATTTTCTGCGGCCATATAAGTTATTTTCAGTTTTTGGCCGATATCTCAAAAACTTCCACTAGTAACCAATACTTTCGGTTGTTTATCTAATAGCTTAGGTCATACTGAGACTACCAGGAAAATTTGGGGAAAATTGATGGATTAGAATTGTCACTATAATTTCTTGATTTTCTGCGGCCATATAAGTTATTTTCAGTTTTTGGCCGATATCTCAAAAACTTTCACTAGTAACCAATACTTTCGGTTGTTTATCTAATAGCTTAAGTCATACTGAGACTACCAGGAAAATTTGGGGAAAATTGATGGATTAGAATTGTCACTATAATTTCTTGATTTTCTGCGGCCATATAAGTTATTTTCAGTTTTTGGCCGATATCTCAAAAACTTCCACTAGTAACCAATACTTTCGGTTGTTTATCTAATAGCTTAGGTCATACTGAGACTACCAGGAAAATTTGGGGAAAATTGATGGATTAGGATTTTCACTAAAATTTATTGATTTTCTGCGGCCATATAAGTTATTTTCAGTTTTTGGCCGATATCTCAAAAACTTCCACTAGTAACCAATACTTTCGGTTGTTTATCTAATAGCTTAGGTCATACTGAGACTACCAGGAAAATTTGGAGAAAATTGATGGATTAGAATTTTCACTATAATTTATTGATTTTCTGCGGCCATATAAGTTATTTTCAGTTTTTGGCCGATATCTCAAAAACTTCCACTAGTAACCAATACTTTCGGTTGTTTATCTAATAGCTTAGGTCATACTGAGACTACCAGGAAAATTTGGGGAAAATTGATGGATTAGAATTGTCACTATAATTTCTTGATTTTCTGCGGCCATATAAGTTATTTTCAGTTTTTGGCCGATATCTCAAAAACTTCCACTAGTAACCAATACTTTCGGTTGTTTATCTAATAGCTTAGGTCATACTGAGACTACCAGGAAAATTTGGGGAAAATTGATGGATTAGAATTTTCACTATAATTTATTGCGGAATATTGTTAAATTTCAAGATTTGATTTACCGAGTTCCTTTACTTCGGAGATCAATCAATTTGTCATTTTAAGGATCAGTTTTAATATTTTATTCCGCTGGGGTGTTTTATTTAGTGAAAAAAGAGATACAAAATGAATAATAAATTTCCGCTAGCAATTATATAACAAAACAAATTCTCTTTTGGGATTGTGCTGCCACTTGCAGCGAGTATCGAAATCTCTTATTTTCCGCTGAGAAATTTCCGCTATCTTATACAGCATCCCAGGAGCATGTTTCTTGGACTCTAGAGATGTGGAACGATGTGATTTTCTCCGATGAATCAAAATTCAAGCTGCATGTTGGAGATGGAAGAATTCTCGTAAGAAGAAAACCAGGCGAGAGGCTTAGCAACGAATGTCTTTTAAGACTTCCATCGAAAAATGAAGGAGTTATGGTCTGGGGATGCTTTTCTGGAAATGAAACCGGTCAATTACGTATCCTTAGTTCCAGCATTACAGCAGCTGTTAATCTGCAGGTCCAACACAACGAATTTGAGCCTTCTGTGTTAAAGCTTTTTGGCGACACTTGGAAATTTATTTTCAACAGGACAACGCTCCGTGCCATGCGGCCAAAGTTCTGAGTTATTAATTTTGAATTGTCTATAGAAAAATTGCCTTTCAGATAAACATAAATAATTTGTTAAAAACTTGTTTTTTTTCTTATCTCTTCATTTAAAGGTAAAAAAGTACTTTGAAGAAAGAAGTATCGATGTGTTGAGCTGGCTCCTGTATAGTCCAGACTTAAATCTCATTGAAAATATTTGGTCTATAATGAAGCTAAAAGTAGCAAGAAAGCACCCAGAATCAATTCAAGCTTTAAAAAGTTTGTTGATGACGATTTGGGAATCCATACCTCCTACGACTTTGAAAAATGTATCAAATTCAATGAATCGGAGGTGTATCGCTGTAATAAAAGCAAATGGCGGTCCAACAAAATATTAATATTAAAGATGGAACTTCTATAAATCAATAAAAAACAAAACAAAAATTAAAAAATAGGTGCTTAATTTATTCCATTACTTTAATTCCAATCAACGTATTTTGAATATTTTGGCATTTTTCGGGATTTTGCCCCTGAATTGCATGTACATTTTTTTCAAAAAACTACGTCATACATGTATTTAAAATGAAACAGTAAGCCAATTGCTTTCAAAAGTTTTGTAATTTTAGCAAAAAAAGACTCCAATTTGCAATAAAATATGTTTGCTTGTGGTTGAATAAACTTTGGTAGTGGTATTGAACAACTGGGGTTTGGTTCAATAGCCGGACCTTGACTAGCAGCCTCTAATGTTGATGAACCACATTTATTTCGCCATTATTGCTAGAACTCACTGGACTCTGCAGGTGGTGATTAGTCAGCGTTGATTGTATAATTCAGTAGAGTGTTCAGTTGATGCTTTAATATTCGGCTGATCGAAGCTAAAATGAGATTATGGTTTTTTAATTAAACTGTTACAACGAAGCTGGTCTCGATTAAATACATTTTTCTTCCCATTTTTTTACTATTCGACCTACTACCCACTTGACACCTCTTGAAAAATTCCTTGTTAAGACGGATTGATTCAGTTAAAACTTGCTTTCATCATCGTCACTGAATCTATGTTGCTCGTTTGGTAGCAGAACCGAGAGTAAGTTTCGAGGCTGCCTACCGTGAAGTAGTTCCGCTGGTGACTTTTGTGATGTTGGATCAGGTGTTGATCGATACGTTGATAAAAACTTCAGCAAAACCAACTGACTGTTTTTCTTTTCCGCAATTATTTTAGAAAATTACGTTTTAAACGTTCTAACAAAACGCCCAGCTTGACCGTTTGACGCTGGATGAAACGGTGCCGTTGTAAGATGAATAATTGAATTTAGCTTACAAAATTCTTCGAATTCCCTAGATACGAGTTGAGGTCCATTATCGGATACAATTGTTTCAGGCAACCCTTCTATTGAAATTTTTTTTTGTAAAGCCAGAATGGTTGTTGTTGATGTAATATTACATATTTCCACCGTATATGGATACTTTGAAAATGAATCCACGCAAATTAATCATATTTTGTTAAAAATTGGTCCAGCAAAATCTATATGTATTCTTTCCCACGGTTTTTTAGCGACCGGCCAACAGGAAAAATTCGCCTTCGGATTACTGGAGGCAACTTGACATGTTTCACATCTTTATACTAATTGTTCAAAGTTTTGGTCGATGTTTGAGAACCAGCAGTATCGTCGAGCAAGTTGTTTCATTCTTGCAGCTCCCCAATGTCCTTCATGCAGCATTTGTAGTATGATTTGTTGGAGTGCTTGTGATATGACAACTCTGGTGTAATCTGTTTGAAGTAAAACGATTTTGTTCTGTAATGAAAATGCAAATGTACGGTCAAAATATGGTTTAAAATCAATTTTGTCTTTATCTTGAAGTTTCTCAGGCCATCCGTTCTGAATAAAATAAGAAACTTTTGATAATATTCGATCTTCTGACGTATATTTTTCGATCAATTTTGCGTTTATTGGAAATTTTGTAATGATTTCATGATTGATCTGATGAGCATTATGTAATTTTGATTCGTAGTCATCAAAGTTGGTATGAGGACCCATAGGTAATCGTGAAAGTGCGTCAGCGTTAGCATGATGTGTGGTATTTTTGTATTTATTGGTATATCCTTGAAGAAGAATAGCCCATCTCCATGCAGCGAGAAACATGTAGCTGTTACCACGTTGGATGGCAATAAAACAACACTGTTAGCAACGGCTGTTGTAAAAAGCAACTCTCTCTGTGGGAAGCCGTTCAATGTATGAACGTTAATAGATCAGGGATCCCAGGTTTCTCTAATTACGGAGTAAACAGTTTAACATAGGCCTACCAATACAGCAAACAACGGTTAGGATCTCAGGAGTTGGAGCTAACACAACTAATAAGGCAAATGCGAGTGTCCAGATTTGCCTTCAACCTCATTTTCATTCCTCATACAGATTGAAGGTCGAAGCATACGTGTTACTAAAGATCGCCACAAATATCCCGGAACAACCGATCGCCAGAAGGTCTGACGATAAATGAAGTAAATTACGCTTAGCGTATCCAAATGTTGATCACCCGGCACCAATTAGCCTACTGTTAGGGGCGGACGTTTACAGCGACTTCATCAGGAACCGAATAATTAGAGGCAGACCAAGCGCTACAAGCACAAGCTTGGGATGGATAATCTCTGGTCCTTCACAAAGCACAATCCAACAGCAGATCGTAGCAGCTCATACGATTAATAAGACAGAAGGAAACATGGAAAAATTCTGGGAATTATAAGAGGTTCAGAAAGACAGTAAAAGCTGGTCGGTAGAGGAATCTTCATGCGAAACACTGTTCAAACACACCACCAAGCGAGGTAAAGATGGCCGATATAGGGTACAATTACCCTTCAAAGAGAGCAAATTGTATCTACTCGGAAGTTCTCGACAGCGAGCACTACAACGATTTCTACACCTGGAAACAAAATTCAGTAAAGATCCAGAATTGAGATCACTATACATAAACTTCATGCGAGAGTACATCCAGATGGGTCACATGAAACAGGTTGACCAAGGCAGAGGGAAATTGTATCTACCCCTTCATGCAGTGGTTAAGGAAACAGCAGACGCTACCAAAATTCGCGTAGTGTTTGATGCTTCGATGAAAACATCCACAGGCATCAGCCTGAATGAGGCCTTATGTGTCGGCCCTCCACTACAGAATGATGTATGGGCGGTCGTTCTTAGATGGAGAAAACATCAGATAGTGTTCTCTGCAGACATCAAAAACATGTACCGGCAAATACTGGTTCAAGAGGAGCATCAGAAATATCAACGAATTTTATGGAAGAAGTACAGCTTATCGCGCTTCTTCATCAAGAGGGAATGGAATTGAGTAAGCGATCAAGCAATCGTCCTAACATATTAAAGGGATTACACAAGGATGAGATCTTGAGCGGCAATCTTTCCATCACCGAAGAGCAATTAATCAAAACCTTAGAGATAGGCTATAGGTCGTCGGCCGACTGCTTCATATTCCAAGTAAATCTTCGACCCTTTGGGATGGCTAGCACCAGTAGTCTTCGGTTGTAAAATAATGTACCAAAGGCTGTGGAGTCTCGACCTAGGCTGGGACGAAGAGCTACCAGCAGAAACAGCTAGACGCTGGGATCAACTCAAGCGCGAGCTGAATTCCTCGCGGCAAATTAAAATACCCCGCTATCTCAACTACGCGAAGGACAACTGTACGTTCGAACTGCAAGGATTCTGTGATGCGTCCGAGCATGCTTACGCGGCTGTACTGTACAGCAAAACCACCATAAATGAGCAAAGTACACTCCGTCTTTTGACTGCGAAAATCAGGGTAGCACCACGAAATTGACGATATCTCGCTTCGAGTTGTGCGCCGCGGTACTGTTGAGTCGGTTAGTGCAACGAGCAAAAAAGAGCCGGGAAGTTAACATAAGTGCAACATCCTTATGGTTCGATTCTATGATTACGCTGGCATGAATTCAAAAACCATCATCATCTTGGAAATCATTTGTCGCACATCGAGTGGCAGAGATTCAGCAAAATACCAGCATCCAGTCATGACATTATATCCGTTCAGAAAACAATCCAGCCGATTGTGCTTCCCGTGGAGTAAGCTCAAACAAATTAGCGACACTCCAGAGCTGGTGGAATGGCCCGGATTTCTTGCAGCACGCGTTCACCACAAGCGAAGATGCGGATTACGAAACAGCGGAGGAGAAGAAAAACGTAGTCACCACACATCTGCATGTGAAAAAATAGAGTCTCAAATTGAAACCTTAATCCAAAGACAATCATCCCTCAGGTCGCTCATACGAATAACAATTCTGATATTAAGATGGCGAACTAAACGAAGGGGACTGATCGACCAGGAAGAGTGGGAATTAGCCTTATCACGGCTAGTAGTAGCAGTTCAACAGGAGGAATTTGCAGCAGAACATTCGCTACTGAAACAAGGTAAACGAATCAAAAAATATTACAGAATTATGTCGCTCAACCCATTCCGAGACCAGGGAAACATAATTCGTGTCGGTGACAAATTGGACAACTCGTTGATTTATCATCGTATATGCGCAAGACCTCAATGTGTAGTATGCTGTAGTGCAGCATATCCAGTTTTTCGTGGTTGGTGACAAGAAGTACGCCCACCGTCTTTGCTGTAGCAGGCAAATATGATGCAAGTCACCGATGTGTAGAACCACACAGAAATTCTGTAAATGAAGTGATACATATCTGACTAAGTTGTTGCATTACAGTCGCATCTTGGTTTGCACCCAGTCGCATCGTTACAAACATCCATCCGATTCCATATGTTGACCTATGGGGTCAAATGGTGTTCACCATTGACTTCCCAGAGATATTTATTAACTTAATTTTGGTGCATTGCATTTTTTTGTAATTTAATAATTGCCACTTCCATCTTATCCTGCAACGTATACCGTGGAAGTTATATTGAGAGTAGTTGCTTGTTCGTTCATCTCCTTTTGGTTCTACCGTAATTTCAGTGTGCAACTCATTTCATTCTTACTTTTCTCTAGCTGGTAGGTCTTTTATTACAAGTTTTGTCATGAGCAAACTTCTGTATCAAATGCATAGACATTTGCTGCAATGTATTGTTATCGTGAGAAATTGAGAATCACATATCTTCAAGATTCGGTTGTTTAAACGAAATTAAACATAAAATAAAGATTAAATTGTCGTATTATGTGTGCGATTGAAAAATTTGCTCGGGTTTCAAAGTACAAAACTTCCAATAACCACGTTTGCCAGATGTACGAGTATTTTACCTGTGATTCTTTCTAGACGTGTCAATTTTTATTTTCTTAAACGATTTTTAACCGGAATTTAAGCAACAAAACGTTTGTTTTAGTGTCTTATTGATCCTGTAAGTTTAAGTCGTTTTGACGGAATTGGAGATCTCTGAGTGGATCTGCGTATAAATTAATAACCGCGCTTTCCATATGTAATTTACTATTGCTTCTTTCTAGGGGTGTCAGTCCTATTACCTACTTTGCATAATAAATTGAACATTGATACCATTTATATTAAGACCATGAAACTCAACTGAAGGACAAATATTCTCTCCCTATCTGACTCGATCAATAAGTATCCATAAAATATATCAAGTAATATTAATTAAGCACGATTGATTGCAATACTTAAATACTATATAACTTAACAATGTTACATTCAAAAGCACGTTCAACATAATGTTTAAAATTTTATTAATCGATTATCGCATGTTATCCGACGGAAAATCGATTTACCGAAATATTGAAATTAAGCATTTTGCAATCTTGTCGAACGATAAAACAAAATTAATAATCATAAAAAATAATGGCAATAACGCCTATAATAATAATAATAATAATAATATTAGACAACAACAAAAAGTTCATTAAACTTTTCTCATTTTAGGTTATCACATTCAAATTTATCCAAGCAATTTTGGTCTGGCTATTAAAATTTATCCGAATCCGATATCGAAAATATTTATTTTATGCGAATTTAAAGACCCAGCTATACAATGAAAATGTCAGGTCGAAATGTCAAATCTTACTACAAATTAACTTGTATTACGTTATATTTTCTTGTTACATATGTGTAACCTAAATAAGACATTTTTCAATTTATCTGTATTGGCAAAGTTGTAAAATGCACATAAAATAACTAACATTCGCTTTGGCTCATCTCTCAAGATACAACCAACTAACAGTAATAAAATATGTATGGTATGTACCCGAGTACACCACAACAGAATAATGAAAATGCTTTTTGTGGAATTTAACGTGGTGCTTATATGGTTTAATGTTTAGTGTTATGTACATGTCAAATAAAATAAAGTAAATAATCATCATCACCTTAACCAATTTATCATGGACTCAACAACCAACCCATTAAAGATTAATTTATTATTTTATATTACATGTATGCTGAGTGGTTGTGAGTTTGCTTATGTGTTGTCTAATATGGTTCTAGGTGCAACGCGTATAAGCACACTAAGCACTATGAGAACATCAGATAGCAAACAAATGCAGTTTTAAAGTTTCAGCACGGGACACTGAGAGAAATAATTGCCCACAGAGATATAGTTTCATAGATTTTTAGATATAAAATATATCTCGTTTTGGGACAAGAATATTTTATATCTGTAAAAACGAAAAATATATCTAACTTTGTATAACGTTGTATAACATATCTCTTTTAGCTCGGAATATAATCCTCAAAGCTAAATCAAATACTAAATTCGTAATAAAATATATCGATAGCAAATATATGAATTTCCCCAATTTTACATAATTATATAACTGGACAAGGTATTTTACATGTTGAACGAAGTTTTATGTTCATCTTAAATTCAATATTTAATTTAGCCATTTAAGATGTCTTACACATTCAATTTGGATGTTTTTATAACTCAACATAATTTGACATTTATCATTTTTATTTTTTTATGATTAATTTTAATATTTGTCCATTAATACATTGGTTCAATCCAAATCCAATACAAAAATGTATTGTCCTCAGATCAGATAAGTCATATCTGAATCTGATTCATCAGAACTCTGGTTAGAGTTCGTCTTAAAAAAAAATAATATGTAACTTTTAGAAATATAAATTATTTCCCACATCACAATAAATATGCTTTACGGCGATATATTTTATTTGGGCTTGGTTAAAATATTTATCTCTGTTACACATAAACTGTAGAACTGAAATAGCTAAATATTCACTTATAGAACAGGTAAAATTATTGCTAATGTAGCAATTTGAATACCTCATTGTAATAAAGATATGCATTTTGAACCGATTAGGCTGTTTGAGACATATTTTTTATCGAACTTGGTTAATTTTAATACACATGCTTCTATATTTATTTCCAAATCAGTCAAATGTTGCAGATATAAGTAAATATATCTAACTATATCGAAAATAATTTTTTTTTTTCAGTGCAGTTACTCAAATGTAAATCTGCAAAAATATCGAGATCCAAATGATTCATGATTACTTCACTAAAATTATTATCTTTTTGTCAAATTCGTTGTCGAGTTCAACATCAACAGGGCATCGACCTGCACAAATATTATAATTGTAATGTAGTATGTACATACAGTGCTGGGAGAAAAAAGTGGGACAAACGAATTTATTGCAAATTGGAGTCTTTTTTTGCTAAAATTACAAAACTTTTGAAAACAATTTGTTTATTGTTTCATTTTAAATACATGTATGACGTAATTTTTTGAAAAAAAAAATTTACCTGCAATTTAGGGGCAGAACCCCGAAAAATGCCAAAATATTCAAAATACTTTGATGGGTGTTAAAGTAATTTAATAAATTGAAAACTTATTTTTTATTTTTTTGTTTGTGTTTTATTGATTTATAGAAGTTCAATCTTTAATATTAATATTTTGTTGGACCGCCTCTTGCTTTTATTACAGCGATACACCTCCGATTCATTGAATTTGATAAATTTCACAAAGTCGCAGGAGATATGGATTTCCAAATCGTGATCAACAAACTTTTTAAAGCTTCAATCGATTCTGGGCGCTTCCTTGCTATTTCTAGCTTCATTATAGACCAAATATTTTCAATTGGATTTAAGTCTGGACTATACGGGGGCCAGTTCAACACATCGATACTGTTTTCTTCGAAGTACTTTTTTACCTTTAAATGAAGAGATAAGAAAAAAAACAAGTTTTTAACAAATTATTTATGTTTATCTGAAAGCCAGTTTGTCTATCTACAATTCAAAATTAATAACTCACCACTTTGGCGGTATGGCACGGAGCGTTGTCCTGTTGAAAAATAAATGGGCAAGTCTCGCCAAAGAACTTTAACACAGAAGGCTCAAATTCGTTCTGAAGGACCTGCAGATAAACAGCTGCTGTCACGCTGGAACTAAGGAAGCACAATCTACCGGTTTCATGTCCAGAAAAGCATCCCCAGACCATAACTCCTTCATTTTTCGGTGGAAGTCTTAAAAGACATTCGTTGCTAAGTCTCTCGCCCGGTTTTCTCCTTACGAGAATTCTTCCATCTCCAACATGTAGCTTGAATTTTGATTCATCGGAGAAGATCACTTCATTCCACATCTCTGGAGTCCAAGAAACATGCGCCTGGGCTCATAGCAAACG
This sequence comes from Nephrotoma guestfalica, assembly GCA_963691935.1. NCBI lineage: Eukaryota > Metazoa > Arthropoda > Insecta > Diptera > Tipulidae > Nephrotoma > Nephrotoma guestfalica. The sequence goes on along the minus strand of OY829914.1, from coordinate 196,809,728 downwards.
TTTTTTTTCACTAGTAGTGTGAACTCAGGCTTCTGGACTGGTTTAAGTGCTCTCAAACCAGCTTTAACAAGTCTCTTTCTCACTAAGCTGGCTGAAATTTTTTTCCCGTTGCTCGCTCAAGATCCTGTCTTATGTCTGATGAAGTTTTAAAACGGTTCCGACGACATTGTAATATTATAAAACGATCTTCCACTGGAGTTGTCTTTCTGGGCCTTCCAGAGCCTTTCTTTTTTTGTGTACTGCCCATCTCTCGCATTTTTTTAAGATTCCTCGCTACAGTACTTTTAGGAATGTTTAATCTTTCAGCTATTTCACGAATGGTTAAATTTGCTCACGCCAAAATCAACATATTGCTTTTACACTGCTTACTAACTTGTCCCATTTTTTTTAACTAAAATTGCACTTTATTCTTTATTTGCCTAGAATCACTTACAGAATAACTTAAACCTTACAAAATATGCACTATTTATACTCAAAAAAAAAATTACAGGCAATAAAACATCTGCACCCTAATGACGGCCGAGAACGGTAGGCGTAAAATAAAATAATTGCTTGACCAATTTTTTTGCACATCAGTTGCGGGGTTATACCGGTGTAATTAAAACAAAAGGCGGTCCAACAAAATATTAATATTAAAGATTGAACTTCTATAAATCAATAAAACACAAACAAAAAAATAAAAAATAAGTTTTCAATTTATTAAATTACTTTAACACCCATCAAAGTATTTTGAATATTTTGGCATTTTTCGGGGTTCTGCCAATAAATTGCAGGTAAATTTTTTTTTTTCAAAAAATTACGTCATACATTATTATTTATTCATTATTTAAAATGAAACAATAAACAAATTGTTTTCAAAAGTTTTGTAATTTTAGCAAAAAAAGACTCCAATTTGCAATAAACTCGTTTGTCCCACTTTTTTTTTCCTAGCACTGTATATAAGTAAGCATGCTTGTAGCATGCATAATGTATAAGCTTACTCATCAAATTATGGTATGAATTGGCTAGTGACATATAAATTCAATAATACAACATTTTTTTCCCTAAAATAAATTTTTACAATTAAAATTTTGAAGTAAAATTTCTTTAGGCACGGGGAGGCTTGGGGAGTAAGCTGGTGAATGCGTTACGAAAAATGGAATAATATCATAACAATAAAAGCAAAACGAAATCATTTTCCTTTAGTATCAGGATTTGCCATGCCAATTCATAAATCCCAAGGTGGAACATTCAATGAAGTTGTTAATGAATATCAAAGGACTCATTCTCTACTATTACTATGTTGCTCTATCACGAGTTACCAGTATTGAAGGACTGTACATAGTTCCAATAGACAATGATAATAGATTTTATCATGGTCGAAAAAATGATACATCAATCATATCTTTACCAGATGAATTTCGCAGATTATCGTTGAATACATTGTCAACAATAGGAAGAACGATTCCTGATTTCATGAATGAAATCCAAATATGGTTGAAAGTGGTATGGAAATTGCGTTGTTTATGAACGTAATTTTAGTTCGAACTAATCGAGGTGTTAGTAACTTACAACGGAAAATTATAGAAGTAATGAATAAACATCCCGAATTTGATATAGTGGATATTACGAGAAAAATGAGTGTAGATATGTTGAATAGTGTAGAGATGAGTAGTCAAGAGGCCGCTTGGTATCTGCTCAGAGAGCCAATGTCGAAGAGCTCAGTTGTTGTCATTTATATAAATACGGTGTGACCAACTGAACGACAAAGGATTCGAAAGACCCAAAAAGAATTGAGTTAACATGATGAAAATTCCACAGATATTTGGAAGAAAGATTGGTTTGATAAATATCAACGACGACCCGATGAATTGAGTAACATTACTCTAGCACAATTCGTTTCTAAATATTATCAAAAAACAGTGGTGTTTACGCTGAGAGAATAGTGCCCACAGTTATTCGATTTCGAAATTATGATATTGCACAAGATTACAATGAATATAAACGAGAAATGGTTACGTTACACATTCCATTTAGAAATGAAGATGCTGAAATTTTCGCTGAAATGATATTTATCAATACCTACGATGAAAATGAAGTAAGAGAATTTTGGAAAGAAGAATAGAATTCGAATCAAATTTAGACATCGATAAAACGATTGAAATCTGTCGACAATTGTGCCGTGAAGACGGGAATTCAGACGATGATGGATGCACAAATGCAGACGTTAATATGGATCTTCACTTAGCAACATTGAGTAAGTTAGGTGTTATTGCGAAGAAGAAAGATAATATTATGGAACTAGATCAATTCCGTCAACTAATGAGATCTGCAAATGAAAAACAAAAAGAATTCCTTCTTCATGTCATCGACCACGTCCTGCCTTCAAATTAATCACCACTACAAGTATTCTTTACTGGACCTGCTGGATGTGGAAAATACTTCACCATAAAACTTGTAATGGAAATATACAATAGATATTTAGACAATGATGGGTATTACAATGCATACATCACATGTGCATCCACTGGCAAGGCTGCAGTTGCTATCGATGGATCGACCGTACACACTGCGTTGAAAATATCGCTATCAAAACTACTTCCATTATCAACGGAGACGGCAAATCAATATCGTACTATGTTCAGATATGTAAAAGTCTTGATCATAGATGAAGTGAGCATGATTGATGCAGAATTATTAGCTCAAATTGATGCTAGATTAAAACAAATAACAGGGAATTTTGAAACGAATTTCGGTGGATTAGACATGATTTTCATTGGTGATTTACGGCAACTGGCGCCTGTTCGCGCCACACCAATATATATATATATATATATATATATATATATATATATATATATATATATATATATATATATATATATATATATATATATATATATATATATATAATAATAATAACAGCCAAAACAGCGTATGGCAGCACCAGTACTATGGCGAGGATTAAAATTTTACCAATTGACAGAAGTCATGCGACAAAGTAATGCAATATTTTCATCACTACTCACGAAAATCGGTAATGGCACGATATTAACAGATAACGAATTAGCAATTATTGAATCGGGATTCTTTACAAAGGAACAGGCTGATCAATCATGTCCACATGGAATTCGTCTCTTTCTTCCTAATAATTTCGCCAATGAATACAATAATACGATACTGAAACGTGCAGATTATAAAATAGTATCAATAGCAACAGATTTATTTTTTGGATGTCAAAGTACTGAACAGGAAGCTTTTGTCAAACAGAAATTACACAAAATGTCAGTTCTCGATACTGGCGGTTTACCGTACGAAATTGTTTTCGTTCTGTACAAATCGTACATTATCACCACAAACATTGATGTATCAGATGGATTGGCAAACGGTGCAGTTGGTAAATTAGTACATATTGAACAAAATGAAGTTACACGAGTATGGTTAACTTTTAAGAATTCACGAAAAGTTGTTCAAACACTTCGACGAAAAGCTTGCGGTTACGTTGCGACACATAATATTGAAAAACATGCCGTCCCAATAGAACGCAGAACATCTACCATTGCGATGAATAATAACAAAACAATAAACGCAAAACGAAATCATTTTCCTTTAGTATCAGGATATGCCATGACAATTCATAAATCCCAAGCTCTATCCTCAGCTCTATCGCGAGTTACCAGTATTGACGGAATGTACATAGTGCCAAAAGACAATGATAATAGAATTTATGATGGTCGTAAAAATGATACATCAATCATATCTTTACAAGATGAATTTCGCAGATTATCGTTGAATACATTATCAACAATAGGAAGAACGATTCTTGATTTCATGAATGACGGAAAAAAGTTTTCCATGATTACTTTCAATTGCCAAAGCCTCAGAAAACACATGTCGGACTTGAGCGATCCCGTAATTGATTCAAGCAATATTTTGCTTCTATCAGAAACCTGGTCAAATGACGATGAAAATGTTGACATCCCGAATTTTGATTGTATTGCGAAATTTAAGCGTAAAAATGTTAGATCAGCAAGAGTGGCATTTTATCCGAAATCAAATGACGTCTCGAATATAGTAACTTCGAAAATGGACATTTTATTACGACATATTCGTGAAATCGATATTGGTCAATCATCAATTGGTGATATATGTGCTGCTCACTGTGTTTTGGACGATGGAACAAACATCATAATGGTAGTTGCTTACATTTCGCCCAATAACACAGTTACTAATATTATAAAGTTTTGATATAAAAGACTTATGAGTAAATCATCGAGTAGGCTCTGAAGAATTGGGAGTAAACTATCATACATTGCCACCAATTTTAGCAGAAGATTTCAGTGTTAATTTCTCGTCCGAAGATGGAAAACTCTTTGTAAACTTTCTACAAGATAAATTATAACTACAAATGAATAATAACCGAAATGAGCCTACCACAAGACATGGGACAACAATCGATGAAATTTTCTCTAAATATCTTTCTAATTTTCATTCGAAAACATATGTATCTTATTTCTCATACCATAAGCCTATTGTCTCGGTGGCCTATAGATGGAGCTAAAGAAGTTTTACTTCAGTCGTATGGTCTAAAGCACACTCACTTTTTTTTGTATATAAAGAACTAAATTCTCAATAATAAACCAGAACGAAACTGTATCAGTAACGTTTCAGTTATGTTTTCAAAAAAAATTTAATTCAGAAATAGTGACCTCTCACCAGCGGTAAGCCCAATATCATCTGAAATTAAACATTGGTCCTTCAAGCCATTAAAACAACAGTTTACATTAAAAACAGTAAACAAACAAAACTTAAGAACAACAACAAATCTTAAGTAAAGCACCTGTACATATCACAATAACAATAAAAATGGAAAGCATACTCCAGCAACAAGATGAAGCAGGTAACAAAATCGTCCAAATGGAAACAAACTACCATAAAGACGGGGAGGATAGGAAAACGACGACATATTTGGGAAAAAGGCTGACAACTCTAAAGACGATTTATAACGACTACGTCGATAATGATAAGAAAATCCTGGCCATTCCAAAGAATATATAAATATAAAATTAAAACAAATAGAAAATGACAGGACACAGACAAGAAGTAGCAAACCAACACACTGTGATCTTAATAGAAACAGAAGAAGACGAGCAAACGTCTGACCAGTTCAAAAAAGATTATTTTGGCCAGCTTCAAGAAAAAGTAGAAACCACAATGATCGAGTTACAACGATTTCACGGCGATAATACAACTACGTCAGAATCAGTCCAGTTGAAACTGCCAAAAATAGAACTACCAAAATTTTACGGCGAATATTACCGATGGGAAACATTTAAAGATATATTCACAGAAATGATTCATAAAACAACAAAATATCTGACACCTTCGAAAAGGAGCAGCTCAACTCATAAGTCATCTAACAACAACAGGTGACAATTACCAAACAGCCTGGAGCATAATACAAAATAGATATAACAACGCGAGGTTACTCGCCAACCATCAATTCAGTGCGCTATTATCACTAACAACAATTCAAATGGCGTCCGCACAAGCGGTAGGGAACGATACAGCAAAACAAATTCAGAGACATTCCACAGCTAGAGGAAGTTTTCAAATTCCTTGGAAAAAGATTTCAATCACTAGAAGCCATGGGCAGCAATAAAAAAACGGCAAGCCGGCCACAGTATATACCACCACTAAAACGGGCCTATACCACAGCAAGCAGAACATATTGGGTAAATGGTTGTAAAGCACGACACAACTTGGATCAATGTCAACAGTTCAAAAGTATTTCAACATTAGAAAGATCAAGGCTAATAAATGCAGCAAGCCTTTGTGTACGTTGCCTCACATAAGGGTCACATAACAACCTACTACACTTCAATAACGCATTCTCAAATGGCGGAACCGGAGTTAAAACGCGAAAACCCTCATATAGTAAATCAACAGGGACAAGTTTTGTTACCAACCGCAGTAGTTAAAGCCATAACTTGCACGAGAAATCAGATCTTGCTAAGAGCATTAATCGATCCTGGATCACAGGTGACATTAATCTCATCGAAAGCTGCTATCGTACTCAACCTTAAGAAAAAGAAGGTCAACGTTTCTATCTCCAGTATAAGAGGAAGTAAAGCAGGTGATTGTAAACATACAATCAATATACAAATCTTGTCAAGATTTGAAACCGAGTTTTAGCTAAATATCGAAGCCTTGATATTTGATAAACTCAACCAACAGTTACCGGATCTCATACTTGGTGCAGACTATTATCCAGCAATCATAAACAACAACATCATAAATGGTCTTGAATTCGAACCAATGACACAACAAACTGAAATCGGATGAATAATAATAGGCAGCAGAGGCGGCACCACAACAAACCAACCAACAACAGTAATAGCTACTAAAGGCATAGAAGATCCATTGAAATTACTCATAGAGGTAGATTCGATACCAGAACACAGAATTAATACGGAAGAGGATGACATGGTTGAACAACATTTACAGTTAACCTCAGAAAAGGGATCAGATGGAAGATATGTGGTAAGAATTCCATTCAAGGATAATCGTATCAAATTAGGAGAATCCAGAAAAAAAGCCGCTGCCAGGCCAATACAAATAGAAAATCATCAATTTTTATGTATTCCTGCATATACATAAATCTAAAGCACATGGAACTCTGGCAGGAAGAGGTTGAAGATCACAATGGCTCTCTCCATTAACAGTTAAGAATTATGGTTAAACGGAATAAAATGGAATGAAGACCTACCAAAACATATTAACACAAAATGGATAAAACATAAGGCAGAAGTAAGTGATATCAAAAACATAATAATTCAAAGGTGGATAAATACAACTGAAAATACCGACAAAGAGCTTCACGGTTTCGCTGATGCTTCGGAATACGCATATGCCGCTGCTATATACTGTCGAACAGTAAACCAAGATGGAACAATAACAACACAACTGTTAACATCGAAGACAAGAGTCGCTCCAACTAAAGTGAGGTTGTCAATTCCTCGACTAGAGCTTAATGCAGCGTTATTATTATCAAAACTACTTAAACGCGTACAAGGAGCCTTAAATCTAAACAACTGCAGGATGTATGCGTGGTCAGACTAATTGCACTATGTTGGATCAGGCAAACAGAATTTCTGCAGTAAAATCCTTGATACCAACCACAACATGGCATCACGTATAATCAGGCGACAGCCCAGCTGATATAGCTTCACGAGGCGCACCACCATCCGCACTAGCTAACAACAAATTATGGTGGGAAGGACCAGACTTTCTGCGACAAAATATAACTAGTTGGAAGCAAGTCAACAGTTCTTCACTTAGTTATACACATCATCGTGAAGAATTAGAAGAGAAAAATTCAAAACTAATGACAATAAGCAGAGAAGAGCACGTCTTGAATGAATTATTTGAGCGATGTTCAAATTACAACAGATTAAAACGCATAGTAGCGTACTGTAAACGATTCATGAACAATGCCACGCACGGCAGCAATAATCATAAGCAGCTAACCGGTTTAGAACTACGGGATGCGGAAACAACAATTCTCATTACAAAAACAAGATTTTTCTAATGAAATTAGCTGTCTTAACTAGGCTAAACAAATTAGCAAACGAAGCAAGCTACTATCATTGAATCCAACTTTAGATGAAAATGGCTTGTTACGATTAAATGAACGACTTCAAAATTCAGCATTATCAAGGTTCAGCAAAAGCACAACACAATCTTGTAACACAAAGAATTATAGAAAATGCTCATATCACTACCTTACATGGCGTGCCCAACTAACATTGTCGCATTTGAGAAACAAATATTGGATAATTGACGGTAAACGTTCCGTACGTCGAGTAATTTAAAAGCTGCTAGAGTACGGCCAGGAAGATCGTTCGGAAAAAATGAGTATCGATTATGCTGGCCCCATTCAAGTAAGAACAACCGAGGTAAGAGGTCACAAAACTCACAAATTTCACATTGCACTATTTATCTGCATGGTTTATTGGTGCTTACAAACGATTTACATCTAGGAAAGGAGTATGCACGGATATCTACTCTGACAATGGAACATACTTCATTCGAGCGGACAAGGTAATGTTAAAAGAACACCATCGCGCAATAACCACATTACCGGACGAGATCGCCACTATGATAGGCAACGACGAAACCAATTGGCATTTCATACCACCCATGACACCCCATTTCGGTGGCATATGGGAAGCGGGCATTAAATCTATCAAGTTCCATTTAAAACGAATCATAGGAGAAGTAACCCTCACCTTTGAGGAGCTTTACACAGTAGTTACACAAATCGAGGCATGTCTAAATTCTCGACCGCTAACTCCATTAGCCAATAATCCAACAGATCTATCAGCATTAACACCAGAACATTTTTCGATCGGTTATTCTCCCATTCACTGCCGGTCGCTGATACTCTTTAAAAACAAGATGGCACCTTGTTGAGAAAATGGTGTAAGGCTTTTGGAAAAGATGGCCCTCTGAATATCTCCACCAAATACAACAACGAACTAAATGGAAATGTAGCCAACCGAACCTACAGACCAACGACTTGGTGTTACTAAAGGATGACTAACAACCAACCACACGTTGGAAACTAGGGCGAACTATCGAGACACATGCCAGATGCGATGATTTAGTTCGAGTAGCTACAGTGAAGTGCGAGAATAATACGCAAATATCCAAGAACTCCGAGAGGATTTTGCGGCAGCAACCTCATCGACAAGTGAAAACCCAAAGCAAATTGTAACATCTTATGCTTGCGGCTTTGTCCATGTGTTGCATTTCGGGGCTCGCTCAGGCCAACATAGCCATTACTACATTCAACCATTCTACAGGCATACACTTTGAATCAATAGGCAGACTCGAGATGGTAGCCATGAAATGGTCACTAATAATCTATAATAATATGAAATTGAAGCATTCAAGCCCGCGCAAAGTCAACTGAAGAAATCATGCATAGACGTTGTTGAAATAAACTGCGAATTAATTTTTCAACAAATTCAATGGCAGTTCAACAATTCGGAGGCAGATAATGAATTATTATTAGTGAGCAATAAGGAAATGCGCAGACCATAACGAGGTTTAGGCGACACAATAGGCGTTATGTTATGCGACATGTTTAGGATTCTTACAGATCGTGCATCAAGAGAATATGAAAATCAATTTGAAGCCAGAAACAATGATCAGCATCAGTTAGAGGCACTGATAAGAAATCATACCACAATATTAGACAACACAGTTAAGCTAATAAAGCATAACTCAATTCTTACCATGAAATCATTAAACAAACTGATAAATGATTCATACGGGAAAAGCAAATTCGTTTAATCTTAACTTCAAGCACTGAATTGATATTAATATTGAAAAATTTGGAGTACACGCAACAAGCCTTACTTGACGTAATCCATAATGCACACAAGAACATTTTGCACCCTTCATTACTCTTCCCGGCTTAATTAGATCAAGAGCTCAACACTATTAAAAGACATAAACCAGCAACGATCAGCATACCCCGGCATGGCATTCCGGATCTTCTTCATGTATATCATAGCATGAAGATACGCAGTAGAGTAACTCCAAGAAACATTATAGCAGACCTCACCATTCCACTATCATTTACACGGGAGTACACATTGTTAGCCGTTTTTCCAGTGCCTAATATCGAACACAAGAATTCGCAGTCTTACATCGACACCAAGGCAGAATATTTGGCAATAGATGCTCACCGAGAACAGCTCGCATTAATGACTAGAGAGCAAGTAAAAAATTGTTAATCATTTCAAGGAAGAAGATTTTTGTGTCAAATATCGCATCGTGAGTAGCCAAGCGAAGAGCGAGGTGGCAATCCTACAACGGAAGATGAATCTTGAGAAATTATGTTCCACCGGAACCGTAAATGCTTCAAATCACTGGATAAAACTTAATGCCAACAATCAGTGGGTATATGCCATTCACAATGAAACAACAGTCGATGTAATATGCGATCATGAAAGCAAATCGTATAACCTTCATGGATCGGCTATTTCAACGTGAAACGCTGAACAACGTAGAACAACGTGGTGATACCGTACGGTATAACCACCACCAAGGTCTTCAATCGAGAATCGTGGTTACAAGAGCAGACCAACAACCGTAAAGGACATCAACCAAATTACGGAGTGTGCATCACAATTTTTCATTTTTAATTGTAACGTAAAAGAATTTGAATTGGACTGTTGAGTTGAAACCTTAATGAATTCGAGCATCAATTTATTGAAGCGGATGAGTTACATACCGAATAATCTTCACGACATAATCTGTACATAATTACATTCGTTTACGCAACTTTGTTTAAATATTTTCATTTTCCGAGACGCTCACTATAATTTCTATTAATCTAAGAAAAGAAAATTTCCGTGAATGAAGCAGCGGCACCAATACCGCAATTTTGGGGAGATCTTCCAGAATTGTGGCTTAAACTACTTGAGTCATTGGTAAAAATCAAACGATTTATTACTGATGAAAACCGATTCAATTTTGCGATAGCTCACCTACCAATGGATGTTATAGCTCCCTGTAGCCAATATCGTACGCATTCCTCCTGGTACGAATAAGTATGAAGCACTGCGAGACGAAATTATTAAACGTTGATTCATGTCAAAACAGGGAAGAATTTAAAATTGTCTTAAATCCACCGGTATGTGTGATTTCATTCCATCAGGTTTTTACAGACATCTCAAGGAGAAGGCAGGTTAAGCCGCGACTACCGGATTCAATCAGGTCTATACAGTACCAATGCGTGAGTCCGGTAAATTTATTAATCTAATAAAATTCGCTAAACAAACCTAATTATGTTTGCAATGCTTTCGATCATGGATCCACGACACATCCGAAATCTAAAACAGATCAGTCAGAAATTTCACTTGCAAGCCTACAGAAATCTATTGATCAACTAACAATTGTAGGTACCACAAAATATTTCGTAACAGAGCCAGGAAATGAGAAGGTTGTACATATGGGAAACAGTCTAACTCGCAGACACAGCCCAATGCGGATGTTTTACAATCGTCGCCTAACTATATGTCCGAAAACTAGGTTACGATTTTTCATTGATACCGGTGCGGATGTTTCAGTTGTACCAAAAACTAATTATGAAAATCGTCCGCACGATTCAGAAATTCGATTAGTCGCAGCTAACGGGTCCACTATTATCACATACAGAAAAACCTGTTGGTTCTCGCAATCATCAGTTAGCGCGATAAATGAAACAGTCTTTGACGAGACTACACCTCGATTATTTTAACCATCAAGGTTGCACCATTTTCACAAAAATTGAACATGTACGCGCTTCTCACCAAATACCAGTTGCGAAAGAGGATATCTGCAAAACCACTATTACCAGAGCGTTTGGCATGTATGAGTTTACAAGAATGCTGTATGAGTTAAGAAACGCAGCACAAACGTTTCAACGACTAATGGATGAAGTAACAAAGCGTTTCGATTTTGTACATGTTTATATCGACGACATATTGGTGGCCAACAAAGACGAATCAGAACATAGAAATTATTTAAATATTTTATTGGCACGTTTAGAAGATTAAGGCCTCACAATCAAGCTGTCAATCAATTAATTATTACCATCGCTTCATCCCTCATTTTCTTCAGCCGAACATCTAGCTCACCGCAATCGCAACTAAGTCGGAACCCAGTCCTCGACAGAGTTGCCAACACGATTACATATCTCAATTTACATCGGATATACGATACGTGAAAGGGGAAAGTATCATTGTGGCAGATACTTTGTCACGACCAAATTAATTCGAAATATCTAGCTCTTTTAGAGCAAAACAAAAACTCTCATAGTGTACGATGCAATCTCGAACTCGTACCCGATTTTAGATCAGGTATTTCTCTTTGGCGCGAAACTTTTACGAGTGCAAAACGAGCCTACATCGAGGTGGTTTACGGACTTTCTCATCCAGGAGTTCCTGCCACACGAAAACTTATCTCGTCCATATATTTTTGGCCTAACATGAAGATACGGGGAACTGGTCCAAAACGCATGCATCGCTTGCCAGAAGTCAAAAGTTAACTGACGTACTCACTCTGAATATACGGACGGTTTAATATTCCTTCTGACAGTTTTCAACATATACATTTGGGCCTAGTACGACGATTACCTCCGTCAAACGAAAAGGTTAACGATAATCGATAGATTTGCACGCGGGTCAGAAGCAATTCACTTGGCAGATATATGAAAGCTTACACCGTAGCGACAGCTTTCCAGTATATTTGGAGATTTGGCATTCTACTAGAGATATCCGCTCACCAAGGTAGTCAGTTCGAGGACAATCTGTTTAAAGAATTAATAAAATTGTTAGGTTGTCACAGAATACGCACAACAACGTATCACCCACGCATCAATATTTGCTACATCGAACACCATTAGTTGGAGTGAAGAACTGCCGTTCCTTCTTCTTGAAATTCAAACCTCGATAAAAACTCATCTTGGGTTACAACTGATCTTGTCTATGGACAGACGCTAAAGGTCCCAGGAGAACTAGTAATACAATCCAGCCCCACGCAATCGGCCAATCCAACTTCACTGGCCGAACAATAATTACATCTCTCAGAACAATATTTACATCCCGAAAGGAATAACGGACTGCGATTTTGTTTTGATTCGAGTGGACAAAGTTAAGACAGAATTAACACCACCATACGAGGGGCCCTTTAAAGTTGAGCGAAGATTGCGCAAATATTTCGTAATTGATTACAAGGGTAAGAAAGAATCAATTGCCATCGACCGACTAAAACCGGCATACGTGACCATGTCTAATTTAACGATTAGGACATTTTCAATATTTACCAATCTTCACCGGGTGAGCCTGTATGTGCAGGGTGAGTGATATAGTGTTATTACAAAACACTACTAACACACTTTTGATCTCCTACAGGAACAGGTCCGTATTCCATAGAATGGATGCTACTAGTTTAACACCCCAATCGAGTCGCAAATAATTGTCGCAGGTGGGAGTACTTATTCAAAATTAATTAAACTTTAACATCACACGTGTTTTAAAAAATCGAACTTTTTGTACTTTTGATTGAGTAACACGCATAACTCATAGGAATAGCAATTGAAAAAATTTACCAAATGCTTGTTGTTGTAGAATTGGGCTGGTTGTATTCAACTTTTTTAATGTACCCCACCAATCAGTTATACTTTTTTCGTTATTTTACTGTGCGCTGGTTTTCCTTTGTGTAGCAAAAAGCACAAATAAAAAAAAACATAAAAAATAACTTTTAGATGTTTTTGATTTAATTTAGCCGGCAATTTGTATTCAAATATTATTTATACTCGTCCAAATTAATGTCCAGAGCCGAGATACGGAATATGTAGACCTTTTTTGTTTGTGAATTTGTATAATAAATGTAACCTGGGGAATTGATGTTATCAAGAAAATATATAAAAAGCATTTGGAGCTTTGAAGTTTCGAAATTGAATAAAAATTGAGAAATAATTGATTTCCAATTTTTTGTATCGTGTGCCGTAAAAATTGAAAAGCAATAAAATGACGTTGCTGTATTCGATGTGGTATGGATTGGACGCGATTTAGTAGATATTTTGCCGTCTTTTTAAATTATTTTTTTTAAAAATGGTTGTTATTAATTGTTGCAATCTCTTGATTGACTATTTCATTTTAGTAAATCAAATATTCTGGAACGTTTGTAATAGAAATAACACACATCTGTAACTTTTGGAAAAACTCTAAAAAATAATTTTTGGGTAAAATTTCATTGGATTATTGAATTCGTAACAATAACCTTTTTGTTACAAATTTCGGTAATTTCAAATTCCCAAATCCCCAAGTTGTATCACTGTATCACTATATTCACATTAAAAAAAACACTGTAGATTTTCTAGTAGTTTGTCCCATTATTATTTTAGTACGAAGATGGCATTTTATAATTTTCCAGTTTATATTGGAATTTTGGCAGTCAATAATAAATTTAGAATTTTTAAAATAATCTAAGATTTTACAAATATATTATAATATTTTAACTGTTTGTATTTACAATGCAAAACTACTTAGCAGTATCTAAATTCAAAGTTTGCTTAGTAAGTCAAAGAAAGTAAGGAACTGGGGAGTGGTTAACCTCAGTTCACTAAATTCTGAGTGCCTATGATATCCAGCGTGAAAGGGCGAACTGATGGCGCCACAAAACCATCGACTACTAACCACGGCGAACTGGGCGCTGCGGCTCCCGGCTCTCCCGGGTCCCAAGGAGTGAGTGGGGAACCCTATAAACGGGTCATCAAATGAATGGAGTGGGTCCCATTGGGTTGGGATATCCAAATGAATGGGTGAATGGAGGGTGAGTGCTGGAGGGGGGCGGGGGCACGGAGGGTCGTGGTGCTCGGTAAGCCAATGGGCCGGATTGAGCTGGTATGCGACCCGTGCTGAGGATCGACTAGGCTGGGGGCCCATTTAACAAAGCCTAGCCGCGAACGGAGCCCTCTGGATACCTGGAGCCCTCTGGTTGTATTTAGCCTTACCTGTGTATACATGTGGACAGGTGGACCAGTATTTCTCCGATACTCGTGGGAGCAACATGGAAAACAGAGGCACAAATAAAAATAAAGGGGCCGGTACCCTTCAAAAACCGGAAAATGTAAAAGAAGGGGTAACTCGAACTCGCTTCCTCCGGCGAAGCGTCGATATAGAGAGAGACGGTCGGCGTTTAGAATATTGGAGAAACTGGCTGCGACCCCTGAGGGGCAGCTTACAGTGGAACAAAGGGAATCTCTGGCATGGGCAAAAAAAACTGTCGCCGGCGATAGCTCGGAAAGGGCCCTTGTGCCTAAAAGGCAGAGGTCTCAGGATGAGCTGGTAGCTGGCGATAGTAAGCGAGCCAAGGTTCAAACAGATAGGACGTCGGGTGCTCCTTAGGATCAAAATCTGAAGCTATTCAGTGTAATCCTAAAGGAGCACGTGTTGGTGCTAGCCGTCATTGACAGGAGTCAGGAAGATGGAAGCATCACGTCAGAGAAGTGGAGGGTGGTGTACAATGCACTAAACTCCACTTTTCTGAGGATCCTGAGAGAAAATCCGGGATCCCCCCCGTCCTGCAGATATGCGGGATGGTACCAGGGGCGCGTGAAGTTAACTGCGTGCTCAGACCAGAGATCGGTCAACCTTTACAAAAGGGCAGTGGCCGAAGTAGGCGAGGTGTGGCAGGGGGCGAGGCTTGAGGCAGTCTCCAGGGAGGAAATCCCGAGCAGACCGAGGGCACGCGTAAGGCTGCCAACCGAGCCGGAGAAACCGGAGGAGATCCTCGAGATCATTCGGGCCAGCAATCCAGATCTTCCAAAGAAAGATTGGAGGATTGTGAAGCAAGAGGAGGCTAAGGGGGGCTTTAGATTGGCAATCATGCTGATCAATAAAGAATCCCTTGCTTCCCTTGCTAAAACAAAGGGAGTGATCAACTTCGGGTTCGGGTCGATCACTCTCAAAACATATAAAAAGGACGAGGCCGATGCAGGGGTGAAATACCATTCTGAGGGTGACGGAGAACGGACCCAACGGGATATGGTCAAGCAGGCAGAGGCCAGCCAGGAGAGTGATGCTTCTGATGTGGGGAGCATAGTTATGGGAGGTAGTCTCCCCTCTCTGGAGACTGATGGGCGTGTACTAACAGACTCCCGACAAGAGGAGAATGGCGACCGAAATAACGCGCTAGATGGCATTATCCCGATGCAGGGGGTGCAGGAGGAGGTGAGTAAGGTGGACTGCAATGATTAAGATTGCACAAATAAGCCTACACCATACAAAGGCTGCCTCGGCAGCTCTTGTTCTCAGGCTGACTAAATCAGATGAGGACTTGGTGTTAATCCAAGAACCTTGGATTAACAATAACAGGATCTGTGGCCTCAGAACAAAAGGGTATAAGTTATTATACTCAAGCAACTCTGAGAAGATCAGAACGTGTATTTTAGCGAAAAATAATCTGAATATTTTTCTTCTTTCTCAATTTAGTAGTGGAGACGTCACTGCAGTAAGTGTTGAGGCTAGTGGGGAAAAACTATGGCTAGCCTCAGCCTATATGGATCGCGAGACGGAGATTCCACCGGATAACCTGGGGGAACTGATCTGGGAAGCAGATCAAAGAAGGGTAGGTGTTATACTCGGTTGTGATGCAAACGCTCATCACACAATCTGGGGAAGCACAGACATTAACGAGAGGGGTGAGTTATTTTTTGATTACTTATTAAATACCAACCTTGTAGTTGGACGAGAGCCAACATTCATTGTTAAAAATCGGCAGGAGGTTTTAGATGTGACCTTTGCGTCGGAAACGATCTTTCATATGATCAGAGGATGGAGAGTGGCGAAGGAGCACTCATTCTCTGATCACCGATATGTAACATACAACCTCGACATTAAACCGGTTACCCGGAAACCCTTCAGGAATCCCAGAAGGACTAAATGGAACAAATATAGGGAGATGTTGGCGGAAGTATTGCCATTGGAGGTCCCCGGACCTCCGTCGACAGTAAAAGAATTGGATCGCATGGTTGATACGGTCACAAAAGCATGCAATCTCTCATTTAAGGCCGCGTGCCCCCTGATAAAGCCTAAAGATAGGCAGAAACCGACTTGGTGGACCACGGAGTTGGGAACCTATCGAAGGGCATGTAGGACAGCTTTCAGCTTTGGGACTCCTATAAGGAGGACCTAAGGAGGTACAAGAAAGAGTTGTGGAAGGCACAAGGGTGGTCTTAGAGACTCTTCTGTGGTAGGATGGAGGAGGTCTCTGAGACTTCTCGCCTTAGGAAAATTCTAGCTTCTAACCCAACCAGACCTAGTTATTTGATAAGACTGGACGGGTCGTGGACAGCTTCAAGTGTAGAATCATTGGGGCTCCTCATTGAGACCCATTTTCCAGGAAGCTTTGATGACTCGATAGAGCCCGGAGCTCATCGAGTAACACCTTCAGTAGAGATGGAGGGCATTGTAGACAGGGAGCGAATCCAGTGGGCGCTGAACGGGTTTAAACCGTATAAATCGGAACTCGGCAGTCATCCTCCCCTGGCTGGAGGGTATCTTCAGGGTATGTCTGAAACTTGTCTATATTCCTAGGAAATGGACAGAGGTCAGAGTGGTCTTTATCCCGAAATCGGGAAAAACCTCACATGCCTACCCAAAGGATCTGAGACCGGTAACTCTATCATCCTTTCTGCTGAAAACCTTGGAAAGGTTGGTAGAAATTAGGCAGTGTCGCAGCATGCGTACTGTAAGGGGAAGTCGGCGGACACAGCTCTGCAAGATCTAGTACGCATGATTGAGAAGTCAATTCACTCGCAAGAGTTTTGTATGGTAGCATTTCTTGACATTGAGGGTGCCTTTAATAATGTAAAAACGGAGGCGGTCATGGAAGGATTGTCATGTTTTAAGGTGGACTACCCTATAAGTAGGTTGATAAATCAGATGCTGGTAAGCAGGATCATTACCTCAAAACTGGGGGAGTCCACCATTAGAAGAAGGGCGGTTAGAAGGAACCCCGCAGGGAGGTGTAATGTCCCCCTTTCTTTGGAGTGCAGTGATGAATAAATTGCTGTTGGAACTGGAGTTGTAGCGTATGCAGATGATTTAGCAATAGTTATCTCAGGCAAACATGTGGATACGATTAGGGATGTTATGCAAAATGCACTCCTGATCGTTACTAGATGGGCCAGCAAATGTGGATTAGGGATCAACCCTTCCAAGACAGAGCCGGTACTATTTACTAGGAAATATAAAATTCCGGTAGTTAGCCGTCCTACCGTAAACGGCATTAGACTGGCTTTTGCTGATAGAGCGAGATTTTTGGGCATAATCTTGGACAGTAAGCTCAGCTGGAAGCCCATCATTATAGAAAGGGTGAAGAAGGCTAATGTAGCCATTTACTCGTGTAGGAACGCCATAGGTAAGAGTTGGGGTTTGAAACCAGCGCTGGTGCACTGGATCTATACCGCAGTGGTAAGACCTGTGCTGATGCATGGGGTGGTCGTGTGGTGGCCAGCTCTGAATAAGGTAACATATGTAAGG
Organism: Nephrotoma guestfalica; assembly: GCA_963691935.1. NCBI lineage: Eukaryota > Metazoa > Arthropoda > Insecta > Diptera > Tipulidae > Nephrotoma > Nephrotoma guestfalica. Next base: position 196,791,645 of record OY829914.1, on the reverse strand, counting down.
ATGATGGAAAAGATACAAAGAACGGCCTGTATGCTTATAAGCGGAGCGCTCAGGTCAACTCCTACACGCGCTTTAGAGGTTATGTTCCACCTTATTCCAATCGAATTTTTTGGTAAACAAATTGCAGCCAATGTGGCCACGAGAATCTCGGCGGTCTCGCAGTGGAAGTGTCTTCAGACGGCACACTCGTCGATAGTTAGATCGCAAAGGGAAGAACTGGCGAATCTAGATTATAGTAAACCAACGTTGTGCTTCAATAAAGGTTTCGGGACCATCTGTTCCTCGGGAGAATCCTGGAGGAATGGATCAATACTGGAAAACGAGGCACTGCAATTTTTCACTGACGGCTCTAAGCTAGACGGTAAGGTAGGAGCCGGAGTCTTCTGTGAGAAGCTAAACGTCAATATTTCTGTTCGTCTCCCTGACTACTGCAGCATGTACCAGGCTGAAGTGGTGGCGATCGGGGAAGTCATGACATGGTTCAAGCATAATGTGGTATCCGAGAGGGATATCGCAATCTATGTGGACAGTCAGGCGGCGATCAAGTCGCTAGAGGCAGTTTGTCTGAAGTCACGGGTGGCGCTGGATTGCCGATCATCTCTTAATGAGATGAGCGAGTATTTCAGCATCCAGATAATCTGGGTCCCTGGTCACTCGGACGTCACGGGAAACTGCAGGGCAGACGAACTAGCTAGGTACGGTACGATTCTCCAGATGCAGCCGGAAAGGGTAGTTCTGGGGAGACCTATAGCAGCGCTCAAATTGGCGCTCGGGAGAAAGGCAATCGCCTTGACAAATGAGAGGTGGACCATCACTCTCACATGCAGGGTAGCAAAGCAGGTTTGGCCAAAACTGGACTTGAAGCGCTCCAAGGCACTCATATCCCCGGGGAAACGGGACTTAAGTTTGGTCGTAGGGATACTGACAGGACACTGCCTTTTTGGGGAACATGCGAGAAGGCTGGGTCTACAGACAAATGACTTTTGTAGAAGTTGTATGAACGAAGAGGAGGAAGAGTCTTTAGATCACTTCCTATGCTCGTGTCCAGCTCTATCATACAGAAGGCATAAATACTTAGGTGTGTACGGGATGGACAGTCTTTCGGAACTCGCGAACTGTGGAGTCCGAGATATTTTACGCTACATAAGTAGCTCTGGATGGTGTTAACGGGGGTAAAGGGAAATAGGATCCTGTGGTATCACAATGGGCCGCTATTGGCCTAAATGTGCGGAAGCAGCCACTCTAACCTAACCTAACCCTAACCTAAGTCAAAGAAGATTTAGTTTGTTTATTTGTATCTCCTATTAATACTGCTTTTAACTGCTTAATCAACAAGTGAACTCAAAAGCTCCAACTTTCAAGGTTGTTCAAGATGACACTAAACATTCCCCTCGACACTGAACAATTTTTATAATAAGTAATTTTTTTCTAAGTTGCACCGCTTCCGAGATAAAAGGATGACATTTATCAAAAAGCTCATCCTGTTTAAGATATAGATAGGTGGTTAGGTTTCAGTGGTTGCTTACTGCACACTTAGGCCAATTTTTAGGCCAATTGTGATACCACTCATTCACTCCACATCATTAACCCACCTACTTCACCTACTCACACAACTACAGTATACCACTTGCACATTGCAAGCTCCATGTCAACCTGTACATTGACATGGAAGGTGGGTCGGTGCGTGACACGAAATTCTGCACTCCATCAGAGGGTCTTAGTTGTATTTATTAGCATCACCGATCGTAATCGATGATGAAAATTCGATTTGCATCTAGCCTCTGATGGGATTCGAACCCAGCACCTCCCAGTCCAAGTGCCGAAGCTTTAACCACTGCACCACTTGTCCGGTACGTATGTAGATAGAAAGATCCCCAATTCTAATCATCGAGATATAATGCATCTGCACCATGAAAACTCATAATGTGGATTGGTATTGAAATAATATTCCCAACACCACGTGAATTCTGTTTTGTCTGTAAACAAAGATATTCTGGAATCTAAAAGAGAAAAAATAATAATTCCAATTTCCACACTCCGCAAAATAAGCAAGTAGCAAGCCATAAATATTCAAATTCAACCTTCAGTTTTCAGTAGTCGAACGGAGCTGTAAAGTTTCCGAAATAAAAGAACAAAATCTGCGGAACTGATGGTGCCTGCCCATACAAAATCTGGGGCGGGATCAAGAACTCTGCACGGAAACTTCTGACGGTAAGAAACTGCACCTAGAAATCAACCTGTGCTGCTCCACCGTCTCGCAAATAAACATCAACAACAAGCTCTACAACAATCGTACGAATTCGCATGGTTTTTTTATACAATAGAATAAAACTGCTCAAACCGCTACCACCCCATAAACAAAACTCTAAGTAGCAGGCATAATCTTCCAATTTTCGGCTTCCTTAAAATCAAAATAGGGTGTTAATTCAAATTCCCCCACACGACTAAATATTTAAGTAAATTTTAAGAAGTGAGAAGGACTTGAAAGATACAAAAGTTTCCAAGTAGTTTAAAATACTTTCCGAAATTTACACTAACATTCCTAGCACCAAGTGAATTTCCTGAACTCAAGGTTATGGAAATGTAGGTTGGTTACTCAAGGTTCATTCACATATAAATATTTTGGTCAATCAAGGAAACCAGCAAAAAGCAAGTTATAGTGGTGAACTCTGTAATCACTGCGAAAGAAGGGGGCATATAATTCGTAATTGTTTTCGTTGTAAACAAACCACCCATAGAGTCCCAAGAATTATTGATTACTGGAAATGCATGTCAACAGTTAGGATTACATCAGACAAACGTACGTACTACCTTTGTTGGAATTGTGGGCAATACAAAAACACCTGTAGCTGTATAGTTCTACTGGAAATTCAACAAAATGTTCCATCGGTGTTTAAGCTACAGAAATAAGTAGGACTTGGCACGCATTACCAGAAACATGGAAAAATGTATAGCTAATAATGGGCAATACTTTGAATAAAATACTTTTAATCAGTATCATCGAACGTGCACTTTTTTCCCCAGAGTCCATAGGGCCAGTCTCCACAGAGAGTGGATTTTCCAATCTTGATATTGGTATACCACCTGGGGTATTATTTCCTTTTGTTGGTACCATTGCATAGTTTTGATTAGCTAATTAGCTATTCTGCTTCAAAACCGTTCGTTTTACACAACATTGTCCAGAGTACCCCCGTATCCATTTATGAATACTTCGGCGAGGCTGTCAATCCCGTACTCCGGCAGAATAGTAGAGATATTTCCGGGATCAGACGGCAACATTAGGCTTCTTAGCATTGAATCATCCCACGGAATCTTGAAACGACCAATTCACAGACTATGCTTGTTACCGATTGAATCATCCGATTCAAGGTGGCCGGGATGTTGAATCCATGGACGACAAATTCAGCTTAATTGTACACTCAATTATGTACAAATTTGGTGGAAATTTGTTTACTTACGAGCCGTTATACTGTTTACAAAAAGCAACTAAGAATTAAAAGGTACAAATAAATTTAAAGATTAATTTTTCAACGAGGCTGGACCTTGTTGGTTTTCTGGAATTGAGCACAAATAATGATTGCTAATTAAACAAAACCGCGTTACCATAAGTCCGATAAGTTTAATTTTTCGCTTTATCAAATGTGGTGTATTCGAGATGCCACGTATAAATTCGTGGTAAAAGAAAGTCGTGTGTTGCAACATATTCAGCACATCATTTTATAGTATGAGAAATGCTTGCATGACGTCACAACCAGTCACAATGTTAAAGTAAGCGCTAAAAATTATGTAAATAATAATTAAGTTTAAAAAAGAAAATTTAATCCCCTTAAAAATCCACTTAACATGTTACACAAAATTAATTTTCCCAAAACATAATTTTCAAACACATTTTTCAAATCTCAAAAGTAAAAAATAAAAATTAAGGAATTATGTGTAGTATAACAAGACATACAGCAACACAAGTGAAGAAGTAGAACACTTTTACGAAATATTTTTTGTATGTTAAATGTCGTACATATTAAGCAAAATAAAAAAATTCACATTAGTTTAGTTTACCATGTATAAAATCATATTAGATGAAAGCTTCTAGAAAGCTCTCTACCGTATTAAGAAGGATATATCTCTTTACTTATGTACTCTGCATACACACACACACACACACATGTGTATGATCTAGGAAGGTGGTAAGCAAATGATTTAAAATGGGAAATAATATATTCTTTATGAAAAATATCATTTATGAGTCGTTAATTTCGAGCGACAATATAACGGTAGGAGAATAACAAAACGACGAGATTTTTCTTGGAAAAATTTTTTACATCTATTTTTGGAAACAACTGTGCTGGTGTCGGAGACAGAATGTGTATGACGCTGTGCGAAAAATCCATAAAAACTTTAAATACAACAACAGCAAACCCATTCTTCTACGGTCAATAGAATATTTTTGCTTTCTTCGGTACCGAAACTAAGTAATGAAGTGAAAGACGTGAAAACAAATTCGAAAATATTTTAAATGAAAATTTTATTGACGATAAAGAAGTACCTGTGCCTAAAGAAAAATGAAGTATTTTTCTCACTGTGTTATTCTAAGATTGTTGTGTCACATAAAGTATTGTTCATGAATGATGATATAGGTACAGAAACCATGGTTTTTCATCTTGTGGGATTCGAATGAATGCGAGATGATATCGTTTGTGGGTGGAATTATGTTTTGGCATCGGCATCTTTTAAATTATTTGAATGAGACATTTTTAAGAACGACATGTGTATCAAAATGCGTCTTTCACCACCATGAGTAAACTATTATTTTATAGAGTTTTGTCTATCGCACTTTAATATTGGGTAATGTTACCTATTACTAATATGCGATATATGGTATATGGTAGTTGGTAGTTGATTCTGATTTTCTGGGTTCCCCGAAAATTCTGCGACAAACAATTAATCGAAAAACAATTATGAAAACTACAACTTTACAATAACCAAATGTGCGCGAAAACAATTTTCCAAATAACTTATTCATCGAAAACACAATTCATCGAAACAAAATTTTTCATCTAAAAGTTTCTTCAGTACTTACTGTTAAAGATTTCCTATGGAGATCTTACAATTCATGTAAAATGAAATATTGTGTAAATTCCAGGTAATTCACATAAACATATTATTTAACATAGATATGTTATAGTTCGTCCTCTATCTAGTACAGTAAGCCGCTTGGCGATTTCTTTAGTAGGAGCTGAGATATGAATATTCTCGTCATGTGATGCTCGACAATCGACGAATACTCTTGCACAAGATATTTCCCAAGCAAATAGCAATGTTCTAAAAATGCTTGATTAGAATGTATAGTCAAGTATATATAAGTGTTCCGTATAATGTAGGTTCCATCCGTAAACCTTTTCTTACACATTGTATCTCGCTAGCCATTATAATTCACACTCGAATGGCACACATATCATATTGGGCCTCGTCCATTTATAGTTTTTCCAGAATAAATTTCTTCGACTCCTATATTGAAGATGAAATTTTTACTTACTAAAACCTATTCAGCATCACTCACAACATAGAGATTATTGATATCTTTATAACTAACAGTAAAGTAACACGCAAGCAATATTGAGTTTCGGCCATTCACAGATTTGCTAAATGAAATGCTTTTAATTGAAATTTTTGTTTACTTATTAAACCTTTATCGCGCCACTCTCCACATCAAGATCTTTTTGATATGTTTATCAGAGCTAGCTATCAAAGAGCCATCGTTGGACCACCAGGTGTGGTTTGAGGATCAACCCTTCTAAAACAGAGCTGGTTCTTTTCACTAGAAGATATAGAATTCCGGAAGTAGGTTCCACCAAGTCTGAATGGTACTATGCTGGCCTTTATTGATAAAGCGAGATTTCTAGGGATTTTTCTGGACAGTAAGCTCAGTTGGAAACCAAATGCGATAAAAAGAGTGAAGAAGACCACTGTGGCACTCTACTCTTGCAAAATCCCATCGGAAGGAAATGGGGTCTGAAACCGGAGCTGCTACAATGGCTCTACACGGCAGTAGTAAAGCCTGTACTGCTGTATGGTGTGAATGTATGGTGGCCAGCTCTGAAGAAACTATTATACAGGAACCTGATGGGGAAGGTGCAGATGACAGCATGTTTGCTATCTGACAGCTATCAGCGGTTTTGGGGTGGAAGTGCGGGGCATGACCTGGTGAATTTGAACTATATAACACCCCTTTTGTGCTTTTCGGTAAGGTAAGGTAAATCTCATCTCTAGGGAGGATTGGAAGAGTGGTCCCTTTGTAGAGATCGGGGCAGTTAAATTATTCACCGATGGTTATAAGCTCAATGGTAGAGCGGGAGCTGGTATGTTTTGTGGGGAACGAAATGTAGGCCTATCCTTCCGTCTCCCTGATTTCTGCAGCGTGTACCAGACTGAAGTTATAGCGATTGAAGAGGTCATGAACTGGTTGATGGACTGATGGACTACTCACTATTTATGTGAACAGTCGGGTGGCCATTCTTTCACTGGATTCAATTTCCCTGGCGTGAAGAGTGACGTTGGATTGTTACACATCTCTTAACGAGATAAATGAAGTATTCAATATCCAGTTAGTCTGGGTTCCGGGCCATTCTGATGTTGAGGGCAAACGAGTTAGTAAGGTACGGTACGACTCTCCAATTGAAACCAGAGAGAGAATATGCAGGTAGGCCTTTATATGTGCCGAAAGCAGCTAGCTACAGGAAAGTAATTATCTTAGCAAATGCTAGGTGGCTCGCCATTCTGACTGCCAGGGTAGCGAAACAAGTCTGGCTGAACTTGAATCGCTCCAAGATTTTAATCACACTAAGAAAGCGTGATTTAGGTAGAATTATAAGAGTACTTACTGGACACTGCCCCAGCGTAGATCCTGCCTGAAGGCTGGGTCTGAATGCAAATAACTTGACTTGCGCTAGCTGGCAGAAGGCATGATTACTTGGGCAAATACACTAAGGACATCCTCTCCGATTTCGAAAGCTGTAATGTGCGGGATCTTGTACGCTATATTAATAGCACTAAATGGTTTTAAAGGGAGTTTAATGATGTCGAATCCTGTGGTATCACAATGAGCCATAATTGGCCTAAGTGTGCGATAGCAACCACTGAAACGTAACCTAACCCTAGCTATCAAAACTATCAGTCGAATGGCACTCAGGTCATATTGTAATGGAAATTGTAATGGAGTTAATAAAGGGTGGTCAAATGTTAAGGGCCGATGTTGATTTCGAATAAAACACAAATTATTTATTAAATTATTGTCAATTTTTTTTATTATGATAATATGGTATGGTTCAATTATGTATCAAACAAAATATCGGCCAAATGGCCGCCGCGACTTCTGCGGCACACCTCCACCCGATGGTCCAAATTATCGATGACGCTTAGGAATAATTGAGGTTCTATGCCGTTAATGTGCCGAATTATCTCATCCTTTAGCTCTTGAATTGTTGCTGGCTTATCGACGTTCACCTCTTCTTTCAAATAACCCCAATGAAAGAAGTCCAACGGTGTCAAATCACATGATCTTGGCGGCCAATTGACATCGCCACCACGTGAGATAACACGTCCACATCCATATTTTCCAATTCGGGCCATAAAAAGTTCGTTATCATCTCACGGTAGCGACCATTCACAGTAACTGCCTGACCGGCCTCATTTTGGAAAAAATACGGCCCGATGATGCCGCCAACCCATAAACCGCACCAAACAGTCACTCTTTGTGGGTGCATTGGTTTTTCGACAATCACTCTTGGATTATGATTCGCCCAAATGCGGCAGTTCTGCTTATTGACGAATCCACTGAGGTGAAAATGTGCCTCATCACTGAAGATGATTTTCTTCGAAAATTGATCATCCACTGTTGCCATTTCTTGCCACCATTCTAACCATTGACGACGTTTGGAATGATCAAGAGGCTTTAGTTCTTGAGTCAATTGCACCTTATAAGCGTGTAAATGCAAGTCTTTATGCATAATGTTCATCAACGACGAGCGTGAGAGGTGCAATTGCTGGGCACGACGACGAGTTGAGGTGGACGGCTCTTCAGCCATATTTTCTTTTTTTACTTCTAATATTTTCTGCTGTACGAGCATGCACTGGTGTTTTAAAATCTCCTACAGACCCGGTTTGCTCAAATTTTTGCACGATTAAATTGACCGAATAAATCACGAAGTGCACGATTTGCATTTTGATTTGAACGCCCATTTTCATAATATGCCTGAATAACTTTAACGTGTTGCTCGATCCGTTAGTCTGAAGTTTTGAAATGTCAAATTAAATGCAGAAAAAAACTTGACGTTTAGGTGTGGTTCACATTCAACGTCGGCCCTTAAAATTTAACCACCCTTTATATTTCGGTTTATTGACGTTCGACATGAATTTTACTGGGTAGGGTACAGTCGTTTGAGTGGATATTCACATCACTTCCATTGCCAAGCATTAATTCTACCATGTCAAGAAAATATTCATCATGAAACTGTTTAGTTAACGAAAAATCATAAAATAAAATAAAAATTAGAACTAAATAAATAAATAAATTTGATACTAAAAACAAAAAATTATGGAATTGTGGATGCCAAGTACAGATGGAATCGAGTAATGTTATGGCTTCCCAGTAGAAAAAAAATACAGCAGTTTAAAAGATGGCCTTATCAGGGGTTCGGTGGAATTCGAAATGAGACGAATTCAATCAGTATTGCACGCTATCGATGGGAAATTAATCGCTCTCAAGCTTTCATCGGCAATTAAGTCGAATGGCAGGTGACTCAAGCGGACTGTCATCATCTGACTGAAAAAAAAATTATGGGTATCAAGGTTACCACCCACAATTGGTGCAATACCGGTTGGCATGAAAGGTGACGATATTGCTAAATTGTACGAAACAGCTGAAATGATTTGTCATCCAGTGCCTGATTCACACATTTATTCAGTAAACACAGTGATGGACTTTAAAAATAGCCCAAATGTCAATATCGAATCTAGAAATAACACACAAAATGGTCAATGTGATTTACACGAATTATGTAAATCAATGATAACTCGAATCAAGATCTCGTGGTAGAAATCATTCACGATCAAGTTCTAGATCTCGCTCTGTGAACCATTAAATGTTGGTATTACTATAAATTTGACAACATGGCTAGAAAGTGCGATAAGCCTAGTTGTACTTTCAAGACGGGTGAAAATCAAACAAACTAATTTCCTCCATCCTCACTACGTCAGATGCTGGAGTATCCAAGTCCGTCATTTATTTATAAAATGTAAAAACAATAATTTAACTTTCTTGATCGACATAGGCAATGAAGTTTCTGTCATACCCAACATCTTCATTTAACTGCAACAAATGTATCACGTATCAAAACTTATAAATCAAAACTTCTACTGAAATGTTCACTCCCTAAGGATGCTTTCCAACACATGCAATACTTAGGTCTGTGCAAACAATCATCATCGTCAACCTGCTCTCCACTGCATGTGGTACCTAAAAAGGACAAAATGGTTGGAGACCAAGCAGTAACTATACCAGACAGGGATCCGCTACCTCACATCCACGATTTTTCAAGTCATTTGGATGGATGTAAGATTTTTACAAAAATTGATCTTTGCCGTGCGTATCACCAAATGCCAGTAGCAGAAGAAAATCACTTCAAAACTGCAATAGCAATTCCGTTTGGAATGTTTGATTTCTGTCGCATGACTTTTGGTCTCAGAAACACAGGTCGAACATTTCAACGTTTCATTGATGAAGTAACTAAGGATTTAGATTTTCCTTCTGCTTATGTCGATCGCACACTCGTTGCAAGCAAAACCACTGGTATGGTTAATTATTATCACCGATTCTTACCATACTTAGCTGATCAATTAGCGCCAATTTATAATCAAATGAACTCTTTGATTTAATTAGGTAAAAAATCTACTTTCTCGAGACAATAAAAAACACCGTATATTGCATTAGAACTGATGCTTCTAATACGGCATGTGGTGGTGTGTTAGAATAATTAAACGAAAATGAATAGCAAACTTTAGCATTCTTTTTAAAAGAAATTTCATCTGCAGAACAAAAATATTCCACTTCTGATCGTGAATTATTAGCTGTTTTTGTTGGAATAAGAAAGTTTGGTATTTCCTCGAAGGACTTGAAATCAGGATTTATACTGATCATAACCTTTAGTGACCGCAATTAATTCCAAATCGGAACGAAGTCCGAGACAAACTCGTTATTTAGAGTTTATTGGCCAGTTCACATTGTATATTCGTCACCTGAGTGGCCCAGAAAACGTAGTGGTTGAAAACCTTTCGCCACCTGATTATATATCAGTTTTAATTTCATTGGTTTTGACATCGAGAAATTAATTCAATCACAGGAACACGATCCAGAACTAAAAGGATAATTTGACGGTTCGAAACCACTTAACAAAATATTGAAACTCAAGCAAGTCTCACCGGATAATAATTCGAGATCAAATGGTGTAAAACTTCAACCATTTCACCTCGACCCTATATCCCAGAACCATTGAGACATTTTTGGCATTCAATGAACATAAGCATAGTTCCTATTTGGCAAAAACTTGCATTGATTGTCAAAAAACAAAAATTACAAGGCCCACTCGATCGGAATTTCAAAGATTCGATGTACTCTCGGGACGGTTTGACAAATCACATCGATTTAGTAGGTCTGTTAGCACCATGAAATGGTATAACATTTACATACTTACTATTTTCGATCGTTTCACTAGGAGGACTGGAAGCTATTCCTGTTCAGGATTTTACGGCTCAAAACGTCGCGAAGGCTGTATTATCTAACTTTCTTGCTAGATTTCGCGTTCCACTAGAACTTACTAGTGATCATGGTCCTCAATTCGAATTAAACCTAGTTCAAGAATTGATGAAAATGTTGGGAATTCATAAAATTAGAAGGACTCCGTATATCATCCGAAATCTAATGCGATCCGCAATCTAATGGTATTTTGTTGGCAGATTTGCAACTTAAGTTGTGAGCATTGTTCAATTTTCTTGCTATACCCGAGCGTGTTGGTAGTTGCTTCTCATTGGTTTGGAAGTTGAGCATGAGCGCTTTACAGAATGTATTTCTTGTGTCGACACCTTTTAATCTGTCGGTGTTAAATTTTTTCCGATTTGAATTGATGCATTTTACAGGCTTAACTTTGAATTGTGATATTACCAGGTGATGGTCACTGAATATGTATGCACCTCTTATTTCCTCGACATCTTGTAATGGCGTGAGAAATTTCTTAATCATTACGTGATCTGTTTGGTTTTCTTGTTCTGCAGTCAATTGTGTTCATATAACTCATCCTTGGTTGTTTCATTTGCGTCTTCTGTTGGGGCCTACCACTGAATGGATTCTTGCTAATAGTATTTAGCTTTCAACTGGGTTCCATCCCATTCGTGCCTTTTTTGCTTTAGCTGTTGTTAATATATCATCGCGTCCAGAGGGAATTTCCTTCACTTGTGTTTCCTTTGTACTGTTTATCCGTTTCACTTCCCTGAGGCCAAGACTTTCGATTTTATTTTGCTTTTATAAGTGGAATTCTCAGCTAACCTGAACAAAATAGATATCGCTTACATTAAAAAGTCCCCACCTGTATTCTTGTTCCAATAAATATTATTCACAGTTATCAGGCCATTTTAGTCTGGAAAACCTTATGAACAATCGGTTGTGCACAAACTCGTTGTATTGCCGTCATATCTCTAGGCCACATTTTTTAATTATTTTTTTTAAATTTGGGTCGATACAAAACCAAAAACTCAAAACACTAAAATAAATCAAAAAACTCTTTTCTACTAGAACTATTGGTATAGTAACCCCGACTACGTTTGTCAAGTTTATGATAGACAGAGAATTTTATTGGCCCAGAGAATTTATTTTAAAGCATAGCGAAAATTAGCCTCGCAAGATCATGAAAATACATTACATACCGACATTTTATTTGATCTTGTTAAGAAATAAATCGATTTCAACCTGAATGAAAATAATTAATTTCTATAAAGCCCATTGCATACTGAAAAAGTCTTAAAGATTCGCTCGCATTTTCCGACTTCCTCTTCGAAGGATTAGAACGACGCCAAAATAGAATCAATTACTGTGGGCAAAAAGTAGTAAGACTTCTGAATTTAAATTTCGCGCGGAAAACCATTCGTCGAAATATTGTTTTTATATATTTATAATTCTCGTCAGTTGAGCGGCAGTTCAATCACATTGTAAAACATCTAAGTGAGTCACAATCAAGTCTGGTGTCAGACGTGATTTTGGACCCACCACTAGAAAATAAATATATCACATTAAAAAATGCCCTAATAAAAAAACTATGGATATCAAGGTTACCACCCACAATAGGTGCAATACTCGTCGGTATGGAAGGTGACGACATTGCTAAGTTATACGAAACAGCAGATAGGATTTGGAGAATGAACAATCCATTCACAAATCCATTTTGTCAACCAGCGTCGCATTCACACATTTCTGCAATAAATACCGCAATAGATTTTAAAAGTAGCCCAAATGTCAATAATACGCAAAACGGTCAATTTGATTTACACGAATTATGTAAATCAATAAATGAACTGAAAACTCGGTCCGAAAGATTCGAGAATCGCGCGAATCAAGAAAGATCTAAATCTCGTAAACAAAATTATTCACTATCAAGTTCTAGATCTCGCTCGGTGAATCATCCTATGTGTTGGTATCACTATAAATTTGGCACTATGGCTAGAAAGTGCGGTAAACCCAATTGTACCTTCAAGACAATGGCACAATGGCAGATGCTGGAGTATCCGCAGTCCGTCGTTTATTCTCCGTCGACACAGGCGCTGACATTTCTGTCATACCTGCGTCATCATTCAAAAATCTCATTGAAGACCAACATCTTCATTTAACCGCAGCAAATGGATCACCTATCAAAACTTACGGATCAAAACTTTTATTATTAAACTTGGGACTTCGTCGAAAATTTCGACACCCATTCATTGTGGCAACAGTAAATAAGCCCATTATTGGAGCTGAATTCTTGGTAAAGTTTGGTTTAACAGTCGACTTAAAGAATAAGCGCTTGGTCGATCCAACTACAACCATAACTACCATAGGAACAATCTCTACCGTAAGCTGGCCATCACCACGAATATATAAAGTCGAAGGTTTATATGGATCATTGCTTAAGGAATTTCCTGAACTTACTCAAGAACCAAGATACGACTTGCCCGTGAAGCATAATATAGTTCACAGAATTGTGACAGAAGGACAACTTCCATTTTGCAAACCACGTCGTCTTGATCCAACGAAATTTTCATTAGCTAAGGATGCTTTCCAACATATGCAAAATTTAGGTCTGTGCAAACAATCATCATCGTCAACCTGCTCTCCACTTCATATGGTACCTAAAAAGGGGCAAAATGATTGGAGACCATGCGGTGATTACAGACGTTTAAATGCCGTAACTGTACCAGATAGATATCCGCTACCTCACATCCACGATTTTACAAGACATTTGGATGGATGTAAAAATTTTTCAAAAATTGATCTTTGCCGTGCTTACCACCAAATTCCAGTAGCAAAAGAAGATCAATTCAAAACCGCGATAACAACTCCGTTTGGAATGTTTGATTTCTGTCGAATGACTTTTGGTCTCAGAAACGCAGGTCAAACATTTCAACGTTTCATTGATGAAGTAACTAAAGATTTAGACTTCCTTTTTGCTTATATTGACGACATACTTGTTGCAAGCAAAACACCTGAAGAACATGTCGATCACTTATGTATACTTTTCAAGCGATTATCTGATTATGGTATCAACATACGCTTGGCTAAATGCGAGTTCGGTGTGGCAAATCTAAATTTCTTAAGTCACGAGACTACCAGTATCCACCAGTATGGATTAAACCATCAAGTGACAGAATTACTGCGATTAAAGAATTTCCGCATCCAACCACAATCCGTCAAATTCAACGTATTGTGGTATGGTTAATGGTTAATTAATGGTATGGTTAATTATTATCATCGATTCTTACCTCACTTGGCCTTTAGATTGCCAAATGGCTCTCGAGACAATAAAAAATTCACTCGCAAACTGCACGTTACTAGCACATCCAAAAGAAAATACCGTATATTGCATTAGAACTGATGCTTCCAATACGGCATGTGGTGGTGTGTTAGAACAAACAAACGAAAATGAATGGCAACCTTTAGCATTTTTTTCAAAAAAAATTTCACCTGCAGAACAAAAATAGTCCACCTTTGATCGTGAATTATTAGCGATCTTTATTGGAATAAAGAATTTATACTGATCATAAACCTTTAGTGACTAATTGCAGCTCCAAAACGGAACGAAGTCCAAGACAAACTCGTCATTTGGAATTTACTGCCCAGTTCACAACGGACATTCGTCACGTGAGTGGTCCAGAAAACGTAGTGGCTGACACCCTCTCGCGTCCCGACGACATCTCAGTTTTAACTTTCATTGGTTTTGACATCGAGAAATTAATTCAATCGCAAGAACAAGATCCAGAACTAAAAGGATACTTAGACGGTTCGAAACCGCTCAATAAATGATTGAAACTCAAGCAAGTCTCACAGGATAATAATTCGAGTGCAATATGGTGCGAAACTTCAACCACTTCACCTCGACCTTATATCCCAGAACCAATGAGACGTCATATTTTTGACGGTGTCCACAACCTAACACACCCAGGTATTAGAGCTACAAAAAAGCTTGAAAAAAGCTAGCATCGAAATATTTTTGGCCTTCAATGAACAAGGATAGTTCCCATTGGGCGAAAACTTGCATTGATTGTCAAAGAGCCAAAATTACAAGGCACACTCGATCTGAATTTCAAACATTCGATTTACCCTCGGGACGGTTTGGCAAAATTCACATTGATTTAGTAGGTCCATTAGCAGCATCAAATGGTAACAGGTGGACTGAAGCTATTCCTCTTCAGGATTCTACCGCTCAAACTGTCGCGAAAGCTTTATTATCTAACTTCATTGCTAGATTTGGTGTTCCACTAGAACTTACTAGTGATCAAGGTCCTCACTTCGAATCAAATCTATTTCAAGAATTGACGAAAATGTTGGGAATTCATAAAATCAAAACGACTCGGTATCACCCGCAATCTAATGGGATTATCGAGCGATTCCATCGCAACCTAAAAGAAATCCTAATCGCTCGCGGCAACACAGTTAATTGGAGTGAAGAACTTCCGCTTGTGTTATTGGGAGTTCGGACAGCATTTAAGGAAGATTTAAACTGTTCCGCGGCTGAGTTGGTCTACGGACAAACACTCAGAGTGCCCGGGGATTTGTTTGTTCCTTCAAGCTTAAATCAGTTGAAATTAGATCCAGCATCATACGTCGAATAATTACGGAATTATATGCAAAATCTTGTGCCGACCGTGTATCGTGCACACTGTCAAAACAACATATACATTCCAAAGGATCTACTTACTTGTGACCTCGTTTTTGTTCGCGTCGAGAAGGTAAAACAAAGTCTAACAGCAACTTACGACGGTCCCTATAAAGTAATTAAAAGACTGCGAAAATACTTTATAGTCGACATAAAAGGAAAAAACAGCTCTATTTCCATTGACCGTTTGAAACCGGCATACAGCATGGAGACGATCGAACAGGAAAACAATGCAAAATTAAAACATTCATTCAAAATTGTTAAGTTCGATGCAACTGCATCACACAAGTAAGATTATTCGAAAAAATGTCTGCTAAATTGATTAGAATTAATAAACATCTGATCACAAACAATAAATAAAATTAATTGTAAATATATTCAATTTTACATTCAAAATATTCCAGTTTGGTGAGTGTAACCACAAACATAAATACTGATAAATATGTTTTTCACCTTCTACCCCAAAGCGATGGGAAACTGGTTTTCAAACGAGAAGGAAGAAATGATAGTTACACCAGCAACAATAGCTGCCTTCTCTCCATCTTGTTTATTAGGTCAATGTGAGCATTGAGTGCCACGGTTAATTGGACAATGGGGGCTGGCTAGACCAATTGCCAGTAGCCATAGGTATATATATATATATATATATATATATATATATATATATATATATATATATATATATATATATATATATATATATATATATATATATATATATATATATATTTATCTATATATATATATATATATATATATATATATAATATATATATATATATATATATATATATATATATATATATATATATATATATATATATATATATATGTAAATTCCACATAATTTGGGGGCTCAACTGGGAGTATCGATTAAACAATATTTTTAACCGGATAAAGTGTTCTTTTTGACAGAGAAAAGTGAATTTTTGTATGAACCGCGTGTGAATTTCTATTACGAGTTGAAAGAATATTCATAAATAATTTTGTGGCAGATATTCCAGTACCGTTTCGAATTATGCCAAAGAAAAGTTAGAACCGAGGAACGAGCGACAAACTGAAGTTCCAATTGAGTCCCATGAATATGGCACAACATGGTTCGTTTTCACATAATAGTACACGATCAAGGTCGTGACGAGAATGAATTTCAACAAGAACTGATTAGCTTACGACGCGAGAATTAAAAGTTAAAGAAGAAACTGTCGTCTACCTCGGAAAACCAAAATATATCTAAAAATAATCTCGGCAGTTCGGACGGTGCATACGGAAGGGACAAAAATGACAAATATGGTGAAGCGGCGGTGCGCTTTCAGAATTAAACGGCGAATCGAGTGACAAGGTCGAAACGTGGTTCGAACAAATCGAAAATATGGCAACTGAGTTAAAGTGGAATCCGTTACAAAAATTAATATACGCAAAAAACCGATACTGTTACACCAGCAACAATAGCTCCGTTACAGAAGAGCAGACAGGACGACAGCGCATGGGCGAGTTTACTTCCTTATGTAGAGTTGATAGCGGTGACATTAATAATTATCCTAGCGTACAACGTGATACGCAAATACATAAAGAAGAAGTTTAAGAAACATGTCATCAGAGCTGCCAATCAGCAAAACGCAGAGGTGTGAAATTATAATAATAAAAAAAAACTAAAGAGCCAAATTAATGTAAAAATAAATAAAAAAATTGAAATGAATAAAGAACTTAATTAATCAGTAGATACTCGTATCTTAGTTACAAATTTTCTTATTACTTCATGTCTCATCATTTTCATTCGTTTACAAATTACGTGATTTTCCGATTTCAAATTTGAATGTACGATCTACCATTAGCGTTTTTTTCTTGGAAGAGGAGTGATGTGGATGTCAAAAATCATGTTTGGCAATCCAACATTTCCCAATTCAAGAATTAACACACACGCGACGAATAAATGCATAAGAGGTGAATACCTCAAAAATCGCTCGCAGTATTTGCAAATGTAAAATTATTGAATAAGTAGGTTAAGCGTGTCGCGTTTCCCTCTTTTCAATTTTCATTCTTACGACATTGCCACAATGTAAAAAACAATCGTTTACATTCACGGTCAATGTCGTCTTAACTAATTTCTATATATGTTTTTTTTTTACATATTCTTTCTTTCACTAACAATTTCGAAATACTAATTTGTTGAACTCGCATATTGTGGGTTCACGAATTTATAATTATAAGTCAAAAATTGAATTGGGTGATAAGAGTCGAGCGATATACACGCCGATAGTTTATACTAGCATAATTTATATTGAGATAAAAATTAGAAAAATAAAACGCACTGTAATAGATAAATATAAATACAAATAAAAATAAATTACAAATAGTTATAAGCTACGTAATTTATAGTATGACTGTCAGTGTCATCTGTGCCAAATGTCACATCAAAATAAATTAGTGTTTAGTATACGCTTGTCTTTCTGAAGTACAAAAAGTGCATTCGGCGATTTTTACAATGAGTGAAATTATTCATCAAAGAAGTTCCTTTAAATTTTGTGTGCGGAATCAATTTTGTGGTGCCGAAACATTCAGAATGTTGCAAAAGGCCTTCGCTGATAATTGTATGTCGCGAGCAAGTGATTTTGATTGGTACAAATTGTTCAAAGAGGGTCGAGAACGTGTTGACGACGAACCACGTCTAGGACGGCCATCAATATCAACTGATGATCATCCTTGAATAAAATCAAGGAATTGGTGCTCGAGAATCGACGATTAGCAGTCAGAGGCCTTACTGGCATTGTTGAAATATCGGAAGGATCAGTGAAAACGGTTGGTTCCAAAATCACTCAATTTTTTGGAAAAACAGCGTCGCGTTGACGTCTGTGAAACAATGCTTTCAGAATACCAGGATGTCATGGAACGTATTATAACTGGCGATGAGTCTTAGATCTATGCTTACGACCTAGAAACAGACGATCAATCGGCCGAATATCGTGCCAAAGGTGAGCCGAAGCCGAAAAAACCACGTCAAAGCAAGTCAAAAATCAAGGTGATGTTGACAGTTTTCTTCGATTATCGAGGTGTGGTGCACTTCGAATTCCTTCCGACGCGCCAAACTGTCAACAAGGAATACTATTTGAGTGTTATGCGTCGTTTGCGCGAAGCCATTCGTAAAAAGAGGCCGGAATTATGGGTCGACAACTCTTGGTTTTTGCACCACGATAATGCACCTTCTCATACTGCATTGGTTTTACGTGATTTTTTCGCCAAAAATTCCACCCATATCGTTCCGCAACCACCGTATTCGCCTGATTTAGCTCCGTGTGACTTCTGGCTGTTCAGCAAACTCAAACGACCGCTCCGGGGAAACCGTTTTGACTCAATTGAAGACATTGAATGTGAATCGCTACGCGCATTGGAGGCTATTACGGAAATTGACTTTAACAACTGTTTCGAGGATTGGAAAAAACGTTGGCACAAATGTATTGAGGCCGTGGGGGATTATTTTGAGGTGGACGAAATAGATTTGAAGAAATAAATAAAGAATTTTAAAATTATGAACAAAGTCTTACTATTTTTTGCCCACAGTATTACTGCAAATCAGCAAATGTTACAGGATAGTGTAAACGGATGGTATGAAAGTTACGAGACCTAGCAGTGTACGCTAAAAAAGTGTCAATTATTAAACCAGAATTTATAAAATGTATTCCACGAAAGATAATGAAATCGTTTATGGTTGTACTCGAAGACATCGATTAATACCAATTTTGTTATTAAAATTGAATTTTACCTTCCAAAATATAGGTATACCTTAATTGGAAAAACTGGAAAACTGGAAAAAACTACATAGAACAGTAACATACATTGTCTACATACTCTACGAGTTCTCGACATTGTCTACGCAAAAACTAATTGTCTACACTATTTTCGTCACAAACATGTAGACAATTTGGAAATACGCGTAGACGCACAACACTGACATCTAACCGTTTGGCTTGCGATTCAATTAGATTTAGTTGTTAGTTGAACTCCAGATTTTTAATTGTTCAGCTGTTCAATCATACTTGTCTAAGTTTAAGTTTACATAAGGTGTAATCAAAGTGTATTAAATAAATGGAGTCAATAAATAATAAAAAGAAAATAAATAAATAAAAAAATCAGAAATTGACTTTTTGCTAATAAAATTGAGAATCAATAATTTGATTGACTCGAAGACGTTCTCGATTAGAAAAAAAACCGCCAGGTGTCAATAATATAACGTTTTTAATAATCTAACCAGTGATTATAATCGAAAGTGAAATTGATTTTAGTTAACCATACTAAAACAAAAATTTGAATGTGAACACACCATACACATTCAACTACAGTTAAAGAAACAGAATTAGGAAATGAAGCGCCTAAGTATTCTTAACCAAAGAAAAACAGGAGTTGAAGTAAGACGACGGATACCAAGCCGAACCATTAAAATTCTTCAACAGCGGCCTAAACATCTTTAACGACACGTGAACATAGAAAGTTTTAAGGTGGGTTCACATTTACAAAAATTTCGGCAAAAATATTTTCGCCGCAAATGTTAAACCGACAAGTGCCCGATCGTGTACGTTAAATGTGACATAAATTGTTCAGTTTTTTTCGTACGCCGCACACGTCTACACTTCCTAGTTTGCGACAAAAATGTTTTCGTCAAACGCGTTTGGCACAAATTTTTGTAAAAGTGGCCCATCTTTAAAGTACAATACAATTGTACAGTACAATTGTGTCTATAGTAAATCCATAGACAAATTACTAAAGTTTACAAAAATTTATTCACTAATTAAATCATAACGTTACTTCTGCGCCACCCTTTAGTTAAGTGCATACGGGAATTCTCCGAGCAACCTGGGGAATTCAGTTCGTGGAAAAAGAGTGTCAGGCTGACGCGGCCTTAGATTCCTAATCCAAGTGCCTGACTATGCACTATGCAGACAAGCACGATTTGGGTACCCTCGAGTACCAAATGATGCCGCTTATCCAAAGCAACCAAAGGGTGTATCACATCGTCACAAAGGGTGTATCAATAAACTTTCCTCCATGGACATAGGTCTGGAATCAATGGACAATTTAACCAGAAACTATCGAGAAAAGGTACTCAATACCTTTATTCGAGACTTATCGAATCCTAAAAGGAGATTTACCGAGATTCCTGGTCATACGAGACTCACCTCAAGCTGTCGAGTTATACATGAAACTGCAAAATGTGGACTACAGAGCGCAAAACGCTAATCACAGCGCTCAACACACAAAGCTTCCGCAGCTTCTTTACAACCCACAAAACTCGTTCGAGGAAACGAATGTATTCCAACCTAGCCGACCGTAATTTGGGTTTTCAAACCCATCAATTCCAAGACTAATGCAACAACCCTTTAGACCACAATACGATTACCCAAGCCAAAGGCAACTCCAATGTCGATAGACGGTAGCGGCCAATCTAATCAAACGAACTGTATGAACCGCCAACGAAATAACCAATTCCCCATAAGACAACCATTCAACTCATCTCAGCAAAATCATCACCCGAACAAAGTGCAAAGCATATCCCTCTACGAATAGATACACGACCATAATCTGCAACTATATCAAGACGAACTAGCAAACGCCACATTATGAACAAAGGCTCGTAGAATATACTAATGCAGAAAATATACCAGACTTAACAGACGAAGACAATATTGTAGAACCAACCGAACGAAGACCTCAAAACAACAGAACAGTTAGACGATATCAGTTTTTTAGACTAAGAAGCTCCTCGCACCCTTACTGCGAGCATCAGGCGAAGAGCGGTAAAGTAGTAAAAATTTTAATAGACACGGGGCCAAACAAAATTTACATCCAACTCCAATACGTTGGTAACCCCATCCTAAATGAAAAAGCGTTCTTATAGCGAACTCAGTGGCAGAGAGTGTAAAAATCACTCATCACGCTACGATAGACTAGTTCGGTCCAGATAGGAAACTTAAGTTTTTTATTCTAGCCAATCTCAAATAATTTGGAAGGATAATCGGCAGCAACTCAATGCCACAATTGATACGAATGATGGTTTTATGACCATCCGTTCCAATACAATGATCCCACTATTTTAGTGCAGTATACATCTGACTCTGTTAATAATATAAATCTAAGGGTTTCACACCTCAACCCAATACACAAAAAAAATTAGACAAAATAATTAGCGGCAATCCTATAACTAATCCGCTGACCCGGATGAAAAATTAACGTTTACTACCACCTTAAAGAGAGAAATTAGGACCAATAACGCCGATCCAGTTAACTCCCGACCCTATCCTTACTCTATATCACTTAGGGAAGAAGCAGAAAAACAAATCCATCAGCTAGTAACGGATGCGGAGTAATTATGCCGTCCAAATCACCATACAACTCCCCAGTTTAGGTCGTGCCCAAAAAAGAAGATGCCTCGGGCGAAAAATACAGGAATGTTATTGATTATGAATATCAGACAGGTATCCAATCCCCGAAATCTTTGACATCGGGAAACGTTGTTCTGGCTAAAGCGAATCTTAAAATACCCCAGCTTAAAACAGTAAAGGAACTCAGATTATTCTTGAGAACGGCTGGATTATATCGCCGTTTCATCAAGGATTACGCTAAACTTGCGCAACCATTGACTTCACTCTTAAGAGGGGATGATGGGCAAGTGCCCAAAACCGCTTCAAGAACAAATAAACAAAATAAAAAATTCGAGGTCATTAAACTCAAACTTCGCACTAGGTGCAGTCCTTTCACAAAATGGAGAATGAGTCACCTTCCTGTCTAGGACGTTAGAAGAAAAAGACGGAAGAAAATTACGCCGACAACGAAAAGGAAATCTTAGCAATTATTTGGCCCTTACGTTGCTAAGGAATTTTATGTACGGAAGCTGGAAAGTGAAAATATTAACAGAACACCAACCTCTTACATTCGCCCTCAGTAATAACAACAACAACTCTAAAATGCAGTGGTGGAAGGCTATACTCGAAGAGTATAATTACGAACTGAAGTTTAAGCCAGGACGAACGAATGTTGTAGCAGGGCCGCTCTCGCGAGTAACAATCGCGAAAACAGCTAATACTGAAGTTTTATTTAGAATTTCACGTTAAACTTACGCAAAAATCCCAATCCAGTTATACTTACCATATTTGCCCATAAATTGTTATGGAATGACCAAGTTCCATTGAGCATGGCCAAATGTTTTATTTTTATTTTATTATCTCTGCAATCTGTTCCCGAGCCAAAGCTCTCCCAACTCTTTCGCGGTTTGCTTTTTCCATCCTTAATTTTATGCCAGTGTCAGCCAATTCGGAAATGGGTCGGCCCATGAGTTTTGCACTCCTACAGTGGGTCATAGATGTGTTCCATTTCATCACAGATCGTAATCTGGTGATGAAAATTCCCTTTGAATTCTGCCCCTATCGGAATTCGAACCCGGTACCTCCCGATCCAAACGCCAAAGATTCAACCACTGTGCCATTTGGTCGGTAAGTCAAATGTTAAAATATAAATCTCGTCCCATAATTTGGCCAAGATCAACCAAGAAATGGCCGAGTTGTTAATAAAAATGTAGATACAAAATATTTGAATATGTCTTAAGAAAAATCCTAAAGATGTAAAAAAATTTAAGATTTCAGTAAAATCGGAGTCTTATCAAGCTGGATTTCTAAAAAAGCGGGATTGCGATATTTCGGGATTTTATAATTTTGGTTTTCGTACCGATCCCTTGAACCTATTGTAACCCAATAATTTGGATAAAACACCAACATATAATTTAATATTGCTTTGCAGACAAGAATTATTCACTTACAACCAGAGATGGGCGATTTCACGTCAAATACTAAATTTTACGTTATTACGTAGACAACTTGTCGACAACGTAGAAAACTTGTCGACAACGTAGAAAACTTGTCGACAATGTAGAAAACGTCAAATAGTCGTAGACAACGTCGACAACCAATTGTAATTCCGCCATTAGTGATTAAATGTTCAACATATTTTTAACTTGCGTTAACATATTTCCAAGTTACATATTACATCGCCTGAAAAGTTCCCGGTCTGACACATAGGGTTACACACAAACTTAAAACCCATAAAATTTTAAATTCTACCAACCTTTAAACGACAAGTATGAAAATTGCATTACATTCCGACCATTAGTTTACAAGTTACAGTTGTTTTAGTGACGCTACTTTTGTTAATTTAAGAACAACGGAAAAAAAGAATTTTGTGTGTTGATTAAACACTGTTTTTGACGGGAAAAAATACCGTTGAAGCAAAGCAGTGGCTTTGATCGTGCAACCGCCGATGATGCCCAATTAGGCTGTGACTCCAGAAAAAATAAAAAAATTCACGAAATTGTTTTGAAAAACCGTAAAGTGAAGTACCATGAGATAGCTGATATTGTCCACGAAAAAAATTGCTCTTTCACCAAGACAATGCACCATGTCACAAGTCGATTGCAACAATGGCAAAATTTCACGAATTGCACATTGAATTGATTCCTCATCCACCGTATTCGCCAGATTTGAGCCCCAGGGCCAAGTGATTAGGGACAAGTGATTCCCTCCAAACTAAAGCTTATATTGAAGACAAAGTTAAATCGTTCTACAAAAAAGGCATCAAAATGTTAGAGAGGCGTTGAACTGATTGTAGTGCTCTAGTAGGAAATTATGTTGATGAATAAGTATTATTCCCCAAAAAATTGTGTTACTTATACTCTGTACCTCACACCGTTTTTTTCTTTAATAATGTGTGCTCGTCATCGATTTTTTGTCTAAACTTTCAATAAACTAATATGGAGGTGGGTTCATAACAGATAAATGTCTCTAATTGTTTTAAACCAAAATATTCAAGATATTTACATCTAAATTTTAAACTTAGTTCAGATTTGACAATAGCCGATGTCGAAATTGATAAATTTTAATTAAGTTAACAAAATTTAATTGAACCCCTGACACGATTTATTTGCGCCATCCTTGAAGGAAGGAATGATCCTTGAACCTACCTTTAATTTTGTTAGTCGGAAAACTAGACAAAAAATTGTCGTGAGACAGTCTAGCCGTTACTAGTTACTAGTTATTTCTAGTTGATACTCAAATTAGCATAAAATTTCAGTGATTTGTGTTTTACCCCTTCTATTGATAAGTGGTATGAACTAATATGAAGTTCGATTATACTTTGAGCCTGATGCAGACTATTTTGTCCAAATTTCCGACTAACTAAATTAATGGTTAATCCATACAAGTTGTTGAGAGATAACTAAAGCAAATCACGTCTGATGTTTAATTAAAATTTACTTAATAATCGAACCGGCTATTGATAGACGTGAACTAGGTTTGCAGGTTCAAATGTCAAGAATGTTTTGGTTTCTGAAACTTAGAGCCACGAATCAATAATTTTTAGGAACTAACCACCAGTTTAGTTAGTCGAAAATTTAGAAAAAAATCGGTGTCACGCACACGGCTTAAGTCAGTAATTTAGCCGAAAAAATAGCACAGTATTAGATATTTTAATTCTGCGTGCCTGATGTCGAATTTTTGTCATAAGCCGTGGCTTTTTAATTCAATTTTTAGAGTTCGCGAAGAGGTAAGTAACACTTTTTAAAGCATAAGGTAGATAACACATTCCTCTACGTATCACAAAAAATATTCATCAACAAAGTTAGATGGTGTTATTGTAATGTTCTTGTTCTATACAGTTCCGTTATAATACAGAACTGTTGAGAATAACGATATTACAAGAAAACTATCGAACTTTTTCAATGGATTGTTTGTGTTATGCAATTTCATCTAAGATACAGAGTGGGCCATCTGTTGGTCCTTTTTCAATCGATGAATTTTAATACTTAATGCTATCTGTTCTATAAAATTCTTTGACATATGAAAATTCAAAAATATGCAAATTATCATCATTTTTTCGATTTTGGGGAGCGGAGAGTCCTCATGTTATTCACGAAGCAGAAGTTCATCCTCCAAGAGTCACTGTTTGGTGTGGTTTATGGACTAGTTCATTGGGCCGTTTATCTTTGAAAACGAACTGGAAAATGTCCTTACAGTGAATGGGGAACGTTGTCGCAACATGTTAACTGGTATTTTGTGGCCCAAATTTAATGAATTTCGTGTCAACGACCTTTAGTTTCAACAAGACGGAGCGAGATGCCACGCAAGTCGTGCAACAATCCATTTATTGTTAACGAAATTTGCTGATCGCATAATTTCAAGAAATGGTGAAGTTCCTTGTATGTGTTAATCATCCACAAACAATTCAACAATTTAAAAACAACATTCGAGCTGAAATTGAGGTCATTGAACCGCTTTTATTGGAAAAAGTCATCGACAATTTTCATGTTCGGATGCAGGCCTGTGGACGAAGCCGTGGTGGACATATGAACGGTATTGTTTTTCATACATAAATAGGATAGAACCACCTTTCCTTACCAATAAAAATGTTTGACTTTGCATCCCAAATTGTGTGTTTTATTAACAAATGAATAAAGGACTAACAAATGGCCCACCCTGTTTTTAACAAAAAAAATAAAATTTAATTTATAATTTAGCAAAATTTGTGTTTAGTTCATGGTAGTCATTGATAGATGTGTCTATATTCAGAAATCAAATTATGTTTGATATGCCTTCTAAACTGCAAAATTGGTTCAGATTTATCAATCTCCACATACAAATATTTTGGTAGTTATTAATCTTAATTTATTTAGTAAATTTTAATTAAACCTCATATTTTGTGTCATTTTAAACAGCTGGAATGAGCTAACCATCAAATTAGTTAGTCGAAAATTTAAACTAAAAAAAATCGGCGTGATGCACATAGTATGAGCGTTATTTTCAGGCTAAATACAAATTTTTATTAAACAAGCCTCATAACATAAAAAAATGTTCGTCTGAAAATCATAATTAAGAATTCAAAGTTCAAATTCGAACCAAGTATATTTTGTTGACTTCTACTGAGATTTGGCCGAAGTAAAAAATATGGAGTTGAATTGAACTAACAATGTTTTGTGTACTTACATTTCATTCATGCATAAATTAGCTGATGTATTTCGAATGAATTATACCCGCTAATAATAAACGTCTTTCTATATCACAATAAAAACTTATTTCACCCCTTGGATAAGAAGATGATTACCTGTTAGCTTAACAGTTTGTGAGACTAACTACCAAAATCTAAAAAAAATAGTGAGAAAATTTAGATTTTAATATCATTTCTTAGGTTGTTGACGTTGTCTAAGTGAAACATTTTACAATTAGAATGAAACTTTTTACTAAATTAAACGAAATAATTTGCAAATAATTTAAAACCAAGTTCAAAATGCGGAAAATATCGCCGGACTAAATATTAACTCTGCTAAAACAGTGCTTCGTCGTTACAAACAAAATGCGAATTATTATTAAAAATGAAATGAGGAAATCGACCGACAAAACTAATCGCAGAAGTATTAACCAAAATTGAACGGATAGTTGAAACTAACCCAGATTTTACCTTGGCTATTATCCAACAAAAGCTAGCAGAACAAAACTTACCACTGAGCCTCTCAAGCATTCAACCGGTCCTTCACTAAGAGGTGGAAATTGTCACGCTTATAGCAGGTTTAACTGATCAGTGCTCCAATTCTCTAAAAACTAAGATAAATTACAAAGTGATAACTTTTGATCTAGATTTTTTTCAAGATTATGGTGGAATAACTCACGGCTTGGATATTAGGCTCACGTTTGGACATTACTCGTAATTATAATTAACTGCAATTTTTGATATTTTGCGATGTAAAGATAAAAATAAGTAATAAAAGTATTTCAATTTATAATGTAAATTTGTGAACTTATAAAAATGGACTGTCTCGTTGGAATTAAAATATTATTTCAGTAAAGTCAAACATCCGGATATTTTACTCGATCGTCTTCATTTCTACCTATATACTTTTGCTTAGTTTTATCTCCAGTCTTTCCACAAATGTGAAGACCATCACAACAAAACAAATAAATTTATTATTTGTAATTAAATGTTTAAAGTAGGAAATAAATAGATTGATTGAATAGTTTATATTAGAAGAAAGAAGACTTAAGGGGTAAAATATCCTAAAACAAGATGTACTGTGGATTACTGCAAAAGCAGAGCAACTAAACTCAATTTTCAAATATAGACGTCAAGCGTTTCAAATGTCAGATTTGACAACATCTAGTGGATCAGTTCTCCACATAACAAGCAAAGCTTTCAACTTGTGTACTCGTAATATTTTACTTGATCATTACACTTGCACAATTAAGAAAACCGAAGAAAATGTTTAATATTTCATTTAGATTCACTATTAGCTCTCAACAATGTTTAAGATCTTACAGTGCTTTAATTTTAAATTATTTAATAGTACCGCGTTTGAGAAATTGATAATTATGACAAATTTAGAACAATAATAACGAGTACAAAATTTAATTATATTATGCCATAAAACTAACTTTTAACTAGCACTAAGGTCAAACAAGATGTCTATTTCATAAAATCGATTTTTAAAGAAACACAAACAGATAATTGATCCAAGTTTCACCTCCTAGTCGTTGCCGATCCTTAAGATTAACCCATATATTTTACAAAGATTAAAAATTAACTCAAAGTAAAAACCAAACGGTAAAACTAGAACGTTCCTCCATAGCTAGACCTAATTCATATAACTATAAATGGTTTCGCCTAATAAATTTTCGGTGCTATTGAGGACTTAGTCTAGGACATGGAAAAAAATTATTGGATGAGGAACTTGTGGAGTTCGAAAAACTCCCAGTCACTTCTACAACTTTGATGATTAAATGAGCTACGTTGCTCGCATATTTTTTCGAAATTCGAAATTTTAAAATTCAAGAGATTGTATTTTTTGAGAATTAATTGATGTCAATATTTGTATCTTGGGTAAAAAAAATGTTCAGAGAATACGATATAAAAATGCTAAGATGTAAAATTACCCATACTACAACCCATAACAACTTGAACTATTGTTTGTGAATATCTGCTATTTAGAATAACTTGTATCCATAAAATTATTGTTGAAATTTAAATGGGACGGTAGTTATGGGCCCTCCAAATCTAAATATGAATCTATATGAATTATAAGATTGTGTTAAGTTTTGACATTTATTTATCGTAACCGTTTTAAATTTTATCTTGGAGTGCAATTAGAGAATGTGAATATTGTAAAAATTCAAGATAAATTATAGTTTACACGTTTACAAATTATCTTGATGCTTAGAGAATTAGGGCACAGGGATAATAATCCATCATAAAATAATATCAAATTCGACATAGTTAATCTAGTTAATCTGGTTTTTTTTTTTTGCTATTTCGTGTTCGCCCAATTCAACGGTTAAATACTAATGAATTTTAGAGTTATTTTGAATATAGTTCAAATAACTTTGGTTTCAGGAAATTCTACTGTAAGTTGCGGAGTTGCAGAATGATTAAATTAATAAATGTTTCAATTATTTAGGAAGCCGGAAAATATGAATTTAGAATTAAAGTTCAGGAAATTTACAGATGCTTGTGAATTAATGCTTCATTGTAATTGCTGATTGTGTAGTTTAGAATTGTGTTGTCATTTTATTACTAACGACTTTACATAGGTGTCTGTAACGGGTCGAGTCAACCAATTTTGGTTAGGAAGCCGAAAAGTATTAATAGAATTAAATTTCAGGAAAATTCCAGATGCATGTGAAATAATAATATTTTTTCTTAGGTTGCCGTTTTAAAGAAGCAATTGTTGAAGACCAATACCATCGTTATCCATTAACCTATTAAGCCTTTATCCTTCATCTAGTAGATTAGAATTGTGTTGTCTTTGTGTTACTAACTATCGGCTATACCTAGGTGTCTGTAACCGGGCCGATTCTGCCCCACTTAACTAACCTATCCAATCCTTCGGTTTTGTTATGTGTAAAAAAGGGTGTACGGTGGACCCGGCGTCATCCGGGAACTCAAGCCTAAGAACTTGGTCGTACATTCAAAATCAATCAATCAATCAATCAATTTCTTAGGTTGTTGACGTTGTCTACATCGACATACGACGTCGACAAGAACGCAGAAAATCGCTATGTAATCTTCGTTATAGATTACGTGTCGACAACTGCGTAGATTACATTACGTAATCTACCTCGCCCAACCCTGCTTACAACAGCATGTTGCGTTAAAGTATAAACCAATTAATTTATTAAAAAGCATGTGTAATACTCATGTAAACACATAATTTCATGCCATTGTATGTCATGTCATGATTAACAAACCGTTCTACATACAAACACATTACGAGAGTATTTTGTGAAATGTTCTTAATTAATTTTGTGACATGAAGCGCTTTTCGTATTTAACCCTCCCGCCCCGTGTCACCCCACCCATAACAATTTTGTGTGTATGTGTGTGGTGTGCTTTAGCGAGGCCAATAAATTTTAAGGATCCTACAAGAATATATAATTAGAATCATACATTAAATTTATTTGCATATACATACATGTATCACTTGTGTTCGTATATGGTGTCATGGTATGATGATACATGATACACATTAAGTTTACCATCATTATAGGTATGTTTTCTATAATTATCACAATTTAAATTAACATATTTTATTTTTTTGGAAGCATAAATGTACATTAAAGATGAGAGTAAGAGTAAAAAACATGCCATAGAATGGTGGCCCTATCAAAAATTATTTTAAAACCAACAAAATTATAAAAACATTCCTTTGGGTGTAATCTGGAACATAAAACCAAACCTGTTAAATGTAATTTTGTAATTTTTGATATCAACGAGTGTGAGTGTGTGTGTGTGTGTATGTGTATTCAAATTTTAGATCCATACATTATTATTGAGGCCCAAACAGTTCAAGCATAATCTTTTTATGGTACACCGACGAACACAAAATGGTACATCCATAATGCTTTTAAATTATCTCTGGTGGACGACCTGAAATTTTTTTTGTAACATACATTTATGTTTTGATGTGATTATTACTTATGTAATATTATGTCGAACGTTTTTTTTCTGGTTTTCAATTGGGAAGGTTTTTTACAAAATCAGTGATGGGGACCTTATGCTTTTTATTTTAGTGCTTTGGTATTTTTATGATATTTATACGGCACCAACGAGTCTGCTGTATGTAGATTATATATGGGATTTGTTTGTAAATTATTGTCCAACGTATCGTAAAATAAAAACTGAATATTTATAAAAATGATGTTGTTTATCGAAAGTACCGAAAGAAAACTTTAAGTACCATTTCCAACCCCTTATATTTAATGTTGGCGTATATATAGCCGAACACAATCTCGGACAATCCAGAAGCCATTTTAACCACCGAGGGTAAATAGAACACTTTGTACTTCGAATTTTCCAGATACTTTTCATACCCCATTCCCAAGGCCGTAATTCAAGCTCCGCTATCCAGTAACCCTTCGATCTCTCGCCCGATGTCAAAACTGGTTTCCGAAATCACTTTACGATTTGAATTAGGCTTAACTATTTGCGGGGGTACAGCCGTGGGAACGGCATAGTCTGGTAGTAAAAATCTAACTGTTTTGGGTATATTGTTACGCACGTTGTGCGAGCTACTTGGGATTGGTTCTGCGTTTGTTTGTGGGTGCGGTTGTCTGAGCAGGTATCCCTAGCTCTGTCTTCACCGCCGTATCCTTTTTTGTTCATCTGGAAAGAAGTGACGCTGGAGGAATCGGACTCCCAGCCGCTCGAGGTCTCGGAATTGCGTTTCCCGAATATCTAAAACAGTTCGGTTTCAGTATACCAGGCCGTCCACGTCCAAAACAAAATATTTTTGGGGTTTTTAAACAATCCATAAATAGGTGGCCGCAGATGTTCTCACAATTCCAACAAATCACCATACCACTATTGTTTCGCGTACGTTGGTGCGTATCTTTTTGTCGGGCCCTTAATTCATCCACTTACAACGGACTGATGGGCTCTTCGATTCAAATCTCGTCTACGCTTCTACGTGAACAAATTTTTTTCTGGTTCGTAGCCTGTATAGCTCCACGTATCTTCCAATGCAAGGCATCACTGGAATTGTATGTATTTCTTGGTCTGCTAAGGTAACTTGAAAATCCGCCCGCATATTTCGACTCACAATAAACTCTCGCTCGGTTTTTGCTTCCTGGCTTCGATATGCCTCCTAATGTCGTGTTCTGTCCTTCTATGCTGCAACCTGTCATCATATCATGTCAAACTTCAAGCGATCACAACTGGCGTTAGGAGTACGTTCAATATGGTACCAGTACCAATTTGAGGCCGCTCCACGTATGTTTTTAATCACTGGATTATTATAAAAAAATAATTTACTTTGGTTTAACTTATTTATTCTTTTTATTTATTGAAATTATTTATTTAATTAGTTTGCACTTTAGTTTGATGTTTATTCTTAGACGCTAACTTAACAACTAACTACATCAATTTACTTAATCTATTACATTGACACTTGATATGCAAAATGTGCATAAATTGCATATCTATGTATTTATGCATATTTTGCATTTTTTGTTGCGCGTGGTTTTCGAAGTAATATTCCGCGCACATTTAAATAGTAGATCCCACGTAGCATTATTTTGTTGTTGTTTTACAGGTAGTATTACGTGAAGAGGTTCGTAACTCCTCCCGTCGAAGAGAAGGCCATAAGGATTTATTTCTTGTGGCCGGTTTTGGGCTACTTGGTAGTGTCTCGTTGGTGTTTTGTTGCTTCCCGCTGAATTGTAAAATCTCGTCCATATACAGTAGACGATCATTACTATGATGATAATTGTTACAATCCCGGTTGTGCTACTGCTTATTATTGTATTAGAAAAAGCTTTTTCCTGTAAGAGTTGAATTCGTTCTCTATGTTCTAATGTCCAATTTGTCATTTTTGGTAGTGATAACGATGGTACAAGATGATGGCTTTCAACGTCGTTGTATATGATGCCCTGGATATTAATTTCACAATTGTTGAATTCAATTAGTGATTGACCTTGAATGGATTTTATTCGTTGATGGCAGGTAGATGTTAATGGTAGCTCTCCCATTGTAGCTACGTATAATTTTGCTGATTTCCTCCTCCGGATCGAAGTTAGTGTGGTTACAACGGGCCGGTTTTTGCATTATTATATTCGGTATGCAAGTATGCGATATTGATCGTAGCGATTGTTTAATGCAATAATATATATTTTCCACCTCGTTACATGGTTCAAGAATGGATTGGTAATTTTGTTCATCTAGGATGATGTTGTGTGAAGGAATGGGGTTGATCATTAGGTTTTTGGAAGGGATAGGTTTAATTTTGTAGTAACTGAACGTTGATTCTAAAAAGGATGGTACCTGTATGCTAAGTATGATAGTGGATTGATTGTAGTATCCCTGTAGAGTCAGTAAATCGTAGATATTATTGGGATTTAAGATTTCTATGTGGTCCTGAGCTAGTATATCGTTAATGAAATGAATTCGCCGGTGTTTGGCTGAACTGAGTGCGTCTAATATGTCATCGATATGTTGCGATAGTGTGTCTATGGTATTGATTAGTTTGAACATGTATTGGTCTGTTTTAATCATGTGTAGTCCTATTTCAGTTGCGTTAGCCAGTCGGTTTAGTTCGAATGTAATTTTGTTGTTGCTGTTCCTGACGTACTTCTGTATGTAGTTGAATCTATCAATCATCCCTTGGATAATCGCGATTTGAGCGTTTTTTTGCTCATTTAATTTATCATGATTTTGATGAAGGTTGTGTATTGCGTTACCGATTTCTTCTATGTCATGTTGATCTAGGTTTCCCGTGATATCTTTGATTAGTGATCCTAATCCATTAATGAGGCCTCTTTTGATCCGTGTAGGTTTCAAAAGGTTGATGTTTTCATCTAGCTCCCTAGCTTTATGTTCCGGGATTTCCATTTTACTTTTGGAAGCTTAAGAATTCTCTTTAATACTACCTATGGTTTTCCCCACTAGATAAATGTTGTCCTGGATGGTGCGGAGATTTTCTTCGTAATGTTGGATGTTGATTAAGTAGATGATTCGTGTGTATCTATTAATTACTCGGGCCTGGCCTAACTTGATGGATATCAGGCCCTTGTTGTTCCCCAAGTTGGTCACCCTTAGTGTTTGACTCATGGTTAAAGGGCACCTGAGAAGGTTGGTTTATCAGTGTTTTGTGGTACATGCCATCTTTTGTTACAACGGTGACCTTATTATCCTGTAGGACTTTTCTTACAAAAAAGAACTTTCTGACAAATCCTGGTTTAATTTTAGATCTTCTTTTGTTGCGAACATGGATTATTTGGTTCGCTTTTAAGTTTAGGGGTTTAACTCGATCAACGTTAAGCTTATTGATCAGCTTTGTCTTTCTTGCATGAGTTTCCTCCTGAATTCGTTTACATAACTCATCATAAGATAGGGTATGGTTGAACAGGTATTCCTGCGTATTGGCAAATGCCGCGTCGACGGGCTACCCTAAAATAGTATAGTGACCTGTTAAAAGCTCGAAGGGCGTGAATTTTGTCGCCGAATGTAGGGTGTTGTTATACGAGAGGATGCAATTGTGTATCAGATTTTTAATACTCTCTTGGGGCGTTTGAATGTGAGCTATTTTAATGAGTTCCTGCAGGGTTGAATGCAGTCGCTCTACAGGCGAATGTCCTGTTGAAGAATATGACGAGGTATGATGTAATTGAATGTCGAATTCTTGTAAGAAGGTTCTAAAAGATGGAGTGTTCATGTTTCCTTCGTTGTCAGCCATAATTTTTGAAGATGTACCATGGACAATGAAAAACTGAACAAGTCTCCTTTGGACTTCTTTGCAGGTTCGGAATTTCATATAGAAGGCAAATTTAGAAAATTTGTCCAAGACTGTGAGAAATACATGATTTTCAAAGAAACAAAAATCTATATGCAGGATTTCCATTGACCTTTTCGGCGTTTCTGTAATCTCATATTCAATTTTTAATGGATGTCTGACGAATTTTGTCTGCAAGCATATATTGCAGTTATTAATGTAAAATGTTATGAGGTTTTTCATGTTTCCAAATTTTTCCTGATAAGCTTCTTTAGCTATATCAAAGACTATATCATCACACAAAATACCTGTAACTCGATGTTTTGTTACAAATGTTTTGATATTAAGTTTTATAGTTGGTAAATGGTAATTAGGCTAGTAAATTGTTACCCTATGTTTTCCGAAGGGGTGTTTGTGAACGATATTTGATCCTAACATTTCGGGATCAATTGTTATTATCAGCTGTGAGCTGAAATGATTTATTGGGGAATTAGTTGTTGGTACAATATCCTCGGCTTCACTTTCTGGTTCCGTGGAGGTTTCAGATATGTCGGAAGTGTTAATATTATTAATAGTAAGAGGTTCGGGTTGTATCCGTGATAATGCGTCCGCGTTCGAATTTTTTACACCCTTCTTATATACGATTTCATAATCGTATTCCTCTAGCTTCAATCTCCATCGAATCAGTTTCGAATTGGGTTCTTTGAGATTGATGAGCCATGTCAATGGCTTGTGATCTGTTACGATTTTGAATTTTTGACCGAATAGATATGGCCTAAAGTATTTCGTGGACCAGACGATTGCCAAAAGCTCCTTCTCTATATTGGAGTAATTTTACTCCGTAACCATTAAGGTTCTGTAGGCGTAGCAAATTGGTTTATCCTTCCCTATTGGGCCTTGTGAAAGCACGGCTCCAATGGCTACATTACTTGCGTAGCAAGTAGGATTGGTTCGTTGCACAACAATTTCTTGAAATATTCGAAACATTGTAGATATCTTTTGTCAAGAACTATTTTCATGCCCTTCCTTAAACATTCCGTTAAGGGTTTAGTTACGTCGGAGAAGTTCTTTATGAACTTTTGGTAATATCCCAGAAGACCCGCTTTTGATTTGTTTCTCAGTTTTTGGAACTGGAAATTCCTTAATAGCTTTGATTTTGTCGGGGTTTGGCTTAACTCCGTCGCAGGTGACAATATGACCCAAAAAGGCAATTTCCAGATGTAGAAATTCCGATTTGTTCATTTGCACTTTTAAATTTGCCTTTCGTAATTTATTGAATTCTTGCTTTAGGTTTTCTATGTGTTCTTGGAATGACGTCGAGAATATTTTGATGTCATCCATATAACACAAGCAAGATTTACCTTGGAGGTCACCTAACACATTATCCATGACTCTTTGAAAAGTCGAAGGGGCATTCTTTAGACCAAACGGCATCCTTACATATTCGTAGTGTCCGTAGTCGACGGAAAATGCGGTTTTAGATATCTTGTTTTCGCACCTCTATCTGGTGAAACCCAGATCCAAGGTTGAGAAATACAGACATTACCCTAATTTGTCGAGTATATCGGTGATGTTAGGTAGAGGGTACCGATCTTCGACAGTTTTCTCATTTCTCACCAGCCGCCATTTGACTTTTCCGCTGGCGTCCGCCTTTTTCGGTACAATCCAAATAGGGAATGACCAGGGTGAGAAACTCGGGCGTATGATTCCGTCTTGTAACATTTTATCGATCTGTCTTTTGACTTCCTCCTTGGGAACATGAGGATATCGATAGCTTTTAGTAAAGACGGGCTTGCCATCTTTAAGATTTATTTCATGCTTTACAGCGTTTGTAAAGGACTGACGTTGTTCTGTTTTGAGAAATAATTCCTCGTATTGATGACATAATTTTAAAATTGCCGTCTTTTCTTCACCGTTGAGGTGTTCCGTTCTAATTAAATTAGAGATAGTTTCACTTGGAATGAGTGTATCATATTCCTGAATGTTACAACGGTTGGATTCAGATCGATACATTTTTTTGAATTATTCAGCTTTAATCGGCTTTCGATTACGAAAGTATGGGATTTGTTACTATAGATGGCTACTTCTAAAACTGCATACCAATTTTTGCAGTGGTAAATCCCTTCAGGAATAATTAGATGTTTATTGATCGTTGTCGGGGTGATATATATATATATATATATATATATATATATATATATATATATATATATATATATATATCGCCATTTTCGACATCAACCGGAAGCTCGGCAGTTAACTTGCTTCTAGGTAATATGGTATAAACCTTTGAGGCATAGTTAGGTTTAAATAGTAGCGGGATTTCTAATTTGTTTGTTCTAAGAACAGATTTACCTAGATCTAAGGTTACACCTAATTGTTGCATGGTTTCCAACCCTAGTAAACCATCGAAGTATTTATGGAATTTAAATAGAAGGAATTCCAAAGGTTCCCTTGTTTTGAATTCCATTAGTCCGGGGACAGTAACTTTTTGGTTTAATTGGTGATCGTTAAACATGGTTTTAACGTTCACTATGGAGGTATGGAGCGTATCCGTGAAGGACGGATGAACTCTGGGTTCAAGAAAGATTTATTAGATCCCGTATCTATTAAGATTTTTAGAACTTTAGTTTTGCTTAAGTTGACATGTATATAAGGAAGCGTATACGTTTGATGTTTATTCCAACGGGGAGGCTTCTGGATTACAATTTTCCTCATCTATTTCACCTTCTTCTAGATCGGGGAAATATGATTGAGGCTGTTATTCGTAGCCCTCTTCCGCTACTTCCTTTTGATCTTCGGACGTATATAATTCCTGTGACCGGATCTTTGGGGGACCCATCGGTTGGAATTGGAAGTTGTTTCTGTTATTTATACTTGAAAATTGCTTGTACGGGTTTTGGTTAGACACTGTGTCTTTTGGTTCTTGTCTTCTTGGTGGAACCATTGGTGGTTCAAATCTGTTATAAGTCTGCCCGTTTCAGTTTACCATTGGATTTTGTTTAGTGAACGGCCTATGGTTGTAATACTGAGGCGTGGGACGGTAACCATAACTAGGGCCAGCCCTTTGTGTAAGCATTGGTGGACCGCCAGGATGGTTGTTCCATGTAGGATTTCCGTGAAGGATTTTCGGCGCCGCCGTTCTTTGTGGAATCGGTACGATGTTAATATTCGTCCCTTTTTTCGTGTACCCCATATTTTGCTCTTTGAGGCAATTTGTGAATGCCTCTGTAAGACTAGTGGGCTGCATGGCCCGAATCATAGAGCCCATTGGCTCTCTAAGCCCTGCCAGGAATGTATTGAGACGCATCTCCTGGTATAAATCTCGTTTCGCTTTTATCACGATTGCACTTGTTTCATTCAGCTTGACGTGATTTATAATAGTGCTTTGTATGTCGATTATTCGAGCAAAACACTTTTCTATGGTGTCACTACCTTGTGAGGTACTGTACAAGTCCCTCACCAAGTAGCTTTTATTTCGCTTTTCAGCGTAATGTGTTATAAGATTATTTTGTATGGCCTCCCACTCTAATGGAGTGCCATACATAGTCAAAACTTCATTGGCGTCACCCGTGATTTTATTCCTGATAGCTCTGAGGAATATTTTAGAGCATGGGTGTCCGTCAATCGCGTAGCACAACGTAAGAATTTCTTCTACGTTCTCTATAAATTCGTATAGAGTGTGCCTGATTCCCTCGTAAGGCGGAAGATCTTTAATCGCGTCGGGAATCCTAAGACTTTTGAATAAATCGTTAGCGTAATTATCGTTATTGTTTTCACCGTCTTGCATTTTATTATTAAATTTAGTTTCGTTATTTTTTGTAATTTCTTGATTGATATCGACAACCGTAAGGTTAGTAAAATTTTAAAGTGAAGTGGAAATTTGTTGAATTTAACAGTGGCAATTTTTAGTATTTTTATGATAAATATTTTATATCGATCACTAGATTACGCAAATACCGATTCAATAAATAATCTTAAGTTATTTTTGTTAACATGACTGATAGAATTCGAAGAACATAGCAAAACATAGCAAAAAGAGTTCAGTAAATAACGAAAAAGAGTCAACATTATGAGGTGAATTATCAAAATGGGTCGACGAACTCGTGACACATTATTGACACTAACATATGACTGTATTTTTAATTAAGTGCTCGTAAGTATCAAAGATTATGGTTTTGTACGTGAACATACATAACATACTGAAACCATAAACTAGACTGTAATTATAAATCGTTAGAACTCATTAGAAAAGTTTTAGAGATAAGAATTATGTTCCAAACAACAAAGCATGTTCAGCACATCATTGAAGATTTTTTCTACTGCAAGCAACAGTTTTACATATTATCCAGTGTACGAACTTATGGTAATACACAAACTCGTGCTAGTATAAAACTAAAAGTTTCGGAAAACTGTAGAGATAAATCAACCAGTTAGTGTACAAGTTATTTTGCTTAAAGAATCTTTTGTTGTGCATTTTCACAATACCAAAATAGCAAAGATAATAATTTTTTAATTAATGTCAGCAGCAGAGTTTTTGTTTCTTTTGTTTTTTTTTCTGTAAGCAGTTTTGTGTAAGGAATTTGTGTTAATGTACACAGTACATTGCAAAACTTTTTTTGTTGCTCTTACAATCCTTATGAACATAATGCACATGTATTTATGTGTAATTAAAACTTAAGATAAAACGGAGATCATAATGCTTGGTTTTATTTTTTAATTAATTTCTATTGTAAGTCGCACCCGGTTAATCCTGTTTTATGGCAAAAGTTCATATCGCCTATCAAATAATTCTGTACGAATTGACTTTTAATATACCTAAAATTTGCAAAGCGTCATTATAATTCAAAGATTTTGAATACTTGCCAAACAGAGTTCTGCAAGAAACTTGTATTGCATTCACGTTGACTGGTATGGTTTCTATAAGCAGGCAATACCACCAATTAATGTGGCTTGCGAATATGCAAGCTCTAGCGAAATCGGTGCCCACGAAAGACTATAAAAATGCCACTCAATAATAACATTTGGAAGGTCAATACTACAGATCCCGATACACATAGAGCTTTAACCACAAAGCTCAATAAAGTAGGGTTTTATAAGTTTGGCAAATCTATAGAAACCTATGTATTCGACGAACAAAAAAGTTACGTGTGTAATAACACTTCTCTTTTCTCATCTTTATTTTAATGAAAACTCACTCACAAATTTTATTTACATTTATTTTATCATTCACAAACTCTTATTCTTCGACTACCCCATACTGACGACTAACGATACAGTGCTGGGGAAAAAATTGGGCAAACATATTTTATTGCAACTTTGGAGTCTTTTTTTGCTAAAACTACAAAACTTTTGAATGCATTATTGTTTCATTTTAAACTAAAAAAATGACATGCAATTTAGGGTCCGATTCATTGAATTTGATAAATTTTTCAAAGTCGTAGGAGGTATGAATTCCCAAATCGTCATCAACAAACTTTTTAAAGCTTGAATCGATTATGGGCGCGTTCTTGCTGCTTCTAGCTTCATTATAGA
This sequence comes from Nephrotoma guestfalica, assembly GCA_963691935.1. Taxonomy (NCBI): domain Eukaryota; kingdom Metazoa; phylum Arthropoda; class Insecta; order Diptera; family Tipulidae; genus Nephrotoma; species Nephrotoma guestfalica. Next base: position 196,751,880 of record OY829914.1, on the reverse strand, counting down.
CCAAATATTTGCAATGGGATTTAAGTCTGAACTATACGGGGGCCAGCTCAACACATCGGTACTTTTTTCTTCAAAGTACTTTTTTACCTTTAAATGAAGAGATAAGAAAAAAAACAAGATTTTAACAAATTATTTATGTTTATCTGAAAGGCAATTTTTCTATCTACAATTCAAAATTAATAACTGACTCATAAAGTTTTAAAACGGTTCCGACGACATGGTAATATTATGAAACGATCTTCCACTGGCGTTGTCGTTCTGGGCCTTCCAGAGCCTTTCTTTCTTTATGTACCGTCCATCTCTCGCATTTTTCTAATATTCCACGCGACAGTACTTTTAGGAATGTTAAATCTTTTTGCTATTTCACGCGTGGTTAAATTTTCTCGCGCCAAAATCAACATATTGCTTTTACACTGCTCACTAACTTTTCCCATTTATTTTAACTAAAAATTTTAACAAAATATGGACTATATATACTCAAAAAAAAAATACAGGCAATAAAACATCTGCACCCTAATGACGGCCAAGAACGGTAGGCGTAAAATAAAACAATTACTTCACCAATTTTTTTGCACATCAGATGCGGGGTTGTACCGGTGTAATAGAAACAAAAGGCGGTCCAACAAAATATTAATATTAAAGATAGACCTTCTATAAATCAATAAAAATCAAAACAAAAATTAAAAAAACAGGTGCTTAATTTATTCCATTACTTTAACTCCAATCAACGTATTTTAAATATTTGCAGGTTAATTTTTTTTTTTTTTTTCAAAAAATTACGTCATACATGTATTTAAAATGAAACAATAAGCCAATTGCTATCAAAAGTTTTGTAATTTTAGCAAAAAAGACTCCAATATGCAATAAAATATGTTTGCCCAACTTTTTGCCCAGCACTGTATAACAACTGATCCCTTAATATTAATTATTACAATATTTCGTAATGCCTACTAAACATATTTTATTTTTTGATAATGAATCGATTTTAGTTTTTTGACCAAAAGCTTGTGATTGCGTAAAGCAATAAATTTTGGAATATAAAATGTGTTTATTTTACAAAATACAATTTCATGGAATTTCTCGCATCATTAATTATTTTCGCGTGCCTATCTTACGAAATACCAAGTACAGTACCGAGAATAGAAAGTGCAACACCAATATTTTTCAGGTAAAACTGTACTAATTGCCCTTGTCATTATCGTAGGAGGCTGATTTATTTTTTGGGTATAAATACAATCGTTATTTAACTTTTTTAGTTAGTTTGAGATAAATATTCGCACGAGAAAGTTATTAAAATTATAATTTGTTCAAAATGGCCAAATACACACAACTAACTATGGCTCAGAAAAATCGGATTCTGGCATTGTCTGGAACACCTAAAATGTCATCGAGGCAGATGCTGTTGAGATTGGATGCAATTACTCGACTGTGCGCCGTTTAAAAAAAAAATTCATTCCACCGGTGAATTGGAGCGCAAAATGGGAACAGGCGTAAAAAGGAAGACAACTGCACGAGAAGATTCCAAAATTATCAGAATGTCAACAGCCAATCGATTTAAAACTGTTGTGGATATTCGGACCGAATTCAACGCAAAAACCGGCAAAGAAATCGGGGTTCATACGATTCGTAACCGCCTCCGAGAAAAAGGATATATGGCCAGGTCCCCGGCAAAAAACCATTTCTTACAAGCTGGTTGGAGTCTACAGCAGTGGCGAACAGTTATATTCTCCGATGAGAGTAAATTTAACCTTTTTGGATCGAATGGAATCCAGTACGTCAGGCGCAAATCCGGCGGGTCAAATGATTTGGGGATGTTTTTCCTACCATGGAATTGGGGAAATGGCCTTTATTAAAGGAACTGTCAACGCAGAAGTCTACAGAAAAATCTTAAAGGACCATTTGTTCCCTTCCATTGAAATGCATTTTTTGAGTGCTGAGTCTGTGATTTTTCAAGATGATTCCGCCCTTTCTTTGTCTTCGAGCGAAAACGGTAAGCATTATTATTTTCATTTACTGATTTTATAATTAAGACGATAAAAAAAAGAAACAGTTAATTATTATTATTTCTCTTCAGGTTAACGATTTTCTGTTGAAAAATGGAATTCCTACTATGGATTGGCCTGGAAACTCACCGGATTTGAATCCCATTGAAAACCTTTGGCACGTAATGGGGATGAAAATCAATAAAAGGATGCCGTCATCATCCAAAAAACTCAATTCAATCATCGAAGAAGTATGGTATAAAGAACTGCCCCTCGAGTACCTGCAAAATTTAATTGACTCCATGCCAACAAGGATTGCAGCTGTTATTGCCAACAAAGGAGGGGCAACTAAATATTAAATATACATTTTACTGCTTCGTAAGACACCTGTTTGCTATAAAAATCAAAAAAAACTACCATAAAAAGTGACTCAACATTTATTACCTGTCCTTGAAACTGAAATTTAATTTTACCTGAAAAAGGCTAAAAAATTATAATGGCTTTAAAAACAATAAAACCATTTAGCATGAAATTTTGTTTTTCCATAAAATGTGTGTTATATTACAAAGAACCACTTCTAAAACAATTGTTTTTTTAAAACAATTTGGGTGTTGCACTTTCTATCCTCGGTACTGTATATCGCAACGTGTATGATGTCGAAATGTTCATGACAAGTGTGTGGCATTACATCCTTCCCCTTTAGAAAATTTACCAATTGAAGATTTGTTCATGCTTATCCATTGATCTGCTTGCAAATGCAATAGGCAAATCCTTTCCAATTTCTCCTTGAGACAGTATACTGCTCCCAAAGTGAAATTCAATGCATCTGTTGTCAGTACAAATTCTTCATCGAAATTCGGATATTGAAGTATTGGTGGATTGACTAGCATTGATTTTAATGACTCAAATGCCTCTTGACATCTGTCCGGATGAATTTTGAATTCTTTTTCAGCAGATTGTTAAAAGGTTTTACTATTAAAGCGAAATCACGAATAAATCGTCTGTGGGACACGGATATTTTTCTATTACTTCGAATTTGGATGGATCTGGCTTAACTCCTTCATTGGTGATAAGATGATCTAAGTATGTGACCTCATTTTTAAAAAATTACATTTCGATGGGTTAATTTTCAGATTATATGATTTCATTCGACTTAGTACCTCGATTAAATTCATTTTGTGGTGCTTCATACGGGAACCAAAGACAATTATGTCATCGACGATCATTAGCATCCTCCGAAAACTATCTGTAGGTATTTTAAGGCCAAATGATAAACTCTTAAAGTGCAAATGACCATGGGTCGCGATTTCTTTTATAATTCAATTTGATGGAATGTACTAGTCAAGTCAAGTGTAGAGAAATATTTTGCTCTACCAATTTTGTCCAACACGTCCTCTAGTCGTATTAATGGGAATTCTTATTTAACTGTCTAAAGTCATCTATTGCCTTTTTTGGCACAACTAATAATGGTGAGTTAAAAGGAATTATCGATGGTTCTATTACGTCGCTATCTAACAAATGCTGAACTTCTTTATTATTTCTGAATACTGTGTTTGTGGCAGTCTATAATTTTTAATGTATACAGGGGTAATTATTTGTAGTCAATTTAACACCAGAGACATAAATACATTTAGAATATTTTTACATATTTCATAAATTTGTTCCTTTTCAAATTCACTAAGTATGTGGCATTACACGTGCAAATCAATTGATTCGTTTAATATCTGTGACTGGTTTAATGAGCACGTGTTTTAAAATTTAAAAAAAAAAAAAACATTAAACAACGTGGTGTGATTAAGTTCCTTGTACAAAATAATACTTCGAATGTTTACAGAGAATCAAGTTCGGTTAAAAAAAACAATATCGAAGTGGATCAGAGTATTCAAACAAAGGGCAGAGTCACTCGAAGATGACGCCTTCAACGAAAGACCGACAGATCCTGTTACTCTAATCCTGTTACTTCGAACTACTAAAGTCAAAATTTATACACTAGAAAGCCACCGATGATGAAACATGTGGATTAATCACTATGATCCAGAGCCAATACAAGAATCGATCAAGTGAATAACGCAGCTGTGACAGGGTCAAATCAACCAAAAATATAAAATACTGCATCCACCATACAGTTCAGATCTGGCCCTAAATGGTTACATCCTTTCAAAACAAAATTTAAAACAAAATTGAGAGGGCAAAGATTTTGCAAATGCCAATGAAGAGATGTTCGCTGTAGAGGATTATTATACGGGAGAAATCATCTTATTTTGATGGTGTGTTCAAATTAATTGATAAGCCCTTCTTTCTGCAACGATGGTGGAGATTATATAAATTTACCGAAATTATTGAACTATCCACGTGCCAATAAAGATAAAACAAAATTGAAGGCGCAGTAAATATCCTTAAACGAGCTCCCGCTATTAATTTTTAGTCAAGCAACATTTCAATGTTCAGTAGAAGAAAAAAATTATTTTATTCTTTGGAGATAATTTCGAAATAAAATTGTGTCTTTCAAAAGATGGTTTCACTTTACTCTTTTTAGTCTTTAGCAAATCTTGTAAACAAATTTTGCTTCTCTCTTACCACAAATTTGTTCTGAGCGCACCGCTTACCCTTGAATCCGTACTGTCCGTAAATACCATTGTACTTAATGGTATTAACGAAAGGTATTATTTTGGTTAGAAGTCGCCGTTCGGCTTGTAAGAGTTCCAGAATTAAGTTGTGTGTGCTATTTTGTGCTTCTAACGGTAAAACTTGTGCATAAGGTATTTTGGGAGATAATGTGAGATCACAGCTGAAATCCCATAGATCCGTTTAATTATCAAAGTATATGTTTTGCTTTAGTTTAGTTGTGCCAAACTGTGCATGCCAAAACCAATTTAGTTGTCCTTCAGAATTGGTCAGGATTTTTCCTGCCTATTTACATGCGATATGCATAAAATCTATTAAAGTAGATCAACTATGTAAGAAAATGCCGTAGTGTCCCGGTCACAATGTTTAGACTAAATGTACATAACTTGATAAGACCAGAATTCACTGGTGGCCTACTACATACAGGCCAGAATTGAGGATAGAAAACCTTTAATTGAAAGGTATATATTTGAAAGGTAAAATTTTTTAAATACGTTTCATGAATGATTTTTGAAAAGCCCACCTTTTATTAATGAAATCACTTAAACTAATTCAAATGAATATTTTGATCAAATTTCATGATTGTGCCTACTCCTCATCAGCCAGAATCGGCCGTAGAAAACCCCTCATTTCACCCATACAAAATTTTTCGAAATTGATCTTTTGAAATTAGGGTTGAACGAAGGGTCTTGTATGTGCGATTCTGGCTAATGGCGAGTAGGCACAATCATGAAATTGAATCAGAATGTTCATTTGTGCTGTTTTCACAATTTCAAATACTGAAAAATATTTTTGAATTAATGAAAAATTGTAAAATTTACAAAGTTTAGTTCTATAATGAAGCAGCGTGAAATTATTTTGTAAACTTGGATTCGAGTGCTGACATGTAGTGTTAATTAAAGGCAGCCAAAATGAGAACAAAAATGGGGCAAGTTTATGTAACATTCGCACTACTCGGGTTACCAAGCAAATGAAAATAAATAAAAATGAAACAGAAGTCGAAGACCAAATTTCGAAGTTGAAGTTCCATTAAAAATGAGCTGATATGCTCAAAATGGGGTATGTGGTTTACAAAGTTGTAACGAAAGATAAAAGCAATAACATTAAATTTAATCTTCTTCATTTCACTTAGTTTAAGTGATTTAATTAAGAAAAGGTGGGATTTCCAGAAATACAATATTTTTCGAAATTTAACTTTTGAAATTTGGGTTGAAATTGGGAGGTTTCCTACCGGTGATTATGGCTAATGGGGAGTAGACACAATTACGAAACTTGCCTGCTTTCTGAATAATTTGTTATAATCCGTTTAGGGTTCACCCGGTGTACAACAGTTTCAAAACTTTGCTTCCCTCATAAAGTTTTGATACTAATTAGTTGGAAGTGTTCGAGTGTTAGAAACGTTTGCGATGAGTTGTAGTTGCGGGAAAATTAGTTTAAGATGTAGTCGGTTATAAAATTTGGCCTTGGCCACCCTATTTGTTCACCTTTGGAAAATCGATTGCTATGTGGCCTGAATCGCTTTATTAAACTTGTTCCAGCTACCTTAGTGGATGACTGTTAACTTTTTAAAGATTTTCGACTCGAACGACAAGATAATTTTTTCCGTATTTTGCTTCTCTCCTAAAATCTCTTTATTGATCTTTGTGATTTTGCTGATAGTGATTGTTAATTTGTGAGGGGGGTTTCGAATGGCAACGATTACAATGCATTCTGGTTTCAGGAAAATTTTACAAAGGGTGCCTGGGTGGGCATTTCCGCCATATTGATTTTAATTCTTAAGGTAGGTATTTAAGGATTTTAGACTATAACATTTCAGATTTAAAAATAATTTTTTATATGTATTTGATAAAACATGGACATAAGCAGGAGCAATTTTGAGATGTAATTTTTACAACCAATAATTAAATAAACACGTCAATTTATTTACATTAAAATTCATTAAAAAAATGTATTATTTGAAAAATTAAAATCAAATATGGTAAAAATGTCATAGGTTTAACAACCTGCTGGTTAGGTAGCAAATAAGAGTTTTTTTTATAGAAAACTTGCATTGAAATCAAAAACTTGAAAGTTTCCATAAACCACGCGAATCATTCTAGAAATCGCCACATTCATACTTTAATCAGTTCTATGATGCTTACATTTATTTTAATCTTTTCAAGTAAATTATGAGAATCGATACCACCGGATAGTAATTGGTGGATAAAAGCAATATTTGTAAAAACTCGACGATTACTAAGCGGTTATATGTTGATTAGTTTGAAACAATAAAGGTAAGGAGGTAGGCTTAGCAAGTGTACTTCGACAAGGGTCGGACGAAAGTTTTATAAAAGGCCTTTGTGGCATAAGGATCAACATATTCGTTTGACCAACGTTTCATGAAACCAAGCACGGAGTTGCTCTGTTGATGATATTCTCAATATGTGCCTGAAGTTCGATTCGTTAACACTATAATAACTGTCAAATCAGGAACGGAAGTAACTCTTACCACAAGATCGCAGACGATGTATACTAGTCGCAACCGGCATTTGCTCAGATTTAACTCGAAAATATAAAAAATATGGATATGGTTAATATGAAAAGCACCTGATACATAACAGAAATTGAACTGGAAAACCAAGGGCTCGTAGTTTAGACAAAATAATTTTATAGCAAATACTGTTGAATGTTTTGCTGAAGTCGCTGGTGATGACATTAACCACATTTTCAGCCTCCATGGTGTTCAAGGTATACGAAGTAAATTCCGTTAGGTTGGTGATGGTGGATCTTTCTTTCAGGAAACCGTGTTGCTTATCAGAAAATAATTACTTACAATGAAAATATAGTGAATCATACATAATAAAGGGTGGTTAAATTTTAAGGGCCGACGTTGAATGTGAACCACACCTAAACGTCAAGATACACAATCGAGCAACGCGTTAAAGCTATTCAGGCATATTATGAAAATGGGTGTTCAAATCAAAATGCATATCGTGCACTTCATGATTTTTTCGGTCAATTTAATCGTCCAAATGTGCATACAATCAGAAAAATCGTGCAAAAATTTGAGCAAACCCTGTAGGAGATTTTAAAACACCAGTGCATGCTCGTACAGCTCGTACAGCAGAAAATATTGCTGCTGTTCGCGATAGTGTGGCTGAAGAGCCGTCCACCTCAACTCGTCGTCGTGCCCAACAATTGCACCTCTCACGCTCGTCGTTGATGAACATTATGCATAAAGACTTGCATTTACACGCTTATAAGGTGCAATTGACTCAAGCACTAAAGCCTCTTGATCATTCCAAACGTCGTCAATGGTCAGAATGGTGGCCAGAAATGGCAACAGTGGATGATCAATTTTCGAAGAAAATCATCTTCAGTGATGAGGCACATTGTCACCTCAGTGGATTCGTCAATAAGCAGAATTGCCGCATTTGGGCGAATCATAATCCAAGAGTGATTGTCGAAAAACCAATGCACTCACAAAGAGTGACTGTTTGGTGCGGTTTATGGGCTGGCGGCATCATCGGGCCGTATTTTTTCCAAAATGGGGCCGGCCAGGCAGTTACTGTGAATGGTGTTCGCTATCGTGAGATGATAACGAACTTTTTATAGCCCGAATTGGAAGATATGGATGTGGACGATATGTGGTTTCAACAGGACGGTGCCACTTGCCACACAGCTATCGAAACAATGTCTCTTTTGAGCGACAAATTCAATGGTCGTGTTATCTCACGTGGTGGCGATGTCAATTGGCCGCCAAGATCATGTGAATTGACATCGTTGGACTTCTTTCTTTGGAATTATTTGAAAGAAAAGGTGTACGTCGATAAGCCAGGAACAATTCAAGGGCTATAAAGGATGAGATAATTCAGCACATTAACGGCATAGAACCTCAATTATGCCTAAGCGTCATCGAAAATTTGGACCATCGGGTGGAGGTGTGCCGCCGAGGTCGCGGCGGCTATTTGGCCGATATTTTATTCCAAACGTAATTGAACAATACCATATTATCATAATAAAAAAAATTGACAATAATTTCCTAAATAATTTGTGTTTTATTCAAAATCAACATCGGCCCTTAAAATTTAACCACCCTTTATTTTCAAAGAGTTTTGGAATACACGACCGATTTAAAAATTGTTCTGTAGTTACATATATCTGATTTACAGCCCTTTGACAGAAAAATTCGAGAGAATTGGTGAAACTATCAATGCATTTTTTCAAAATGATAGGCGGCAGACAATCAGGACCGATTCAAAAATTATATTTTAGTTTAGTAATCTTGTTGAATACAGTGTGCTAATCGAGTTGTCAACTTCGATTTCAACTTAGAGTTATTTCAGTAAAATTGTTTAAATACTTGAAATATAGTTCGAGTCTGGCTCAAACTCATTATTAGTGAAAGCTTGCCCGAAAAAATTGGGAACTGATTAAAAATGCTTGTACTTCAACGTATTTTTTTTTTTAAATGCAATTGCTTTATTAACTCTAATTAAGTTCTCAATATTTTTTCAAATTTATTTTTTCATTGTAAAGAACAATCCTTCCGATTAATTATGGAATAATATTTCATTCATATGACTGCCTCGGCTGGCCCTGACGTACCCTATACGGTCGGTCCAATTTTTGAGCACATTTTCGATGAAATGCGGCATTATGTCTTCAATGGCAATGCGAATATTGTTCTTGAGAGCGTCAATCGTTGCTAGTTTATCGGCCTAACACTTATTTTTGACGGCACCCCAAATATAATAGTCCAACGGCGTCAAATCACAGCTCCGAGGCCTCCAAATCACATCAGCGTTTCGGCTGATAATTCGATCTTCGAAGACATTGCGCAAAAGATCAATTGAAACGTGTGCTATGTGACACGGAGCGCCATCTTGTTGAAACCAAACGTTGCCTATGTCCTCCTCTTCAAGTGCCGGGAACAAAAAATCGTTTATCATGGTGCGATACTGCTCACCATTGACAACGGCGGCTCCTTGCACATTTTCAAATAAAAATGGCCCAATGATGCCATCGGACCAAAACCCGCACCAAACAGTCACTCGTTGAGGATGCATCGGCTTCTTACGATCACGTGCGGGTTCTCCGTGCCCCAAATGCGACAATTCTGCTTGTTTGCATAGCCGCCAAGATGGGAATGCGCCTCATCCGAAAACAGGATTTTTTTGCCAAAATTTTCGAATTAATGTTTCAATATTTCCTAGCGTTGTTCAAGCGAATACACAACCATTTTCGTTCAGCGGAAGGATAAAACTAACTTTCTGTCAAATTAGAAGTGACATAGCCCTTACCATACTCAAAAAAACAGCTAGTTCAAAAAAAAATATTTAGCCCACCCTGTACTTTTCAAAATATTTAGAGAAAACGAAAATGCTCCTATCAAACTGCCACTTTCAGTGGATTGATTTCGACCAAAAATCACTTTGATCTCCCAATTTGTGAAAAATGCTGATGTATGAAGTTACACTGAGATCACACAAACCGTCTGGGCAATAGAGAAAACACAACCACATTTAGTCTGCTCGCTCAAACGCACACACACAATATTTTCGGTATACATCTAACAAGGTTCCCTTACTTGTTTTCATCGGCTTTCTTTTTCGGTTTATTGTATGTGCTTCCAACGACAAAGATGAACCTTTCGGCCACTAACCTTTTCTGACATTAGGAGCCGGCTCAAGCTATCGTCCTTCTCCAACAAAAACTGAGTGGGGCGAATTAATAATGAAATTATCTAGGAAAGTCTCCAGCATCTGATCGAAATCAAAAAAATGTTTCGTGGTGGAAACGTAAAAGACTGCGCTATTTAATTTCAACATTTTCGATTACTGTCGACCAATCAGAAGTACTTGCAAGTACTTTCCTTAGATTCTCGAGAATTAAAAATAATGCATAAAATATGCATAAAATTGATAAATAATCGGTTCCATATTCTAACGGGAAAAAATGATAAATGGTCGGTCGTATGAATAACAACCAATATCCGCAACAAGTGTTGCACGAAACTTTAATGAAAAATTTTGTAAGAAAGTTGTAAGAAGTCAAAAGTCCCGAACACAGGAACCGGCCATTTGGCATTTTTGTATTAAAGTACACACCAAGGTCATCATAGAAAACCATGTCTATATGTGGGACTTTTGACTTCTGTTGAACAAAATTGTTCATCGAGGTTTCGTGCAACGCCTGTTGCAGATATTGCTTGTTGTTCATATGACCGAACCCAGGGACCGACCATTTGGCATTTTTGTATTAAAGAACACACCAAGGCCATCATAAAAACCATGTTTATATGTGAGACTTTTCACTTCTGTTGAACGAAATTTTTCATTGGTGTTTCGTGCAACACCTGTTGCAGATATTGCTTGTTATTCAAATGACTGAACCCAAGGACCGACCATTTGGCATTTTTGTTTTAAGGTACAGCATCAAGGCCATCATAAAAACCATGTTTGTATGTGGGACTTTTGATTTCTATACAACAAAATTTTTCATTGAAGTTTCGTGCAACACTTGTTGTAGATAGATATACGCTTGTTATTCATATGACCGAACCCAGGGATCGACCATTTGGCATTTTTGTATTAAAGAACTCACCAAGGCCATCATAAAAACCATGGTTATATGTGAGACTTTTCACTTCTGTTGAACAAAATTTTTCATTGGAGTTTCGTGCAACAATTGTTGTAGATGTTGCTTTTTATTCAAATGACCGAACCCAAGGACCGACCATTTGGAAATTTTGTAATAAAGTACACACCAAGGATATCATAAAAATTCATTTCTAAATGAGGGACTTTTGACTTCTGTAGAACAAAATTTTTCATTGAAGTTTTGTGCAACACCAGTTGCAGATATTGCATGTTATTTATATGACCGAACCCGGGGACCGACCATTTGGCATTTTTGTATTTAAGTACACACCAAGGTCATCATAAAGAACCATGTCTATATGTGGGACTTTTGACTTCTGTTGAACAAAATTGTTCATCGAGGTTTCGTGCAACGCCAGTTGCAGATATTGCGTGTTATTCATATGACCGAACCCAGGGACTGACCATTTGGCATTTTTGTATTAAAGTACATACCAAAGCCATCATAAAATCCATGTCTAAATGTGGGACTTTCGACTTCTGTAGAACAAAATTTGTCATTGAAGTTTCGTGCAACAATTGTTGCAGATATTGCATGTTATTCATATGACCGAACCCAGCGACCGACTATTTGGCATTTTTGTATTAAAGTACATACCAAAACCATCATAAAAAACCATGTCTATATGTGAGACTTTTGACTTCAGTACAACAAAATTTTTCTTTGAATTTTCATGCAAGACCTGTTGCAGATATTGCTTGTTATTCATATGATTGAACCCAGCGACCGACCATTTGACATTTTTGTATTAATGTACACACCAAGGTCTTCATAAAAAACCATGTCAATATGTGTGACTTTTGACTTCTGTCGAACAAAATTTTTCATCGAAGTTTCGTGCAACGCCAGTTGCAAATATTGCTTGTTATTCATATGACCGAACCAAAGGACCGACCATTTTGCATTTTTGTATTAAAGTACACACCAAGGTCTTCATAAAAAACCATGTCAATATGTGTGACTTTTGACTTCTGTCGAACAAAATTTTTCATCGAAGTTTCGTGCAACGCCAGTTGCAAATATTGCTTGTTATTCATATGACCGAACCAAAGGACCGACCATTTTGCATTTTTGTATTAAAGTACACACCAAGGTCATCATAAAAAACCATGTCTATATGTGTGGCTTTTAACTTCTATAGAACAAAATTTTTCATCGAAGTTTCGCGCAACGCCAGTTGCAGATATTGCTTGTTATTCAAATGACCGAACCCGAGGACCGACCATTTGGCATTTTTGTATTAAAGTACAGCATTAAGGCCATCATAAAATCCATGTCTAAATGTGGGACTTTTGACTTCTGTAGAACAAAATTTGTCATTGAAGTTTCGTGCAACAATTGTTGCAGATATTGCATGTTATTAATATGACCGAACCCAGCGACCGACCATTTGACATTTTTGTATTAAAGTACACACCAAGGTCATCATAAAAAACCATGTCTATATGTGTGGCTTTTGACTTCTGTAGAACAAAATTGTTCATCGAAGTTTCGTGCAACACCAGTTGCAGATATTGCATGTTATTCATATGACCGAACCCAAGGACCGACCATTTGGCATTTTTGTATTAAAGTACACATTAAGTACATACCAAAGCCATCATAAAAATTATGTCTATATATATGGAACTATTTACTAAATTAATTTTAATTGTTAATTTATTTTAATCAAGAATTGATTGATCAACAATTGTTGCCAGTATTCCGACCAAATGTTTACTATTTGGCTATTCGGACACATGTATAGTTTTTCTTATTTGCTAGAAATTTGACTTCGGTAGTAATTCATATTTATTGCTTATTTAAGTTTTAATTTTGTTTCTAGATAATACATCATATGGATCAGACGCGAGGGGCGCAGGACGAAGCTCTTAATCAATTACATTTGCTTTAAGTAAATATATGTTACATATTCCCATGTTGTACAAATTTAATTAACCATTACACTGCTAATATAAATTAATATCATATTACGAGTACATAACAGAAGTAATATTCTACCGCATTAATCATAAATAAATTAAAATAGCGAATATAATACATGAATATTACGAACTTTTGCTATACGTACAGAAAAAACTTTACGTGAAAATTTTCGTATAACGAAAAGTTTTTTTATTCGTTAATTAATTTTTGAAAAATTCTACTTTATTCTTTATATTGTGGAATACAAAAGTTCTTTATTGAATTTTTTTAAAGCTGTTCTCAATTTTCATTGGTACTCGTATAAATGATTTATGGTAAAAATATAAATTTTGTATATTCATACGAGTACTACATTTAGGAGAACCTGCAGTTGTTTTAAATAGAAAAAGTACGGTGCTAAAAAGTTTTGTTCATTAATTATAACCAAAGATATGGTGTATTGTATACGTTCCGCTAAAGGTATGTCTAATTTAAATAATTTACTAATAAATTTTTCGGTTATTTACGTTTCTAATATCAAAAACTGGGAGGTGATTAAGTTGGCCAATACCAAGCTTTCTTTTACCACCGATGTACATAGATCTCACCTCCAATTCTACAGCGAAGAATTAAACCTACCAGATTTTTGATAAAATCTGTCTTGAATAATTAAAAATTATTATTCGCGCTTAAATTTCAGAAAACCAGCAAAATCAGTTATTTGAAATTTTTAATTTTTTATGGGTTTCTGAAATTTTTTATATCCTTTATTAATTACAACTGAGAATGTGCTCATCTAGCAATTTATCTTTCAAATTTTACATTTGTTAAACAATTCAGATTTGTTGGGGTGAAACCCAAAAGTTAGTCCCAAAATTAATTAAACCTATTTAAAATTCTATAATTTTAATTTGGTATGTTTACTAGGTCAAGTGGATTCGTTCTTTAAAGTTTTCTTTCAACGATAGGGTTATCTATCATATGGCGAATATAGGGGTTTTCATGTTCCTGAAGCCTTATTTCGTGTTTGGCGGGACGCTTTTTTATTTCATCTTTGATGTATTTCTTCTGTAAGTCCCTGTGAAGGTCTTGATTTCTTGTGTACCACGGAGCATTTACGATTCTACGCAGAACCTTGTTTTGAAACGTCTGTATCATTTTGGCGTTTGTTTGCTTAGTACATCGCCAGAGTTGAATACCGTAGGTCTATATCGACTTCAGTATTTGCCTATAAGCTCAAAGCCTCTACCTATGATCCAATATATTTTCCTGAACTTAATATTAAGTTCTTTTTTTTTCTTTCTGACATGCTCTCTCCACTTGAGCGTGGCATCGAGTGTCAAGCCAAGATATTTAGCTATATTTGCATATTACACCGGTCGAGAATTTCTATCGGTAGATGGGAAGCCTTTTGATATGTCAAGTTAATATACGTGGATTTCGTCTCGTTAAGCTTCATTCTCCAGCGCTTAGTCCAGTTACAAACCGCATTGGTAATCTTCGGGAGTTTTCTCGTTGCATCGGCGACATTGCTTCCAATCGCCATGATTGCTGTGTCATCTGCAAAGGTGGCTATGGTAAATACAGGATTGGTCCTAAGACACTCTCCTGCGGGACACCGGCAGAGATTTTCTTTTGTTCGGAGTATTCATCCTCATATTTCTTAATATGGCATAGAATTGCCTCGACAGATCTCTATGCAGCATGAATTCCAGTCCGGAAATATGCTGAAGCATACTTTTTTACGTTCTAACGTTCTTTCAATAATGCTGGTGATTCTCTGCATCTGTTCAATTGTGGAGTGGTTTTCTCTGAATCCAAATTGGCCTGTATAACTTTTTATCGTTAGGTGGTTTATCAGGTTTTGCTATCATGATTACTTCTGCTACTTTCCATTGCCACGGAACATATTTAAATCGAAAGCTTACATTGATTATGTGTAAAAGCTTACGAAATCCTTTACCTGGTAGAGCCTTGATTATTTGGCAAGTAATCAAGTCATACCCTAGGGCCTTTTAACATTTATGTTGATTTTTAATTCTTCTTTTAATTCTTTGAGAGTCATTGGCCGTTTGTATTGGTATAGTGGTTGAAAGGTATCCTCGAGTTACTCCGCAAACAGATCAGCTTTCTCTTTATGACCTCTTGCTCAAGTTTCATCCTAAATCTAAGTGGAGGCACTTGCATTTTGGGTCTTTGGAGTCCCTTCCACAGTGAATAATCAAAACTTTTCTTCATCGGTTAGACTAACTAGATATCTATGGATTGATGCGCATTTTTAACTTCTTTAAGAAGAAATTTTAGACTGTTACCTAACTTGTTCAGAATTGTTTTGTTCTCCGGTGTTCAAGTTATTTGCCAGGTTTTATGTGCCCGTTGTTTTGCTTTTACCAACTCTCTAACTTCCATTGGGTAGGATATCTTAAGCTTCTTCTTATTTTGTATAATGGGGGTACTTGCCAAAGCAATATAGTAAATTACTTCATTGAGTTGTTCTAATTCATCTTCCAACTTGTAAAAATTTGCTATCGGTACCTGAAAATCGACTTTTTATTCCATTACTTCACGAAAGAGATGCCAGTTTGTTTTTGAATTTGTTAATCTGGGTGCACTCTCCCTTTGAATTACCATTTCACTGATTGTCATGATAACCGGGGAATGATCCGATACTAGAGAATTACTGTCTTCCATGATGATGTAGTTCTATGGGATATACCTCTTGCTACATAAAAGTCTATTAGGTCAGGTATCTTCGTTCCGTCACTGGTCCAGTATGTTGGGAACCACCAGAGTAAAATTCACATTTTTATGTCGGCCCTGCTTGAAGCAATTCTTTACCTTTTGACGTCGTAAGTCTAGATCCCCAATAGGCGTTTTTCGCATTAAAGTCACCTCCAATAATAAAATCATGTACAAGCAATTTAAATAGTTTAAGGTAGTTCTCTCTTTTCAAGTTATGCCGGGGAGATTGATTGATTGATTGATTGATTTTGAATGTACGACCAAGTTCTTAGGCTTGAGTTCCCGGATGACGCCGGGTCCACCGTACACCCTTTTTTACACATAACAAAACCGAAGGATTGGATAGGTTAGTTAAGTGGGACAGAATCGGCCCGGTTACAGACACCTAGGTATAGCCGATAGTTAGTAACACAAAGACAACACAATTCTAATCTACTAGATGAAGGATAAAGGCTTAATAGGTTAATGGATAACGATGGTATTGGTCTTCAACAATTGCTTCTTTAAAACGGCAACCTAAGAAAAAATATTATTATTTCACATGCATCTGGGATTTTCCTGAAATTTAATTCTATTAATACTTTTCGGCTTCCTAACCAAAATTGGTTGACTCGACCCGTTACAGACACCTATGTAAAGTCGTTAGTAATAAAATGACAACACAATTCTAAACTACACAATCAGCAATTACAATGAAGCATTAATTCACAAGCATCTGTAAATTTCCTGAAATTTAATTCTAAATTCATATTTTCCGGCTTCCTAAATAATTGAAACATTTATTAATTTAATCATTCTGCAACTCCGCAACTTACAGTCGAATTTCCTGAAACCAAAGTTATTTGAACTATATTCAAAATAATTCTAAAATTCATTAGTATATTTAGGACAATATATATACAATATAATAAAATTATACTTGAATAAAATAAATGTAAAGTAACGATTAGTATTAACTAAATTAATTTGGTTCTCATAAAACAAATAAAATAAATCGAATCCAGGAAAGGCACGGCCTTCCTAACTTCTAAGTCTGTTGATTTGATGGATTTATTTATAAAAAAATATTTATGAAAGTCACTTGTCCTTGTCATCCCTAATCTAATACAAATATGTTTATTTATAAAAATAGAAAATGACCAAACGAAAACTGGTTCCAAAAACAGCTAATCTAGAATCTGTAAGGTAATGTATTAATAATGAATGTTTTTCACAGCTTTAGAATCCCCAATACCTAAACAAATTCAACCAAAATTAAATAAAACTATTAAAGTAATCAGGAATCTGTAAGATAACAGAATTAATAATAAGTAGCTAGCACATCTGTAGGATCCATGATAATCAAATAACCCAATTATATGGTTCAATGCTTTAATTATAAAATAAATAAATCAGAAAAAAATTACATACATACATATATATATACATATACACACACACACACATACACACACACATATACATACACACACACATATATATATCTACAACAGCATTAAATAAATTATAAATTATATAATCGACATACGTCGATAATTATTTGTCCAACCTAGAACAAGTTAACCAAAACCTTTACCAATTTACAGTCTTCCAAATAATGTAGAAAAAAAATTTAATTAAAAAGTGCATGATCCCGAAAAACTATCTACATATAGCAAATTTGGCTGCATTTCAAATGTACTCCGTAGCTTCCATGTAATTCCAAATATTCAAATATTCGCAGAAATAGCAAAGTTATAAAGTTAAGCCAACAATTCCAATTCGATCACAGCCACCTACCTCTACATGTCCTAAACTAGAGTTCCAAAATTCGTTAAATTATTATTTTCACGTTCAAAACAAGAATAATAAGAAATTTAAGAAATTTAATTTAATTTTACACTAAAACCTAAAATTCAAATTAATAAATTATTAATTTATACTTCTACAAGCATCTGTATATATGAATGCGATAATACGTTTTCCGCGGAACCAATCTACCGTGTAAATCGGAGGATGGGTGTATATGAATGAATGAATTCATCTGTCAAGAAGAAAACGAAAAGTACAGAATAACCACGATCATGCTTGTTTAGTTTCTATCCAATTTCGTCATATATTTATCCCCTCAAAATTTTGTTTTATGTATTTTATTTGTCTATTTCCTGTTTATTCGTTTTTAGTTGAAACTTGGAAGGGATAAATTATAAAACACTAAGCATGATCATAATAATCTATTCTCAGTTCTCACTCACGCAACAAGCGCAAAAACAAAAAATAGAAATGTATGTATATATTTAATATACTAAACCAAAACATATAAATGAAATGGTATTTCATTTTACGCTCCTCTCTTAACACGTTTACGCAAATAGAAACAGTTAAATACATATTTTATATAATTAAAATTTATTTCGGAAAAATATGAATTAAAATAATGAAAAACACTTATCTTAGGCATCCATTGCAATCAAAAAAGTCATACATATTGCAGATTTACATACACTGCGTACGTTGCGTTCAAGCAACGGTATCAAAATACATATAAACGAAAATTGTTATGTACATATTCTATACCATCACAAGCGCACCGTACACAGATTAAAATAAATATACAATACGTACAACTATTCACTTCACTTATTAAATTCACGCAAATTATTATTGAAATTATTATTTATTAAAATTATCAACTATATCAATATTATACTTTTTATTAGTTAATTAAAATACATTTAAAATAAATTATTTATTTATTTAAAGGAGAGACAAAAACACGTCCTTCCTCTACGACGATCAATCGCCGACCTCTTTTCAAGTTATGCCGGGGAGGACAATATATTGCAGAGACAGTAAACTGTCTGTGTTTAATTTGGATCCCTACAGTAGTGACTTGCATTGTTTCTACTTCGATATTGGATTCTAAATGGTGTTTTATATTTTATTTTATTAGCAATGCCGAACCACCTCTTGCTCTTTCCGTTGGATGAATGAGAGGGATATAAATTATAACCCCGTATTTTAGCAAACGACGATTTAACTAGATGGCTTCCAGATATTTTAGAAAATGCCGATTTTTTCTGAATTTAAAAATATTTCCATTTCTGGAATATGTCGCATAATCCCTCCCATTCGCATTCCAGATTGCTATTTTGATAGTTGTGTTCTTACTTAAACATTTTTTGTTGGATTGCGGTGAGGGAGTTGCATTTTCTTCAGTTGATCAAGTATCATGTTGTTCAGATTATTTTGGTCATCTAGCTGCTTTGTAATAGCTGCAATGCTGTTCATAATGTTTTCCATAATTTGGTTACTTTCAGAGCCCATATGCTTGGTTGAACCCAATCCTTTCACTACCTGCTCAAATGAACTTCTTTGCCCTGTATTGCTTGGTTGTGGGTTTTGATTCATCTGATTTGATATTTGAAACCTTCGATTTTCGTGATTTTGCGGTTCATTTCTTGTTTTATCTCTTCATTTTTGTAGTTGTTTAGCAACCTCACAGCCTCGATAATTAACCGGATGTTGGCCCTTACAATTCGTACACTTGGCTGGCACATCTCTTCATATTGTACATGCCTGTGTAATATGATTACCTGAGCATTTTACACATCTTGGATCCCGAACGAATGGGGGTATGCGTGTTGTGGTTCTCCTTACTGGTTTGATTTTCATCTTCATGAGAAGGATTCCTTTTATTCCATAAATGTTTTGAGCATTTTCTTTGTTGTCAAATACCAGCAGAAAAAGAGGGAGTCCCCTTTTACTGATAATTTGGTTTTCTTCTTGGATTTCTGTTCTCTCTTTTTTAACAATATTCACAGCATCTAATATTTTCAGACCTAATTTGTGTAAGTCTTCCATTATTTCTTTGCTTGAGCAAGTGTGATGCAAACCTATTGCCATGGCTTTTATAGGTCGGGCCTGTTTGTTCTCGTAAGTGAACCACTGATACTATCCAGCATTCAATTTCATAGGTAAGGTTGTATAAGTATCTGAGTAAAGTGTATTCATTTTCCAAACGGGATTGCTTAGCGCTGTTACTTTATACTCGTAGTCTTTGGCAGTAACCGATTTCATCAGTGACTGGATTTCTGGGTAGCTGGTTATATCCACAATGTTTATTGATGGTTGCACTAAATTTGGTGTAATGTTCTTGGTAGATTTACAATCTTTTGGTTGATTGGCTTAGGGTATAGAACATCTTTTGAATCTGGACTAGATTGTCCCCTACCAATTAATTGCTCAGCCTCAGGTGACGCTTAAGTTTTTCTTTTCTTACTCTTCCTGGATTGTTTTTTCTTCTTTAGGATCCAGTCCGTCTCTCCTTGTAATTCATTTTCATCAGTGGAATAGATGAGTTTGTCTGGTTCAATGCTTCCAAAATCGCAATTTTCTTTTGAATGCCGATTCATTTTTAGGTTTTAATTCACTCGCTTTAGATACTCAATTTCGTCACTTAGCTTGGCAAATAATTGCTCCATATGCTGTAGTCTCGCCAAGAGATCCATATTATCCTTTTCTAGGCCAATAGTTGTTTTACTAGATTCGGCTATTTGCAAAGTAAAATTCCGGCGGCATCACTTATTTCGTGTAATGTTTGTATAATTATAGCGATAGAAAAAGTATCGGCTTGGTCAGCTACCGATTTGCTTCTATTTTTCTTTATATCGGTGATTTTTGTAAATTTGATATTCTCTGGAACGGATTTGATGTTCCCTGATAATGCAATAGATGGCCTTCCCAGGAATCCATAGGGCCAGTCTCCACACAAAGAGGAGATTTACCAGGTAGATATTGGTGGACCACTTGAGGTATTATTTCCTTTCGTTAGCACCATTGCATAGTTTTGATTGACTAATTAGCTATTCTGTTTCACTACTACGAAGGGATTCGGCACCACAATCGTTCGTTCTACAGAACATTGCCCTCCACTCGAGTATCTATTTATGAATACTTCGTGGAGGCTGTCAATGCCGTCCTCTGTTTTTGAAAATGTCGTATTTTTCAAACGCTGCACAGATTTGCATAAAATTTCAAAAGGATCCCCCATCAAATTAATGTAAAAGTTTTAGTATGAAATTTCTTTCCAAGTAATCAATTTGCCTAAACTCTAGAGATGCCCAATTTTGGTCAAATAAAGTTTTTTATATCACAACATAAAATTTCCAATAAAAATTTTAAAAAAAATAAAGGGGTATACTGTGGCACTTCAGATTATTTTATCAAGAATGTATTACATAGATCTCAAATACACCACAATTGATTTCTAAATGAAAAACCAAACTTAACGAAGTTTTGGTAAAACCGTACTGTATAAAACAAAAACATTATTCCTGAATAAATTACAGAACATCAACAAGGTTAACCTTAGGTCACACGAATGACCATTTTTACATAGACGCTGGATAACAAGCCCACTAAAATTTCATACTTATAATCAAGGTTTCAGTGATTCGTTGATTAAGAAAGGAGGGAAATCTATTTGCTACTGCTTTTCAAGCACACTAAATAATTGTGTCCGTTATTAAAATCAGACGAGTAGCAAACATTGTGACCAACCGATGTGTGGAACAGAAACAATCTTACAAAATTTTTATTTTTATTTTACGTATTTATTTGAAATTGTATTTATAGGCCATTCTCAACAAAATGATCAACTTAAAAATTGGTGAGCAAGACAATCGCAACTGGTAATTGCTTATTATAAGATTCCCAAGTTGATCCGTACGTTAAGATTGGTGTTTTTAAATCATATGTCTGGTCGAGATAAACCAAATTATTAGTTATGGTGGTTCATTGGAGGCACGAGCTTCGAAAACAAAACAAAAACCATATCATTTTCCGAAAACTTGAGCAGAAATTCGACTCCGGATTGATTGATGGAAAGAAATTTCGTATACTTACGCTTTTTCTACAGAATGTCAGATTCCAGTGAAGTTTGGCCGAAATCTCTCCACCAAAAAAACGACTATGAACTAAAAGATTCTAAATAAAATCTACAACAATCCAGATCAGTTTTTCAATATTTAAGCGGAAATGAGTTTACTCTGAGCGTTTTAAATTTTTGCAATGATGTTGAAAAGTTTGGCATTTGCAAAAAACAGCAAAGAATTTTCAAATTTTCAGCCACCAAGGGTTGACCTGGTAGGTTTCTTGAAATTTAAGCGCGAATAATAATTTCTGGTATATTTTGTCTTAGAAATCAATGTGATGTAATCGAAACTTATTTAAATTTGTCGGAAAAGAAATTCGGGTGTCGGCCAACACACATACACCACGCAAAAATATTCAAATTGTATATAAGTGCGTAATTTGTGATTTTATTTTCAAATTAATCAATAAAAATTTGCTTTTTCCACTTTTCATCAATTTGTTCGCCATATTTGTTTATGCGTGTTGTTTTACGTACCGAGTTCACCATGCAAGAAAACACTTTTCTGTTGCGTTTCTAACATGCTATTACTCGTATTTAAAAAAAATTAAATAAATGTTTACTGTGAATAAGCTACAGACCGAATAAATAGCCGTGAACCACTATCGATAGGGATAAGGTCGTCTCAGTGAGAGGCGTGTACCATATCTTCAAATAATTAGCCGCGGACGATCGATCTAACTCCGGCAAATCAGTAGCGCCGGTTAAAACAAACAACGGGTTGTTGCAGCCTGAGTGGCTCAGACGCAGCTCTGTTAATTAGTTGGGTATGCACTGAAGCATCTTATTATGACCTAGGGATGGGTAAGCAGCCCAAATTTAAAGGACATTTTGTGGAAGCAATTGATCACCATACCGAGGTAACTAAAGATTGAAAAGTGCGTAACATATAAGAAGTTCAATTAGAGGCTGCTGAATCAGCAACAAATATGTGTTCTAAGGAAGAGATAAAAGAAACCATGCGGTGTTTTAATTTTGTATGGTATACAGTAGTTCCAATTATAATCAACAAATTTTTATTTAACAGTTAAGGGTCTTAAAAATAATTCTTCAGGATATTTTTGAAGTTGTCCTTTGATAAACTAAAGTCAAATAGGTCATCATAGGTTGTCATAGACAACCTATTATTGGGGTTATTATCTCTATAGTTTGTGGAATGGTACTCTAAACTCATGGTTTCGAAATGTTCTGCAAGGTACATGAACAAAACATTACCAATAAAAGCCACTGTAACGAAAAAGAGAGACTAGAGTTATACAACGTCCATTAACAGAATCTCATGTTAGTTTTGTTAAGTAGATACAGCACATTGCCGGCTAGATACTAACTAACAGTCTGTTACGGGATTTTGCCACGAACTTCAGAAACTAGAAAGTGCTGTATATAAAGTTTATGGCAATGAATGTCATTCTAGGAGAATTCGTCTATTTTCAAGTGTTGCATATTTTGTAATCTGAGTGAACATTAGGTTTGATTATCTTTAAATTCACCTCTCCATCTTTTAACAATTACAAACATTCGCCTTCACAATACAATTTTCAATATGTCTGTTGAAACTGGCATTTTCGACAAATGGAATACCTAAATCAATAATCAATCTCATTGGCTCTTTGCAATACTTTATTGTTGACTTTGTATGAAGTAATTAACGGATTTCTTGTACAATGGAAAAATATGATTTTGCATTGTTTGGTATTTAAGTGAACCGTGTTTCGAGCACACCACTCACTTAATATATTGAAGTCTTCTTGAAGTTTCTTCGTATCAAGCATTCCATTAACAGTTCGAAAAATTTTCGCATCATCAGCAAATATGAGCACGTTTGAGATTTAGATTATCTCGGTTATTCGATCTATGATCGTATGTATTAATACCCAAGGCGTGTGATCCTTAGGGAACATCAGACATAACTTATTACAAATTGTCGCCGGTTTGATAGATAAGACTTGAACCAATTTATGTAATCGCATGAAAACCCAAATGCGAATAAAATCTGGGGTGCTTTTTGATGACAGATAGAATCAAATGCTTCACTGAAATCCGTGTACGCTACATCAACTTGTTGATGTTTTCTATACTAATATAAACATATTAGTTTACAGTGTAGCAAGAATAATAGCAATGAAAGCCTGTGGTCCGAAAAAACAAAGTTCAATGAGACGATAAGAAGATGAACCATGGTAGTAGAAACGAATTAAATTTAAAATTGTAGAATTCCGGAAGCATCAATCTATAGACTAGATGACACAAAAAACAATCGCGCTTCTCGTAGGCAATTTAAAACAAAACTATTACTGAGACAGAATGAGACTCCCAAAATAGCTAACGGCAGGTACAACGAATTTAATCAACAAAAATGAAAATACAAAGGAAACAAAAAATTATAGACCCATCACTTGTTTACCCATAAATAACATCGAGAGAGTAAGTGAATATCTGCAGACAAATGCAATAATCCTAAAAGAACAAAAGGTATCCTTTCAAGGATCAAGGGAATGTAAAAATCAATTATTGCCGACGGAAATATTATCGTCCGATCTTAGGAAAAACAATAAAAAATTCACACATATGGATTGATCATCAGAAGGCTTATGATTCAGTACCCCATGATTGGATTCTAAATTCAGCAAGTTAGAGTGCGTAACTGGAAACCAAAATTAAAACTAAGTAGTAAGAACACAATCATAACGACCAGAATAATGGAACTAAGAAAGAGAATATATCAAGAAAATTCCCACTCCCTACTCTTATTTAAGCTCAATCAACCTAATGATATAATTCGTTAAATTGTTCTAGTTTACTGGAAATATCTTAACAATAAATCATATCTTATATATGGATGATCTCAAATTAACATCGGATACTCAAGCTAAACTTAAAATATTATTATAGCAGAAGTTAAAAGATTTAGTTGTAGGAGACGAAAATATCACCGTGGATATCGAAACAGGAATAAGAATCCTGGATATGGAACAAACCTACAAATTATCATAAAAGTTGATTATAAACGTGTACGGTTCCAGAGTTAGGTAAATCTTACAACCGGAGCTTTACATCAAACATAACTACCAATGTCAGCAATACCTTGGCAAACCCAGTTCTACAATACAGCTTTCGAATAGTTGACTGGACGAATGGAAAGCTATAAAAGCTTGATAGAACGATAGAATGCATAAAACTCATCACTCCTCAGCGAATATTAACAGGTTGAATGTTTCGAGAAAGTGTGGAGGAAAAGAACTACAAAACCTCTATAAGTATTGTAGAATGGCAAACTATTTACAGAGAAAGTATGGCAGATAAATAAAGACCGAGATGAAATGGAAGACCAATACAGATCAATCCAGAAAAAAGAACGCATGATCATGGACGTCGTAAGCACTAGAGAAATATATAGTATGACAAGAACAGCTGGAAATGCAAACCAATGCTTGAAGAAAGAAAAATTGTACAGGAAGTATTTTAGAGGAACAACCGATACAGTAAAAAAAAATCTATACTATAATTAAACATTACTACTTTAAAGGGTGAGACGGAAAGTTTGATTACAGCCGCCCAAGGTCTGGCCCTCAAAACTAGGTACTTCGAAGACAAAACAGTACGATTTAACATCAGCCCAAAATGTAGACTTTGCGGAATTAGTAATGAAACTGTAGATCACATAATCTCTGCTTGCTTGATACTGGCTAAGGTCGAATAAAAAATTATTAAAATAGAGGATGAGAAAATAATAAAGTATCGAAATTCAGCAAAAGTGCAAAACAAAAACAATTCCAATTTTAATCGGAGTCCCACTGGAGGATTACGAAATAGTAAAAGAAAAACCGATATATCGATCCATTCTTCAAAGTATACGCCAAAAAATAATATCTTAAATCATCTTAATGTATGATAGTGAAGTATTTCCTAAACTTTCCTAAATATTAAAATCCGCCATTTTTGTTTCAATGTATGCGTAAAATTTCGTATAAACGAGTAAATTATAAATTAAGAAAAAATGCAAATAACTACGGTGACTAAGTACTTGTAAAAGGTCAATTTGCATATCGTAGGGTTTTTCCGAGCAATTTTCCCAATTCTACAAACACCGCTACCAAATAAAAAGCGCACTTTTGAGTTGGTCTGAGTCAAAATAACAGATAAACACCATTCCATGGAAAAATCTAGGGGCCCCGGGTGTTTTAGGAAATTAAATTTGTTAAGAGGTCAATTTGCATACCACATGGTTTTTCCGAGCAATTTTCCCAATTCCAGAAACACCGCTACCAAATACTAAGCACACTTTTGAGTTGTTCTGAATCAAAACTAACAGATAAACACCATTCCATGGAAAAATCTAGGGGCCCCGGGTGTTTTAGGAAATAAAACTTGCTAAGAAGTCAATTAGCATATCGTATGGTTTTTCCGAACAATTTTCCCAATTCTAGAAACACCGCTACCAAATACTAAGCTCACTTTTGAGTTGATCTGAGCCAAAACAACAGATAAACACCATTCCATTAAAAAATCTAGGGCCCCGGGTGTTTTAGGAAATAAAATTTGTAAAGAGGTCAATTTGCATATCGTAGGGTTTTTCCAAGCAATTTTCCCAATTCCAGAAACACAGCTACCAAATACTAAGCACACTTTTGAATTTGTTCTTTATCAAAACTAACAGATAAACACCATTCCATTGAAAACTCTAGGGGCCCAGGGTGGTTTAGGAAATTAAATTTGTAAAGAGGTCAATTTGCATATCGTAGGGTTATTCAGAGCAATTTTCCCAATTCCAGAAACACCGCTTCAAAATACTAAGCACACTATTGAGTTGTTCTGAATCAAAACTAACAGATAAACACCATTCCATTGAAAAATCTAGGGGCCCCGGGTGTTTTAGGAAATAAAACTTGTTAAGAAGTCAATTTGCATATCGTATGGTTTTTCCGAGCAATTTTCCCAATTCCAGAAACACCGCTACCAAATACTAAGCACACTTTTTAGTTGTTCTGACTCAATCCTAACAGATAAACACCATTCCATGGAAAAATCTAGGGGCCCCGGGTGTTTTAGGAAATTGAATTTGTTAAGAGGTCAATTTGCATATCGTAGGGTTATTCAGAGCAATTTTCCCAATTCCAGAAACACCGCTACCAAATACTAAGCACACTATTGAGTTGTTCTGAATCAAAACTAACAGATAAACACCATTCCATTGAAAAATCTAGGGGCCCCGGGTGTTTTAGGAAATAAAACTTGCTAAGAAGTCAATTAGCATATCGTATGGTTTTTCCGAACAATTTTCCCAATTCTAGAAACACCGCTACCAAATACTAAGCTCACTTTTGAGTTGATCTGAGCCAAAACAACAGATAAACACCATTCCATTAAAAAATCTAGGGCCCCGGGTGTTTTAGGAAATAAAATTTGTAAAGAGGTCAATTTGCATATCGTAGGGTTTTTCCAAGCAATTTTCCCAATTCCAGAAACACAGCTACCAAATACTAAGCACACTTTTGAATTTGTTCTTTATCAAAACTAACAGATAAACACCATTCCATTGAAAACTCTAGGGGCCCAGGGTGGTTTAGGAAATTAAATTTGTAAAGAGGTCAATTTGCATATCGTATGGTTTTTCCGAGCAATTTTCCCCCTTCCAGAAACACCGCTACCAAATACTAAGCACACTTTTGAGTAGTTCTGGATCAAAACTAACAGATAAACACCATTCCATCGCGTAATCTAGGGGCCCCGTTTGTTTTAGGAAATTAAATTTGTAAAGAAGTCAATTTGCATATCGTATGGTTGAAACACGGAGGTCGTGAGGTCGAGAGGTTGAAACACCCGGGGCCCCTAGATTTTTGAATGGAATGGTGTTTTTCTGTTAGTTTTGATTCAGAACAACTCAAAAGTGTGCTTAGTATTTGGTAGCGGTGTTTCTAGAATTGGGAAAATTGTTCGGAAAAACCATACGATATGCTAATTGACTTCTTAACAAGTTTTATTTCCTAAAACACCCGGGGCCCCTAGATTTTTCCATGGAATGGTGTTTGTCTCTTAGTTTTGATCCAGAACTACTCAAAAGTGTGCTTAGTATTTGGTAGCGGTGTTTCTAGAATTGGGAAAATTGTTCGGAAAACCATACGATATGCTAATTGACTTCTTAACAAGTTTTATTTCCTAAAACACCCGGGGCCCCTAGATTTTTCAATGGAATGGTGTTTATCTGTTAGTTTTGATTCAGAACAACTCAAAAGTGTGCTTAGAATTTGGTAGCGGTGTTTCTGGAATTGGGAAAATTGCTCGGAAAAACGATACGATATGCAAATTGACCTCTTTACAAATTTAATTTCCTGAAACACCCGGGGCCCCTAGATTTTTCCATGGAACGGTGTTTGTCTCTTAGTTTTGATCCAGAACTACTCAAAAGTGTGCTTAGTATTTGGTAGCGGTGTTTCTAGAATTGGGAAAATTGTTCGGAAAAACCATACGATATGCTAATTGACTTCTTAACAAGTTTTATTTCCTAAAACACCTGGGGCCCCTAGATTTTTCAATGGAATGGTGTTTATCTGTTAGTTTTGATTCAGAACAACTCAAAAGTGTGCTTAGAATTTGGTAGCGGTGTTTCTGGAATTGGGAAAATTGCTCGGAAAAACGATACGATATGCAAATTGACCTCTTTACAAATTTAATTTCCTAAACCACCCGGGGCCCCTAGATTTTTCCATGGAATGGTGTTTATCTGTTAGTTTTGATTCAGAACAACTCAAAAGTGCGCTTAGTATTTGGTAGCGTCTGGAATTGGGAAAATTGCTCAGAAAAACCATACGATATGCAAATTGACCTCTTTACAAATTTTATTTCCTGAAACACCCGGGTCCCTAGATTTTTCCATGGAATGGTGTATATCTGTTAGTTTTGATCCAGAACTACTCAAAAGTGTGCTTAGTATTTGGTAGCGGTGTTTCTAGAAGTGGGAAAATTGTTCGGAAAAACCATACGATATGCTAATTTACTTCTTAACAAGTTTTATTTCCTAAACCACCCGGGGCCCCTAGATTTTTCCATGGAATGGTGTTTATCTGTTATTTTGACTCAGATCAACTCAAAACTGCGCTTAGTATTTGGTAGCGGTGTTTCTGGAATTGGGAAAATTGCTCGGAAAAACCCTACGATATGCAAATTGACCTTTTACAAGTACTTAGTCACCGTACTTATTTGCATTTTTTCTTAATTTATAATTTACTCGTTTATACGAAGTTTTACGCATACATTGAAACAAAAATGGCGGATTTTAATATTTAGGAAAGTTTAGGAAATACTTCACTATCATGAGCAAACACGTGAAGTTTTTCCTAAATAATCCTAATTCTGTTTTTAGGATAGTTTAGGAAATAGTTCCCACGAATCTTGATGTAAGAATCCGTTGGAAACGGAAAATTACAACATGTATACAATGAAAGTACTACCGAAATGTATACAAACAGTGCGTTAAACGTGTTAGTAAGAGGGTTATTAGCCGGAATATCTAGAATGGTCACTATTCAAAGACTTGCAGCTCTACTTGAGGCGTATTCATTCTGCCTGGAAATTCAAAATTTCATCTATTAACAATAATTTCGAACTACAAACTCCGCTAAGATACACTAAGAATATCCCTTCAACAAAGAAATATGGGATATGGTATAAATCAACAACAACCAAACAACAGTGTACCAACAAGACAACAACCAACATCCAAAGCCACCAACATCGATGGAGGTGGAGGAATTAATAAAATTTAAGAACGTCAATCACATCTCTTGCACTATAATTACAAACCATCAAACAATATTTTGAACAAAACGTTCCGCGGAAGAACCAGAGCATCAATCATCTCGAAGCAATACAATGATAACACTCAATGAAGAGCAAGAAGGTGGAAATAACGAAAAACCAGCCCGAGACTGGGTGAGAGGAGCAACAGACAACAAAGTAACTGAGTTAGCTATAATAAAACAAGTTAAATCCGAAATACAAATGAATGCAAAATTAATCACTGGTAACTGATAATTAAAGTTCACCGACTATCGATATTTCTATTCCTTTTTCAATCTCATTTTTTTTAAACTACTTTATTTATCAACAGAGAATTCTAAATTGTTTAAGTCACTAATTTGACTAGATACGAAGGCAAAATTGATAGGATTTCACCCGAAATCAATCAAATAAACCGGGAAAGAGATTAGATCTATTTAGTCCGACCTTGCAAGTCAAGAAACAAGGGTCAGACAATCAATTGACTGGACCGGGACCTCATGATAATAGATAGCAGGATTACCAGATGCTAGACTAGAATCCAATTGTGAACAGCCAAAACAAAATCATTGATAAAAACAACCATCAACACGAAACCAATACTGCCTTATTGGAAGCGACATTACTACACATGGGACAGGCTCAGATGGGAGAATCCACCAAATATTATTTAACTGCCTCGCAATTATGAAAGAAGAAATTATCAAAGCCACACAATTAGGTAAGGATAAAAAATCAACAAGAGCCTACTACACAAAGCAGAAATTGGACGTTTAAATGCGAAAATCGAAATCTTTCCATAAACAAATGAGCTAAAATCTATATAGAATATGCAGAGGCTGCAGTACTTGTAAAAGGTTTCACAATATTATATGTGATTTCGATTCCAAAAACAAGTAGCCCAGATTTAAACCATGTCATCATTAGGTCAACCATCAGGTATAAATTGCTAGGCCGTATTTAGATTTCAGTAAAATCTAATAAACATTTAATTTTTTTATAAAAATTGAAAATAAACGTTTCAGATTCAGCCGCAATTTTTTTTTGTATATACCATGTGCATCTCTATATATAACAAAACCTTCCGCATTATTATAAATGAATCCTTTTTAACTGTTTAAATAAATTTGCAGACCTACATCAATTATAAGATTTGGCAGACTAATTTTCAGAATTTCCAACTTAATCTGGGGGTGTTAAAAATTGTTGACCTTGAAAACTTAAAAAATCCTGTTGCTGACGAATTTCACCAAATTTTTTGTTTTTACACAATTAGCTTTAAGCGTTCGTCTTAACGTAGTTGATTTTACTTACGTAGATAAGTGTGTGTAAAATTATTTTCATGGAACTTTTCTGTGAAGCAACATGCGCGTGAAGTATTTCCTAACTTTATCCTAAGTTAAAAAAAATTTGGGAAAGGTTTAGGAAATATTTCACACCCCTGTATACCGGAATGAAATAATTCCTAAATAAATCCTAAGTAAAAATCGTGTTTGTGTATTAGTAAATATACACCAAAAAACAAACATTTAGGCGAAGCTAGTTAAATATGCAATTTTGAATAATTGGTTTTACTGATAGGTATAAAATTTTAAAAATTAGGTGTTTTCACTTTGTACTAGACCCAATCCAACTAGAAAGCATGATTTTCCGGAAAAATTAGGGGAACACTGGGTTTAATATTCAAAAGATGTAGAAGTACAAATCGTAGTAATAACCCTGTGCCCTAAGATACTTCTAAGAGGTTACAACTCTTGTGATAGGTGTTTTCACTTTGTACTAGATCAAATCCAACTAGAAGGCATGAGTTTTCCGGAAAAATTAGGGGAACACTGGGTTCAATATTCAAAAGTTGTAGTTGTAAAAACCCTCTATCCTAAGATACTTCTAAGAGGTTACAACTCTTGGGATAGGTGTTTTCACTTTGTACTAGACCCAATCCAAACAGGAAACATAAGTTTTCCGGAAAAATATTGTAGAGATTGTATATTCAAATATTGTAGAGATAAAAATTGAAGTAAAGACACTCTGTCGTGAGATACTTTTAAGAGGTTCAACTCTTGGGATCACTTTGTGCTAAACCCAATGCAACAACTCAGTTTGACTTTCCCGAACAACCAGTGAAACACTTTGTTTGTGCCTCTTAGAAAAATCTAAGGACAGAAGGTTTGCACTTTAATTTCGACATCTACAACTTTTGAATATTAAACCCTGTGTTCCTCTAATTTCTCCGGAAAACTCATGCCTTCTAGTTGGTTTTGAACTAGTACAAAGTGAAAACACCTATCCGAAGAGTTGTAAACTTTTAGAAGTATCTTAGGATATAGGGTTTTTACAACTACAACTTTTGAATATTAAACCCAGTGTTCCCCTAATTTTTTCGGAAAACTCCTGTTTCCTATTTGGATTGGGTCTAGTACAAAGTGAAAACACCTATCACAAGAGTTGTAACCTCTTAGAAATATCTTAGGAC
The DNA here is from genome assembly GCA_963691935.1 of Nephrotoma guestfalica. Lineage (NCBI taxonomy): Eukaryota > Metazoa > Arthropoda > Insecta > Diptera > Tipulidae > Nephrotoma > Nephrotoma guestfalica. Next base: position 196,719,821 of record OY829914.1, on the reverse strand, counting down.
AGAGGGTTTGCACTTTAATTTCGACCTCTACAACTTTTGAATATTAAACCTAGTGCTCCCCTAATTTTTCCGGAAAACTCATGTTTCCTATTTGGATTGGGTCTAGTACAAAATTAAAACACCTATCTCAAGAGTTGTAACCTCTTAGAAGTATCTTAGGATAGAGGATTTTTACAACTACAACTTTTGAATAATAAATCTAGTGTTCCCCTAATTTCTCCGGAAAACTCATGTCTTCTAGTTGGACTGGGTCTAGTACAAGGTGAAAACACTTACCCCAAGAGTTGTAACCTCTTAGAAATATCCTAGTACAGAGGGTTTGCACTTTAATTTCGACATCTACAACTTTTGAATATTAAACCGAATGTTCCCCTAATTTTTCCGGAAAACTCATGTCTTCTAGTTGGATATGGTATAGTGCAAAGTGAAAACATCTATCTCAAGAGTTGTAATCTCTTAGAAGTATCTTAGGACAGAAGGTTTTTACTTCGATAGTTACCCCTACAACATTTGAATATCAAACCCAGTGTTTGTCTAATTTTTCAGGAAAACTCATGTCTTCTAGTTGAATTGAATCTAGTACAAAGTGAAATCACATTTTCCAAGAGTTGTAACCGCTTAGAAGTATCTTAGGACAGAGGGTTATTACTTCGATTTGTACTTCTACAACTTTTGAATATTAAACCCAGTGTTCTCCTAAGTTTTCCATAAAACTCATGTTTTCTAGTTGGATTGGGTCTAGTACAAAGTGAAAACGCCTTTCCCAAGAGTTGTAACCTCTTAGAAGTAACTTAGGATAGAGGGTTTTTACAACTACAACTTTTGAATAGTAAACCCAGTGTTCCCCTAATTTTTCCGGAAAACTCATGTTTTCTACTTGGATTGGGTCTAGTACAAAGTGAAAACACCTATCTGAAGAGTTGTAACCTCTTAGAAGTATCTTAGGACACAGGGTTATTACTTCGATTTGTACTTCTACAACTTTTGAATAGTAAACCCAGTGTTCTCCTAATTTTTCCGGAAAACTCATGTTTTCTACTTGGATTGGGTCTAGTACAAAGTGAAAACACCAATCTGAAGAGTTGTAACCTCCTAGAAATATCTTAGGACAAAGGGTTTGCACTTTAATTTCGATCTCTACAACTTTTGAATATTAAACCAAGTGTTCCCCTAATTTTTCCAGAAAACTCATGTTTCCTATTTGGATTTGGTCTAGTACAAAGTAAACTAGTAGTTTCTAGTAGTTTCGAAAACACCTTTACGAAAAGTTGTAATCTCTTAGAAGTATCTTAGGACAGAAGGTTTTTATTTCGATAGTTACCCCTACAACATTTGAATATTGAACCCAGTGTTCCTCTAATTTTTCCAGAAAACTCATGTTTTCTAGTTGGATTGGGTCTAGTACAAAGTGAAATCACATTTCCCAAGAGTTGTAATCTCTTAGAAGTATCTTAGGACAGAGGGTTATTACTTCGATTTGTACTTCTACAACTTTTGAATATTAAACTCAGTGTTCCCCTAATTTTTCCGGAAAACTCATGTTTCCTATTTGGATTGGGTCTAGTACAAAGTGAAAACACCTATCCCAAGAGTTGTAACCTCTTAGAAGTATCTTAGGATAGAGGATTTTTACAACTACAACTTTTGAATATTAAACCCAGTGTTCCCCTAATTTTTCCGGAAAACACATGTCTTCTAGTTGGATTTGGTCTAGTGCAAAGTGAAAACACCTATCACAAGAGTTGTAACCTCTTAGAAATATCTAAGTACAGAGGGTTTGCACTTTAATTTCAACCTCTACAACTTTTGAATATTAAACTCAGTGTTCCTCTAATTTTTCCGGAAAACTCATGTTTCCTATTTGGATTGGGTCTAGTACAAAGTGAAAAAACCTTTCCGAAGAGTTGTAACCTCTTAAAAGTATCTTAGGGCACAGGGTTATTACTTCAAAATTTACCTTTGCAACTTTTGAATATTAAACCCAGTGTTCCCATAATTTTTCCAAAAAAATCATGTTTTCTAGTTGGATTGGGTCTAGTACAAAGTGAAAACACCTTTCCGATGAGTTGTAACCTCTTAGAAATATCTTAGGACAGAAGGTTTGCACTTTAATTTCGACCTCTACAACTTTTGAATATTAAACCCAGTGTTCCCCTAATTTTTCCGGAAAAATCATGTTTTCTACTTGGATTGGATCTAGTACAAAGTAAAAACACCTATTCCAAGAGCTGTCAGCTCTTAGAAGTATCTTAGGACAGAGGGTTCTTACTTTTTAGAAAGGTTTTTAATGAGATCGATGACCACCTCGTAGAATCTTGACTTGTATTCTTTTGAATTCCAAGCCAGTTTTAATAATATTTATATTTTTAGCTTATTCTAAATTTATTACCAATATGATCATATTTTTTTTAGTTTTTAAATGCAATTGTAATAATTTTTGATATTTTAAAACTATCGGTAAGAGCTATTATTCACAAATGCATATTTAACTTTACAAATATTTAAATTTTTTGTTGCGTTATGTAAAATATAGTTTCGCCTAAATGTTGATCTTTGGTGTATATTTACTAATACATATACAGATTTTTTTTCTTAGGATTTATTTAGGAAATATATATTTCATTCCGGTGAAGCAGCTATATACTATATATGGGTATATATGCGGTGTTGTGTCAAAATTTTGTAATTGAAAAGTTCCTTCCAAATGAGTCGCGAATAGAGGGTAATTTTAAATCATGGGGACGTTAGAATGTTATGGTTTTAAGGATCAACAAGTGGAAAAATGAAAATTATATGATGGATTTCGATTTTTCTAATAAACTGTCCATTAATTATTAACGGAGTCCAAGTTAGACAAATGCTAGCCATAATCACAAATTTCAACATTACTCGACACTGCTAATTTCAAAATTGTATTAGGACGTTTAATCAAATATAGTCAAACACTTGAAAAAAAACAGGTGAGACATTTTTAGCATAAATATTATCTGTCTTTTGTTAGGAAGCATCCTTCTATGATGGATTTGAAGAACACAAATAGTTATTCAGGCAATTTACTTTATAACGGTAAAATTGTGCGCTTTGGCATTATTAAAAAGAAAATGAAAATCCATACCAATATGAAAACTTTTAAATATTTGCAAGAAATTGGGGGTGGTTGATCCGCAAAAAATTAGATAAGCGCATGCGATGGTGTTGAAATTGGCATAAAAAGTGATCACATTGTTCGTAAATAATGTAAAACATTTGTAAATAATGCAATTAATCTAAATATGTAATAACTATAGGCAACTAACTCAGTACTATTTAATCATCATTGAGACGGTTCACCATGAACCATGATTAACTATTTTACTCTGCCAATAATAAAATTAACTAAATTTATCAAGCAGCTTTGTAAAGCGTCCTACTAATGTAAGACCCTAATTTCATGCGAGGCAAAAGTTTTGCGACACCTTTATTATTCCCGGTGACAATTATGAAATTAAAAAATTTTATGAACTAAAACCGAATTTTAGATGATCGCTTTAAGGCAGAATGCAATGTTATACCTAAACAGAGCACTTCTATTTCCATCCTCATCTGAATAATTACCTAAAATAAAATTTATGTTATGTGGCAAACAAATTTTAACTTTAATTTAATTTAGTTGCAGGTTGGTTTCGATCAAAAATTGTTTGCTATTCAAATATAGGATACGGGTGGGTGGGTGTACGCATGAATATAGTATAGGGTTGAAATTTTGAATCAAATACAAGATTAAATTTAATTTATAATTTATACTCTAAAATACAAAACACAATTTTTATTTTATTTTTAGAGAGGAACCAAAAGTAAAATATAAAAAAATATTTTTATATCATGGTTCCAAGCTACTGATTTTAATGGTGTTCTACCTAATGTTTCTCGAGTATTTTTTTTGTCTCGGTACGTACGAAAAAGGTAAGTTTTATGTTAATATACAACATAAAATGCAATAAAAACGAGAACCGTATCAATAAAATTGCGAATGATATCAACACAAAAAAATCTCGTGTTTTTTTCTAAACATGTAGCAGATCCAGATACTCGTATATTATGTAGAAAGGATACTATAAAAATATGAGCCGTGTAGTGTTTTTACGTTGTTTGGTGTTGTATTGAGCTTTAGGTAACTCGTAGTATTATTTGTGGATACATTTTAAATTATTGATCTGGATTAGTTTTAAAAAGCTCAACATTGTAATCGTGGCAATAATCATTTAAATAATAAAATTGTAACCGTAGCAATTTGTGGTTAACGTAACAATCAGTTACTCGTTATAGCCTTCATATATCGTCTTCTTTGTTAGAGATGCGTATCCGTTAAATTAATCTCATATACGAACGATATTTACCAGTTTATATAATACTGGGGAAGATGCGAGTATTTTCCGGGAATGTAGAAACAACTTAAATGATATTATCGAACTGTCCAGATCAAAAATAGTGTCTTCAGGCAGTATGAAATTAAACAAAAATATATTTTTTTAATATACATTCGATACACCCCAAATGCATTCTAAAAAATTTCCAACTTCAGTGATTCAAAAAACGTTGATTCAAACGAAAATCAATAGGGAGCTCAATAATTTTTTGATTAGTGTATTAAAGTACTGAATGAAATAAAACTTTCCATTTCCAATTCAACAATAGGAAATGAAAAAAATTTTGTATTAATTGTGAAGAGATTCGTATCGAATGTACCTAATGGTTTTTACATAATGAAATCATGTAACTGCCTTAAGTCACTGTTTTGGAATTAAGCAGTTTAGTACTATAACTGAAATTAATTCTAACCGTTTGGAAGAGCTCGTCGTTCGCCTAAAGCTCATTTTATAAAATTTAATTTTCAAATTCCATGGAAGACTCAATTAATGGTTAGTCCATACCAGTTATTCATAGATCGCCTTACTTTACTTACACCCAAAAGATGAGAAACCCAAAACCATAGTACTCAAAGGATTACATGAAAATGAAGATGTGGGGGAACTCAAAACGCTAATACAACAACATAACATAACAGTGACAAATATATCACAACTTAAAACTAAAAATTCAACTAGCCAAGCAAAGAAATTACCATTGTATACTGTAGAGTGTGCACCGGTCTCAAATATAGGACTAATTTACAACATTAAAACATTTAACCACCAAACTGTAACTTGAGAAACTCTAAAAAACAAGACGTAATAATGCAATGCCAACGATTTGGACACGCTGCGGCAAACTGCAACCTAAAGTATAGATGCGTGAAATGCGATCAACAACATGAGCCAGGACAAAATCTGTGGCGTTCCACCTTCAAGATTTAAATCAGAATTTACTTTCTCCGCGGTCGGCCATCTAATTGTTGTAATCCAAATTAGCAAATGATTTTGTCGTTTGGTGAATAAATTTGGTGAACAATGTACTTTGGTCACGACAGAGAGATGAGTTAGAGATGTGTACCCAGAATGAAATAAGGTGATCATTAGCGGGATCAGTTCCATATCAGTCACCGTCATCGCCTGGTATTGCACCGCCACAATCTGTCGAATCCGTTGCAGCTGTAGCAGTTAAATTAGTTCCGCTAACATATCAGGACCCACGAATATGGTTCCGTATCATCGAATCACAGTTCGCACTTGGAAGAATTACTTCTGAAGTCAAATATCATCATCACCTTGGTGTATTCAACGACCGAATCATCAATGACGTCAGCAACATTATCATTCTTGCACACCATTTTCCGATATAAAGAAGGCAATTTTGGACAGATCTTGTGAATCAAAACAAACCCAAATTCATCGGCTACTACAAGGAATTGAGTTGGGCGGCATAAAGCCATCTCAATTGCTGAGGAAAGTGCAAGCTATATGTTTACCGGTCCGTGCACAAGAAATTTTGCCATCAACAAACGATTCATCCAAACGCATGTAAAGTCGATTAATACGCCACCAATCACGAATAATGATGCCTCACTTCCTAATCAAATTAGTGAGATTATTCGACGGTTAGATAATATGGATCGCAATTACCAGAGGAATCGTTATCGGGATACCAACAGAGCACGGAGCTGATAATGCAGAGCAGCGGATAATGATACACCACGATTTTGATTTTTCCATTACCGATTTAAGGAAGCAGCTCGAAATTGCGAAACGAACTGCCCCGAGTGGGAGGAATTTAAGTCAAAAAAACTAAATTCTCCGGTACAGACGGCGACTTGTTCCGGTAACTCTCAAAACTGTCGATTTATCTACGATAAATCATCAAATAAAACATATTTAATTGACAACAGGACGGACATATCTGTCATACCAGTAGCCAAGGGCGATCAGCGGAAACACAATCCTGATTTTTACTTATATGCAGCGAACGGGTCGCAGCTTAAAACCTTCTGAAATCAAGTGCCAGAAGTAACAATGCCGATCATTGAGGCCGATTTCTTGAACCAGTCAGGATTGTTAGTCGATATTCAGCATGGCAGGTTACTAGATCCTCTAACATCGTTGTTTTCACTAACCGTTAAAGATCAGTGACATCGACACTCGTATTCTTCCACTGTTAACCAAATTTAAGGAAATCACTCACGAGATTTAGACACAAAAACCGATAAAACATCAACATAGTGACTCGTGGACCTCCGGTTTTTGCCAAACCTCGACGATTGAGCACAGAAATGCTGGCGAGAGTCAAAAAAGAATTCGACTATATGTCCAAGCAGCGAATCTGTAGACGTTCTAACAGTCCTTGGGCAAGCCCGCTGCATCTCGGTCCGAAGAAAAATTGTGAATGGCGACCCTGCGGAGGTTACAGAGCTCTAAACAACGTCACAGTACCGGACCGTTATCCGATACCATACATACAAGATTTTACGCATCAATCGGAAGGATCCACGGTGTTTTTAACAATCGACTTAGTTAGAGCGTACCATTAAATTCCAATCGAGGAATCAGATATTGCCAAAATTGCAATTTCCACACCGTATGGGTTATACGAATTTACTCGCATGACGTTTGGCCAGAGAAATGCGGGCAATTCTTTTCAACGTTTTCTTTTCAACGTTTAGTGGGTCAACTTTCTGTATATTATTCTCCCGATGGCTTAAATAACAACAAAATTGTTTTGAGAAACAGAGCCTTTACAACACCATTGTTTTTATTTGGCAAAAGATAATACATCTTACAGAAACGCTGTTAATGGAAAAAAACACTCTTCTAGATTGTATTAAAACAGAAAGTTAAACAAAAGAGCTCTTGGCTTTTTTGTAATTAATTTTTTGGTGGGTGCGCATGCGATTTCTCTAAAAAATGCTAAAAGTGGAATAACTTTTGCACCATCAACAATTCGAACAAACTTTACTTGGCTGATCTTGTTGGAAATGAGCTTCCCTATCACCCTGCTTTGTTTGATCGGCTAATTCTGGGGCACCCTGTGTATGGCGTTGCCTGGGTTGCCGCAGCTGCCTTATGTATTTCACCGACCGCCTGTGGTGCGCCATCTCGTTTTATTTGTATGTGTTATTTTTAAAGGTGGTTTGTATTCGCATTCTACCAACACCCGTCACAAATCATAAATTATTTATTTAAACAAAATTAAAAATTATCAAAGAAATATCACAGTTTACCCTCTACGATCGTTACAGTACAGATCATTGTGATAGAATACTGTAAAACAACGTATCTGAGCTTCATTGATTTTCGATATGTCATAATTGAATATCTTTTGCATGAAAGATTCCCATGAGTTTGCCAGTATTGTTTTTACATTTGTAGTAGACATTACCTACCTTCTCCACAACCACCGCTTTTACGAACTTCGATGAGAATTTCGCATCGCTTAAGGATGCTGATTTGCGTAGAACTATAAATTATTGATAAATCGTTCGTTCTTAAGGATTAGATCTATATCTTCATTTAAACACTTCATCTCTCTTAGTACATTATACGTTTTTCCATATATGATCATGTTATTACAGTTCTCAGAGCGCAAGCTACTTCAGGTAAGCGGTTATCACAGGATTTGTGGTCTCATTTGATATAAGCCCTTATGGCAGCTATCACCAATCTGTTTACACGAGTAGGCCTGTTCTGACACACCAAACAAGAGAAAAACTTCGTTTTTTAAATAGTTAATAACGTCGGTTATAATAAAACGTGTGCACTTTTAGACGTCTTGCAAACGGTATACTTGCGGAGACATAGTCATAAATTTGTGTACGTATCCTTGTCCAATAATAAAGACGTCGTTTTATGTTCCAAAGTTTTTGTAATGCCGCGGTGAGCGGCTATACAGGTTTTCCACTCCGGAGTATCGGTCAACCCTGGGTCTAGGTTGGCACCCACTTAAATGACATTTCGATCACTTTTAACTTGGAATGTTGGATAATTTGTAGGGGTAGTCGTTATTTCAATGTGGAGTTACACGTACTCTTCATACCTCTTCAATAAACTGACGAGAGGGAGTAACGGGGACTACGTTTCGTATGTAACATGACCCGTAAAATAAACCACAATATAGGGTCAAAGGCGATTTCGTTCTAAAACTAGTCCAGAATGTACCCTAAAATACAATGTGAAGTTTATTCTGCGTAACGTATATAATGGCAACAGGCTATGCTAAATAATTCAACTCCCTTTTAATAAAGATTTCGTTTATGCACACAATCAAAAACTGTAATATAATTTCAATTCTATAAATTATGCAAAGAATATCTCCATTCAAAAATGAAACATTCCGTATACATACAAAAGTATACTCCCTACAGAGTACAGAGAAAAGGACTCGTCGTGACTACAAATTAATTTATATTATCGTGTACACACTAAGCAATTGTAACTGCGCTGCAAACGAAATTGTAAATCATTGCCAAATATTATTCATCTTTGTATATTTTTGGAGATGGATGGGAGGGATAAGGGATAAACGGAACTTGAAAACGACTGGTAAAAGATATAATAAAAATTACGTTAAGTACGTGATTTTGTAGTATGTTGTTACAGTATATAGCTGGTATTGCTATTTGTCATTGCGTCACTTGTTCCGTCCGAAAAATTTTAGTGATGTTTTATGATAGGAATATGCAAGGAGCAGCATAATTGTGATATACATGTATAAAGAACTATTTTCGTTTCGCTTAAACCATCAGCTACTTAGCAATATGAGAAGTAGTATACATTGCTTTAACGAGAATCTAATTAATTTGGACCAAACATCCCTTCAAATTTATTTTTATTTATACACAAACATCACTAAAACCCATTAAAGTAACATATTACTCTGTGGCCTCTATCAATATCAATTAAATAAAATCTTAATTGCTCTTGTTGTACTCTTTTCAATACGAGTATCCTTCTATATCTTGGAGGTATATAGATAAACGGTTAATTGTAAAAATATATTTCTCACATTCGATCTATATACGCGTTTGTTCTACTTTTCACCAGTGTTATGTGTGTGCAGCCCCCTAAATCAATTATAAATAAGAAAATCAACAGAAATTATTTTTTCCTTCTTGTGTTCGCAAATTCATCCAAACGTAAATACTTAATGGTGAAAAAATACTTGAAAAACAACATTTTGGTGGTATTTTATTGTTGAAAGGTCGGATCGATTTTAATCGTACACTGAGTAGATTTTATAAATAATATAAAATTGTTTTATTGTAGACTTTTTTTAATTTATTAATTAAGATATCAAAATAGGCGGAAGCTGCGGAGGGAAACTAACCAAAGCATAAAATCCTAATGAATAAAATTTATTTTATAACCAGCCAATTAAAATCGACACAATCGTAGTAAATCATTATTAAATTTCATCTGCAGAACTAAGTGTATAACAAAAATGCGGATATCATAAATTAGGATGAGTATAAAACAAAGCATTTTGTTTCGTTCATTCATTTCATCTTCCAATTACAATAATTTGATGCCAGAATTATATACCGTGCTTACTCGTATTTATAAAAATATTTTGTTGATCTCTAATTTTCATTCTTAACATTTTTTTTACTCTTCTTACCGTACAAATCCTCGGTTAATAGCTGTACAGTTGTATCAGTTGATCCAAAATGTTATGAACCGCGCATTGTATATTGTGTACACCAAGTTTTTAAATAGAAGAAATGTGAAAAATTTCTTTTGCATTTAGTAAAATAATTCTATCCACTCTTCGTTGTACATATACGAATATACGAGTACTTCCTGTAAAATACATTTTCATTCTACATTTGAAGTTTCACGTTTTCATCTGTTGGTTTTCGTTCTTTTAAACTAGTTTTTTCCTTTCACACTACGGCAACAATAATGCAAGTCCAACAGACAATAAATTTATTAAATGCAATTTTATGGGAGCTTTTAAAAAGTACATAACTTGAATGTTTCGTCTTGTGTGTTTATGAAGTGTAATAAATTTATTTCGAATAACGTTTGGTAATCAGGGAAATTTATTATTCTCACCTAATTGGAATTTATAATATATAACTATATAATGATAGATCAACATAGCTATTTTTGAACGAAATGCTTGCTTTTGAAGAAAATGTCTCGCGCAACAACGTAATCCCAGATGCATTTTTCACATAATTGAGTATGATTTCAATATGAATTGAATATGCATTGAATGTGAGTGAATTGAATATGAATTGAATATGAACTGAATATGAATTGAATATGAATTGAATATAAATTGAATATGAATTGAATGTGAATAGAATATTAATTGAATATGAATTGCATATGAATTGAATATGAATTGCATATGAATTGCATATGAACTGAATATGAATTGAATATGAATTGAATATGAATTGAATATAAATTGAATATAAATTGAATATGAATTGAATATGAGTTGAATATGAATTAAATATGAATTGAATATGAATTGAATGTGAATTGAATATGAATTGAATGTGAATTGAATATGAATTGAATATGAATTGCATATGAATTGAATATGAATTGAATATGAATTGAATATGAACTGAATATGAATTGAATATGAATTGAATATGAATTGAATATGAATTGAATATGAATTGAATACGAATTGAACATGAATTGAATATGAATTGAATATGAATTGAATATGAATAGAATATGAATTGAATACGAATTGAATGTGAATTGAATATGAATTGAATATGAATTGAATATGAATTGAATATAAATCGAATAAGAATTGAATATGAAATGAATATTAATTGAATATTAATTGAATCTGAAGTGAGTATGATTGAATATGAATTGAATATGAATTGAATATGAATTGAATATGAATTGAATATGAATTGAATATGAATTGAATATGAATTGAATATGAATTGAATATGAATTGAATATGAATTGAATATGAATTGAATATGAATTGAATATGAATTGAATATGAATTGAATATGAATTGAATATGAATTGAATATGAATTGAATATGAATTGAATATGAATTGAATATGAATTGAATATGGATTGAATATGAAATAAATATAAATTGAATATGAATTGAATATGAATTGAATATGAATTGAATATGAATTGAATATGAATTGAATATGAATTGAATATGAATTGAATATGAATTGAATATGAATTGAATATGAATTGAATATGAATTGAATATGAATTGAATATGAATTGAATATGAATTGAATATGAATTGAATATGAATTGAATATGAATTGAATATGAATTGAATATAAATTGAATATGAATTGAATATGAATGTAATATGAATTGAATATGAATTGAATATGGACTGAATATGAATTGAATATGAATTGAATATGAATTGAATACGAATTGAACATGAATAGAATATGAATTGAATATGAATTGAATATGAATTGAATATGAATTGAATATGAATTGAATACGAATTGAATATGAATTGAATATGAATTGAATATGAATTGAATATGAATTGAATATGAATTGAATATGAATTGAATATGAATTGAATATGAATTGAATTTGAATTGAATATGTATGGAATTTGAATTGTTTATGAATTAAATATGGATTGAATATGAATTGAATATGAATTGAATATGAATTGAACATGAAGTGAATATGAATTGAATATGAATTGAATATGAATTGAAATGAATTGAATACTAATTAAAAATTGAATAGGAATGAAAAATGTATTGAATCTGAATTGAATATGAATTGAATATGAATTGAATATGAATTGAATATGAATTGAATATGAATTGAATATGAATTGAATATGAATTGAATATGAATTGAATATGAATTGAATATGAATTGAATATGAATTGAATATGAATTGAATATGAATTGAATATGAATTGAATATGAATTGAATATGAATTGAATATGAATTGAATATGAATTGAATATGAATTGAATATGAATTGAATGTGAATTGAATATGAATTGAATATGAATTGAATATGAATTGAATATGAATTGAATATGAATTGAATATGGATTGAATATGAAATAAATATAAATTGAATATGAATCGAATATGAATTGAATATGAATTGAATATGAATTGAATATGAATTGAATATGAATTGAATATGAATTGAATATGAATTGAATATGAATTGAATATGAATTGAATATGAATTGAATATGAATTGAATATGAATTGAATATGAATTGAATATGAATTGAATATGAATTGAATATGAATTGAATATGAATTGAATATGAATTGAATATGAATTGAATATGAATTGAATATGAATTGAATATGAATTGAATATGAATTGGATATTAATTGAATATAAATTGGATATTAATTGAATATGAATTGCATATGAATTGAATATGAATTGAATATGAATTGAATATTAATTGAATATGAATTGAATGTGAATTGAATATGAATTGAATATGAATTGAATATGAATTGAATATGAATTGCATATGAATTGAATATGAATTGCATATGAATTGAATATGAATTGAATTTGAATTGAACATGAATTGAATATGAATTGCATATGAATTGAATATGAATTGAATACTAATTATATTTGAATATGAATTGAATATGAATTGAATATTTGAACATGAATTGAATATGAATTGAATATGAATTGAATATGAATTGAATATGAATTGAATATGAATTGAATATGAATTGAATATGAATTGAATATGAATTGAATATGAATTGAATATGAATTGAATATGAATTGAATATGAATTGAATATGAATTGAATATGAATTGAATATGAATTGAATATGAATTGAATATGAATTGAATATGAATTGAATATGAATTGAATATGAATTGAATATGAATTGAATATGAATTGAATATGAATTGAATATGAATTGAATATGAATTGAATATGAATTGAATATGAATTGAATATGAATTGAATATGAATTGAATATGAATTGAATATGAATTGAATATGAATTGAATATGAATTGAATATGAATTGAATATGAATTGAATATGAATTGAATATGAATTGAATATGAATTGAATATGAATTGAATATGAATTGAATATGAATTGAATATGAATTGAATATGAATTGAATATGAATTGAATATGAATTGAATATGAATTGAATATGAATTGAATATGAATTGAATATGAATTGAACATTAATTGAATATGAATTGCATATGAATTCAATATGAATTGAATATGAATTGAATATGAATTGAATATGAATTGAATATTAATTGAATATGAATTGAATATGAATTGAATATGAATTGAATATGAATTGAATATGAATTGAATATGAATTGAATATGAATTGAATATGAATTGAATATGAATTGAATATGAATTGAATATGAATTGAATATGAATTGAATATGAATTGAATATGAATTGAATATGAATTGAATATGAATTGAATATGAATTGAATATAAATTGAATATGAATTGAATATGAATTGAATATGAATTGAATATGAATTGAATATGAATTGAATATGAATTGAATATGAATTGAATATGAATTGAATATGAATTGAATATGAATTGAATATGAATTGAATATGAATTGAATATGAATTGAATATGAATTGAATATGAATTGAATATGAATTGTATAAAAATTGGAAATTGAATAGAAATGGAAAATGTATTAAATATGAATTGAATATGAAATAATTACATATTGAATATAATTTCATTATAAATTGAATATAAAATATGAATTGAATATGAATTCAATGAGAATTGAATATGAATTGAATATTAATTGAATATCAACTAAATATGAATTGAAAATGAATTGAATATGAATTGAATATAATTTGAATATAAATTGAATGTGAGTTGAATTTGAATTGAATATGAATGAAATATGAATTGAATATGAAATGAATACGAATTGAATAAGAATTAAATTTGATTGAATATGAATTGAATATGAATTGAACATGAATTGAATATGAATTGAATATGAATTGAACATTAATTGAATATGAATTGCATATGAATTCAATATGAATTGAATATAAATTGAATATGAATTGAATATGAATTGAATATAAATTGAATATGAATTGAATATGAATTGAATATGAATTGAATATGAATTGAATATGAATTGAATATGAATTGAATATGAATTGAATATGAATTGAATATGAATTGAATATAAATTGAATATGAATTGAATACTAATTATAACTTGAATATGAATTGAATATTTGAATATGACTTGAATATGAATGGAATATGAATTGAATATGAATTGAATACTAATTGTATTTGAATATGAATTGAATATTTGAATATGAATCGAATATGAATTGAATATGAATTGAATATGAATTGAATATGAATTGAATATGAATTGAATATGAATTGAATATGAATTGAATATGAATTGAATATGAATTGAATATGAATTGAATATGAATTGCATATGAATTGAATATGAATTGCATATGAATTGAATATGAATTGCATATGAATTGAATATGAATTGAATATGAATTGAATTTGAATTGAACATGAATTGAATATGAATTGCATATGAATTGAATATGAATTGAATACTAATTATATTTGAATATGAATTGAATATGAATTGAATATTTGAATATGAATTGAATATGAATTGAATATGAATTGAATATGAATTGAATATGAATTGAATATGAATTGAATATGAATTGAATATGAATTGAATATGAATTGAATATGAATTGAATATGAATTGAATATGAATTGAATGTGAATTGCATATGAATTAAATATGAATTGAATATGAGATAGACAGTATGTTGGCCTTAGATGTAATAGATACTAGTCAGAGCTCTTGGAGTTCACCGGTGACACTGGTTAAAATGGCCAATGTTAAGAAATGTTTGTGTCTAGATGCGCGTACACTAAATGCGGTAACGATAAAGGACGCTTAACTTCTTCCTATTATCGACGGACTGTTAGGACGACTTACTAAATACAGCACTGGACTGTACTTAAAGATGCATTTTGGCAGATTCCGCTGGCGCAACCTTCCAGGGACCAGACTGCATTTACTGTACTGGGAAGGCCACTCTGTCAGTTCAAAGTGATGCTGTTTGGGCTGCGTAATGCAGCCCAATCAATGTGTCGCTTGATGCACAAAGTGATCTCTCATGAATTACCTGATCGAATATTTGTATATTTAGACGATTTACTGATCATAAGCGGTACATTGAAGGAACACTTTGAACTATTATAGTTGGTCTCAGAATATTTACGGACGGCAGGACGTAATTAATGTAATTAAACGTCGAAAAGAGCAATTTTGTGATGCTGGAAATACGGTACTTGGGGTATCTGGTAGGTGAAGGTGGTCTAAAACCCGATCCATCTAAGATCGATTCAATAATAAATCTTCCAGTGCCCACGAACGTAAAACAACGCCCCGCCTTCTAGGTATATCTGGTTGGAATAGGAGATTTATCGTTAAAAATTTGGACGTAACAGCCCCTATAAGTGATTGCTTGAATAAAGAGAATTTCTTAAATTAAAAACTTGTTAACATCCGCCCTGTCTTAGTGAATCTGTCATATCTTGAGCAGTTTTATATAAGATGTGACAAAATACCGAGGGAGTTGGCGCAGTGTTATTTCAATTCGATTCAGAAGGTTGTGAACGCCCATTATCGTTCATATCCAATAAGTTGAATAAGGCTCAGAAAAATTACAACGTTACTGAGCTGGGATGTTTGGCTATAAAGGATTTTAGAGCGTATATTGAAAGCTTTGAGTTTACGATAATAACCGACCATGTGAGCCTTAAATGGCTTATGAACCTAGACTTGAACGGAAGGTTAGCTCCCTGGAGTTTGAAACTCCAGGAATTTCGGTTTAGCATTAAACATGTTAAAGGCAAATATAACTTGGTACCTGGCATGCTTTGCCGGGTGTATTGTGATTCGTTAGAGGAGTTGGAAACCAGTACCCATAATTCAAATCAAAAAAGGGTATCATAAATGCTTCAGATACAAAAGAACCGCAGTATGCAAAACCGCGAGAGAATATAGTGGTAGAACCATCGAAATACCCTGCTTTTAGAGTTCATGACGGATCTATATACTTAGATTAGACTAGAGCCGAAACGTTTCGAGGAATTGTCAGACTTATCAGTGTGGAAATTGTGGGTACCGGAACATTTGCGAGCACAAGTAATTACTGACGAACACGATGAACCATTATCTTCCCACAGTGGGGTCTCCAAGACGCTAGAGAAGATTAAACGATAACACTTCTGGCCGTCTATGCCAAAGCAAGTGCACAAATACATTTCCAATGTACTATTTGCAAAACAACGAAATCATCAAATAAAACAACACGTCCACCAACGGGGAGAATGTACGACATCGAACGACCGTGGCAACGCGTTTACATAGACCTGTTGGGGCCATATCCGCGTACTAGTCAGGGTAAAACTGTAATACTAAATGTATTAGACCACCAAACTAAATTGGTCTTCTAAAAGCGTTAAGTAAAGGAATAGCGCAACAAATTTTGGAGTACCTCAAAAACGAGCTTACCTGTGTTTATGGTGTACCAGAAAAAATTCACTTCGCCAATGGTAGCCAATTCAAATGCTCCGAGTATAAACAGCTTCTGAACCAGTTCTGTGTGATCAATTCTAAAACAGCAATTTACTCGCCTCGCCTTGGCGATCACCGTATCAATCATGGAAGCGATCATAATTTATTGCGACAGCTTGGAGATATCTCCGAAGGGGAAATTATTCTACCTTTACCACCAAGATTAGTTATTATCCATAATAAAGCCCGAATGGATATAAGACAAGCTTACGAAAAATGCTCAAAACGCTACAATCTCCGTTTGCGAACAATTGTCTTCCAGGTAGGTCAAAACGTTTTCGATAGAACCCATCCTCAAAGCGATGCGGCAAAGAAATATTGAGCGAAATTTGCACCTCAGTTTACCAGTGGTATAATCAAAAAACTAAGCCCGACATTTTGACCTTATAGCATTTTCATGAAATACAATGCATTTCTATTTCAGTTTCTATTCCCAATATTATTTTGGAATGTTAAGATTTTCAAATTAGAAATTAAAAGATTTCTGAGGAGCTCTAGTAATCCTTCCTCGCCTTTGGAACGGGCTGCTTATTATTTGAATATTCTTTTTATTTTGTGTATGCAAGGATCAGCCCTTCCCAGAATCCTTAGAGCCAGTTTCATCAGAAAGTGGATTGCCGAATGTTTCCATTGGTGTACCACCTGGGGTACTTACTCCTTCTATTTTACTCATTGCATATTGTATATTTATAGTGTAATCCACTAGCCTCTAGTATTTAACTGTTGTTTAAAAACGTTGCCCGGGTGTTACCACATGGAGGTATACTAGACACATTTGGTGGTCTCTACATAGTTGCAGAGCTGAAATATAGCCCACGATGCCTTACGTGGCTAAAGACGGTCATATCCTACCCTATTGAAACGCACCCAGTTGTTAGGGATGCATTAAATATGAATTGAATTTGAATTGAATTTGAATTGAATATGAATTGAATATGAATTGAATATGAATTGAGTATGAGTTGAATATGAATTGAATATGAATTGAATATGAATTGAATATGAATTGAATATGAATTGAATATGAATTGAATATGAATTGAATATAAATTGAATATGAATTGAATATGAATTGAATATGAATTAAATATGAATTGAATATGAATTGAATATGAATTGAATATGAATTGAATATGAATTGAATATGAATTGAATATGAATCGAATATGAATTGAATATGAATTGAATATGAATTGAATATGAATTGAATATGAATTGAATATGAATTGAATATGAATTGAATATGAATTGAATATGAATTGAATATGAATCGAATATGAATTGAATATGAATTGAATATCAATTCAATTTGAGTTGAATATGAATTTAGTATGCAGTGAATATGAATTGAATATGAATTGAATATGAATTGAATATGAATTGAATATGAATTGAATATGAATTGAATATGAATTGAATATGAATTGAATATGAATTGAATATGAATTGAATATGAATTGAATATGAATTGAATATGAATTGAATATGAATTGAATATGAATTGAATATGAATTGAATATGAATTGAATATGAATTGAATATGAATTGAATATGAATTGAATATGAATTGAATATGAATTGAACATGAATGGATTATGAATTGAATATGAATTGAATACTAATTATATTTGAATATGAATTGAATATTTGAAAATGAATTGAATATGAATTGAATATGAATTGAATATGAATTGAATATGAATTGAACATGAATGGATTATGAATTGAATATGAATTGAATATGAATTGAATATGAATTGAATATGAATTGAATATGAATTGAATATGAATTGAATATGAATTGAATATGAATTGAATATGAATTGAATATGAATTGAATATGAATTGAATATGAATTGAATATGAATTGAATATGAATTGAATATGAATTGAATATGAATTGAATATGAATTGAATATGAATTGAATATGAATTGAATATGAATTAAATATGAATTGAATATGAATTGAATATGAATTGAATATGAATTGAATATGAATTGAATATGAATTGAATATGAATTGAATATGAATTGAATATGAATTGAATATGAATTGAATATGAATTGAATATGAATTGAATATGAATTGAATATGAATTGAATATGAATTGAATATGAATTGAATATGAATTGAATATGAATTGAATATGAATTGAATATGAATTGAATATGAATCGAATATGAATTGAATATGAATTGAATATGAATTGAATATTAATTGAATATGAATTGAATATGAATTGAATATGAATTGAATATGAATCGAATATGAATTGAATATGAATTGAATATGAATTCAATTTGAGTTGAATATGAATTTAGTATGCAGTGAATATGAAATGAAAATAAATTGAATATGAATTGAATGTGAATTGAATATGTATTGAATATGAATTGAATATGAATTGAATATGAATTGAATATGAATTGAATATGAATTGAATATGAATTGAATATGAATTGAATATAAATTGAATATGAAATGAATATGGATTTATCTTGCATATTGCTAACTATGTGTGTCATGAATGGATAACGTAAAAATTATGGGATTAATTTTATTAAAATTATTTTGTAAAATGTGAGTATGGCCTGCTGTGAATATCAGCTGCTGCTCAAGAACGCTGAACTCCAATCGCCATTATTTAATAAATTTTCAGCAAAGGCGAGAAATAATGTCGATCAAATAGTTCGAGTAAATTATTTTAATTTAAAGTAACGATTTTGTTAAATTTTCGAGGTTGTCAGCTGTTATTTTTAATTAATCAGCTCTTTTTTATTTCTCCTGATGTTGTTGTTACCCAATAAGTTCTACAATGTACTTTTTCATTGTAGCACAAACACTTAAATTCATAAAATTATAGATGTAATGATAACAAAAGTTTATACATATACAAAAACTCCCAATAACAAATTTTTGGTGGAAGATAATAAATTAGGATGTGTTCAGTTAAATTGTCAAAATACATATTTTTAGAGCACAAGTTCTCCAAACATAACAACAAAATCATAAAAAAGAACCCAAGAACGAATGAAATTTCATTTTCGGTTTTAGATCTGCAGGGTATTTTTGAGACATAATATTAATAAAGGCTTAATGTAATCTTCTAATATAAAAAGGCATAGCACACATCTTTATATACACACAAACACACACACACACACATAAAAATTATGATAATGTAGCCTTATTTAAATATTTTGAGAACGCATAAAATACAGAAACAACAAGCACCCATAATAAAAAATGTGTTTCGTATTTTACATAAAGAAACGTAACAGAATTCAATGTGTCTCTAGATTATTGGATAAGGCGCTGTGTAAGAAAAAAGCTAAATAAATAAATAAATGAAAATCTCGTTATAAAATAAAAACACAAAATATTTCACATTTTGTGTATGTCTATATGGTGGCAAATTCCTATATGACAGGCATGATGAAGCTATGTGCTACGTGAACAAAGATGTTTTGTGTTTAATTAAACGTAAGATTTCTGCCCTGTATATAGAATACCAACCGTAAAAACTTATATCCCGGAATAAACGAAACCATTTTTTATTTTTAATTAAATTATTTTATATTTTTCCTTTAAGGATATAGTTTTTTTTTTACTTCATTTTTGTGTTTTATGCACTCTGCACTAGAAAGAGCTTTTGCTGCATAACAAAGGTTACATCGGTTTAAAAAAACTTTCATATCCAACAGATACACTTTATGTATTTCATTTCAGCTTCTGTGTTTTAATGTCTCTTCATTAAAACCCACAGCACAGTTATTATATCTCGTGTATATAATAAAAATTATAAAACTTAATTAATTTTTCGACATATGCTGCTTTCGAAATGACCAAAGTAGATTTTCATATTTTTTACAGCTATGTGTTGAGAGAAAGCTCTCTGTACCATAATGGTTCAAGATGACATCATGGAAAATAAAAACTGTATACATTTTTGTGGTTTATTAATATCGTAATATGTATAATAATTTTATGTTCCAAAAGATTACATTAAGTATGTGAAAAGAAAATTCCGACATGAAAAATATCTTACCACTTTTAGAAGTTTTAATATTAGGAATTTATCTCTTGGCTATTCTATGGAAATTATGATGCAAAGTTTCTCGCTTCAAATTTGTTTTAAAAAATTTCTCTAAAATTAAACGTAAAATGAATAAAATATTTAATGGTTTTCATTAAAATATGTTATCTTTGTATGAACTTTTTATGAAAATTTTGTCGTCAAAATGCAACATACTAAAACCAAACAAAGCGAAAGACGGAATGACTAAACATTCTGTGGAAGTTACTTGCATGTGCTTGAGAACAAGGAACCGATGGAGTACAATGTTATATCTGAGGTGTGACAGTGAAGTTATGTCTAAGAGGTGTGTATGTTGTGGCCAAAACTCGACGTTGTTTTACTCCGAATTAAGTAAGCAAGTAAAAGAATTTAAGGAGCTCATACATAAGACAAAATTCAATACAATAATTTCATAACGACCTTCATATAAATTTATATGAAAACTTTTGGTCTCGAGATTTTTTCAGAACCATTCGCTATACCGCCGAAGTAATTTTGAGATAGTTTCTGTCTGTCTGTCATTCCCGCAGTAAAATTTGGCAGAAATTGTCCGACTAAAATTTTCTGCTTCATTTCATGCTTTTCAATTCGTGACTTATTTTGTGGAGACTGACCTGTTTGAAAGTCTGCAATAGCCTCATGTCGGCTAGACTTATGATAGGATGGTCTGACTTTTATGCAAGGATTGTACCCAAACTGGCAACTCTTCAAAATAATTCAAGCAAGTTTCCAATAAGCCTATTCGACCGGAGACTTATTGTAGACTTTCAAATAAGTCAGTCTCCACAAAATACGCCACGAACAGTGTTGTGCCGTATTGTCTACACTGCGTAAATAATTAATTCTCAACACGTATTGTCTACACGTGTATGTAGAAAATTAAAAAAATTAGAGAATGTAGACAATGTCGAAAATTATTATTTTTGTTAACAATCATAAAAATTCTATAATTTCTTTGTTAATGGAACCATTTCAAGACGGAGTTCATTCTTTACTGACATTTAAAATTTGAGCCCACGGTTTTATATGATAATGAGGCAAATTTAGGTATATGTTACGGTTAAAGTGGGAAATCGTTAAATGTGCGAAATAAACATTTTTTAAATCGTTTGCAAATGGATCCTATGCTACCGATATATTTACTGAGCACTTTACCTAAATACCCATATTATTGTTATTCACCTTGGGAGGATTAAGCGGTGTAAAGTTAGTAATCCTAATCCTATCGGTTAGTAATCCTAATAAATGTCAAAGTAAGATCGAAGACTCACTGGATATTTAGA
Source organism: Nephrotoma guestfalica (assembly GCA_963691935.1). Lineage (NCBI taxonomy): Eukaryota > Metazoa > Arthropoda > Insecta > Diptera > Tipulidae > Nephrotoma > Nephrotoma guestfalica. The sequence continues at coordinate 196,697,396 of OY829914.1, read as the reverse complement.
GCAATATAACTGCATTGAAAACGTACCTGGAAAAACAAACGTAAACCCACATACAACAATTGGTTGTGCACAAAATCTTCGTGTGCAAATACAACCAGAAAGACTAAAATCAATCAAAAAAACTGATTTATCCTAAGTTTTGTAGTCACCCCAACTACGTTGCTCAAGAAACGGATGTTAAAATCAGGAATGAAATATTCGTTTCGATGTTAATGACAGTTAACACATACCAAATGTTGAATCACTACATCATACTCTCGAGAGCCGCTGCTACTGGGCGTCCGATTTCCTGCACCGTATAACGTTGTTTTCCATGGTTGGATCCATTGAGTATTTAGATTGTGGGTTCCTTCTCTTAGCATTTAATACCTACTGCCAGGTTTTCTTCAGCCGCTTCTAACATGGGAAAAAGGCGCCTCTAACATGGTATTCGGAAATGATTTCATATTAGTTGCGCCAGTAGAAACTCTGCAACTTTTGGTCAAATTCAACTTTATTGAAAATATAATTGTTACAAAGATTAATTATCGAAATATTCGCGATTACTATGGTCTTTTGCCATTAAGGAAAATTTGGTAGTTTCGAAGCAAAATAGTCATCGAGTCATTTTTGCACATCTACAACTTTCGTGAACAACTGATCTTTCAATTATGATGACATCGATCTGAATAAGTGGTAATCAGAGGGATCCAAACTGGAGACTATGCCACATGCTGTAAAACTTCCAGCAGCCTAAGGAGAAATAAGTTTTCCTTGGCCCGTAAATGTTTTTTTTCCTCCAGATATTATCGTACAAAATCCTCTTTTCATCACCCGTAATGATTTTGTGCAAAAAAAAATTCTTTTCCATACCGAGAAAGCAAATTCAAGTAGATGTAAACTCTTCGGTTTTCGTTTTCTTTGGTCAGCTTGTGAGGAACCCATTTTCTTTCCTTGTGTATTTTTCCCATTGCATGCAATCGAAGTGATATTACGTGGTTAGTAACTTCTAACTGTTCAGCAAGCTCGTTTTGAGATTGACACAAATTTTCATCCAGTAAAACTTTGAGATCTTCGCCTTCAAACTTTTTTACTGCATCTAGACGTGGCTCGTCCTTATGACTAAAATTGCCATCACGAAACCTTGCGAACCACGTTTTTACTGTTAAATGGCTCACAGAATTTTCACTCAAAGTTGAATTAATCAATTGCATATCTTGTTGCTTATGCGTTTAAATATATTTTAATGTAACCAACTTCAGGGCCGAGTTTCTACTTGCATACCTAATACATTCATGATAATAGAAAGTCGAGTGTTGGCCACAACATATTTGTCCCTCCATTGTTTTTATCAAAGCAGACTATTTTTCCAAAATTCTGCTAGTTATTTATAATCATTGATGAAGTATATGTAGGGCGTTTGAAAACCCATACGCTTCCGTCATTTTTTGTTAATTATCTCTGCAACCTGTTCTGGGTTCTGGGGCCAAGGCTCTCCCAACTCTTTCGTGGTTTGCTTTTCCGTCCTTACTTTTATGCCGATTTAGCCATTGAGGACGTACGGTTATAGGTTTGATTTCTGTACTACCATCTGCATTTTGCATGGCTCCATGCCAGACTATACTCGCTTTGAAGATGGGTCGGCCCATGAGTTTTGCACTCCGACAGGGGGTCCTAGATGAGTTTCATTTCATCACAGATCGTAATCTTTTGATGAAAATTCACTTTACATTCTGCCTCTATCGGTATTTGAACCCGGTACCACCCGATCCAAACGCCAAAGCTTAAACCACTGTGTCGAGTAACAATGTATCGGGTCCAGGGTATACAATTTTATACTAAATTGAAACATTAAAAATCATTTTTAATAAAAACTACCTGCTATATCGGGAACTTCCAGTGCTCGTGATGCACGGAAAAATCATACGGTGCTCCAAATTCTAAGACAATTCGGGTTAAAGAAAATACTTTTCAGTCAAACACTTTCGTGTAAAGCAATATTACCGCTAATTTTGATCCTTTAATAATATTAATAATTATTATCTCAATAACCTTATACATCATTTATTACACCCAAATCATGTCTTTCTTATCGGCGCTTTAAGCTAAACAAAACTTGAATTCCCGTCGGTAGCGCTTTCAAACATTTAAAACGATACAAAATGTTGGCCAAATTATTTATTATTCTGTGTACAAAAATCTAAAATCTGTCATTTTGTTTATTCATTAAGCATAAAAATTACCTTATCAAATTTAAATTTCTTATATTGAATCTACAAGCGTATTGCATACCTTGAAGACCGTCATTTTATCTTTCCACTGTTCGCCTTTGTTGGTGCTTTGTGTATGTAATACAGAAGCACCGTCCCAAAAATATTAAAAAGCATATTTATTTATGCTAACAAAGCGATTTTTTTTGTTGTAATGCTGGGCTGTGTGTACACCAACATTAAATGAATACTAATTTTTTTTTGTATTTTTGCTTCTTCTTGAATTTTTTTTTTTTGTGTTTATGCGGAAAATGCCAGCGAAAACATCAAGACGAAAGCACAATACTAAATTTATAATTAAAGAAAATAATAAAAATCTTGCGAGACAGTTTTGCTTTAAAATTTAAATTAACATTTTCCCGTTGTTGTTTTGTTTAATAATTATAAGCATTTTAATCAACATCTTTCCACCATCGGTTGTTTTATTCTAATTTTAATTATGTTTATTTACGTTTTTTTTAATATAAATTTAATTCCTAAAGTATGATTTAATTATGTATTTTCGTTCATCGCGCCCGCCACCGCCTTAATGAGATTAATTAATTTAATAATTAATGGTTTTTGCAGTGCGCATTTAGGCGTTAGTCTGATGAGCGCCTTAATTCCCTTCACTGAACCCGAGTTGAAGATTGGTTTTAGAATATAAATACGCATATAAGCATAAGTACTAGTACATTACATTAAATTTAAATAAGTGGGTCGATAAAGTTCAACAGTCAATATCCAAAGCAATAGTAATTTAAGAAAATTAGAATCCTCTATCAAAATCTTATTATCTTATATATTTAGAGACAATTTAAAGTAAGAACAAAAAATCGAAATTTCAATCTAATATTGATGATTTTATCAAAATTATCTCTACTCCTTCGGTCGTTTGTTGTTCTTTTTTATATTTATACATATTGCTTTTTTGTATGTGTGTATATGTATATGTTTTGGATATATGCTAACCCAAATTTTCTTGTGGATCCTACCATAAAATAAAATTTGAATTTTCTTTTGTTTTTATTTTGGTTTCTTAAATTTAAGTTAAAATTTTAAGAATCATCATGTCTCATATATAGGCTTGAACGAATTATATAAATTTATTCTAACATTATGTAGCATACTGTCAAGAAATTTCCCAGTTAAGTATGTATTATACATATACATATGCATGATGGTAACGAAATGAAAGTAATTACGTGTGTATGTCGGCATTTTTTTTTCTTAGAGAAGATAAATTATCTTTCATGACTTTTGGTTACTGTTTGTTGTTCTTATTTTGTCTGTCATTTTAAAATTTAATAGACAGATGTGTTTACTTTAGCGATTGATGTATTAGATTACTAGTCGAAATCTCACTGATGGTGGCCAAGAGGATCAGATGTAGAGTATTGTACATAGCCGCAAGTATTATCAACTAGAGGACAAATGCGAAGGGCTCTTCTGATATATTAGTATTCCCAAAGAAAACTATTTTCGCCGTTTACAGTTATTTTTGTTAGAATTCCACACTTATGCATCACATTCCACTCCATTTTTCAATAAAATTTCAATGAGTGTGGAACTTCGCATTGAAATGTTATTGAAATCCGTGATGAACGGAACACCTGTAACAGTTCGCTGTTACAGATTATTAGTTTTGTGCCATTCTCCTTAATTTATCATTCACACGTATGAAAATAAACAAGAGAGGCCAATCACAGTCATCGCAAGGACCTTACATCATACATGTAGCCCGGAACAAATAAAAGATCGATCAAAGCAATTTAAAATAATCAGCGTAATGAACAAAATTAGCTGGAGAAATAAAAAGAAGCTACACCAACCTAGCAATAAATTTAAAACTTTGAAAAGCTTAAAACTATTTTAAAACAAAATAGTTGAATTTTTGAACGGAACAGTTAGTTGCACTGATTTTAAACTAAAACATCTAAAAATGCAAACTACTTTATTTAAAAATAAATCTAAGAAACAATAGGTGCTTATTTTTAGAAAAACAAATTCTAATACAATTTAAGAATAAAGGAGTTTGAAATGTTGCCTAATCTTTTCTTAATATGCGTTTCAGTTTTTAGTTGGCCCCTCAGCCTAGGGTACTCAGAGGGCTTCGGCTGTCTCTGTGTACACCTAGGGAACACCAAGGTAGCCGCGTCCTCGTCGCGGGGGGCGGGTACTGCTTCGACAGTAGCAAAGTGCTACTGGGGACCAAATGCCAGTGGTATAAATTGGCTAAAACAAACATTGAGTACAACAAATACGGAATGTAATACCCCAGGTGGTACAGCAGCAGATATGCTGCCAAATCCACACTCCTCGGAGGCAGGCCCAACAGATTCTGGGGTGGGCCAATCATTGTTTAACCCATTTGGACGAAGTTCCAAATTATCAAGATCACCAAGATCTTCAACTGGAAATATAATTCAGTACGAGAAGGAAAATGCCGAACTCCGTGAACAACTAAGAGAAATAAAAGAATTTACTACTAAATTGAAAGAAGAATTTACAATTTAAAGAAAGAAAATGAAGAACTCAAAAAAGCAGTTGAAACACGTGCAGAACTTGGGACGACACCTAGCCCAACAGTCGATGATGGTATTAATTCATTCCATACGGATGAAGAAGAATTAGAAAGAGAAACAAATTGGATGTTGAACCGGAATAAAAGACCAAGTAAAAAAAGGCATTCGCAACACTCACCAGAAATGGTGGTGACTTTACCATCAACTTCAAAAGAGGTTTCTAGAAATCAATTAATCATCAAGAAACAACTAGCTCTAGAACAACAACCAGCTAAACCAAAAGAAAAATCACCTTCACCAATAAACACTTATTGGCGGGATATCAAATTTCTCCACTATACAATCGATTAAGAAACCGATTTCGATAGCCGAGTACAAACTCGTATCTATAAACAACGGCGTCTGCAAAATTAATGTTGTAGACTCTGAAACTTATATAGCTTTGGCTACAAAGCTTAATTCCGAGGGGCATCAGTGTTTTACCTATGAGGATAAGAATGATCGCCCAATTAAAGTTATGGCTAGAGGTCTTCACCCAACCTGTGCAAAAGAGGAAATTATTGAGGATCTCAAGCAAAAGGGCTATCAAATAGAAAATGCCTAAACATTATTAAGAAAGAAAAAACGAAACTGAACAAGGAGTTCAAGTTAACAAAAGAGAGCTTCCACTATTTATGCTCACTTTTAATAACAAACAAAAAGTGGAAGGTGTGTATAATAAATATCAAGGCAATACTTAGCATGAGAGTTAAAATAGAGCCATTGAAAAAGAATAACGGATTAATACCGCAGTGCAAAAAATGTCAAGGCTTTAATCATACGCAGAAATATTAGAGATGGAGATTAGATGCGTGAAATGTGCCGGAAAGCATCATGCCCAGGTATGCCCGGTTAGTAAAAATATTGCTGCAAAATGTGTCAATTGCAATAAGTCACATCCCGCAAACTACCGGGGATGTGAAATAGCTTAGGAGCTACAAAGAATAAGAAATAAAACGCGAAAACAAAGTCCAGGAGTATCGGTAAAAAATTATCAAACTTCCATCAAAGAGGAACCTAAACCTCATGCTAGTAAAACGGGAGAACCAAAACCAAAACTGTACTCGCAAGTAGTCATGACAAATCCAATTATTTCGGAGCACACTACTGAAGGTACAGCAGTGCTCCAAAAGATACTAAGAAGCATGGAAGCTCTTAACATTCGTCTAGCTAAACAAGAGAAATGCCTTTAAGCTCTAAGCAACAGGTTAGATAAGCAAGAATCTCTAAATGAAATGAAATCCATGCTCTACTAAAATGATGCAAACAACAACAAATAAAACATTAAGAATATTAACCTGGAATGCAAATGGGCTAATGCAACATATTCCAGAATTAGAAATTTTCCTAGTATATATGCCTAGTATCGGAAACCCATTTTACTTCAACTTCATATCTTAAAATATATGGATACAATTGTTGAGAACTCTGATGAACACCTGGATCTAGAAGGAAAAATAATATTACATATAATTGTTTATATATTACTTCAATGTTACTTAGCTTAAAGATTGTAATCCATATCCAAATCAATTTACACTTGTCATAAAGTTGCTGCCTAAAACCAAATCAAAATATCATCGACCATTCACAACTGCCATTATATTAAAATTCGCAGCTTATCAGTAATTAGGCATTTACAATCCGGGTCTGAAAGTAGATAAATTAGTAAATAATTAAGAAAATTTTTTGTTTTTAATATATCAAAGTACTTACTTGTTGTTGTTAATTACTTACACATAAAGTTGAATGTCAAAACAAACCTTTACAATACATTAACATTGTGGTGGCGTTCAGTATTTTGATTTATGGTTGCATTCAGTACATTCAAATGAACTGGCCATCACACGTAATTTCGATGTACTAACGTAGTTTATAAAAAATACGATAGTTTATAAAAATTATCAATTTGGTAGTCGATTTTAACACCTCGAGTTGTAAACTTAAATTATTATTAATAAAACAAATGAAAATAAAATTACAAAAATTCAATTGAGTGTTGGTGTTCTACAACAGCAGTATTTTTCGTATAATCAAACAATCTCCGAATTGTTTTCATGGTCCTTCGAGCCGGGTACTCGTTTCAAGTATAAAGTGATTGAAAAAGCCGAAAACCGCGTGTGTTATCAGTAACAAGTGTCATAAATACGTAACTTTTACAAAGCCACATTTCAAGTGACGCCGCATTTTCGCGCGTAACTAAACCAGTGATATCAGTCTCCAGAATAGTCGCTGCCGACAAAACCACTTATTTCAGCTCGCGCAAAGCACGCAAATTTATTGGGCGCACCCATTATTGCTGTTTAATTGCCACAGATACTAGTGCACATCAAGGACGCTGCAATTCATTGGACACACACCACGTTTAACCATACTGCTGACATTGTGTGGATCCAAATCACGTTATACATTTATTACCAGCAATTACATCAATTGAGAAACAGCAACGTAATAAATCGATAAGTATAATTTTCATTTTATATATTTACAAATTTGTTTGTTTTTTGCCAATTTTTGTTTGTTTTCGTGAGAGTGCAAGTACCGATTTCTTTCGTCGATAACTAAACGATACGAATCATGGCGACTAACGCAGTACAAGCACGAGGTCGCGTCATGGCTTCATTAACCGTAATCAAGAGATTCGCAGTTGCAATAAATCAAGATACCTCAAGTTGCGATATTGAGGTACGATTAACCAAAATGGATGATTTGTGGAATGAGTTTCAAGCGTATGAAACTCAAGTTGCTACCTTACTTGACACCAATCCCAATGCAAATGTTGAGCTGAAGCAGGAAGAATTCGAAACTAAATTTTTCGAAACAAAATCCAAATTACTAGAATGGTTTCGCAAAAGCCAGCCACAAGCAAATTCACCACCCACTCAAAATAATTCGTTTGATCAGTTGTTAGACCAGCAACGGATATTCTTGGAAAGTCTGGCTGATCGAACACAAGCAATTAATGAACGGTCAATAGTTCAATCTGCAGACAATATTAAATTACCACGTGTGTCTTTCGACAAGTTTGAGGGAGATTATGAAACCTGGCCGTCGTTTTATGATTTATATTGTACGTCGGTGCATAATGTAGATACCTTTTCCCAAGTACGTAAATTCCAAATTTTGAAAGGAATGCTAAAAGGCCCACCGCTTAACATTATTCGTAATTTTTTGGTAACTGAAGCTAATTATTCCCCAAGCGTGGGACAAGTTAGTTAAGCGATATAACAAAAGACGACCTATCTTAACCTCCCACATCGATCGTTTCTTCAATCAGCCTTCAGCAAGCAATGGGTCACCCGAAGCTCTGCGCCAAATAAGTGACACATCCGATGAAATAATCAGAGGCATAAAAGCATTAGGTCAAGATGCCGAAAGCAGAGATCCGTGGCTCATCCGTATTTTGTTGAATAAAGTAGATGAAGACACCCAAATTGCATGGGCACAAAATACCATCAACGAAGAATTCCCAAAAATTGATGAGTTCTTAGAGTTCTTAAATAATCGTTGTTATGCGAAGGAAAACGTCTCATGCGGAATTAAAAAAAAGGTCGTAAAAGGCTCAAGTGGAGCATTGAAATCGATGCATACTTCTTCCAACATCGAAAACTGTCAGCTCAATGAAGGCCCAAGTTGAGTAGTGAAATCGATGCATACTTCTTCCAACGTCGAAAAATGTCCATGTTGTGGTGGCAAACATTATTTGTGGAGATGCCTAAAATTCAAAAAAATGTCAATATTGGACCGACGACAATTAGCTAATCAATCTAGAGTATGCTACAATTGCTTGAGAGATGGACATGCCGTCAATGATTGTTCTGTAAATTATTCATGTCGCATTTGCAACGCAAGACACAGCACGTTACTCCATGCTGATTTGGTAGCAAATACAATATAATATTTTTTATATTATATTTTGATACAATTGTTACCACGCCAGTCATCCAGCAGGAAGGGCAAGGCGAGGATCGTCGGTGGTTATAAAAGTAAACATCAAACACTTTATAGATCTTAAAATTGAAGAGGAATTTATGCAAGTAGTCACCATCGTGTCATCAACATATTGCCCTCCAAGATATAATTTAATTAAAGCAGACTATTGCATGTTATTTAAATCACTTGGATCAAGTTTCATAATCGGAGGTGATTTTAATGCAAAAAACACCTACTGGGGATGAAGAGTAACCTCTATAAAAGGAAGAGAGCTGTTTGCAGTAGGAAGACTATGCAATTGCGATTTTCATTCTGGAGATCAACCAACTTATTGGTCTACGGATAGAAACAAAATAGCCGATATCATTGACTTCTTTATCACCAAAGGTATAGACGAAAACTACATATACCTAGAAAGTAGCGAGGGGATTATGTCGGATCATACGCCTGTTATTATGACAATCAGTGCAACGATTATTAAAAAAAACTAGTCCACCTTCGCTAACGGACAAAAAAACCTGCTGGGAGAAATTCCAGAAACTTGTTGAGGATAATATTGATCTTCAGGTGCCAATTAAAAACCCGATAGAGCTAGAAGAAGAACTAGAACAACTCAACAACAGTATACAAGAAGCGGCGTGGAGTAGTACCCCCTCAAGTTCAAAGGAAATGCGCCGAAATGCTATTTATCCTCTAGAAGTTAGGGAACTGGTTGCAGCAAAACGAAAAGCAAGAAAGGCCTAGCAAAGAAGTCCAGCGCCAAAATATAAAACAACTCTAAATTTTTTATCCAATGAACTAAAGTTGCTAATTAAAGAAATCAAAAACGAATCCATTAATAAATACTTGAGTGGCCTTACTGGGGAAAAATATACCGAGTACTCCCTTTAGAAAGCGACAAAATGTTTAAAACGGCCTAAACTACAAATTCCACCAGTAAAAATGAAGATGGCACATGGGCTTGTTTGCAACCCACCTCGAGAACACGTTTCAGCCTCTACCTAGACAAACTGCAGAGGAAAACATACCACCACTATAAAATGGATAACTGCAATGTATCTCCTGTCACACTACAAGAATTAAAAGAGGAAATCAATCTCAACCTAAATACAAAGAAATCTCCAGGATATGACTTAATTACAGGACAAATAGTAAAGCTCTTCCTGAAAAAGATCTACGTAAACTACTCCAAATAATTAATGCAGTGTTCAGACTTAAACACGTTCCACGTTAAACATGATACCTAAACCAAACAAACCACTTAATGACAAAAATTCGTATAGGCCGATTTCCTTACTCCCAACAATTTCAAAATTATTCGAGAAACTACTCCTAAAGAGACTAAAACCAATAATAGCGAAAAGACATCTTGTTCCTCCACATCAATTTGGCTTCAGAGAAAACCATTCAACAACAGAACAAGTACACCGAATTACAAATATAATTGAAGGCGTATACTTGAAAAAAAGAAAGTATGTTCAAGCGTCTTCTTGGATGTAGCACAGGCCTTTGACAGAGTATGGCATAAGGTTTGGAATATAAATTACAAAGAGACTTACCAAAGCAGTTTTATGAAATTCTAAAATCTTACATATCTAACCGACACTTTCGAGTTAAATTATATGGCGAATACTCAGAAATAAAGAAAATATCAGCAGGGGTACTACAAGGTAGCGTTCTAGGACCAACTTTATATGTTCTATACACCTCGGACCTGCCAACGACAGAGAATACTAACATAGCGACGTTTGCGGATGATACGGCCATCTTAGCAGTTGCTAATTGCATAGAAGAATCTACAAGTAAATTGCAAAGAGCTACTAATATTGTCGGTACCGAGATGGCGAATAAAACCTAATGAAACCAAATCTGTTCACGTAAACTTTACCAACAAGAAAGTCAACTGGATACCAGTAGAACTGAACTCCCAGCAAATTCTCTATGCAAATACGGCAAAATATTTAGGCATGACTCTAGATGCGAAATTAAAATGGAAAGAGCATGTGAAAAAGAAAAAAGAAGAGTTAAACATCAAATACAGAAAGATTGATTGGCTCTTAGGAAGAAATTCTGAGCTAACTCTACATAATAAATTGCTACTATACCGGCAAATCCTAAAACCGGTGTGGACTTACGGTATTCAGCTCTGGGGCTGTACAAAGAAAACCAATGTCAATATCATCCAGTCATTCCAAAGCAAAGTCCTTCGTGGAATAGTTAATGCACCGTGGTACATAAGAAATGGCAACCTCCATAGAGATCTGAAACACGCGAGAAAACACATGCAACGTATTAGTCTACATCAAAATGCTGAGATACGTCGTATGTTGGATGATTCAAATCTAGTAAGACGGCTGCGAAGGAAGAAACCGCATGATCTACAAGATCCAATCAGGATCGACTAAAAATATAATAAAATTGTAAAGGGGACTAGCCAAAGGGCTACAACCCTCCAAACAAGGATATAAATTATGAAAGATAAATTACTCGATGATTTGTAAATCAGTTTTATTACAAATAAATAAATATATACAAAAAAAAAAAAAGTTTTTAGTTGAACTCTATCAGGTTCAATCGTGCAAATATAAAACGAGAAAGAGTAGGGCTCTACAGGTTTTATATAGTTAAGTTTACTTTGCCAATCTCGTCAAAAATTTACTTTCAAACAACACAAAACTAAAAGTTTAATTTTTAAATATAAATTACACTTTGGAGCACTCAGCTTTTGTGCGGCAAAGGTTTTGTGTAGTAATTGTAATAAAAGGAACATTTGCTAGTAGCGCCCGAGCGGTTACTAATGAAATGTCACATGTTTATATCTAAATGAGTTAAATTTGCAAAAGTGCCAGGGGTTGTAACCTTATACGAAGTAATCAGAGGTTCGGACTGGAAATTGGCAAACACGCAAAATTCATTGAAAACTGGGGAACATCGTAAATTTCCAGGACGAAAATTTGTTGAAAAATGACTCGGAAAACCTGCTCTTCATATACGATCATCATTGACTTGGTAAAAAATATTTATATATAAAGAAAGCTTTTCTTATAATATAATTACCATTGCACTAACCCCAATAATTTCCATTAAAATATTCTTCACAAAACAACTTCATTGATTCTTCATTGATTTTGTAAAGATTTAATTTTAAAAATATCATGGTTTATGATATTATATTGTATATTCTTTACCAAAACATAATTTGTCACCAGCGCCAAAGCGGAGATTTTGTGAACTAAATTGCTAGTTTAGAGATCGTTGCTTTTCCAAGACCGTTCAACCATCAATGATTTATACGTCAAGACCTTTGCAATAATACGAGATACGTATACGAGTATATTCTATACCAAAGGAATAATTTGTGAAATAAATTGCTTCTAAAAAAAATTTTCTTTGACCGAAATCTCAAAACAATATGCTACATGATTATATCACATAAGAAATCATGTATCAGCGTCACGATGGTAATTTAGAGTACTAATATGCTTCAGTTAGCTAAATTTGTGACATTCTTCAAGAGCTTTTCATCGATATGTCACCCTTTTATATTTTATAATAAATCAATAATTAGCTACTAGCGTCAAAACGGTCGATTTAAAGCGCTTTTTTCAAGACCTTTCAAATCATATGTTACATATTGTAACTGCTTTCAGCGCTACATAGGTAGTTTTGAACAGTACGGTGCTTATAAAACAATTACGGTTTTCATAAAGACCTTCTCAATGTTATACGACACGCATATGTTATATCATAATTTAATAATTAGCTACCAGCACCAAAACGGCGGATTTCCGAATTAAAGCCCTGATTACAAAATTACTGATTTTTCCAATACTATTGAAATGATGTGCCACATGATTATAAGCGAAAAAAAATTTGTAACTGTCTTCAGCGCCACAATGGTAGTTTTAATTACTAAGTTGTTTTAAAAAATTGACGGAATTGTTCAAGACCTTTTCAACGACAAGTATTATTCTATTGTAAATGAAAAATCTGCAACCACTACCAAAACGGTGAATTTATGAAACAAAGATATTTCAAAAGGTCCGATTCAAGGCTTTTCGGTCACTATACAACACGAGTATATGGGGAAAATGTAAAGCAATTTTGCGTAATTTCCTATGGAAGGTACTCAACCGAAGGTATAAATACCAAAAGCTTTTCAATTCTCCGAATCAAAATTAAAAGAAGATTGGCGAAAAAAAATTCGAAACACATAAACCATATTGAGATTGACGTTGAATAGTTCCTGCGATCTGCATCTAGCTGGTGCTCTATGTTGGAACGGTTTTTTGGACTGAAAAGGTTGTTGGTTAAAGGTGAATTGTTTATTCCTGTCTGGATTGGACGAAGTATCCATAGCTTCAAGTTTCGTGGATGGAGGTAGGTGGTATTCTATTTAGTTGTGTAAAAGGACGATGATTGTAATATTGATGTTGGGTATGGGGATTTCTTTGGAATGGTTGATAATTGTGTTGTCTGAATTATGGGTTTCATAGGTAATCTAGGAAAAGGTTTCGGGTATTATAAACGTTTCATTTTTAAGTAACTTGTATTTTGTTCTTTAAAACCATAAATTCTTGCTGGCTGTATGCTAGAGGGTTACATGGCCCTTACCATTGGTCCTAACGAGCCTCCGAGTCCGCCGAGAAATACGGCCAGACACATGGAATGGTACCAATTTCGTTTTGCAGAAAGTAGTACGTCTCGATGACCATCCACGGGTGTATTTAATTTTGCCCAATTATTTAAGGAATTTAGAATGTCGGAAATTCGTGAAAAGTATCTTTCGATTGAATCACTGCCTTAGGTAATTTTATGTAAGTCCCGGATCAGACTAGTTTCATCTCGTTTTTCAGCGTAGTGACTAATGAGATTGTCTCTTATTTCTGTCCAGGAATTATCGCAATTATACAATTCTAGGGCGTCATTGGCGTCACCCACAGTTTTATTTCTTATGGCCCTGAGTATTATTTTGATATAATTTGGGTTGTGTTACATGACTCTTCACATACTGAAATAATTTCAAAGATCTACGTTATCTAAGAACATTTTGTCTATCTTTTGTTAGAATTTCTATAAACCTGTTTCTATTTCTAAAATTCACTTTAGTTGAATTATTTACACTTTTATCAAATTAAAACTATAGCTAACTATGTTTACTTAAAATAAATAAATAAATACTCAACTGGTTCTGTTGAAAATGTTTTATTTAGCTAGCCATCTCTAACGTTTCGCGTGGTGGGTATTGGAGACGGGCCTCCAATTGCTTAATTTTATTTTCGAACCTCTGCCTGATTTGTCTTTGAAATTCCTTGAACTGGTCGTCGAGTTTCACCTCTTTATATTTCTTCTCTTAGCTCTTTTCTTTGAAGATCTTGCGTATAGTGAATTTGGGTAAATTTCTTGTCTAACTAGGCAAACCTATTACCTTGCCCCGCTCGTATTTCTGACAATTGGGAGCTTTTGTGCTCGCCTTATTGATCTACTTTCGCACCTAACTTAGCATCTATTCGCTTCAGTTGAAGCAATAGTGTCATCATCAAGTCTTCGATGTCCAAGGATAGTTTTTCATTTTTGAAAAATTCTTTGTAAGGCTGGTAGGCGGTGGTACACACTAAGCCAAATAGCGCAAATTTCAGAGATGGGCTCGCATACTGACTATATAAAGGGTGTTTTTTTAGGAGGTTTGTTTTTCCGATAGATGTCGTTTTATTTTATGACAGTTGTTTTGACAGCTCAAAGTGGCATTTCTACTCAGTATTGTTTGGCAAATCATTATGAATAGGTTAACTCCAGAACAACGTTTTCAAATCGTGGAAATTTATTTTCAAAATCAGTGTTCAATTAAAAATGTTTATAGAGCACTTCGTGAATTTTATGGTGCACATAATCGTCCGTCAGAGACCACCATAAAGAACGTAATTACCAAATTTCGGTCTACATTCACTCTTTTGGATGCCAAGCCACCGACAAGAATGAGAAGAGTTCGTACAGAAGAAAATATTGCTGTCGTTGAGGCCAGTGTCGAAGAAAACGACAATTTATCGATTCGTCGTCGTGCTCAGCAAATTGGACTTTGTCCATCGACTTTATGGAAAATTTTACGTAAAGATTTGGGTTTGGTGCCATACAAAATTCAATTGGTGCAAGAATTAAAGCCACACGACCATCGTTTGCGCCGTGAATTCAGTGATTGGTCGTTAAATCAATTGAACGAAGATCCATTTTTTTACCGTAAAATTCTCTTCAGTGGTGAGGCGCATTTTTGGTTAAATGGATACGTCAACAAACAAAATTGTCGCATTTGGAGCAAAGATAATCCACACGCCGTTCAAGAATTACCAATGCATCCTGATAAATGTACTGTTTGGTGCGGTCTATGGGCTGGTGGGATCATCGGTCCATATTTCTTTAAAAATGAGGAAGGACGACGCGTTACCGTGAATGGAAATCGATACAGAACCATGTTAAATGAGTTTTTGTTGTCAAATCTTGAAGATATGGATATGGATGAAATGTGGTTTCAACAAGATGGTGCCACTTGCCTGTATGGCACGTGAAACAATCGACTTATTGAAAGAAACTTTCAACGACAACATTATTTCGAGAAATGGTCCGGTGAATTGGCCTCCGCGTTCGTGCGATTTGACGCCACTCGATTACTTTTTGTGGGGATACGTGAAGTCATTGGTTTATGTGGATAAACCTCAATCGATTGACGCTTTGGAAACCAATATTCAACGTGTCATTGCTGACATACGTCCTCAAATGCTTGAAAAAGTGCTGGAAAATTGGACCTCCAGAATGACATTTGTGAAAAATAGTCGTGGTAGCCATATGCCAGAAATTGTGTTTAAATGTTAAATGCCAAAAAATTATCTACCAAATAAAAAAAAATTTTGGTCATTTCATAATTTTATATGTGTTTTATTCAAAAAAAAAATCGGCAACCTCTTAAAAAAACACCCTTTACGTTCGAAAGGGCATACATTGAGATTTTTAAATCAGAAAGCCCTATCTCGAAATGATGATCAAGGCTCATCGAATTTTAAATGCTTTACCATTTCTTCTACACTAAGCCAAATAGCAAAAATGTCAGAGATTGGCTCGCATATTGACTATATAAGTTTGAAAGGGGATACATTGAGATTTTTAAATCAGTAAGCCCTACCTCGAAATGATGATCTATTTATGCGAGCCAATTTATGATATATTTGCTATTTGGCTTAGTGCAGAAGAATATCCGTGAATATGCGGTACTCGCTGTATTGGTAACGCTTTTGAAATTCGATACATGAGCCTTGATCATCATTTTGAGATAGTGGTTACTGATTTAAAAAGCTCAATGTATCCCCTTTCGAACGTATATAGTCAGTATGCGAGCCAATCTCTGAGATTTTGCTATTTGGTGTATCATTTTATACAGTATGGCATGTGATATAATTATTTACTTAAACATTTATAATAATGAGCATATTAAATTTTTTAATTCCAAACAATTTCTTTTATTTTATCAATATTTATTAGAATTATTGTTTCAAATTATTTTAATAAAAAATAAATACTCTTTTAAAATGGAACGCTTCCATAAAGTTTTGTCCAAGAAATAAAATTGTGTCCAAAAACTTTACAATGAACACACGCATGAATTTTGTCCAAATCCTTTTTTCCAAGAACTTCACACCAGTGTTGCGGCCATAATACATACAGCACTCCATTTGTAACAATCTGTTCCGCAAAGATTTTAAGATTTATAGCAACTCGAAGATTACCGCGTAGAGCATAAAGCAAACAATTTAGCATCCCCTTGTTTAATTATAATTTGCAAGCAATTTCCTTAATCCCTTGTAATCGCGGCGCACCTTATAAGTAGAAAATAAGTATAAACGCATGAAAAAGAAAAGAAAATGAAAATCTAAAACTACATCACCTCCACATCCGGCCACCAAAACTTTTTCCCCCATTCGGAAATAAGATGAATTAAAGTCATTATCCCAAAAACCTCAAATCCTACTCAAGAAGGATCTAAACAAAATTATTACATTTAATCAACACTAATTTAACCACGATAGATTCACATATCATTTTTATAAATGATACAATTCAACATATTTTTGGAAGTAAAAAAAAAAAAAATCTTTTGAAATAAGGTACGGTATGGCGTAAGGAAACACAAAATTTTTATTTTTACGGCTGTTTGCTTTCACTCATAAAATTAACACGTACGCATTATTACTTAGCTTTTATGTGACATATTCACATTTTCCTTTCCCTCTCATTGTACATATAAATATACATACTTACGTACACATCTCTATATACTTTATTTTGATTTTTCTTATACATGAATGCGGTGGAAAAACTCAACAACAAGAAAAATGAAAAAGTGTTAAGTGAATTCGTTCCTTTTTTATATATTTTTCTAACAGCAAATTTAAAGATTTCCTTTCCTAAGTACATTCATTTAGATTTTGTGCTGTGATAATTATATATGGTGAATGTAATTTACTAAGTAGCGTGCAAAATTACGAAACGAGTTAATTTTGTGGTTTAAAATCCTATTTTATAAATAATTTATTATCATATAACAACATACAGGATTTATTTTATGCTTCTGTTGTTATGCTTCGTACACATTGTATCGTACATGCATAAACCAAAAAAAAAAAAATAATAAATTATTTGCGTTTAAGAAAATTATACATATATTTTCATCAACTGGCAGAGCACAATGTGATATACGAGTACATACGTTACGCATGACTATATGTATGTAGGTATTCAGATAAGCCACGTGTGTACATACGAGTTTGCTAATATATCAATAAGCACAGATTTTTCTTAATTAAAATAAAAATTTGTATACCTATATACGGTATGCTCCTTCTATGTAGTTCTACTCGAATGTACACCAGCAGAATCGTGCACAGGTTAACTCATCACTCAGAATAGTACGTACTTATGTAGCACAAACATTTTGATTTTAAAAATTTAATCTCCAACAAGTAGGAAAAACGAAAATTATGTGAAAAACAAAAAAAATTTAAAATACTTGAAAGCTTTCAACAGCTTAACATTACGGAGGAAACAGGAAAGCAACAACAACGACAACATTAGAAAATCGTTTTTAAATATTAATGTGTTGTGTTTATAACTATAAACGAGTACGTAAGTATGTAATGTATGTACATACAAAGTAACAAAACACAAACTTAACCATATTTAATTACGAAATAATTTGAATTTTTTTTTTAATAAATTATAATTAAACAACATTGTTCAACTATATGAACTGTGATAATTTACGTATTATTGAATTTTTATGAAACAAATTTTATGTCTTGTAATTTACTTCGAATAGAATTTGTTTTGAGGTATTCGTTGCCACGCCGTTGTTGTACGTACTCGTAGGTCGAAGAAAATGTAATCAACATGAATTAAATTTAAATACGTTTTTAATGATTAGGGATACTAATATCCTGGACAGACTACGGATAAATATCACTGGTATTTTTTTTTCTATATTTATTTATTACAACTGATTTACAAATCATCTAGTAATTTATCTTTCATAATTTATATTCTTGTTTGGAGGGTTGTAGCCCTTTGGCTAGTCCCCTTTACAATTTTATTATATTTTTAGTCGATCCTGATTGGATCTTGTAGATCATGCGTTTTCTTCCTTCGCAGCCGTCTTACTAGATTTGAATCATCCAACATACGACGTATCTCAGCATTTTGATGTAGACTAATACGTTGCATGTGTTTTCTCGCGTGTTTGCTTATTTTTTCACTAACGAAATCCATCTTCAGATCTCTATGGAGGTTGCCATTTCTTATGTACCACGGTGCATTAACTATTCCATGAAGGACTTTGCTTTGGAATGACTGGATGATATTGATATTGGTTTTCTTTGTACAGCCCCAGAGCTGAATACCGTAAGTCCACACAGGTTTTAGGATTTACCGGTATAGTAGCAATTTATTATGTAGAGTTAGCTCAGAATTTCTTCCTAAGAGCCAATCAATCTTTCTGTATTTGATGTTTAACTCTTCTTTTTTCTTTTTCACATGCTCTTTCCATTTTAATTTCGCATCTAGAGTCATGCCTAAATATTTTGCCGTATTTGCATACGGGGAATTTGCTGGGAGTTCAGTTCTACTGGTATCCAGTTGACTTTCTTGTTGGTAAAGTTTACGTGAACAGATTTGGTTTCATTAGGTTTTATTCGCCATCTCGGTACCGACAATATTAGTAGCTCTTTGCAATTTACTTGTAGATTCTTCTATGCAATTAGCAACTGCTAAGATGGCCGTATCATCCGCAAACGTCGCTATGTTAGTATCCTCTATCGTTGGCAGGTCCGAGGTGTATAGAACATATAAAGTTGGTCCTAGAACGCTACCTTGTGGTACCCCTGCTGATATTTTCTTTATTTCTGAGTATTCGCCATCTAGTTTAACTCGAAAGTGTCGGTTAGATATGTAAGATTTTAGAATTTCATAAAACTGCTTTGGTAAGTCTCTTTGTAATTTATATTCCAAACCTTTATGCAATACTCTGTCAAAGGCCTGTGCTACATTCAAGAAGGCGCTTGAACATACTTTCTTTTTTTTAAGTACGTCTTCAATTATGTTTGTAATTCGGTGTACTTGTTCTATTGTTGAATGGTTTTCTCTGAAGCCAAATTGATGTGGAGGAACAAGATTTCTTTCTGCTATTATTGGTTTGAGTCTCTTTAGAAGTAGTTTCTCGAATAGTTTTGAAATTATTGCTAGTAAGGAAATCGGCCTATACGAATTTTTGTCATTAAGTGGTTTGTTTGGTTTAGGTATCATAATTAACGTGGAACGTGTTTATGTCTGAATACTGCATTAATTATTTGGAGTTGTTTACGTAGACCTTTTTCAGGAAGAGCTTTTACTATTTGTCCTGTAATTAAGTCATATCCTGGAGATTTCTTTGTATTTAGGATGAGATTGATTTCCTCTTTTAATTCTTGTAGTGTGACAGGAGATATATTGCAGTTATCCATTTTATATACTGGTGGTATGTTTTCCTCTGCAGTTTGTCTAGGTAGAGGCTGAAACTTGTTCTCGAGGTGGGTTGCAAACAACGAAGCTTTTTGCTTTGCCATCTTAATTTTTTACTGGTGGAATTTGTAGTTTAGGTCGTTTTAAACATTTTGTCGCTTTCCAAAGGGAGTACTCGGTATATCTTTTTCCCCAGTAAGGCCACTGAAGTATTTATTAATGGATTCGTTTTTGATTTCTTTAATTAGCAACTTTAGTTTATTGGATAAAAAATTTAGAGTTGTTTTATATTCAGGCGCTCGACTTCTTTGCCAGGCCTTGCTTGCTTTTCGTTTTGCTGCAACCAGTTCCCTAACTTCTAGAGGATAAATAGCATTTCGGCGCATTTCCTTTGAACTTGAGGGGGTACTACTCCACGCTGCTTCTTGTATACTGTTGTTGAGTTGTTCTAGTTCTTCTTCTAGCTCTATCGGGTTTTAATTGACACTTGAAGATCAATATTATCCTCAACAAGTTTCTGGAATATCTCCCAGCATGTTTTTTTGTTCGTTAGCGAAGGTGGACTAGTTTTTTTTAATAATCGTTGCACTGATTGTCATAATAACAGGCGTATGATCCGACATAATCCCCTCGCTGCTTTCTAGGTATATGTAGTTTTCGTCTATACCTTTAGTGATAAAGAAGTCAATGATATCGGGTATTTTGTTTCTATCCGTAGGCCAATAAGTTGGTTGATCTCCAGAATGAAAATCGCAATTGCATAGTCTTCCTACTGAAAATAGCTCTCTTTCTTTTATAGAGGTTATTCTTGATCCCCAGTAGGTGTTTTTTTGCATTAAAACCACTTCCGACTATGAAACTTGATCCAAGTGATTTAAATAACGTGCTTGTTTAATTAAATTATATCTTGGGGGACAATATATTGACGATACACTATATTCTTTGTTGTAATTTATAAATACTTTTAAGGTGACTACTTGCATAAATTCCTCTTCAATCTTAAGATCTATAAAGTGTTTGATGTTTTCTTTTATAACCACCGACGATCCTCCCCTTGCCCTTCCTGCTGGATGAATGGCGTGATAACAATTGTAACCATATATTTTAATATATGAAGTTGACGTAAAATGGGTTTCCGATACTAGGCATAGCCCATTT
This sequence comes from Nephrotoma guestfalica, assembly GCA_963691935.1. Lineage (NCBI taxonomy): Eukaryota > Metazoa > Arthropoda > Insecta > Diptera > Tipulidae > Nephrotoma > Nephrotoma guestfalica. Next base: position 196,676,479 of record OY829914.1, on the reverse strand, counting down.
GCATTCCAGGTTACTATTCTTAATGTATTATTTGTTGTTGTTTGCATCATTTTAGTAGAGCATGGATTTCATTTCATTTAGAGAGTCTTTCTTATCTAACCTGTTGCTTAGAGCTTGAAGGAATTTCTCTTGCTTAGCTAGACGAATGTTAAGAGCTTCCAGCTTCTTAGTATCTTTTGGAGCACTGATGTACCTGCAGTATTGTGCTCCGAAATAATTGGTTTTGTCATGACTTCTTGCGAGTATAGTTTTGGTTTTGGTTCTCCCGTTTTACTAGCATGAGGTTTAGGTTCCACTTTGGTGGAAGTTTGATAATTTTTTACCGATACTCCTTATTCTTTGTAGCTCCTTAGCTATTTCACATCCCCGGTATAGTTTGCGGGATGTGACTTATAGCAATTGACACATTTTGCAGCAATATTTTTACTAACCGGGCATACCTGGGCATGATGCTTTCTGGCACATTTCACGCATCTAATCTCTCTTTGGCAATATTTCTGCGTATGATTAAAACCTTGACATTTTTTGCACCGGTATTAATCCGCTATTTTTTCAATGGCTCTATTTTAACTCTCATGCTAAGTATTGCCTTGATATTATACACAATTTCCACTATTTGTTTGTTATTAAAAGTGAGCATAAATAGTGGAAGCCCTCAAATTTTCTATTTGATAACCCTTTTGCTTGAAATCCTCAATAATTTCTCTTTTGCAGAGGTTGGGTGAAGACCTCTAGCCATAACTTTAATTGGCGATCATTCATATCCTCATAGGTAAACCACTGATGCCCCTCGGAATTAAGCTTTGTAGCCAAAGCTCTATAAATTTCAGAGTCTACAACATTAATTTTCCAGACGCCGTTGTTTAGAGATACGAGTTTGTACTCGGCGATCGTAATTGATTTCATAATCGATTGCATAGTGGAGAAATTTGATATCCCGACGACATTTATTGGTGGAGGTAATTTCTCTTTCGGTTTAGCTGGTTGTTGTTCTAGACCTCGTTTGAAGTTGATATTAAAGTCACTGCCATTTCTGGCGAGTGTTGCGCTTTCCTTTTCTTACTTGGTATATTATTCCGGTTCAACATCCAATTTGTTTCTCATTCTAATTCTTCTTCATCCGTATGGAATGAATTAATGCCATCATCGACTGTTGGGCTAGGTGTCGTCCCAAGTTCTGCACGTGTTTCAACTGATTTTTTGAGTTCTTCATTTTCTTTCTTTAAAATTGTAAATTCTTCTTTCAATTTAGTAGTAAATTATTTTATTTCTCTTAGTTGTTCACGGAGTTCGGCATATTCCTTCTCGTACTGAAATATATTTCCAGTTGAAGATCTTGGTGATCTTGATAATTTGGAACTTCGTCCAAATGGGTTAAACAATGATTGGCCCACCCCAAAATCTGTTGGGCCTGCCTCCGAAGAGTGTGGATTTGGCAGCAAATCTGCTGCTGTACCACCTATGGGGCATTACATTCCGTATTTGTTGTACTCAATGTTTGTTGCAAAATTGGCTAAAATTTATACCACTGGCATTTGGTCCCCGGTAGCACTTTGCTACTGTCGAAGCAGTACCCACCCCCCGCGACAAGGACGCGGCCACCTTGGTGTTACCTAGGTGTACACAGAGACAGCCGAAGCCCTCTGAGTACCCTAGGCTGAGGGGCAGTAACACTGGTATGACAAGGCCTACGATTCAATTCAATTTCAATTCAATTCAGTTTAATCACACAGCATTTTGGTGTAGACAAATACGTTGCATGGGGTTTCTCGCCTGTTTAACTTATTTCTTCACTGACAGAATCCACCCATGCATGGTGGTTGTCATTTCTTATGTACCACGGTGCATTAACTAATCCACGTAGGATTTTACTTTGGAATACAGATGTTGGATATACATCGATGTGTAAAATACATCGATATTTAGATTCCGACAGTGTTGCACATCTTACTTGTAAAAAACGTTATCGACATTTTTATGTAAATAATGTAAATTACAAAAAATTAGTGTAATTTACATAAAATGTGTAAAAAAGCGTGAAAACGCGTTTCACTCGTTGATTTAACATACCACCATACCAATAACTATGTCATCCATATAAACGGTTATGGCACAACAACAACTCACATATGCTCGTATAGGATCATACATCGGTCCCACAAAATTATGCGATTCTATCATAATGCCAGACTTCCTGTGTGTGAATACGAGTACATAGATGCATGTTATGTCCACACTAAATATTTTTTAACTTGTTAAAATGTACGATCAGCAAATTTACCTGCTAGTTGTTATTGTCCTTATGATTTAACTAGTATATAAAGCAACAAATTTGATCTCATAAATACGGAGAACAGCCATCAGAGGCCGATCTCATCAAAATCAACCGTCACATGTTCTTATTGCCAATAATACGGGCATTTTATCACGCGATGTCACCACATCTGAAATATTACCATAAAAAGACGAATTGTTTTCATCAACAGAACGAGAATCTGCACCAATTGCTTGTTGCATAAGACGAACTCAGTATGTGGCGGAAAACCCGCATGTGTGACCTGCAACAACAGACACCATCAGCTGCTACACGAACCAGATCAACGACCTGAAAAAAGGGTATCAATCGGCACGTTGCACGGTACTCAAACAACTTTATTGCCAACAGCCGTTGTAACGATCAATTCCATCTGTGGCGTTCCAACCAATTTACGAGCTTTAATAGATCCAGGATCGCAAGTCTCTTTGATCACGAAATCCGCGGTTCAACGTCTTGGTATACCACTGCAACAAACCACCGTGAATATATCAGGAAGTGGGGCTAATAATACAAACACGGCAAATTCCATCGTAACAATGTGCCTTAAACCGCATTTCCCATCAACATACAAATTAAAAGTAAAGGCATATGTGTTGCCAAAAATTACAATGGATGTACCCGAACAACTAATACAACGAAACCAGAACGATAAATGGAATAAATTGGTTTTGGCTGATCCGGAATATCATCTTTCAGCCCCAATCGATCTGCTGCTAGGATCAGACGTGTACAGCGATTTCGTTGGCACTCGAATCATAAAGGATAAGCCTAGCGCAATAAAAACTAGCTTCGGTTGGCTAATCTCTGGCCCAACTCCAATCAGCGGAGCTCCACAAAACACTGCAGTCTATGTCGGTAACAGAAACGAGAGAGACATGGAGAGATTCTGGGAAATAGAGGAAATTCCGACCATCAGCGGTAAGCCGTAGATCGAACATGAATGTGAGTGAACAGATTTTCTCAGATATCTAGCGAATGTATCTATCAATCAATCTGAAACACAATACCGCTGATTAGCGCAAACTGGTAATGAACCAATGATATCAAGATGAATAGTCGAAACGTGTTAAGAAGTTAATTTATAAATACTAAGCGGAGATTTTACGTGTCGAGAGGCTTTAGGCTTTTGACAAGCTACACAACTTTGAATCATCTTCTGAATGCCTTTTTTAATTGATGACCAGATGACATTCTGAGTCAAAAGTTTGATAGAAGTGTAGTAATAGAAATATCGCAATAAATTATTTTTTTTGAATTGAAAGAAACGGGAAGTTTCTTGATCAATGAAAACGAAGTGTCGAAATTGAAGAGGAGTTGCTTTTTCGGGTTTCTGATTAAAAGCGTGGACAAGTGGTTTACGTTTGTTGTAAAGCGTGAATATACGACTTTCGAGAAGATGTTGAAAGTGTTTGATCCCCGAATAAGCCGCGAGAAGTTCACGATCGTAAGCACTGTATTTTTGCGTATCATTGAGGCGTACTGAAAATAAGATTGCCTAGTGTCTGATATGAACTGCTGAACCACTGCTCCGATCACCTTATCAGAAACATCAACCATGATGGCCAGAGGTGCTGATGATGATGGATGAATAAGTAAAGTAGCAACTGTAAGTTTAATTTTACAATTATCGAACGCTTCGATAGCTTCAGTTGGCCATTGTATTGGAACTCGACTGTTCTTAGTGTAACCTTTTAGGTAGTCGTTCAGCAATTCCTAGTCAGCAGCAGCACCTGGAATAAATCGTCGATAAAAGTTAATCATGCCTAAAAAGCGTTTCAGTTGTTTAACAGTCTGTGGTCGTTCGAAATTTTTCAAGTCATTTGTCAACGTTTACAACAAGTCCATGTAAAAATAATTGAAATATGCTCGAGATGTTCGTCATAATTTCGAGAGGCAATGAGCACGTCGTTCAAATCTACAAAACAAAAGTCAAGTTCGCGTAGTGCTGAATGTATAAGACGTTGGGACGATTGTGCTGCATTCCTAAAGCCGAAAGTCATTCTACAAAATAGTTCGAAAGTTGTCAAAATTTCTGTTTTTGGAATGTCAGTCGATTCAATAGGAATTTGGTGGTCGGCCTGAACAAGATCTAGGTCGTTGTGAAAACAGTGCAACCCTCGAGGTGTTGTGTAAAGTCTTGGTGAAATGGGATCGGATACCTGTCTGGAATCGTGATTTTATTTAGTGCTCTGAAGACTCCACACGATCTTCACTCTCCATTCATTTTAGCTACTAAGTGTAGCGGGCTGGACCAAGGACTTCTACTAGGTCTACAAATCCTAGATACAGTAGTATTAATATTGTAGGAGGAAGGGGTGCCATTTATATACAGATAGGTTAACGGGACTCTGAACCTCTGTCACTGCATATCAAGTAGCAACCCAGTTTTCTTCAAAAAATCCGCACCGATGATAAGCATCAACACATCAGCAATGATGAACTCCCAGGAGAATTCGCGGCGCTTAATAATTAAGTCCCGTACGCGTTTACCGAAGAACCGTGGCTGCAAACAACCTGAATGATGGATCGACCCTTGGATTCCGAAAGAAGCGATCTAGCAAGATTGAGACATCTGCAATTGTATCTATTAAAAAATGTGTTTGCAGAAAAATTTCGTAGATTAGAAGGCGGTTAGTTTTAGTTACGTCATTGCACACCGCCAATTGTGAATGACTATTTATTTTTTTGGAACATTGTTACCGGCTAAGTTATTTGATACAAATTTACAATTTGGTTTACTTTTAAACGCCTTTGTGCCAATCCATTCCTTATAGAATATTTATGAACTTGGAACATTAAACTACGGATCGATCCAAAATAAATTGTCTATGTGTCTCCAAGTTTCTGTGCTTAGATACTCATTTGGCATTCTTCTTGTCAATTTGGGTAAAACATGCGCATTGATATGTAGTTCAAACTCAGAAGCGAATCAGGATTGTATTGTTGTATTTGTTTTCTTGGTTGATGTTACTCTTTTGTCGCCGATTCCGGATATTTCAACAGCCTCTGAGCTCGGTGTATGTTGCCTGAGAGCCACTATCAATGAAAACTCTGGCAAATTATTCCTGTCCATTATTTAACTTTAGTTTCACTAGCGCAGTTGCTAGAAGTCCGAAAGTCGTGTGCGCTCGATGTGCCACTGCCGTTATGGCGGTATGTAACTATTGTCTCCATTTTGAACTAATGTTTTTAAAATTGATGCAATTTGTGATTAAATGATTACCCTTACAATATCTACAGTACTCTTGAGTTGTATTGTGGTGAGTATAAGACGAATTTCTTGGGAAGTATTTCACCTTATTGATGTTGTAGGCAGTTCCTTCTCTCTTCGATTTAGCCTCCTTGCTCTCGATCATTTCTAATGACTGGAATCGAGTTTTTAGGAATCCAAAGAAATTATCCAATGATGCCAATTTTTTTGGATCTTCCAATTTTTTTTTTATATAATTCATGAGTTTCACTGTCTAATTTTGGCAGCAACAATCCCAATAATAATGGATCCCATGATGTGATATTGTGCTCTAGCTGTGTGACACGCTGGTGTGTTTAGCAGTTTCTGAATGTTTGTTGAGACAAGGATTCATTTATTGTTGTAGCGTTGTTGCAACGTACTCCATGCTGTCAAATAGTTGTCCTCTGTGATGTTAAAGGAGTTTAGTAGACCAGCTGCTTGGTCTGTTACATGACTTTTTAAGTAATGCATCTTTGTAATGTTCGGTAGTTTTTTATTATTGTGCACCCAATTTAAATAACTCCCATTGAATATAGGAATCTTCATTTTTGGCAGTTTAATTTGTGGAGTTAATTTTACCGCATCTCCTACGACTTGATGTAAATCTTCCAGTTCGTCTTCTAACTGGACAACCATGCAATCATACTGCATTTCCCAATCGGTGTATTGCTCGATAGTTATCTTGATTCTGGATATAATGCTACTATATTCGATAATTTACTTCTGATGTTCTGAAGCTTCTGCCGTAAGTATGATTTTGAATTTAGGTTAGTGTCCCAATTCATTTTAATTGGTTGGATTGTTCTCGTTAAATCCAGCCTTAAAGGGTTGCATTCCTATTAAATGCTGCGAATCATTTTTGATGTCTTGTTGATCTTGGGAGCTTCCTTGCGTTTTGCTATCAGTTGCTTGTATCCAATTTTTAATAGTCTCATTTAAACTATTTATTAGATCGCTATAGACGTCCTCTGCGATTTTGCGTGTTGTATTTCAATACTGATGGTCCTTTTTAGATGCAAATTGTTGACTCTTGAGTTGGTCATTTTGTTTAAATTAAAGGGTGGTTAAATTTTAAGGGCCGATGTTGATTTTGAATTAAACACAAATTATTTAGGAAATTATTGTCAATTCTTTTTATTATGATAATATGGTACGGTTCAATTATGTATGAAACAAAATATCAGCCAAATGGCTACCGCGACCTCGGCGGCACACCTCCATCCGATGGTTCAAATTTTCGATGACGCTTAGGCATAATTGAGGTTCTATGCCGTTAATGTGCCGAATTATCTCATCCTTTAGCTCTTGAATTGTTGCTGGCTTATCGACGTATACCTTTTCTTTCAAATAACCCCAAAGAAAGAAGTCCAACGGTGTCAAATCACATGATCTAGGCGGCCAATTGACATCGCCACCACGTGAGATAACACGGCCATTGAATTTGTCGCGCAAAAGAGCCATTGTTTCGTTAGCTGTGTGGCAAGTGGCACCGACCTGTTGAAACCACATATCGTCATCATCTATATCTTCCAATTCGAGCCATAAAAAGTTCGTTATCATCTCACGATAGCGAACACCATTCACAGTAACTGCCTGACCGGCCTCATTTTGGAAAAAATACGGCCCGATGATGCCGCCAGCCTATAAACCGCATCAGACAGTCACTTTTTGTAGGTGCATTGGTTTTTCGACAATCATTCTTGGATTATGATTCGCCCAAATGCGGCAATTCTGCTTATTGACGAATCCACTGAGGGGAAAATGTGCCTCATCACTGAAGATGATTTTCTTCGAAAATTGATCATCCACTGTTGCCATTTCTTGCCACCATTCTGACCATTGACGACGTTTGGTTTCAAATTGAGTTAGTCTGAAATTGAGAAATGTCAAATTAAATGCAGAAAAACACTTGACGTTTAGGTGTGGTTCACATTCAACGTCGGCCCTTAAAATGTAACCACCCTTTAGTTATAAATTTCGTCCAATTTTTCTTTACGTTTGACGAAATATTCTAGTTTTGCCTTGCGATCTGCACCATCGTTTTTAACATTTTCTGTTATCTTTTGGATTTGAGCACAAATCTCGCTTTGTTTTTGTGTTAAATCTTCGAATTCCATTGTTCCAACTCACTTTTCTGTTGAACTGAGAATTTTAATTACTACACACTTATTTCCGATAATAACTAATTTTCGAAGTTCAGAAATGTAGTTACTGATTCTAGACGTGCCGCGTAATTAGTTGATTTATCTCAATGTTTTAATTAGGAATAGTGCGCTTACCTCAGGTGGGGGCTTAGACCACTATATTTCCAATTAAATGATGAGACTTGGATGTTTTATAAAGTAACTGATTTATTGATTTGAATTGCTCGGCACTTATAATAATTTACACAACGTTGTAGTGATTTTGTGCTAGGGAAATAAGTTCTGCCATTTCCTATTAACCAAACACGTTCACTCCGCGTTTTTACTTGCAGAAATAAAAATTGATGCACTCGCTTCCGCACAGTAAACTAATCAAATTTCGTGAAATGCTTTATGCCTATTAGTTCCACACTCGAGTTGAAATATTTTTAACTTTATTGTTGCTTTAATACATTAAGCACGATTCTGCAGAACTTTTTCCTCAATTGCCTCTGCAAGTATAAACGCACGTCAGGCTACAATGTTATACATATTCGTTGGTTTAGTTGTATTTCACTTTATGCGTGTTTAAACACATAATCTGTCGCGACTACTAGAATCATAAATAAAAAAGGTAAGACGGATAAATGTACATGAGCCCATTAAAACGGCCGTTCAAATTTAAATTTTTAGCAATTTAAAAGTGTTTTACTTGCGTCGCTAACGTCACGGTTATAAGCTTACGACTTCAGCAAATCCGCAGAATGATGAATGTGTTCGAATACAGGTACAGAAAAATTCAATTGAAATCTTAAAACTTGTAAAATTGTGTTTGTACAGCTCTTTGGAATACCAATTTATACAGAAAATTAGTAAAATATACGCGAGAAAATTTTTACTTTGTACAAATCAATTTTCTATTTTTGGAAACATGAAATATATTTTTAACGAAAGCACAGGAATCCATCCACCAATATTTCTGCAGTACTAAAATCATTTTAGTACATCAACGAAACGAAAAAAGAAATGAACGAAAAAAACAAAAATAAAAAACATGACTCTGCTGATTTTGACATTTCGTATTTTTTTCGATTTGGTTTGTCATATTTTGTCGGCATTTCATTATAAAAGCACCAGTGAAAATATTGTGAACGACATAAAAGATTTTTTTTTGTTATTAGTGGTTACAAATAGTATTAAATAAATACAAAAATGTTTAATAACTACATATTCTTATTGATATTTGCATTATTTGCCATAACAAATGGCCAATTAACTAGGTAAGTGCAACATTTTTGTGTACAACAACAAAAGCAAAATATTTTGGTTTGAAGATGTTCGTCATTTTTTACCTAATTTGCAAAATAAGTCGTAATTTTTATTTATGTAACCTATTATTGGTTTATACATATTACAGTTTGTGATAAACAATGTGGTTGTTTATTTTTTACGAGGTAACGAAGTAGCAATTTTGTATTGATTTGTCGCAAATTGGCAATGATACAAAGCCATTTTCTTATGACTCATGTTAGCTTCTATGTTTTCTTTCTTCGGAAATAACAACACAGTAATGAAAATGGAGTGTTGATTTCTTATCTTTTGTGTTGTGATAGAAAAAATATACAAAATATTGGTGATAGCAGGTTATTTACAGTTTGTGCTTTGTTTTTGCCTTGTCGACCTATAACTAAATCCAATTATGGTTCACATTCAGTGAAGTCATACAGTTATGGATTGTGTACGATAGTACATTTTATTTGCTGATAGTAATTCTAACTAATTGGTAAAATTCCCAATCATATAGAAATAGATCATCTGAACTCATTTCATTTTCTAATTTTACAGCACATTCCTAATAAAATAGTTATGGCAATGGAATTTGTCATATGCAAATAATTTCGACATCCGTTCAATTTTATTTCTACCAATTATAATAAAATAATCAAACGAGATTCCAATGCTACTACATTAACTTTAAACATTTACTACTAAAAATAATCAAAATCTGTTAAAAAAATTATCAACTATGCATTATATTGACAAAATTGACTCATTGTTTTCGACAAATTAACTTATCTATAAAACTGAAATACGATTGAGCTCTAGGGTCTGTTATAATACTTTAACTTTATGAATTCCAGTGTAGTATTCTTTATTTTATTTTAAGTAAAATTCCCCCCTAAATTAATCGATTTAGTTGAAATGAGATTAATACCAAGTATTATCCGAATTTTGGACGAACCCGTTCTCATTTTTATTTGTATGGTATCCACTGGTACCATAGTACCATGGTATTAGTGGTTTGGCACGCTTACCAAATCTGGTTTTGCGGAATGCAAACTAGCGATCATATGTAATCGCCATGTTAACAGGGATTCAACGATTTAACAACTTCATAAATCTGCTTCTTCTGCAATGTCCACTGATAATATGGAAAAACAACGTCACGTAATTTATACACAACTTTAACTTGAATTTACATCTGATGTTTGAGTTCGTCATGTTCCCAACCTCATGGTCTAAATCGTCGTTTGTACAGGAGTGTTTGGGTTACAACAACCTTGACGCTGTGCTAAAATACTAAACACTTTGTATCTTTATTGCCAAAATGTAAGGGAACTCTGCACTAATCTCAAAAGGTGTTTCTAAAATCTCAAACACTCATTGCTATGGCCACTTTCCTAGCAATGAGTATTTCACAATTGGTTTAATTTTTTCCGTATAGATGGAATGTTAATACTGCCGCTTTGAATCTAAACGTACAAAGAGTTCTCATCGCAGTTCGTTCTAACTTCGACTATTCTGAACATTTTATTCCTAGAAGTAAACAACATCGGGCTGATTTTTATGAAAATTGGCAATAAAAAAGATAATGGAAAATACAGTTTCGTTATATCTGCCTACATGGGTCCACGAAGTCCGGTTGAGCCCTACCAACTACTCATTGATGTTGTTCACTTTTGTCAGATAATCCAAGATGAACCGCTGATACTAGAGGGGACTTTAATCGTCCTGATCTGCTGTGGACACGTTCGATGAATTGCATGCACTAAGTATTTTCTAACTCAACTACATCTAAACTCCGGTTTATTCCAATTCAGGATTAAGACCACCATAAACAGGCGGCCATTCGATCTGGGTTTTTCATCTAATGATAATAATTGTACTGATTGAGATTCGATGTCAATCACATTTTGCTATCGGAACGGCCACGCTTACTTGGAATCAGAATACATGATCTACTTTATATTTGTTAACCACCGAATGGTTTTGGCAATTTAATCTTTTTATGTTAATTTTAAGAAGAAAGATGGGACCCGTCAACATTAAATTATGAGGATCGTTGTTACGACTCAATTATTCTAATATGTGTGCACAATTTTTCAGGTTAACTTTTTCTAGCAGTGATTTTGAGCCTGACGTGAATTATTTTAAATACTTGGAAGCATGCACTCAGACAGTCCTGGTATCCATTCACTTCGATTCCATCGTTAGAAAAATGAACAATCTGATTGACGACTTTTGTTCGGCCTAGACGAGGTGCTGGCAGTTGAAACAGTACTGGTCACCCGGCACGACCGTTTAAAAATCCACTTTTGGAATTTTGTTTAATATGGACATAGATTTGTTTATATTTTCTATTGATAAGAAAGTGTCGATTGCGACGTTGTCCGTTATTCCCAAGTTGTTTGAAAGTGTCGTACATGATATACTAAGCTTTCACAGGAGACCTCAGGTTTCTGTAATTTAACACGGCTGGGCGTTTTACTATTAAAAATTTAGCGGTATCATTATGCTCAAGTCAGTATTCAGTCTATCGCTATGCAGCGGTTAATAATAAAATAGATATTATCTAAGTTTGCGATATCTGAATATGGATTTTTCAGGTATCATTCGATATTCGATATCGCAGTTAGAGTTTGATTTATTTTTGACTAAACATAGGCACAAAGAGTTTCAAAAAATTAACAATATTGATGAACAAACCTCGAGAAGTTAGCCTCCTAAGATGAATTCCAAAAGCCTGAAATCATCAATAGACGATGCCGGAGAAAAAAATAGAAATTTCATAGTTCTTATTAGTTTTATCTTTTGGAAATTAGAAATGATGAACAGTTTATCGCCTGTTTTCGACTATAAACATTCATTAATCCATTTACCATATTGAACGAATTTCAAACTTATTAAGACCTTGTTCTTTAATATGGAATAGCAATTTTCGAAGTCAGTCTAATTCTGAATCAATACGAAGGCGAGAATCTAAGGTTAATATTCTCTTTCAATTAAATTATTATAAATCTAGCATTTTCTTATCGTTTGGAGAAATGGTGTTCTTGATATGACGTCCAATACACTCAGCGTAATTGTATTAGGCTCAGCATTTTTTGTAAATAAAACTTCTCATTATGTCAAAAAAAAAGTATGTAAATATAAATTATTTTATTTACTCCCAACAATGCAAAACGCTGGCTTTCAGAAGTGAGATCTGGACCCTGGCATCTAATGATTGTAGATTGCTATCTATTTTCGAAAGGAAGGTCATTCGTTCCATCTTTGGTTCAATTAAAGTATGAATCACGAGATAAAGCAACTTCTGGGAAGTAGCGATATCCAATCGTGTTAGATTTCTGATCGGCTGTATTGCCCATACCATTGCCCATAGAAATCCAGGCAAGTGGAACTTTTCCGTCATAGTAATAAGCATCTCAAACCATTAGAGGCCTCTTCTAGTTTCCGGCTTAAACAGATTTCTGTATCCTTCCAATTTTTATTTTATTGGAGCTACACCCCAAGAGGCTGCGATACATAATTAAGTTACCTTTGAATTAAAGATTCCATTGTTGCTTGAAGTAGCATGCTGCTCAATGAACCATACTGGATTGTTGGAATGAGGGGGAGGGGAATTTTATAACGTTTCCCTCCAGGTTTACAATTACTTGTGTATTGATCCCATGAGGTCGAAAATTTTACGTAGCCAAGCAATGGTTGCTTGACGTAGACGCTCGTTCTAGCCTAAAAACCAATTAAATTATAAATTCAACTGAGGATCGCTAATAGCAATGTGAGGATAATTCAATGGTCTTCGGTTGTTTGGATTTGGTGGATCTCACTGGGAGTCTGGAAATAAATCATTTCGTTTAAAATATTACCTCGGATTCGAGACTTTGATTTGCCTCAGCTTCCCTCTCGGACACTGAATATTCTTAGAAACTTCAATGCGTAGGGTTTACTAAATGATATCTAGCATGGCCAGGCCATATCTGGGCTATTAAATCCCCTTTCTCACAACCAACTTCCTAATTCAAAAATACGAAATTGAGTGTCGAAAACTACCCAGGAAACATTCAAAATTAAATTTTTGTGGTACAAACAGTTCTCCGTTCAGTCGGAACGGTTAGAGACATTTAGTCGATTCTACTTGAACAGAAACAGATCAACTTACAGCATTGCAAAGCAGCATCTTTTGTGCTTAATTTGCTGCTTGCTGCATCACAGAAGACATAAGTAAAATTCAGGGATCATTTTTCTTCTCGACGGTGTGGTTTCTAGATTAGGTCAAATCATTGCAAAATCTTTTATAAAGGTTCCAATGTTAAGGTTAGAGCTTGCCTCATTGTACTAGTGCAACTCATATTCATGAATGCAGCTCAACAGACATTGCAGCTATGCTCGGTACTATTGAGTCGTCGAATTCGCCTAGTCTATTTAATTATCTAAGCACATCTGGGGTTTGTCTATTTAATTATCTAAGCACATCTGTGCTTGAAATCCCTAATAAAGGCTATAAGCCAACCTTTATCAATTCAATAAGGAGGGAAGTGATTGATATTAGTTTGGGCTTTATGTCGATTTCCGATTTGGTCTTCAATTGGAAAGTGACAAATGTTTTCTCACCTCTACCATAGGTGCGTCTCCTTTAATGTAAACTTTAAAAACCCTACTCTTAAACCTTATCGAAATACGAAGCTAACCAACTAGAAGTTATTCTTTCTTGAGCTGGTATCTCTGCTGCATTCATTGAGTGATACATACGCTTTACTGATGCATTGAAAAATAGCAGCACAAAAAGAATACAAAATAAATCTAAGAGCCGCTTGCAGGACTTCTTGGATTGCTTCTGCGGTAACATTTCTGGAATCACCAGACTTAAAGGTCTCTGGTTAAAAATGGTTCCTGTACTGCGACTTCTTGATGACAGATTAATCTTTTCCAAACAGGAAATTGTCGAATTACTGCTTTCAGTTCATTTTGCTGTTGCGATGTTGTCAGTCCTTAGTTGTTGCTTCCGAGCAATCAAACAACACTGTTAATCCACCCGATTACTACTTATTGTTTTAGGCATGCTTTTGGAATTGTTTTACAATCTTGGAACAAGAATAGAGTTGAATTCATCCCGAGAGCTCGTATCTCGGATTATATCGATAGCGGGGCATTTCGTCCAATTAGTCTTTTTCAACTTTCCTTGGTAGCACTCACACGTTGTGCAATTGATGCTTCTAAATTCGCTATTTCAGGTGAAAATATTATTCTATGTACTGATAATAAATCTGTGCTCAATTCTTTACGGAATCCTATGATCGTTCCCTAACATGTGGGTTCCAACTCATTCAGATATTGAGGAAAATGTGATAGCTTATGCTTTAGATGAAGCGAGTACACTTCTAGAATTCATTGGCCTCTAATAATGGTATGAAATTTTAAGAACCACGCATTAGTAGGCTAAGCGTAATTGGTTTGCTTCCCGTAAAGGCAAAGTACTTCATTTATGAATTTAACCTGAGGTTAAGTATGCTTTTTCTTTGAAGAAATGCCAGCTAAGAGTTTTGGCCTCTACTCTGACCGGTCTTCTGACAGGAGATGACAGCATCCACTTGGCTAGGCTTAGCTTAGACCACTTGGTTCGGTTTAAGTTTGGTAACTTTATATCTTTGAATGTAGGTCAGTTGTTTTCCCGGTTCTGGTTCAAGCTTAATCGAATTGTGATAGAATTCTCGGTTTGCACAATGGACTCAGTGTGGCATTGGGTGCGGTACCTGCTTAGGTTCCAGCCGGTTTAACGCCATAATTTCATTCCACTTATACTAGAGGAGTGGTATAAGTCCTTTGTAGGACTTTGTTTTCGACTTTGGTTTTTCCACGACCCCAAATTCATTATTTCGCTTCAGGAACAATATTACTGAATTCTTGAATCATTCCGTAACTAAGCTTTTATCTAAGCAGTATTTAAAAAATATAGAAAGCATCTCTTCAAAATTTAATTCTGGTAACTCTCCTGGCATCATATATCGTTCCTTTTATTGATAATTTTTCAAATTTCAATTGCTAAAATGCCTTTATATTTAAAAGCAAAACCACATTCCCTCTGATTTCAAAGATATCTCTGATTTCCAAGACCTATCTGATTTCGAAGATTCTCTTATCGTGATTTATTTGTTGAGGTTACATAATCATTGAATTCTAGCCAGATCCCGTGAGCCAGCGGTCACCCAAATGTATGCTAACCCAAGCAAGAGTTGCTTGACGTTGAAAGTGAAGTTGTCCTATTATGTATCTTTGCCACGCGTCCCTCAATTTCATTTTTTATTTGATGTTAGCGAGACAAATTTAAATACGACTAATGACCATCGACAACAAGCGAGCCATTTAGACTATAAAATGGTTCGCTTATAAATTTTTATTTTATTAAATTTGATTGGAAGACAAAGATTTTCCGCACTAGACTGCCACACTAGGCCCATGTTGCAAACCAAAATATGAATACTGTTAGTAATCTTAGACACTGCTGCTTCTACTTGATGTCGTAATTTTTAACAACTCGGCAAACACGTCGAAAAGATCGTCCGAGGATTAGATAAATTTTTTCTACGAGTACAGTTTCATTATATTTAAAGCCCATGGCGAATAAAAACCAACGACCAATTTTTGTAAAACCCATTAATTATACTATTTTATCTCATTTCTTTGTTACAGTCTCAAACTTCATAAAATGGATTCCGTACGAAGGTCTCTTACTGATGTTGGAACTGAATTTGAGCAACTACGGCTGAGATACCACGGAGATTACAGAGGTCCTGTGCCAGAACCGCTATCAAATTATCTAGATGCTCAATATTTTGGTGCCATCACATTAGGAACACCACCACAGAGTTTCAAGGTTATATTCGATACTGGATCATCGAATTTGTGGGTGCCATCAAAAAAATGCCATTACACAAATATTGCGTGCTGTATGTATTTTCTATTTTTTTGTTACAATTATCGTTAATCTAACAATTGATATTCATATGAAATTGATAACATTTATTTTTTAACCTTGTAAATATTAATCGTATTTACCTACAGTGACTCACAACAAATACGATAGCACCAAATCGAAATCTTATGAGGCTAATGGTACTGAATTCGCCATCCGTTATGGAACAGGAAGTTTATCTGGATTTTTGTCAACCGACACTCTTGGCATTGGAGGACTACAAATTAAAAAACAAACTTTTGCGGAAGCTTTAAGTGAACCCGGTTTAGTATTTGTTGCAGCTAAATTCGATGGTATTTTGGGATTGGCATACAAATCAATTTCGGTTGATGGGGTCATTCCGCCATTCTATAATATGTACAACCAAGGTTTGATTCCGGAACCAATATTTTCATTCTATTTAAATCGTGACCCAAGCGCAGCGGAGGGTGGTGAAATTATATTTGGTGGTTCAGATCCAAAGAAATATAAGGGTGATTTCACCTATGTTGCAGTGAATCGCAAGAAGTATTGGCAATTTGCAATGGATGGTGTAGAAATTAATGGTAAACAATTCTGCAACGGTGGTTGTCAAGCTATTGCTGATACAGGTACCAGTTTGATTGCTGGACCACTCGCCGAAATTACAGAATTAAACAAAGCTATTGGTGGAACACCAATTATCAATGGTCAATACATGATAAATTGTAATAATATTCCAAGCCTACCGAAAATTGCCTTTACATTTGCTGGTAAACAATTTGTGTTGGAAGGAAAAGATTACGTATTGAGAGTAAGTAGCCCTAGTAAGTAGATAATGCAAGTAACCAAATTTAAAATTCACTTCTATACAGATCTCACAAATGGGTAAAACGTTATGCCTTTCTGGATTCATGGGCATTGATATTCCACCACCAAATGGCCCATTATGGATTCTAGGTGATGTATTCATTGGACGGTATTACACCGAATTTGATGCTGGAAGTGATCGTGTTGGATTTGCAGAGGCTGTTTAAATTTTTAATTTTTGCATGATTATCTCAAGATTCTTTAGTTATCTTTTACCGTGTTTGACTTAAAGTATTGTAGCTTTGAAATACTACACAAAATATGTAATACAAAGCGGTTGCCTCTTATTGAGTAATCATTCGTAAAAATTAGAAATAGTTTAATAAAGTTGAAAGAAACTAATTAATGTTTTTTTTTTCATTTTACGAATTTCCAAAGTTAAGGAAGTATGTTGTAGGTTGATTTGCAAAATTTCGTTTGACGTCCGAGTTTTCGAAATTGCGCTGAGGATTACCTAAATTATGAAAATTTTGTTTCGAACCCCAGATTCCAGTCATTCTTCGTTTAGTAGCCTATATTCATTCAGCCGAATGATTGCTAAATTCCGGAAGTTACTCGATTAAACCAGTATCACCCAATTAAAATTAAGCCCTTCAATGTTGTAAGAGATTGTGTTTGTGACACTCCTGAAGTTTTTTTTCAGGTAAATCCTTTATAAAACACAATGAACACTAAGATGTCACGTCGAGGTTTGGCGCCGTAAACGCGAGTGTGTTTTGCAACAAGTGTGTTTCAGGTAAGGCTGGACACCTTAGGATATATTGTGTGTGGTTGTAAACGTTAAATTTGAATTTGTAAAGACCCAAACTATTTCCTTTATAAACCGAACTCACATTTATTTATTCAATCAAGAAAGGAAATAAAATATTGAGTTTTTTATAATTTTCTCCGCAACAACAGACCATAGATAAGCATTCATGATTACTCAATAATCAAGCCACCAGACATCTTATACATTTTTTTAAAAAGACACCATTTCGGTGCTGCATGGCGTCAAGAATTTTCATTAAGCATACGAAGAAACCCCAAAACTAGTAAGTATTTTGATAAAAGTAACAAGAAGCATCAAATTGTTGTTATTATTTCGATAAGTTTTCCTCTTAATTTATCAAAAACAATAGGAAAACTTTTTCTTTTCCTTGGAAGAAAAGTTTTCTGCTTTATTGTTTATAATTTATATTCGTCTTTCTTTGAATGAAAAATATAAAAGACATCTAAAGGAAAAATATTTATGAATAGCGTTACAAGAAAAACTAATAAGTTTTCCAAATGAAAGGCAAGAAAATTTCTTGATTTGTAAATAAAGTTGGTCCTAGCTTAGCTCTATAGATGTTTTGGTAAAAAAAATATTTTTTATACGTATTTTAAGTACAATACATATTTGATTGACATGACTAGAAATGAATAAAACGTTGGTCTAGTAAAGATAACGATTTACAGTTAAACGACTTTAATAAAAAGTTGCTACCGCCAATGATACTTTTTCATGTCAATGCTCTACTTTTCCGAACCAGGTGGTACTTACATATTAGATGTTTACTTATACTGCACGAAGCTAGATGCTCTAATCAATAAGATTATGTGAAAGATTTATTCTTTGTTGAGCGGTAAAACTGTATGAATGACGTCCCACACCGTTATATGAAAAACATCGTAGGCGATTTTAATGCCGAAATTGGCAGTACCAAAGAAACAACATTTAAAATTGATCCTTACAATTTTCATCAGAGTTTTAGGCTTGTAATATTTGACCGTAATGTACCGATCGCTTACTGCCTCAACGTAAATTGGCTTAGTAGCAAAACAAACAAATACGCATAAGCATCTCTTGTACTACTTATTTTCTCTGCCCTTTAACATCCTTATGTCGATTAGATCAACTTAGTCAACACCAACGGTCAACTAAGCACAATTTGCAAGGTTTTGGCCGCTTTTGGATAAGATGCCATTTCCTATGGCTAATTTCGACTGGATGTTGCTAACTCGATTCGCTATAAATCCCTTCCATCTTTGTGGTTTACCATGAAGCCACGTTAAACTATTATAGAGTCCATCCATGGGTACTGTAATTTCTGATATTTTAAAATTCATTGGTATGTGTGTCTCGGTGCTTCGATGTATATGACCATGAGAAATGATTGTTTCACTGAATTCACTGATGCCGGGTATAGTGATGTTGTGATTGGAAATAATTCAAAATTAAAATTAACTAAAGTTGAATGTGCTGAGGTGGATGTTATTGTAACAGGCCAAATCCAGAAAGGTAGTATTAAAACATCAATTCATCAAAGATTTTCGTGCAAATCACTTGTTAAAACCAACCACAAGCATTAACAACAGTTAAAGGAATTCGTTTAACTAAGTACGTTAATGCTTGTGGTTGGTTGACAGCAACTGTTTGACGTGCATAAGAGATAACATGATACGTCAACAATTTGGAATTTGTTCGTCCAGATTTGCGTTGTGTTATCACATATCAAATGATTAAAACGAAAGAATGAATCGAACAATTGAAGAGTATTGAGATGTATGCTTATTGATGCCGGATTAGGTAACGAGTTCTGGGCAGAAGCGGTGTGGGGGGTTTACGCGTTTTTGGATGCGCAGCAATGGTTCATGTGCCGGGAAAATTAGAAAGAAACTGATTATTGCAAAATCGTAGATATTTTTATTTGTTTGCTAATGTGAAAACTGGAAAGGATATCGTTCAGATCTACCGCACAAGGAAATAAAAGGTATTGTCAATGGTATGGATCCATAAAATGAAATCAATTATTTATCTTCAGACAGTTAAATCTTTCGAATAATATAGAAGACGTAGATTAAGTGACGTTGGATTTCGAATATGTTCTACCAATATCAACAGAAGAAATGCCTGCGGAAACAGTACTGATACAATTTTCGAACAGCATAAACCGACAAAAATGTAAGACTTGGTTTTTTACATGTCTCATCACAGTGGATTATATGATGAACTTTTATAACGAAACTTAACGCTGAAGTGGAAATATATAAAGACGAAGCGATATTACTTGTGAAAGGATGTTCACTTCGATAAGAGGTTGACAACGATGAAAAGTAATTAAATAAACTCTGTAGAAGCGTTTCTTCATGGTGAACTTAAAGAAGAAATGTACAAGTTTCAACCCGAGAAGTTCAACAGTGGCGAGTATGTGATTTAAGAAGCCACTTTATGAGCGCAAGAAGTTTAGTGTTTGGAATCAACAATTTGATAAAGTATTACAGCAACTTGGTATATTACAATCTAAAGTTGATTGTTGCATATAATACAAAATTGAAGGGGGCAAGATGGTGTTTTTGTCAGGATATATCAACGATTTCTTATTATTTTCAAATGATCATAACACAAGTCATCCGTTAAAACCAAATTAAAGGAAAATTTTAAGATGAACGATATTAGAGCAGCAAGGTGCAAATGGAAAAATATGGATCGATCGGGAGCATTAGATAAATGAAATATTGCAGCAATTCAATATGAGTGAATGCAGTCTTTGTGCAACGCCCGCTGGAACCAAATATATAAAACTATGCCATATCGGGAAATAGGGAGAAACATTCTGTCCGTGTTTCATGCTGAATCAGCGTTTAATTTTGATTAAAGCATAGCCCAGTTTCGCAGTAATCAACGATCAAACTTTTGAGCGTTCTATAACAAATTTGCTCATAATTTCATCTGCATCATGGCATTCTAAGCCATGTTGATCAAAAGCGCGTTCGATTCAACTGAAGAGCAACAACTCTTCAGAAATTGAGCTACTCTTCATTTAATTGAGTTACTGAATAGAAGAAGGCGTTCGTTTGATGCTTATAAATGTCAAAATAACTAGTTGTCAATTTTGGATATATTTTCTGAAGTATTTAGACAAAATTTTGAATACAATTAAAAAAATATTTTATAGTTTATTGTGTTTTTGAAAAATCAGAAAGAAAAGAAATTAGAAAAATGGCTAAAGACGTAATTGTGAATAAAATAAATATTCTTGTAAACATAAACGCTGTTGATATTTTTACAAATTTTTTAGATGCAATTTTTGGATGAACCAAGCCATTGGAACTTCGTCGACGAGTTCCAGTGATATAGCGAAGATGAAAAAGTTAAACCCCTACATAGAGTCAAGAATTATTATGAAACAACGGTACAGGCGTATAATGACGTTCAGTTTAAAAGTAATTTTCGGTTGGAGAAATCTTCCTTTAATTCTCTCATGAGTAAGTGAAATACCGTTTTCAATTAATAAAATCAATTCTTAGATCCCATTTTTAAATATGCCTGCCTGTATAGGTTTCTTGGAGCCATTAATGACCAGACCCAATTTATCACATTCTGGAGGAAAACTGATGATTCAAAATAAAAAAAGGTTTGCCCATTTATTTGATGTTTCACAAAGTGCTGCTCATGGAATAATCAATTATGTGGCCGATTTGATTTGACACAAAAGGAAGCTATAGCAAATGAAGAAATGTTTTTTTAATAAAGGAGGGTTAAGAAACGTGTTGGGTTGTATTGATGATTATCTTAGTCGAAAAGGTTATTCAAGTATTATGTTGCAAGGGGTAGTAAATTTTAAAATGGAATTCATTGACATCCTAAAATTCAGCGAGCATGTATGGTTACTTTCTCTTGCGAGACTCAGCCTATATGTCACCGGACTGGCTGGCACCACCATTTAAAGATATAGGTGATTTAGCATCGCAAGAAAGAAAATTTAATTACGTGCATTCGTCTTTACGCGCGCGAGTTTAAAATGCCTTTGGAATGCTCAAAGAAAGATTTCGAAGGCGTAGAGAGTTCCAAAATCTAAATAAAACATTTATTATAAAAGTTACTGCTACTACTTCATAACATTTGGGTAGCACAAAATTTGCGTATCACAAAATGATGAAACGGAAATAGTTACTCATTTTTGAAAACAGCCTCAATTGTTTTTCTATTGTAATGGGTTTTATTGTGATTGTTCCGTACATTGGTCTATTTTCAATACTCTCGAATTAAATACACAATCATAGGAAAATATTCCATTTTAGCGTCAATCTAGTGACAAAAGACTATGATAATCGACACCTACTTATACACAATCAACTTCCCAACCACCGCATACTTTTTCGTCCGTTATCGCTGGACCGCGGATAAATTTGAATTTTTGACTCATAGATGGAAAATTATAAGAATCCCAACAATCAGTTTCGTACGGATGAGACCATTGACCTGAAAAATTCCGTCCTCTCATCAGGCCGCCACGACTGATGTTGTACTATCTACATCGGAATATTGTATATATATAGGACAATACTGGAGGACTGATTTTTGCAGGTCAATGGTCTCATCCGTTCGAAACACGTGGGTAACTGTAGCAGAGAAACTTTCGAATTTCAAAATGAAACTTTGCATACTGATTAAGCCCAATTTGTGCTAATTAGCGCTCACGGCCAAACGTTAATGCTAGTCCAGGAGCCGAAAAAACGGGAACAGAATATTTCAAATTTCGCCTGAAAACCGGAATAAATAATTTCTAGAAAAAAACAGAAATAATTTAAGCCTAATTTTAAAGCTCTCTAAAGGCCGCTAAACTGATGAAATTTGTGCTTATCATAGAAATATAATTTTTCATTCATAAATCGAGGAAAACCAAACCAGCCCCTGAAAGATTACTATATTTAAAAAAAACGGAGATAATCGGTCAATAATATTTGTGTTGAACAACAAATTAAACAATAGAAATAAAATGTTCTAAAATTCAAGGCATATGCAATTCAGATAGGATGTTCCTGCCAGGTATATGTTGATTGTCATCTTAAAAATATAGTGGCTGAATTTGTGGTAATCCAGAATTGGCCCAATTCCATTGAACAACAACAACGGTTGAATGAACAATTTACTGACAAAAAATGTTCTAGAAACCAATGAAGTTGGCAGTTCTGGATTATCACAAATTCAGCCACTATATTTTTCGGGTGGCAATGAAGATATACGATAGGATTTTTTGGATGGCAATGAACATATCTGATAGGAATATGTAATCAGAAGTGCCAACTTCATTGGTTTCTAGAACACTTTTTGGCAGAAAATGGTTGATTCAAAGGTCGTTATTGTTTAAAGGAATAGGGCCAATTCTGGATTACCACAAATTCAGCCGCTATATTTTTCGAATGGCAATCAACATACCTGATCGGAATATGTAATCAGAATTGCCAACTTCATTGGTTTCTAGAACATTTTTTGTCAGAAAATTGTTCATTCAACGGTCGTTGTTGTTCAATGGAATTGGGCCAATTCTGGATTACCACAAATTCAGGCAATGAATATACCTGACAGGAACATACTATCTGAATTGCTTATGAACTTGGATTTTAGAACATTTTATTTCTATTGTTTAATTTGTTGTTCAACACAAATATTATTGAACGATATATCTCTGTTTTTTTAAATATAGTATCTTTTAGGGGCTGGTTTGGTTTTCCTCGATTTATGAATGAAAATTATATTTCTATGATAAGCACAAATTTCATCAGTTTAGCGGCCTTTAGCAAGTTTTAAAATTAGGCTTAAACTATTTCTGGTTTTATTTATTCCGCCTTTCAGGCGAAATTTGAAATTTTCTTTTCCCATTTTTTCGGCTCCTGGACTACCATTAACTTTTTCCCGTGAGCACAAATTGGACCTAATCGGTATGCAAAGTTTCATTTTGAAATTGGAAAGTTTCCCTGCTGCAGTTACTCACGTGTTCGAAGCTGATTGTTGGGGGATCCTTATAAATTTTCCATCTCTGAGTCAAAAATTCTAGCTCAATATTTTGATCCAGAGAATATTCCCCTCGAACCACGGACTAATAGAAGAGAACAAGCATTTAATCAGCTATTTGAAAACTAATAAAACTCAAATTGTATTTTAGTGTAGAAATATTTTTATTTTAATAAATTATAATAAACAAATTTATAGTATTTCAGCCTTTTTCATCATTTCATCAGGTATCATTTCAATTAATGTATTTTTAAGGTATTTTTTGTATTAAAGCCTATCCGCTTATTAACTCGACCTTCTTCTTTTCAAATTTAAGAAATTCTTCCCTTTTTTAGGTCGATCGTCAGAAGCTCGGTCCTGATTTTCGGCTTCGAAATTTACATTCGCAACTCCGTCTTCCGATGAAAGACCTATCGATAACCCCACACCATCACCAGTATTACTATCCTTTGTTCCTAGAATATTATCCAAAACTTCAAAAAAGGCAAAACGAATTGGGCCTCGTCCAGTTTTATTCTTGTTATCCTTACATGCTTTGTACGTCCGTTGCAAATTATTCCATTTATTGGAACATTGTTTTGCCGATTTGTGAAATTAAAATTATTACGTTTAAGGGTAATGTAGTACAATATTTTATATTTTAAATTAAGATTTTACTCACTTCCACATCTAGCGCCTGCAAATGCGTCGAAACCATTCCCCAAGCATGTTTGCTTTGTTTAACATGGTTAAGAGTCTCTTTTTATTCTTCGTATGTGTCAATAAGGTGCAGAGTCTCCGTTTTGGTCCGTGTAGATGATTTTGCTAGAAAAATAAAAGAAATGCGTTTTAGCAAACACTTCAGTTGCAGCTACTACTTCAATTAATTCAGTCCAATCGAACGCGCCTCAAATCCAATCAATTTCAGGCGTCTACATTTTTTTTTTGTTTTTCGTCGAATTTTGCAAGGCTAACCCCTTGCCGTTTTTTCAGGCGAATAACTCAAAAAAATTCGGTGCTCAAATGTTTTTGTTTTATTAATTAGGAAAGGTTATAACAATTTGAATGAATCAGCGTTTGAATTTGAGTAAAACGTTGCCCGGTTTCGCTGTAATCAAGGACGAAACTTTTGAGCTATTTTCAGCTTCAAATAATCGAAATCCGTGCTTTCCGTCGTAAATTTTCTCTTGTTTGCAACATGAAATTCAAAGCCAATCAATTTCAGGCGAATAATTTTTTTTTGTTTTACATCAAATTTAGCGAGGTTAACCCCTGCCGCTTTTCCAGGCGGTAAAACTCAAAAAAATGTCGGTGCTCAAATGTAAATTTTTTTGATTAATTATGAAAAGTTATAAAGTTTTGAATGAATCAGCGTTTAAATTTGATTAAAACGTTGTGCAGTTTCGCTGTAATCAACGATCAAACTTTTGAGCAATTTTCCGGTTAAAACAAAAATCTGTGCTTTCTAAAGGGTGTCTCAAGCAAGAGCGCCAGATTTAATTTTAAAGAAAAACGCATTTATTTTTGAGTTAAGCAAACATTTTTATTTCAACCACATCAGGCAAATGGCCACCATGTAACCTCTGGCACAGGGTTATTCTTTTGTTGAAATTTTGAATAACGTTTTCGCATAAATGTGGCTGTATTTCACCAATAACGCGCCGTATTTCCTCCTAAGGATGTTCAACTGTTTCAGGCTTATTCGCATACACCTTTTCCTTCACATAGCCCCAAAGAAAAAAATCCATCGGTGTTAGATCGCACGATCATGGTGGCAAATGTTGATCGCAAAATCGAGAAATGACACGGCCTGGAAACTTAGTCTGCAGTAACACCATTGTTTCACGTGCTGTGTGGCAGGTAGGTCGCACCGTCTTGTTACATCCAATTCGGGCCAAAAATTAACAAATTAACACTCCATTAACAGTTAGCGCATTTCCAGCCACATTTTTAAAGAAATACGGCCCAATTACTCGCAGTTACTCGCGGTGGATGCATTGGTTGTTTGAGTTTCACACGAGGATTTTCAGCACCCGAAATCCGACAGTTTTGCTTATTTACGTAACCGTCGAGTTGAAAATGTGCCTCATCTGAAAAATGATTGTCTACGAAAAATCCGCATTAATTTGATGATGTCCCAACACCCAATCAGCAAATTCACGGTGCTGCGCATGATCCCTTGGCTTGATTTCTTGCACCAATTGAACCTTGTAAGCGTACAAATGCAGATCTATTACCAAAATTCGTTGCATAGTGCTTCTGGAAATGTTTAATTCTTGACCACGATGCCGAATGGAAGTTCCTGGATTCTCGGCCACAGATTCCCTTACTGTGGCTATATTTTCGAGTGACCGACAAGGACAACGAACAATGATCTTTTAGTTTCAAATTTGGTAATTAAACGCCTCATTGTCGATTCATTTGGCGCATTATTACGACCGAAAACTTGACTGTTTTCACAAAACTTTCACCATTTTTGTAATGTGTTTTTACAATAACTAAACGTTGTTGGTTTGAAAACTTCTCCATATTTTTTAATTGCGTGGTCTGTCCGTGATAACTGTCAAAATCAGCATACAACTCGTATTAACAAAATTGCGGCAAATTTAAATCCGGTGCTCTTGCTGAGACACCATTTATAACCAATTTGCTCATAATTTCTTCTTCAACAGGACATTCTTACAACGATGATCAAATCCAATGAATTTCAGGCGATTCAAATTTTTCCGATTTTCATTAAATTTAGCATTCTCTCAACAACCGACTTAAACATTATATTTCATCATCCTTAACCATATTATTGCTATATCGCATATTATCGTAATGAATCATGCAAATTTGGAACGATTCGTTAACTAATATTTTCCACTGCTATCGCTTCTAACACTTTGTTAACGTTCTGGTTGAAGCTTTAGTCGGAGTCCATGTTCTAAGGTTTCTGTTCCGAGTTGGGTCTCTGCTTCACATATTAAATCGTTTGCATTAAAATCCGATTTTCTTATATGAGGCCTGACAACTCAGGAAAGCGATGATTTTTATCCTTAGCCTACTGTAAAACTTCCATATTATTATCCATGTCAGAGTACAGATTGCAATAGAGCTTGAGAGTGCATATAGTTTATACTGTAATTGAGTGAGTAGGAGAGGTGTATGAAGAATGGCTTTTGACAGACATTAGCAGAGCATAACAATATGTTATCCTTCATTCGATCTTCCATAAAAGCTCAGCAATTTAGAAAAACATATTACATATTCCTAGTTCTTGTTCTACCTACATAAATAATTTAACAAGCTATGTAGCTTGATAAATTTTCATTATTAAAGAAATCCAAAAAAGGAAAATAAAGTATTACAAGGCCAGAATAATAGGTCAAACTTGCAAAGTTCTTACATATAAAGGTTATGATCTGCAGGAAAATAAATCAAAAATTCTGTTTATTCTTTAGCAGTGAAACCTGCTGAAAATATTGTGCCAACAAAAAAAAATTCTTTGGAAGAAAAGTAAATAAATTATTGTAAGAAACGTTAGGTCAATTAAAGTGTTAATTACCAAAAGAAAACAATTTATGGCAATCTTTCACCCTTAATTTCAAAGGACCACGACCTTTTCTGTTTTGCCATTTTCTATGCGGTTGCCGCTTATATGAAACAAAACATAACGTCGTATATACGTCATTTATTGTTGTTGTTTTGTTTTTCCTGCGTGCTCTGTTTCTTCTCCTTACATTACAAAAATATAATTATACATTTCTCAAGGGTAGTAAAGGGTGTTTGTCTTAGAGGTTCACAATTTTAAATTAGGTAAAATAAAACAAAGCAAAACATTTTGGATATCAGTGAAACTCGCTTTATTGGATAGATAATTTTATGCCATTAATGCTTGAATATGATGCGGTCATGTGGCCGCAACATAATCTGCAGGTCGAATTTTCGATTACTGTTCGCAGCAATTGCGGCCGTATCTCGCTAATAACTCGTCGAATGTTGTGTTCCAAGTGTTCAATCGTCTGTTCTTTATCGGCGTAGATAAGTGACTTAATATATCCCAAAAGAAAATAATCTAATGGAGTTAGATCACACGATCTCGGTGGCCAATTAACAGGACCATTACGTGAAATTAGTCCACCGTCCTGTTAGCACCACATATCAGCAAGATTTATGCCAGCCAATTTACAAAAAAGATAAAAATTATGTTTCCATACCGTTAATCGTTGACTGTAATATTCCGCCCATAATCGTTTTTGAAGACATATGGATCAATAATTCCGCCGGCTCATAAAGCGCACCAAACAGTGATTTTCTCTATAGGTGTAATGGTGTTTCGGCAAAGACTTGTGGATTATTTTCACTCCAAATTCGACAATTCTGTCTATTAACGTACCCATTCAACCAAAAGAGCTTCATCGCTGAACAAATCATACAGTGGATGGGAACAACTCCAGTCGCTGAGAACGATGCCGAATTGATTGGTTTTGATGGACGATTATGATGGCCATAAAATGGACGTAATGCATACCATGAGTTTGGCGAACATAACCAATATTTTGATAAAAAATTTCAACAATTTGCAAGCGTGAGTCTATTCATTATTAAATCAAACTAATGACAAAGCAAATGTTAGCAACTTAAAGATGTGAACCTCTAAAAAAAACACCCTTTATAATCATCGTCATTATTTATTAATAACAGTTTGATTGTACATTTTGTTGCTATATTATGAGCGTGATATAGAGCAATTGAATTTATAGAATTTTTATTTAATTTCTGATTTTCGAGCTATAGGTATTTCTAGACATTTGATTTTGTAAATTCGATAAGAAAATAATTTCTTATTATAAGAAGTACGGACAAGAATGGCCAACAAATTAAACAACAACGTACAGTGTATCGAACTTAGCATCGGATAACAAATGTAATTTTGATTGATTGATTAGAATGTACGGCCAAGACTAAGCAGGGATCCGGATGCGCCGGGCCTACCGCACACCCCTTCTACATATAACAAGATGGAGGGATAGGAAAGGTTATTCGATATAATAGGTTTGACTCGGTTACAGATACCTAAGTAGTCAATAGTTAGTAAAGCACAAGACGGCACAATAATTTATGTTTTCTGGATATAAATAATCAGCAATCACGATCCTAGAAAATTTTTAATTGGTAAATTTCCTGAAACAAAACTTCATTATTATGAGTGATTAACCATTTCCACCACCAATAAAATTGACAACCAGCGATAACTATTTATCCAACTTAGAACAAGCTAACCAAAACCTTTACCAATTTACAGTGTCCCGAAGAACCAAGTAAATAATTTAATTAAAGGCCATGAACCCCGAAAATACAAAAACTATCTACGTACAGCAATATTTGTCTGCATTTAAATTTTATTCTGTAGTCTCCAAGCCCTCTATAGTTTCAAAAATTCAAACATCCGCTGAAATATCAAATTTATTAGCAAACCCGGTTATAGCATTAAAAGATTTAATTATAGAATTAAAATTTAATTTAAACAGGAATCGGGCAACACCACTGTTATGTAACTTTCTAAAATTTCCCTTCTCCGATACTTCAATTTTCCAGCATCGGATAACAAATGTAATAACAAATAAAGCGGGAAATTAGTATCTGTTATTGTAAGTATGAGTACGCCAGTATTTTCGACAGCAACCTAACCACTAACCTTGAATTGAAAAATTTCTACAACTAATGATCATATCGACTCATCTACGTTTGTACCACCAATTTAAGGATTAGCGCGTGTTTATTTTGGATTGGTTATTATTTATAAGCCTAACAAAAAATTATAAAATTTTTTGGAATATAATTACTCCTTAGGTTCTAGTTTGTTCCTAATGCTTTAATCTTTGCAATCTGATCTGGGGATGACGCACGCCCAAATTTTTAGCGATTCGCTTTTCACGTCTTATCTTATGCAGTTGCCAATCAAATCGAGAACGTACGGCTAAAGGTTCGGTTTAGATAGAACCGTCTGCACATTACATAGCTCCATACCAGCCTGTAGTACTGTCATGGAAGATGGATCAGCATCATAATTTCTCCACTCGGCGATTGTATTTGCATTCAATTGCATCACCAACCGTAATAAGATGAAGAAAAATCCCTTTTGCATGCTGTCGTTTGGTCAGCAATTTTTCTTATTTTGAGGGCGACTAACTTATCGTTACAGACGACATTGTAAAAAATTAGCACATTACGTACAAAATACAAAATAAGCTGGGTTTTCGTCTCCATTTTTTTGTCCTTGGTGTACGGTGGGTTTTCTTCCCCATTATTCATAGTTCAATATAATTCAAATTCCTTTATTTCGGAATGCCAATGGCCAATAAAGTCCGTAAGGCAAATTTTTAAAAGCTCAGAGAAACATAATCAATGCTCACTTACCGGTTTCGTAGTTCAGCAGACAAACCGTAGCACAGCAGAAAGTATTTCACGGCAATAATTATGTGAACCACTGAAAGAAGACAGCAAACAGCAGCAGTAATTCCTAACAGTTTCCCCCAATAATTTATATCCATCAGTAGGTTTTTATCTGAGTAATCTCACCAGGAAATGCCTTTATTGGTAATTTGCATACATTATTTGATTGGCTGTTCAATTATTATTGCTGTACGTACCATCTTAATATCCATAACTTGCACTAGATCTCGATGCAGTAGTTGTATTAATGACAACTTCATTTTCAGGTAGATCGACCAATTCTCTGCTAATCAAGAAACGATCTGGTGTTAATAGATTGATTCCTTCAATAACCAACAAAAAATAAAAACTGGTTTGCTATCGAGGGCCTATATTCAACAATTTGCCAATTCTCACGACTTAGCTGCAACCATCGCGAAAACGTCCACTTTAACTTGTGCTCTATGATTTCATTCAAATAAATCCACCACGACGAACGTGACAGACTTGATGATAACCAGTCAAGAACTATTTTGGAGTCGGACCATAATACGATCTGTTCAATATTCACTTCTACAATGATTGTTGCAATATTTAGTAACTAAATCTGCTTGTAGTTCAAATGGCGATAACCTCATTTCGTGTGAACCAATAATTTTTATAGTAAGTTAGCATCAAATGTAAACTTATCCGATCACGGACTCCAAATTAGGCCCAGAATTGTACGGTGCTCATCATCCTGTGCAATCGGTTTAAGTTCATCTAAACATTCCTTCCGAATTCTGAATTATTTAATTTCAACTTTCTTAGATTGAATCTATCTATGATCTCTTACTCGATACTTCCATAACTGACCTAGTAACTAAAGATGCCTACGGCACGGTCCCATATATCACGGTTTGCATTGTATATGTCCTTGGTGCTGATCAATCCACACTATTCGATACATTTTTTCAATATCTCTCGTTAATGAAAATTTAGATTCTCAAATTCTTAGCAGAATTTTAATAAGCGGAGACTACAACTTTGAACCAAGAAAAATATCATTCTATGAAAACCCATTTCGGTCCTTTGATGATGCATCAAAGACTACCCTTAACTTCGTTGTAGTACCGTCTTGATGGGCGCCATGTTTGATGTTTCTCTCAGTTTATCCATAAACTTGTCATCATCAGCAACACTTGTTGTTTGTTTGTGTAGATCCTCAAATTCTTGGACCTCGAGTGTAAACTTGGTTACATGGAGAATGTAACGGCTCTCGACTTGCCAACACATTGGTAATGTTCGATCAATATTTAAAGTCGTGATACAACATGGCAATGCCTTAAAATTACTGCTGCGCTGGTATTTCCGTTACATGCGATAATCCAAACATGTTTCGTATTAATAGCGCTCGAGTTGAACTTAGGATCTATTATCGATATTTGAGTTTGATATGGCCCAACCATATTCGATAATTTTAAATTCACTGCTACCAGCTGGTTGTGCATACATTGGTTTGTGTAGTAGTAGTAGTAGTAGTAATATTTGAGCACAAATTTTAAGAACGAAGCGTGCTTCAGAGACAATATCTAGAATGGCACGACGTTGCACAAGACCCCAGTTCGCCACGCCACACGTACAATAACGGTTGGTTACACTTCGTTCAACCTCATCCTTACAAATACCATCACCATTGTCCTCCTCGATATCGATTTAAATCGTCGCGAGGTACGGACGTAAAATCGATGAGTGCTGATAAAATAAATAAAAATTAGAAGTGCATTGCCTTCAAAATAATTTTTTGCTCAGTGTGTTAAATTACTAGTGAAAATTCAATTAAAAAAAAGACTTTAAGTGCAGAATGTGCGGAATGTGGCAATGGATTTATTTTCTCCAAACAAAATAGAACAACAACCATCGCAATCCGTCACATATTTAAGTGCAATAAATCGTGCTAATTATTTAGTGCCATCGACCTCTGGCATAAATAAATTCAAAAAAGTGTAAGCGGTTCACAAACATTAAAAAGTGTTACAACATCAAATATTGTGGTAGGTAGCGATATTGTACCAAGCGACATCGTTATAATGGTAACGTAAACGTAAACGTAAACGTAATCCCAAGTCTCCAGTACAAACTGGTACAAAACCTCTAAAACTAGGAGCACGGATAACCACTGGTAACAGTTTAAAACCTTTGTGTGGAATTAAAATAATAACGAGCAGGAAACTCGAGAAGAGGCGAGAGCATTAAAAGAGCGACTACCTCAATATATCTTCGAAAAGCGCCGTCTTAACAATTTGTGGCTGATCTTAAAAAAGTAACAGATGGAAAGTTTTTCATTGCTCCAATTAACCAAGGCTATATCCGTGAAACCAGAATTCAAGCCTTGAGCATCGACGCATATCGCAGAATGGTTGTCATCTTAGAAGCAGCTAATAAATACTTGTACACATACAGATTGAAAAGTTCGAGAGGACTAACAGTAGTAATTAAAGGAATCGAGTCATCTGTATCACAAGAGGTACGTGAGGAACTCACTGAAAAGGGCTTCAATATAAGAAGTGTTATCAACATCATTTTCGCGACAAAATTCCTCAACCAATGTTCATAGCTCTGGAACCTGAAGCAGCAAAAACCAAAGGGACACACGAAATCTTTTTACATGAGGTATCTGCTGTATAGAAGAAGGGTGGTAATGGAAGAGCCACACAAACGTAAGCCAGTCTTACAATACACCATTTGCCAGGAATTTGGGCATTCTCGAAACTATTGCAAACTGCCAGCTGTTTGCGTGATATGCGGCAACATGCACAAAACTACCGGGTGTGATATAGACAAAACCAAACCTGAAGTAAAAAAGTGCTGCAACTGTGGGGAAAACCATACCGCATATTACAGAGGATGCATTGTTTATAAGGAGTTAAGAAGAAAAATGACACCAAGGCAACGAATTGAGCAATGAGATATCAATCAAATACATAAACGCTCAAACAAAGAGAAAATTATGTCTGCAACCATTAATACAGAAACATCATACTCATACTCCCTCAACGAAACAATCATCTAATTTATGCAAATTAAAGAAACAAATATGGGACTCATGCGGCAAAAAATTACTACCCTGATGCAACTGTCAACGAACAATTAAAATATAAGATGATTGAACTTAAATTAGCCTTATGGAATGCCAATGGGCTAGCCCAACATAAATTAGAAGTACAGCATTTTCTTAATGAACACAAAAAATTTATGATACCCAGCACCCTAACGAAAAACCTCGTGGGGGATCAGTAATTATTGTTAGAGATTGAATAAGACACCATGAACTGGAAAAATATCGCGAGGAATATATACAGGCAACTAGCATCTGCTTAGAAGAATGATCCGGCACATGCACCATATCTGCAGCTTGCAAGCAACAATTTGCAAATTATTTCAAAACCTTGAGAAATAAATCAATTGCAGGAGAAGATTTTAACTCCAAACACATCCAATGGGGCTCTCGATTAACATCACCAAAAAGCAAGCAGCTGTGGGAATGAAAACTAGATCATATTTCTGGCGGCAGACCAACATATTGGCCAACCGATAGACGAACAATTTCCGATTTAATCGAGTTCTGTGTAACAAAGAGTATTGCTAGAACTTATGCTACGGCCAAAACATGATATACGAACTATCATCTGACCACTCCCGGTTTTAATAGCATTAAGCACACAAATTTAAAATTCAGCATCAAACATTTTTTTGACGAACCGACACACTAATTGGTCTCAATTCAAATTTGCAGTAACAAGAGAGTGCTCATTAAGCATCAGACTCAAAACGAAATTTGAGATTGGTGGAACAGTACAACACCTAACGAAGATATTAGAGCAAGCATGATGGATGCTACATGCAACAGCGTTACGAAAGTGAAAATGCACCAAGCGTCATAGCGTACATAGATCACCTGGACTTAAATCAAAATTAAATAAAGCTATCAAAAACTTGAAAGTAGGACAAACAAAAGAACATGACGAAAGGATTCAATTTTATGTAAGTAAACTTACAGCATAAGAAACAACAGATTACTCACTGTGGAAAGCCACAAAAAATCTGAAATGGCCTACGCAATCATGTCCTCCAATTCGCCTTCCCGATGGAAACTGGGCATGAAGCGATGCAGAAAAAGCAAATGTATTCGCCCAACATTTAGTTAAAATATTAACTCTGAACAAAAATAATGTATACTCCGAATTGCTGCCTACAGAAGTTGATCAGAATTTCAACCATATTATTAGTGGTAAAATGCTTTTAGAACTTCTAGATATATGTATCAAATTAATAACCTACATTTTCAATGCAGTAATGAAAACTGGGTATTTACCTGAAACTTGGAAAATTTCACATATCATAATGATACATAAAATTTGTTATAGATCTTTGAAAAAATGCTTATTAAAAAGCTTAAACCAATTCTGCAAGAGCAAAGTATTATACCGGATCACCAGTTTGGAGTTAGAGAAAATCATGGAACCATAGAACAGCAGCATTTTTAGACATCGTCCAAGCTTTCGATAAGTTATGGCATGCAGGCCTTGTACATAAAATAAAGGCCCAGCTACCATCAAATTATCATGCGATCATTAAAAATTACCTGCTAAACCGGAAATTCTTGGTGAAATATAATACGTGCAGGGTGAAATATAATAAGGCAGTGTACTGGGTCCAGTGTTGTATCTAATTAACACAGCGGACTTTCCTACTTCAAATTATATAACAGACATTTGCTGATGATCCAGCATTATTAGCGACACATGAAAACCCACAAATAGCATCAAGAGTCCTGCAAGAACACTTAGAATAAGTGGCTTTCAAAATGGAGAATAAAAGCAAACGAGCAGAAATCAGCACACATTATCTTCACTCTCCGTAAACAATCCTGCCCTCCGGTGATGTTAAATAACATCAATCTACCCCAATGCGAAAAAATTATATACCTAGGTCTACATCTAGATAGAAGATTGACATGGAAGAAGCATATCGAAACAAAGCGACAACAAATCAATATCAAAAGTGCACACGAAGAATGTTAAACGCACCTTGGTACATACACAACACAAACATACACCTTGATCTCAACATCGAAACAGTGGCAGATACAATACAGCAGTACAGCAGAAACTACCAAACTAAGTTAGAACAACATCCCAACACATTAGCTCGGGATATATTATGGAGGCCTAGATATCAGCGGCTTAGAAGAAAAGATCCCTTAGGTCTAGCTAACTAATTCATATAAACAACAAGCCAAGTAGTGCTAACATAAGAAATAACATGGGTTAAGACTTATCATTTTTTCTCGTTTAATTAGCTTGTGATATTTGAAAACAACTTGTGAGTTTCCCAAGAAAGAAAAAAAACCATTGTCCCCCTTTTGACACGTATTGCATCCGTAACGAGATTTGTACTTATAAACTCCATGGCCTACACGTAAACAATCGAAACAACTTCTAATTTGTTTGGCGTTCTTCATTTCTTCCTTTGCTATCATATCTATAGACATTTTACATTCGTGCATATACATTAAGCATGCGATGATTCCTGCTGACATAATTGGCTTGGCGCCATTGTTGCTAGTGCACATACTACTTGAGATTTCGACGTTAATTGGTTTCGGCTTATCCCAAGCGTTCTAAACTATCCGCTCTTCTTCAAGAACAGAAATTCGAAAAATTTGCTAACCACTTTAAATTCGACATTCACGTTTTTTGCGACCGCACAATACTCGTAACTCGTTATCAAATTTGTTAATCAATAGATGGATAAGCCGGATCCTGTTGATTTGCTTCTTCACTAATTGTATTTAATCCCCGTATGACAGCGTCGTATTTTTCAAGTTTCAAAATTAGTAGCGGATTTTCCGATGGTATCTTTTTGAGGTCTGTTCATCGCATCTTCATAATTTGTATTTGTGAGGGACGTGTGCTGGACTAGTAATGCTGCATCATCTTTAAGACAACATTTTGGATAGTGTTCTTGTCTCTGACAAGGATGACTTTATGCCACTCAACATACCGTCCAGAAAATTAAGGTAAGTTTATCTTTGGTAGTTTAATGTTTAACGAATTCGCATTGGTGGTTTCACGATTTTTGTTTCGATTATCTGGTGTACTTGGGAAATCATTAACTTTTGATAATTCTTCTACAGCTTCCTAGTAAAGATCTTCTGCTTCATGCAGTTTCGATGGCTTCATGGCGCATGATGACGTCTGACCTCTAGTTCTTATACAGTTATGTGAACATCGTCAATTGAAGCAGTAGCAAAATCTTTAATTCTCACAATTGACAGTGATATAGACTCAAGTGATCTTTTAATAGACTCCATCCTTCAGCCAGCTTGTGTCCAACTTCACTTTAACATTTGATATAATTATCAAAATTTTGCATCCTCAATATCCATCCGGCTCGAAGAAGCATGTTTCAACAACTCAGACAAACATAAATAACGTTCACTTGTCGGTTCAGTAGTTCGTGTTCAACTGATAAACCGTAGCGCAGCATAAATTATTTCACGGCCATAATTTTGTGATCCACAGAATGACGACAGCAACCAACAACAGTATTGCACAACTGCAGCAGTAATTCCAAACACAACCCTGGAATTAGTTCCACAACATCTTTTATACCAAGAAGATTACCGACATATCTTTAAAATTTTGCAAAACTTAATTTTGGAAATTGTTTTTCTCAGTTTACCGTTGACTGTAACATTCTGCCCATCATCGTTTTTGAAGACATGTGGACCAATGATTCCGCTGGCTCATAAAGTGCACCAAACAGTGATTTTTTCTGGATGTAATGGTGTTTCGGCAAAGGCTTGTGGATTATCTACACTCCAAATCTGACGAGTCCATTTATTAACGTACCCATTCAACCGAAAGTGAGCTTCATCGCTGAACAAAATTTTGTTTGGAAAATCAACATCAATATCAATTTGTGCTTCAGCCCATTGGCCGAATTGGAGCCGTGTGCGATGATCGGAAGGCTTTAATTCATGCACGAGTTGAATTTTGTAAGCACATAAACCAAAATCCTTAGATAAAATATTTCATAAAGTGGATGGACACATCTCCAGTTGATGAGAACGACGTCGAATTGATTGATTTGTCGAATTGATTGACGGTTGTGATACCCAATCCCTTCGTAGGAGTGAAGAAGAATAGCTAATTAGTCAATCAAAACTATGCAATGGTACAAACAAAAGGAAATAATACCTCAGGTGGTACACCAATATCAACATTGGTAAATCCACTCTCTATGGAGACTGGCCCTATGGATTCTGGGGAGGGCCATCTATTGCATTATCAGGGAACATCAAATCCGTTCCAGAGAAGACCAAATTTACAAAGATTACCGATAAAGAAAAATAGAAGCAACTCGGTAGCTGGCCAAGCTGATACTTTTTCTAACGCTATACCTAGACAAACATTACACGAAATAAGTGATGCCACCGGAAATTTTACTTTGCAAATAGCCGAATCTAGTAAAACAACTATTGACCTAGGAAAGGAGAATATGAATCTCTTGGCGAGGCTAGAGCATATGGAGCAATTATTTGCCAAGCTAAGCGAAGAAATTGAGTATCTAAAGCAAGAAAATGAAACCTAAAAATGAATCGGGGTTCAAAAGAAGATTGCGATATAGGAAGCATTGAACCAGACAACCTCATCTATTCCACTGATGAAGATGAATTACAAAGAGAGACGGACTGGATCCTAAAGAAGAAAAAACAGTTCAGGAAGAGTAAGAAAAGAAAAACTGAATCGTCACTTGAGGCTGAGCAATTAATTGGTAGGGGACAATCTAGTCCAGATTCAAAAGATGTTCTACCCAAAGCCAATCAACCAAAAGATAGTAAATCTACCAAGAACATTACACCAAATTTGGTGCAACCGAAAGAAAAATTACCCCCACCAGATACTTATAGAACCTTATCTATGGAATTGAATGCTGCGAAGTATCAGTGGTTCACTTACGAGACCAAACAGACTCGACCTATATGGCAAGAGGTTTGCATCACACTTGCTCAAGCAAAGAAATAATGGAAGACTTGCAAAGTTGGGAGACAAACTAAAGGTCTTAAAATACTAGATGCTGTGAATAATAATATTAAAAAGAGATAACAGAAATTCAGGAAGAAAATCAAATTATCAGTAAAAAGGGACTCCCTCTTTTTATGCTAGTATTTGACAACAAAGAGAATGCTCAAAACATCTATGAAATAAAAGGAATTCTTCACATGAAGGTGAAAATTGGACCAATGAGGAGAACCACAACACGCATACCTCAATGCAAGAAATAACAGGCATTTAATCACACCCAAAGATGTGTAAAATGCTCAGGTAATCATTTTACCCATGCGTGTACAATAGGTAGATGTGCCAGCAAAGTGTACAAATTGTAAGGGCCAACATCGGCTAATTATCGAGGCTGTGAGGCTGCTAAACAACTACAAAAATTAAGAGATAAAACAAGAAATCAACAGCAAAATCACTAAAATCGAAGGGTTGAAATATCAAATCAGATGGATCGAAACCCACAACCAAGCAATACTGGGCAAATAAGTTCATTTGCGCAGGTAGTGAAAAGATTGGGTTCAACCAAACAGATGGGCTCTGAAAGTAACCAAACTATGGAAAATATTATGAACAGCATTGCAGCTATTACAAAGCGGCTAGATGACCAAAGTAATCTGAACAACATGATACTTGATCAACTGAAGAAAATGCAACTCCCTCAACGCAATCCAACAAAAAATGTTAAGTAAGAACACAACTTTCAAAATAGCAATCTGGAATGCGAATGGCATTATGCAACATATTCCAGAAATAAAAAATCGACATTTTCTTAATATCTGAAAGCCATCTAGTTAAATCGTCGTTTGTTAAAATACGGAGTTATAACTTATATCATTCTCATTCATCCAACGGAAAGAGCAAGAGGTGGTTCGGCATTGCTTATAAAAGAAAATATAAAACACCATTTAGAATCAAATATCGACTGTAGGGATCCAAATTAAACACAGACAGTTTACTGTCTCTGCAATATATTGTCCTCCCCGGCATAACTTGAAAAGGGAGGACTACCTTAAAATATTTAAATCACTTGGACGTGATTTTATTATTGGAGGTGACTTTAATGCGAAAAATACCTATTGGGGATCTAGATCTACGACGTCAAAAGGTAAAGAATTGCTTCAAGCAGGGCGGACATCAAAATGTGAATTTTACTCTGGTGGTTCCCCAACATACTGGCCCAGTGACGGAACAAAAATATCTGACCTAATAGACTTTTATGTAGCAAGAGGTATATCCCAGAACTACGTTCACATTGAAGACAGTAATTCTCTAGTATCGGATCATTCCCCGGTTATCATGACAGTCAGTGAAATGGTAGTTCAAAGGGAGAGTGCCTCCAGATTAACAAATTCAAAAACAAACTGGGATCTCTTTCGTGAAGTGATAGAGGAAAAAATCAATCTTCAGGTGCCGATAAGAAATCCCCTCAAATCTCTTGTTAAAGAAGTTAAAAATGCATCAATCGACATATCTAGTTAGCCTAACCGATGAAAAAAAATTCTGATTATTCTCTGTGAAAGGCGTCAAAGGGACTCAAAAGAGCCAACATGCAAGTGCCTCCACTTAAAAAGGAGGATGGAACCTGGGAAAGAGGTCCTAAAGAGAAGGCTGATCTGTTTGCGGAGTATCTCGAGGATACCTTCCAACGACTACCAGGGCAAGCGGCCAATTAAGGCTCTACCAGGTAAAGGATTTCGTAAGCTATTACACATAATCAATGCAAGTTTTCGGTTTAAATATGTTCCGTGGCAATGGAAAGTAGCAGAAGTAATCATGATAGCAAAACCTAATAAACCACCTACCGATAAAAAATCATACAGGCCAATTTCATTGCTGCCAATTATGTCAAAACTCTTTGAAAAATTATTACTAAAAAGACTTAAACCAATAATTGAGGACCGACCACTAATTCCTTTACATCAATTTGGATTCAGGGAAAAGCACTCCACAATTGAACAGATGCGTAGAATCA
Organism: Nephrotoma guestfalica; assembly: GCA_963691935.1. Lineage (NCBI taxonomy): Eukaryota > Metazoa > Arthropoda > Insecta > Diptera > Tipulidae > Nephrotoma > Nephrotoma guestfalica. The sequence goes on along the minus strand of OY829914.1, from coordinate 196,636,486 downwards.
CCAACGTTATTGAAAGAACGTTAGAACGCAAAAAAGTATGCTCCAGCGTATTTCTGGACGTCGCCCAAGCATTCATTAAAGTTTGGCACAGTGGACCGGAATTCAAGCTGCACAGAGATCTGCTGAGGCAATTCTATGCCATACTAAGATCTTATTTATCCAATAGACATTTTCGTGTGAAATATGAGGATGAATACTCCAAACTAAAGAAAATCTCTGCCGGTGTCCCACAGGGGAGTGTCTTAGGACCAATCCTGTATTTATTATATACGAGGAATATTCCAACAACAGATTGATCCAACAACTACTTCCAACAACAAGTTGATTTGTAATTTGTTTAGAATTATACAATTATCAATCAAATGTCTGTCTAACGAATACTAGAGACATCTATATACGAGTACTCAGTAATTTAGTTGAAAGAAAAATTGGGATCAGACACACGGTGAACTCAAATAATAACTTATATAGTAAATTAAGTTTCTTTAGCATAACTTTTCTCATTTAAGAGAGAGTTGTAATTTAGTGATATACGAGTAACGATAAATAATACAGTTCAAAATTAAGCAAGAGATTTGCGTAACGTGAACGTTGAGGGCTAACTAACTCTTCGATGATCATTTAGCTCCTAGTAAAGTAATATAAAACCATATAAAAGTTTGCAATTTGGTTATAGTGCTGTTACACTGCCAAATTGTCGCGACACTAACAATACAATTTATATTACAAATTTAAATCATGAGAGACATTTAGTCGCTGTGACACTTGTACTCGTATATTGATCCAGCTGAACAATACAAGTGGATTTTATAATGCACAACCAATTATAAATTTGTTTTGTTACATTTCATCGTTGGCACTCTGTAATTAATCATAAACCTTAATTTGCTTCATGCAATACAATATAAATTATATTGTTGAAAATTGTAATCACATAGTTTACTGATTTTTTTATGTGTTTGTAAAATAATTTAATCAATTGTTGTTGCATGCAATAAATTATACAGTAAAATAATTCTTTTTCATTTCCATTTCCTGAATTGTAATGTGACGTCCTTATCATATACCAATACTTAGTACCCCACCATTGACGTGGGGATAGAACCACCTTTTCAAAGTTCTGTATAATGAAGACAAACTTGAATTAGCACTCTAATAAGGTTTATTGGTATAATCGTTGATTGGTTATATGGAGATTTCTGCAGCTACGTTTAGTTAAAGTCACTAATTGTTGAGTGTTATATACCGGTTTATATTACCTACACTTTGACTCCAGTAAGAAGCCGGTCTGAATTATATTGTGTAGGAGTTTTCATACATCGCTTTTATTCCAATTCAATTTCTAAAAAATGAAAACGTCTTCGACGAAACTGACAGTGTTCAATTTAAATATAGTTAAAGTCAGTAGCACAAGTAGCAAGTACCAGTGGAGCGAATAATAGAGTGTTAGCGAATACTGTTCGTTCGCATACAATTTAGTTTAACACATGAAAAGGATAAAATTAATCTTCATTCCACTTGCACTGTGGAATAATACATTTCTTAGTTATAATGGTAAATTTATAGAAGCAAAGAGCTATGTAGCGAAGAGAACGATGACCAAGTTACTCACGTACGTACGAGAAAATATGAACCTTACTAGAACGTGTACAGAAACTTTTAAATCAATTTCATATTATTGAGAAGGAGGTATGCAGCGCTTACCGGAAATCAGTATCCAAAATTCGCAGGTAATTGTATCGTGGCGATCGCTCTTTGACATTTATAGTTCCATGGTTCAGGAATGACCGATGACAGGAAGCGCCATATAGTCAATAATTACATAAAAAACTGGCAATGGAGCATTCACTTACAACACTAGAAAATAAACGGATGCACTGGATGAATTAATTAGGGGGCCCAACGCGCTGGGCCCAAATGTTGAAACATGAGATCCGTGGCTAATTTATAGAGCTTTAAATAAAATGCAAAACAAGACCAAATCTATTTGGCCCCAGGAGATATCGAAAAAGGTTTTTGTCGATGGAGGTGTTGTTCGCATTTCCGGGAAAAATAATAAGATCACTCCAAGCCAACCAATCACACAAGCATATCCAGTTGAAACAACAATAGAGTCAACATGTCCAGTATGCAAATAGCATGACATCGCACATCAGATGTTTCATCTGTATATGAATGGAGGTCACAGAGTGCAGAACTGTAGATCCAACACTAGAAGCAACAATGCAACAACAAACACCACACATCGCATGGGCCATCTAATGAAGCAATTACAACAGAAAACGATCCACCAGTAAGCTCAAGAATTCATGTAGCTGGTATTGGAGCAAAAAAAAGACAAGAGCTGAAGCTGAAGGTTAGGTTAGGTGAGGTTTCAGTGCTTGCTATCGCACACTTAGACCAGTTTTGGCCCATTGTGATACCACAGGATGCGACATCATTAAACTCCCTTTAAACCCATCTAGTGTTATTCACATAGCGTAAGAGATCTCGCACATTACAGCTTTCGAACATTACATGTTTTCTGTCAGCAAGCGCAGGACATGAGCAAAAGAAGTGAACAAGAGTCTCCTCCTCCCCTCGTTCTTGCAGCTTCTGCATAAGTCATTTCCCAGATCCAGCCTTCTCGCGAGATCTCCTATTTTTACAATTTTACCTAAATTACGCTTCCTTATTGTGATCAAGATTTTGAATCGCTTCAAGCTCAGCTCAGGCCATACTTACTTCGCTACCCTGCCAGTCGGACTGACGAGCCACTTAGCATTTGCCAAGGAAACTGCTTTCCTATGACTAGCTGCTTTCAGCCCAGACATAGGCCTTGCTACACATTCTCTCCCTGGTTCCAGTTGGAGAGTCGTACTGTACCTAGCTAATTCGTCAGCCCTGCAATTTTCCTCAACGTCAGAGTGGCCTGGAACCCAGACCAACTGGTTATTGAATTCTTCACTCATCTCGTTAAGAGATGTGTAACAATCCAACGCCGCCCTTGCAGCCAGTGAAAGTGAATCCAGTGAGAGAATGGCCGCCCGACTGTCCACACAGATAATGATATCAGTCAACGATATTACACTGTGCTTCAACCAGTTCATGACCTCTTCAATCGCTATAACATCAGTCTGGTACACGCTGCAGTAATCAGGTAGACGAAAAGATAAACTTACATTTAATTTACCACAGAACACACCAGCTTCCACTCTATCATCGAGCTTGCAGCCGTCGGTGAAGAATTTAACTCTCCCGGTTTCTATAATGAGATCATTCTTTCAATCCTCCTTAGAGGGGAGAATCACTTTGAAATGCTTGCTAAAGCACAAAAGAGGTGTTATATAATTTAAACGCACCAGGCTATCCCTCACAGAGTTGGCTATACTTAAGTACCCTTTTTGCAGGCACTTCCACCCCGAAATCGCTGATAACCGGGCGGTCGCATTTAATGCCATTTGCTTACCGATAATATCCAACGGAAGAAGGTACAGCATAACCTCCAAGGTACTAGTGGTGGTTTTCAACGCCTCACTATTGAGCAAGCAGGCTGCTCTCTGCACCTTCGCCATCATTTTCCAGTATAATAATTTCTCCAGAACTGGCCACCATACACTCACACCATACAGTAGTACGGGCCTTGCCACTGCCGTGTAAAGCCAGTGCACCAGCTCCGGTGTCGAATCCCCATTCCATGCCATGGCAAGAATAGAGTGCCACAGTGGCCTTCTTCACTTTTTCAGTCGTGTTTGGTTTCCAACTGAGCTTACTGTCGAGAAGAATCCCCAGGAATGTCGCGCTATTTGTAAGGAACAGCATAGTACCATTTAAACTTGGTGGGACCATTACCGGAAGTTTATATCTCCTATAAAAAACCAGCTCTGGTTTAGATGGGTTAATCTCCAATCAACAACTTCTGACCCACTCCGCAGTGATTGATAATATATCTCTGATTGTACATAGGTGCTTCCTCGAGACGGCTATCGCTACGTCATCGGCATGAGCAACCACGCATATTCCTTCCCCCTCCAGTTCCAATAGTAGTCCATTGATTACTACATTACGAAGAAGGGGAGAGAAGACACCTCCATGGGGTGTTCCCCGAACAACCCGCCTTCTAACGGATACTTTTCCATCTCCGCTATAACCCTTCTGTTACCTAGCAGGTGATTAATTAGCCTGGTTACAGGGTATTCAATCTTAAGTGGTAACAATCCTTCCCTAATTGCCTGCACCTTCACTTGCAAACGCTACTAACGAGTATTCTTGAAAATCTAGCAACTTCTCAATTTTCCGAACCAAGTTATGTTACGCCGTGTCCACGGACCTACCCTTTTCGTACGCATGTTGAGACTGTGCCCAGCTCTCGAACGAATATGAACATCCAGCAACCTTTCCATGGTGTTCAGCAGAAAAAATGACAGAGATATTGGTCTTAGGTCCTAAGGGTTGCTGTGCGAGCTTCTACCCACCTTTAGGATGAAGATCACCCTAGCCTCCCTCCATTTCTTCGGGATGTACCCCAGATTCAGACAACTTTTGAAGATAACCTGCAGTCAAGGAACACTACTCGGGAGGTGAGTTTCCATCAAAAGATCAAGAGTCTCTTCACTAGAAATCGTCCATTCGCCATCCGGGTTTTCCAAATAGCCTGGAACAGCTGGACTAGTATAGATAATGTTTCTTAAGCGCGAGGTTTCCGAGACCCCTTCCATTCTACAGAGGAGGCTCCACAACCTCCATTGTGTCTTTCTTGTTTTCCTTTTTGTATATTCTGAGGCATTCCTTATAGAAGTCTCAGTCTTGACTTTCTCTTGATCTTTACGCTCTATTGAAAGCAGACCCACTGGCTTTTCGGCACTCTGCAAGTGCCGAGGTCCACCGAACAGATTTTCGCTTTCCTCTTAGCTTTCTTCGTAGAGGTATTGCAAGCCGTATTAAGAGTGTCCACCATTGAATCCAGATCACTACCCGTGTCGGGGAGCGGTGGGACTCTGGATGAAATCTTGCCCTCCAATACCTCCCTTTATACGCGCCATACTGTCCTCCGGGGACTTTTGAACACGCACTGATTTATAATTTGGAGATTGAGCTTTAACGTTAGATACCGATGGTCATAGAAGGAATCCGCTTTGGCCACCCTCCATTCCCTGATCATAGGTGAAATAAAATCGGAGACCAGAGTAACATCCAGAACCTCCTGTCTATTGCTAATAATAAAGCACGCACAGATGGCATTATGCACATTCGAAACTCCCAACTTCCTCTTATCCGCATCCCAAACCACTGTCGCCAGTAAATTTGGCAGCACTCGCTTCTCCCGGTCCATTTATGCGGCTGCAAGCCAGAGTCTCCCCCCCATCCGTCTCTTTACATACCGCAGTTATGTCCCCATTACAGTATACAGCGGAAGTAGAAACACATTTATATTATTCTTCACCAGTATACATGATCTGCTCTTTTCCGTCCCACAAGCATAAAAAAGGTTGTACCCTTCGCTCGCAGACCACAGATCTTGTCGTTTTTCAACCAAGATTCTTCGATCAGAACTATCTCTTCCCCTGACTTAGCAAGTCTGAGAAGTAGCGCCGTCGAGCAGCCTTGGAGTTATGTAGATTTATTTGCACAAACCTGATCATTGGTCACAGTATTTACTCACCTTATCGCGACAGCCGTGCTACATCGGTTAATTGAACCCGACGGTATCCTCCGTCTAACTCCCTCCACAGTCCGTAAATCTAAGGAGGTCTACATCTCCCCTCTCAGAGTCCGATGTGTCCCCCTCCCTCTATGCCTAGAGATAGTCGATCTCTAAGATCCCTAGTTAGCCCCTCACTTGGGTTCGCCACTAGATGCGATGTTATACCTGAAGCTGAAACTAGCCTTGGTCAATATCAAAGATGCTAACGGCTGCTGTCAAACTTATAGAGTGCTTTTAGATTCGGCTGATATTATCGGGTGAAACCGGAGGATCCGTAGAGCTGAAAATCGCATCTGCTGATCACGCACATACACTTTAAAAACACAAGCTTCCATTATTTCAGAGATGTCTGGTTTATCAAACGAATTCAAATTATTAGCAAAGGATCTTAACATCCTAAATTAATTACGGCTTGCTGACCCCAATTTCATCATAGGACACCTTTTTCCAAGCATTGGAAGCCTGGATAATGAAATTGGCGAATGGATTGACTGCAGTTCAATCGATTTTTGGCTGGATAGGGGCAGGTAGAATTAATGAACCCAATCAAGGTACGTGTGTAACAAAAGTTTTAATGTTATGTTAGACATCGATACATCCTTAGGCAAATCTTTGAGTTAGAAGAGCCACCCAAACATATTAAAGAGTCATTCGTAGAACAACAATGTGAGAGACTATTTCAAACGACCACCAAGATAGCTGCAGATAGCAAGTTCAAAGTGAAACTTCCATTTAAACAATCAACTTAGAAACTGGGAACGTCTTACAATACTTTTATAAACCGCTTAAAATCGATGGAGGAAAAATTCCAAGGCGATCTGGAGTTCATAAATTTGTATTAGGCGTTCATGGCGGAATATGAGGGTTTAGGTCATATGGAACGAGTACAAACCAATAACAAACTTGCACAATACTACTTTCGGCATCATGGTGTATTGAAGATAATAGTTTGACGACAAAATTGAGAGTAGTGTTCGATGCTTCCATACAAGATCATTTACGGGAGTTTCATAAAACGATATATTAATGGTTGGGCCAGTCGTGCTACCCCCGCCTATCAATATATTTATTTCTAAATTTCGACAGCATGAGTTCGTCATTTATAGCGACGTTAACCTATGGAACTGCCCCAGCAGCATTTCTAACAACTCGTTGCCTAAAAGCTATTGGTAATAATATTGGGGCTGAGTCCGTATACCGCAGGCTAGAGACCTATTCACACAATTAGCATACTATATACGAAAAGCAAACAAGGATTTAAGCTCCGGAAGTTTTTAACTAGTAACCATGAGCTGCGGTCGTTTCTACAAACCATTACGGAAGAAGATTTTAAAGTAATCGAAGACAATTTTAAATTTATATTACAACTTCCTGAACGAGAAAGGCACACTAAAAGGACACTATTGTCGCATGCCAGCAGAACATTTGACTCGCTTGGTTGGTTATCGCCAGTAATAATCCAGAAAAAATATTATTCCAAAATCTGTGGATGAGGAACATTAATTGGGACGATGAACTTCCTCCAAATACGCTACAGTGCTGGTTCGAATTTCGAAACCAAATATTTTAAACGGCCAATGTCAGAATTTCAAGATGGTTGCAGTCCAGAAAGAAAAGAAATGAGCGAGAATGCGTTTGCAGTAGTGATATGTGGAGTAGTGAACACAGATAATGGTTTGAAGACACTCATAATCGTGTCAAAAACTCCCCATAGTCACCCATAATCGTGTTCGACAAATTAGTTTAACAAGGTCAGAGTTAATTGGAACATTATTACTTGCCAATCTGATGATGCTAATAGAAAACACCGAGAGCATTGGTAGTACGTAGCGTCTATACAGTCAACCTTGCAGATATCGCATCAAGAGCCATTGATACTATGTGGAGTTAGTAAACAGCAAGTTATGGCGGAGTGGACCTTATTGATTGGCACCACGGTTAGTCCATTTGGAAACGTGCTACCACAAGAGACAACCGAAGAATTATAAACGTCAAAAACAACCACGTTCGTCATGGTATCAACAAACAATTTAATCCAAGATCTCTTTAACAAGTACACCAGCTTTACCAAGATGTAAAAGGTATTGGCATTGCTCTGATGGTTTATAAGTAAGTTAAAAACATTGGCAATGAGGGAGAGAGACGATAACGACCAGAGAAGAATTAGTTTCTGCGGAGATGGTTGTCCGTATAGGAGGCCGTTTCAGAAGTCATTTGCATCCTACGACGTCAGCATCCGATTATACTACCATCAAACCAGCATGCGGTCAAATGCATGGTTAGAGACGCACATCTGATTGACAATCATTGGGGACAGAGTTTACTCACAAGTATTATTCGACCACGATTTTGGATGATCAGAGCCAAAATCCTAGCAAGAGCAAAATGTATGAAACAAGTCCAAAGAACGAAAGTGAAATAATGTGGAACATTTCAGCAGAAAGGATGCAATATGTGTATCCGTTTTATAAAGTTGGTGTTGATTATTGCGGTCATTCAACAAAATAAAGGTTTATATGTGCAAATACGGTAGGAGATGGTAGAAAATCGGAAAGTTTTATTGGGCGCTAACGAGATTTATTTCACGGAGGGGTTCTTCCCATACAATGATAAGCGACAATGGCACCAATGGCGGCAACGCTCTTTAAATATAAAATAGATCGGAAGTTTATTTCACCAGGAGTCCCCATATTGGTGGCATATGGGAGGCAGATGTCAAATACGCTAAAGTTTATTTAGGACGGATTGTTACAGAGTCCATTTTGATACCAGAGGAGTTCTTCAAGTTACTGACAAAGATTGAGGCCATGCCGAATTCAAGGCCTTTGGCTGTCGCACAAGATGAACAGGTTGACTGTATCACAGCAGCTCATTTTCTCATAGGTCATACATTCACTGATGTAGTAGATAAAAACGTGCTAAATGAACATGTATATGTGTGTAGTGTAGTGACATCTTGCAATGTGTAGTGAAAAGATAAATGTAAGAAGCAATATAAGAAGATGACTCGACTCAGCTTATTAAGGTAATCAAATTCTTTTTTAATTTTGTTATTAATGATTTAACGTGGCCGGACTGGGCAAATTGGGTTTGAGGCAGGACTGGGCAAATGTGAAGTGTTTATGTTTCAACATAACGTGACATTAGGAAATTCTTGGCTGCTGCAACCTTTAGAAAACAGTGGAAGATTTAAGAAATTGTTATTTAAGCAAATCACCAGCTGTCGGTAGAAAGTCTTACAAATATTTAAATGTTTCTAAAACAGAAGGAAAAATTAAATTTGAAACGGTTTGGAATGAGATAAGAATGGGGAATTTATTTCGTATGCGGGAAACATAAGAATCCTCGCGCAGGTCCATACCGTAGCACTCCGAAACATTTTAGAATCAATGTAATACCAGTTTTTTCACAAAAGTGTTATTCTTAAATACCTTTTGTAACTAATTACCTTATTTTTGTGTTTTTATGACAGATTGAGTCATAATCAAAAATTTAAATTTATTAAAGTTAATAAGTTTACCAAGTAAATCTATGGGTGTGCTCCTAATAGCCCCATTATACTACCAATACATAAGGTAGTTGTTCGCTGTACTTTCACCAAGGATTATAGGTTGATCACAAAATTTACAGCTGGCCACCAAAGAGTAACTCCATATAACAAAATGGGCGTAATAGTAGCACAAGTAAAGATTTAAATTATACAATGTGGGACTTGAGCTCCATCTATTTGGAGCACTTTTTGTTAAAGCGCTATTGTAACTTTCTTTACTTCTTTCTAATATATATGTTAAGTTAAATTAAGATTGATTTCCTGGAAAAAAGGACCCTCTCAGTTTTGTGTGGATTAACATTCGAACCTAAACTGTTAGTCCATTTGAATAGAATGCCACGCGCATTTTACGAGCGTTCTCGTTAGGCGCAAATATATTCACCGAAGCTTCCAATCGTAACAACAAATTCCAAAGGAGAGGGGATAATACCCCATCTTGCGTAGTGGCTTTATTGGCAAATCTGCTATTGGATGGACCATCCGCGGGCTGACCGGCATGACCCTGCTTTTGAGTATTTGATCTGCAAAGCCACTGAGTGACTTGTCCACGCACAAAGAGGAGAATATCTGCGTGATCGTCTCTGATCGGATCTTTATATCTACAATAATTTATCATAGAGTATTCTTTTTGTTCAAGGGATTTCTCGATAGGAGCGATAAGATAGTGGAGAGCGGTTCCCACAGATTTCCGGCTTATTTGGACCAATGAAACTCTTAATGCGGAATCTGCCTTCGGGGACTGCCGACTTATGAGGCATAAAGCTATTTAAAGCCCACATCACTTATAACCTAGCCTACAATGATTACGACTCTGTTGTCCTTAGGTCTTTGTGGTGCAGATCCGCGGTCTTTCGATACAACTCGGAGTGGTGGAGCTTAAAATAGTACTTTACACGGCCTAAATGTCGCAGAAGACCCTTGTATATTAAATACTATAGCCTACAGGCATTTATTTTTGCATTTCTTATTTCGTATTTGTATGTTTTGAGGAATTATTTGTAGCAGTTTCAGTCCTTAGCCATTTTAATTTCAATGGCTCTTCTAAAGAGCCCGTGCTTTTTCTACGGGTGTTTTGGAGTTCTACCACTACAGTGGTCGAGGTTTCCCTATAGGTCTTCAAGGAGGGCACGCGCGGAGTTTGACTTTATTAAAGGCGTCGGACGGACGGTTCACATGAACAGCAAGCTTTTGTGGTGAATCAGGAGGTTTAGAGTAATTTAAAAACTATCCCAGTTGGTTTTCCTCCACGTTCTATAGTTTGGTTTTTTTGATAACAAAGACCAGGAAAGAAATCTTCTGATACTAATTATTCATAATGGTATCTGCGACAAATGTAATGTCTAGTACTTCCTGACTATTTCTAGTAACAAACGTGTTGTGAATTTGCAACACTTCCCACGATGAATCCAGTATTTTGCTTATGCGCCGCCTTTAATGAACTTCCTAAAATAACAGTTTGCAGTTGGAGAATATCTTCTCCATCTTGTGGAAGGTAAACTGATATTAGCCAGATATTTTGAACATCCATCTAAATGTTTGCTGCGACCAAATCGGAATTAGTGTAGTTTGATCACAGAAATATATCATTTTATTTTAGTTTTGAATCCAAACCTTCCTTAGAGTGATGGGGGTTAATCTGCAGGAACGTCCATATTATTTTTTACTTTTATTTCAACCTCCATCACAGTTGCAACCAAACCCTCCTCTATCTGTGATTCCTCCAGGGATCCACAAATTAATCCTGTCGGCCAGCAATTCAGGATTGCTTATTTGTAGAATTATTTTTGGGTCGAAACCTTTCTCTCTAGGTCTGCAGGGGATCCTCTAGCGATTTTTTTTTAGTCTAGCACCAGACCAGACTTCACCTTTCTACAGTCTTTTTGTACAGGGTCAATGACCGTTGGTGGCCACAAAATATCAATTTAACACGATCCCAGTGATACCCTTCAGCAAAGAAAGCCGGGGAGCGGGTCTAGGTTTTTCCATCAAAATTTTTAGGAAAGCGGCGGCTAAGGATTTCACCACCATCCTCTGATTGCTGGACGATAATATTCGGCCTCAGTGAGTGACAGCCACCACTAAGTGGTCTTTTGACACGGCATTGAAAGGCTTTATAACATTAAAAAAATTGTTTTATTTATAATTTATTAATTTATAATGTATTATCCGCCATGAGTAATGGCGGACGATGTGCCCCCACATGGTGATAGGTTGGCGTGTGCTAGTGATGTGCACTGGTCGCTTCGACGATAGTATGAGACGAACTGATTAAATAAAGAAATTTATCTTGTAAATTAAATTTGTTCGTTCTTCTTTGGATTCGTATTCGTCGTGTTTTTGTCTTCGTTTTGTAATGCTCGTCGTGTTGTTTCCGTCTTGCATGTATATGTACATCTGTTGATGCATTTACTTTGTTTACACGTACAGAGTGATGAATTATGAGTTAGCGATGAGTTTGCGAGATGTTACAACCTAACGGGTGGCCCATCTAGCGTTTTCAATTTCAACTACCGGTTATTTCGAGTGTGGCTACACTTACGTCATTCGTGTTATGACAGACAATTAGTTTAATGTTTGACATTTACAAAATTGGGATATATTGAAAACTTACGTTTATAGTGGTGAGTGTTCTACCCAAACTGTAAGAAATTTACTTCGAAAGTTCAATAGAAATGAAATGCGTACAATCCAATTTGTGGATCAATTTGTGAATCGAGTTCGTGAAACTGGACTGTTATTTGCTAAACCAACACGTGTTCGTGTATTTACAGCGCGTACGGTCGAAAACATTTCAGCTGTTGCTCAGAATGTGTCTGAGCATCAATCAACATCAACTCGCCATCGTGCTCAAGAATTAAACATTTCACGCAGTTCTGTGATGAGAATTTTGCATAAAGACTTCGGTATGAAGGCGTACAAAGTTCAATTAGTGCAGGAGCTGAAGCAAAATGACGAATATTGACCCATTTGGGGCTCAGAAAATCCACACGTAACTCTGGAGAAGTCGATGCATCCAAAACGCATCATTGGTTCATTTTATTCAAAAATACGCAAGGAGCCGCCCTTTTAGTCAATAGGGAGAGTCATAATTCAAGAGGAGGACATCCACGATATTTTGTTTCAACAGGACGGCGTTACTTGAGACACAGCAAACGACGAACGCACCTGCGATTTGACTCGTGTGGCCGTTAAGGATAAGTATGACGCAATCCATCCAGAGACTATCCAAGACTTGAAAGATCAAATTGAAGTTGCCATTGATGAGATAGGAGCCTAAATGGGGTACTGTGAAGCCAGCCGTGGAAACCATTTGAATGAAGTTGTGTTCCATATTTAATAGCAATGTATACTCTTTCTAAATAGATAAACCACTTTGGAAAATATTCATTCGCCTTCGAATTAGAGCCAAACTAAATTGCAAACGTTAGACGGCTCACCCGTTACTTACAGTTTTATGCTTTCTCTTTGCATTTTTCTGTTATTTCCCCGACGACCTCTGCGTAAAGAACCTATAGACGAAAACTCCTGCTTCATTATAATAATCTTTGTAGCCCATGAGACCGTTTGCATATGGAATCCGTATCATTCCATATCGATCCAACGGACGCCATCATAATTTTATTGAGCTTTGCTAGAACCTTCCAGGCTCTTTAATTGGTTTTGTAGGTCTCTTGAAATGGTATTAGAACAACCGGCTTTGTTCGTGCTTGTTTCCTATTGTTTCGGTTCGTGTTGAGTACCAAACCTATGGGCCATGGATACATAGATACTGAGATCTGCAGTACATAGAGAAGGTAGTTTGATCTGGACGGTGCCAGGTTTCCGAATACATCGCAAAATGAGGTTCTTTCGAAGGTCCCAAGCCTGGCCGGTTTTCAGCCCGGCACCATTAACAACTTAACTCGGCCCAGGTCGTATCATGTTTTAGCATACCACAAAAACTGTAGTAACTTAGTTCAAGTCAGCTTCAGCCAATTTTGTTAAGTTTGGTAACCCCTGCTAAAATTAAATAAACAGAAATAGCTAACAATTTGTGTTTACAATTTTCAATATAAAGTCTTGGACGAATTCAAGGGTATTTGCGGAATCGGTCTCCTATTGTATTTAATATTGTAAGAGTTATAGAAACACATAAACATTTTATTTTACATTTGGTTTTCAACATGTTGACATGTCATTGATAAATTTAGTCACAATATTATCTAATACAATCAGTATATAGGATTGGATATTATTATAATCATCTATCATCATCATTATACAAAATTATTTTTGGAAAACTAACCATAGAAAATAACCTCAAACCAAAAAATATACGAGTATTATATGGTTGATCCTATACCTAAGATAGTTGTACACCTTAGAAAAAACAATGTGGGTAACTAAATCTAAGTTGTAATCAAGAGAAAAGGTAATCAATTGGAAATTTAATATACAAACTGAAATTATATTTGGTGTGGGATAGACGTACACGCATGATTTATTTGATTCGTGATGATGATCGTAAATTGATAACTGTAATTTGGTTAAAGATTTTCAAAATTATGCCCCACTGACTAACATAAAATAAATTTCAAGCATTGGGGTTGCTTCCAATCAAAAATTTCTAAGCCGCATGCTAAAAGAGAATTGTCTGAATTCATTATTTGCGCAATGTAATTAGAAGGTGATTAGGAAATTTACAAACAAAATAAAAAAAAACTCAATTAAATTTTATGTTGCCCACAAAGTGTGTAAAAGCAAAAATAAAAATTAAGACATAAATTGCTTTCGGGTTTTCGGCTGCTGTGCCTTCATTCCTCGCTATCATCTAATAAAACAAAATTAAATTATCTAATTAAATCCCTTAATCAAGGTATATACATTTTTGTTCTCGCCAAACCACCATCAAATTTTAATACTCGTATGTACGTATGTTGAGTATATATACAGCTCGAGTAGTCGATGCGAGTATTTATCTTCCGCAACCTAATGGGAGAAATGTGAAAAATAACACACAATCATTTTTCTAAATCAAACAAACCTTTTTAAACCCATGATTAGAAAAAAAAAAGGAAAATGAAAAATTCCATCAAAACTGAAAACAACAAACAAATTAACCAAAACCATTAAAACCAATTAGTATTGCTGTATTGTTGGTGTTATTGTGGGCGAGAAACTACACGGGGATAAGAGCGGTACACGGTATAAACGGTATGCTCGGACACGACAAATGTACAACACGAATAATAATGGTCCTTACAAATTATTAGAAATATACAAGAAATGGAAAATAACGAGCCATTTTGCAAGAAGATTAATGACTAAGTTAAATTATCCGCATCAACCGAAATAAATAAAAAGACAACGAAAAAGGAACCGATGGACGACTAACCAGATGACTACAACAACCATACCAAATGCTTTTGTACAATTTGTGTAACATTTTGGGTAGGAGTTTTAACCAACATTTAAATTATGTGCAACTAGAGGATTAAGTACGCTTTAGAAACAAGCATTATTGGAAAGTTTGTGATCATTTGGTTCTAAACAGTAACATCACAACGTTCTTGATAGTGATAAATAACGACATGGTGCTTGATACCAGAATTTATCGGGAAGTGCTGGAGGGTGATCTTCGCAATGCAGCAGCGGCTGCTTTCTCAACATTTGTAAATTACCAAATAAATTTTAGACGGCGGTTAATATACTGATGAAGGCAAGGTGCTAAATATCGGAGTGAATATCTGCGAAAAACAAATAAATTTAAATTTAAGCAAAACAAACAACCAGTATCCGGTGTCTTCGTTGCTATATAAAGAACGCTTAAGAAGTTTCATCCCGGTCAGTAAATTCGTCTGGGCTTTAAAGAAACCAAATTTTGACCTTAAATTTCTATGGGACGTGTTGAAAATGTTCTCTAAATTCAAAAATCTCGAAAAATTATTTTTTGGCCAAAGACTATTGAACAGGGACGTACGCAGAGAATTATCCTTTGTCGCTGTCCAAAATCCAGTTCCAATGTGCAATTTTATGTTGATAAAAATTCCAGTTTCCAATACGTGCAATCCAATGCAACTCCAAGATAATTGTGTAATCGTTAACCTACGGGTACATTGCACAATTTTACCATTGGACGTTATAATGTTGATGATGATGTTTTTAAGTTTACAGCTCTCACTAATCCATCTGGGATGTACTTAAATAATACGACCATGAGGCCATTTACACACGGGTGCGTTATCTTCTTTGATCAAGACTATATCGCCAACTTTAATATATCATTGATTTGAGATAAACGATTTTCTGGCAAGTTTATGTATGGTTCGGTTGAAGAAGTGTACGTGATTTGACTGCGGCCTCCCACAATTCACCAACTTGAGGATATATTGGCTGTATTTGCTTGGTGAAGAATTCGCGCAGCACTGGTGCAGTCAAAACCATTATCAGTATAGAAGTGCTTGGGTAATCCTCTGCACACAAATATACATATGTACAGCCCTTTGTAAAAATTGAGTTTCTTCTCCCCATTCTTCTTTGTTTGGTGGTTTTAGCTGCATCCTTTCAAGATATTTCGAACTCTGCTTCGTCCATTACCCAGTATTGCTGCCTTAGATAACTTGAAGTATGAATTGGACCAGCGTGAAGTTATGACAAATGACTCTGGTTGTAAATATGTATATGCTTCTGGGGGGTAAAACTACTGTCAAAATCACAATCCAAATTTTGTAATCGGCCACCAACTCGCAAAATACCAGCTTCATACACAAATGGAGCTAAAGGTAAAAGCCTCGATTTATTATTTACATTTTTTATCGCCGTATATTTTGAATATTTTCATTCAATTTACCGCAAAATTATCGTAACAAAATTAATCAGGTAGCAATTTCAATACGCGTGGATCAATAAACCGTTAACTCGAATATGGAGTACTAAGCTTTTATTAAATACTGTAATGTAACATGAATTGTTAATAGAGATTATTTTAACGTCACCGTAAAAGTATTGACAAATCTTTGTCCTATTAGCATTTTCATGCTAAGTGTCTAAAAGTAATTGCGACTAATAAACTCCAAAACCGGTGCCTGCAGTGCAATTTATTTTATCATCCGAACTGCGATGATATTCTTAAGAATAATGTGCCGGATATAGAAGCCAACAATTTAAAATTCCAGTGTGTTTCGTGTACAGGTGGCTTAACAAGTGCAACTGAGGCCAATGATTTGATCAACGAAGTTACTAGATTCCAAGTGAGCTGCTTTATAGAATGACATAGCAGTAATGCAAACTAAACAAAGCGAATTGTCTGATTCGCTTTTTAAAATTGCGGAAACAATGCGATGATTTTGTGAGACTCGAAAATCAAATCATAATTAACAACTGTCTGCCATTTCGAAGAAATGTCACTTTTTGGAACAGCAAGTAAATGCAACTAAATTATTAATTTACAGTGTGTCATGTGAAGCCAATGTTAACTTATTGGAACTGCTTGAGCACCTATGCAAAATTCTGCAAAAAATAAATCTCGGTCAAAGAATAAACCAGTTGTTATCGACAGGAAACTCAAGAAACTGTAACATCTAAACTTAACTTATGTGGGATTAATTGCAACTTGATCATAACCGATTTTTTATCACCCGCGCCAGCAAAGCATTATTATGCGAAGCGAAACAATTATTGCAATCAACTATTCATCAATTTAAATTCGTATGGGCCAACCATGGAATCATTTATGATCGTGAATTTATTGACGATCACTGTTTTATATTACGTAAGGACCGTAATCTTAGCTTGCTGGGTCTAGATGATGGAGGTGGTTCGTTAATTGCTACTAAAAAAATGTTTGTTGTTAGTGGGATTAGTGGTCTTAACTCGGTGTATGATGATATTTATGTGTAATTTATTTTCCGCCGCGGTACACCAAATCCGATAACTATAAATCCTTTTGCGATCATTTTTCTAGTTGTATGCTAAATTCACCGGCTAATTATAACTTTTTAGCCCTTGGTGATTTCAATCTACCGTGTATATCCTGGGTGAAAGACAATAATGTATCATATGCTATTCCTTCTGAAGGTAGAGCAGCTCATTATCGTATTGATACAGTTACGCTTGTCAAGCTATATCAACATATCCATGTGACTAACTGTAACAATAGATTATTAGAGCTCATATTCTCCAATTTATGCAATCGTTCGTTAAATGTTAGTAGTGCTCACGATCATCTCTAAAAGATGGACATTTATCATCCTCCAGTTGTTCTTAGTCTAGTTAACCTCGCCCTCAAAAACTACCATATAATACTTGTTGTCAGAGTGTCAGAGAGCAACTATCTACGTTTAACTGGACTGAAATATTTACTAACTCACAATTGGATGTTGAGAATGCAGTTGACGTTCTATACATCACACTGGATAGATACCTGGAAACTAAAACTATAAAACAAAAAGTCTTATATAAATTTCCAATATGGCATTCAACAAAATTAATAAAACTCATTCGGAACAAACACAAGTACCATACAATTTTTAAAACCTATAAAAACTCAATTGACTATGCAATCTTTTCCAACCTTCGCAGATCAGTTAAATTGGAAATACGTAAATGTTATTCCGAATATCTCAAAAATACTGTACAAAAATTAAAACGTAATCCTAAGGTTATTTGGAATTTTTCACAAGCGCTGTCTTTAAAATCATTACTGAATCCCATGATAGTAACAAAACTTGCAATATTTTTGCTGATTATTTTGATTTCATTTTTATTCCCAGTCCTACCACGTCGAACAGATCCAGTTTCCCCTGACGCACAAAGATCGGCATCGGATACTCCGGTAACTGGGATTACGGAAGATGTTTTTAGTATTCTAGAGTCATTAGATATTAACAAAGGCTCGGGCCCAGATAATATATCAAACTTTTTTATTTTTCAGTTGAATGAAGTACTAGCCGAGCCACTATCTATCATCTTCAATATCTCTTTAAACTCTGCTATATTTCCAGCTAGGTGGAGAACCGCGTTTCTAGTTCCAATATTTAAGAAAGGTGATAAAAGTCGCATAGAAAATTATAGACCAATATCTCTATTAAACGCATTTAGCAAAATATTTGAGAAGTTAGAAATATCATACGCATAGTACAACATGATTTTTATGAAAAACGTTCCGTTTTGAGTAACCTCCTTGAGTTTTCTGGTTATGCTTTTGAGAGTGTCGATAAAGCTTGTCAATTAGATTGTATCTATACCGATTTTCAAAAGGATCTTGATACTCTATCTCATGGAATTTTAATTGACAAATGTTGCAAAATTGGCATTTCTCCACCCATTAGTAAGAGGGCGACTTATTAACTCCATCTTAGGAATTCTAATGGTGTTTATGAACCTCAATACGTATGTCACTATTCCGAATATTTTTTGTAACTTAAATCCGCGTTAAAAAATTTTATCTATCCAGGTATTCCAGGAATTCTTGTTGTGTACTTTCTATGTGAAGCGCAACTATCGGTAATGAAAGCCCCGCCTTGCATTATTCCATATCATGATCGGCTTCTTGAACATTTGATAACTCGTTCACTGGTCACGATGTCTGCTCCTGAACGAACCGTTTTGGTCCTCTCCTCCACTGCGTCAGTCATAATCTGTTGGATTATTTTTAGATTTTATATGCGACTAATGTTGCCTAGGGGAGATGTCTAAGATTTGGCTACTTCTATTAGCAGTCTAAAGAAAAGAAAACTTTTTGGTTGGGGCTGCTTTCGTCTTAGACGTCAATATTTGAGTGGTAATCTGCATGAACTGTTCTACTACTCGCATATATCACTGCACAGTAGACAAGTTCATTAGCGCCTGAAAACCCGGGGCAATTGGTCATCCCAATCTATTTTAAAAGCCATTGTTTTTCAAATAATATTTTCAAGATGACAATGGAGATGTGAGAGGATTCTGATATAATTTCTCTTTTATTAACAGCGTCGGGTTTGTCTTTCTTAATTTTAAAGCAGAATGTGTGGTTTATTGCATGCCACTGTAAACCATGTATTTTGATTGTAGATGTTTTCGCACACAAGCTGCTTATTTGATTTTCACTTCCTAACCATTCGCTAGTATTTTCGTAACTTTTTCTTTTAATACAATGATCAAATTGCTAGTTGTTGCATAATTCGGATGACGTGGAACACTGAGCCTGCAAGACCTAAAGTGAATCGAGTATAAACTTGTAATGTTTCGACGTCTCGTCTTGATATTCTCGCCATAAAATCTATTGGTATTTCCTGTCTTCTTCGGAAACGATGTTTGGCGGGTATCCGCCTCTAAGGCATATTTGTTAACACCACTGCGAACTTTGGCCGTACTGCTAGTTTCCGTTAATACCGAATGATGAGGCAAGTAGTAACTTTCACCGTTATTATATTTTTCTGTTACCTCAATCTTATGTCCCAAATTATCATACTCCCTCATTTGGTTTATGTATTCAATACATAATTTAGGATTGTTTGTCGGTTATCGAAATCGAATTGTAGCTGCTCGCAATGAGTCTCCCAATATGCCAACATCTTTTTAAACGGTGGCTTGACTATGTGTCGCCCATCGTTCCTTCTCTTATGTGTCTCAAAAATATACCTCTCGCACCGTATTTTCTCCGGAGTAATATCAGTATTCGGCACCTTCTCAAATTCCAAATTTCTCTTCAGTGATATCTGTAGGAATTATTCGCGGATTCCCTGAAATTTCTAATTCAAACACAGTTTTATTTAAGCATATTGCTTTATACCGCTTTTAATTTTTCTCTAAGATTTCAATAAATTTTCCAATTAATAAATTAATAGAAGTTCAAATCTTTCATAAAGTCTTTATTTTCGATGCGGATCTTCATTCAGTCCTGCGTCAGTCGTGTACTATTTATGTTTTTATTTTCCTCATTTTAATTGTAATCTCCGGGAACAGTTCTCAGATATGATGGATGACTGGGATCACGAGTACAGTAAGGCTGAAATCATGATCCATTCTTTTGTTTGTTGTATACTGTGTTTAATTCGCGCAAATGATAAATTACCCAAGCATCGTAATAACAATTAGGTATTCAAAATTTTACAAAACTAATATTGAATGACGTCACAAACAATATTTCTCATATTTTCCATATCACTTTTTGGAGTCAAATGGATAAATAATTTGACAGCTTTTTGTGTTTCTGGACATGATATTTTTCATATTTTTTTTGTTAGAATTTGATAATACTATGCTCGTATACATATTTTTTTTAGTTTGGAATGGATGTTACGGTTGTGTAACCAATCAATAAACATTTTTTGCTGTTCTGTTGTTGAGCCGCGGTAATTTACGCGGTTGTGATTTTGTTATATTTTTGTGACATTTTGATTAAATATTTTATACAAGCTTATATGTATAAATCCACAATATGCATTATATCATCATAACTTACATAGAACAGTAATTTTAAAACGAATGTCCTGAAAAATGCTAGTATATAAATTGCTATTATTTTATGTAATCTCTTTAATAAATATCGAATTATTTTTTTCAAATACTTCGCATTTTTAGAATATGTGCAATAGGCTCTACAGATGTGTTTTCCTGAACTGTCTTCCTGAAAAGTTTGTTTTAACGTATCGTTTTATTGCACGGATGGTACGATTTGCCTCATGTTCTTTGAAAATAGTGTTGTAGTTAACATTGGACTGTACCGATGAAATGGAACTTTTCAACATTTCAAATCAATAGCATTCGCTTCTTCGGCAGTTTAGAATTTTATTACTCGACCATTTTGTCTTTGGAGAACGGACAACTTCCACTGCATACGAAAATACGAAATACATACGAAATGAATCTGAATAGAATACGAATTGAATATCAATTGAATATGAATTGAATACGAATTGAATATGAATTGAATATGAATTGAATATGAATTGAATATGAATTGAATATGAATTTAATATGAATTGAATATGAACTGAATGATTTGAATATGAATTGAATATGAATTGAATATGAATTGAATATGAATTGAATATGAATTGAATATGAATTGAATATGAATTGAATATGAATTGAATATGAATTGAATATGAATTGAATATGAATTGAATATGAATTGAATATGAATTGAATATGAATTGAATATGAATTGAATATGAATTGAATATGAATTGAATATGAATTGAATATGAATTGAATATGAATTGAATATGAATTGAATATGAATTGAATATGAATTGAATATGAATTGAATATGAATTGAATATGAATTGAATATGAATTGAATATGAATTGAATATGAATTGAATATGAATTGAATATGAATTGAATATGAATTGAATATGAATTGAATATGAATTGAATATGAATTGAATATGAATTGAATATGAATTGAATATGAATTGAATATGAATTGAATATGAATTGAATATGAATTGAATATGAATTGAATATGAATTGAATATGAATTGAATATGAATTGAATATGAATTGAATATGAATTGAATATGAATTGAATATGAATTGAATATGAATTGAATATGAATTGAATATGAATTGAATATGAATTGAATATGAATTGAATATGAATTGAATATGAAATATGAATTGAATATGAATTGAATATCAATTGAATATGAATTGAATATGAATTGAATATGAATTGAATATGAATTGAATATGAATTGAATATGAATTGAATATGAATTGAATATGAATTGAATATGAATTGAATATGAATTGAATATGAATTGAATATGAATTGAATATGAATTGAATATGAATTGAATATGAATTGAATATGAATTGAATATGAATTGAATATGAATTGAATATGAATTGAATATGAATTGAATATGAATTGAATATGAATTGAATATGAATTGGATATGAATTGAATATGAATTGAATATGAATTGAATATGAATTGAATATGAATTGAATATGAATTGAATATGAATTGAATATGAATTGAATATGAATTGAATATGAATTGAATATGAATTGAATATGAATTGAATATGAATTGAATATGAATTGAATATGAATTGAATATGAATTGAATATGAATTGAATATGAATTGAATATGAATTGAATATGAATTGAATATGAATTGGATATGAATTGAATATGAATTGAATATGAATTGAATATGAATTGAATATGAATTGAATATGAATTGAATATGAATAGAATATGAATTGAATATGAATTGAATATGAATTGAATATGACTTGGATATGAATTGAATAGGAACTGAATATGAATTGAATATGAGAATATGAATAGAATATGAATTGAATATGAATTGAATATGAATTGAATATGAACTGAATATGAATTGAATATGAATTGAATATTTATAGTGGCTTTAGTAGTAGAAAGGCTAACTAATAGAGCGGAAAAAATTATAAGCTCCCTATCTCAAATACATCAGATACAATCTGTAATATTTGCGAAAATACACCGTCTGCGTCAAGGCTGTACGAAATGACTGTAGAATTAGTTTCGCTCTAGGCAAATGAAGCCTTCTACGTAATGGTAGAAGTCATATCCTTCAAATTTTCAATAATAAATACTTGAGGGATGAAGAGAAACTTGTAGTGAAAGTCCAACCCAGGCAAAATAAAGTAAATGTAAATAAAAAGAGGAAACTCGCCAAAGTGTGTAACGAATGTTTTTTTCGTCCCAAGTATAATCCCGGTGGGCACCCCCGAGTTCGATAATTTATTTATATATTACTGAATCATACTATACCATTCTTAAGTATGTAATGGAACTTGAAAGTACCGAAATTCATTTTGACAAAATTGGAAAACTGGATTCGTATTCCATCCTGGAAATAAAAAAAAAAACGAAATCGCATGATGATTGCGGTTACGGTTTTTCTTCTTGGACTATAAAAACCAAAATTTGACTAACACGCGGACAGTTTGTATCTGGTGTTTCATGGAAATTAAGTTAAAAAAAAAAAAAATCTTTACTAAATTTATCTCGGTTCTTTTTTATAAACTAAATTTGAATGCATATTATTTGTGCGGTGTTGATAAGAAAAGTCTAATGATAAAGATAAAGATTTAATGTTAGTTATATTAAAATATCGATTAATAATAAGGATAATTTGTGAACATATGTACATAGCTAGTGATGAGTGATTATAAGACAATTTAAAATAAATAGAAAATAAATCAAATGTGGAAATGGACGAAAGTGTTGTGGACAATTTATTCAAAATTTAATACGTGGAAATAAAACTTAATCTAAATAAAATAATATTAACGACCAGAAATAACTTAATCAACAAACAACAACAAAAATAACTATTTCCAAACTAAAACAAAACAAAAAAAAATAACAAAAAAATAAAAATAAAACTGAATAAAAGTCAAATCGAAATTTAATTAGTGAATTGGAAAATTATAGTGATTGGATTACGCGTTTGTATTTACAACGCGCTAATCTTCATTAATAAACAATTTGTGTGTGGGTGTGAGGCCGTATCATGAATGCACTGAATCAATAACAAACGTGCACGAAGTGGCCTTTAAACTGATATTCGGCGAGATCACGAAATTACGTGCAAAGGGAAACTTGGGACTGTGAAGTAGTATTCCTTGCACGTTAGTTCCTAAAATTTAAAATTATAACTATAAATTCAAATCAAGTAAATTAATTATAACTTAACACACAACCTAAACTCTATAAAAACATAATTACATAAATTAATCGTCGACACAATAGATGAATGGATTTTTTTTTATCATATGGATTAACCACGTCATCATTACGGATTACGCGTACAACAATGCCGGCCAACGCATCGTAAAAAGGTACCATTTAAAATTTTTTTTTTGGGGTTAATTAAATAATTCAATTTGCTGTTTGAGTAACTCGTTTTCTATAATTATTAAATTTATTTTTGTTTATTGTATGCCTTTTTGTTATATTTTTCTTATCTTTAATAAATACGGGTATGGTAAATTTATTATAAGTAATGATCTTTTTCTTAAATTTCCACCATTCACCCTTAGTCGTTTTCCGCTAATCGTTTTGATTTCAGGATGGAATAACTAAACTAATTATAGGGTGTGATCATGGTAAGTAGCAATAAATCGTAGGTATATAATTGTCCGTGCTAAATTTTGTTTCCGTAAGATGTAATCGGCGGTAACTCCAGGTTTTTTTTCTGCAAGGTTCCATTTTCTACCCACCCATCCACTGAGCCATAACCGGGCTAACCCAACAATCCGCCGCGGAAGCCTTTGCAATTAAAACACTAATTTCTGTTAACGATCTGGGCAGAAACAAGTGCAGAATTGGAAATTTTCCATCTTTCACCCCCTCGCCCGTCTTGAGGATCGTTACAGTGGCGCCCAAACGTTTAAGCTTATATTCGGCCTTCAGCCGAAAATTAAAACTTTGCAATAACTTTATATTACGGCTAATAATATGTTTTCCCAACTCAGTATTTTTTTTGTGTTCCGTTAATTCATCCACATGCGCATCGGCCTCCATTTTTATTTGTTGACACGGATGTTAGTTCCATATGGATTAATTAATGATTTTTTTTTTGGTTATCATTTTCATTTTTATAATTGATTAATTAAAAGCAGTAAAATCCCTATAAAGTGTAATATCATGGTCATGTAACCACACCTATTTCCATGTAAAAACGTGTTGACGCTAGGTGTGCTTTCAAGGCTAAGTTTATTATACTACGGTATCGTCATAAATTAAGAACCCGCAATTGTTCCAATTTTTTTTTGTTGACTACGTTGTTTGAATTTTATTTATGACTCTTATATAAATCGGGTTTCGTATGCAAATATTTCCTACACTACTGTTGTTGACGTATTTGTATTTTACCAAATTTAGTGTTTTTTCTTTCATTTTGACTCCATTTTCTTTATCACCTTAGCACGGACAATTATATCTAGAACGAAAGCATGATACGCTATCATGGTCACATCCTTCTTATGTTATATCGCGAAATTATAAATTTTTTTTGATACTATTGGTAATCAAAATTCTATTTTTACTATTCAATTTCCATTACATATTTAGGTGTTATTACGTACATATTATAATAGACTTAGAATAAAAATTTTGGTATATCTGTGCATATGCTCCTCAGAAATAAATTAATATTACAATTTTTGCGATTTATTAATTTATTATACTCAAAGTTTCGCTATCATTAAGTTGGTTTTGGGGATTTTTATTTTTTTTATTTTTTTATTAGTAGTTTTAGGTTAGTGGGGTAGCTCAATCTACTTTCATTACTATTTATTTATTATTTTTTTTCATTTATTTATTTTTAATTTTAATTTACTAAATAACGTTACAATGTCGGTATTCAATTTAAAATCCGAAAATCTCGAAAATGACGAGTTTCGTATTGAATGCGAAATACGCGAAATAACTGGTCCGATGAAATCTCAGTTTTTATCTTTAGATGCTCGACTAGCACAAGAACGTGAAAATCAAGATTTGATACCAACTAAACCGCATCCCTATGCGACTCGGTTTCCTAATAGCGAGATATCTCTATGTTCCATTAAATTACAACACCTGCGAAGCAAACTTATACAGTTTTTAAAGACTAATCCAGAAGCTGAGGATGATCTGGAAATAATAGCCACGCAGATAATACATGTCAGACGTCGTCTAGACAGATTAGCCACTATCGATGATATGAGCAATGCATGTTCCATTTATTTTGAGATTTGCAATTCCCTTCTTACTTTGTGCGTAAATCATAAGCAGAAATCCCAAGATACCGATACCTCCTTGGTGGCGCTTAATGAAATTCTTATAGAACCGGTTTCTGAGGTCACTATAGAAGAAGGACCATCCCAATCGAATAATCAAACTACCACTCAGGGAACCGAAACTTCGTCAACCCCGAAGTCCAAGCCTTCGAATCAGGCCAATTTAGCACTTACGACTTCTCAAAACATTCCTTCAGGCCATACGTATCAAGTTCCACCGCAGTCAGTTCATGTTAGCCCTGCTTTTGTGCCACCGATTCTATCGAACCTGCCACCACCCCCACAAATGCCTCAAATGGAGATATGGCGAGGTAATGATGTTTCACAACCTCAAATGGTTAACCGCGTTACGCCGCCTGTTTATAGTTCAAATAGTGGGAAAAATCTGGAAGGGGCACAAATGAAGCCTGCTGAAACACAAGTTCCGCTATTAGCTAAATTAACACACCATACGCCCGTTTACAAATGGAATTTAAGGTTCGATGGTTCACCTTCCGGCATGGCAGTTGAGAATTTTTTTATGCGTGTGGAACACTTGGCTACGACACATGGGGTGTCATTTAACCACCTAATAAACGAAGTGATGTTCTTACTTAGTGGACCCGCACAGGAGCATTATTGGCTGACGGTTCAACAAATCTCGGGCTGTGATTGGGTAACTCTTCGAAACTCCTTTTTGCACCGATTTCAAGATCGTCGGACAGACGTAGACATTCGAAAACGAATAGATGACCGGAAACAAAAAAAAGGCGAATCCTTTGTTGATTTTTACTACGATATCCTGTCAATGACTATGCCTATGAAGGTTCCATTTTCTGAAACTGAGCTTATGGAGATTCTTAAGAAAAATATGCGTCTCGGATTAATTACCCATTTAGCCGGTAGACCTATTTTCTCCGTAAGCGAATTGGTTAGTACCTGTATTTCGACAGAGGATATTTGGAGACGAATAGATTATATTCCAGAAACAACATTAAAAATCAAGCCACACGAGATTGCTGCTTTTCACAATCTTATAGTACCAAAAGTTGATGTTACTCAACCGAACTTAACTCAAACTATGATACCGCCTGCCCCGAAGGGAACCGTAGGTCCTCAATTTATGGGGTATCCGGCGGATATTGACGAACTTAATTATAATCGACCGACTACTTATAATCCCCAAGTTGCACCACCGCCTGCACCGCGGTATTGTTTTAATTGCCGACAATTAGGTCACTATTGGTTCCGATGCGATTTACCTTCTACCACCTTTTGTTATGTGTGCGGGAAACCCGACGTTAAAACCGTTCATTGCACAGACTGTTCGCAAAAAGCGGAAAACCCTTCGACGGGAATGAGTCGAGTCGGTCCACCTCATTCCCAGACAGCAAATCTTGGGCCACGAACGATACTCTCACGACCTCAGATGTTAACACCGAGACCGAGCATGGGTTATCCCAAGCGTCCGTAAATTGTGTTAACTTTCCGTCTCCTCAAGCTAGTGTGAAGGCCATCAACCATGTCAAACTCAACTCATTTCGATTTCGTGCCCAGAAATACTTTTCTGAGCGTAGGCGCATGTATGCTAAATGTACAGAAACTATTTTATCCAACATACCTGAATCTCCTCAGGATAATCGCCCATATGTTACTGTTGAGCTTGAGGGGACCAAAATAAGGGGGCTGTTGGATAGTGGGGCGACCATTAGCGCTTTGGGTAAGGGAGCCGAACTGTTCATATCAAAACATAAACTTGTTCTACACCCAATTTCCACATTTGTACAAACCGCTTGCGGTTCATCGCAACCTGTATTAGGGTATGTTATGGTTAATGTGTTATTCCACCAACATACCACTTTAATGAAAAGTTTCGTTGTCCCCTCGCTCCAGCAACCGTTATACTTAGGGTGCGATTTCTGGGAGATTTTTGGCATTGCCCCTAACGTGATTGCGAGTTTAAAGCTGGATCCAGTCTCTGCGTCTTCAAATTGTGCCTTGTCCAAACAGCACGACCTAACCGAAGTTCAACGACGTCAACTTCAAAGTATAATCGATCGTTTACCAAACTTTGAAAGAATGGGTCTAGGCAGAACTCATGTGCTTAGTCATCATATAGATATTGGGGATGCCCCTCCAGTCAAGCAAAGATTTTACGCTGTATCGCCCGCGATACAGAAACTGATGTATACAGAGCTGGATCGGATGCTGGCATTAGACGTAATCGAGGAAAGTTACAGTGCTTGGAGCTCCCCAATGGCCGTGGTGAAAAAGGCGAATGGTAACATACGATTATGCCTTGATGCCAGGAGATTAAACGCTCTTACGAAGAAAGATGCGTACCCACTGCCTTTGATCGACGGTTTACTGAGTAGATTGGACCAGACTAAATTCATCTCGAGCCTGGATCTCAAGGACGCCTTTTGGCAAATTCCTTTAGATCCAGGCTCCAGAGAGAAAACGGCATTTACCATTCCGGGGCGCCCATTATACCAATTTAAGGTGATGCCATTTTTGCTCTGCAATGCGCCCCAAACTTTGTCGAGGTTGATGCACCGGGTTATCCCACACCAACTTCATGATCGAGTATTCGTTTATCTCGATGATCTCTTGATAACCACAGCCACATTAGATGAGCACTTTGCGATTCTATCCGAAGTTGCTGAGAGACTGGGGAAAGCTGGTCTCACAATCAATGTGGAAAAATGTAAATTTTTACTGAGAGAAATCGAATATCTTGGTCATGTCGTTGGTGAGGGAGGACTGCGCCCCAACCCCGATAAAGTAAAGGCCATTGCAGAGTTTCCGGCACCAAAAACTGTCCGTCAGGTTAGAAGGTTTTTGGGTGTCACGGGATGGTACCGTCGTTTCATCCGCAATTATTCTGTGGTGTCTGCCCCCCTGACTGACCTTCTGAAGAAGGGCAGGAAATTCAACTGGAATGCGGAAGCTCAACAATCGTTTGATACGTTGAAGTTAGCGTTAGTCTCAACCCCTGTCTTAGCGACGCCTAATTTCAATCAAAGGTTCTTCATTCAGTGTGATGCAAGTTCGACTGGAGTTGGAGCTGTCCTTTTTCAGAGGGATCAGGATGGGGAAGACCGACCGTTAGCATATATGTCACATAAGCTTTCTGGTGCTCAACGAAATTACAGTGTGACGGAGCTCGAATGCCTTGCCGCTTTACTGGCTATCGATAAATTTAGAGCATATGTCGAGGGGCTTCCGTTCACTGTAATTACAGATCACTCGAGTTTAACATGGTTGATGTCGACGAAAGATTTAACTGGACGTCTAGCCCGATGGAGCTTGAAGCTGCAAGGGTTTGATTTCACAATCGAATACCGCAAGGGCTCCGAAAATAGTGTTCCCGACGCCCTATCTAGGATATATATGGATGCTTTTTCACTTTCCGATAGACCTCTGAATATCGATTTGGATTCGCCTGCTTTTCGGTCGGAAAAATACACAGAACTGATTCTCTCCTTGGAAAATAGTAGAGCTAAGAATAATGTCAAAACCATGGATGGTAAGGTTTTTATTAATCTTAAACCTCAAATGGAATTGTCACCGGATAATGACCTCCCCTGTTGGAAACTTATAGTTCCGGAGGAACTTAGACAAACCTTGATAAATTCGGCACATACACCTCCTACCTCTGCACACTTAGGAATTCGGAAAACTATTGACCTCCTTAAGCGGTATTTCTACTGGCCTTCCTTATCTTTAGATACCAAAAGCTTTATAAATGCCTGTCAACTATGTAAAGCAAATAAAGCCTTAAATTATTGCAATCGACCTCCTCTGGGAACTCTCTCTGCCACTTCGAGGCCTTGGCAGCGAATTTACCTGGATTTCTTGGGTCCTTATCCCCGAACACGGAGCGGTAATACGTCTATCTTCATTGTTGTAGACCACCTTACCAAGTTTGTGTTGACCAAGGCAGTACGTCAAGCTACCGCCGAAGAAGTGGTAAGATTTCTGGAGACACAGGTCTTCTTGATGTTTGGAGTCTCGGAAGTGGTGGTGACGGATAACGGAAGACAATTTGACTCCGGCTTAATGAATTCTCTGTGCGGAAAATATGGTGTACGTCATATTTACACGGCTAAGTACGCACCTCAAGCGAATGCATCCGAAAGGGTAAACCGGACCCTTCTAGCTGCTCTGCGGTCGTATATACAAGCTGACCAGAAAATATGGGATACTAACCTAGCCGCAATTACCAATGCCCTGCGGAACTCTATCCACGAGTCCACGGGAGTTTCGCCTCACTTTGCTGTGTTTGGGCAACATGCTGTTCTACACGGTTCCGTGTATCCACTTCTAAAAGCTAGCCAACAACTTACGGGAAACGAAATCTATTTGGCTGATAAACCGGACATGCTCCATAGAGTATACCAGCAAATTGCGAAGCATTTGAAAGAAGCAAGGCAAAAATCCCAAATGTCATATAATATGCGAAGTAGATTGCCTAAAGTGCGTGTAGGGCAAACAGTCTTTGTCAGAAACTTCGCCCAGAGCAAAGCATCAGATAACTTTACTGCAAAATTGGCCCCTAAATTTATTAAATGTACGGTGTCAAACTTAATTGGAAACGTTTCTTGCGAATTAGACGACATGAAAGGACAGTCGATGGGAGTGTATCATCTCAAAGACATCAAAATTTAACATTCATATTGTTCTACCTTAGTGCTTATAAACCATGATTACTGTTAATGTACCAAAATAGTTAAATAATTGGGTTGGTCTATTCCTCTCAAATTCACGAAATGGATTTTCCCATGTAAGAGAAATTTCCCATTTAACATATTACTACCCGGCATAAGACTCATCTCAGGGCAAGGTCGTCCCCACGATTTGTAACGAATGTTTTTTTCGTCCCAAGTATAATCCCGGTGGGCACCCCCGAGTTCGATAATTTATTTATATATTACTGAATCATACTATACCATTCTTAAGTATGTAATGGAACTTGAAAGTACCGAAATTCATTTTGACAAAATTGGAAAACTGGATTCGTATTCCATCCTGGAAATAAAAAAAAAAACGAAATCGCATGATGATTGCGGTTACGGTTTTTCTTCTTGGACTATAAAAACCAAAATTTGACTAACACGCGGACAGTTTGTATCTGGTGTTTCATGGAAATTAAGTTAAAAAAAAAAAAAATCTTTACTAAATTTATCTCGGTTCTTTTTTATAAACTAAATTTGAATGCATATTATTTGTGCGGTGTTGATAAGAAAAGTCTAATGATAAAGATAAAGATTTAATGTTAGTTATATTAAAATATCGATTAATAATAAGGATAATTTGTGAACATATGTACATAGCTAGTGATGAGTGATTATAAGACAATTTAAAATAAATAGAAAATAAATCAAATGTGGAAATGGACGAAAGTGTTGTGGACAATTTATTCAAAATTTAATACGTGGAAATAAAACTTAATCTAAATAAAATAATATTAACGACCAGAAATAACTTAATCAACAAACAACAACAAAAATAACTATTTCCAAACTAAAACAAAACAAAAAAAAATAACAAAAAAATAAAAATAAAACTGAATAAAAGTCAAATCGAAATTTAATTAGTGAATTGGAAAATTATAGTGATTGGATTACGCGTTTGTATTTACAACGCGCTAATCTTCATTAATAAACAATTTGTGTGTGGGTGTGAGGCCGTATCATGAATGCACTGAATCAATAACAAACGTGCACGAAGTGGCCTTTAAACTGATATTCGGCGAGATCACGAAATTACGTGCAAAGGGAAACTTGGGACTGTGAAGTAGTATTCCTTGCACGTTAGTTCCTAAAATTTAAAATTATAACTATAAATTCAAATCAAGTAAATTAATTATAACTTAACACACAACCTAAACTCTATAAAAACATAATTACATAAATTAATCGTCGACACAATAGATGAATGGATTTTTTTTTATCATATGGATTAACCACGTCATCATTACGGATTACGCGTACAACAATGCCGGCCAACGCATCGTAAAAAGGTACCATTTAAAATTTTTTTTTTGGGGTTAATTAAATAATTCAATTTGCTGTTTGAGTAACTCGTTTTCTATAATTATTAAATTTATTTTTGTTTATTGTATGCCTTTTTGTTATATTTTTCTTATCTTTAATAAATACGGGTATGGTAAATTTATTATAAGTAATGATCTTTTTCTTAAATTTCCACCATTCACCCTTAGTCGTTTTCCGCTAATCGTTTTGATTTCAGGATGGAATAACTAAACTAATTATAGGGTGTGATCATGGTAAGTAGCAATAAATCGTAGGTATATAATTGTCCGTGCTAAATTTTGTTTCCGTAAGATGTAATCGGCGGTAACTCCAGGTTTTTTTTCTGCAAGGTTCCATTTTCTACCCACCCATCCACTGAGCCATAACCGGGCTAACCCAACAATCCGCCGCGGAAGCCTTTGCAATTAAAACACTAATTTCTGTTAACGATCTGGGCAGAAACAAGTGCAGAATTGGAAATTTTCCATCTTTCACCCCCTCGCCCGTCTTGAGGATCGTTACAAGTGTGCCATCTCCAAGGCTATCACAAGCTAACGAAATACCAAAACACCCACAACATACACCTCAAAAGGAACCCCTACCACATCCAATCAATGTGAGCAATGTTAGAGATTTTAATATACTCAGAGGTCAAGTATAGGCAGGGACAGAAAAATTTGCTCAGTTGAAAGCAATATCCAATAACTATATCAAAATAACAATGCAGTCTGAAAATGACTACCGTAAAATTAAAAAACTACTTAGCGAAAAAAAGTAACTGATGAAGAGTCGACTACCGATCGCGCATTCATAAAAAGTCAACAATTAAAAATGAGGAAGGTTTTAGACACTTCCCATTGTTTTATGTAAACCTGTTGAAGGAAGAGAACAATAGGGGCATATACGAAATTAAAAACCTGCTATATTGCTACCCCACTGTAGAAATTGCCAACAGTTAGGACACACGATAAACATCTGCAATAGGCAACCAAATGTGTTAATTGTGCAGAGAACCATCAAATAAAACAATGTTAAAATACGCGAAATGTTATACCAACTTGTGCACTGTGCGGAGATGAACTGAATCTGAAAGGTCATCCGGTTAGCTATAAAGAATGCCAGGTATATCAGAAAAAGTTAAATGCTCAACTACTGAGGAAAATAACAGTAGTACAGCGCTTACAGCAAAAGCCAAATCAACAATATATTAGAGAGGGGGTGTCCTACACCCAGGTGACCAAAATCTCAAATAACACTCTAAATCAGAAAGCAGGCAGAAACGTGTGGTCAGCGAGCCAACCAAGAGTAACATAATGAAAAAACTCACTGAATTTCAGGCAGAAATGAGACAAAGTTTCAGCCAGCTTACTAACAGGGTGAAAATTGATGATATTTCCAAGCAACCAAACAAACCGCTGAAACGATTCTTACGTTCCTACGCCTGGAATACTAACGGGCTTATTGCAAGAGTCCAAGAACTAGATGCATTCCTAAGAACCAACAACATAGATGTAGCTTTGATATCAGAGATACACTTTCCAGAGAATTTTTTATCGAAATTACAGGATATAGAGCCGATTGAACATTGCATCGCAGTGCGATAATATCGTAAGAAATAAAAATGTCAAAATTTTTAATAAACTTGGACCAAGGTTTATTGTAATACCATTAATCGCATAAGTTACTGATTTGATTGTATTTTATATCTCGAAAGGAATAGCCTCCAATTACATTGAAGTGAAAAGCATTGACAACTTTACTTCCGATTACACACCGGTTTTAATGACTCTAAGTACAATAGTCATTAAAAAGAATATGAAACTTAACCTTACTAATAAATTTACTGATTGAGAATCATTTAGAGAGAAACTGGACAATCTAATTGAGTTAAAAGTTAGTCTTAAAACTGAATAAGAACTTGAATTACAAGCCGGATATTTTATTAACTCTGTGCATGAAACGGCTAAAAAGCTACGCCAGTAGAAAGTGTGAGAACGTTGTTCAAGAGACCACTCCTTCCTGTAGGGTCGAGAACTGAAAAAAGAAAAGCGTAGGAAACGACACATATGGCATAGAACCAGAAACATCATTGACAAAAGAGAATTTAATCGGTTAAGTAATAAAGTTAACCGAATAATTAAAGAACATAAGAAGTATATATTGAAAATTATTTGAAAGGACTGGGTCCTGAAACTGACAAAAATTATTCTGTTTGGAAAGCTACTAAAAGATACTACAAGTCCCACCTAACAGAAACATAACATAAGAATGGGTGTCTGCCATTAGTATTTTAACCACACGACATATAATCTAGAATTGATCCTAAACCAGTCCTTAGAATCTCCATCAAACATCAGAAGTATGACCCTACAGAAATTGCACAAGAAATAGTTGTGAATTTGAATCACAAAAAGTCACCTGGATTTGACGAAATTTGGTCAAGGCTATTTAAAGGGTTATCAGCCCAGAGCAGACAATATGTTAACAAATTTTTATACATAATGTTTGCTTTCGACTTACATATGTGTCTGAGCGTTTCAAGGTTGCACAAATAATCATGATAAAAAAACCAGACAAACCCAGCTGAGCAAATTGCAGCATACAGGCTTATCACTTTGTTATCTACTATCTCAAAGTGGTTATTGGAAGGGTGGTGGTTAGTGGAAACCAATGATCATTGTAACTGACTTCCAGTTTGGACTCAGGAGTAAACATTCGACAGCAACGATAGAAAAAGCGTTTGAAGAGAATAAATATTACCCTGCCATATTTCTAGATGTATCAGGGGCTTTTGATTGAGTGTGGCATGAGGGTCTTATCTACAAGATAAGTAAATTAGTATCACAAAATTACTGCCTTTACCCAGCGATAGCAGGGATGTCCCAAGGTAGCATATTAGGGCCTTTCCTATATCTACTTTATACTCCTGATATACCGAGGACGGAAACAAGTTTCATTGGAACTTTTGACCCATCTCTGTCGCTGTCAAAATACATTTATACGTGCAATAATGGAATTACATAACGACGTAGTGATCCAGAAATTTGCCATCAAACACTAACGAAGATTACTGCAACATACCAACAGTTGAGCAATGCAATTTCTCGAAATAACACAAGAACCGAGAAGCCTTAAAAGAATTAAACCACATAAGCTAGATATCTGATAAATGAAGGTTCGTTATTGGGAGCAGAAAATTGTTTGCTGGTAAATTCAAACTCGCTCCACTTATTTGTTTCAAATACATGCGTTATCAAGTTTTTGGGGCTGATGGCAAAAATGAAAAATAATTTGGGGGTAAGTTTTGGTATCATTCAATGGAAGAATTTAATTGAATTGGGTAAATTGCTAATCGTTTAACAATTATGCTTTCTCAAATAATAAACAAGAATAGTAAAATACTAATAATTTGTGTACTATTGTATTATCTAAAAAAACAAACACAAAAATATTAAATTCATATTTATATTCAATTCATAATCAATTCATATTCAATTCATATTCAATCCATTTTCAATTCGTATTCAATTCATATTCAATTCATATTCAATTCATATTCAATTCATATCCATAATTTTCAATTCATATTCAATTAATATTCAATTCATATTCAATTCACATTCAATCCATTTTCAATTCGTATTCAATTCATATTCAATTCATATTCAACAAAACATTCAATTCATATTAAATTCATATTCAATTAATATTCAATTCACACTAAATGCATATCCATAATTTTCAATTCATATTCAATTCACACTAAATGCATATCCATAATATTCAATTCATATTCAATTAATATTCAATTCATATTCAATTCATATTCAATTCATATTAAATTCATATTCAAAACATATTCAAATCATATTCAATTCATATTCAATTCATGTTCAATTCATATTCAATTCATATTCAATTCATATTCAATTCATATTCAATTAATATTCAATTCATATTCAATTCATATTCAATTCATATTCAATTCATATTCAATTCATATTCAACTCATATTCAATTCATATTCAATTCATATTCAATTCATATTCAATTCATATTCAATTCATATTCAATTCATATTCAATTCATATTCAATTCATATTCAATTAATATTTAATTCATATTCAGTTCACATTTAATTCATATTCAATTCATATTCAATTCATATTCAATTCATATTCAATTCATATTCAATTCATATTCAATTCATATTCAATTCATATTCAATTCATATTCAATTCATATTCAATTCATATTCAATTCATATTCAATTCATATTCAATTCATTTTTAATTCATATTCAATTCATATTCAATTCATATTCAATTCATATTCAATTCATATTCAATTCATATTCAATTCATATTCAATTCACATTCAATTCATATTCAATTCATATTCAATTCATATTCAATCAATATTCAATTCATATGCAATTCATATTCAATTCATATTCAATTCATATTCAATTCATATTCAATTCTTATTCAATTCTTATTCAATTCATATTCAATTCATATTCAATTCATATTCAATTCATATGCAATTCATATTCAATTCATATTATAAAACGAAGATTGGTTTCGTATCTTGGAAAAATTAAATTTCTCAATGACCACCAATTTGGTTTTACAGCTGGACAATCTACTGAAGAAGCTCTCCTGCATTTCCTTAGTAATATATACCTAGCTATTAACGACTCTAAGAAATGCTCAGCTGTTTTTATGGACATTTCGAAAGCATTTGACACTGTTAACCACGACATACTACTTACAAAATTATCAAGTATCGGAATAAGAGGCAAGTTGTTAGATTGGTTTACCAGCTACCTCCGTAACCGAAGTCAAATTGTTAGAGTTAATAAGGTGAATAGCTGTCCAGGCCATCTTAAATGTGGTGTTCCTCAAGGCTCAGTTCTGGGACCTTTGTTGTTTTTAATTTATTTTAATTCCGTTTTTGAAATTAATCTTACTGGCTGCGCTACAGCGTTCGCAGATGATTTGGCATTAACCTATGCGTCCAACGATTACATTGAAATTCAACGTTTTATTGAAAGTGACTTATGCATTCTACGTAAATGGTTTTTTTATCACCGACTTGTAGCTAGTGATAAGTCTAGAGTTATGCATTTTAGGCGTCCTGACACAACATTTGATCAAATCTTTATCAAGTATCATGTACACTCATGTGATAAGAACCTATGTTCTGAGCAGTGCTTTGATCTACTTTGCGTGAATGAGTTTAAATATCTAGGTGTTACAATTGATTCTCAGCTTAATTGGACGTCCCACCTATATAATATCAGGAAAATTGTGATTACTGCCGTGTATAAATTTTATAATCTTCGACCTTTGTGTCCTTCTTATGTTTTGCGAAGGTTATATCATGCTCTTGTAGAATCAATCATAATGTATGGGATTACTAGTTGGGGTGGAATTTACTTTGCTAATATTGTCGATCTTTTTATAGCGCAAAAAAGAATTGTTAAATTAATTTACGCTCGTCCGACAGTTACACCCACAATTCCGCTTTTTCGTGAGTTGAATTTGTTGCCTCTGAGGTATCTATATGTGTTTAAAGTATTGAAAATGTTTTTTCTTCGCAGCAATAGTTACCATAGTCGCATATATCACGCGTATAATACGAGAAATCCAAACAATTTTGTCGGGCTTCGTTATAATAATGAAAAATTTAGAAGATTTTATTTATACATGGCACCGTATTGGTTCCATCTCTTACCGAATCACATTAAAATGCTTCCATTGGAGCGGAAACACAAATTTCTGAGAGAAATTCGGATTTGGCTGCTTGGCATCGATGATATCGAGCAATATTTTTAGTAAAGAAATTAACTGTTTATATGATATCCAAATGATTCGTAGAGTAAACTTAGAATAATAACAAATCTAAACTGAGCTTGTATATGGTATATGTGGAAATTGTATTATAAATAATAAATATTATTTTTATGTCAATTATAAATTCTCTTTGCTCCACTACAGACATAATGTCTAAAGGAGCTGTACTTTAGTTCAAATTTTAAATTGTATATTTATATTTTTCACTTTTTATTACCTTTTGTAATTTGAAATAAAGATGATAATAATAATAATAATAATAATTCAATCAATATGCAATTCATATGCAATTCATATTCAATCAATATTCAATTCATATTCAATTCTTGTTAATTTCATATTCAATTCATGCTCAATTCCTAGTCATTTCATATTCAGTTCATATTCAATTCATATACAAGTCATATTCAATTCATATTCAATTCATATTCAATTCATATTCAATTCATATTTAATTCATGTTTAATTCATATTCAATTCATATTCAATTCACATTCAATTCATATTCAATTCATATTCAATTCATATTCAATTCATATTCAATTCATATTCAATTCATATTCAATTCATATTCAATTCATATTCAATTCATATTCAATTCATATTCAATTCATATTCAATTCATATTCAATTCACATGCAATTCATATTCAATTCATATGCTATTCATATTTAATTCATATTCAATTCATATTCAATTCATATTCAATTCATATTCAATTCATATTCAATTCATATTCAATTCATATTCAATTCATATTCAATTCATATTCAATTCATATTCAATTCATATTCAATTCATATTCAATTCATATTCAATTCATATTCAATTCATATTCAATTCATATTCAATTCATATTCAATTCATATTCAATTCATATTCAATTCATA
Source organism: Nephrotoma guestfalica (assembly GCA_963691935.1). Lineage (NCBI taxonomy): Eukaryota > Metazoa > Arthropoda > Insecta > Diptera > Tipulidae > Nephrotoma > Nephrotoma guestfalica. The sequence continues at coordinate 196,597,739 of OY829914.1, read as the reverse complement.
TTCAATTCATATTCAATTCATATTCAATTCATATTCAATTCATATTCAATTCATATTCAATTCATATTCAATTCATATTCAATTCATATTCAATTCATATTCAATTCATATTCAATTCACATAAAATTCATATTCAATTCATATTCAACTCATATTCATATTCATATTCAATTCATATTCAATTCATATTCAATTCATATTCAATTCATATTCAATTCATATTCAATTCATATTCAATTCATATTCAATTCATATTCAATTCATATTCAATTCATATTCAATTCATATCCAATTCATATTCAATTCATATTCAATTCATATTCAATTCATATTCAATTCAGATTCATTCATATTTAATTCATATTCAATTCATATTCAATTTACATTCAATTCATATTCAATTCATATTCAATTCATATTCAATTCATATTCAATTCATATTCAATTCAGATTCATTCATATTTAATTCATATTCAATTCATATTCAATTTACATTCAATTCATATTCAATTCATATGTATATTTGTTCATATTCATTTCATTTATGATGAGTTCAACGCTAACACGAATTATCATAAGTAGTTACATTAAATTGAATATCAAATTATATTAAGTTTTTTAAATTAAATCTTAACACAAGTTGAATATACTCGTATAATCCTTATTTTTGAGAATATTTTAATTAGGTTAATTAAATTTGAACGAAATTAAACCATATTATATACTCCGTACAAAATTATTACAAATTATACAGCGAATAATTCAACATCCGTAATTTGTTTCCCGTTTTACTGTTTTTGTTCGTACTTGATACTAAAGCTTATAACTAAATTTTATATTTTATAACTTGTAAATCAAATATTGATATTTAAATATAGGAGGATAATAAAACTTAACTTTTCTCTTATACGCTCGTATCCGTAATATTTCCTTCGACTCCCATCTAACGAATTTTCTGAAAGATTATTATGATAATTTTTGTGATTTCCTGATACGGGTTTTCTTGTTGCTGTACTAGTTTTTTGCATAATACTTCTGATAAATTGTGTTTAACTTGAGAATTTTTAAGTAGTGGTATATTTGCATGTTGCGGGATTTGGAACTATGGGATTCTGACATTAAATAGAATTTTTATACCAATTACTTAATTTTAGAGCTCTTCGTGTAAAGTACCTGGAATGGGTACTAATAGGATACGTCTACCGTTTATGAATAATTTCTTCTTTATTTAAGTTCAAGAACCAAACTGTATAGGGTAGACTAATGAATTTTCGTATTTAACACGATAATACGAAATGCGAGCAATTAAATTGGGTGCTTATATTAGAGTTTACCACTGATTTTATCAGGGAACTTATTTTTTGTGCAAAATGGAATTATTGCATGCAGGCAACACAGTTTTAAATAATTACGGTTATAATTCAAATCGTTTATTTCATTCAACACAATTGGAAAACTCAACAAAATTCATTTGGGGTTTTAGTGTGCATATAGAAATTTTATTATTTTGCGTTCAACAGGTCGATCGATTCAAATGGAATTATACTATAAAGTCAGTCTGCAGTAGTTTGTAAAGTAACATGTAAATACTTATGTACATGTGACTGATGAAATTGTGCGGAACAAAATTTATTAACTGGCAGCAAAATATTTAAATATTACGGGGCACCAACGTTGGATGAATTTTTTTTTGTTTTATGGAAATATACTAAAAGCGTTATGTAAAACCTAACATAAAGTCTCTACTATACAACGACGAAACAGGAAAATCATATTTATGAACTGTAACATTATTTAAAATAACATGAAAATCCACAAAAATATTTTTTTTTATATTTTGGTGTTGCCTCAGTGCACAATCCACAAATCCTGAAATAAACATAAAAGACAAAAAAACGGCAAGGTAGAGGTAGAATTAAATTTATCGCATAGAGACGAACATCAGCATATAACCGTCATACATAAAAATACAGCATAATAAACAATTCAGGCTACACCGCATGTACATTTGATAAGAATGAGTTCGTATCTGCCTAATTGCAATAAATTGTTGAAAAAACGTCCTTGTATTTCTCGTTTTTACACAAAAAATTTATTAATATGTTTTTTATGCAAAACTATTTGATATCTGCAGCTTTGTTTAGTTATAAATTTTGCTTGCAATGTTTATGGTGTAAGCAGTCAAATTGATATTGATTTCCTTCTATGTAATTAAATTTGTTATTATGGGTAGAATAGTTAACCAATGCTGAGTCGCTGGGTTATCAATGATATAATCGAGTTGATCTACCAACTTGACCTACCAACAGTAATGATCCCAACTTATCCACGACATTTATTTCGAATGGTGGTCTGAAGTCCATTTACCATCGTACATTGATGAAATTTTGGTCACCACTACATTAGAGGTTCCCCTCGAAATGATAACCCATAAAATGAAAATCTCGAAAATTAGAATCCTGGAAATCAAAAATAATTTCTTAATTTGTTGTTAAACACAAATATTATTGAACGGTGAATGTATTTCATTTTTAATATTATTACAAATTCTACTCTACACAAATAAAATACTTGGTGGGCAAGTGGTTAAGGTAGAAACCAACAAGTGTTACCACTCCAAAAGCCGCGGGCTCAAGTCCATTCTAAGGCAAGGACTTTCTGGGGTAGTTATTATTCTTATCGTGTGACAATGTTACTGGAACAACTATTCCTTGGGAATTGGATTTCAGAAAAAAATTTCTTGTGTTGGGAAAAATAGACATCATGGAAAATACTGAAGTTAAAGAGCTGGCCAGTCGGAAAGGTCGCCTAATCGAGCGAACAAGGATAGCTGAGCCGCTATCAAATTATACACAAAAATAAAATAGAGCTTCATAAGAGCCGCATACACTAGTAGCAAGACAACCATTGGTCTCAGCGGCCGGCGTCATGTGTTGCCACTGTAAAACCAGTAGCTGGCCTGGAGTCTACCTTTGCCAACAGTATTGAAGTGAGGAGTAAGTTACGGGACATAATAAGCCTAAAAGAAACCTTTATTGCAGTAACGGAGGTTAGCGACATTCGTGAAAAGGAGTACTGGTCGAAACTGAGAAGTCCGAAGGCTTGGTACTCGTTTTGAATAAAAATAACTTGTTGGAAGTTGGTTTGGTAGCTACGCTACCAGCTAAGAAGTTGCCTCGCATCAAGATCTAGGACGTAGATAGATATGATTAAATCGACCTTAAGGCGCATTTGTCAAGCGGAACAGTACAACAATGAATAATGATGAATTGACACTAGTAGCACAACATATCTTAATAAATGCAGAGTGCAGGATTTTGGTTCAAAGTTGCTTCAAACGTCATGCGTATGGTGACATTGCAAAATTTTGCAAAAAGAAAGATCCAATCTGTGAACACTGCTGTAATTGCGCCAAAGTGAGATCCCAAAGTGTGTCTGCTGCAAAAATGACAATAAATCATTTAACCACTCATCATGGAGTAAAGAATGCCGCATATAAAATGGCCTTAGACACAAAGAAAAACAGTTTATGTCAACAACTCATCAAGCATCCGGAAATTACAAACAACATAGGCAAATGCAACAGTAGTCGGACACCAGATCAACTCATGTTAAATTCATATTCAATTCACATAAAATTCATATTCAATTCATATTCAATTCATATTCAATTCATATTCAATTCATATTCAATTCATATACAATTCATATTCAATTCATATTCAATTCCTATTAAATTCATATTCAATTCATATTCAATTCATATACAATTCATATTCAATTCATATTCAATTCATATTCAGTTCATATGCAATTCATATTCAATTCATATTCAATTCATATTCAATTCATATTCAATTCATATACAATTCATATTCAATTCATATGCAATTCATATTCAATTCATATTCAATTCATATTCAATTCATATTCAAATTATATTCAATTCATATTCAAATTATGTTCAATTCATATTCAAATTATATTCAATTCATATTCAATTCCTATTAAATTCCTATTCAATTCATATTCAATTCATATTTAATTCATATTCAATCCATATTAAATTCCTATTCAATTCAGATTCAATTCATATTTAATTCATATTCAATCCATATTCAATTCATATTCAATTCAGAACACCATAAATTTGACCGCCTTTGTATGTAAGAACTACGCGGTAAGAGATAAATTAGATGGTATGGCTACGTCGGCACGTATTGTCATCGAAGACAATGATAAAACAAGCAAGAATTAGCATCCTCAATGGAGATCTGAAAGTGTTCAAAATATCACAATTCTGCTTCCTCATTATACAGAAGTGAGATATTAGATTCCGAAAAACTCATTCAAGCACGCTAACTGAGATAAGTCCTCTAGTCTACTGAGCATAAAATGTCAAGGGATAGCCAACCAATTAAAGGGGGGGGGGAGTTTTAAAGAGTGGGTTATAATAACCAAAACATTAACTAGGGTCTGCGACAAAGTGTGTTGGAACATAGCCGTGGTGGTCAAACGATCTTACCATCATACGTACGTTGTTGCATGCGTAAACGAAGCGATACTATTTGTCGTGCCGTAATGAATACATTAAAAGCATTAATTTATGAAGCCATTGCATCTTAGAACAATTCGTTGCGGAACATGGTAAGGCAGAACCGCGTGGAGCTTCATGTTCAAATTCATTACAGAAAAACTTGTAAACATTGAAGTACTTAGTACATTGGTACACGGTGGTGGTCATACCACAGCATGTTAGGAATACACCGCTAAATGTTTACTGAACACTCTTTTGCCTGATAATTGCGAGGAAGCATGCACAAGCGAGCAAACGATATGCCGTTCTTAACGTTACATACTATCATTACACACGAATCGGGTGGAAAACTTTAACAGTGATGAAACCACAATTGCCATCACGACAATGAAAAAAGGTATTGTGCCAGGCCTAAACAACATTGAGGTCGGGGTAATAAAAAATATTGGTCAATTTTTAGATTAAGAATTACTAAGAACTACCATTGCTGATAAACGAAATTATCAAAATGCTGAAAAAATGTCACAGTAATAATCATAAGAGGCGGTGATAGAAACCACACCATTTCCAAAAAATACAGGCCAATGAGGCGGCTATCGGTCCGCCGTTTGTCGGCGGATTGTTGAACATATTTCATGAGTAGCGTAAGATACAGTGGTAATCAGTTTGGGTTTAGAGCAAAGTTAGGTTCACAGAGGTCACATTTAGAGCAAAATTATGACTTAGGAGTATTCGTGGATGTATCTGGAGCTTCTACTAATCGGTAGTACCATAATGAAAGAGTTGAGGAAAATGGACTGTATAATCTTCATTCGATAATAAACAGCTAATTCTCTGACAGATTGGCACGCTTTGGAGAGCAAAGTGCTAGATTATGATCTCCTCGCAGTGCTCTCTGGGTAACTCTAAATGAATCAGGGGTTTAGTGGAGACGAGGAGAGAAAATTCTGTTTACATTCACGGACACTGCATATCACGGCGAGTCATTGTAGTCTGTCTTGTAGCAAGCGGCTCGCTATATAAACGTGTTTCAGGTAGGACAGAAGCTCTCAAGCTCTATCACCAGTACGTGACTCACACACGTAAAAGAGGGTTGAGCGACAAACCAACTATGTACTGTCACAGAAAACATCAATTTATGAACCCTACCCATAGACCTTCGATTAATTTACAAGAGCTTAGATGATTTATTCTTTGTTGAGCTGGAAAACATCAACAGTAACATCCCGCACCATGAGAGTTGAGAACAAACGTGATTCCCATTAGTGCAAGAATTTCTTCAGGTGAAGAGGAATATTCTTTGTTGAATATTCAAATATAGATGATCTCATGGTCTCTATTTGGTACCTATGGTACCTGCCTATGGTAACAAGAAGAGCTGCCGAAGAATTGGAAGACCACGCTCATTTGTCCTCTGCATAAAAAGGCGACCGCCTTAGATGATAAAAATATCTTGGCATAACTCTATTGAACACTGCCCGCTAAGTGTTGGCTAACGTTGTATACTTGCACGACTGAACCCCTCTCGAAAAAAACGGCAATTCAACGTGGTTTTTGACCCAATCTATATCGACCACTGACCGGTGTTTTATTATGAGGATGATTTTGAAAAAATGTTGGGAGTACAATATAATCGTACATCAACTATATATAGACTTCTGACAGGCATATGACAGTATAAACCGCGAGAAGGAATTCCTTAGGAACACGAACCTCGGTGCCAATTAACAGCGTCTGGGTATGTATGTAGAATCGTAATTGAGGAGACTGCATCAGACTCTTTTGATATAACACCTGCTATTTGACATGTAGGGGCGCTAGCGCCTATGCTATTTATTTTGGTACTTGAGCACGTACTGAGAAAAGTCAACATTGAAACTTCGCCTGTGCTTCAAACATCTTGAATTATGTTTGTGATTGTTCTATTGTTGAATGATTTTCTCTGAAGCCAAATTGATATGGAGGGATAAGATTTCTTTCTTCTATTATTGGTTCTCAAATATTTATGAAATTATTGGAAGTAAGAAAATCGGCCTATTCGAATTTTTCATTTAGTGGTTTGCTAGGTTTAGGTATCATGGTTGAATAAAACCGATTCTTAAAGGTGTTTATAGCATTTCCTATTTGATGACCCTTTTGCGCGTTTGCGCTGGTTTGGTGAATACTTCTGGCAAAAACCTTAATTTTACGATCGTTCTTATCCTCGTAAGTAAACCATTGATGCCTCTCGGAATTAATTTTTGTACCCAAAGCTCTATAGGTAGCGAAGTCTGCAACATTAATTTTCAAGACGCTACAGGTTAGAGATACGAGTTTGTACTTGGCTACCGTAACCGAGCTAGTGGTTTCTTGGTGATTTACTGGCTTATAGAAACTTTTTTGATGTTGATGGTTAAAAATTTATTTGTCATTTCTGGTGAGTATTGAGCTTTCTTTCTCGTGCTTGGTCTTTTATTCCGGATCAACATTCAATTTGTTTCGCTTTCTAATTCTTCTTCATCCGTATGGACTTGATTAATGTCATCATCAATTGCAAGTTTTGGTGTCGACCCAAGTGATGCTCGTGTTTGAACTGATTTTTACAGTTTCTCATTCTCTTTTTTAAAATTGAAAATAATTTTTCTTGAATAAATTCCTTAATTTCTATTTATTGTTCATGGAGTTCAGCGTTTTCCTTCTCGTACTGAAAGATATTTTCAGCTAAAGATCTTGGTGATCTTGATGATTTGGAGCTTCATCTAAATGCGTTAAGCAATAATGATTGGCTTAGTTCAGAATCCATTGGACCAGCCTGCGAATAGTGTGGATATGGCGGCATCTCTGTTGCTGTACTACGTGGGGTGTTACATTCCGGATGTGTTGTACTCATTGTTTGTTTTCGCCATGTTATACCACTTATATTTGATCCATCCCTGGTAGTACTATGCTACTGCCCAAGAAGTACTTGTCCACGTAAACGCGGCTACCTAGGTGCTACCTAGGGGTCCACAGAGACAGCCAAACTTTAATAGTGGATAGTGCAAGTTCTGTAGCAATAAAATTGTTGAAGAAGTTAAAGTTAAAGGAAAGAAAGAAAGAAGTTAAAGGTGTTGGTGTAAATAAAGTTTATAACTTTAATCACTGAGTGTTTTATTTTCAAAATAAATTACGATTGCGTATTGAACGCTCGAAGTTCGTGACAATATATTAGGTGTATGACCTAATTTTTACAGATTTTTCAGCACATTTATTTTTTATCAAGGAAAACGACAACGAGGCAACACCATCTCAGGTAACATCACAGAAACGCGAAAGAGAAACTTGCAGGCTTCGACGCCATAAAGTTATCCACGAATTTACCATACACATCAACGTTTAGCTTTTTGAACCTTTTATACACTAGAATCCCTACCAAGTTCAAGAGGGTCTTCTGAGTCACGCGAGCAACGTGAGGTCGAGCGTTGTCATGCAGGAGTATGATTTGCTTACTTCCTTGCCTTTCAGGATAACCTTCTTTAAGTGGATGACCCATTTCGGCGTTGATGTACTGCGGGTTACTCGGGATCTATCCACGACTTTTTCCGTTTGAGTTTCTCGTAAACAATATACTTTTCATCACCTGTCACAATTTTCTACAAGCAGTCCTTTTCTTGTTGCCGGGCAAGCAGTGACAAGCACGTGTTCATACGTTGATTTAGGTTGCGTTCGGTCAACACATTGGGATGGGATTCACCTTCCTAGTTTTTTGAATTTTTGCCATTTGGTGCAAACGCTTGGAGATGGCTGTTTGAGTGACTCCTAGCTAAGATGCAAGCTCTTGTTGCATTTGCCTTGAGTCTTCGTCCAGTAGAGCTTGCAATTCCGCATCTTTAAACTTTCGAGGCTGTCCAGGGCACGGCTAGTCACTAAGAATGAAATTACCACTTCTAAAACGTTTGATAGGTTATGTAATTCGCATAGACTTGTTCGGTGTTCGGAAACCTTGCGTCAGATCCTGTAAAAACCACAAAATACGTGAAAATATTTCTATTTTAAATATAATTTTAAGCTCGAAGAAAAAATCTGTAAACATTAAGTCATTCGCCTAATAGTATCTGTTTAGTATCTGTCAGGGGCTTATTTGTTTTCGCTCAATTTATGGATGATAATTTATTTAGACTGCATTTCTATTTGATAAGTACAAATTTCATCAGTTTAGCCGCCTTCAGAAAATGTTACAGTTGGGAGGGTTTAAATCATGTCCAGTTTTCTCTAGAAATCGGATTTTACTGGGCAGGAACACACTAACTAGAACTAGTTGGCGGAAATTAAGGTTAATCCGCGTGCAAAGTGTTATTTTGGAATTTCGAAAGTTTCTTTACGGCGGGTACTCGCCAAAAAAATAATCAAAAAATATAAAGTTCGCATTACCTGCCTCGTGACATTTATTCTAGGGAGGAAATTTCATTGATTTCAATTTTTTAATTTATTTTAATCTTTGCAATCTTTTCTGGGGCCGAAGCACTCCCAACCCTTTCGCAGTTCGCTTATTTACGTCCTTATACCTTACGCAGTTGCCTGCCAAATCGAGGACGAACGGATATAGGGTCCGATTTTGTCACCATCTGCACATTGCGTATCTCCATGCCATCCTATACTGGCATGAAAGATGGGTCGGCTCATGAGCTCTGCACTCTGACAGGGGGTCATAGTTGTGTTCCATTTCATCCCAGATTGTAATCTGCTGATGAAAATTTCCTTTTGCATCCTGCCCCTATCGGGATTCGAACCCGGTACCTCCCGATCCAAACGCCAAATCTTTAACGACTGACTGTTGGTCAGTCAATTTCAATTTTTTTTTACGTATTTTTGCTATTTTAAAACAAAAAAAAAAAAATAAATTTAGCTAGGTTTGTAAAGGGTCTTTCGATTCAAGTGGTGTGAATATTGAATTTTAATTATTTAAAAGAATAATTTATGGCATTAAGTATGAAATATCCGCCACGGCTTTGTTTGGTGGGACGTATTCGGGAGGTCTATTTTTCATTGACTTTGAGACTCTTTTTTCGGTTCATTTACAGATTCGTATAGACTTATGATTTAAGGTAGCCTCAAACGAAGAATTCTGAAGGCACTAAGTCGCGCGATCTCGGTGGCCAGTTAATGTCGAAGCAGAGATAACCATGCTCTCAATTCGCTCGCGCAGAATATCCATCGTGGTGTGCGCCACTTAGCGTCGTCCTATTACACATGCCGTCAGTATCCATCTGTTATCATTGACGTTGACGGTTACAGAGTACGAAGTACAAACCTGTAGCTATACATTTTAACGAAAAGTATAAACTCAAAAAGTTTAGAAACACAAGTTATCAAAAAGTGTAGCTGCAAAAAAAAAAGTTTAGAATTCGAAATTCGTGGTTTAATTAAAATTGTTAAAAATAAACAAAAAATATTGGAAATCACTGTACTACAATAATAAGTTTATATACCTTCATTATAAACAAAATAATTTTAAAGTGTTTTTAATTCAGAAAATTTTCGGAACAATGAGTATTGAGTGTGAAATTTAGTGTTCTCAACTTGACATGGTATCTAAATTTGTACAAAAAATTTCAAGACAATTTGCATGTTGTGATTGGCGATATGGTGCTACACGTGGAAGCGTCTTATTCTCGTTTAATTCATTAATTTAAAATTGTGACCCCTAAAATACACCCTTTACAAATTGTCTTTAAATTGTGTTTTGTTGAAATTTTAGACAACACTTCGCACATACTGCGGCATACTTCTCAGTAAAGAACACTAACTTCCACACTCGGCACTCAATGTTCCGATGATTTTTTGAATTATTAAAAAATTAAGTGAATTTGTCCAAAGAGGTGTTCACGTGTAGCGCCATATCGCCAATCACAACATGCAAATTGTCTTGAAATTTTTTGTAAAAATTTCAGACACAAAACCAAGTTGAGAACACTAAATTCAACACTCGAACTTACTCCACACTCAAATTTACGCGAGCGTACATTCAATATTTTAACAGTGTAGTTCAACAAAAACTTGAACAGAAATGATTAAAAATCGCATTAAAATAGTTAAAAGTAAACTAATTAAATTTTTTGTGTTGTTCAATATATTTTACGAGCCCGATTGTAGATCGTCCCTCGCAGTTATATTACATACATTAAATAGTTTACCTAATAGGATTTCAAAATACAATGTTAAGAGTAAGGGCTAATGACTCATTAAATTTTTTGTGTTAGCACCGGTTTGCTTTTATTATAAGGGACTAATCCTAGAGATTTCCACGCGGTTTCATTATATACGTTAAATCACCTAACTAAGGCTTTTAAAATATCGTGGTAAGATTTAGGACTAGTGAGATGCACTTTGCGAGAAAATTTCTAGCTACGGTCACGTATATCGAGATACACAACGGGGAACACACAGGAGTGTGAAATTGAATTGAATGAGTTAAGATTTCCCATTCAAAGCTTGTTAATTCATAGTGCATCTCACTAGCCCTAAATCTTACCATGATATTTTGAAAGCCTAGTAGTTAGGTGATTTAACGTATATAATGAAACCGCGTGGAAATCTCTAGGATTAGCCCCGTATATCGAAACACACAATGGGGCCAACACAGAAAATTCAACGTGTTAAGATTTCCCATTGAAAGCTTGTTAATCCATAGGGCATCTCACTAGTCCTAAATCTTACCACGACATTTTGAAAGCCTAGTAGTTAGGTGATTTAACGTATATAATGAAACCGCTTGGAAATCTCTAGGATTGGTCCCTTATAACAAAAGCAAACCGGTGCTAACACAAAAATTGAATTAGTTTACTTTTAACTATTTTAATGCGATATTCAATCATTCCTGTTCAAGTTTTTGTTGAATTACACAGTTAAAATATTGAATGCACACTCGCGTAAATTTTAAAATAACAAATTTTGTTAAGTTCGTCACACCGGTTACTACAATAATAAGTTCGAGTGTGGAAGTTAGTGTTCTCAACTTGGTTTGGTGTTTGGTGCTGGTCCAACAATTTGACAACGGCGTTGTTTTCAGCACCTCTTCCGTTTCGGTGATGTACGGGTGTTGGCTGAGTATTTATCGAACCGGTAGACTTGAATTTGGGTACCAAACGTCAAATAGTTGACTCGGCATTATAGTTGTGGCCAGCACAAATTTTGAAATAAAAATTTGATGATTTGCACAGGTTGGTTGCTCAACGCTATAACCTTCCATGGTGATTTGCCAGATGTTACTTTAACAACATGGCTGCTATAACCTAATAAATTTCGAGCATCCCTATATATTGAAAGCCTTTATTTTAAGTTTTATTTATTCCTTAAATTTATTGACATTTTCTAAAGAATCGTACAATTATTTGCTTTGCTAAATGTGCCTAATCGAAATTTGTCGGCAGCTGCTTTTAATCTGTGCGCCATTAATAATGATTTTATTTAAGGTAATTGTATCGATAAAGAACCGATAAACGAGCAAATTAATTCATGCATATACAGCATACATATAAAGGGTGATTTTTTTGTGGTTAGGATTTTCATGCATTAGTATTTGACAGATCACGCGGGATTTCAGACAAGGTGTCAAAGAGAAAGATGCTCAGTATGCTTTGACATTTCATAATGAATAGACTTACTAACGAGCAACGCTTGCAAATAATTGAATTATATTACAAAAATCAGTGTTCGGTTCGAAAAGTGTTTCGCGATTTACGTCCGATTTATGGTCTACATAATCGACCAAGTGAGCAAACAATTAATGCGATTGTGACCAAGTTTCGCACTAAGTTTACTTTATTGGACATTAAACCAACCACACGAATGCGTACAGTGCGTACAGAAGAGAATATTGCGTCTGTTTCTGAGAGTGTTGCTGAAGACCGTGAAATGTCGATTCGTCGCCGTTCGCAGCAATTGGGTTTGTGTTATTCGACGACATGGAAGATTTTACGCAAAGATCTTGGTGTAAAACCGTATAAAATACAGCTCCTGCAAGAACTGAAGCCGAACGATCTGCCACAACGTCGAATTTTCAGTGAATGGGCCCTAGAAAAGTTGGCAGAAAATCCGCTTTTTTATCGACAAATTTTGTTCAGCGATGAGGCTCATTTCTGGTTGAATGGCTACGTAAATAAGCAAAATTGCCGCATTTGGAGTGAAGAGCAACCAGAAGCCGTTCAAATGCACTGTTTGGTGTGGTTTGTACGCTGGTGGAATCATTGGACCGTATTTTTTCAAAGATGCTGTTGGACGCAACGTTACGGTGAATGGCGATCGCTATCGTTCGATGCTAACAAACTTTTTGTTGCCAAAAATGGAAGAACTGAACTTAGTTGACATGTGGTTTCAACAAGATGGCGCTACATGCCACACAGCTCGCGATTCTATGGCCATTTTGAGGGAAAACTTCGGAGAACAATTCATCTCAAGAAATGGCCCGGTAAGTTGGGCACCAAGATCATGCGATTTGACGCCTTTAGACTATTTTTTGTGGGGCTACGTCAAGTCTAAAGTCTACAGAAATAAGCCAGCAACTATTCCAGTTTTGGAAGACAACATTTCCGAAGAAATTCGGGCTATTCCGGCCGAAATGCTCGAAAAAGTTGCCCAAAATTGGACTTTCCGAATGGACCACCTAAGACGCAGCCGCGGTCAACATTTAAATGAAATTATCTTCAAAAAGTAAATGTCATGGACCAATCTAACGTTTCAAATAAAGAACCGATGAGATTTTGCAAATTTTATGCGTTTTTTTTTAAAAAAAAGTTCTCAAGCTCTTAAAAAATCACCCGTTATATATAGCAGTAAGAAGAACAAACAATTTTGGTGGCATCGTCTTCGGCAACATAATCTTAAATTTTTATTATAACACTGTCTAGCTGCTCTACATAAGCAATGCCAATAATAAAAATAAAATAAAAAGCTTTAAAATATTCATCGTTAAATTTCAGATTCTTGATACAATTTGGTGTCTCGGATATTTTTATTTTTTGCTGATGTAAAACGTATGCGGTGCTAAAATATTATGACGTGAATGTATACGAATTCAATTAGGTTCAAATAATGTAGATAATTTTTATGTTGTGGGTATATACACGAGTAAATGAAACAGAAGTGCTATATGTTGTCTAGCGCTTGTGATCAAACCGTATGGATTTTTCATGTAAACCGAACCATATTTTCTTAGGTCATGGTTTCTTTACTCTCTATCTCTTAGGAGTTACATTACATTATTTTACAATCATGAAATTTACAACAACATGCTGCTCTTTTATTATACATTATGGTGTAGGTTATGCTTTGCTGTTTTTGTATATTTAAAATTAAAATATTACTGCTACTGGAAACCCAAAAGGATTGAATAAATTTTTAAGAATATTTAGTCTACGCTTTAAATAATAAATTTACTTATAAATTTTCAGCATACATAAATGACACAAACAGGCTTAGGCACGAGTCTGTGAGTATTGCATTTAAACGCGTGCGTGTTCTTAGCAAGTAAATATTTTCGTTATACTCAGGAAGTGATTTTATTGACCCATCTAAAAATGCGCAGGTGTTAAAAACTCCAAATTTTCCGGATTGTCGTATAGGACCGCCAATGGTCGAGAGTTTAGGCATGCTTCTATTTGGGTCGTCATTGTTGTTGTTTCTTCAAATTTTGATGCAGTCCCCCCGATGCACTTTTTCAGGTGAGTCTTTAGTGACTTGTCTCCTGCCTCCTATATTCCACCAAAATGTAGTGAAGCAGGCTGTATAAAGTCAGGTTGTTTCATTCTGTTATAGTGGCTTTGCAATTTCTGCAACCTGAACCTCCTGCATGACGTGAATCTGCAGTAGGCTGCTATAAATGCATCTATTGTTATTTGTCCCCCCCCCCTTTCGTGGGGTATTATGCGCGTTCCTTTGTTAGGATTACAGGCATGTTTTGACTCATAGGAAGTTGTGATTTTTGGCAAACGTCCGTGTAATCGTAATATCCCATCCTTGGTGATAACTAGGTTTAAAGCCAATAATTTGGAATTCTTATCTAATGTTGTTCTAGCTTTACTTCTGGTACTGTCACTTCCTTCGACTGTTGCCGTTGTTTATGAACATGAATGTTTATGAACATGAAGGTTTATAAACCTTTGGTAGTACACAACTTATGATTGTTTGAAATTTTGTCGATTAATTCTTGTAGCGTGTACTGTCATGTTCGTTGTAGGATTGAGTTTTCGGATCCTGGTATGGGGTGTTGATGGTTACGCATCTGAATTTTCCTGCAATAAGATTGGTCTTGTCCTGAGAACTCGATTGGCTTCAAATGTTTCTAACTTTGTAACGTCAGTTCTAATCCAGCCCAAATATATGGTGGAGTTCGTCCAAGCGAACATCTGAACAACTTGGTAGTTCATGCTATTTTTGACATACAATAAAAGCCTGGATAATAGATGCTACAAATGCGTGTTGCAAAGCATCAGCAATTTATGTAACTCAAATTTTTGTGTGGACGTTGTTTTAACCCATCTAGGTACGTTTATTCTGGTTAAGTCTCCTAATTCGGCTGTTTATTTCTCTCATTTTTGTTCAGTATCGTCTGGTAGCTTATTATCCCACTGTATATCAGCCTTCTAGGTCTCCTGCGTTAACAGTTTCATTGGTTGCTCGTCTGAAAGATTCAGCCTGGACATGTTAAATTCAAAGGTGTCGTCTTACGGATTGTAGAGAATCTCTACTGTTTTTATTATGTTTTTGATTCTTAAATTCACCATTCCATTTGCTGTTAGTTGCTCAGGTACGTTAGATAAGATTTCTGCCAAATTTGACGCCCATTTGTGCAGTGGAAATCCTCCGCTCTGTGCCAGTTTTGTCATTTGTTGTTCAACAGTTACAACTTCTTCAACGCTGTCACTTCTCAGTCACTAAATCGTCCACGTAAAAATCTCTTTCCATGATCTTTGCCGCCGTTGGATTGTTGTTCTTTTCATCCGCTGCCAACTGCATTAATGTTCTTTCAGTGAGAAACGTTGCTGCTGTTGTTCTAGAGGTGACTGTTTTTAGTTTGTATTCTTCTATGGGTTGTGATTTTTCCGTATCTGCTGTTAGCACGAATTTGTCTGTTCGCCACACCGTTCAACATTGTGCAATCCAGGAATAGTTCCTATAATAGGTTTTGCTCGATGCATCGAAAACTAGTATGTGGACTGTTATCTGGTTCATGTTTCACTACCTGCATATGACCTGGCCTTAGATAATCTTCCATAAACTTGTGATAGATTTTGGCGATTGGTTTATCTTTCCGAAATTTTATCTCGATCTACTGCCCTTTTTCTGGATTCGCCCGGCCCAGATGATTCTTCCTTCAAAGGCAAGTATACCATGCATTTTCCATATGGTAGTGACGATGTTATTTCCGTAAATAATTTCTCTGTGACTGATTCCTCCTGAATGTGTATTTTTTCTTGCGGAACGTTTTCATTTTTATCAATAAATCTAATTGTTTGCCAATTGTTTAAGTGGTGATCATTGCCAACCTATTGATATCCCGGCTGTAGCCTGTGCTTCCCATTATAATCCAACCAAGTTCAGTTTCTTGAGCAATTGTATCTGGTGGGACTTCTCTAATGACGTTACTGTTAAGGATTAAGGGATAGTAGCCAATGCCGATTATGGCATTGATACTGTTGAACTTTGTTGTATTCTGGATCTGCAAGTTGTAAGTGCTGCAAATATACACATTTTTTCATATCAAAGTAGACATCTCGTACATTGTCTCTCAAACCTTGAGGATAAACTTAGTACGACCTGGTGATTACGGATCCTGGTTTCCTTTCCTTCCACTCCTAATATTTTAGTGTTGACTTAGTTTTGTCTCGCCCTAAGAAGGTTTGTTGCCTTTGTAGAGATACATGATGCCTCAGAGCCTGGATCAATCAATGCTCTGAAGAGCATGCGTTTCCCTTCGCTTGTTGTTTCTGCGATTTTAGCTATTATTATCCCAAGACCCGAGATACCTGCTGTTTCTCTGCCTTGTAACCGATGGATCGTTCTGTGTTGTGCCTTCCATTACATATGGTACATTTGTTCTTCTGCTTGCATGTATGTTTTGCATGTTCTGCTGATAAATAGTTTCCGTATAATTTCTGCAGCATCGCCATTTGTGATCTTTCGCTGGAATTTAATTTGCTAAATCCTCCCCATTCATTAATTTTGTGTCCATCTCTGCATTCTTGTGTTGTTGCGGAGGTTGCGTGTGTTATTATTGGCTTTTGGTTGCCATTGACCTCTAACGATTTAAATCTTCCTTCCAATACTTTTAAAAATTCTGTTATTGTCTCGCATTTTTTTTGGAAATTCATATAGAGTCGACTTCATTTACAGTGAGCTTTTTAGTCAAGGATTATTATTGAGTTGTACGATTAAATATTTACCCCTTTTAAGCGGCCTCCAACTGTCCTTTTAGTTATTTGATTTTATGGATGTCACTGATCTGTGCATTTTCATGGATGAGCTTGCTGAATGTGACGGAATCCCCGGTCCACTATTGGTTATACCTATCAAATATTGGTATTTGAATTCGTGCCAACCGAATATCTCGTGATCGTTTGTTGGTCTAGTTCTTCCGGTTCCTACTAGTTTCGTTGTTATTTGGAAGTTGATACTTTATGTTTTCTTCTTGTTCATCACTAATGAGTAAGTAAATTTTCTCATGGAGTTCAGAGTGTCGATTTTGTACTACAAATGACAGCGCGAAGTGAGCAAACCGGAAAAACATAGTAGAGTTTTTTTATTTATTTATCTTGGTTTGCCTGAGCGCATGCGCGTCACTTTGTTTATATTGATGGCTTATCTAGAATAAGCGCTATCCCACAATATTTCAATTTATTAATTCAATAAATAAAAAAATAAAATTATATAGTTTTTTTAATTATGTGGCTTAGAGTTAATTAACATATATTAAAAAAGCGACATAGCGGTTATTTACGTATGGTAGTTTGGAAAACGATATATAATTTATTAAGAACTGCACGGAATTTCGTTATAGAATGAATGAAACTCAACAGGAATAACTTTTTTTTTATTCCTGCAAATGATTCCATTTTGTTTGCTTAATATTTAAACGTTTCGGATGCAGTTTCGAAAGCCACTTGAAAGATAGAGCAAAGCTCGTAGGTTGGAAACAGTTTTTCCGCTATTTCGGCAGCCAGGTCTAATGCTAGAGAACCTTAAGTTGTTATGGTTGTAATTATAAAAAAAGTCGTGTGTAAGATATTCTACGTCGTAAGGCTGCCTAATAACTTATCCGTTAACATTTACAAATTTAGGCAATAACTGGTCAAGTGGTGAATACAACATGTAACAAATGAGGAGGCACTTAAATAGCCTTCACTTTCATTCCACCATAGTAGTAGACCACCAGGTCTTGAAGTCTCTGCTTGTAATAAATAGCCGAAGCGTTCAAGCGTGGGTACATCGTAACTGCTTGAACATCCATTGTTTACCTGCTTCTTTTTCTTGTTTGGCCCGTTTCTCATTATTAGAGCGTACCTGGTACTTTTCGTCGGTAATTTGGCCTGTTTTGAACCCACACATATGCCACATTGGTCCTTTCGTGGCGTATAAATGGATAGTTTTTTTTTCATCAAACAAATTCAGAAAAATGAAAATTGATACAGGTTCCTCTGTGTTATTGACTTAAATAATTGTGTTAAATTAAATATTTCTTTGAAGTATCATTTCGACAATAATGGCTTTCAACTTTTGGTCTGCCAAAAACTTTTTAAGGTATTCTCTTCGTTCACAGTTTTTTGTCTTGAAAGCACAAAATTCTGTATTCAATTTACGAGTAGTTTTAGTAGTTTCTAACCATTTACAAACCATATCGATTTTAAGGTCCAAAGTATTGAAGAGCATAGATCTGCACACCTATAAAATGTTTTTAGATTTAGTCTTAAAATAATTATATTTAATAAAAACAAACTGAACAAACCTGCAAATTTGAATTTCCCTTTTGTAAGTAATAAACGTACGTTTTTTTTCTAATATTTAACAAGGGCCCGAATATATACCTGCGTACTTTCCCAATTGTGTTTCCAAAAACGAATGTAACGATGACCGTAAGCACACAGTTGAAGAACAAGAAGGTCCTAACGATCTATCGTCCCGCATATTATTTTGTTTTATTTTGCCTTGATTAAAGGTGTATCCTAAATAATAATCGCCAGCCATTCTTTTCTGCTTAGACTGAAGTCGGCTTTACCAGCAAACTGTCTAGTTCTATTTCCACGATGTTGGGTGACGCTATTACTTAAGTGTTCTTCCTACAAAACAATTATGATAACTGATTTTTTAGTGGCAATGAAATAATAATTATTACCTTAGGAATTTCAACTGGATTTTCTTCATGATCGGATTTATCTAATTGACATAACGTCTCGTTGGTACAATTATTTATAAAAGCTTCCTTTCTCTTACCGCTCAAATATTGATTTCCGGTTGTTACACTGTCAAAAACATTACCGTTACTGCTAGAGTTTCAGTTTCCTCAACAATGTTATTGATTACTTCATAAGCCACTCCAGGTCGCATTGCACTAATGTTAAAATTTGGTTGAATCCTAACTGGAGCATCAGCCCCAGCCATTTGCACCATTTTTTCTAGCTCCCACTCATTTTACTATCCTTTAAATTAGTTTTTTTGAACACTTTACTTATAAATTAAAAATATTGCACAATATAAAACTTCTACAGTGGCTGTCACTAAGTGTTACCAAAAGAAAACGCCACAGAATTTTTATTTTCTGATGAATTTTCTTGAATCAAAGTAAAACATGTTCACAAATATTTAAATTTTCGAATTGCATTAGCAGTTTTTTGATTTGGCTACCCTTAGCTGCGATTATGGCTTTTAAACGGCCGACAAAGCTATTGCATGCAGCATGAAAGTGGCTCTGCATTATTTTGGCCGATTCTCGGCGAAGCGCTTGCTTTAGATGATCGACACTTTGGTATTTTTTTGTCTCAGCCTTCTTGCTCTTCAAAATACCCGAAACCGAGAAATCTAGCGGATTTGCATCCGGTGAATTTGGTGGCCATTGGGCAGTGGAAATGAACCGCGGAACATTGTTTCTCAATTACTGTGAAATTTCTGACAAAATAACAAAAAACCTTACAACAGTCAAAAAGTGTAAATGAAACCACTACACTTTTCAAAAAATCGAATAAGAATACATCAAAGTCGTATTTTGTTATTCTTCGATATATTACCCTCAAGGGTGGTTTTATCGATTTTACAGTATTGCACTAGACAAATACTCGAAATTCGTTTATTCAAAGGCCAGTAATAGTCAATCGTAGAGATGTCTAAGTGATTCTGTGTATGTTACCTTGTTGAGTGACCGGACAAGTGGTGCAGTGGTTAAAGCTTCGGCACTTGGACCGGGAGGTGCTGGGTTCGAATCCCATCAGAGGCTAGACGCAAATCGAATTTTCATCATCGATTACGATTGGTGATGCTAATAAATACAACTAAGACCCTCTGATGGAGTGCAGAATTCCGTGTCACGCGCCGACCCACCTTCCATGTCAATGTACAGGTTTACATGGAGCTTGCAATGTGCAGGTGGTATACTGTAGTTGTGTGAGTAGGTGAAGTAGGTGGGTTAATGATGTGGAGTGAATGAGTGGTATCACAATGGGCCTAAAAATTGGCCTAAATGTGCAGTAAGCAACCACTGAAACCTATCTTGTTGAGTAACCCAATTGGGTTGTATTTGCTGATCGTGATATTAACGCGACCCTCAAGGGTGGTTTTATCGATTTTACAGTATTGCACTACACAAATACTCGAAATTCGTTTATTCAAAGGCCAATAACAGTCAACCGTAGAGATATATCAAAAAATAACATATACGATTTTGATGTATTCTTATTCGATTTTTTGAAAAGTGTAGTGGTTTCATTTACACTTTTTGACTGTTGTAAGGTTTTTTGTTATTTTGTTAGAAACTTCACACAAATTGTTTCTCAGCCAATCTTGATGAAATGTCAAGAAAATTACTTGTTGAAATGTCCAGGCTCTGCGGCCGAAATTTTTTTGTGGCTAAGGCTTCAACGCTCCCTCTAACACACGATCCCGATAAATTTTAGCATTTACCTTGATGCCACGGTCCAAAAAAACGAGTGGTGAACGGCTTTCGGCTGTTACGGCGGCCCAAACCATCACCATCGGCGGCGCTTGGTTTCGAGTGGCAATCTGTTGGTCCAAATTTTCAGTAGAACGGCCGGACAAGTAAATCCGGTCATTTTGCTTGTTCACATATTGCCCAATAACGAACGGTGACTCATCGGAGAAAACCAAACTCGGCAAATCGCCACTTTCGTGCAGGCGTAACAACTCCTTTGCTCTCTCCGCTCTAACTTTTGTTTTGAGCATCGGTGAGACCATGCGTTTTATGGAATTTCAAGGCCCTCAGTCCAAGATGTTCTTTTAATATGTGCTGCATCCGTTCGAGCGAAATGTTCGCCTTACGAGCCATTTTTCTGCCGCTACGACGCGGGTTCCGAGCCAATTTGGCCTTCACCTTTGCAATGCTGCCAGTATCGTAATAACGATTTACGGTGCGATACACAAACATTTTATTCACATGCAGATGTTTTAACTGGTTAACAATCTGCGGCTGTGGTTTTCCAGCCAAATATAGAGCAATCACACTATTACGCTTGAATTCCATTGCGGATAATTTTTTTTCTGAATATTTCCCACGCCAGCATTTTGCTTTTGTACGCTTGTAAACAATAGAATGAACTGTCATTAGTGTAAATTTGAGCGCTCTGTGATCACTGGTTTGACAGCAATGACAGTCTGAAGATGGTAACACTTCGTGTCAGTCACACGGTACATTTTAATTCAGACCCATCGATCCATCTATATTTTGGTATGAAAATTACATCGCTAATGAACTATAGGTTTTTCACTGTTTTGTATATTTGTTCCCCGGAAAATTGGTTAGTTGTCCTCAAAAGGTTTGTATACTAGACATTACTATAGATTCATTAAAAATCGTAAAACTAAAGGATGGTTAAATTTTAAGGGCCGATGTTGATTTTGAATAAAACACAAATTATTTAGAAAATTATTGTCAATTCTTTTTATTATGATAATATGGTATGGTTAAATTATGTATGGAACAAAATATCGGCCAAATGGCCGCCGCGACTTCGGCGGCACACCTCCACCCGATGGTCCAAAGTTTCGATGACGCTTAAGCATAATTGAGGTTCTATGCCGTTAATGTGCCAAGTTATCTCATCCTTTAGCTCTTGAATTGTTGCTGGCTTATTGACGTATACCTTTTTTTTCAAATAACCCCAAAGAAAGAAGTCCAACGGTGTCAAATCACATGATCTTGGCGGCCAATTGACATCGCCACCACGTGAGACAACACGGTCATTGAATTTGTCGCGCAAAAGTGCCATTGTTTCGTTAGCTTTGTGGCAAGTGGCACCGTCCTGTTGAAACCACATATCGTCCACATCCATATCTTCCAATTCGGGCCATAAAAAGTTCGCTATCATCTCACGATAGCGAACACCATTCACAGTAACTGCCCGACCGGCCTCATTTTGGAAAAAATACGGCCCGATGATGCCGCCAGCCCATAAACCGCACCAAACAGTCACTCTTTGTGGGTGCCTTGGTTTTTCGACAATCACTCTTGAATTATGATTCGCCCAAATGCGGCAATTCTGCTTATTGACGAATCCACTGAGGTGAAAATGTGCCTCATCACTGAAGATTTTCTTCGAAAATTGATCATCCACTGTTGCCATTTGTTCCACTGTTGCTCGATTGTGTATCTTTCCATGGTTCAAATTGAGTTAGTCTGAAATTGAGAAATGTCAAATTAAATGCAGAAAAAAACTTGAAGTTTAGGTGTGGTTCACATTCAACGTCAACCCTTAAAATTTAACCACCCTTTACAATAAGTGTCTAAGATACATGGATTTAAATAGCAATGTTAATGTCAATGCGATTTGCTTGCTCTGGCCTAAACTAATCGAAATTCGTGGGAGTCTAAAATTCCTGTAAGGTCCGTACATGGATCATAACTAATCTGAAAATATTTATAACGGGTTATCCAATTCGAGGTTGATAAAGTAGAAATCTGTATACCGACATCTGTCAAAGATAAACGTCAAGTACGCTGTCATTTATTTAGTTGACATTCTGCCATTTAAGAATATGGAGCATTTAACAATCGACCAACGCGTTAAAATTATTAAATCTTATTATAAAAATAGTGATTCTGCCGTATCCACATTTCGCGCTTTACGAGCAGATTATGGTCGTCATAATCGTCCTACAAAGCAAACCATATTGAATACAGTGAATAAATTTGAAAAAACTGGATCTGTTACTGATATTGTAAGGTCTGTGCATCATCGAAACATTCGCAATGCTGAAAATATCGCTTCTGTAGCTGAAAGTGTGGAAGAAGATCCAAATTTGTCAATTCCTCGTCGAGCTCAACATTTAGGCCTATCTTATGGCTCATTATGGCGCATTTTGCATCTGGATTTGCATCTTCATCCGTATAAAGTCCATTTGACACAAGAGCTAAAGCCTGCTGACCATGGACAACGAAGAACATACGCAAATTGGATGTTGGAAAAACAGGCCGTCGATGCTGATTTTTCGAACAAAATTTTCTTCAGTGATGGAGCTCATTTTTCGCTTGGTGGATACGTTAATAAGCAAAACTGTAGAATTTGGGGCTCAGAAAATCAACAATTGATTGTAGAGAAGCCATTACACCCGGAAAAAGTCACTGTTTGGTGCGCATTGTGGTCTGGTGGTGTGATTGGGCCGTATTTTTTTGAGAACAACCATGGACGAACCGTTACCGTCAATTCTGAGCGCTATGGCCGCATGTTAACCGATTATTTTTTTACGAAAATCGAAGATTATGATCTTGACGATATGTGGTTCCAGCAGAATGGAGCAACCAGTCACGTAACACGAGCAAATCGAGATCTTTTGCAAGAGAAATTTCCTGGACGTTTGATTTCGCGATTGGCTGATGTCAATTGGCCTCCAAGATCCTGTGATTTAACGCCTTTGGATTTCTTTTTGTGGGGCTACGCGAAAGATCGTGTTTACGCAAACAATCCTCAAACTCTTGACGAATTGAAAACTAATATTCGTAAGGTAATGGCCGAGATACCGCCCGAAATGTGCCGAAAAGTCATTGAAAATTACCGCAAAAGAATCAAGGCCTGTAAGAAGTCCCGTGGAGGACATTTGAATGATATCTTGTTTAACTAAAAATGGCAAGGATCAATCTGTAAAATGAAATAAAAATTTCAATACATTCCGAATATTTTGTGTGTTATTTTAAGTTTACTTTATCAAGCTTGAATTGGATAATAACTAATAAATTTTAGAGAGTTCATCCAGAATCAGTCGACTAAATTCGATTCATCATTATTATGGATGTTATTCACAGTTTCAGGCCAATTAGGGTTACATGTCATCGTTATAAATAAACTTGGTTTACCCTAATGCCGGACTAGAGATGTAGCATCCAAATAGTTTTGGTACATGTTCCGTGGTGAGTTAATGAATGATGATGTTGAAACATCAACATTTAAATTAGGATTCAAATTTAAATAATCAGTGAGATTGTTATACATTTCTGATCTTAAAATTGCTAGATTTTGTTTAATGAAATAACAACGTGAGCCCTCAATACAAACATATACATCAACTATCCACTGCAAAAATAAAGTTTGGCAATGATGCAGATAACTAAAATCATCTCTAACAGCTAGTCGGTATGCAACATATTGTAGCATTGTGTAACTCGATTTCTGGGCGCAACAACATTAGATGTACGTGCTATGTTATGATTTATGTTATCATGCCATCCAGAATCACCATTAGAGAATAAAAGAGGATACGCCAAAGGATCAAAAGAACTATCTAAAACAGAAATGTTACGGACGGTAGAATTAGCTTTATTGAATTGAAATTCCTATCAAAAGGTGATTCTAAATCACCGATAATAAAAATAATCGCAACATCTGATCGAATAGCGTCATTAAATCTTCTAATATCTAAATCTGTGTTAACCTTAATAACCATAGACATTTAATTATAAATGTTAACAGCACTATTGCATAATTCATGCATCGCTTTAAAAGATCGTTAGAATCGCAGTATCAACATCGTAAAATTACAACTACGCATAGCATGGACTCCTACCATATTCACTTACCAAAGCACCTGCACGACGATCAAACACATCATGAATTTTGAAATGGTAGACCCCTTGCTTAGAATTTGTATCAATATTTGCTTCTGAACTAACCATTGCGAACCCTGAATTATAAGCACGAATATTTTCAGAGAAATATTTGTATTCAACCGATTGAACAAATTATTAAAAAAACTATTTTCAGACAATGACAACAAAGAAGCTTCTCCTTTATGACAACATGATGTGAAAGAAGTGTAATCGTTTTGAGTTATTTCAGACTGAAAATGTTTAGCATTACAAAAACGACATATTAAATCCACTGATCCACAGTTATGACTAATAAAATTTCTTGGAACTATATTCAAGGCACTTTCAAAATTATCCGGAAAAATGTCTAACTCATTTACATTATTTTCGTTATCATTTTGCCGATAATCTGTGTTGTTGTTTCTACGCCTATTTGAACTGTTATTGACATTATTTTCATTATTTCTACGTGTATTTGAATTATTGTTGCTGTTAATATTTCGCAAAAGAGAATGATTCCTGTTTTGTTGTCTTTCGGTTCGACTAGCTCACTCAAATAACGTTCTGCCCTGATAAAAATAAAAAACACTAAAAATTTTCATGCCACCCTAAAATAAGAAATGCAAACACTCACTTTGAATTTAATCGAGAGTTTAAACCGCTAAGAGTCATCTTGAATTTTACGTCGGACAGACATGTTTGTTTATATACTTGATTATGTTTGTGTAAAATAGTTTAGAATTATTCGTTAGAATTAATTAGTTTAGAATGGATGTACGTATTAGCGGAACACGGACGCACCAGAAATCTCTGTGTTAAATTTTTACACAAGACGCTTACAAATTACAAATGTAATAACCTTTTGAATTATTTTGAGCTGCACGGCTCATACAAATAACCTCTTATGCTCATAATGCGGTGTGTGGTTCACAAATATATGTAATTATATGTGCAAAAAAATAAATAAGTAAACTAAAATGCAAATCAACAAACTTATAAAATTTTGATTCGAAGCATAATAATACGCCACTGCACTTACATATTGGACATTGAAAATTTAAAAAGTAAAAGAGTAAAATCAACGTCCCTTAAGCTAGCAGAACTCATACAGCAGAACATTACAAGATAGTATGAATAGCTATAGGCGAATTAAATGCTCTATTAAAAATGTTGGGCTACACCCCTTCCAACTAAAACGATGGGTTCTGCTAGCTTTAGAAAAGTTAGCAGAACCCATATCACAAAATGATTTAAAAACAATTGGAAAACTAAAGGTTCATTTTAGGCTAATTAAATGTCCCGTTAAAAATGTTGAGCTCTACTCCTTTTTGACTAAATTTCAGGTCATTTAATCTACAACATCGAAACCTACACATCGAAAATCGAACCCAAACCGAAATTAGAACCCAAAACGATCAATTCACAACAAATAATTTTAGGCTCATTATGGCCTAATCAAATGCCTCATTAAACAATTTTTTGGTCCACTCGTTCTTGACTAGCAGAACCCAAATCGAAAATCGGACCAAAACCGAAATAAGAACCCAAACCAAGTACAATTAGCATACAAATAATTTTAGGCTGTTTAAGGTATAATGCAATTTTGGGCTGTACTCCTTTTTGACCAAACCTCAGGTCATTTAATCTTCAGCTAGCAGAACCTACATCGAAAATCGGACCAAAACCGAAATTAGAACCCAAAACAAGATCAATTGACAAACAAATAATTTTAGGCTCATTATGGCCTAATCAAATGCCCCATTAAACAATTTTTTTCTCCACTCGTTCTTGACTAAACTTCAGGTCATGTAATCTAAAGCTAGCAGAACCCAAATCGAAAATCGGAACAAAACCGAAATGAAATTTGGATTCTGCTAGCTTTAGATAAAATGACCTGTAATTTGGTCAAAAAGGTATAGAGCTCAAAATTTTTTAATGGGGCATTTGATTAAGCCATATTGAGCCTAAAATTATTTGTTTGTCAATTGATCTTGTTTTGGGTTCTAATTTCGGTTTTGAGCCTATTTCCGATTTGGTTTCTGCTAGCTTTGGAGTGATCTAGCCTTTTGCTTTTTCTAGAAGGGGCAGAATAAAAAAATTTAAATATGGCATTTAATTAGTCTAAAATTAACCTTTAGTTTTCCAATTGTTTTTAAATAATTTTTTGATAGGGGTTTTGCTAACTTTTCTAAAGCTAGCAGACCCCATCGTTTTAGTTGGAAGGGGTGTAGCCCAACATTTTTAATAGAGCATTTAATTAGCCTATAGCTATTCATACTATCTTGTAATGTTCTGCTGTATGTGTTCTGCTAGCTTAAGAGACGTTAAAATCAAAGTTTGTTCAATATTTTTATTGATTCTTTTAATCGGTAAAATTTGCACTTTGTTGATAACACTATAGGTCGTCAATATCTCATCTCGTCAAGAAAAAGGTACAGAACTGTTTTGTCTTTGCCTATTTATTTATAGATAATTGTCATTTGTATTTTATTTAAATATTGAAATTCGATGTAGTTGTAATTGTTATTTTAATTACAATGCTTGTATAATTACAAGAGCATTTTTGTTGCACAAGCAAAGTAATATGGATGTTTCTCACCCTTGGATGCTTCTCATCCGAGTAGTCTGCCACAATATTAGTTGTTGTAGCTCCAGGTTTGTTGGATCCGATCTCATGTTTGTGTTGTTCAAGTAAATTTGGGTCTCTGGAAGGCCTCTTTTTTATCGCTTGCTGTTGTAATTGTTGCATCGTAACGTTTTCCTCGCATATTGGAAATAAATTCTTTGTATAACTTGGGTCTTTATTTTGAAAGGTGGTTATTATCTACCTGTTAGAGCTCGCTTACTTGCTTGTCCCTTTCTTGCAATTTTGTATACACTTCTTTTAGTTGGATTTTTGAAGTAAGGTACGTGTTCGTTCCTTTTTTGCTGCTATCTTTTTTGTAATTCGTGCATATTTTTTCGATATGACCGCAAGTTGCTGTTGATTATAAACGCAAGCTTTTTCATCTTATTATTTCTTTGTGTCTATATTAATGGCTTAGACAACGTCTTATCGCTAATTATTTGGTGGCTCAAAGGACCACTCTTTGATTCCGCCTCAGCTTGAATTTAGTTTTATTTCGCCTTGTCATAAGCTCCCCGCGGGTGGAGCTTACCCGAAAGAGAAATAACGCTGAACATAAACATTAAAATTACAATAATATTTTTTGAATATGACGCACTGAAAAACTATCATTTTATGTTATTTCAACTCAATCCTTATACGTTTTGAGATTTTATGTGCAACATGATGAGCTTAGTTAACGAATAGTTTTATTCCTTTGAAATTAATAGCTATAACGGAACCATATTGCTGAAGATTTTAACTTCTTTCAAGATTAATAATTTTAAATTTGAGTGACACGTAAATATAACTGAAAAATTCGAAGTTCAACCAAGCAATTAAGCATTAGTGCACACATGCGAATGAAAGACGTTATTCATGAGCGATTATGATTCTCGTTGACATAATACTCGTATAAGACGAATTGTTGTTTTGTCATTGAAAAAAGTCCTCATTGTGAACACAGACGGGCACAATTATTAAAAATATAATCAAATGATAAATCACGAAAACTACAAAATGAAAAACGGGAAATGATATAATCTCAGGTGTTATTCTGAATGAATTTATCTACGAATTTTACGTATAATACGTTTCTACTTAATGCAACCTATGGAATGAAATTAAATAGCGTTTGAATGAAGATAAAACAGCAGAAATATTCGCTTCTGTTTTAAGCTCTACTACATCTGTACGTACATAATACAATACGAGTAGTAAGGAGTATTTCCTCTAACTAAATAACATAACGAGTACATCAAAAAAACATTTTACTGTAAAAATAAGAAAAGTGAAACAATTTTATTAAGAACTAGGCAACAACAACTAGCAGTATAAAAGGAAATGAAAATAAAATGTTCATCCTTTTTGGTATTACAGCTTAACTATGCTACTTATTTTTTGTTGTTTAATTTATTTTAGACTTTTTGTACAAAAAAAAAAACTGGAGGAAGGCAAAAATTATGTTTTAAAAGCAGAAGTTTCAGTAGCAGCACCATCAGAACCTACAAACACACACACACATAATTTATAAAAAAAAGCGAAATGAATTTACATTATATGGGATCCTGTATATCATTCCCTGAATGGTAATTTTTATATTTTCAACTCTGGAAAAAACTTGTATAATTTATGACAAAAAAAGGGTCAACAACAATATGTATGGTAAGATGTGTCTTGCTACCGAACACTATTTCCTTTAGGTTTCTGCACATTCTAGATTTCTACATGCCTCTCCCCGACGTCGGAAAATCATGTCGACATTTTTTTTAACATACTTTGATATTTTTATAATATCAGAATGACAACAACAAATATGAAAAACATATTTATATTCATTTATGCTAAATTTATGCGAGGTGGCAGTTGTACATCATAATTTTCTACTCCAGACGAATGTATTGTATATGGTTTTTCGATAGAATATTTGTTTTATATTGATTTGGATCTGAATGTACATAGAAAATCAAATTTAGATTATAACTGTTGATTGATAATCGCTTTTCGGCTTCCAACCATATATACCCAAGCTCCTCCTAGAAGATGGAATAATATATTTTTATTATTTTGATGATTGATTGACTGACTAATCGATTCGATATAAATGTGTGTACATGCAAAACATATGTGCATTTAATAATAAATAATTGTTTTATTATGCCTTCGCCACTTACGTATACGTAATATACTGATGTGTAAATATACGAATCGAGTGGCTTCGGGGAACCGGTACACAACTGTGGGAAAACTCATATTTTCTTGTTATAAAATGTCGGACACAAAACAATTCAAGATTAATATTTATTTGAAGCGATGTTTATTGGGATGTAAAACACTTTGTACAACAACAATAAAATACGGTGTTGTTATATTCGTTTAATAAAATAACAAATAGGTTGGAAAATTTACTAATTTTCTAAGAATTTATTATGCTTGAGGAAACATAAACATCTGTAGTATTTTTGTTCTGGATATTTACATTTCAACTTTACTGCTGTTGTTTTTTTGTGTGTGAATAATTTCGAGTTCATCTACCTAAGTGAAAATGCCTGTTGTATTACGTAACAGATGAATTTTGAAGGTTTCCAGGAAACGGAAAACTCTGTAGAACTCTTGTTTCTCGTCATTTAATTTTTTTTATCCATTTCAATTTTTCAATAGGTTTTTGTTGTACGAATTTAATTAAGACGTGACGTTCCTACCATCAGCAAAATAAACACTTCTTTACGAAACGAAGGCAAATATTGTTTACTTTAGTTGTTGAATTAAGATTTGGGTTGTCTGCGGTTTATGGCAACTTCTTGTTATAATGGTTTGTTATTAATTGTTTTCATTTGGGGCGAAAGAACTTACTTAAACTTCGTGCCGAGAGGTAGCGATGGCGTTTTTAATTAGAATTTGTACAAGAGGTCATCATACCGGCATAATCGTAAACTTAACTAACCTTAAACTAAAAATATCGTACTTATTACGAATTACACTGTTAAAGCAAAATTTTGCCGATATAACTATATTTTGATCGAAAGAGATGAAAATAGACGCTATATTTTTACCTTGTTGTTATGAGAAAATCTAAAGGTGGTTACTTTTTAACAAACACTAAATAAAATTAATCTTTTATTATTATTTTATTGTTTATAATTTATACAAGTATATTTTAAGTTATAATAATAATTTTATTATTTATTTATTTGTAAAATCAAATCGAATGTTGGAGCAGAACTGAATTTCGGTAGTATTTTGATATCCGATTTCAGCTCGGTATTTAAGTGTAATTTTACTACATTTAAAATAACCTGTAGAAGGAATTCAAGTATATAAAGTAAATCAAGTATATAATGTAAATTAAGAGTATATAATGATATATAATATAAAAATAAATATAATTGTATACAGGGCTTTACAATGTTACTTATTTCGAAGCGCTATACAACACCTCCGTCCATAAAAGAAAGAAAATCTTGAAATAAGATTTTCTTTATCTACTTAATTAATTTACACAAAAAAAACTTAACTTAATTTTATTATAAATGCATATTACTATAATTAATTGAGCATTAATAAATTCAATAAAAAATTTGTTTGTTAAAGTAAATTGAATGAATAATTGCATGAATACTTAACAACAGAAACTAATTAGTACTAATATTATAATATTTTTGTTATTATTATAATAAAATAAACATTTACAGATTTAACAATGTTTATTTTATGTGACAGATTTGTTTTCTTTATTTAATTATTAAATGTTTTCAGATTTGCCAGCTTAATTATTCGATAAATAATTTGAGACGATTATTATGAACCACTCGAGTACCTCGTCCAATACGAATAGTAGTATTTTCGTTTGAATTAATTTCTAATACTTCGAAAGGTCCATTCCATATGGAATCAAGTTTACCTTTAGTTTGCTCATTTTTCAACAGCACCTTATCACCTACTTTAAATTCAACGTTGTTAGTAATTCGATCATAATATCATTTAGATTTTTCTTTTCGTTTTATTAAATTTTCACGAGCAATTTCATAAGAATTTCCAAGTTTCGTTTCAGTGATCCTATTCGTTTGGATCTTTGTCGGTATAGTTTCGTAAATATTCCACTAATGTGCGATGTGACCTCTCTAATGCGCCATTTGTTTGGGGATGATAAGCAGTAGTTTGAATTTTTTTTATTTTTAAAATTTTACATAAACTTTTAAACAAATTACTTAAAAAGTTTGTTCATTGATCTGTTAATACACACAAGGGAGCACCAAATCTACAGATAAAGTGTTCTACAAAAGCTTGACCTATTGTTTCTGATAATTGATTTTCTAACGGTATAGCCAACGAAAACTTCGACAAGTCATCTTGTATGGTAAGCATGAAGCGATTGTTACTGTTCGAAGGATTTAAAGGGCCAACTACATCGAGAAATATTTTATCAAATGGGTTTTTTGACGTAGTGGTTATTACCATAGGACATTTATTAATTTTTGACAAGATTCGCATTTAGTTATAAATTTTCTTATTGTACTCCACATCTTCGGAAAATAGTAATATGATTTTATTCTTCTGAAAGTTCTTTCAATGCCCTGGTGGCCACCAATAGGTGCAAGATGAAATTCTTGTATACTTTTTTGAATGTCCAAATCATTTTCTAATTTAATAATAGGATTTCCAGAATGAGACGTTTTATTGATGTTTGATAATTGCTGATTGGAATTAGGATCTTGAATTGATTTAATAGGTATTTTATTATGCTCGCGATTTATTTGCTCACAATTTATTTGATTAGTTAATTTAGACTGTGATCGAGTAATAACATTGACACTGCTTTGATTGACAGAATTCACTATAATTCGGCTCAAGGCATCTGCATTGGCGTTATACTTTCCAGCTTTGTAATTAATATCATAATCGAACTCTTCCAATTCTATTCGCCATCGCATTAATCGAGAAGACAGATTTTTTGATTTATTTAACCATATTAACGGTTTATGATCTGTAATAATTGTAAATGGAGTTACCATATAAATAGGGACGAAAACGTTTGACTGCAAATACTATTGCCAGCAATTCTTTCTCAATTGTAGAATAGTTACGCTCAGCTTTATTTAAGACCCGGCTTGCATAAGCCACGGGCAAGTCATCATCGCCTATTCGTTGAGAAAGAACAGCTCCAAGAGCAATCTCACTTGCGTCGGTCGTTACGTAGAATCGTTTCCCAAAATTGGGGTACTGTAAAATTGGAGGATTTGATATTTTTTGTTTTAAGATTTCGAAACTATTCTGACAAAAGGCATTCCAGACAAAATGTGTATTTTTCTTTAATAGAGAATTAATAGGATGTGCGAGTTCTGAGAATTTTTCGATAAACCGTCGATAATATCCAATTAGTCCCAGAAAGGATTTAACTTGTTTTGAAGTTGTCGGAACTGGAAAATTATGAATACCTTCGAGCTTTGAAGGATCTGGCTTGATTCCATGATCAGTTATGATATGCCCTAAATAACAAATTTATTTTCGCAGAATGTGACACTTTTTTAGTTGAAGCTTTAAATTGCACTTTCTAAGACATTCGAATACGTCGTTTAATTTTTTATTATGATCTTGAAGATTGTAACCATAGACGACAATATCATCAAGATAGACAAAGCACTTAACGCCATGTAAACCAGACAAAACATTGTTCATTATCCTCTGAAAGGTAGCAGGTGCACCCTTCAGACCAAAAGGCATTCTTGTGAAATGGTAGTGACCCATTTGAGTACTAAAAGCCGTTTTATATTTATCTTCATCACTAAGAGCAATTTGATGATAACCATCCGCTAAATCAAGGGTGGTAAAGTACACTGCGTCTCCTAATTGATCCAAAATATCTACAATGTTAGGGAGAGGAAAAATGTCATCCACCGTGATCTCGTTCAGACGACGGAAATCTACAACTACACGCCACCGTTTATTAGTATCATTTGATTTCTTTGGAACCACTAGCAATGGAGAGTTGAAAGGACTATTACTATTTTCTACTACACCGTTTAGAACCATTTCATTCACTTGCCTGTTAATTTCGGCTTTGGTTGTCTGAGGTAATCTATATGGCTTTAAATTTACTGGTCGCGAATTAGGTACCAGGGGAATATGATGACAACCAGCATTGGTGACAGAAAGTTGGTTACCCGGTAAGTAAAATATGTCATTGTACTCTTGACAAATTTTTATTATAGAAGATTTTTCTTCATAATTCATATGCTCAACATTAATTTCATCTTTTAAAATTGTTAATCGTTCTTCTAATTTGCCTGTCCAGTTACCTAATTTAAAGATATGGTATTCGTGTAAATTTTCTGGCTCTATATATACATTATCTAATTGTACAGAGAAATCATTCGTACTTATAATACTTATTGTTGCAAAAGAATTAAGTACTTTGATAATGGTGTTTGCAATATACACTCCGGGAACAATCATTTGAGACGGACACAGATACTCTCTGTCATGATCCGTTTTAAATCTCATCTTTACATGTTTCTCAGATCTACTTGGGATAGTTATCGGTGGATTATTTGACGAAAGATTTAACGAAATTTGTTGATCTTTAACTGATATTGGATTTATAATAATCTTATTGCGAAGGTAATCTATGTTGCATTTGTTTGTGCGAAGGAAGTCATTACCAATAATACCCACGCAACTTATTGGAAAATCCGATTGAACGACATGAAAGTTGTGTGAAATTTCAATACCACTTGATATTTTTATATTTGCAGGACATAATGCCAAAGTTTCTATTGATTCAGAAGTAATACCTTTACCATTAACCTTTATATTTGGATAACATAGTGAATCAGGTTTAATAAAATGTTTTTTAATGATACTAATATCTGCTCCGGTATCTACTAAGAAAAATTGAGGTTGTTCCAAAATATTTAAATGAAGACTTACGAACTTCATGTCGTTATTATGAAAATTGATCGAAAATGAGAACATATGTTTAGTTGTTAAAAATACAGAAGAGTTAAAAGTTGAATTTTTTGGTTGTAATAATGAATCAGATATTTTTGTGTCGGTAAGCCTATTTTTTTGAGTAGGATGCAGCTTTACAGCTCTTGAATCCGAACCGCTACATCAATTAATTCCCGGTTGGATTCGCTTGAGTTTTCCGAATGTTGAGTATTAGTTGATTGATGATTATTTGTTTGTTGATTAACTCTGGTTCGGGAACGGCATACACTAATATGATGTCCACGTTTTTTACAGTAAGCACATGAGACAAGCATTTGATTAATTCGAGGAGCATTATTCATTAGATGGGAGTTTGGTTTAAATTGACGATTGAGATTTGAATTGGAATTATTTTAAAATAAATTCGATGGATTTGTTCGAAATGAGTTTGGCTGTTGGTTTGTCAAATTAAGACTGTAACAAGTTTTTGCACTATGACCAATTTTTGAGCAAATTTGACATTTAGTTTGTTTAGTTGGGTTATTAATCAAATTGGAGTTATCTTCGGGTTTAGAAATTTTTCCCTTATTAGAAGTAGCTAAACACTCTTCTTCAATTGCCTTAGCAATAGCATCCTTTAAATTATCATACCTGCATGCCTTGATTATTAATTTAATTGGATCTTTTAAACCATCTTCAAAAGGTCTTAATGCAGTTTTAGAATTTAAAAGTTGTATATTTTTGTCTACATTACTATTATCATTAACCCCAAGAGAAGATTCGTTTAATCCTGCTAATAAATTTTCAATCCGACTTGCAAAATCTCTTACAGTTTCATTAAAATGCTGTCGAGCCTGAACTAGTTCTACTTGTACATGTTCAAAAGCTCTAGCGTTGAAAAATTTGGATTTCAAGTCTTGCTGCAATTCATGCCAAGATTTATATGAATTTGTTAATACCGTTTTATTGTAAGCATCGTCTACTAATTTGGCTTGAACTAACTCCAGGAACGCTGCTGTATTGTTATCGGTCTTCAGATCTTTATACACTATATTGCAACAATGGAGAAATCTATGAAGCTTATCATGAGCTCCATTAAACTCCGGAATTAATTTAAAAGCACGATCGAAATTAAATTCCATGGTAGTCGTGAGAATTTCTTGTGAATTTACCGAATGAGTTTGAAAACTTGAAGGAATTTTTCCCTTTTCAATTATTAATGGAAATTCTATGTTATAATAAGGTAAAAGTGATGTCGATGGGTTGATAACTGTAGGTAAAATTTCTTTATTATCAGTACTGGTATCTTTTTCGATATTTTTCGCGATTTTCCTATTGCGTAATTGTAGAGAATCGAGTGATTTTCGCGACATTTAATAATAAAATGATTAATAATAATAAATATTTCGGTATTAGAATTTATATACTAAAGAAAATTATTAATGATTAAGTATGATCATAGTATGATCTTATTATCGTATATCCGATTAAATAGCAAAATTATATTATTTGTGTAAAATGTTATTTCTAGATATTAGTATGCATAATTAATTAAATTAAATTTGATTGTTAATAATAATAATTAAAACTATAAAAACTTACAAAATTAAATTGTAAATGAAAGCTGGGAATTGTTCATTACTCCTCAGTTGATGAATGATTATGATTGCCATTTATTACGTATACGATGTGAATTTCTTAAAGATGTTAATCCAATAAATTTACGATTTTAATGCAGGAACTTTTAATTGAGTAGAACGCTTATCCAGATTTGTTGTGATGATGTATATGAACTGTTGTTCCTTACAGCTGATATATTAATTCCACTTTACTATTATATACCGTTGAATGCAGAATAGATGATCAATTAAGTTGAATTCGATCAATATAACATAAAATTATTTTCGTTTCAAGTATTGACCTTCGTTTTTGATTTTTTTTGCAATGTGGCGCAAAATGTTTTGCTTTAGTACGACATTATTACAATAATAATTTTGATTATGAATTTTAATATTTATTAATTGAACTTTTATTAATAAATTATGCTTTAATAAGTATGCAAAAATTGTATATGTGTATTATCAGTTATAATACATAAGATGTACATTATTTAAATAATTTTACGTAGATTTTAGAACTGATTATTTTCAACAGGTTATTATATTTATCAATGTTATTAGTTAGTTGGTATTATAATTTAGCAACTTTTTATATATTAGGTTTTTAAATTTCACTTTGGAAGTCAACCACTATAATACACGCTAAACTTTTACGGTTTTTGAGTTGGCGTCTTTTTTATAACGGTGCCATATTTTTATTTTAAGACCGTCTTTTCACTTATAATTTAACTAATAAATTTTAGAAATGTTCACCACACGTTTTTCACGAATAGATTTACCACAACGGGATTGACTGTTCATGGATGTACGAACAGTTTTTTATCGTTTTAAGATCACATTAAAGTATGTACATCACATTACATCATATCATATCCCACCGCTGCCACCAAATTTGTTATGGGAAAATCTAAAGGTGGTTACTCTTTAACAAACACTAAATATAATTAATCTTTTATTATTATTTTATTGTTTATAATTTATACAAGTATATTTTAAGTTATAATAATAATTTTATTATTTATTTATTTGTAAAATCAAATCGAATGTTGGAGCAGAACTGAATTTCGGTAGTATTTTGATATCCGATTTCAGCTCGGTATTTAAGTGTAATTTTAATACAACATTTAAAATAACCTGTAGAAGGAATTCAAGTATATAAAGTAAATCAAGTATATAATGTAAATTAAGAGTATATAATGATATATAATATAAAAATAAATATAATTGTATACAGTGCTTTACAATGTTACTTATTTCGAAAGTAAGTCGATAGTTTCCAGTCGGAAGTAAAAAAAAATCAAACATGGCGATATTGTCTTTGCTGCTTAACATGCTTCACCCGAAACTCCTCAGCCAATATTTCTCATTATATTTCTCATGCCATTAAAAGTACTGGCACATAATACAGTCCACGCCGAGCAACAACAGGAAGATACAGCCTACAATCGACTCTGAACCACAACAGACAACCATCAAGCTGCATAGCGAAACCCAAACTCGAAACGAGCTTTACTCGAACGGTAAATTAACCCGTGCTATCTTAGCTGCTAAACCAAAATTGAAGGCCTATTGCAGAGTCAATTGGTTAATGCAGGTGAGATAACATAATTTATCTCCAACTATAAAAAGGACAGTGCAGACAGAAAAACTAAGAGACAGCTTGAGGCCAGAATAGTAGGTTTAAAAAATTTGTATAATGAGTACGTACGTCGACGGTGACAACGAAGTGAGGAATTTCTAACAGTCATTGGGTTATACAAAATATATTGATAATATGCGACAACGTCTCAATCAGTCATCCGTGCACACCAACCCCAGAATTAAATGTACGATTTAACTTTGCCAAGTTTGTGGGTGGGAGGGGGGTGTCTGGATCAAACAAGAACAACCAGAGCAATGAGGTTCAACAAAATCAGCCCACGAAATGGATCCAGCAATTAAAACCACAGAATATCAAAATGCGAAGTTTATATAACGGGAAATTGGTGCGGCTGAGGATTTAGTGGGAGGCAACAACAAGTCCAGAGCAGCTTTCAATCATAAAATAAAAACGATGGAAAGGGTAATGATGCAGATCATGGATCTGCATGAACAGATCTGTATGGAAGCTTCTGAAGAGCAAGAGGCTAACTTTGATTATTTCGTAGACCAACACTACGAAAATCTAAACAACAAATACGAAGATATCATAATAACATTAACAACATTGTTAGAGGATGATCAACAACCGTCCACAGCGAAACCTATGGAAATTCGTTTACCACGATTAGAATTCCCTCACTTCCATGGGGAGTGCATGAATTTGGCAGGTTTCGCAGATACATTTAAACGACTAGTTCATGGCAACAATTAACTTAACAACACAAACAAAATGAAATACCTTAAAGGTCATGTACAAGGATGAACTGGGAGACTATTGAGTCATTTGAAAACCAATGAAGAGAACTACGATGCATCTTGGGCAATTTTAGAAAATCGATATAACAACAGAAGATTGCTCGTATCTAACCATCTGAACACTTTGCGGAACCAACAAGCTTGTACCACAGAATCGGCTGCGGCAATAAAAAGCTTATACGACATAATAACTGAGTATTTATACGCAATAAGGAATACGGGGATCAAAATTGAAACGTGGGGCCCTTTCATCATTTTCTCTTACTGAAGAAATTAGACTCCGAATCACGACGTCTATACGAAAGCTCACTGGAAGTCCCAAGAAAATTTCAAGAAACAACCCAATTCTTGAAGTTTCTAGAGAGGCGTTTCCAATCTCTAAAATCATTTGGTCCCACCAAACAAACACCAGCTCAACAAACAAGGTTTTAAGCTCAACCATTAATTTGCATATGCTGCCAGAAAAACCACAGAATCGAAATATGTCTGCGAATGAAAACCATGACCAACTCCAAAAGAAATGAAATGGTCATGCTACACAATTTGTGTAGAATCCGCCTTGGCCAAAATCATGCGACAACAGGCTGTAAGAGCAACGCAACATTTTCTACCTGCCAAGGTAACCATCACACGTTGCTACACGTAAACAATCGGGAACGAGATCCAAATTATTCAAAGCTGAACGTATCAACATTCGACAAAGATTGCGACCAATTTAGAAAAAATTGATTCATTATTGTTTTAAATCCGTTTATTCATATTTTTAGTACAAATACTAAATATTTGGGAAGTGCAAGTAGAAGTAAAAGACGTTTATCAAATGACACTGACACTATCATGCTGTAGCGGACTATATATGTAATTCACAACGCATGCCACTTTTATTTTATTTGTTTCAACACACCACACTTAAACTTAAGGGATTCAACCTTGCATCCCTTGTTACCCAACACAAGTAATTAAAATACAATTTTTATAACACAATGCGGGTAATATACGGACTTGCTACGGAAAATTTTGTTAAATCATCTTGCATGGTTAAAATATACCTTTTTTGATTGAAGGAAGGTAATAAGGGTCCAACAATATCTAAAAATACCTTTTCAAATGGTTTGTTAGAAGTTGTCGTAAGTTTCATTGGAATTTTTATCTTCCTCGAGTGTTTGTTCTTTTGGCAAAGCTCAAATTGGTTGAAGGAAACTTATAAAAATTTTTAAGACGTAAGTACGTTCGTTGTATTCCTTGATGTCCTTCGCATGGGGAGTTATGAAATTCCTGAATAACTTGTATTATGTCTTCATCGTTTGTTATTTCGGTTGGTCCCGTCTTCGGTATTTTTTCAGGCGATGGACAAACTAAGGACGTGGATAGGTTTTAGTTATCATTTGAATGTACGGGACTGATCGACTACTGCTGGGGTAATTTAGTACTGGTTTCGGTTGATTTGTTGAGTTCGGAAGAACGTCAACATCGAAATAGGTGCATGTATTAGGGATTATGATCCGGCTTAGTGCCTCGGCATTCGTGTTCGATTTTCCCGCTTTGAACAAAATTGTATCCTCATATTCCTCTAATCGTATTCGCCAACGGATTAATCTGGAACATGGATCGCTTTTGGTAAGCCACATTAGAGGTCTATGATCGGTGTAAATAATAAATGGACGACCATAGAGATAAGGTCGAAAATGTTCCACACCCTAAACAATTGCCAACAATTCCTTCTGTATTGTTGCGTAGATTTTTTCCGCCTTGTTAAGGGTACGGCTACTGAAAGCGATCGGACAATCCAGGTTATTTAACTTTTGCGAAACAACTGCACCAATTGCTGTATCACTAGCATCGCATGTAACAAAAAATTCTTGGTTGAAATCAGGATAAATAAAAACGGGTGATTTGGTCAAAGCTTTCCTTAAAGAATGGAAAGGTTCTTCACAGAATACATTCCAATGAAATTTGACATCCTTTTTCAATAAGTCAGTCAGAGGTTTGGCTAATCTTGAGAAATCTTTAATGAATCACCTGTAGTAACCAACGAGGCCCAAAAATGATTTAATCTTCCGAGTATTAGATGGAATCGGATAATTTTTGATGCAATGAATTTTACCTGGACCGGGTTTAATACCTTCGGTTGTAACAATATGACCCAAGTCATATTACATTTTACATTTTCTGGGATTAAGTTTCAAATTCGCCTGTCGAAAATTATCAAAGATGTTTTTAATTTCGCGTTGTGATCCGATAAACCTATGCCATGCACAACCACATCATCCAGGTAGACGAAACACTGAATTCCATTCAGGCCACTAAGCACTGTGTTCATCAACCTCTGGAACGTTGAAGGTGCTCCCTTCAGGCCAAAAGGCATTCGTTTGAACTGATAGTATCCAGTGGAGGTACTGAATGCAGTCATCTCCCTATTCCGAGGATGTAGCGGCACCTGATGGTAACCATTCGCCAAGCCCAGTGTTGAAAAATAAGAAGCTTTCCCCAACTGATCGAGTATTTCTGTAATATTCGGCAAGGGGAATACGTTAGGCATGGTTATCTCATTTAATCTGCGTAAATCAACTACTACCCGCCATTTTTTCTCGTTGTGGCTAGATTTCTTTGGCACGCATAGTGAAGGAAAATTCCATACACTGTGGCTATTCTCGATTATGCCATCTTCCAACATCTTAGCAACTTGGTTATTTACCTCCTCTTAGGTAGACTGTGGAAGTCTATAAGGTTTAATGCAAATGGGTGAGGAATTTTGAATAAGCGGAATTTTATGTTCAACAACATTGGTCGTAGTAAGTTTATCTCCTTCTAGGTAAAATATATCGTTATACTCACGACATATTTTCAGAATGGAAGATTTCTCTTCATGGTTTAAGTTTTCTGTATCAATTTCTGATTCAAGTTTTGTAAGACGATTGGATATTTCATAATTATTAATTGAGTCCGTCTCGATTTAAAACATCCGGTGAAATTACTTCATTTTCGGTTGTATTAACAATTGTCACGAATGAGACATTATTGATGATTTCTCAATTTCTTGTGATAAACATATTTGATCA
This sequence comes from Nephrotoma guestfalica, assembly GCA_963691935.1. NCBI lineage: Eukaryota > Metazoa > Arthropoda > Insecta > Diptera > Tipulidae > Nephrotoma > Nephrotoma guestfalica. The sequence goes on along the minus strand of OY829914.1, from coordinate 196,556,341 downwards.
CTAGCATTTTCGAGTTCAGAATACAATTGAACAATTCGATGTGAACGTGGTGGTATTTTAATGTTGGAATTTTCGCAACATATTTTCATAGTATGTAGAGTATCACCGATAGTCAATACAATAGTTTTGGAATGATAATCAATATTCGATTTAATTCGTTTTGTGTAAGAAGTCATTCGCAATAGTTCCGTCACATGAGATAGAAAATGAATCATTATCAATTTGAAATGAATGAGATTCACTTAGGGAATCGCGAAAATGAGTTAACGCTGGACAACGGGCAAGTGTTTCCACTAAAGTATTAGATGCCCTTGATTTCACATTTATCGTTCTGGAAACATATAGCGTCACCATTTAGACAATGTTTTTTCACTAAACTAATCTCAGCGCCAGTATCTATTAGAAATGTTAAAGTACCACGAGATGAAATATCTAAGTTCATCTGAGTAAACAGCTTATAAGGAGTACCATTTGTCAAGGATACTGTGGCGGTTTGAATATGATAAGATTCCCGTTCACAAGCTGAAGGTTTATCAATATCAAAATATGTAGGATAATCCTTGGAAGATTCTGAGTTGGATAAATCGAATGAAGAACCTTTTATGTGCAAAGGGTTAGTTTCTGAATGAATTGTAGAAGGAGAGATGCAGTTCGAAATTTTTGATTTAACCCGAGCGTTATTTGTTACGGCGATGGAAGACTCTCTAAATTTTCTCGAGATCATTGACGTTTCCCTGTTTATTTGGTCCAGAATTGGGAAGATTATTATCGTTTGTCGAATTTTTCCGATCGTCTTCCCTTTTCTTAGAAAAACAATCACGAATATGATGGCTGCGCTTCTTACAATAAGCACAAACACAATTGTAATTATTAACTGATCTAGGGTTTGGTGTTTGTGGCGGAACTTTAATATATGATATCGAATTATTCGATACACTTTGGTAACATATGCATTTGCCGAATGATTCATCTTATCACATATTTGACAACTAACTGTAAGCTTTGAAGGAAGGGAAGATTGAGTTTTCCTCCGTGAACTTGTTAGCGTCAATTCCTCTTCACATGCCTTGGTTATTGCATCCTTTAGGATAGTGATCGACAAGCTTTGACGATTATTTTGATTGGATCGAGCAATCCTTCCTGGAATGCTTTTAAAGCGGTTCTTGCGTTAAAACTAGTGATGTATTCCTGGGATTTTTCTCCGTGTTCAAGAATTGAGGACTCAACTAACTGAAAGGGTAATTTCTCAATGCGATTTGCAAAATTCCTAACACTTTCGTTTTTATTTTGCTCTATCGTGACTAATTCAACTTGTAGGGTTTCAGGGGATTTTAACATACCGAATTGCTTTATGAATTCTTTTTTTAGAGTTTTCCAAGTTTCATATTTGTCAAATTTTATTACATCATAAGCTTTACCAGACTCCCTAGCTTTGAGAGGTTCGAACAATTTTGATTGCTCAGCCTCTGATTTTAAAGGATTGTGAATGATGTCGCAACAAGCTAAAAACCGATGGAATTATGAGGAATCGCCCTTAAATTCGGGTATAATTTTTAACGCAATTTTGTAACTTGAAACAGTCATTTTGTTCTCTTTTGTTTTATATTCCGGTTTTGCTTTTGCAAATTTTGATAATGCTTGCTTGTAGGTTAACCCCGACTTACGCTTTCGTAAGTTATATTCTCGCGTCATGTAGGAGTACACAATAATAATTCTGAGATTTCTACTCGCACTTCACTAATACTACATAATTCAATAATCGCGATTAAATGAAAAATTAACAAACGTAGCACAACCTTCCCAACAACTTAAAATACGTGTGATTATACCCTTCATGTTTTTGTTTTTATTTATTTGTTCATAATGAATAAGAGAGAATTGCAAAAAGAATAAATGTTTTATGATGTTGTTTTGGTGTAAATCGATGACCATGCCGATGTTGTTGTTATTTGTCATTCTATTGTTGATTGTTTTGTTGTATCGGTTGTTTTATTGATGCAATTGAAGTGATGAATTTGTTGCTGCGTTGTAATTTAATTACGGCTTCGTTACAGGAAGATTATAGATGTTATTTTGGGTTTGTGTAGATGTTTATTTCTGGATTGGTATTTGTATAGAGACGTATCCGAAATGATGACTGTTTATCGTTTTATAATTTTGATGTCAACAAAAAATGTGATGATTTTGACGTCATTATAAATAGCTGTAATTTGGTTTATTGTTTTTCGAGGTTTGGTGTTTGCACTGATGTAACGAAGTGATGAATATATTTGCAATCATGTGACGATTTCGTCTTCGTTCCAGCATGTTTTCTCAACAACGTGGTACAGTGGTTTTTATTCATGTGGGGAAGAGAAAAAATAATTTATGAATAAAACCTATATATAATATAATTAATTTAATGACGTGAAATATGCTATTTAATTATTATGACTGTGAGTGTGTGTTTTATGTGTTGATTTCTCTAGTGCGGTTATGCAACTGTGCAATAGCTATTTTGGTTTTATACTCTCAAAATTTATTTTTTTAAGAATTGTAACCTTTAGCTTTCGATTGTGAAATATATATCGAACAATTATTTTTGTTTTTTTTTTTTGGATATAGCTCACCACGATTTAGAATATTTTGATCCCTCCGCTGCCACCAAATTAGAAATATATGTAATTCACAACGCATGGCACTTTTATTTTATTTGTTTCAACACATCACATTTAAACTTGAGGAATTCAACCTTGCATCCCTTGTTACACAACACAAGTAATTAAAATACAATTTTTATAACCCAATGCGGGTAATATAATTATTATATTATTCAACAAATTTATATAATTTTAAAGTTTTATTTAATAAGTTTTACAAGGGATTTATTTATGCACTAAGTAGTATGAACAAAAACCACTCCATGTTTTCTCGACGACGTTCCAAACAAGAAGACCAAATAATTTTATATTTTTTTTGTCTTTCTTTTTTTTTGTTTTTTTTTAAATTTGGGGTCTGTTCAGTGGCCTTATCACAATGCTTAAGACGTTGGGTATACAATATATCTCAGGAACCCGATAAAATATAACACCTCCAGCGCCGCCGAATACAAAAAATTCGAGTACGATAAGAACGAGCAGTAAAAATCGGTTGACGTGCGTGGGTCACTACAAAGAATGGTCTCATATTCAGATAACCTGTTTAGTGAAACATCTTCACTTAATCTATTTAAATTTTATAGATGTTTTAAAAGTGTAATAAAGACGAAAATTTTCAGAGGGTGGCACGCACCATCAAATGCTGGTCAAGCATCTTATTGACTTTATTTGTGCTGATAACCGTCCGTTCAAAGTATTGAACGGAAAGGGATTTCATCGTTTAATTAAAGCCTTTTTAGCAACTTTTAAAATACCTTCGGTAGAAATTCTGAAACGTCGACTAGATGATGTGTATGATGTTATGCTTGTCTCAAATACGGAACAAAATTTGACGATGGTAATATTGAATTATATGCTTTGACTTGCGATGTATGGTCCGATATGATGTTCACACAAAATTTCTAGGAGTCTCCGTGCATTTTATTGAAGGCGACGAGCGAAATATAAAATTCTTATTTCAAAATCATTAGCTAACCGACATACATCTGCAAATATTCCAGAACACTTAAAAGAATGTTGCGAAAAATTTAAATTAAAAACAGAAAATATTGTGGCAACAGTAACTGATAATGTACGGGACACTGTAAAGTTTTTCAAACACAGCGTTGTCCAAAGCAATCTCCGTAGAGCCAAGCAAAGCAGTAATATGCCGTTGAATATGTTATAGCGGTATGTCATGCTACGAAGTATTTTAAATGAGATTTTGCTGGAGAATATCAATGTACGCGATATATTTACAGGAATTTAATTTAATTCAAAACATAATTTTAATCTTGCATCCCTCCGAATATGTTACTAAAGATATTTGTGGTGAGGGCAACGTGAGTACCAACCAAATAATTCCAATATTATATTGTCTTCGGGGACAGATAAAATGCGTAAAATAAAATAACGCTGGGAAATTGTTAGTCGAAACGTTGAAAGAACGTGTTTTGAAGGAGCTAGACTACCTATTTGGCCAAATCAAACACACCTCCATAATGGCAATTTCAACAATTCTCGATCCTCCTGAAGAGAACATTAAAAGCCTCTCACACTGCAACTGGAACATCGTCATCTGAATCAAATGAACCGACCGGCCCTACGATTTTTCTAGTCATCACAAACATTTGGCCTATGAGCGTTTCTTCAATGGGAAAAAATGGAAACAGATGCTTCCATTATTATATAGTCTCGCCAAAAAAATATTTAGTCATACCCGGCACAGTACATTCAAAGAGGCTGTTTTCCAAATTTGATTAAATTTAACAGAAAACAGAAACAGACTGATGGGCGGTAAAGTAGACAAAGTGCTCTTGTCCGATTGCTTCGTAATTTTTCTGAATAAATAATAAATAAAACTTACTTTTGCTTTGTTTTACAATGAATTACATCGAGTGCCCCTATAAAATGTAACTACAATATTTGTAACTGCCTGTGTTCGATACTTACTATAGTATCGATACTTTTATGGCGATACCGACAGTGAGTACTAATATCGATACTTTGATACCATATCTCTGGAGCTTGCCAAGTGTGACGATGAGAAACGCTCTCGGCTGCATACACATCGGCCATGTTAGTAACTTTGTGTACTATGGTCTAACGTTGCTGCTAATTTACGAATAATACAGGAACCCACTAGCTTTCTGGAACTGAAAACGATTGACAGATAAGGTTGTTGCAAGACCTAGAAATCTACGAGAAAATGGGGTTATTGGAAAACAATAACTACTGGACTGTCACGATGGAAGAAGCAATTTGAGGAGAGAGAGAAAGAGAGAGAGAGCGATTCGTCATACTCATATTCACTTTTTCAACCAAATATACCCATGGGACAAGTACATTGAGGACTTTTTCACCAAATAAAACATCTCAGCGGAATAAAATATTAAAATGACAGATTGATTGATCCTCGAAGTAATGGAACTCGGTAAATTAAATTTCTGTCGTGAAATTTAACAATATTCTGTCTTTGCCCATTTCTTCAAGAATTACGATGAAATTTGGATAGTAGTATTGATCAGCGATTTTAAAGTAAGTATTGGACAAAATTCTAGGATCTGTTCATGCTGGACTAAGCTTGGCCATTTCATAACCAACCCTTTTGAAAATTTAAAATTTAGTTATTTATTTATTTATCTATTTTCAGTTTTAGCCAATGACTCAAAAACTTCCACTAGTAACTAATACTTTCGGTTGTTTTTCTAATAGCGTAGGTCATACTGTCACTACTAGGAAAATTTGGTGAAAATTTATGGTTGATAATTTTCACTATAATTTCTCGATTTTCTGCGGTCATATAAGTAATTTTCAGTTCTTCGCCAATATCTCAAAAACTTTCACTAGTAACCAACACTTTCGGTTGTTTTTCTAATAGCTTAGGTCGTACTGAGACTACAAGCAAAATTTGGGGAAAATTTATGGATTAGAATTTTCACTATAAATTTTTGATTGTCGTTTTTCGGTTTCGATTATCGCGTTTATGGACCAAGGTTGAACCGCTGCATCTCACCACAAACAGCCACTTCAACTCTTCAGTCATTTTGAGCCCGAAGCATGTGTAGAGAAACTACTCTAAATAGATAAAGGTGGAATGGAGGCAGACAGATAAGTAATTTCACCAACCACTTTTGTCGTGTTGTAAGTTCGGAAGATATGAGGTAATTGCTAATGTTAATCCGGACTTACAACGAAACTCGTTTCCGGAATTTCAAAGTTTCACAAATTTATGTTGGATCGAAACAGTTGTTGTCCGATGGCGTGACGAGTTATCCCGTCGAGTTTTTGAATTTTTGTAGCTGTCTGGAGTTCCGTCTCATAAAGTCGAATTAAACGTTGGTGTGGCGGTTTTACTGATTCGTAACTGTCTTAGAACTCGGAAGGCACTTAGTAAAGATCACAAATGTGGCCGAGAAAGCTACGAGATATAATGTCCTGATACCACGAATTCCCATAGTACCGAACAACTTCCCTTTCTTCCATTCACGCAGTAGAAATTCCCGTTGAAAGTTGCATTTTCTATGACCATAAATAAATCACAGTGTTAAACTCTAAAAGTAACCGGTGTGAAGTTTTTAACGAAAAGTGTAGCTACACAAATTAATGAAAAGTGTAGTTACACAAATTAACGAAAAGTGTAACTTCTAAAAAGTGTAGCAATTAAAAGTGTAAATAATACACCTACTAAAAAAAATTCCGTCAAAAATGCATACTTCATGCAAATACCGGGATCAAATTTTATCATAATAATTCTAGTCTAAAAGTTAGGGTTATTACAAGTAAAAAAATTAATTCTTTAAATGTTTGAAATGATATACATACCCGAAACTATGGTTGATTAAAAAAAACTCAGAGATGATTCCAATTGTTGGCATATAATGACCAATAGTAAACAACTTAAGCTGTTCAAAACAGTTAACTAAATTAAAATAGATTGTTCTGAAATGGATTCACACAAGAATTAGGATATAAATTTCATAAAAATTCAAATATTTTTCAAAATATCTGCTACACTATGGCCAATTCCAAAAAACTCAGAGATGTTACCAAGTGTGGGCATATATTTTCTGAAAGTGGATGAATCGTCCTGTTCAAAACGGTTAACCACGTCAAAATAAAAAGATTTGGGATTGCTTCATGACAATTTTAATTCGGTAAATTTAATGAATATTCTGATATTCGTCAAAATATCTGCTACACTATTGCCGATTCCAAAAATCTCAGAGATGTTACCAAGTGTGGGCATATATTTTCCGAAAGTGGATGAATCGTCCTGTTCAAAACAGTTAACCACGTCAAAATAAAATGATTTGGGATTGCTTCACAACAATTTTAATTCTGTAAATTTAATGAATATTCTGATATTCGTCAAAATATCTGCTACACTATTACCGATTCCAAAAATCTCAGAGATGTTACCAAGTGTGGGCATATATTTTCTGAAAGTGGATGAATCGTTTTGTTCAAAACAGTTAACCACGTCAAAATAAAAAGATTTGGGATTGCTTCATGACAATTTTAATTCGGTAAATTTAATGAATATTCTGATATTCGTCAAAATATCTGCTACACTATTGCCGATTCCAAAAATCTCAGAGATGTTACCAAGTGTGGGCATATATTTTCCGAAAGTGGATGAATCGTCCTGTTCAAAACAGCTAACCACGTCAAAATAAAAAGATTTGGGATTGCTTCATGACAATTTTAATTCGGTAAATTTAATGAATATTCTGATATTCGTCAAAATATCTGCTACACTATTGCCGATTCCAAAAATCTCAGAGATGTTACCAAGTGTGGGCATATATTTTCTGAAAGTGGATGAATCGTCCTGTTCAAAACAGCTAACCACGTCAAAATAAAAAGATTTGGGATTGCTTCATGACAATTTTAATTCGGTAAATTTAATGAATATTCTGATATTCGTCAAAATATCTGCTACACTATTGCCGATTCCAAAAATCTCAGAGATGTTACCAAGTGTGGGCATATACTTTCTGAAAGTGGATGAATCGTCCTGTTCAAAACAGTTAACCACGTCAAAATAAAAAGATTTGGGATTGCTTCACAACAATTTTAATTCGGTAAATTTAATGAATATTCTGATATTCGTCAAAATATCTGCTACACTATTGCCGATTCCAAAAAACTCAGAGATGTTTCCAAGTGTGGACATATATTTTCCGAAAGTGGATGAATCGTCCTGTTCAAAACAGCTAACCACGTCAAAATAAAAAGATTTGGGATTGCTACACAACAATTTTAATTCGGTAAATTTAATGAATATTCTGATATTCGTCAAAATATCTGCTACACTATTGCCGATTCCAAAAATCTCAGAGATGTTACCAAGTGTGGGCATATATTTTCCGAAAGTGGATGAATCGTCCTGTTCAAAACAGTTAACCACGTCAAAATAAAATGATTTGGGATTGCTTCACAACAATTTTAATTCTGTAAATTTAATGAAATGAGATTTTTGGAATCGGCAATAGTGTAGCAGTTATTTTGACGAATATCAGAATATTCATTAAATTTACCGAATTAAAATTGTTGTGAAGCAATCCCAAATCTTTTTATTTTGACGTGGTTAACTGTTTTGAACAGGACGATTCATCTACTTTCAGAAAATATATGCCCACACTTGGTAACATCTCTGAGATTTCTGGAATCGGCAATAGTGTAGCAGATATTTTGACGAATATCAGAATATTCATTAAATTTACCGAATTAAAATTGTCATGAAGCAATCAAAAATCTTTTTATTTTGACGTGGTTAGCTGTTTTGAACAGGACGATTCATCCACTTTCGGAAAATATATGCCCACACTTGGTAACATCTCTGAGATTTTTGGAATCGGCAATAGTGTAGCAGATATTTTGACGAATATCAGAATATTCATTAAATTTACCGAATTAAAATTGTTGTGAAGCAATCCCAAATCTTTTTATTTTGACGTGGTTAACTGTTTTGAACAGGACGATTCATCTACTTTCAGAAAATATATGCCCACACTTGGTAACATCTCTGAGATTTCTGGAATCGGCAATAGTGTAGCAGATATTTTGACGAATATCAGAATATTCATTAAATTTACCGAATTAAAATTGTCATGAAGCAATCCCAAATCTTTTTATTTTGACGTGGTTAGCTGTTTTGAACAGGACGATTCATCCACTTTCGGAAAATATATGTCCACACTTGGAAACATCTCTGAGTTTTTTGGAATCGGCAATAGTGTAGCAGATATTTTGAAAAATATTTGAATTTTTATGAAATTTATATCCTAATTCTTGTGTGAATCCATTTCAGAACAATCTATTTTAATTTAGTTAACTGTTTTGAACAGCTTAAGTTGTTTACTATTGGTCATTATATGCCAACAATTGGAATCATCTCTGAGTTTTTTTTAATCAACCATAGTTTCGGGTATGTATATCATTTCAAACATTTAAAGAATTAATTTTTTTACTTGTAATAACCCTAACTTTTAGACTAGAATTATTATGATAAAATTTGATCCCGGTATTTGCATGAAGTATGCATTTTTGACGGAATTTTTTTTAGTAGGTGTATTATTTACACTTTTAATTGCTACACTTTTTAGAAGTTACACTTTTCGTTAATTTGTGTAACTACACTTTTCATTAATTTGTGTAGCTACACTTTTCGTTAAAAACTTCACACCGGTCTAAAAGTATCCCCACGCACCTTGTAAAATATATTTCAAGATCGGATTTAACATTGAAGAGAATTAAGTTGTTGATTTCAAGATCAAAACACCATAAAAATTTGATTTATTTGGTTTTTCCAGCTGAATAGGTAAAATCACCTTTATTACAGTTTTGTTCAAAAATTTGAGGAATTCCTCGGGATAAGAATCCGTTTCTTTTACCGTGCGTCTATTATTAAATTTTCCCAATTGTTTATTCATATTTTAACACAGTCAGGCAGAATTGCAAACATACATGAAAGTCCTAAAAGTGATATTCCCTAATCGTCCTTTTTAGCACAATTTCGGTTTGATACGGATGATAAATGCGATAAAATAAAGCTGAAATCCCAGTGCAAATTTATCGGCTATACAACAATTAATTTACACAATTGATAATATTTCTGTGTTTCTGCATTATTAAACTTTGTGTTCTCTCGATTTGAATTGGTTCCGCCATCCCCCACACATTTAGTCGTCAATGTTTGTTCGTCATTTTGTATCATATGATGTTACGTGTGGTAAGTCCTGTGGTGTGGGATACGTTATACATATTCATACAAATATATGTATTATGTATGTATAAGGATATATTATGTATGTACATAGATGAGGATAATGTTCCGTGCGATTAATAAATATTTCATTTGTGTATTCAACATTAAATCACATCAATTATATATACCAAAAGAATCCATTAACGCAAAAATATTTTATGCTTGATTAACATCTCTCGTTCGCATATATACAGTTTCTGGATATGTACCAAACAAAATTATTCCAATAAAATAGATTTTCTATATATTGCGAGAGAAGGAAAATCAAATTTTCTTCAATTCATTTTCGTCCCTTTTCTGTATTCACTCGTCTTATTCATCGAACTCAGTGATGCATAAAATCGAACTTTTTCAATTAAATTTCACGAGTTTGCTTTTCTGCTTTTCATTCTATCTCTATCATTTTTCCGTTCTATGGACTTAAAAAAGTATAAAAAGAATAAAAATTTAAATTTACAGAAAATTAATTTTTCTCAATAGCCGGACGGCGAACAAATAACAGAATAAAATGATACACTCGGAGACGAATTTACACAGCAACAACACAAACACATTATCATTTTTAATTATTTCCATCGGATTTTTCTTTTGTATTCATCTCACGCTTTATAGACTTGATGTGTGCACGTACTGCAACTGTTACGAAACCGATCATTTTTTTTTATTCAAGGTTTAATACGGTAATTAATTTTTCCTCGAATGATGACGAATATGAAAACTGTTTTGTTATACTAAGGATCAATTAAAACCTTTTGAAATGTAAATTTATGTATTGAATTTTGAGGTTAATGGGGCAATCATTTTCTAGAAAATTAACTGGTCGACATGGTAATTGTATTAAGCGTAATTGTTAACTATCAAGTGTGACAGTCTCTACGATCTTTGCAACACATCAGTGCACAGTAAGAATTATCCAGCAGTACAACAATTTAAATATTTGTTAACCTGATGCATTTGATGCTGTACAAGATAGCGGAAATTTGACGGCGGAAAATAAAAGATTATACTACTCGCCGCAAGCGGCAGCACAACCACAAAAGATAATATATTTTGGAAATTTTTTATTCAATTTGCATCTCTTTTTTCACTAAATAAAACATTCCAGCGGAATAAAATATTAAAAGTGATTCTTAAAATCACAAATTGATTGATCTCCGAAGTAAAGGAACTCGGTAAATAAAAGCTTGAAATTTAACAATATTCCGTCTTTCCGCCATTTCTTGAAGAATGACGATGAAATTTGGATAGTAGTTATAAATATAATATCTAGGATTTATTCATGCTGCACTAAACTTGGCCATTTCATAGCCAATCCTTTCGAAAATTTAAAAATTTTTATTTATAATTTTCCAGTTTTTGACCAATATGTCAAAAACTTCCACTAGTAACCAATATACTTTCGGTTGATTTTCTAATAGCTTAGGTCATACTGAGACTACCAATTTGGGGAAAATTTATAGATTAGAATTTTCACTATAATTTTTTGATTTAAAGACTGAAAAAAACTTATATTGCTGCAGAAAATCGACTCCTTTAGAATATTCTCACAACTAAACAGTTCTTTGATTCCCTAACGATGCGATGCGAGCTTTAATAACCAAAACCCTTAATTCATTGAAAGCTACTTTCAGCTGCCCTATATACAAGAAAAATTCGGAATTGCTGTACGAATGCAGCATATTCGCGAAAGTGTCAGAATTGGATAGAAAGGAAGAATTAATTAATTTGGGATACCACGTATACAATTGCCAGACTCGAAGTAAGTGAAAATACCACATCTTCTCCTAAAATATGCAGGCAATTTTATCAACCGGAACTATGTGAGTGTTAGACACCAATTGCTAATTTAAAGTAGGTCGGGCAGTGTTAGATTTAGCTTTACAGGTTACATTTATCACTTGTGTGCAAAAATTGGGCCTTGAAATTATTAGTGGTTGTTTAATGGGTTAGGTCAATCTAATCTAGGGCAAAAAAGGAAGTTATTCAATTACAGTCCATACCAAAATCTAAGTAAATCCAAGTAAAGTATCCATTCTCTTGCAAACAGGATGTAGTGAACCTAAATGTAACTAAAGAAGTTGATACCCCACTGGGGAAGTTATGGGAACAACAACATTGCGAGGATTGGTTTCAACGAATATCAGACCTGGACAAATGAGACAAATAATTGAGCCAATCAACAAAAGCAATTAATTTTGCCTGATCATGGAGTGACAAAGAAAACAATAACCACCACAAATTTGAGGCTGGCACCGCACCTTCCATTAAATCGTCGCAGCTTGGGATTTGCATTAGATTTCAACGATACCGATATGTAATGTCTGCTGATGTGTAAATGATATAACGGCCAATTTGTATGTCAACAAGAATAATGCGAAAATACAAATGATAGGGGGCAATGAAGGAAAATTTTCTGAAGCTACGTTAGCCATCCAGTCCGACATGTATATGGATGAACTAAAACCGGTACATATAATGAAAATAAATTAAACCAACTTAGATCAGATATCATCTGTATATTTCGGACGTCTGGATTTAAGTTGATAAAATGAACATCCAATGCTGCATGATAAGAGGCAATTTAAGCAACCATGTTAGAAGTTTTTTTTTATGTTGCCAATGGCTTTATTCTTGAATCTTTCTACATAGGAGAATAACAAGAAGTGTTGAAATCATAAGCTAATTACATTTTTTAAGTTTTAACCAATATTAGTAGTTAGCGTATATAGCGTAATCTACACATTTAATGAGTTTACAGGGTCCGGGCTAATTCGTTGGGATGTCCCTGAAGTTTTGAGTAGTATTTCAAACTGAATTCCTTGATTGTTTCTTTAACGAGTTTAATACCAAGGTCGTCGTGTATGTTAGTATTTCGGATATACCATGGAGCATTAGCAATACATCGTAGTATTTTCGCTTAAGTTCGTTGCAGGAGTTCTCTATTTGATGCACTGGTGGATCCCCATAAAATACCATATGTCCATATTGGCTTGATTAATGCTTTGTATAGTAAGACCTTATTGTCTATTGGTTGCGCCTTGCTTCTATATGTTCTTTCCACGTTAGCCGTCTATCCAGGTGTAAGCCTAGGTATTTGACCTTGGTTTGTTGAGGAATATATACACCGTTTAATTGTACTGGTAAGCAGAAGGATTTGTTCAGCGTGAATGTAACGTACTTTTATTCGCCACATCTTGAGCCAATCCTCAATTTTGCTCAGATGATTTTGCACTTCTCTTGAGGCTGTTTGCAGGTTTTCCTGTGATACCAGGTTGGCTGTATCATCAGAAAATGTTAATATTATTACATTGTCAACAACAAGTATAAAATAGGTCCCAGAACGCTTCCTTGTAGGACACCTGCGCTTATATCATTTAGGGAAGTTGTTGCATCATTTTGTTGGACCATGTATTGCCTTTGGAGGAGATAGTATTCCAGAACTGAGTGAATATTATTCGGCAGGAGCGTTTTAAGTTTGTATATTAGTTCATCATGACAAACTTTGTCAAATGCTTGTGCTATATCCATGAATATAACATAACAGTATTGCTTTGCCTCAGAGGTCTGTCTGATTGTATTTACAATTCTATGCACTTGCCCTATGGTACCATGTTGGCTTCAAAACCCAAATAGATCATTGTTTCTTCTAATACTGGTTTCAGTTTTGTTATTAACATTTTTTTAAACAGCTTTGAGATTGTGGGAAGCATGCTTTTATTGAACGATAAGACGAGAATTGGGTTTCGTTGTTCCCAGGCTTATGTATCATTGTGATCAAAGATATCTTCCACATTTGAGGAATATGACTAGTTCGCATGCTCGCATTAAAAATGTAGGTTACTAGTTTTGTGCATTTGTCTGGTAATTCCCTTATCATTTTTCAGTAATAAGGTTATATCCCTGCGCCTTTTTCGGACTAATGCAAGTTTTGATTGTGTTCTTAACTCTCTTCCATTCAAACTTTATGGGTTTAAAAAATGAATCATCATCCATCTGGTGAGGCAGCACGATATTATTAGTTCCGTCGTGTGGTGAAAACATCGTGCTTAGATGTGCAGCGAAAGGTAGTCTAATTGGTGGATTCAACTTTGTAGGACTTTTTAAATTTTTTGTTGCCTTCCACAAAGAATAATCTTCTTCTTTGTTGCCGAGAGTTCACTTAAATAATGCTGAACACATTGGTTTTCTTCTTTCTGCAGTTCAAATTTCAGGGCTTTGATAGCTCGATTTAATTTGTATTTCAACTATGGTGATTTTGTTTGTTGCCATTGCCATCGAATTTTCCGCTTTTCCTGGATTAGTGACTGGATATTGTGTGATAATTTTTTAATTTTTCCAGAATTGTTGATGATTGATGAAGCCTTTTCAGCTGATATTTCCATTGCCTCTATTAGCCTTTCTGCAGCCACATCAATATCTACTGATGTTTTTAGAGGGATATCAAGATGACAGTTTTGTTCGACTAGTCTCCTATATTGATTCCAATCAGTTCGTTTGTCGGTCAGACGTTTTAGTGGGTGTCGGCTGTTGTAATAAATTCAGGGATACCTAATTCTTGCATAGGAAGGAAGTTCGATACATTTTGATCGATTTTTGTGGGTGTGGGCTGTTGTAATAAATTTAAGAGGTATGACCTTCACAGATACACATTGTTTTAAAGAGCTTCACTTGCAGTATTGTATTTTGTAAAAAACTTCTAGTATCACCCTCAGTACGATACAATAAATATTAACAAAAATACGAAAAGTATGGTGTAGCTTTGTCTAATGCCAGCCCACTCACGAATTGCAGGATAACGGGACTTGTGAAACATTTTCTAACTGTGTAACAAGTTTGTAACTAATTTTCATTGGTTTGTGCTACAAGTGCTGGTGCAGCATTAGGGTCTTCTGCAAAACTCTTAAACACCTGAAGCTATACTTAACTCGGTCCCCACGGATCGAACAAAAATGATTGAAGTGGTTTTGTCCAAGTTTTTGATGTAATAAAGCAATCCTACCTAGCCACGTTCTCGGAAATCTTTAAAATTCTGTTATTCGATTAATGATACTCGTATATCATTAAGTGCAATACAAATATTTCTAAACGTTTATTAAATATTTAACTCGGCTCCTATTAATAAAAAGTTAAAAAAAAATTACATTACACTCAATGATATTCTCTCTCAAAAATCAAATATTTCGGAGATTTCCGTGGGATGTAGATAGGGCGGATTGGTTTCCTATATCACATCCTAAATCAGTATTACTTCAATCATTTCTGTGCGATCAGTAGGAGCCGAGTCAAACAACTTTAAATGGTTAAGAACTTTTGCATTACACTTAATGATATTCTCGAATAACAAAAATTTCAGAGATTTCCGAGCATGTGGCTAGGTAGGATTGGTTTCTTACATGAAACGCCAATTCGAAAACACCTTGATCACGTATATGCGATCCGCAGCGGTTGAGTTAAATAATTTTAAATGTTTAAGAATTTTATTTTTTTATTCAATTTGCCATGTTAATTTCTAATTTTAAAAAAAAAATAGCGGATTAATACCGTAATGCAAAAAATGTCAAGGTTTTAATCATAAGCAGAAATATTGCCAAAGAGAGACTAGATGCGTGAAATGTTCCGGCAAGCATCATGCCCTGGTATGCCCGGTTAGTAAAAACATTGCTGCAAAATGTGTCAATTGCAATAAGTCACATCTCGCAAACTACCGGGGATGTGAAATAGCTACGGAGCTACAAAGAATAATTCCAGTAATATCGGTCAAAAATTTACAAACTTCCACTAAAGAAGAACCAAAACCAAAACTGTACTCGCAAGTAGTCATGACAAAACCAGTTATATCGGAGGACACTGCCGAAGGTACAGCACTGCTCCAAAAGATACTAAGAAGCATGGAAGCTCTTAGCATTCGTCTAGCTAAACAAGAAAAATGCTTTCAAGCTCTAAGCAACAGGTTAGATAAGCAAGACTCTCTAAATGAAATAAAATCCATGCTCTATTAAAATGGCGCAAACAACAACAAATAAAACATTAAGAATACCTGGAATGCAAATGGGCTAATGCAAGATATTCCAGAATTAGAAATTTTCCTAAATACTGAAAAAATAGATATATGCCTAGTATCGGAAACCCATTTTACTTCAACTTCATATCTTAAAATATATGGATACAATTGTTACCACACCGTTCATCCAGCAGGAAGGGTAAGGGGAGGATCGTCGGTGGTTATAAAAGAAAACATCAAACACTTTATAGATCTTAAAATTGAAGAGGAATTTATGCAAGTAGTCACCTTAAAAGTATTTATAAATAACAACAAAGAATATAGTGTATCGTCAATATATTGCCCCCCAAGATATAATTTAATTAAACAAGACTATTGCACGTTATTTAAATCACTTGGATCAAGTTTCATAATCGGAGGTGATTTTAATGCAAAAAACACCTACTGGGGATCAAGAGTAACCTCTAAAAATGGAAGAGAGCTGTTTGCAGCAGGAAGACAATGTAATTGCGATTTTCATTCTGGAGATCAACCAACTTATTGGCCTACGGATAGAAACAAAATACCCGATATCATTGACTTCTTTATCACCAAAGGTATAGACGAAAACTACATAAACATAGAAAGCAGCGAGGGGATTATGTCAGATCACACGCCTGTTATTATGACAATCAGTGCAACGATTCTTAAAAAAACTAGTCCACCTTCGTTAACGAACAAAAAAAACCTGCTGGGAGAAAATCCAGAAACTTGTTGATGATAATATTGATCTTCAGGTGCCAATTAAAAACCCGATACAGTTAGAAGAAGAACTAGAACAACTCAACAACAGTATACAAGAAGCGGCGTGGAGTAGTACTCCCTCAAGTTCAAAGGAAATGCGCCGAAATGCTATTTATCCTCTGGACATTAGGGAACTGGTTGCAGCAAAACGACAAGCAAGGCCTGGCAAAGAAGTCGAACGCCAGAATGTGAAACAACTCTAATTTTTTTTCCAATTAACTAAAGTTGCTAATTAAAGGAATCAAAAACGAATCCATTAACAAATACTTGAGTGGCCTTACTGGGGAAAAGATACCGAATACCCCCTTTGGGAAGCGACAAAAAGTTTAAAACGACCGAAACTACAAATTCCACCAGTAAAAAATAAGTGCAAAGCAAAAAGCTTCTTTTTTTATAGTATCTCTGTAATCGGTTCTGGGGCCAAGGCTCTCCCAACTCTTTCACGGTTCGCTTTTTCCGTCCTTACTTTTATGCCAGTATATAGGCCAATTCGAGGACGTACGGTCAAAGGTCCGATTTTGTTACCATCTGCACATTGCATAGCTTTATGCCAGCCTTTACTGGCATGGAATGGGTTGGCCCATGAGTTTTCACTCCGACAGGGGGTCATAGATGTGTTCCATTTCATCACAGATCGTAATCTGTTGATGAAAATTCCCTTTTGCATCCTGCCCCTATCGGGATTCGAACCCGGTACCTCCCGCTCCAAACGCCAAAGCTTTAACCACTGTGCCATTTGGTCGGTAGCAAAAAGCTTCGCTGTTTGCAACCCACCTCGAGAACACGTTCCAGCGTCTACCTAGATAAACTGCAGAGGAAAACATACCACCAGTATATAAAATGGATAACTGCAATATATCTCCTGTCACATTGCAAGAATTAAAATAGGAAATCAATCTTAACCTAAATACAAAGAAATCCCCAGGATATGACTTAATTACATGACAAATAGTAAATGATTTTCCTAAAAAAGGACTACGTAAACTACTCCAAATAGTTAATGCAGTGTTCAGACTTAAACATATTCCAAATCAATGGAAAGTAGCAGAAGTAATTATGATACCTAAACCAAACAAACCACTTAATGACAACAATTCGTATAGGCCGATTTCCTTACTCCCAATAATTTCAAAATTATTCGAGAAATTACTCCTAAAGAGACTAAAACCAATAATAGCAGAAAAAAATCTTGTTCCTCTACATCAATTTGGCTTCAGAGAAAACCATTCAACAATAGAACAAGTACACCGAATTACAAACATAATTGAAGACGTACTTGAAAAAAAGAAAGTATGTCCAAGCGTCTTCTTGGATGTAGCACAGGCCTTTGACAGAGTATGGCACAAAGGTTTGGAATATAAATTACAAAGTGACTTACTAAAGCAGTTTTATGAAATTCTAAAATCTTACATATATCTAACCGACACTTTCGAGTTAAATTAGATGGCGAATACTCAGAAATAAAGAAAATATCAGCAGGGGTGCCACAAGGTAGCGTTCTGGGGCCAACTTTATGTGTTCTATAAAACTCGGACCTGCCAACGATAGAGGAGACTAACATAGCGACGTTTGCGGATGACACGGCCATCTTAGCAGTTGCTAATAGCATAGAAGAATCTACAAGCAAATTGCAAAGAGCTACTAATATTGTCAGTACCTGGACCAACAGATGGCGAATAAAACTTAATGAAACAAAATCTGTTCACGTAAATTTTACCAACAAGAAGGTCAACTGGATACCAGAACTGAACTCCCAGCAAATTCCCTATGCAAATACGGCAAAATAACTAACCATGATCTAGACGCGAAACTAAAATGGAAAGAGCATGTGAAAAAGAAAAAAGAAGAGTTAAACATCAAATACAGAAAGATGGATTGGCTCTTAGGAAGGAATTCTGAGCTAACTCTACATAATAAATTGCTACTATACCGGCAAATCCTAAAACCTGTGTGGACTTACGGTATTCAGCTCTGGGGCTGTATAAAGAAAACCAATGTCAATATCATCCAGTCATTCCAAAGCAAAGTCCTTCGTGGAATAGTTAATGCACCGTGGTACATAAGAAATGACAACTTCCATAGAGATCTGAAGATGGATTTCGCTTGTGAAAAAATAAGCAAACACGCGAGAAAACACATGCAACGTATTAGTCTACACCAAAATTCTGAGATACGTCGTATGTTGGATGATTCAAACCCAGTAGGACGGCAGTAGTATCCAGTAGGAAGATCCAATCAGTAAATAAAAAGTTACAACATTTTAAACATGGAGATAAATAATGAAAAAATTCAGTATGTTTTACAATTCTGTTACGGCAAAGGTAAAAACGCGGCTTAGGCTTCCGAAAAAATTTGTGCTGTTTATCGTGAAGGTGCTTTATAAAAATCAGCAGCAAAGAAATGGTTCAAGCGCTTTGGTTCTGGAAATATGGATGTCAAAGATGCACCTCGCTGTGCTCGACCAACCACTAGAAAAGTCGAAGAAATTATGCAGAAAATTGTAGAAGACCGGCATATAAGCAGCCATGCAATTGGTAAAGAACTAAATATTGATCACAAATCAGTTGTGACGTTTGGGTATCACATGAATTAACAATTAAAAATTTAATGGAGCGGATTTCTATATGCGAAATGCTGGTGAAACAAAACGAAATCGAGCCATTTTTAAGGCGAATGATTACTGGTGATGAAAAGTGGATAAGATAGGACAACGTTGTGCGAAAAAGATCACGAACGAAACGAGGTGAAGCTTCCCAAACGGTATCAAAGTCAGGATTGACGCCAAAAACGATAGATTATACTCTTTACTGTCAGCAACTAACGCGTTTAAGGCAAGCAATTCAGTTAAAACGTCCAAAATTGATCTACAAAAAGGACATTGGGTTCAATCATGACAACGCTAGACCACACACATCATTGATGACCCACCAGAAACTGAGAGAGCTTGGCTGGAAAGTTTTGATCCACCCACCATATATTCCTGACCTTGCACCATCGGACTACCATTTGTTCCGGTCCATGCAGAACCATCTTAATGGTTTTACATTAAATTCAAATTAGGCCTGCGAAAATGAGCTGTCTCGATTTTTTGTCTCTAAACTACAGAAGTTCTTTGACAAAATTCTTAGTTTCAAAAAAGCCACGAATTTTTTCCCTGACCCTTTATTGTGCTTAACCTCCCATTAAAAATTTAACCAGATTATTTAGGTCGATTAAATTATTTAAAACAATTTTTAAATCCATAATGGTTAATGATCTATTTAAATATTCAATTTATACAATTGTAGGTAAATTAAAATATTCGTCCTTAAGGTTTAAATAATTCATGTCTCGTTTTATGGTTTTCAATCACACCGTGCGCACGTGAAATCTGTAACGCAAATAATACCTCCAATACCTTGATAGAATTTTCTATATTTGGAGGATTTTATCCGACGTATTAGTAAGAGGCAAGTAAAATTGTTGAAAAGGATCACGAAACCATAGAAATTATTTTTATTAAGAATCGTACTCGTACAAGACGAAATATTGAATTTTATTCTTAATATTCCACCATTCATGGTACATATCCGTGTACAGGCGAATATCCTGTATATAGGAAACCATCTAAATGCAATGGATCAAATTTCTATTAAAAAAGTTTACTGTATTATGGCACAAAATGTTACATAAGCTAGAAAAATAATTGGAAATGATCTTTATTTGACATATAAAGATTATAATTTTATTGAGGTTGTATTTCTTGTCGTAGCTGTATAAAGGTATTATGTTGTGTTCAATGAAATTGTGATACTTCATGAAATTGTTACGGCCGTATAACATTTGCCAACGAAGATAAAATGATTTGACTTACATATGGTTGGCTTAATATTGATAAATATATGTATCGAGCTTTATTACAATGAAAACTTTTTAATTGTATTTTTAACTGGACATCATTTTCCTAGCTGTTCGCAGCGAAGAACAACTCAGGGCAAATACGCGACAAGATGTCACCAGATTATATATCTGAAGATATATGTCTGAGAAATTTGAAGTTACTAATGTCACTAATAATTTTTTTACTTTTATAACCGCCTTCTCCCGATCCCTACCAAATCAAGGTTGTTCGACCAGCTGTGTTGAGAAATAATATGATGTGAACACCTCAGGTATCCAAAACATCTGATGATACATCAATAATCTAGAACGAAATTATTATAGCTTAATTGTTGTATTTAGGCTACATTAAAATATATGAGGGTTGTACTTATCTTTTACTTAGTCTAGAATTGGTTGTTTAGGGCTTAGTTCACCTACCACGTGGTTGCTGTTGATCAGATAAGATAATTGGCTATGATCCTGGACGTGAGAGATAGATATATGATGGCTGCTATGATCACGGTATTCCTGTAATTGCATAAGATATCGGATAGTGATGAACTCGTGCATGTTCACTGCTATAACTGATGCCCGTATTTATCAGCAAATGACCTGTATCCTGTTAACATGATCGTTTCTTCGTTCAGCTCAAAGCTTGGATCTAGTGTTAGTGTTCAATATGTACAGGGTCATTTAACATAATATGCAGTTTTGCAGAATGTTGATTTAGCTATAAATCAAATAATTAATTTTATCAAATAATTATATCAAATTTGTAACGAATATAAACGACAAATAATAAATTAACAGTTTAGTTCTAATCAAACTCTAATCCATGCTTTTATTTCAATATTCCGGGATTAGCCCCCTCCAGTGAAAATCTCGGAATATAGAGGAAAAGTATTTTATTAGTTCAAGCTAGGGCTGAATTTAACAGTTAGGATTCTCTCTCCTTCGATGAATGTGGATGTTGTTTCGGTTGTTCCGCTGTCAATTTCGCCTATTACATTATAAAGAACCTTTGATTTGTTTACAAAGATTCATGAGTTGTGTCGGCGTGGTGGAATTCATAATAAGGTGATGCCCATTTTTGGGATTTTACAACTAGTTAGAATGTTACTCCTCTGCTGGAAAAGTTGCATCTCACGCAGCTGCTTGCATTTGAGTGATATGCATTCAGTGGCTGATCTACTCAAACTCTCCGAAGAGAGTTGCTTATATCGATGTTCTTGTATTGCAATCAAAAAAAAAATTTGAAGATGGTTTGATGTATATGTTGGGGGTGATGATTTTCGTTTGGTTCTTATCTCAAATGTACACTTAGTATTTGGTGGGGGTTTTCCTAGGACATGGAAATTTTTTTATGGAAAATCGCTTACAACGTACGTAGTTTATCATATTGCGAAATGAGCATACTAAACACCCTTAGCCCCGTTTATTAACCCGAAAGTACACTTAGTTGGGGTTTAAAAGGTTTTCTATTTTTTTAAAAATCGTGTAAAGGATTTGTAACTTTATTTGCATTCATATAAATTATAATTTACTCGTTTGTCCAAAGTTTTACGCATACATTGAAATAAAAATGGCGGATTTAAATTTTTAGAAAACTTTAGGAAATACTTCACTAGCATGTACACAAGTGTAAAGTTTATCCTAAACCTTCCTAATTTTAGTTTTTATGATAGTTTAGGAAATAGTTTGAAGAAACTTTTCAACCGTTGCCGAGGCAGCCAAATGAAAATACAACGGTCGTAAACAAAGTAGTTGATCTTAACATAAGACATGTGATCTTATTGGAACTTAAAACTGAAATCAATAAAAATAGAAACGTTCCAGGTTATGACTTAATTACTGGGTAGATTGTGAAAGCCATTCACGAGAAAGGTTTTCGTAAATTAATTCAAATAATTAACGCAACCTTCAGATTGAAATAAGTTCCACGTCAATGGAAGGTGGCTCAAGAATTTACGATTCCTAAACCAGGTAAACCAGGAAACGATAAAAAATCTTATTGACCGATATCGCTACTTCCGGTCATATCAAAAATATTTGAAAAACTGTTACTGAAGAAACTCAAACCTCTAATAGAAGAATGATGCTTAAATCCACCACACTAATTTGGGATTAAAGAAAATCACTCTACATTTGAACAAGTTCACAGAATCACGAATGTCATTGAGGCCTCCTCATTTGATAATAAAAATAGATGCTACAGAAATTTCTTGGGTGTAGCCCGAGCTTTCGACAAAGTTTGGCACCAAGGGCTTGAATTTAAACTGCATTGAGACCTGCCTAAGCTTTTTTATCAAATTCTTAAATCCTACATAGCAGATCGACACTTTAGAGTTAAATTTGAAAATGAGTACTTTGAACTAAAAAGAATATCAGCTGGTATAGCACAAGATAGCGTACTTGGACCTATTATGTACCTGGACCTAATATTCAAGGTACTACATTAGCAACATTTGCAGACGATACAGATATCCTTGCGGTTGGAAAAGATATTTTGGAAGCAACAAGCAAACTCCAAAATGCAGTTAACACTGTGAGCAACTGGACTAAAGAATGGCGCATCTTATTAAATGAAGCCAAATCAGTACACGTAAACTTTACAAATCAAACTGTAAACTGTTTTCCCGTGATTCTCAACTCAAGCCAAATTACATATGCAAATGCAACTAAATACCTTCATGGCCCTCGATGCTAAGCTATAATATGGAAAGAACACATCAAAAAGAAAAAAATGAGTTAAACATCAAATATAGGAAAATGTACTGGCTCGTGGGTAGAAATTCTGAGCTCTCAATACACAAGAAAATGCAGAAATTTTATACAGGCAAATGCTAAATCCAGTACGAACCTGTGGTATCCAACTTTGGGGTTGTGCGAAGAAAATCAATGTACAAATGATACAATGTTTTCAAGATAAAGTGCTGCCCCGTTGTCCATTAGGACAGGATGCCTCAAATTGTGTAGTTGTTTTCTCATGACGTTGATATTTCACTCTAATATAGACATCTGACTTTGCAATAATTCCTTGTGGTACCTTCTCTGTAAAGTTTTCTTTCTCAATGATTCAGCATCCCGAGTATTCTCGGGGACATCGTTTTGCTCATTTAATTTTGCATGAAGTGATTTTATCTGCAATCTAATAGCTTCAAAGTATTTAAACGTACATTCCATTTGTACATAAAGTTTGTACAAAAGTTGACGAGCAGCTTTCCCAATGTAATTTAGCTCTGCCCGAGAAAATCAATATATGTCTTGTTTGTGGCTCTGAAGCTACTAACGCTAATCTTGTTGCACGGGTATTTTCTCGCATTGTTGATTGCCTTCAATCAGCAAGCGACTGATCTTAGTAATTGGCTTTTCTAGTAATCTTAGTTAGTGTATTTGAATGTTATCGTTCTAACAAAACCATCGTTACCATTATGTATCTCATGAACTTTTCCTAGAGGCCACCAACTTTTCCTAGAAAACTCTCCATTTTTAATTAGCAAGAGATCTCCATTTGCTATATTGAGTTCCATTTTATTCCATTTGCATCGCAACTGTAACAGTAGCGCATATATTCGGCTAGTTGGTCGGCTGCCTCGCCTTGTGGCGAATACATAAGGTGAAAAGGCCTAGCGCAGTCCAGCCCTGAATGCATAAATGGTCTGGTTGGAGTAACCCTTGCTATTGTTTGTAGCAAATTACTCATTTATGAATACAAATTTTTACTGCTAACGGACCTTTCATTATCCAATAATTTTCGCGGATGAAATCTAGCTTGAGGTATGTGCTTCTACGACGAGTTATCTTATGTGCGTATAGTCCATCAGAAGCGTTGTAAGGAATTATTTTTGGATATTAGATATATACATAAACTAGCTATGGCGTTAGACAGCCTTCGACCCACTAGTAGTTCGTTGCCTGCTGCCGGATTAAGTTTATGAACGTTTAATTCGTTTTGATTCTCAAGCTGTATGTCGATTGCTTCAAAGACACATTTTAGTGTTACCTAAGACTAACCTCAATCTGTCATGGATTTCCCTGGTTATCCAGTTAGGAGTTGTTAGCTGTGTTTTTTTAAAACCTAAGTACGTAACCAAGACTCCTGATTGCTTTTGTGAACGAAGAACACTTCTCTATTAGATTCAGTATGAAGTTTTCATCTTTGGTCGTAGTGGTGAATGCGCATACTTCATTTCTTGAGTCTCCTGTGGTTTTTTCAATTCGTGAATGTTTGGTATATTCGAAAGAGTCCCTGCGCCAGGTTGGGTCAAGAGAATGTGTTTTATCAAACTAGTAGGGTTCAAACCACTCGATATACAATTTGCAAAGTTTTGAAGTAATGAAGTAATGAAGGCAATACGGATTGAATTTCAACGATCATTTTTGCGACGAATGTTTTAAATCTATTGGGTTTCCCTCTAATCCATGCTAACGTTATCATTGAATCCGTCTAATTTTTCGATTAATTTTAATAGTAATGCAGCTTCACATAATTTCAATCTACTGTTCACATTTAGATTCCATTCATCAAAGGATAATATCAAAAATATCCTGAAGAATTATTTTTTAACAAAATTTAAATTTTTTGTTTTAAATTTTTTGATTTAAACTGAATGCTCTGTTAACTCACAGAAAATGAGAGTTGTCTGAAAAGATTCAGACTTCAACATGAAGATGGCAGCACTCGTCAACAAAAGTGGGGAAGGGTGTTTGCACATGCGTTGAAAGGTACTCATCTAAATATCTGTTATTTTGGATGCGCGAATGGTGGAGGTGTTCGAATGAACATTTCCAACGCTCTGTTGACGCAGTTTAGGCGCAATAAATCAAAGGTTTGGCGCCGAATTGTTACTGTTGATGAAACTTGGATACATCATTACACTCAAGAATCAAAAATACAGTCAAACCAGTGGATTGCCAAAGGAAGAATCGGCACCAAAAAAGGTAAAGGCTTTTCCATCCGCTGGGAAGGTGATGGCGACTGGTTGTCCGGGGCACTGATGGAATTATCTTAATCGTTTATCTTCAAAAAAGAAAAACCATTACAGGTGCATACTACGCATCATTACTTGACAATCTGAAGGGCGAATTTGCGGAAAAACGGCCACATTTGCAGAGAAAACAAATTTGCTCCACCAAGACAATGTAGTATTGGCCGTCTCACGCCTCAGCGGTTGTCATGGCGAAAATTCACGAATTACTGTTTGAACCACTTGATCACCCTCCTTACCCTCCAGAACTAGCCCAAAGCTACTTTTATATTTAGGAATCTAAAAGTTCCGCTTGGAGGATGTAGGTTTTCGTTGAATAAGGAAGCCTTCCCTCGCAGGAGGCTTTTAGTTTGAATGATGGTTTGGAGATGTCTGAATAAATTATTCCGTTCAAGGATGTTAGTGTGGGTAATATCTAGAATTGGAGTTTTGGAAAGTTATAACTAAATAAATTTATGCATGATGAGTTATTCTGATATTCGAACACTACCGCCAACAGAGTTAACAAAAACTGGTTTTAGGTTTAGTATTGGATTTCTCACATGTTTTCTAAAAATTTTAGGGTCTCTCCGCTCTTGCGAGGTATTTCGTAATAGGGAAGCGAGGAGCGCTTCAATCTACAAAATTTATATCTTCTAACACACGTAAAATCGGAATCATTATATTCCTGGTAAAACTCTTTCTTGCGGAATGTACTTCTTCGGCGTATGCCTTGGTCGGTTGGCATAAGTAACTTATCTGGTTGGGACACTGGGGTCGACTGACATTGGCGATTTTGGTTAGAGTTCCAGTGGGTAACCGAGCTGTGGTCCCATTGAACAGCCAAATTGGGGTGGTCGTGGAAATTGTATATGAATTGGTGGTGTTGTCCGTTTTTAGACTTAATGAGTTGAGGTTAAGCCACAAATGAATTTCGGGTTATTTGGTCAAGAAATTGTTCTCGATAATTTGAGTTTGCAAATCGGATGTTCAGAATACTGTGCCTCCTGGGAAGAATCAATGGAACGATATTATTTCCTCTTTGCGAGTTTTGATTGTTTTTGTTCGCATATTCCGTACGGAAATCGATACTTTGAAGTTTCAAACAGAGATGGAGGGCTTGCGGTAGATCAACAAGCTTTCGTATACTCAATAAAGGAGGTAGAAATTCTGTCTCTTCATAAGATTGCGTCATGTTGCTCACGGATTCTAGTGCCTTATCCATACATGATAGAAGTCGAGTACAGTGTGGTTGCCCTGTACTAGAGGTGGCAGCTGGTACTCAAGTATTGCTAGAGTTATGTTGTATACGACTGCCGAGTATTTTATTGCGAACCACGCTCAGAATACCGTAGTACATTGGAGTTCCTTTAAAATGTAGTAAAAATTCTAGCTGCAAAAGCTAGCTGAATTATCTTCAAACTCTTAACTATTTCGGGAATTTTGTCGAATTAAAACAAATTTTTATCTACTGAAAGGTTTATTGTCTGATCGACAGTGTCACCGATGTCTGAAATGAGGTTTATTATGTTAGATATGGTTCATTGATCATCTCTGATCAAAATATCTCTAATGATGGGTGTGATCTGAGCAGCTAGGTCTGTCAGATTTAGCGGTTGCGGTTTGTTGTTATTACGACTGCATTGGAGGGAGTGGTTAACGGCTGATTAATTAATTTACGCAGATATTTAGAGATCACCTAACTTTTAAGACAACAAAAAAATATTTCAACACGAGAATCAGCTAACGAATGTTATATTTAAAATTTTTATTGGATGTACAAATAACTTGTAACTATTTTCATGTTAAAGCGTCATTATTCCCCCCTAAAAATCAGTATGTGTCCTTAAGTGTAAACGACATAATTTTGTGCTCTAACCATGTCGACCTTTGTGCCAACAAAACCCAATTTGCGGGAAGTACTGCCTCTTTGTTTTAATTTGTAGAAAATTGCAACTGATAGACATCGATTGCTGTGTGAAGCATATGGGAAACATGTTACCTCCGTGAAGATTGTCCGAATTTTCAGCCCGAAATTTTAATTTTTTACTTATAGCAATACAACTTCTGTCAGGACACAAAATATACGCAAATTATAACTATAAAGCAAATTTGAATCACATGCAAATTATAAGAATTTATAAAATGTGTATAAAAAAATCAAAAAAGATTTCAGAACCATACTCAGCTGGAGACAAATTTTATCGGGAACTACTTAGTCTATTCATGTACCGTCGAAATCGTTAAACTTATGACAACAAACTGAGAGATATGTAGAAAAATTCCATCTGGAATTATCTGGATATAGTCACATGAATCTCGATTCACAGGCGATTCACGAGCGCCTGGCATAAACAACCGGATTTGTTGAAGTTTTGAATACAAATCTCCCCGTTTGTATTCAAAACTTCAACGAATCCGGCGGTGTATGCCAAGTGCTCGTAGATCACCTGTAAGACGAGATTCAAACGACTATATCTAGATAATTCCAGATAGAATTTTTCTACAAATCTCCTCGTTTGTATTCAAAACTTCAACGAATCCGGTGGTTTATGCCAAGCACTCGTGAATCGCCTGTGTGTCGAGATTCAAACGAATATATCCAGATAATTCCAAATATATTTTTTCTGTAAATCTCCTCGTTTGCAGTCATAAGTTCAACGAATCCGGTGGTTTATGCCAAGCACTCGTGAATCGCCTGTAAGACGAGATTCAAACCACTATATCCATAAACTTCAATTTTAAATTTAGGGCTGAAAGTTCTCACTAGACTCATAGTGGTCAATCACTTAATGCTAATTAATTTTCTGCATTGACGCTTTCAGGTTAGGTTTGGGCTGTCTAGGATTTCCAATAATTAAAGAAATAATTTAAAAATACTTAAAAGTTATATTTATAATTTCGGGCTGAATGGGCTGAATTTTACTGTCGCGAAGGTGCTACTTTTTCGGGCTGGGATATAAAATGTTCTCGATAGTTATAGTTTAGTATTGCTAACGGGCTTTTCAACTGAATATTGGGCTAGCTTCATATAAATTAAGAGTCTGACTATGCCACCAAGCATAGTAATATATCTTAAAAATACATAAAAGTAATTTTAAAATTTCGGGCTGAAGAATGTTATAAATGTAATGACATTATATCATGATACTGTTTACTGTCACGACAGTGACACTCTCACGATAGTGATAGTTTAGCGATGCCATCGCGTTTTTTCGGGCTGAGCATCGGGCTAGCTTCATATACATGAACATGCTCTATCAATAAAAATAGTACCAGTACCGCCGTTTTAAAAATGACGATTTTGGCACCAGTGACAAAAATCGTGAAGAGAGACCACTAAAGTTTGAAGAGGGTATGGTGTAAAAGCAAGGTAATTGGGTTCCGTATATGAATATTTTCTCTGAATAAAGCTTTGAAGTTATAAAAAAAAACTCAAAATGTATTTGTATCTCGAATATTTTTGGCTCCACAACATCCTGGTTTGAAATATATCATAGTGAGCGACGTAATGAAATATCTCATAGTGAGCGGCACCACTCATTGTAAGCCCTAACAAACGGCGGTTCTTCAATTTTATTTCCACGTATGACGTTTTTGTGGTATTCAATACAGATTCGTCTAATCTACCGGCACTGTGCTCTACTTCATTCAACTGTCGGATCAATTTTTTGAGATGTCCGGTAACCGAATAATTATTGCGCTCATTTTATCGATATATTTTGTTGGTTAGAAATTGAAATTGTTAAATTAAAAAATAAAATTATTTGCGGTGAAACAAAAATAATTCCATAAACATTTATTTTACAAAGATAATTTATTAAATCCAATTATCAATCATGGCCGTAAGACAAAACTTTTATTTATTTAATTTAATTTTTACATTTAAATAAAATTAAAAAAGTTTTTTTTTTGGTTGGCTTAAAAGCAGAACAAAAAATTGAGAATCCTCGTATTGAGATATTTTGAAAACAAACAAACTTAAACTTTTTTTATACATTTTATAACAATCGAATTTATTTAACTTTAAGTTTAAATACAACCGGCGAAATGAAATTATGTAAAAAAATAAAAATCCTTACCTTTTATTGCTTTTATTTTTTTTTTATTGAAAATTTTTATTATGTTGAAAGCTTTATCGGTTCGATATGATGAAAAAGCTTTGTGGTGTGGTACAAAAAGATTATAGCCCCTGAAATTTTGGTGCTTATAATTTATTATACAATTTTAATATTTACATAATTAATTTATGGCGCGTGTATTTTTCCCGGGAAAATCATGATTAAGTTTTATTTATTTATTAAATTAAAGTTTAAGAAATCGTCACCGCTGTAAATAATGATAAATAAATTAAATTGATTAGTGCTATATCAATTTGAAAATGTACACAGTCGCTTACTTGCTGCATATTTTGTGAGTTACCTTTCTAGGGTCAATCCTTATATCGAACTGTTAACACCAATTCAGTTTTCAAAGATCAATCTAATAATTTAGCAAATTCAATACTGCATCAATAAATTTATAATTACAAAGTGAGAAAATTGTTGACAATGCAGATTTGGTTGAAACTCGACATGTAAAGTAGGCAAGGCAGGTTCAAATGTACGATAAAGAAGATTAACTTCAATATTTAACCGAAAAAATCCGGTATAATACAAATTTAAAAGTAGCAAATGAATCGATAAAAGGTTTGTATATCGAGATTGTGCCACATGAACACCGATCTGACTGTACCAATTTGGTGAACCATAACCATAATTAGAATTTGAGTATATCTCAAGGAGTGGTCTCTGGAGTGGTTTTGATGAGGTTATGAGTGTTCCTTTTTCTTGTTCGGTTTTACCAGTTGATCGGTGCCTGTCTGACTAAGAAACTTTATAAAATATGATTTTAGTTAGGTTTAAATTCTTTGTTTTCTGGGAGGTTATAAGTACAATTTTATAACCTAACCATCCCCACCCAAAACCTATAACTAAAATCTTCCTAGGGTCGATTGGCGCCTGTATAATAAAATCTCGAATGACGAACGATTTTATCGACAAAACACGAGGAAAATCAAAATTTCACCCATATTACCTCAAACCCAACCCCTAACCTATAATCAAAACCTACCTATGGTCATATTGGTGCCTATTTGACAAATTAATTTGGCAATTTAACCCATTAACCTCATCGAACCTCATAGTGCCACTAATTGGCATAGTTAGATTGGTGTTTGTCTCTTGAATGCTTGATAATTAATAAACTTCTTTTTCGATAATTTTCGGCCGCTTACAAGCCTCTTCAAATGAAACCTTTTCCAGTCATAACACTTTTAACGTTAAGTTTTAACAAATTTTTGAAATGATTTTCTAGGTTAGTTACTAGCAGCTAGGATATTTCAATTTAATATATACTTTCTTTAACTTTCGGTGGAAGAAGTCGAGACACTATCTGCATTATCGTTTTTTTAACTTTCGGCTGGTAACTTTCGACTTACTTTAACAAGGTGCGGTTTTATCCAAAAATTCAAAATTCTCTTTTTAGGAGTAAGCTCTGAAACAATCATGGAAACACTACTAATGATAAACTGAAAAACAACATCGAGCGTGTTATGGGGGATATAAACCATATCCATCAATCAAAAAGATGGCCAACATCGGGCTGCCCAAGACACTACCATATTTCGAAATATTCGTAACCATGGAAGCGCTAAATGAATGTTGCATAACTCTCGCTCGAAACATTCATGACGTTCAGCATCGACAATAAACCATCAACTTTAATTATGAATATGAATGTAGCAACGTTGCAACCGTTAATGTAAACAACAAAATCAAATATTGATTGATCTTTTACATAAAACACCCTCAGAAATTCACAAGTAAAGATCAACTCCATTAGTGGGATTCCATCGAACGTACGAGAAGTCTCTTAAATTTCGTTGATCATGGAAGCAGCGGTTCGACGTATCGGTTCACCGGTTCAACACACAGCAGTAAATATTTCGAGAGTAAGAGCGAGCAGTAAACGTTGTTTACTTCGATTTTATCTGCACTTAAATCATTAATGGCAAACCAAAAGCAGCAAACAGTTCGGAATGCAGGAAAAAATCGGTGTTACCAAACCATAAAAAATATTAACTAGCTTGCACTAACCAGCTTCACTACTTGATTTTTCAGTCGGAACCCATATTAAGTCAGCCGGAACCATTTTAAGCCAGCCGGAACCAGAGTTTTATCAACTGGAACCATTAGGAATTTGCACAATGAGAACAATGCACTTAAATAGTTATGAAACATATAAGCTTTCAGCCGGAACCAGCACAAGGTCACCCGGAACCATATCAATAGCAGTCGGAACCATTTAAAGCCAGCCGGAACAATACCTTTGACCTACAGTCAAACCAACTTTGTCACAAGAAGCATAATGTCTTTTGCTTCATTCTGCACTATATGGTTTTTCAGCCGAAGCCAATGTTAAACCGATTAAAGGTAGCCGTAACCAGTACGAGTTTGTTTTATTGCTGGTGAAACATATCTGCTTTCAGCCGTTACTTGGAAGCTTAACAAGGTCCGCGGACCCACCCTAATAGTAGCCGGAAGTAACCCTTCCGACTATCGTAAAAAACCGAGTACTACATATGCATAGTTGAATTGGTTCCGGCTGACTTTATATTTTTTCAGCTTACACCACATTGGTTTCGGCTGAAACAATACTGCACAATGATTGACAGTGAACTGTGTTACTTGTGGCATAGTTGGTTTGGTTTCGGCTGACATAGCTCCGACACTGGCTTCATATGGTTCCGACTTATTTTATAGTGATTCCGGCTGGCAGCGTTATGATTCCGGGTGAAGGATTATACATTTCACAACCATTTAAGTGCATTGCGCAATGGTCCGGATTTCGAATTGTTATTCCAGCTTCTTTAAATGCCGGCTGGCTCAATATGTATTCCAACTGAAAAATCGGATAGTATAATGATACACAATGCAATGTGTTACTTGTGCCATAGTTGGTTTCGTTCCGGCAGGCATAGTTCCAGATGGATTTATAAAATTTCGGCTGGAATTATAAAGTTTCGGCTGAAAAGTCAGAAAGTGGACAATAATGCACAATTCATTGTGCTTCTTGTGTCATAGTAGTTTGGCTGTAGAGGATAAGGTTCCGGCTGGCTTTATACAACTGTGGAGGTTCTGGCTGACTTTGTTATGATTCCAGCTGAAATTTTAAATTTTTTACAACTATGTAAGTGCATTGTGCTCATTGTGCTCCTTCCTAATGATCCTGGTTGATAAAACTCTGGTTTCGGCGAGTTTTAAATGGTTCCGGCTGGTTAGATATATTTAATATTTACATTCCGATATGGTTCGGTTGGCGTGTCGGACAAGATAAAATTTGATTTTTTATATTAGTTTTATTGTTGTTCATAGTATTTGAAAAAGTTTTCAAGCCAGAGTTTCGATCTGCTTCTGATCGTTTGGAAACTATATATGGAAATTTTCAGAATTGACTTTGAATGAGTTGTCAACTAAGGATGCTTTTCTCTTAAATTATGTTACCGGATTAATATATTTCGGTAATCCGGAAATCAAAATGTCATTTACTTGTTTCCGGTTGAACTCCAGGACTATCTGAATGTGCGAGTTTATCAAATTTGTTTTGTAAATTTTTGCTCTCGTTCTTCAACACACCACTATACGCCCGCCCCGTCTATGCGTATTGCGAAATTATCTACACGTTGGTGTCGAAGTTTGGCGTTGGTGAATATGTATGCAATTCGTAGAAAATGTAGAATTTTGATTTTTGTACCTGTCTATGTCTTTATCAGTACGAGGTAGCTAACTATTCTATAGTTTTCTATTTCAAATTGGCTTTTTCGATTTTTGGAACTATTCTATTCCATAACTAACTATCTATTCCATTTTGACATTCAATTTTTACAAAACAAAATAGCTTGAATATATTTGTAAAATATTGAAGTAATTTAAATGAATTTATTCTCAAAGCCATCTGATTTGACAGATGCTTACATAGTATTAAAGGCCAAATAATTAACTTTTTTGTCGTACTGGAGAAATTAGAATGTTTGACACAGATTTCCATAAATGGAATTTTTTCAGGTAAAAAAGCTCTAGCTAGAAAATGCATAAAATAATTGATGGATCCCAATAAAGGTGAATTGAAATTGTAACATATTTGAAGAAATTTTAGATTTTGGTCCAAATAAACGGAACTCTGGTTCCGTTTATTTGGCCCAAAAGTTCTTTAACAAATAAAAAACAAATTTGGTTTGTAAAGCTGACTTGGCTATGGACTGAAACTTAGCAATTTTTGCATTTTCTCATTTTAAAGAGTTTGTAGAGCTGATATGAAATTTTAAAATGAATTTCGGAAACCAGGAAGTCTCTCCCAATTTTATTTTACAATTCACTACATTTCATGATTGAAACCAAAAAAATATAAAACTACCATCATTTTAAAGAATATACACTCGTCATCTTGTGGATTAACTCGAAATTTTGTTTCTACATTTTTTTATTTTAGAGAGCCGGGTTCCAGAACGGGTTGAGACTTGCCAAATTCAGAATTCCAAAATCGAAATTCCAAAACCAAAACAACAAATTTTAAAATTCTTATATAAATAAATTCCAATTTATGCGTATGGAAATACGAAATGTCAAAATTGTCCTGAATCGTTATTTATATCGATACTGTTCGATATATATTCGTGAACTACTTCGTCAAGGAATTTGGAAAATTGTAGCACCGGCGTTCCACATCCAACGTTGCTATTTAAGTTTTAAAAGTTTAAGTATCTGACGGATCTAGCAGTATCTGCCGATACATTTTTGCATCTATCGATATAGCATGTAATCTAAACCGAAGTAATGTGGTGGTTAGATTCGGTTGCAGTTTTGTTCCAGTTAGCAAACAATCGTTTAATGGGGCTGCTCTTGTGGTTTTACACGAAGCATCAAACACTATTCGCAATTTGATGGTAGTACTTTCTTTAAACACTACGTGGTGCGGTATGAACTACTTGTAGTTGTGTTCCCGCGGTGGATCTGACCAGGTAACTAACCCGCTGCATTTGTCCTAGCCTTATGTATTCTTTTATGAATTTGCTATAGTCTTGATGATAGTCGTCAGACCTGGAAAATATTTTTCCAGTACCCAGTATTCTTGATTTCGCCGTTGCAAATGAGACTTCTAGTTCTGGACGGAGGCTTATGAATAGAATCTCACAGGGTGCGTTCTTTAAAAGCTCCATTAAATCTTCGCTGCTATTATTGGAGTCTACATTGGCGCTGTAATTTTGGACGCTCAGGAATTCTTGTCCATCCTGGTCTATTTTACCCGCGTTTAACCAACCAAATTTAGACGAATGGATGACTGGAAGCCTATTAATAGTCATTTTCTATTCTCTAAACATCTCTATAGGAAGAATTCTGCTCCTATTAATAAATCCATTGCACTAGATATGTTGAATTGTGGTTCTGCTAAATTCAACTTTCATACATCATTGGTTCTTGGAATAGGTATCTTCTTCGCTGGCAGAGGTGAAGGTTTTTTTAAATTTATATGTGGTGTTATTTGTGTAGAGTAATGTGGAAGTACTCGTGATTTTACTGTGTGAACCTTCTTTCCTGTAGTTCCTCCTGCAGAGCACGATGTTAGGCCGTGTATTAAAATATGTGAGTATTTTGGTGGTAAACCTAGGCGTTGCATACAAGCTTCAGATATAAACGATAACTTGAATCGAGTGATAAGATTGTCTTAAGAGGCGTCTGAAATTCAAGCAAGGATGTTGTCTCTTGTGTTCGTACATTGGTTATGCATGGTGATAATGATGTTGATTGCAGATTTGTATTTATTTATGTTTGATTGATGTGAGGTTAAAACTATTGAAGCAGCAGTTGATGGTGCCTTGGTTTGCGTGATTGTACAGCAAATATGTTGATTGTTGTTCGCTATGAAGTAGAGAATGATGGCGTCCTTTACATAGCAAACATACAGAACGTAAGTAGCATTGTGTTTGTAAATGTCCTACCCATAAGCAATTCGCACAACTTTTCGAATTATCTATGATGTTATATCGGTTTCAAACATTCACACCCTTGAATAAAGGATAATTTTACAATAAATGGTTTTGTTTATGCTACACAATTCCATTTATAGGCTTGAGTGGTGTTAAAGGATCGTACATGTTTATGAACTGCACCGGTTGATTTTGAGACCACTTCCCACAAAGTGGGAAGCGCTTCGTCTACGGATTGTTTAGCCCAAAATTGTCTAGTATCCTTATCGACTTTATTTATTGTTATATGGATTAACCAAGGATCTCGCATTTCAACCATATCTCCCACTGCTCGTAAACCCGTAAATGACTATCTTGATTGCAGGTTCTTTGATTCAAGAATAATTGTATTAAACTGGAAATTATCAACTTTGGGTTATTGTATCTAGCCACTAGTTTGGCCTAAGCTTCCTCGTAATTTTGCTAGGTTATACCTTAGTGTTGCGTATTAATGTCGCAGCATCTCCTCTTAGTAAACCATTCAACATTTACTGCTTGTGTACGGCACTTAAAGTTTTGTTTTCATGTACCATCGTCTCATGCAAATCGATGGCCATAACTTGTACTCTCCAGTAAATTGTTCGATATTTTGCCGAGAGTTGCATTTAAGCCATGCATTTCGACTTTACTTTCAGTTGGCCTTGAGTTTATCGCGGCCTTCAGTCCCGCAGGGGTATTGGGTATTAAGTTATCTACTTCTTCCGTTTTGGATTCATATTGCTGATAGGCAAGTAATTCTAGCTCATAATCGTTGAAATTCTTTTGCTTGACATCGGAAGGTTTTATGAAAAATTTATCTTGCAAAAAATCGTAATTTTTTTAAAAAATTTATCTAGTCTAACCACTTTTGATTTCTTCTTCCAAACACATTGCCATCTGCAAATGGTCAATAATCTTTCAGCAAGTTTTGCTTCTACGATAAGCCTCTTTATTAGAGTAGGGAAATTATATTAATTGTGTGGTGAATATAATTAATCATTTGTGGGCAACAATGCTGCGGATTAAAATTTATTTATTTACTATTTAATTTTATTGTAAAATGAAATACTTTTAAAGCCCCTTTATAGCCCAGCTAAAAATAAAAATTTATAGAATTATAACTAATGTTTGAATTTTAGGTCAAAATTATACAATACAAAATAATTAAAATGAATGTACCAGGATCATAGATAAGCAACTCCGATTATTACATAATATGATTGATTGATTGATTCGACTGTATAACCAAGTACTCTGTCCCGGATAACGCCGGGCCTATGTCTACAGCCTGTTTACACATAACAATCGTAAGGATAGGAAAGGTATATTTTTGGGACGGAACGATCCGGTTTCAGACTCCTAGAGATCGTACGGCGCAACACAATTTTCATCTACTTCTAATCTATTATAGAGGAAGGATAAAGGTTTAATAGGTTTAATGGATAACGATGGTATTGGACTTCAACAATTGCTTCTCTAAGTCAGCAACCTGGGAAAAAATATTATTATTTCACGTGCATCTGGAAATTTCCTGAAATATAATTCTGCATTAATACTTTTTGTTTTTCATAAGCAAAATTGATTGATTGAATTGGGCCCGGTTACAGACACCTAGACGACCTAAAGAGAATAGTTAGTAACACAATTCTAGTCTACACAATCAGCAATTATTATTATTTCACAAAAAATTTGAAGATTTCCTGAAATTTAATCCCAAATTAATATTTTTTGGCTTCCTAAATACGAGTAATATAAACATTTATTAATCAAATCTTCAGCAACTCCACAACTTACAATAGAATTTCCTGAAACCATACAGTTATTTGAATTACCAGATTACCAATGCCAGATTAACTATACCGGATTGGATATTTCAAATAAATTTAGCTTATTTCGCAAAAAAAAGTGCCTTACCAATTTGGTCACCAAAGAATGTTTCATTAATTACCAAGTGTAATTAAACTGCCTAGTTTAATGTCCTAGTTTATGTCATGCTCAATGGAACTTACCATTGCTCAATCAATCACC
Source organism: Nephrotoma guestfalica (assembly GCA_963691935.1). Lineage (NCBI taxonomy): Eukaryota > Metazoa > Arthropoda > Insecta > Diptera > Tipulidae > Nephrotoma > Nephrotoma guestfalica. The sequence goes on along the minus strand of OY829914.1, from coordinate 196,518,771 downwards.
GTCAAACTGGAATTGACGGTGATTGGTTGAGGAATGGCAAAGAATTGGATTGATACTCTAGCATAATGCTCAATGAAACGAGGCCATCTCTCAACAAATAATGGCCAACTTCGTTGTGCGTAGCTGAATTTGGATGCAATTTTGGGATTCGGCCATTATGAAGGGAACTAGGCCGTTTGCCAACGGATAATTCTCCAATTTAGTTTATAGAGCTGGGCTAGGATTCTAATAAATTAAGGTCAACTTGTATTGGGATTGTAACGTTTTCGTTGTCTTTTTGATGAAGTTCTACAATTTGACTATTCAGAATGGAATTAGGCGATATCCCAATCAACTATTGTCAAATCATGTATGCAGAACCGGGTGGGGATTTAAAAATGGATTTTAGATAAGTTTTGAAATTTGATTTTAATTAAATAAATTATAAACCAATTAAACAAACAATAAAAGCAGTTAATAATAAATAATAATAACGCCTATCAATTATATACATATTATATATTTACCATACTACGTCATTCGTGTTATGACAGAAAATTAGTCTAATGTTTGAAATTTATGAAATGGGTTGCTTTACGCTTGAAAAAAAGTGGAAAATATTGAAAACTTACTTTCAAAGTGGTGAGTGTTCTACCCAAACTGTAAGAAATGTACGTGGAAAATTCAGTAGAAATGAAATGCCTACAAGACAATTTGTCGATCAATGTGAAACTATAAATTGTTATTGAATAAACTAACTCGTGCACGTGCATTTACAGCACGTGCAGCCAATAGCATTGCAGGTGTTGCTCAGAATGTGTCTGAGCATGCACCAATGTCAACTCGCCATCGTGCTCAAGAATTGAACATTTCACGCAGTTCTGTGATAAGCATTTTGCATGAAGGCCTCGGTATGAAGGCGTACAAAATTCAATTAGTGCAGGAGCTGAAGCAAAATAACCATCCGCAACATTTTCGATTCGCTAATTGGGCTGTGGAACGCTTAGAAGAAAATTAGCATTTTTACAGAAAAATCATCTTTTCCGACGAAGCTCATTTTCACCTCGGAGACTACGCCAAGAAATTTGTTGCATTTTGGGCTCAGAAAATCCACACGTAACCATGGAGAAGCCGATGCATTCACAACGAGTGACTGTTTGGTGTGGATTTTTGACCGGCGACATCATTTCTTCGAAAATTAGCGAGCGTTACCGAGCCATGATAAACGACTTTTTGTTATCACACTGTCTTCGGGGATCGAATAATTAGCGATAACGAACATGTCATTTGGCTACCAAGCAGCTGCGATTTCACTCCGTAGAACTTTTTTTGTGAGACTATCCAAGACTTGAAAGATCAAATCGAAGTTGCCATTGATGAGCTAGGAGCCCATATACAATCGAAAATATTCTGAAAACTTGAGTTCACAGAATAGAATACCGCAAAGCCAGCCGTGGAAATCATTTCAATGAAATTGTGTTCCATACTTAATGGTAACGTATACTCCTTCAAATAAAACAACCCGCTTTGAAAAGTATTCGTTCGTATTTGAAATAGAGCCAAATTAAATTGCAAACGTTAGATGGGCCACCCGTATGTTGGAAAAAAATAAAAGAAATAAAAGAAAGAGACACAAAAAATAGGCAATCAAAATTAATCTATTGATCGTCTAAACCTTCCATAAAAAACAGGAGTAAATAGCAGGTAAGCAATTAGTCAACGGCTGAGTAACAAAATTCAAGTTACATTGAAGTACATTTAATTACCCGACGTATTAGTCATATTATTAAGAGCTTGAGAACAGAACAATGCGGGATCCGTCATTGGTGAGAAACGGGTTTCCCTCTGTTCGTTAAGAATATTCTGGTTAAGAAATATGGATTTTCGAATTCCGTAAGATTCTAAGGTATCTAAACGTCTGCTTTTGAAATTGTGGCACACCACAAATAAAAATCCAAAGGCGTCAAATCACAGCTCCTTGCCACTTTACGTCACCATTTCGACTGATAATGCGGCCATCAAATTCTTCACGCAGTTTCGCTATTGTAACGCTCGATGTTTGGCATGGCGCACCATCTTGCTGGAACCAAAGGTCGTCCAAACCAAAATATTCAAGATATGGCCACAAAAAATATGTTAACATGTGGCGGTAGTTGATTCCATTGACCATAACGGCGCACCGGCCTCATCTTCGAAGAAATACGGCCCAATAATGCCGCCACGCCACAAGCTGCAACAAACAGTAACACGGGACTAGTCACGGGGCTTCAATTGCTGAAATAATATACTGAGTTTCTGTCAAAGAAAGAATGATATTAGTGTTACCAGAGCCAAAATAACCGATATGTCAAATCTGAGCCGGTTATTGTGACACCCTATATAGTTATAACAAATGGATCTTCGCCATTGTATTAAAATGGGGATAATTCTTATTTGTTTAGAATGTCATAGTTGGCTAATTCTCGATACAGTAAACGTCTAAATCCCATTTATTTTAATTTTGCAAACCTTGATCAAGTTCGGGGTCAATAATAAATGTTGATAATTTTTATTTTTTTGAACATTTCGAATTTCGTATTAATTGTCATTGCAGAAGTCGCTAGATTACTAATCGCGTATTAACGAGCAGTTGATTTTCATAGCAAAATTGTTAATTAATGCTAACATTGCTTTTGTCAACTGTTTTACTAATACATGTACATTTTCGTAGTCCGCTATGTTTTGTTATTTTTTAATTTTGTCAAAAACTTCACATTCGTCTGTTGCATTTGACTCCATTTTTTGGTAGAATCAATATTTCTTTCCAAGCTTTCATTTTAAGGAATTTAGTTTTGGAGTGTTCACTGCTGCTTTGCCATAACACTGACTTTTCTTTAAATTTATCGAAAATACTTCGTCATTCTCTAGTATTTGGCATCGTCATTTTTTGTTTTATAAGCATTACCTGTTAAATTTAATTTTTGATTAAAAAATACAAGCACATGGATATGCCGATGTAAATTTGTTTATATTTCACATTTTAGGTGTCAATTTCGATTGTTAGTTTATTAAACTCTTCCATACACAGTTCAACATGTTGAACAACCATTAGCTCCGCCTACTTAAAATCAAAACGTTTTGATTTTACTCCACCCGATTAGACAACCGTCAAATTGGTTGATAAACTACACCATACACGGTTAAATTTTTGTAGAAACACAACCAAGTTGTACATAACATGTTGTATAATGTATGGGCTGCTTTACTCAGACTAGGAGATAAAACCTAACAAGACTGTGTCAAGCAAAATAACGATTACGAAAATTACATGGGTTTTACAATTTTCTCAAGTTTACGAAATTAACAGATGATTTACACTGAATAATCTGGTGATTATCAAAAATAGTTGTATATGTATCTAAACGTCATCATTAGCAACATAAGCAAACTATAAATATTTAATCATCATGAAAAAACTGCAAGAACTACAACTTACGAGTAGCTCTCATTAATCAAATCAAAAGCATGAACATTTGTCTTGCCTTGTTAAGTCGTAATGTTTCTTTAAGATAAACAATAAGTTGTATTTAATTTTTTATGCAGTTTTCCGTTTGCTTATGCTAGTCGCATAATTTACAAGCATTTAACAGAGAGAAGAAAAAAATTAATTCTACAGAAAGTTAATAAAAATAAAAAGCAAAAAAGTTTGGAACGAAATATTCAAGTATGCAAACAACAAAACTACTCTGCATAGTTTATTTATCTTTCCCTCATTTTATGTAGCTTTATGAAACTTGATGAAAACTAATTTTTTCTTTATAATTTTCTTGCTAATTTTGTTTTTATTTGTGCAAATTTTGAAATGCTGCAAGTAGTTTCATTTCCCTAAACGCAAATTTCTTAACGCTTGTGTCGCTAACTTAATGCGAGAGATATGTAAACTATTTGGTGTGCCTGTTGTGTACAGCAGAAAATTTTGTTCAGCAAATTCAAAGTTGATTAATTTACACAGCACAAAAAATGAATACAAAATTAGTAGTATACAAGTTTTAATTCTAGACGGGCACTGCACCGAGCCATGTTGTATTTTATAATTAGATTAAAAATACGTTTCATTTCGTGTTATGTCCTGTGCGCCAGAATTGCAACAACACAGAACTGGACATGCTCTAATTTATGTTAATACGAACTGAAACTTTTTGTATTTTATAAAACGAGATTTCCAAAATGTTTTTTGTGCTCCATCGCTATATATAAACACCCATGTCTGATCCGATGAAAGAGTTTTCCAAATATAAATTTAACACATACACACAAAACCAATTAATTATTTCAGAAGTTGAGTCTCGAAAAGGTTTTTTTATTTAAAGTTATTTATGGTGAAATGTTTAAAGTTTTCTAGTGTTCTATTTAAAATATACAAACATAATTTGTTGAACTGAAAAACCAAACAATTTATTTATATACGAACACTATATATGGTTGGTTGGTCAGGAGAATTTTTACTCTTAAGGTGTACGAGTACAGTTTTGCAATTGACTAATTAAAGTGGTTTTGCTTCTGAGCTTAAATTTACTAAGGTAAAGTTATTTTTAGCAGAAAATATTCTATTGAATCTTCCTACATCAGATAATTATATCGTATTATGGCTATCGGTTTTACACAATCAGTGTTGTGTCGTACTGCCTATACCGACTAGTATTTTAATATTTTACACAAGTAGACAATGTATGTAGATAATTAAAACATAGTGTGTTACCGGCTGGCTACTGCCAACCTGCAGATATCACTAAGCACCTGCAGAGGCCTCCACGGTGATTTTTGCCGGCTACGTTCTCAGGGAGAAGTGCTAAGGTCGTGGGGTTTGAGGCATACAGGGCTCCTGGCTTACACCGTGATGTTACAGAAATTTAGGGGAACGCAAATAATAATAAAATGTACCCGGAGTTCCGCCGAAACTCGTCGGCCGGAACCTGAGGAACGAACACAACAAAATTATAAACCGAGAGCGGTGCCTTGGTGCGCGCATCCATCCGAATTCAAACGGGGACAGCCCTGGTTACGGAATCGGATGCGGGCACCAAGGGACCGCAAACACTACGCCGACACAGAGGGAGTTTCCGCTCCCATCACACCACACCGAAAAAAAAATTTAATAATTCATTTTATATAAAGGGAAAAACAACAAAAGGAAAACCACTTCCCCCTCCACCCGCACCAGGAGAAACCGAGAGAGAGAGAGAGAGAAAACGATATGCACCGAGCGTGCACAAATCGCGCGCTCGATTACAAAATATTTAGAAATTTAATATAATAATAAAATATAAAAAAAATAAAATCACAAAAAAATTAAAAATATAAATAAAAAAATGATACCTTAATATATAAATATATATAAAAATACTGGTGCGGCCTTGCGCGGCCGTCATGCCACAGGTGATGTGCTACACCCGGACCATTGCTGTGCCTTTCACCGTTACCAAAAAACTCGAAGGACCGCCGGTTGGCCACCCGATCGTTGCGGGGCCTTTCCCCGATACCAATAATACAAGAAAAACATGCGGGGCCGGTTGGCCACCCGTACGTAGCGACCTTGTGCGGTTGGACGTTGCGGAGCCTTTCCCCGATACCAATAATACAAGAAAAACACGAGGGGCCCGTTGGCTACCCGTACGTAGCGACCTTGTGCGGTCGGACGTTGCGGGGCCTTTCCCCGATACCAATAATACAAGATAAAACACGAGGGGCCGGTTGGCCACCCGTACGTAGCGACCTTGTGCGGTTGTACGTTGCGGGGCCTTTCCCCGTTACCGAAAGAATGGGTTTGGTCACCAAAACCGTTGAATTAACGAGATAGCCTCAACTGGCCAACCGTAAATACTTAAATAATTTGTTGACCGATGCCACCCGAAATGTTGGAAAAATCTACTATATTAATAAATCACAAAGTAAACTATTCACAAATCACAAAAGTTTTTTTTTTTTTTAAATAAAACAATTTCCTTTCAAATTGGTATCAATTTTTCTCCATCTTAATATTTTCATTTAGAAATCATTCACCAAATAATGGTTCTTTTATTCACCAAAGAATTATTACATTATTCCTGCATCATGCAAACCAGATGAAATAAAAGAGTGTCTTTTGGAGAAAGGATACAAAATAAACGAAGTTACACAACTGCTAAAAAGAGGTGACAAAACACCACTTCCATTATATATGTTATCTTTCGAAAGAACAGAAGACATTAAAAAGATTTATGCAATCCGTGAAATACTACACATGAAAGTGCAAATAGAAGCAGTGAAAAAATCTAAACTGATTCCCCAGTGCAAACGGTGCCAAGTCTACGGACACACGCAAAACTTTTGTAATAAGGAGTACAGATGCGTGAAATGTGTTGGAAAATACTGTACGGCTGAATGTACGAAACAAAAAGACACTCCACCAAAATGTGTCAACTGTGGTGAGGCACATCCAGCCAACTACAGAGGTTGCATTGTTACAAAAGAGTTGCAAAAAATTCGCAACAAAACAGGGGAACCTTTAAAAAGTTCCAGACAAGAAATTAACTCAGCTTCAACAAGAATATCCACAAAGTTGAGGCCACACCAAACATTAAACACGCCATCAAGAACTAATCCAAATGTAACATATGCTGATGCAACCACTATTGGAAGTTCGAGAAGACAAAATTGTTCTGCTTCAATCAATGATTCAAATAATAACCAAACCAACAAAATACTGCAAGATATTCTTAATAGACTTAGTTCACAAAAAGAAAAGCAAGAAAGAGCCCTCATATCAATCTTGCAAAGGCTCGCCCTACTCGAAAAAAGTCGAACAACTTCGGATTTAGCCGCCCTTTGTTAGTTTAAGATGGCAAATAATCTAAAAATTCTTGCATGGAACTGCAATGGTATATTGCAACGACAACATGAAATACAACTATTTCTTGATTTAGAAAAAATTGACATATGCTTATTATATGAAACACACCTTACTACTCAAAGTCATATAAAAATACGTGGCTACGAAGTTCACTCTGCAGTACATCCTAATAATAATGCGCGAGGGGGCACCGCCGTGATTATTAAAAAATGTATTAAATACGATCTGCAACAAAAATTTGAAAGTGATGAAATACAAGCAATTAGCGTTAGCATTAATACACGAAACCATAAACTAGTGGTGGCCGCAATATATTGCCCACCTAGATATAACATCAAAGAGAATTCTTATACTCACCTCTTCAAGCAGCTAGGTGAAAAATTCATAATCGGCGGTGACTTTAACGCTAAGCATACAGACTGGGGATCAAGACTAACAACACCGAAAGGGAAAGAGCTCCATCAAGCAATAATAAAATACAACTGCAACTGGCACTCTACAGGAAAACCAACTTATTGGCCCAGCGATCCAAATAAAACACCAGACCTGATTGACTTCTTTATAACAAGAAAAGTCCCGATTGATTATATACAAATGATAAACAGCCAATGCTAACAAATAAATACACTGATTGGGAAACATTTAGGAATGAACTTAACACTAGTATCATTTTAAACACGCAATTTTCGTCAGAAGAGACATTAGAACAAGAGGTGGGAAAACTAGTTAAAGATATACAGGAGGCAGCGTGGAAAAGCACTAATCGAACAAACAAAAAAATAACTGGCAAATGCTACCCAATGGAAATTAAATCACTAGTCATAGAGAAAAGAACTATCCGAAGGGAATGGCAACGCACGCGAGACCCAGTCGTCAAAAATAGATTGAATAATCTAACACAACGAATACGCAGAGAAATACGCGAATTCAAAAACAAATCAATAAATTCATACCTAGAATCTCTCAGCTACGATAAAGATACTGATTACTCATTGTGGAAAGCAACCAAATATTTAAAAAGACCAGTTACCCACATACCACCAATAAAAACCAATAATGGTCGCCTGGCTAAAACCAAAGAAGAAAAGGCAGAAAATTTCGCAGATCATCTCGAGCGTACTTTTCAGCCCAATTTAACGACACTGAATCAACACGATATACTAAATGTAAATCTTACAACCATCTTGAGACAGGAAATTCCATTAACCAATCCTAAAGAAGTTAAACACGAAATAAAGAATCATATGGTACTTAGAAAATCACCAGGGTATGACTTAATAACTGCTGAGATTCTTAAACAACTACCAAATAAAGCTATTAAGAAAATATCTGACATAATTAATGCTTCCTTCAGACTCTGTTATGTCCCTCTATCTTGGAAATTTGCGGAGGTAATAATGATACCTAAACCAGGCAAGCCACTAAGTGAATTAACATCGTACAGGCCAATATCACTTCTTCCAATTATGTCAAAACTGTTTGAGAGACTATTATTAAAACGAATTAAACCTGAAATTGTTAAATCAGGAGCTATTCCTTCCCATCAGTTTGGTTTTAGAGAGAAACATTCCACAATTGATCAAGTCCATAGAATAACAGATTTAATAGAAAAGTCTTTAGAGGAAAAAAAGATTTGCTCAGCCATATTTTTGGACATAGCGCAGGCATTTGACAAAGTCTGGCAAGATGGTTTAATATTTAAATTAGAAAAAACTCTGCCATTTGAATATTGCGAACTACTAAAGTCGTACTTGCAAAGAAGATACTTTAGAGTTAAACAGGAAGGAGCTTATTCCAGCATTAAAGAAGCTAAAGCGGGAGTGCCGCAGGGCAGTGTCCTAGGGCCATTCCTTTTCCTACTTTTTACAAGCGACTTACCGCAAACTAACAATACAACTACCGCCACGTTTGCAGATGACACTGCAATTCTAGCTGTTGGTGACACAATCGGTGAAGTCACATTCAAATTACAAATAGCCATAAATAATATACAAGACTGGCTAACTAAGTGGAGAATTAAAGTGAATGAATCAAAGTCTACTCACATTAACTTCACTAACAGATCAATAGAACCACTGCCGGTGACTCTCAATAATATTCCTGTACCACATGCAAATCAAGCAAAATACCTTGGAATGAATCTTGATGCAAAGTTGAAGTGGAAAGTTCACGTGAAAAAGAAAGCAGATGAACTTCAATTAAAATATAGAAAAATGTACTGGTTAATTGGAAGAAACTCTCAGTTATCCATTCATAATAAACGTATGCTTTATAAACAAGTTCTGAAGCCGGTCTGGACATATGGCATTCAACTATGGGGATGTACCAAAACCAGCAATCAACAGATAGTCCAACGATTTCAAAATAAAGTTCTCAGAGGGATCGTAAACGCCCCGTGGTACACTCGTAATAGTGATTTTCATAGAGACCTCGGAATGGACACAGTCGCAACCGAAATAAAGAAGTGTGCTCAAAAACATCAGGAGAGGCTCCATCTACACCCTAACGACGAAGCGGCTAGACTACTTCATCAAGAGGGTATCATAAGAAGACTCAAGAGACTAAAACCTTTTGAGTTACCCGAATAGACCGCATAATGCAGAAACAACACTTCATGGAATGAATACTCGTACTTAGAAGTACTTTATTATATTATATTATCAGAGTCAAACGCTGTTAGTCAAAAATGACTAGTTACTTTGTAAAATATTGTATTGCTATCGTAAATAAAATTTAAATAAAAAAAAAAAAAAAAATTCCTGGATGATTCACATTCAGCAAAATGTTTTGTTTCACATAGGTATTAATTATTTATAAAATTAAGTAAAGTTTGTTTTTACAGCAAAAATTATACACTTTTATAATAAAATTATATTAAAATTGAACAACCATTTATGGCATTATTAAAAAAAAACTCAACTCTATTTCTCAAAATGTTAAACTCGACTTTACAAAATTCCAAACTCGACTGTCTTTTACAAAATATAAACTCGACCGTTTTGTCAAAAACCACAAACTCCAATCCCCCGATTCAAAAAAAACTCTTACGCCCACAAACGACGCGCAAAACATTCCAGAAGAATTGTCTTTCTTCTCTGTCTCTCGTTTACATCAATTCGCATTGATCTAAACGAGAGGCATAAAAAAAAAACATTCTTATGAAATGTTTTGCTTTACACACCACTCGATGTACATTGCTCTCCCTCTCTCCCATTTTCGTACAATCACTACCAACCAAACAGAAAGAAACACACAGGAATCCATCCACCATTAACCGCGTTTAGATAAAAAAAACGGGCTAAAGAAACGTTACGTAAACCAACCGATGAGAATCAATTAGGACAAAGAACGCAGTTGCGACAGTACAGTTGTAACAAGTGTAAACAATGTAAATAATATAAACAATATGTCGACGTAAATTTAAGTTTAATGGAACTATTTTAAATGGAGAGTTTCATTGTTACCACAGATTTAAGTATGTGAAGTTATCGCAGTTTTCCTTCCCGCAGAAAAATAAAAATGTTCATCAGGTAACACTAATTTCATTCCATCCCAGGAATTTTAAATCATCCAATTAATTAGGCATGTTATACTTAGTTTACCACTCTGCAGACCCCTAAAATTAATATAAATCAAAATTACACATTTGAGTAATACTCGTAAATGCAATATATGAAATTTGAAGAAAACACTCAATAAAAAAATTAATAATTTTCTCAAACCTATAGAGTGCCTAAAGATTTGAAATTTAATTTTGACTCGACATGATGTTTACGAACTCTGATAAAGATTTCAATATATCAGCAGTATCTTAGGATTTTCGTTGTGATTTGGCGTTAACGTTTATTAATGAATTATTGAATGAATGGATGAATTATTTTAAATGTATACTAATCTCACCTGTTGGGTTGCAAAAACTGAACTCACTTGAAAAACAACAACAAAAAACGTAAATCTACATTGTCTACGAATTTTCTACAAATTCTACCAATTGTCGACATTGTCTAGACAAAAATCAATTGTCTACGCTATTTTCAACACAAACATGTAGAGAATTCTGAAGCACTTCCGTTGATAAATCGTTGTGAAATACCATATTATACGTAAAGCGTAAATTTCCATACGACATGCTGTATAAGATAGCGGAATTTCTAAGCGGAAAATAAAGATTTCGCTACTCTCCGCAAGTGGCAGCACCATCACAAAAGAGAAATTTATTTTAGCGGAATTTTTTTTTCATTTTGTATATTTTTTCGGTAAATAAAACATCCCAGCGGAATAAAATATTAAAAGTGATCCTTAAAATGACAGATTGATTGATCTCCGAAGTAAAGGAACTCGGTAAATGAAATCTTGAAATTTAACAATATTCCGTCTTCCGAAATTTGGATAATAGTATTGATCAGGGGTCAAAACTTATGACAAAATGACCAAACCTGGCCATTTCATAACCAATCCTTTTGAAAATTTAAATTTTTTTATTAATTTATTTTCAGTTTTTGGCCAATGACTCAAAACTTCCACTAGTAACCAATACTTTCGGTTATTTTTCTAATAGCTTAGGTCATACTGAGACTACGAGGAAAATTTGGGGAAAATTTATTGATTAGAATTTTCACTATAATTTTTTGATTTTGTGCGGCCATATAAGTTATTTTCAGTTTTTGGCCAATATCTCAAAAACTTCCACTAGTAACCAATACTTTCGTGGTACCACAGACCAAAAATGTAAATTAAACTGTTCAAGACAATGCATGAAAAAGAAGCCCCACTCTCATGAGAACATTTAGAAAAGCCATCAAGTATTTAGGTAGGTTTTAGTCTGTTTCGTAAGTTATAGATTTAGATATGCCGGTCATATGATTCTTTCAAATTTCGCAAAACAACACTTTGACATTGTTAATCAGTCGGTAGGGTAAAAAACTTCGATGTAATTATCATCCAACAAATTTGTTTTACGAAGTAACTGACACTTTGGTCGGATACGTGTCAGAATGAACGACAATGTGAACGTAATGTTGGTCCCAGCTCTTGTGATATTTTTGTATGTAACTTCTGATCGCCGCCAATATGCGCTCATTCATTTAGAAGCGTTTGACTGAGGTGTGTATATTCCGGCAAACCCACGCAGAACACCACGGTTTTGTAGAAGGTTATTTAGCAGAACAGACTTTCGGTACATCAAACATTTGCAACACGTTCTACCCAAAAAATTCATAAACTTTAGCAAAGCATAGAAGCCGTGCATAGAGGTTGTAAAATCGGAAAATGATTCAAAATAATGGTGACATATGTAAACCATATGTGATACGTGGGTAATGCCCTGGAAATACGACAGAGAGTCTTGGAAAGGGTTGAATTGATGAAGCAAATTTACCTTTGTCTGGTCTAGTAGAATAATTGATTGGTTTGCTTGTCTTACAGATTTCACACCGACTACCAAAATATTTTACGTAGGCCGCCATTGATGACCAATAAAATTGGCGACGTAGTAGCAGTTGCGACGTAGTAGCAGTTATATGCCTTTTCCCTCAGGTCTTGCGTGAGGGTCTGCGGAATGCCCAACTTCCTTGGTAAGATGTCATATAGTTTCTGTAAAAATTGCGCTTTTTACGTGTACGAGTAAGATTCCGTCACCAACTTCGAGTTGGTATTTGCTTCCGGGTCTTACTATCATAATATTCAGGGTTCCGAAAAACTTGAGATTCTTAAACGATATAATGGTTCAGTCTATCGGGGACAATGTTTTGTGTACTCTTTCTGTATTCTATGGTGAACCTATGAGACCGAAATTTTAAGACCCAACGTGATAAATGGCTGGATAATACTGTTTGGTTCATTAATCATTTCTGGCTGGAGTAATCGGCGTTTATGGTGAATAGGTATCATGCAAGGTTTACATTTTGTAAGACTCATTACTTCAACCAAGCATTCCAACTCAACGATAATATAATGCCGCTGTTCGTTATTTATCTTTGCAGATGTGTCGGCAATGGGATGCTCTTCATCTCCGGTTGTGCTCGCGTCATATTGAACATAAATGTGCTGGTTGGTTCCATCGTGGCTTGACATCTTTCTTGAACAGGTCAGTAATCGGAATAGCCAGTACAGAATAATTAGGAACAAACCTTCCTAGTCGTGCCAGCTATCGAACTCTTAGGCAACTATCATCAATCACATGACCAAAGTATTTTGTCTCCGATACACGAATTTGCTTTTATTTACATTTAATATAATATTTGATCCTTGTAACAGTCTTATCTTTGCAATAGTGTTGATAGTTCAAAGAGCATTGCCGAAGCGACGTAGCGATCATTAGGGCCGACATAAATTCGCCTATATAACTGGTGGGGGATAACTATGTAATAAGTCGACATATCGTTTGGACCACATTGTACCGCCCAAATGCAATTATAACAAATTGGTAGAACGAGCGTCTATGGATGGTGAAAGCTGTCTTACCATTTGGCCCCTGATCTAAGTGTATTTGCAAAAGGATATCTTTTAAGTGGATGTGGTTTATGAACCGTGGCTGATCCAATCGACTTTGTAACGATAACCTGTGAAGGATAAGCAACTGTCACATTCACCGTATTAACTTTACGAATATTCAAACAGAGCCGAACCTATCTGTTAACCTTATTCACGATGCTTACTGGGGATGGTCAAGAACTTTGGCTTTCTTCAATTACGCCAAATGCTAACATAGTGTTCAGTTCTTTACAGGGTTCTGCTTGTTTGGTTGGTTATACGACGTAATAACACTATTGATCGACACCATCGATGAGTGACAAAGTTTTTTCTTCCCAAGTCCAACTGTTCTCATGAAGGAAACTGGTCTATTATTCTTGTTAAGATAGTTTATTGGTGGATGCTTGTTAGTGTCGTTTGGTACAGCATTAGGAAGGGTTTTCGATTTCACTGACCGTCAAAGGAGATAACCCGAATTCATCTCTAAAATAGGTACATATGGGGGTTGTAAGAAATGTTTCCGACCTAACAAAGATACAATAAATTTTTTCCTCAAAATTATTTTTATTTCTATTCGCTTTTTCCAGCGATCTTCTCTTCAACCCGTCCAAATAGTACTCGGCGTCTTTCTATTCAAAGTAGATGTTTACGGAGGTCATGGCCTCCTCATTCGGTGAAAATCACTTCTTTTAGCTTAAGGAACAAAACAAGTCGCTTGGGGCTATATGTGGTGAGTAACGAGGGGGTCCTCAAGCAGTTCAAACGGAATTCTTGGACTTTCGGCATGGCAACCGCTGAAGTGTTAGATGGTGCATTATCTTGATGAAGTAAGAATCTTTTTTTGCGAATGTAGCCGTTTCTCGCAATTTGTGGTTTCAGATTGTCAAGTAATGACGCGTAGTACGCAGCTGTGTTTTGTTTTCTTTTCAAAGATAAACGATTCAGATAACTCCATGACTGTCCCAGAAAACAGACGCCATCATTTTCCCAGCCGAAGTAACAGCCTTGTCTTTTTTGGAGGCAATTCCTTCTTCGCAGTCCACTGTTTTGACTGTATTTTTGATTCTGGAGTGTAATGGTGTATCATCAAGTTACACCAATAGTAATTAGCCGGCGCCAAAACTATGATTTGTTGCGCCTAAACTGCGTCAATCGAGCGTTGGAAAAGGTCATTCGAACACGTTTCTGATTACTTATTAAATACTAATCTTTTAATTTGCAATATTGAGCGAGAACCAACATTTGTTGTTAAAAATCGACAGGAGGTTTTAAATGTGACCTTTGCGTCAGAAAAAGTTTTCATATGATCAAGGGGTGGATAGTGGCGAGGGAGCACTGATCTTTCATTTAGTGCTGCGTGCCCCCTGATAAAGCCTAAGGGCAGGCAGCAATCGACATGACGGAGCACGGAGTTGGGAAGAACACAAGGGAGGTTCGGGATTGAAACTTCTATAAGAAGGACATAAGTAAGTACAAAAAAGAGTTAAGGAAGGCACAAATGGGGTCTTTGAGATTTCTGTTGTATGTAGAGTGGAGGAGGTCTCTGAGGCTTCTCGCCTTAGTAAAATTCTATCTATACCAACCCACCCAGTCCTAGTTATTTAATTAGACCAGACGTGTTATGGACAACTTCAAGTGCGGAATCATTGGACCTTCTCATGGAGACCCATTTTCCGGGAAGCTTTGATGACACGATGGAGCCTGGAGCTCATTGAGGAACACCTTCAATAGATATGGAGGGCATCGTGGAGAGGGAACGAATCCTGTGGGCGCTGAACGGTTTTATAATCGCTTAAGCGATTTAAGCCTTATAAATCGGCGGACCCGAATTGGATTATACCAGTAGATATCGAAAGGAACTCGGCAGTCATCCTCTCCTGCCTGGAGGTTATCTCCGGGGGATGTCTGAAACTGGTCTATATTCCTAAGAAATAGAAGGAGTTCAGAGTAGTCTTTATCCCGTACTCGGGAAAGAGCTCACATGCTTGTTCAAAGGACCTGAGATCTTTAACTCTATCATCCTTGCTGCTGAAAACCCTGGAAAGATTGGTAGATGTAGTTATTCGAACAAAGATTGAGCCAAGAAATTGGGCAATGTCGCAGCATACGTACTGTGAGGGAAAGCCGGTAGGAAGTCAATTTACTCGCAAGAGTTTTGTATGGTAGCATTTCTGGACATTGAGGGTGCCTTTCATAATGTAAAAACGGAGGCGATCATGGAAGAATTGTCATTTTTGAAGATGGACTACCCTATAGTAGGTTGGTAAACCAGATGCTGGTAAGCAGGATTAGTACCTCGGAACTGGGGGAGTCCACCATTAGAAGTCGGGCAGTTAGAAGAACCCCGCAGGGAGGTGTAATGTTTCCCTTTCTTTGGAGTGTAGTGATGAATGGATTGCTGTTGGAACTCGACAGAGAGAGAGAGTACATGGGTAGGGGCGTATGCAGATGATGTAGCGATAGCTGTTTCAGGCAAATATCTGGATACGATTAGGAATATTACCCTTGATCATTACGAAATGGGCCAGCAAATGTGGATTAGGGGTCAATTCTTCCAAGACGGAGCTGGTACTTTTTACTAAGAAATATAAAATTCCGGTAGTTAGCCCTCCTACCATGAACGGCATTAGACTGGCTTTTGCTGAAAGAGCGAGATTTTTGGACATAATCCAGCTCAGCTGGAAGCCTAACATTATGGAAAGGGTGAATAAGGCTGATGTAGCCATTTACTCGTGTAGGAACGCCATAGGGAAGAGATGGGATTTGAAACCAGAGCTGGTACACTGGCTCTATACCGCAGTGGTAAGACCTCTGCTTAGTGTATGGAGTGGGCGTGTGGTTGCCAGCTCTGGATAAGGTAACATACATAGGGATGATGGAGAAGGTGCAAAGAACTGCCTACATGTTTATAAGCGGGGCGCTAAGGACAACACTTACACGCGCTTTATAGAGGTTATGTTCCATCTTAGACCAATTGAACTTTTTGGTAAGCAATTAGCAGCCAATGTGACTACAAGACACTCGACTGTCTTTCACTGGAAGTGTCTTCAGGCGTGGCACTCGACGATAGTTACATCGCTAAGGGAAGAAGTGGCGAATCTAGATTATATTAAACCAACGTTGTGCGTCGATAAAGGTTTCCGGACCATCTGTCCTTCGAGGGAATCCTGGAGGAACGGATCAATACTGGACGGCTCTAAGCTAGACGGCAAGGTAGGAGCCGAAGTCTTTTGTGAGAAGTTGAATGTTAATATATCTGTTCGTCTCCCTGACTACTGCAGCATGTACCAGGCTGAAGTGGTGTATATCGCAATTTATGTGGACCGTTAGGCGGCGATCAGGTCACTAGAGGTGGTTTGTCTGAAGTCATGGGTGGCGCCGGATTGCCGATCATCTCTTCATGAGATGGGTGAGTATTTCTGAGTCCAGATATGCTGGGTCACTCGGCGTGACATCGGAAACTGCAGGGCAGACGAACTAGCCAGAGACCTATAGCAGCGCTCAAATTGGCTCTCAGTATAAAAAGGCCATCGCCTCGACAAATGAGAGGTGAACCAACATTCTCACAGTGCATAAATACTTAGACGAGTACGGTAAGGACAGTCTTTTGGAACTCGCGGACTGCGGAGTGTGAGATATTTTACGCTACATAAGTAGCTCTGGATGGTTTCAACGGGGTAAAAGAGAGATACGATCCTGTGGTATCACAATAGGCCACTATTGGCCTAAGTGTGCGATAGCAGCCACTCTAACCTAACCTTACCTAACCTACACATTCTTTGGACATATTCATAGTCTTTTCTATATCTCTAACTTTAATTCGACTATTGTCTAGCACCACTTGGTGAACTTGATCGATGGTATCGTCAGTGGTTGCAGTTTTTTACGTCCCGAAAGTTCATCGTCATTCAAGCTGGTACGGCTACATTTAAATTCAGCTCGATCCTCGATTTTTTCATTTTTGTAAAAATGCTCACAACAACTCACTCAAACGATTGTTTAACAACAACTGCATGTCCCAAATGGTTCATATTTCGGTGAATACCTACACGCATGTGTAAACACACTCCCCTGCTTTCTGTTCGTTCTGAATTAGTTTCTCAATATTAGTAAATCTTTTTAGATATAAATTTTAAAATAAATGGGTTTGTTGTATAGCAAATTTCAATTATGAAATCTTTTCAACAAATTTACAAAGATTGACATCTGAGTAGGTTTTCTGGATTGCACGTGATATTGCATCGGAACAAGCGAAACGAGCGATTCTTGGGGTCGGCGAAATTAATACTTGGTCTTGTACAATGAGGTTGTATCAAAAACCGTATCATAATCATTCCAGAAAATTTAGCCACATATCAATTTTGTTGAACAGGTGAAGATTCCTAATTGAAGCTTGTTGCAACAACCTATTGAGTGTGCAACATTTATTGCGTGCAACAAATTTGGGATTTTTGTTTTTTGAACATATTTCACTTGGGGTTGAAATTGAGTTCCTTTAAACATCGGTTAAATTTAGTTGTCATACAAATGTTGCCTGAAAAGGCAGTGAAAACCCAATATTGGTTAAAACTGTATACATCATAGATTCAAATGATTTGTTTGTGCACATATCACTGCTCCAGTACTTCCCGTATAAAATTGGCTTGACCACATTTCGTACTTTTATATTATATATTTTGTGACTGAGAATTGCCTCCATATAAATTTTCATGAAAACTTATGAAAACTTAAAATTACCTTTTCTTTGGTCCATTAACGTTTCAATGTTTTTCTTTCTTCATTTCAACAACAACAGCAAAGTAAATTTTTGGTTTTAGACATTCAATAAACCCGAACCAAAAAAAATAAAACCTAAAATCACGTAAAATCGACTATATTTCATGCGTTAAATCACTTTAGCAGCACACACGAGCAAAAATAAAGTTGATTCCTAAGTGAGAATGAGCAACAGCACAAGAAAAAAAATTATTTATTGAAGTTCTTATTATATTTTTGATATATATTTATGGGCTTTTTCTAGCTTTCTGCTCACGTAAAAGTTTCACATATCTCTCTTTACAATGTATGTAGCATAATTAATGCTCTATTAAGTATTACTCTTATACACAGAAAGCAGCATCATAACGCAAACGTTAAAATTTATTTGGATACGAGATGTTTTATTTTCCTCTTTTAAAACCATAAACTTTTCCTTGTACTACATGCGATTTCTAATTTTGGCTTTATTGCTGTAAACCGCCGCCCCAATGATGTGAAGATGGAATGATGCTAAATTAAACAACGAAATCAGTACACGGTAGAAATTTTTATTTGTTTCGTCTTCCTTGTTTTAATAGAAATCTTTTCTTCGGAATAGACGCAAGTGTACTATGAAGGCCCGTACTAAACCAAATTTATTGGTTTGTTATATTAAATATCACTCCTTTGGATCATTCATGTAAACAATCTTACGAGTACCATTTGTCAAATGGCTAAAAATTATCTCTTCTTCATTTTTTTCCTTTATTAATTACAACTGAGACCGAGTTTGAGTCTATTCGTCGCCTTCCACAGTGCATACTCAGGATTTTTTCATCGGTTAGACTAACTAGATATCTGTGGATTGATGCATTTTGAACTTCTTTAAAAAGAGATTTGAGACTGTTACCTAAATTGTTAAGAATTGTTTTGTTCTCCGGTATTCTAGTTATTTGCCAGGTTTTACGTGCCCGTCGTTTTTCTCTTACTAACTCTCCAACTTCCATTGGGTAGGATATGTTAAGCTTCTTCTTATTTTGTATAATGGGGGTACTCGCCAAACCAGCATAGTGAATTGTTTGATTGGTGTGGACTAATTCAATTTCCAACTGGTGAGAACTTCTTATCGCTACCTGAAGATTGTTTTTTTCCTCCATCACTTCACGAAAGAGATCCCAGTTTGTTTTTGAATTTGTTAATCTTGGTGCACTCTCCCTTTGAATTACCATTTCCGTAACTGTCATGATAACCGGAAAAGGATCCGATACTAGAGAATTACTGTCTTCAATGTGAATGTAGTTCTGGGATATATCTCTTCCTACATAAAAGTTTATTAGGTCAGGTATCTTAATTCCGTCACTGGCCCAGTATGGGGGGGTGTATCCTCCCATTTTAAGTTATGCCGGGGAGGACAATATATTGCAGAGACAGTAAGCTGTCTGTGTTTATGAAAATGTCGATTTTTTCGACATAATCCCATTCGCTTAACATGTTTTGTTGGATTGCGTTGAGGGAGTTGCATGCAAGAAGCATCTTGCATTGATGGCTCGTGTAAAACAACCAGTGGACTATCTCTAAATGATTGCCTCGCAGTCGGTCCAACAATTCAAGCATCTCTTTATTAAATTGTGTGATACAATAATTATAATACAAAATTTCTGTAACAGCCGACATCGAGAAAATGTATCGACAAGTTCGCATTATACCAGAGGAAACGAGATACTAAAGAATAAGATGGCGAGAATCACCCGACACTCTGTTTAACACCTACGAGCTTCAAACTGTCACATACGGAACAGCAAGTACACCATATTTGGCCACCAGAGCACTTAACGAAGCAGCAAACAAATACAACAAACAACTACCAGAATCATGTAACTATATATAAATATTGAGATCCATGTCGATCCTTGAAAGACGAAATCCACCTAATCCTTTCCAACTCTGGATTTTACATACGAAAGTGGTTATTAAACAATGAGACCGTGATGAACCTCATTGACACCGAATCAAAGCTTCTCGAGATCAACGAAACCGAAACTACAAAGGTATTGAGAATTCACTGGGATCCTAGAACAGATTGCTTCCAATTTAAGGTTAATCTAAGCAAACAACTAATTATCACCAAGATAGGAATCTTGTCAGAAGCAACTCGGTTATTTGATCCTCTTGGCTGGCTTACTCTTGTGATCGTTACAGTAAAAATCCTATTTCTAGGGCTATGAACAATACAACTCGGATGGGATGACCAACTACCAGATGAGTTAGCTTCGAATTGGTTAAGCATACGGAACAAATTATGTAAGATCGCGCGCATCAAGCTAGAGAGATATCTAGAAACATGTTCATCTTACATTGATTATCCGATGCATGCAAATTTGCCTATTCCGCAGTAGTGTATGGCCAAATACTCAAACCAAATGAGGACTCTGTCATTAAGTTTCTATCAGCAAAATCCAAGGTAGCACCAGTCAAATAAATTTCGATTCCTAAACTGGAATTGTGCGGTGCGGTTCTGTTATCCCGACTGATCTCAATGGTCAGAAAGGCATTGAAAACAGACATTAAAGAGGCGGTGGCCTGGACAGATTCTACCATAGTCTTAGATTGGCTTACGTCGTACCCGTCAAAATGGAATACATTCGAGCGCAATCGCGACATATTACCACTCAAGACAACCCTGCTGATTGTGCATGAAGCGAAGTCGACCCAGAAAAATTAGAAGGATTCGCCTTATGGTGGCACGGTCGAGAATGGTTATACACATCTGAGCATTGGCCAAATAATAGCATAAGTTACTCACTCTATTTCACTAATAGTACGCGCTATCCAACTAAGTCTATTAGATGAACTAATTAATAAATATTCAAGTTATAATAAGATACTCCGAGTATTAGCCTCGATGTCAAAACTTTCTATCTTACCTACAAATGTCTGAACTACTCATAAGACTAATCCGCCATGTAGAATCTAAATACTTTGGGACCGAAATCAACACATTGAAATCCGGAAGGGGCGTACCCGAGTCAAGTAAATTAAAACTGTTCAAGCCATTTATCGATGACTCAGGAATATTGCATGTCAGGGTAGACTATCAAATGCCATCACTTACAACATAAAACATCCTGTAGTTCTACCAGCACATGATACATTGGTGAAATTAATTGTACACGAACGTCATTTACGTCATCTGCACGCTGATCCAAGCCTCATGATGCCAACTCTACTCAACAATTACTGGATTGTAGACGTTAAAAATCTACTACGTAAAACGGTGAATACTTGTGTGAAGTGCATACGATACAACTATAAGGTAATGAATAAAGTCATGGGCGACCTTCCTATTCAGAGAGTAATACTTGTTAGACCCTTCCACAAAGTTGGCGTAGATTACGCAGGTTCATATCCAGTCCAACTAATCGGGAAGAGGTCGGAAAACATATACAGGGTGTCCGCCGGGAAGGTATACTACTTTGTTTTGCTGCCATTTAGGCGAATATTAGTATTGACAGTTCATACTTGACAGTCGTGAAGTAGACACTTGGCAAATTCTTTCGCAAGACCATTTACGCCGCCGTACATATGCCCATAGGTTGTTACAGCTCGCCCATGACAACCCCGATTTTCATGAAAAAATCATAATGAGTGACGAGGCACATTTTCATTTAAATGGATATGTGAATAAACAGAATAGTCACTTCTTGGCAATGGAAAACCCTCACATTATTTATCAGTCATCTTTACATCCATTAAAAGTGACAGTCTGGTGTGCAATATGGTCAGGAGGAATCATTGGACCTTACTTCTTTGAAAATGAAAACGGCGTAACGGTAACTGTGAATGGGGAGCGATATCGTGATATGATTGAAAACTTTTTAACGCCACAACTGCATACTTTGGGCTTGATTAACATGTGGTATCAACAAGACGGTGCTACATCACATACAGCCAGAATTACAATGGAATTACTGCGAGAACTCTTTCCACAACAAGTTATTTCAAAAAATGGTGATGTTGATTGGCCTCCACGGTCGCCTGATTTGACTGCTCCGGACTTCTTTTTGTGGGGATATCTAATAAGCGAGGCTTATGCAAACAAACTAGAAACGCTTGAGCAACTCAAACAAAATATTCGTAATGAAATTAATGAAATACCGCGTGAAATGTGTGAGAATGTAATGAAAAATGTGCTCAAAAGGACTCGCATTTGTGAGGCTAACAGAGGCGGACATTTATCTGATATTGTATTCCATACATAATTGCCGACATTAAATAAAACATTTATCAATATAAGATCCTTTCTATTTCATTTAATCAAAAATCATAAACAAACAAAGTAGTATACCTTCCCGGCGGACACCCTGTATATAACGGCTATATGTGTATCTTTGTTTGTCCCGCTACTAAATCAGTACATATTGAATTCGTTTCGGATCTAACCACCGATGCTAACATTGCCATGTTAAGAAGATTCACAGCTCACAGAGGAATTCCAAATGAATTTTGATTCGTTACGGAATTGTAGAGGTATACCCTCGCAAATGTCTTTCAATTCTTTGACGGCTAGTGATCCACAAATTATCACTGACATGTTTGCAGCATTTTTTGAAAATGTGTATGTCCCGTCTTCGAGAGGGAATGACGATCTTGTTTTTAATAATAATCCAAACATTCAATTTCAATTTACTACCGATGACGTTCTGCACGCTCTTTTGAATGTAAATGTGAATATGAGTTGTGGCCCGGACAAAATTCACCCGCTTGTGTTGAAAAGTGTGCTTCGGTCTTAGTTCAGCCGCTGACGAACATCTTCAATTTGAGTTTGAAAAGTGGGGTTTTCCCTTCAATTTGGAAATTCAGTTTCATTAAGCCAATTTTCAAGAGTGGACGGAGAACGGATATCGAAAATTACCGCGGTATTTCTATCTTATCGGCTATTCCTAAATTATTTGAATCGATGGTCAAGGACCGCATCTTTTTCTTAATTAAAAATTCCATCTCAGTAAACCAGCATGGGTTTTACCCCGGACGGTCAACTGTGACAAATCTTGCTTTGTTTACAAATTTTTTGACGCTAGCATTAGAAGGTGGTGATGGTGTTGAGGTAGTGTTTACTGATTTTAGCAAAGCTTTTGATAAAATTGATCATGTTTTATTGGTAAAGAAACTGGGACAGCTCAACAAGTGTGATGCCCTTCCTTTAAAGTGGATTTTTTCATATTTGACGAACAGAACTCAAAAAGTTTTTTTAAATAATATTTTATCTAGAGACATCAATGTTTTGTCTGGCGTCCCACAAGGTAGCCACATTGGACCTCTATTATTTATTGCATTCATAGATGATGTGAAGCGGTGCTTCAAACATTGTAAGTTTCTGATTTACGCTGATGATGTAAAAATCTTTTGTAAGATTAGAAATGATCGCGATCTGCTAAATCTACAACAGGAATTAAACGTTTTCTGCGACTGGTGTAGCTTGAATAAGCTTTGCCTGAACGTTTCGAAATGTAAAGTTATGAACTTTTCTAGAAGACGTTATGGACGTAATGGACATGATAATAGTTTATTCTTAAATGGCGTTATGATAGAGCAAGTTCATTCTTTTCTAGATTTAGGGGTTTTGTTTTCACGAGATTTATCGTTTAAGGACCATATTGACAGATGTATTAATAAGGCTAATTCAATGTTAGGGTTTTTAATCCGTTTCTCCAAAGACTTTCATGATCGATATACTCTAAAAGTCCTCTTTGCTTCATTTGTTCGATCGCACTTGGAGTATGCGTCAATTGTCTGGAATCCGTACTATATCAATTCCTCTAACCGTATAGAATCAATCCAGAAGCGATTTATGCTGTTTGCCTTAAGGCGACTTCCTCGAGAGGTAAACGCTCCTAAGAATGTGCTTTGGCCGTATCTAGGCCGTTGTTTGATATTGAATATTGAACCATTGTTCGTTCGAAGACAAATTTCTTCCGCAATGTTTGTGCGCGACGTTATAATGGGCCGAATTGATTGTTCACAACTACTATCCTTGTTTTCAATACGTGCCCCAGTGAGATCACTCAGACACCGAGGCTTAGTGATTAATCTGCACTTCCATGGGTCTAATTTTGGTAATCGGTTTGTAATTCTAGTCGTGTATTTAATAATGTATCTACCGTGTTCGATTTTAATTTGTCCAGAGATGAATTTAAAAGAATTCTAAAAACTTTTTTTATTCAAATTTGATTTATATAAATAAACCTAATTTTAAAAATACGAGATGTAAATTAATACTGTTGGTAAATAAATAAATAAATTGAAATTTTAAGCGACAACGGGACAAATTTTATTGGGGCACGCAATCACTTAAATGAACTTTACAAATTCTTAAGACAAAACACTAATCTTTTTTCTACCATCTTATTAACAGATCAGATAACGTTTAAATTTATTCCACCAAGCTCACCACACTTCGAAGGATTGTGGGAGGCTGCCGTGAAAAGCGCAAAGCACCACCTGAGGTGGGTAACCAACGGGCACATACTTACGTTTGAAGAAATCACAACGTTACTGACCGCCGTGGAATCTATGTTAAATTCAAGGCCGATTTGTACATTACCACACGAAGTGATCAACTATTTAACACCAGGGTACTTCCTTATTGGTCGACCTACCGTACAGCTAACTGCAGAAAACTTGATCGATGTCAAAATGTCTAAAATTTCCAGATGGCAAATGTTCCAATAGACGAATCAGCACCATGCTGTAAGAATAATAAGTAAGAATAATAATAATTCCTCAACTTAATTTGTAAATGTTCAATTTACAGGGTTTCCTCAGCAGTTATAAGATTGGAATTTTCTTTACTAAGTTCTTCAACTGAAACCATTAAAGGTTCCAATACTAAAGAAACTTCCTTAAAACGTGAGTGTCCTCGTCAGCACATGTTTCCGAACCCAATTCATTTAATGCTGAGTTAATTAATTGTGAAAATCGAATAATTGCAAACTTGAGTGTATTCCAGCGGGTTTTGCAGTCCAAAATTAGTTTAAGGTTTCTCATGCTTTGATAAAATAGCGCTTTGAACTGCTGATTTCTTAAAAAATCTTATCTAAAGCTGGCTTGATGTTTGAAGTTAGAGAAAAGGGTTCATGTTCCGATATTTCTTCAAACAGTAAATTTCCATCGTTGTAGAATATAAAGTAAATTTTCATTTACTACGTAAACGTCTCTTCCATTATCATCATCATCCTCCTCTGCAATATCGTCGTCTTCATTTAATATTTCTTCTCTTTCTGTAGTAATGTTTTTATATATTGCCTTTACAACTGCTAAATGTATTGCATGATTGTAGCAGAGCTGTATATAGCACATATAGTACTCGAATAGCTTAAGCAATTATCCGGGTATTCGAATAGTAGAATAATGACAAAAATACCCGGTTACCCGGGTACTCGATACCCAGCACTGGAAATCCTAATAGTAATCGACATAAAACTTAGAAGTTTTGACATTCGATTGACAATCGGAATGCAATTCCGCAAATCC
Organism: Nephrotoma guestfalica; assembly: GCA_963691935.1. Taxonomy (NCBI): domain Eukaryota; kingdom Metazoa; phylum Arthropoda; class Insecta; order Diptera; family Tipulidae; genus Nephrotoma; species Nephrotoma guestfalica. The sequence continues at coordinate 196,493,186 of OY829914.1, read as the reverse complement.
ACACTCTTCGAATTTGGCCCAATGCATTTTGGGGTCGGCCGATCATTATTTAACCCATTTGGACGAAGTTCGAGATTATCAATACCATCAAAATCTGCTACTGGAAATATATTTCAGTACGATAAGAAAACATCGAACTCCGTAAACAATTAAAAAAAGGAATTCACAATTATAATGAAAGGAGAATTTACAATTTTAAAAAGCAGTTGAAAAATGTTGCGCAATTGGGACGACGCCTAACCCTGAAATCGATGACAGCAATGAACCATTCCATACGGATGAAGAAGAATTAAAAACAGAAACAAATTGTGTTTAGAACCGGAATGAAAGACAAAGTTAGAAAAGAACAGCTCAACATACCATCAATTTCAAAAGAGGTTTCTAGAAACCAGTTAATCATCAAGAAACAACTAGCTCTAGAACAACAACCAGCTAAACCAAAAGAGATATCACTTCCACCAAATGTCTTTGGGATATCAAATTTCCGCACTATACAATCGATTATGCTTGAGGATCTCAAGCAAAAGGGTTATCAAATAGAAAATGCTGTAAACATCATTAAGGAAGAACTAATCGAAACTGAGAAATGGGTTCAATTCAACAATAGAGAGCTTTCACTATTTTTCTTCACTTTTAAAACCACACAACAAGTGGAAGATGTATGCCAAGGCAATACTTAACATGCGAGTTAAAATAGATCCATTGAAAAAATAACGGTTTAATCCCGCAGTGCAAAAAAAGATAAGGTTTTAACCATACCAAAGAGAGACTAGATGCGTGAAATGTACCGGAAAGCATCACGCCCAAGTATGTCCGGTTAGTAAAAATATTTCTACAAAATGTGTTAATTGCAAAAAGCCGCATGCCACAAACTACGAGTGCTGTGAAATATAGCTAAGGAGCTACAAATATTAAGAAATAAAACGCGAAAACAAAATCCAGCAATATCAGAAAAAATTTAACAAACTGTCACCGTAAAGAAAAGTTAAAACCTCATGCTAGTAAACCAGGAGAACCAAAACTATACTCGCAAGCGGTAATGACAAAACATATACAACAGTGCTCCAAAAATAATAAGAGGCATGGAAGCTCTTAGCATCGGTCTAGCTAAACAAGAGAAATGGCTTGGAGCTCTAAGCAATAGATTAAATAAGCAAGATCGAGCATTTCGAATTGAAATGACATCTTTTTTCTATTAAAATGATGCAAACAACCACAAATAAAACAATAAGAATAGTACCCTGCAATGCAAATGAGCAGAATTAGAAATTTTTCTCTAATAAATACCTCAATTAGAGAGCAATTATAACAAAGATGGAGCAGCGCGCAAGACGAACAAATAATTGAAAACTCTATACACAGAGTTCGTAAAAAGTGGTGAACAAATCTTCAACCTTGATCTACCAATCAACAAAGATAATGCATAAAGCAACCAAAGAGCTACAGCGTCGTCAATCAAACGATCCGACACCGCTACCGCCATCGTGCAGCCTGGAGTTCATACCACCCGAGACAGACGATTCTAATAAAAAATTCATGCAAAAAATTAACACGCTGATGGATGAAAGCAGCAACAGCACGCTAAGCCAAATGCAACGAAGACAGGATTTTAAAATGAGATAATTGTACAGAGAAATAGTGAGGGCCAATAATGTCTTGAATCAAATAATTGATAGGCATGGAGAGCTTTGGGTCGACGCCTCAGACAATGACCATGGGAAGCATTGATGAAGCACTAAAGAAACTTACACAAAGCCGACAATTGAAATCACCACTGCCATAGAAGAAACATCAGCTTCCAGTAGCACAACATCAAGCAGTTTTATGGAGATTACATTATATGGAGTAGTTTAAATCAAACACTTTCAGACACGCAAAGAATACACTATCTGACAAACCATCTTAATGCAGCAGCAGTAAATATGCTGCAACACCAGTGCAGAATCATGAAACACGACGAATATAATATGAAAGTTCGCTCTGGAACCCAACTAAATTTCAGAAAATAGAAGGATTTAGAAAGTTTTTTGAACAACGCTTCAATTCTTTGGAAGCATGGGGATATATGCCTAAAAATTAAACCAACGCCGCAAGCGGTAAGACAAATGTTTGCGAGACTTGCATTTATTGCCAGATAAGCCATAGATTAGACCAATGGGATCTTAAGCAATTTTAATTACCGATAAAGCAGTTAAAAAATTAATGTTTAATAAGCAGCAAATATATGCCAAAATAGCTGGAGTCTGTGGTCGCATCATTAGGGAGGTAAAGAAAATAGTGATCATCAAAATCCAAGCTGTCAGAGGTCCGAATTTGAATTACACTTAGATGCTTTACAATTTGAAAAAATCACGACACTCCTACCAGAACAACGGATGCAAACCAATGCTGGGAATTTCTAAACAACCTAGAGTAGGCAGATTTAGATAATAACACACTGGGCTCCATAAATATGTCGCTTGGAGCGGATTATTATACCAAGAGCGTATTGAGTGATAATATAAAAGGAAATCCAGAACAACCAATAGCGCAAAACACCGAATTAGGATGGATCGTGTTCGAAAAATTCAGAAGCTCAAAATGATAGAAAATCAGCAAAAGAGATTTTGGGAAGCTGGGCTGACCAAAAATGCGAAGAGTATTCCTTATTCAAAAGAACTACAAAACAGTAGAAAACGATGTATACCCGGTCGCATTACCATTTAAGAGCGACGGTTTCATACTAGGCGAATCAAAGAAAAAAGCTTCAGCACACCTTCTTCAAGTGGAAAAACAACAAAATAAAAACCCCAGCTGAAGAAAGAAAATCGAAACTTCATAAATGAATACATTTGAACTGGATAATATGGTAGAAATAAACCAACGTGATGACCGAAGGTAGACACTATTTTGTACCACACCATGCAGTAATCAAAGATGATAACTCAACAACCATGCTCAGAGTAGTCTTTGAAGCTTCGGCAAAAAACGTCCCAACAATACAACTACCAGCCGTAGAGATAAAGCTGTTTAAAGCTGACATCCGAAATGAGGTTTAGACAAATAAAAATTCGTCAGCCAGATCAAAGCTACCATTTGATACTTTGGAGAAACGACAAACAAGCTGAAAACGATTACGTACGGAAAAGCCTCGGCTACATATATAGCCACTGGACTCCTACGCCAACTAGTGCAAGATGAGGGCGACTAATACCCAGCAGCAAAAAGAGCAGTTATTAAAGATTTTTATGGAAACGACATACTGTCAGGAGCGAATACGATTAAACAAACTATTATAATGAGCCAATGGATTAGGAAACATAGACATTAAGCATCGAAATGAAAACAACCACACAATCGAAATCTGGAAACTATTAAAACCCTCGGTATCTTATATGGTATCCTAACGATATTTTCCAATTTACAATCAAACCACTAAGTATCGTAAAGTTACAAAGATGGTAAAGCCACAACGCATATGCAGCAATCAAAGATTACAAACAACCAAAGATTGTAATTTTACTCACTGCTAAAACAAAGGTTGCGCCGTTAAAATCCAAATTACCAATTCCCAGATATTTAATAGATTTAAATCATATGTAGCTAATATCACAGTGGAAACCTAATCCGTATTATCTCCGGTGCAATGGGGTTACATAAACTCCGAAGAGATTTCAGCAGATTGTGTGCATCGAAATTATTGTACTCTACCAGCTTAAAAGATCACCCTCTCTGGTGGAATGAACCAAGCTGGCTCAGAGACACTTTCGAATATGCCTTACAACCACAAATTGAAGAAACCACAGAAGAGTCCAGGAACAAAGTACGTGCATTCAATGGACACATAGTGAATCAAAACTTCGTACCCTTAATCCGAAAATAGGCAAAGATTCGACATTCAGTTTCGACATTCAACATCCAATAATTATTCCTTGTAAGAGTCATTTCACAACGCTGCTGATAGACTACGCTGCTAAAACTCTCACGCTAGCTTTTATTCGCCAGAAATATTGGATAATAAAGGGTCCAGCAATAAAAACTTTTATCAATAAATGTTTGGTTTGCTACAGAGATGTTCCAGCAGCTAGAGTGACTCCATCAAGACCATTCGCTCAAACAGGAGTGGATTATGCGGTATCAACTCCGATGCTGACCTGGACGAGGTAACAAAAGCTACAAAGGCTATTTAGCAGTCTTCGTTTGTTTTAAAATAAAAGCCGTCCACTTAGATAATTTTTCGGACCTCTACAGCGACTGTGGCTCTAACTTTATAGGGGCTTCAAAACTTATGAAGAACGATCTGAGCACTGCACTGAAACATCTTTCAGAAAAGCTTGCGAAACAGCTTGCAAAGGATGGTACCCAATGGCATTATATACCACCAAGAGCACCGCACATGGGTGGACTATGAGAAGCGGCAGTTAAATCCGTCAAGTATCACCTACGTTTAATAATTGGAGAATAACATCTAACGTTTGAAGAGATGACAATAATTTTTTGTCAAACAGAAGCATGTTTCAACTCACGTCCTTTTCTTCCACTAGAAAATAACGCAAGAACTCTGGAAGATATAGCTAACCGAATACATACTATCGTTTCAGAATCGATGCAAACGGAACAAACCTGAACGAAATATAGCGAAAGGAGAGCTAGTGCTCATTAAGGATGATGATCTCCCTACAGGAAAGTGCCCACTAGGAAGGATCCATGAGGTACATAGTGAGAATGATGGTTTTGTTAGAAACCAACGGAGGATTACTAAAAAGGTCAATCACAAAGATCAGTCGTCTGCCGATTGAGGACGATGGGCAATGAAAGAAGGTATCTTCGTCAGAGGAAAGCCAAATAGACGCAGGTGAAGCCAGCGACCATGCAAAACAGCATAAACAAGAGCAAGCACCAAGACCAAACTGCTACTTTACACTATCGCATTAATCTGTGCATTAGGACTAGTAGCAGCAGAAACACCAACAATATATAATATATCGAGATTCTCCTCTCATCCTGGGATCTATTTGGATAAAATTGGTCAAGCAAGGCTAATCAACGGAGATTATAACCTACTATAACCTCACTTCCTATTGGGCGGAGCTAAGTCACTTTGGGAACGCTGCTCATCAACCAGACCGCTTTTGTTAGAATAAAACGCTTGTACAACCAGCACACACTGATACGTTTAATTACTGTGAAACCATTGTTTCACAGATAAAAACACTCCAATTGGAATTAAATGAACAAAACAAAGTATTAAACGCCTTAGGCGCAAAAAAAATCACCTGCCGGAGAAGGGCACTTCTCGATTTTGTTGGTACAATTGCCAACGAACTATTGGGAGTACTGGATCATAGATATGAAAAAACCTACAAGGAAAGCATAGAAAATTAAATGCTAACCAGCACCACCAAATTATTACAAAATCAGATGTCCATATTAGAATCGACTATCAACGTCATGCAACATACTCATGAGGAAACAAAACAACATAGAAATTCGAGGCATACAATCAAATTCTAACAACCATCCTGTTTCGGAAGTTCATCAAGTCACATTCGATTCCTCGGTCCTAACTCGACATCAACTTCAAGAGCAAGTCAAACAAATCATTTCAAACTTAAAACTAAGCCAGGCTATGCCATACCTAAGTGAAAATATAGGCACCATCTAAAAAATAGCCACCGCCAAAACCATAAAAATTGAGGCAACATTTATATTCGACATAGAAATTCCACTAGTACTGAGGACTCGATACAACATATACCACGCAATGGTAGTCCCAACGAATCATCAGCAAGGCTTGATGTACGAGTATAGCCATCCTCGAGTTATTTATTGATTGCGATACACGATAATCAATATTTACGTCTTTCTTCCGAAGAACTGAATGCTTGTATCAACCTCATTGATGAATATCTTTGTGATATACATCAACCACTGAATGCATATCAGTCAGATCAGTCAGCAAACTAGGATCGTGTCAATTAGTAGTGAAATCTACAGATTAAACATTACCTCAGTATGGATTCCGTTACGCCGACTCAACACATGGCTTTTTATAATCCAATCCGAGGTTTTTATAACATGATTTGTGAACAAAGCAGCGGAATGATCGAAACAACGACCACTCTCGTCTAAGGAGCGGGAATCCTAACATTAGACCCGAGCTGTGTGCTAAAAGGAGAAACATTCATGTTGACAGGGTACAGAACATTTAGTAGTAGATTGGAACTCTGCAAATTGGAACTCAAAATTTAACTCAGATATTGAAGCCATTAAAGTGTCAATTCAAAATCAACAAAGGAATGTAAGGGCATCAGCTACCGAAGTAAACAATCAACAACTAGGCCCGGGATTATGTTACCAATTCAACTGGTAACAGAAAATGATAAACAAAAATTGCTGACATCACTTGATCATCACTGAATCAAACACCATGGGCACATACTGAATCAAAACTTCGTACCCTTAATATAAAAATAGACAAAGATGGATTGTTGCGAGTAGGAGGAAGGCTCTCTAATGCCAGAGTTAGTTTCGACATTCAACATCCAAGAATTATTCCTTATAAGGTCATTTCATAACGCTGCTGATAGACTACGCACACAAAAAGACGTTGCAAAACCGTCACGCTAGCTTTCATTCGCCAGACATATTGGATACTAAAGAGTCCACTTGCAGTAAAAACTTTCATCAATAAATTTACATTGTGATATGATTTCAAAGTCTACTGGGCAGTAAAACATTCGTTACATAAATTGCGTGGCAAAAAAAAAAAAATCACAGATCCCAATGATATATTGTACCATAAATGAAAATTTATATTTTACCTGTTAAACAAAAACAAAAAATGTTTTTACATTTTAAAAAGTGATTACCTGTGCGCGTGTTAGGCGATAAATCATGAAAAATAACCAATATTTTTCCTTCTCGTTTTCCTAATATTTATTTATATATAAAATAATCTGCTTATGTACTAACCATTAAAATTCCAGTTCATCAATTTTTATCTTAATCGTTTTCCACATTATCCTTCTTTCTATTAAATCTTAAATTATTTTCATCTCTCTCATTGGCTATTTGAATATAATAAATCTGGCAAAAGGAGAAAAAAATCCAAAATAAATAGCAGACGTCAACAAATATTGTACAGAAATACAAATTTAAATTGTAATCCGTATATTCATATATCGATCACTCCTTATTACAGCATCTACTATAAAATAAATCCTTTTTGATATACTCGTACCATCTCCTCTTACATATCCATCCATACATATATCTGTATATGTGTAGCAGAGCATGGATGGATCCCAATGATTATGTATTTTCGATTTTTTCGCCTTCATTCCTAGCTAATTCTTGAGAATAGAAGTACGGGAACATGAATGGTATTCAAGTCTATTGAAATTTTTCTGTGTAGCTACGAGATCAGTGATAGAAAATATTTTGTAGCTGTTGTTGCATGAATGGAATATTTTCTATCTAGGTTTTATTTTTTTTTGCATTCACATTTGCTTCAGATATCGGTAGATTATGTGGGAGATTGATTATGTCGAGGAATTGGTAACACGATGAGTTTATTTAACGAGACTTGATTTCGTTTCCGTAATCAGCTACTTGACTATAAGAATCAACTCATAGCAGCAAATGGGTTAAATCTCAAATCATTTTGGTGGAAAATTGCAGAAAGGGGGTAAACATTTATTTTTGATTTTGAGCGCACTGCATTCGCATAGGCATATGAATTTCTACTACCAGAAAAAACAGTGTCCATTTTTTTTTTTTTTTTTTTTTTTTACTTTATTTACTTAAAAATTAGATACAATAATTAACTTGGTTACCAAACACTTAGTGTTGTAGGTAACAAAGGAACATACTTAATTAAGCAGCATGTATGTGAAGATAGCCCAAATTCCATCCCCGAAAAGTGCGATGGCAACACTAATTATTGCTGTCATGACATTTTTTACTCTCAGCCCAAAAAATCTCGACATTTTTACTCTCAGCCCCGAAAATACTTCTATCACGATAGTTAAAAACTGTCATGACAGTTGAAATTTTCGGGGCTGAGAGAAGATATAATAAAGTATGTATTAAAATATGTTTGTAAAGTAAGCCCAATTTTTATAAGAGTGAGAAGATAGGCTAAATTGGAGTCTAAAAAGAATGCGATGGCAACAAAATTATTGCTAGCACGACATTTTCTATTGTCAGCCCAAAAAATCACCAAATTTTTACTCTCAGCCCCGAAAAATCTTGCTATCACGATAGTTGAGAACTATCATGACAACCGAAATTTTCGGGAATAAGAGTAAAAAATGTAGGGACCTTTTGTGCGGAGCATATCGTTCGATAGGTGACTGTTTACGGAGCACGTACGATTTTTTTTTAGAATTTTTCTATGTCTAGGAGTTGAGATATAGTCCATAGATGTAATTTAGAAAAATTCTAAAGAAAATCGTACGTGCCCCGTAAACAGTCACCTATCGAACGATATGCACCGCTAGTTGGGCCAACGAATAGTTTCTGACTTCTATGGACTATATCTCAACTCCTAGACATAGAAAAATTCTAAAAAAAATCGTACGTGCTCCGTAAACAGTCACCTATCGAACGATATGCACCACTAGTTGGGCCAACGAATAGTTTCTGACTTCTATGGACTATATCTAAACTCATAGACATAACTCTCATATGCACCGCTAGTTGGGCCAACGAACAGTTTCTGACTTCTATGGACTATATCTCAACTCCTAGACATAGAAAAATTCTAAAAAAAAACGTACGTGCTCCGTAAACAGTCACCCATCGAACGATATGCGCCGCTAGTTGGGCCAACGAATAGTTTCTGACTTCTATGGACTATATCTCAACTCCTAGACATAGAAAAATACTAAAAAAAATCGTACGTGCTCCGTAAACAGTCACCTATCGAACGATATGCACCGCTAGTTGGGCCAACGAATAGTTTCTGACTTCTATGGACTATATCTCAACTCCAAGACATAGAAAAATTCTAAAAAAATCGTACGTGCCCCGTAAACAGTCACCTATCGAACGATATGCACCGCTAGTTGGGCCAACGAATAGTTTTTGACTTCTATGGACTATATCTCAACTCCTAGACATAGAAAAAACCTAAAAAAAATCGTACGTGCCCCGTAAACAGTCACCTATCGAACGATATGCACCGCTAGTTGGGCCAACGAATAGTTTCTGACTTCTATGGACTATATCTCAACTCCTAGACATAGAAAAATTCTAAAAAAAAATCGTACGTGCCCCGTAAACATTCACCTATCGAACGATATGCATCGCTAGTTGGGCCAACGAATAGTTTCTGACTTCTATGGACTATATCTCAACTCCTAGACATAGAAAAATTCTAAAACAAATCGTACGTGCTCCGTAAACAGTCACCTATCGAACGATATGCACCGCTAGTTGGGCCAACGAATAGTTTCTGACTTCTATGGACTATATCTCAACTCATAGACATAACTCTCATATGCACCGCTAGTTGGGCCAACGAATAGTTTCTGACTTCTATGGACTATATCTCAACTCCTAGACATAGAAAAATTCTAAAAAAAAACGTACGTGCTCCGTAAACAGTCACCCATCGAACGATATGCGCCGCTAGTTGGGCCAACTAATAGTTTCTGACTTCTATGGACTATATCTCAACTCCTAGACATAGAAAAATACTAGAAAAAATCGTACGTGCTCCGTAAACAGTCACCTATCGAACGATATGCACCGCTAGTTGGGCCAACGAATAGTTTCTGACTTCTATGGACTATATCTCAACTCCAAGACATAGAAAAATTCTAAAAAAATCGTACGTGCCCCGTAAACAGTCACCTATCGAACGATATGCACCGCTAGTTGGGCCAACGAATAGTTTCTGACTTCTATGGACTATATCTCAACTCCTAGACATAAAAAAAACCTAAAAAAAATCGTACGTGCCCCGTAAACAGTCACCTATCGAACGATATGCACCGCTAATTGGGCCAACGAATAGTTTCTGACTTCTATGGACTATATCTCAACTCCTAGACATAGAAAAATTCTAAAAAAAAATCGTACGTGCCCCGTAAAGATTCACCTATCGAACGATATGCATCGCTAGTTGGGCCAACGAATAGTTTCTGACTTCTATGGACTATATCTCAACTCCTAGACATAGAAAAATTCTAAAAAAATCGTACGTGCCCCGTAAACAGTCACCTATCGAACGATATGCACCGCTAGTTGGGCCAACGAATAGTTTCTGACTTCTATGGACTATATCTCAACTCCTAGACATAGAAAAAACCTAAAAAAAATCGTACGTGCCCCGTAAACAGTCACCTATCGAACGATATGCACCGCTAATTGGGCCAACGAATAGTTTCTGACTTCTATGGACTATATCTCAACTCCTAGACATAGAAAAATTCTAAAAAAAAATCGTACGTGCCCCGTAAAGATTCACCTATCGAACGATATGCATCGCTAGTTGGGCCAACGAATAGTTTCTGACTTCTATGGACTATATCTCAACTCCTAGACATAGAAAAATTCTAAAAAAAATCGTACGTGCTCCGTAAACAGTCACCTATCGAACGATATGCACCGCTAGTTGGGCCAACGAATAGTTTCTGACTTCTATGGACTATATCTCAACTCATAGACATAACTCTCATATGCACCGCTAGTTGGGCCAACGAATAGTTTCTGACTTCTATGAACTATATCTCAACTCCTAGACATAGAAAAATTCTAAAAAAAATCGTACGTGCTCCGTAAACAGTCACCTATCGAACGATATGCACCGCTAGTTGGGCCAACGAATAGTTTCTGACTTCTATGGACTATATCTCAACTCCTAGACATAGAAAAATTCTAAAGAAAATCGTACGTGTTCCGTAAACAGTCACCTATCGAACGATATGCACCGCTAGTTGGGCCAACGAATAGTTTCTGACTTCTATGGACTATATCTCAACTCCTAGACATAGAAAAATTCTAAAAAAAAATCGTACGTGCTCCTTAAACAGTCACCTATCGAACGATATGCACCGCTAGTTGGGCCAACGAATAATTTCTGACGTCTATGGACTATATCTCAACTCCTAGACATAGAAAAATTCTAAAAAAATCGTACGTGCCCCGTAAACAGTCACCTATCGAACGATATGCACCGCTAGTTGGGCCAACGAATAGTTTCTGACTTCTATGGACTATATCTCAACTCCTAGACATAGAAAAATTCTAAAGAAAATCGTACGTGCTCCGTAAACAGTCACCTATCGAACGATATGCACCGCTAGTTGGGCCAACGAATAGTTTCTGACTTCTATGGACTATATCTCAACTCCTAGACATTGAAAAATTCTAAAAAAAATCGTACGTGCTCCGTAAACAGTCACCTATCGAACGATATGCACCGCTAGTTGGGCCAACGAATAGTTTCTAACTTCTACGGACCATATCTCAACTCCTAGACATAGAAAAATTCTAAAAAAAATCGTACGTGCTCCGTAAACAGTCACCTATCGAACAATATGCACCGCTAGTTGGGCCAACGAATAGTTTCTGACTTCTATGGACTATATCTCAACTCCTAGACATAGAAAAAACCTAAAAAAAATCGTACGTGCCCCGTAAACAGTCACCTATCGAACGATATGCGCCGCTAGTTGGGCCAACGAATAGTTTCTAACTTCTACGGACCATATCTCAACTCCTAGACATAGAAAAATTCTAAAAAAATCGTACGTGCTCCGTAAACAGTCACCTATCGAACGATATGCACCGCTAATTGGGCCAACGAATAGTTTCTGACTTCTATGGACTATATCTCAACTCCTAGACATAGAAAAATTCTAAAAAAAATCGTACGTGCTCCTTAAACAGTCACCCATCGAACGATATGCACCGCTAGTTGGGCCAACGAATAGTTTCTGACTTCTATGGACTATATCTCAACTCCTAGACATAGAAAAATACTAAAAAAAATCGTACGTGCTCCGTAAACAGTCACCTATCGAACGATATGCACCGCTAGTTGGGCCAACGAATAGTTTCTGACTTCTATGGACTATATCTCAACTCCTAGACATAGAAAAATTCTAAAAAAATCGTACGTGCCCCGTAAACAGTCACCTATCGAACGATATGCACCGCTAGTTGGGCCAACGAATAGTTTCTGACTTCTATGGACTATATCTCAACTCCTAGACATAGAAAAATTCTAAAAAAAATCGTACGTGCCCCGTAAACAGTCACCCATCGAACGATATGCACCGCTAATTGGGCCAACGAATAGTTTCTGACTTCTATGGACTATATCTCAACTCCTAGACATAGAAAAATTCTAAAAATAACGTACGTGCTCCTTAAACAGTCACCCATCGAACGATATGCACCGCTAGTTGGGCCAACGAATAGTTTCTGACTTCTATGGACTATATCTCAACTCCTAGACATAGAAAAATACTAAAAAAAATCGTACGTGTCCCGTAAACATTCACCTGTCGAACGATATGCACCGCTAATTGGGCCAACGAATAGTTTCTGACTTCTATGGACTATATATCAACTCCTAGACATAGAAAAATTCTAAAAAAAAACGTACGTGCTCCTTAAACAGTCACCCATCGAACGATATGCACCGCTAGTTGGGCCAACGAAAAGTTTCTGACTTCTATGGACTATATCTCAACTCCTAGACATAGAAAAATACTAAAAAAAATCGTACGTGCTCCGTAAACAGTCACCTATCGAACGATATGCACCGCTAGTTGGGCCAACGAATAGTTTCTGACTTCTATGGACTATATATCAACTCCTAGACATAGAAAAATTCTAAAAAAAAACGTACGTGCTCCTTAAACAGTCACCCATCGAACGATATGCACCGCTAATTGGGCCAACGAATAGTTTCTGACTTCTATGGACTATATCTCAACTCCTAGACATAGAAAAATTCTAAAAAAAAACGTACGTGCTCCTTAAACAGTCACCCATCGAACGATATGCACCGCTAGTTGGGCCAACGAATAGTTTCTGACTTCTATGGACTATATCTCAACTCCTAGACATAGAAAAATTCTAAAAAAAATCGTACGTGTCCCGTAAACATTCACCTGTCGAACGATATGCACCGCTAGTTGGGCCAACGAATAGTTTCTGACTTCTATGGACTATATCTCAACTCCTAGACATAGAAAAATTCTAAAAAAAATCGTACGTGCTCCGTAAACAGTCACCTATCGAACGATATGCACCGCTAGTTGGGCCAACGAATAGTTTCTGACTTCTACGGACTATATCTCAACTCCTAGACATAGAAAAATTCTAAAAAAAATCGTACGTGCTCCTTAAACAGTCACCTATCGAACGATATGCGCCGCTAGTTGGGCCAACGAATAGTTTCTGACTTCTATGGACTATATCTCAAAATTACATTGATTCTTCCTCCATCGGCATACATACGTCTGTAGTTAGGCCAACGAATACTTGCTGAGTTATAGCTGAGTTTTTGCACTCTTTCTGGTTGCTAGGAACCATATTTCTACTTAACTTCTTCTAATATATTTTTTTAACCGACAAGGTATTTTCGGGGCTGTTCTTTATACGTTATGTTGATGCTAGTAAAATATTTATCTTGATTTGACGATTTTCGCTGTCAGTATATATTTTGGAGAGTAGAATTTTGTTTTTTTTCTTATACTCATAATATTTTTATTTATTATTTCAATTTTTCATCTATCAGTAGACCCAGGTACTTAAATTGATCCGTATGCTCTATCTGAATTCCTGCATAACTAATCCTGTACTCTCTTATAACTTCCTCTGATATTTTTTTATTTGTAAATATCATATACTTAGTCTTTTTGGCATTTAATTGAAGTTTGTTTTCATTGAGCCACAGGTTTAGCAACGTCAAATCCATCTGCATATCTTCAAAAAGATCTTTAAGATTTGTATTTTCATACTTAATAACAGCATCATCAGCATATAGCTGAAATGTGCCCTTAAAGTTTTGTCTGCATATGTCGTTAATGTAAATGTTAAAAAGGACCGGCCCAAGAATGGATCCTTGCGGTACACCCCTTGCGAGGCACATCATATCACTTTCTGTTTGATTAACAACTACAACCTGAGGACGAGCTTTAAGATATGATCGAATTTGGCGAGCAATATATCATGGTCTACCGAATCAAACGCTTTTCGTAGATCCAAAAATAAGCACGCTACAATCGGTTTCTTGTCAACATTTTTCGAAATGAAACTAGTTAACTCAAGGCATGCTGCTTGTGTACTAGAGCCTTCCGTAAACCCATACTGCTCTCTTGCTAAAATATTATTCGCCTTCAAAAATTGCATTAACCGGTTATTCACTATTCTTTCGAATACTTTTGAGACTGAGCCTAAAATAGATATTGGCCTATAGTTGGTTGGCTCTAGTGCATCCCCATCCCTAAATACCGGTATAACTCTTGTCATTTTTAGTTTTTCCGGAAACTTGCCTTCAAGCAACGAATTGTTAATCAAGCTAGTTAGCGCTCTCTTCAATTTTTCTTGAAAAAATGGAAGGAACTTGCCTGATATGCCGTCCCGCCCCGTGGCTGCAGCTGTTTTCAAACATTGAATGATTCGACTAACTTCCTCTTCACTCACATTGGTTATATCAAATTTAAAATCTATATGATATTCTGGCATAATTACGACTACATTTGGCCACGGAAAATCGCATGCATGTATGAAACAAGCAGTGAATGCGTTAGCAACTTCCCTTGGGCCCTCGCTAACTGAGCCATTTAACATTACCGAAATATTTTTTGGTTTAGTTTCACGTGTCTAATTTATTTATAATAAATGGCCAACTTTAATAGATTCCAAAATTGGTTGGAACTTCCAATACAATTTTCTAGTCTAGTTACGTAAAAATCTCTTTTAGCTTTCCGTAATCGAGGATTTTATTAGATTGAACTTAACTTTTAAATGTTCACACTCAGGGTATTTTACAGTTAGTTTAAATAATTCTTCCCTAGTTTTGATATCCCGGTATAAATCTAAGGTCATCCACGGTTGTTTCAGACCCACACGTCGTGTGTCACGCTTATATTGCATGCAATCCTTCACGACATTCTCGAGCCCGCTTACCAGATCGTCCAGAGTTTCGACGGTTTCTATTTTTTGCCAAAAACGATTTTTCGCAGCCAAATCATAATTTAACATTTTAAATACTTGTGCCTGTTTAGATTCTCGAGCTTGTACATCTAAGACTAATTGAATTGCTCTGTGGCCAGAGAATCATACATCCTCCAATGCAAAACTGTGTACTAATCCGAATTGATCAGTCAATGCATGATCTATAATAGTATGCATATTCTTGTGGCAAATTTTGATGCTAATTTGTTAATGAGCATGAAGCCATTTACAGATAGTAAATGTAAATATTTACTAATTTTTGGGTTTCTTGGATCTAAAATATTTAAATTAAAATCCCCTACTACAATCGCTCTAGAAAATTTCTCTAAAATTGTTTGAAAGGACTCTAAAAAATTATCAACATTTGATCCCGGGCATCTATATATACTGATTAAATGCATATTTTGCTTAAGCAATTTTAAAACTAGAAAATTGTTTTTCAGCTCATCTTTTTCAAAAATTACAGAGCATTTAATATTCTCTTTAACTAAAACACATATTCCACCTCCTTTACCCGTACGACAACTATGATACGTATTATAACCATGAAAACTAATTAAACATACCTCATCAGATCGTATCCATGATTCAACTAGTACAATGATTTCGGTCCCATAATTACACAACGATAAGAAATTTTCCACCTCATGAATCGTCGACTTCAAACCCCTGATATTGAAATATACAATATTTACATAACCCGTTTTTTACGACCGTACTTAAATCCGAATTCATAATTCCCGCTGTCAACTAAACCCGCTATTTGAGAAATGCCATTTGTATTTATGTGTGTATTTCTATCTGTCATAAATCGAAACAGCTGACTCGTTTGTTTATGTTTTTGTTTGTTGATATTTTATAGTGCAATTTTAAGTAGTTTTTAACTAAAAATAAATAAATATAATAATAAATATAATATAATAGTGTTTAGTTCACATAGAATTATTTTCATATCAATTTATAGATCACTATAAATTGATATGAAAATAATTCTATGTGAAGCGATAAATTAGTCTATTTGAGTTAATTAATCAAATTTTTAATTTTATCTAAATCGTTTGAACTTTTTATGTGAATAGTGTTACTCTGTGGTGCTTTTTTCAGTAAAATCCGATTGTTGGTGGTCCAGAGAAATTGGAATTGGTCAGCTATTTTAAATTGCCGAGCAGCACGAAATAGTTGCAGTTTATTAGCGGTAAGATGATCTCGAATAAATATTTGTTTGATATTTTCAGTTTTGAATCCAATTTGATCCGAAAATAGATTTTTATATACTTTCTTATTTTTTATTATTTCTTGCTTGATGGTGATGGATTTAAGCTTGACCAGGAGAAAATGATGGTTTTGGGTGCTGTGCTGGTGGATGGTAACACGAGTTCTCTCACCGATATATTGTGCGCTGGTTATACAGTCACTGGATACGTTGGCTTTGATTGTTTTAAGAATTTTTGCAGTTAATGTAAGAGGATCAATCGATCTATCCAGTATTCCAGAAATCACAATGTTGCTTAGATTGTCTTTTTCTTTCAGATATTCAACTTCCGTGTCCAGGCGATTAAAAGTGTGATGGAGCTCTTCGTTGTTTTCCTGTGCAACCTGGACCCTGTTTTTCAGCTCCGTATTTTCAGCTGATAAATTTACTATTTGGTCAAGAAGCACCGATAGTTGGTCAAGGAGAGATTTTTTCACATTCAGGATTAGGTGCTCAAGTCTTTGAAAGCTTTGTTGATTGATATCGACTGATGATTTCAAAATATGTGATGTTTGTGGTGTTTGAGATGTTGGAGGCGTACCATAAACAGGCGCCTGCTTCTTTAAATCGGAGTTGTTTTTAGGGCTGACAGTTACTAGGGAGCTTGGTTGACAGCAGTTCCAAATGGTGGCGATCTTTTGAATTTCCTGCCTGTTTTTACCAGAGAAGCCAACACAGCGTGAATGGAACGTATTATGACATCTGGTGCACTTAATTCCTTGGTGAATCTCGCTAATTGCGCTTTTGCAGGACACACATTTAATTTGGTCAGCCATTTATTGGAAACACAAAAGTAATGTAGTGTTGTACGAATGCTTATGCTGATTTTACAATAAACAACCATTATTTTAAAATAAAAATAATAAAATTTTAATTTTTAATGCCCAACAATTGTTTTCCTGAACTGAATACTTTGACAGCGCGCCAATTTTTCAAAACTATTTTTAAAATCATCTGACATATTCTCGCCGCTTTGAAAATAGAATTACACTTGAAATTTAATATCTGGATAAATCTGCTTTAGGGTCTCTCAAATTTGTTCCTAGATTAACCTTTTCATACAAGCTAAAAGACAATTGATTTTAGAATTTGTATCTGCAAGTAATTTTTTCACGTTTTCGATTTCATTGCGAACAGAGTGGTTTTTGACAGTGGTTATTATAGTTTTAATTTAAATTTAGTTTGGTATCGGATAATTTAAGTCGGTTAAGTAGTGTGTGGTTTATAATATATTAGTTATAAAAGTCGTATAAACATTAACAATAACTGATTGATTTATGTGTGGAAACAACAACAACTAACTAAAGTATAATTGTTTTTTGTGTTCAAACAACAACCGTAATACCGTACGTCAACTCTTTTTTTTGAGTGACGAGGTGTCTCTTCACCGAGTACCTTACGTCAATTCGGTTGTTGAGTGACAGGGTGTACTTGCACCAGGGCACCGAAATTTAAATTTTACCCGACAACTGCAGGATGTCGGATAGAAGCAAACACCGCTTCCAGTCTCTCATGAGGGGAAGCAACAGTCCTACAAAAGTATGTAGTAGTGAAGAAGGCTGACAGTATGACAACAGTTTTCGAGGAGTTTCGCCTTTCTTGATTGAAAAAGACTAATCAATGATCACATCGCACATCAAGGAGACGCAGCGACTACGTAGCGGGGATCTTTTGGTGTTGACAAATAAAAACGAAGAATTTCAAGCTTTAATGAAGGCCACTAAACTAGCGGCATGTCAAAGTAGAAAAACGCAAATTTTTGAACTACAGTAAAGGTGTTATATATAGTCATGATTTAATGTATGTTGAGATCGAGGAGATCGAAAAAGAATTAAAAACTCACAATGTGATCAAAGTGGAATGAAAAGTTAATAATGAGCTGTACGAGTTACGCCAATTCATATCATTACATTCAATAGAATCGAGTTATCGAACCACATCAAAGCGGGTTTTTTGAGGTTAGATGTACGGTTGTACATCCTAAACCCAATGAGATGCGACAACTGCCAACGGCACGGGCACACGAAAACTAAATGCTTCCGTCCAAGAACATGTCGACGAAGTACGTGCTTAGTATTTGGTGGCGGTGTTTCTGGAATTGGGAAAATTGCTCGGAAAAACCCTACGATATGCAAATTAAACTCTTTACAAATTTTAGTTCCTTAAACACTCTGGGCCCCTAGATTTTTCAATGGAATGGTGTTTATCTGTTAGTTTTGATCTAGAATAACTCAAAAGTGTGCTTACTATTTGGTAGCGGTGTTTTTGGAATTGGGAAAATTGCTCGGAAAAACCCTACGATATGCAAATTGGCCTCTTTACAAATTTTAGTTCCTTAAACACTCTGGGCCCCTAGATTTTTCAATGGAATGGTGTTTATCTGTTAGTTTTGATCTAGAATAACTCAAAAGTGTGCTTACTATTTGGTAGCGGTGTTTCTGGAATTGGGAAAATTGCTCGGAAAAACCCTACGATATGCAAATTAACCTCTTGATTGATATGCAAATTGACCTCTTTCCAAATTTTAGTTCCTGAAACATCCGGGGCACCTAGATTTTTCAATGGAATGGTGTTTGTCTTCTAGTTTTGATTCAGTACAACTCAAAAGTGTGCTTACTATTTGGTAGCGGTGTTTCTGGAATTGGGAAAATTGCTCAGAATACCCCTACGATATGCAAATTAACCTCTTTACAATTTTTATTTCCTAGAATACTCTGGACCCCTAAATTTTTCAATGGAATGAAGTTTATCTGCTAGTTTCGATCCAGAACAACTCAAAAGTGCGCTTACTATTAGGTAGCTGTGTTTCTGGAATTGGGAAAATTGCTCGGGAAAACCATACGATAAGCAAATTGACCTCGCTACAAATTTTATATTCTAAAGCACCTGAAGCTCCTAGATTTTTCAATGGAATGGTGTTTATCTGCTAGTTTTGATCCAGAACAACTAAAAAGTGCGCTTAGTATTTGGTAGCGGTGTTTCTGGAATTGGGAAAATTGCTCGGGAAAACCCTATACGATAAGCAAATTAACCTCGCTAAAAACTTTATATTCTAAAGCACCTGGAGCCCCTAAATTTTTCAAAGGAAAGTTGTTTATCTGTTTGTTTTGATTCAGAACAACTCAAAAGTGCGCTTAGTATTTGGTAGCGGTGTTTCTGGAATTGGGAAAATTGCTCGGGAAAACCATACGATATGCAAATTAACCTCGTTCCAAATTTTAGTTCCTGAGAAACATTCGGGGCACCTAAATTTTTCAATGGAATGGTGTTTGTCTTCTAGTTTTGATTCAGTACAACTCAAAAGTGTGCTTACTATTTGGTAGCGGTGTTTCTGGAATTGGGAAAATTACTCGGAAAAACCCTACGATATGCAAATTGGCCTCTTTACAAATTTTAGTTCCTTAAACACTCTGGGTCCCTAGATTTTTCAATGGAATGGTGTTTGTCTTTTAGTTTTGATTCAGAACAACTCAAAAGTGTGCTTACTATTTGGTAGCGGTGTTTCTGGAATTGGGAAAATTGCTCGGGAAAACCCTACGATATGCAAATTAGCCTCTTTCCAAATTTTAGTTCCTGAAACATCCGGGGCCCCTAAATTTTTCAATGGAATGGTGTTTATCTGTTAGTTTTGATTCAGAACAACTCAACAAGGAACTTAGTACTTGGTAGCGGTGTTTCTGGAATTGGGAAAATTGCTCGGAATACCCCTACGATATGCAAATTAAACTCTTTACAATTTTTATTTCCTAGAACACTCTGGACCCCTAATTTTTCAATGGAATGGTTTTTATCTGTTAGTTTTGATCCAGAACAACTCAAAAGTGTGCTTACTATTTGGTAGCGGTGTTTCTGGAATTGGGAAAATTGCTCGGAAAAACCTTTCGATATGCAAATTGGCCTCTTTACAAATTTTAGTTCCTTAAACACTCTGGGCCCCTAGATTTTTCATTGGAATGGTGTTTATCTGTTAGTTTTGATCCAGAACAACTCAGAAGTGCGCTTAGTATTTGGTAGCGGTGTTTCTGGAATTGGGAAAATTGCCCGGGAAAACCCCACGATATGCAAATTAATCTCTTTCCAAATTTTAGTTCCTGAAACATCCGGGGCACCTAAATTTTTCAATGGAATGGTGTTTGTCTTTTAGTTTTGATTCAGAACAACTCAAAAGTGTGCTTACTATTTGGTAGCGGTGTTTCTGGAATTGGGAAAATTGCTCGGGAAAACCCTACGATTTGCCTATTCTGAAGTTTGATCAAGAACGAGTAGAGCCCAGAATTTTTTAACGGGACATTTGATTAGGCCATAATGAGCCTACAATTATTTGTTTGTTAATTGATCTTGCTTTGGGTTCTAATTTCGGTTTTGGTCCGATTTTCGATTTGGGTTCTGCTAGCTTTGAAATGATATAGCCTTATGCTTTTTCTAGAATGAGCAGAATATAAAAATTTAAATAGAGCATTTAATTAGCCTATTATTAGCCTATTATTATTCATACTATCTTGTAATGTCCTGCTAGCTTAAGGAACGTAATGATCAAGGTATGAGTGATGGTGATCATTAGAGGGAAGGAGGGAAATATTAGTATTTTGGACTCCGATCTCTAAATCCTAAATGATGGTAGGTCAACTAGGATGGCGTGTGTGGGGTCGACAGCCAGTGTGATAGACTTAACATCAATTTCTAGCGGGTTAGAGATTAGTGATCATTCTTTGATTAGGATTTGTGTAGGTGGTATAACTGATGATATAGACCGTGCGGTCATTATGAATGGTAAGAAATGGGTCGAAAGTATGAATGAGACTCTCATAATGAACGAAGCAAACGAGGTTAACCAACTTGAGGATGAAATAGAGAGAGTGAATGAAATGTGCACTATACATGTAAGAGGAAATGAATGTAAGGTGAATGATTGGTGGAATAAAGAAATCCAGTATTGGTATGAAAGGAAACGGATAGCATTGAGAGAGTTCAATAGGTGTATATGTCATGAACGCAGAATAAATTATGGAAGGATGAATGCAAGATTGAAAAAGGCTATCCGTAGAGCAAAGAGGAAAAGTTGGCGGGAATATGTGTCCAAAATGACACATAGGACCACAACTCAGGATGTATGGGATAAGTATAACAGAATGAGAGGTTATAGAGCGCAAGACAGAAATGCAGTGTTAGATGACAGAGAGAATGGAGGTTTCTTTTTACAAATGATGACGGATGTGCGTATAGTAATTTGAGCGATAGATATGAAATTTTGTTACCTGATAATGAAAGTGATTTTATGAACGACATGTGTAAAGAATTTGAAGGGGAAGAGTTCCAAGAGGTCTTAGAAACATCCAAAACTACGACCCCCGGAACTAACAGAGTGAGTTATAAAATGATTGGTATTGAAATTCGAAGCCAAAATGGCCTTGCTTCGAATTCTCATTCAAGTATGGATAAGTATTCAAGTACCGGAAAAATGGAAGGAAAGCAGAGTGGTACCTATTCCTAAAAGGGATCGGGACAGAAATCTGGCAACAAATTACCGAAGAATATGTATGTTGAATGTATTTGTTAAAATTGTGAATGGTATGATGAAAGGTCGTTTAGACAAATTTGGGAATGAGGGTAATTTGTTTGCCGGAAGCCACCTTTGGGTTCCACCGCAACCACTCTGCTAATAAATGTGTAGAAAAGTTTGTGTGGGAAGTGCGAAAGGAAAAAAAGCACGTTGTGATCTAGGAGGCCTTAAGTCGGGCTCAGGAATGTGTGAATCAGGTAACCGAATGTTTGAGTGAAATGAATTTGCATGTAAATTCGAGAAAATGTTGTGGTATGACGTTTCGAACGAATCGTATGGTTGACGTGCAAGTGTATAATGAGCAAATTGAGTGTGTAAATTTCAATAGGTATTTGGGAATCTGGATTGAAAGCGATTGGGTTTTAAAGTGCATATTGAAAAATTAGCCGATAATTGCAAGAGTAGATTGAATGTAATCAAAAGGGTGAGTAGACCGAAATGGGGAGCTCATCCTGGTGTGACTGGTATGTTACCAAAGGCGCAAGTGTCATTAAAAATTGCATATGGACTGAGTATATATGGTGATGGATCCAAAGTTGGTTTTAAAAAGTTGACGAATGTGGAGAATGTCTGTGCCAGGGTGCTAATGGGGACGATTAATTCAACTCCAATACACACTTTGTGGTCTGAATTGGGTGATTCACCTCTTAATTATAAGAGAGAGTGAATCACCGTGCAAGAGATGGTGCGAATGTTGACTAAGGACACTAAATTGGTAAATGAAATGAAAGAGAGATTGCAAAGAGGGACGGACTACCAAAGGACACAAAGATCACGGGTGATTTTGGAAAATATTAATGTATTTTTCATTCATATTCGACCTGTAAATCCGAAGTTTCCTCCGAGCAATCTAATTGTGTGTTTAAAGTTTGGTGATACAACAAAAGCGATGATGATAGAGTTACCGGTTAAGAGTGAGTTTTCAAAAATGCTAATGAATTATTTTGTCCATGTGGAAGTGTATACACATGCTAGTGTGAATGATGATCGAGTAGGTGTAGGTAATTTTGTTCCGTCAATAAGAAAAGAGACAATACTACGAGTGAATGCCAGCATCTATATAATGAATGCAGAGTTGATTGGAATTATGGAAGGGATCAAGTTGGCAATGACAAAAGGGAGGAGGAGAATATATTATCATAGTCTCAAAATTGCCTTCAAACTTTTGCTTTGTAAGTTCTGAACTCTCTTTAACTTAGTATAACTAGCAGTACACAGAACAACAATCCCGTACATAATTCTTGGATGAATAAACGCAAAATACATTAATCTCAGAACATATTTAGGCACATAACATGAGAGTCTTATAATATGATAGTCTTCTCACAAGCCCCACCAAAGGATGCATTTTATTACAAGTTGTGGAAACATGTTCATCCCATGCCATACGGGAATAAAACATTACTCCGAGGTATTTGAAATGTTCAACTCGACCCTTTACGACGGCATTCAATTTAAATGATGTTACGCCAAATGTTAGTTTATGTGGCGAATGAAAAATCATAAATTATGTTTTTGCTAGATTCAATGAGATCATGTTAGACTTGAAATATTCAAGTAAAATATTCATGTCATGTTCCATATTATTAATTATAACAGAAGGATCCTTTGTTTCGTAGATAACTGCAGTATCATCCGCAAACATATTAAGTTGTCCAATCAATGGCAAAAATGAAATATCATTAATGAATATTAAGAACAATAACGGCCCTTGCACACTACCTTGGAGAACCTCACAATTAACATCGCGTACATGACTCCTGAACACATCGATCATTACGTACTGTAGTCGATTAATTAAGTAACTAATTAAGTAAGTAATTTATGATCAATCGTGTCAAATGCTTGCTTGAGATCAAGAAATAGTGCTCCAACATACGCCTTCCTATCAAAATAATTATAAATTAGCATCCACAAGCGCCATTTCAGTATTCGCTCTTTCCCTAAATCCATACTGAAAAGCATAGAAAAATTCAGTATATCGATTTTGTCCGTGAGTTACTCATTTAAAATGAGTGAAGCAAAAAATATCGAATACGTATACACTGTATAATACACAATTATGTCTTTGTATTTGTATTTTTCTTTTGTTCGTATTTGTGTCATTTTTATGATGGACAGTGCCAAAATAACGCGATCCGGGTGAATCGGTTTAATTGTTATGGTGCTTATTTCCTTTTCTCAACACATTATGTCTGCTCACGAGCTGTGGAGTGTCGTTATTTAACATGCTAATGTATTTTATATACGGTTGTAAAGATTTTCCTAAACTTCCGAGTTATTCCTAAAAAACAAGAACAACAACTAAAAATTTCAGTGTATTGGTAAAACTGCGAACTAACGAATAAATTCGAAACTACGCATTAAGAAATTATCAAATTTTATTAATACCTTCGCAATTGTTAAGTTAAAAATATATTACAAAATAGGTACAAAATTTATGAAATCAGTTTAAAGTCTGATTTCAGGCACATAGGATTGACCATTTCTAAATAATCTATCGAGAATTATAGTATATCGAGTTTGCCTGAATTTTTCTGGTATTACTAAACACCGGCCATCCTAGCGGAAATCTGTTTTGAGTAAGTCATGATCTACTCTAACAGAAAATAGGTAACTTTTGAAAAAATCTATGGTCCCAGACACTTAGGATTCACGATTTTTGAATAAGTTTTACGATTCTTAAAATTTCTGTAGATAATAATCGTAAGTCGTGTTTGCCTGAATTTTTTTGGTATTACTAAACACTGGCCATGTAACATTGATTATGTTCCAGCAGACTAATTGTTAATGTAGTTGGTGATGATATCGTAACGGCGACATTTTAAAATATAATCAGAATTTTTGTCTTTCTGGTATAATTTTGTTACTTGGCTAAACAAATGATAATTACTGGTATAATTGGTGTAAATGAGAAAGATTACCATAGATGGTGATGATGACGGCTGGTATAATTTTTAATTTCGTCTTATTATCAGATTAGTTTCCCTACCTATACCTACACTACTATTGACAGAAATAAAATCAATCATTCTGTTTTTGTGAGTTGATATCGATACACACGTAGTGATAATTTAATTTCAACAAATTCGATTTGTGTATTAAAATAAATTGAAGTTGAATATTTTCGGTTGTGAAGTATTGTGTATTGTGCTAAGTGCCACAGTTATAGTGAATACCAAAATTGTCTTGTACGGTATTCACTTGTACAAATAATCAGTACAACTATCAGTACAAACGGTGTTAGTGTATAACCTATTGTGCCGAAGTGCAGGTTCATGCAAATTTGTCGCGGAGGAAACAGGTATAGACAATTAATGATTGATATTTTTTTTCTTCAATTATATCGTGTGTTGTGGTATACCGTGGATTATAGTCTTGTTCTTAAAACATTTCTTTCTACTTACTTTACTCTCTAAGTAAAGATAAATTCAATATTCTTATGTATTAAAACTGTACCTAGGTTTAATTAGTCATTTATACCAATAATTATGTTCAAGTAATGGTAATTTTCTGTGTATTTTATTTCTGTTATCGATATCATCAACAATTTCTCGTTTCTTAACTTTGTGTCCATCATGGGATTGTATATCATGCCTTTCCGTAATTAGTCTGGTCGAATAATAATTATGTGTCGTTAATTTTGAGATAGTGTAAGGCTAACACATTATGAAAGGGGGCATACCTTACAGTACATGCGCGGTATTGCCTATAGGGAAGGGTGGAGTAGCATGTGGTTTACAACAACTTAATCACAATGATGAAATGGCTGTGACGTGATTTACCGATAACTAAATAAGATTGGTTATGTGGTCTTGATTCTCCCCATATTTGAATGGTTAAGTGAATTGTTTTCTATTTTATTTTTCCCTCCCCTCGAAATCGTTAATATGGGTAACATAATGAGCAGCACTTCTCGATCATTGTAGCTGGTAACAAGAACTCTACCCACCGACTTCACCTAGCTTGGCAAATGTGCTGCTGTTACCGGTATATAGAGCTACAATGGTATTCTGCTAGCGGAGCGAAAACTCAACCAGAGGACGTTCCGTTACAGCCATCCTAGCGGAAACCTGTTTTGAGTAAGACATGATCTGCTCTAACAGAAAATAGGTAACTTTTGAAAAAATCTATGGTCCCAGACACTTAGGATTGACGATTTTTGAATAAGTTTTACGATTCTTAAAATTTCTGTAGAGAATAATCGTAAGTCGTGATTGCCTGAATTTTGTTGGTATTACTAAACACCGGCCATCCTAGCGGAAACCTGAACAGAAATTTTAAGAATCGTAAAACTTATTCAAAAATCGTCAATCCTTAGTGTCTGGGACCATAGATTTTTTCAAAAGTTACCTATTTTCTGTTAGAGTAGATCATGACTTACTCAAAACAGGTTTTCGCTAGGATGGCCGGTGTTTAGTAATAGCAGAAAACTTCAGGCAATCACGACTTACGATTATTCTCTACAGAAATTTTAAGAATCGTAAAACTTATTCAAAAATCGTCAATCCTAAGTGTCTGGGACCATAGATTTTTTCAGAAGTTACCTATTTTCTGTTAGAGTAGATCATGACTTACTCAAAACAGGTTTCCGCTAGGATGGCCGGTGTTTAGTAATACCAAAAAAATTCAGGCAGACACGACTTACGATTATTCTCTATAGATTATTCATATTTCGGCAGTCCGAGAGCATAAAGTTGTTTTATTTTCTTTTTTTCCTAAATAGCAGACCGTTTGATTTGTTAATTTTAATGAAATATTTTTCCGAAACAATAACGGTGTTATGTTTTATAAGTACATAATAATTTTTTTTAAATAACTAATAACGTAATAAACGAATAAAAAATTATAAATTTCTGTTTAATATGGATTTTATATGTTATTTACACTAACACTTGCAAAACTATCTAGGAATAGGAAATACTTCACATTTTTCCAGACACGCGTGAAGTTTTTCCTAAAAATATTCCTAAAATATTTTTTTTTTTTAGGAAATACTTCACGTGTACATATTATATTTAATATTTTTTTTATAATAAATTAATTTTATATGTTATATGTTTAAATTATAATAAAAAAATCGAAAATACATAAATATTTAAAACGTAACACTATCTTGTAAAGGCGGATTCAGTGTTGCGTTAGTTTGTCTTTTCATTCGTTTAAAGAATTTTTTCGACGAATCATATTGTTCGAAAATGACGAATTTTTCTTAATTTTTTCAAACAACACAAAAATATGGCGTTTAAAATAGCTAACCCTTTGAGTGCCAAGGAGTGCAATCGCGCTTCTCAATATAGGAATCAAAAATCTCATTAAGGGTTATTAGAATAAACAAAAACAATGACACGTGGTTTACATGTGTATAGTAAAGCAAACCAATTATACGCGCGTCACTAACTAACATAAACATAAATACTACTACTATATCTTTCCGGTTACACTCATTTCGTTTCACACATTTTGGGACAAAATCGATACACAGATTTGTTTAAGAAGTCCCTAAAGCGCGTGTTTATGCTTTTTTCTATGATTTTATCAAATACGGGCAAGGTTGAAATGGGTCTATAATTAGAAATTACAGTCTTATCACCACTTTTAATAACTGCCACAACTTTAGCAATTTTGAGATGATTGGGAAATTGACCAGTTTCAAAAATTGTATTAATTAATTTGGCAAGAATTTCAGAGAAATAGGAAGCGTTTCGGTTTAAAACTAGATTACGTATATTATTTGCCCCACCACCTTTACTATTATTTAACATTTAAATAATTTTGTATACTTCCATAGAAGTTGATGACAAAAATATCGAATCGCGAATGTTTCTATCAATTGAAAGCCTTATATGAAGAAAAGCAAAACCTAACAACCAGAGATAATTTTAAAGATAATCCTTTCCAATATGACTGCAGAATACTTATGATATTACAAAAAATATATAAGCACCTTATTTGCCTATCCTATACATTCCAGATTATTATAAAAGATTATAAAATTTTAAACCAAACATACTGGCATGAACCGTGAATTGTCCTTGTTTCATCTAGCTTTAATATAATTCTTCTGGATTCAATTAAGATAACCTTTCAGATTTAATTTACCAAGAAAGTTCATTATACAGGTTGGTGAGAGAGAAACAACACGAAATACAACACACGAAGATATTTTGTTGAAAATCTTCGAATTATGTTCCCCAGACGGTTTATTAGATTTCTTATATTTCAAGGTAATCTCTAGCGTAAACGAAATATTGGTTTGGCCGTTATACGATAACACACACATAACTGATCTAACTACACGTAAACATGAATGCGTGTGTAACTAAACGAAAGACTCTCGTTTTGGGGACGGAAACACATACACGTTGTGGATCGATGTGACCTTTTTTTTAGAAATTTTTCTTTCATTTTGTAACAGCTCAATGATTTATGATAAAAAATTCATAGATAAATCATAAGGACAATAAAACCGAAATCAATAAAAAAAAACGAGCGAAGGAATGAATAGTTTTCTAAGACAAAAAATTAATGGTACAGCGAAAATCCATAAAAACAGAAAAATCTTGACTTTGTTTTTAGTTTTTATTGGTTGGCTTTCTTTCGTGATTTATTATGATTTGGGACCTAGGATAGAATAATAAAGTAGATTATTGTTGTACTCGTTACAGTGGAAAGGACATTCTCCCGCTCTTTACCGCTCGCTGGGTTTGTCCCACGTTAGTTCGTGATCTCTCTCTCTCTCTCTTGTGTTCACCTCGAAATTATTAAATAGTAGTGTATCACATAAATTTATTTCAATTCCTTAATGCCATATAATTTTTGTAAAAAAATAAAAATAAAAAATGGAAAACGACATGAATACATGAAATGAATTTCAGATTAAGATTTTTTTTTATATTCCATTGTCGCAAAAATGAAATGGCAAGCAACAAAAAGTTTTGTCATTATATTTAACACAATGTGCAATGAATTTATAATTTTGAGTCCTTCTCAAAAGCAATATTTTAGAATCGATCGAATAAATAAACCTTGATTTATATTCTATGGACAAACGGCAGAGAGAATTTGCACTGGATACAGTTCCATTTGTTGTTGGTGCTCTCTGATAAATAATACTCTATTGTCTCGTAAGATTCATTTCAAATTGTCTACATAACCAAAATCTGATAACAAGGTCGCGATGTTGGTTTACATAACGATTCTGTTACTGAGTCAGAGATATTTGAATGAGTCTCAAACGCCATTATAACTATTAATAACTAACTAACGACAGCGAAGATTCCGAGAAATTAAAAAAACATGACGAAACATTAAATTTGTCGAACAAAAATAATGCACATGTATTAGTAAAACGGTTGACAAAAGCAATGTTAGCAATAAAAGTTGGGCCTACGAGCTAATACACCACTAGTAAACTAGCGACTTTCGAAATGACAATTCAAACTTAAAGATGGAGATTTTTTAAACGAAAAATCACTCAAGATTATTTGAAATAAGGCAAAAGATTTCGAATAAGATATTTAAAAATCGTGAAATTCGCCAACTAATCAAGTAATTGTTCAAAATGTTTTGTTAAAACAATTACAAGAAACACAAAAATTCTCAAATTTCAAAGATGTCTAAGAGATACGGCAAATGTGGATATGGTTGGCGTAATATAAGAGCTATGCAACAACACCACCCCTATATCAATACGGTGACCAAAATTCATTTGTCAATTAAAAAAAAAAATTCCAACTCTCAGAGGTGTGGGCAACTGCAGCAGAGAAACTTTCGAATTTCAACATTAAACTTTACACACCGATTAAGCCCAATTTGTGCTAATTATGGCTCACGGGGAAAAATTAGTGCTAGTCCAGGAGCCGAAAATCAACAAAATAAAATTTCAGATTTCGCCTGAAAGACGAAACAAATAACATCTAATTTCTAGAAAAAAAAACAGAAATAATTTAAACTAATGAACTAAACTGACAAAATGTGTGCTTATCATAGAAATATAATTTTCATAAATTTTCATTCAAAAATTCAGAAAAACAAACTTGCCCCTAAAAGATACTACATTAAACGAACAAAATACTGAGGTACCATTCCAAGTCATAAGCGATTGATCTGACAAAAAGTGTTCTAGGTTTTTCATTTCTGTTAGAAAATTGTTCATTCAACGGTTTTTGTTGTCCAATGAATTAGGGAAAGTTCTGGATTAGCACAAATTCAACCACTATAATTTTAGTATGGCAATTAACAAACCTGATAGAAATATTCTATCAGTAGTGCATATAATCAGAGTATAGTATCTTTTAGGGGCAATTTTGTTTTTCTGAATTTTTGAATTGAAAATTGATTGAAAATTTATGAAAATTATATTTCTATGATAAGCACACATTTTGTCAGGTTAGCCATCGTTGAAAAGTTTTAAAATAAGGCGTAAACTATTTCTGTTTTTTTCTAGAAATCAGGTTTTATTTGTTTCGTCTTTCAGGCGAAGTTTGAAATTGTCTTTTCCCATTTTTTCGGCTCCTGGACTATCAAAAATTTTTTTTCCGTGAGCCATAATTAACACAAATTGGGCTTAATCGGTATGCAATGTTTCATGTTAAGGTTCGAAACTTTCGTCTCCACACTCCTCAGGGATGTCTAAAATTACGAAAAAATTATCAATAGTTTAAGTAACAATAAACTAGCTTCAATTAATATACATAGTCCCACTATTCATAGGATTGAACAATGCCGTTCGTACTTGGCCCATAGCTGATAAATATTCACCAAATTAAATTAATGAAATTTAAAAATTCGTCTTATCGAAGGTTGGTCAGGTCACATAAATGTCCAACGAACAATGTGTATATGGCTGGGTGAATCAAGTTGGCACTTTTGTCTGGTCCGCATCTTGCAGGTACAGCTGCAACTAGGGGAGCCCAGTATGGGGGTCCAGCATACAAAAATCTCAGTTTCCAACGGTGTATCCGGATAACTGCCTTATCGAAGTAAAATGTGAATCTCTTCAAAGATGGACATTTGTTTCTTAGCTACTAGTGGGACAAAATATGGATGCAACTAAATACAAAAAAAGAAGTGTTTTTCGGCCTGGTCTCCAAGGTATAGGAAACCAACGATTGACTTTGGTCACTAGGCCTGATCCGCAAGTGGTACCGAAAAAACGGGACACAATATGCTTATTGAAATGATGTAAGAGGGTTCGAATGAAGGCTCTACCCAAAAGGCAGAGATCGGAGGAGGAATCACTGAAGGTTGCCAAGCGGACTAGAATGCATACAACTGTAACTATGAGCAACAGTTTTAGCTGTTATTGACATAACCTACTATCATACAGCAATTTGATGATGGTGGAGAAGGCCATAGCTGCCACTTTCTTAAAAATTATGATTGAAATCCCTGGAGCCTCTATGGCTTGCCGGGATAGAAGGTGGCTCTGGAATCGTGCTAAGTTGACACCTTGCGGCGGCAAAATGTTGTAGAGAGCCCAGACGAATTATGGCCTCTTGCTGGACCAGAAATAGTTGCTAGATAGGATACCTTTCGCGGACTCTCGATCTAGAGAGCTTGGAAATTCTACAAATTGAACTGCCGACTGCCGACTTCAAAACGCTCATAAAAAGGCAGGAAGCTCTTTAGAGGAGCCAAGGAAACAAAAGCGTATCAGGACTAGAACTGTTACAAGCAAGCAGCTTTTAAAACATTCAGATACGAATTAAGAAATGTGAATCAAAAGCTTGGAGAGTCGTAGGCAGTGTAAGCCACAGCTATAAATAGGTTTAAACCTTAAAAATTGGCAAGATTCGATGGCAATATACCAGCGGATGTCAAACGAACGACTGCCTTAGCTTTATCTGGGCTGAAAGTTATATTCTAGAACACCCTATAACTTATCACATTCCAAGTAAATAGACTGAAGTAAATGTAATATTTATACCTAAGGCGAGAAAAAGCTCTCATTGAAGTCCCAAAGTCCTCACTTTGACCTATAAGTACAGAAAACTACATCAGACAGTGCGCTAAATAAAATCGTGTTCGGCCCGAATTGTCCATCCCCAGAAGGTTTTTTTCATAAAGTGTACTCGCTAAATCGAATAAAAATAATTTTATCCCGAAAATTTTACTATTGAATTAAACAAAAAAAACCAGCCCGAGAAAACTGTAAAATTATTCAACTGTTTACAGTAAAACAGTTTGTGGCGAACTCAGAGATGACCCCCTCCGTTGGCATATAATGTAAGGTGTGCCAATCTACATATAACTCATATTCAGGCGTCCGTTCAAAAATCAAGAGGATTAATGGTGAATATTGACGTATGTCCGAAAACCATCCCGAAAAAAACCTTTTTATAGAAATATTTTGGGTCCTTGCTTAATTAAAAAATCCCTTTAGCCCGAAAAATAATACAAAATAATAGAAAATAAAATCCATCCCGAAAAAATATACATAAAATTTTGCTTCAAATCTCAAAAGACTAATCTTCTAATTTTCAAACTAAGTGTATGTGGTAGTTCAATAAAAATTCAATATTGCTATAATAAACTACAAAAAATCAGATTGCGACAAATGGATCTCACCTCACATAGGCCTATAGATATCACAAATATGACATATGCTTAATAAGACTAGCAGTAAAACACATCCGGAATGCTATTACCATACGATGAGGATAAGGGTCATATACAAGCCATTTGCAACCATCCCGAAAAACGCCTTTAATATATAGGTGCGTTTCTCCGCTAAATCCATTAAAAGGCCGTTCAACCCGAAAAATAAAAAAAATATCGAGAAAATGAAGTTCCATCCCGAGAAAATAAAGACAATCTCACATACACAAAACATATTTTACGTTTAGAATCTGTTACAAGAAGAGATCCACTACATGTTAAATTAAGAAATTTAAAAAACAATTCCCTCAAATAAAATTGATTGAAAAAATATCATTGGGTAACAAATGGCTTGTATGTATATGACCCGTATCCTCATCGTATGGTAATGGCCTTCCGGATGTGTTTTACTGCTAGTCTTATTAAGCATATGGCACATTTGTGGTATCTGTACGACCCTATTAAAGTTAGCCGATAATGTTCAGTGGAGAAATGTCGATAATGTAGATTCAAACTAATCTTCTGCTGGTAACATGTTAATCGAAAACACCAGCCGAAAATTGACGATAACTACGATAACTGTTCCTAACAAACAACTACAAAAATTACAATAAAAATTTTTAATTCGAAACATTTAAAACAAATTACCCAAAGCAAATTTTTCTAAGTGTTTTATTAGATGTTTGGGGAGGTAAACTGGGAAATGCATCTATAGTGACATGTCCAGAAAATATTTCAAATGAAGTGCCTTCTATTGAGTATCATTTTAAAAACGTCAAGTCAATTTTCATGTTGGGAGTCCGGGAAAACTCGATTGAATATATCGCACGCACAAAATTTTAAAATTTCTGAAAATTGGTCGTTTAAAGTGTCATGGTTGGAAATAGATTCAAATAATAGGTCTTAGTGATGCTCATACGTGGAGAAAATTTCAGGTCAATTTTCTTGTTCATGTTCGAGTGGGGAAAAACAAAATCGCACACAAAATTTTAAAATGTCTAAAAATTGACCGTTTAAAGCATCAAATCAAAGGTCAAATCAAATTCAATTCAAAGGTCTTAATGATGCTCACACGTGAAAAAATTTCAATTCAATTTTCTTTTTGGAAGTCCGGGAAAACTCGATTGAATAAAACATATAAAATGGTTAAGAAATCCACAGAAATACCCAGCCGAAAAATGCCGATAACGCAGATTAAATTTAATTAAGATTAAATGACAGCCGAATAATGTCAATAATGCAGATACGAATAAATTTTTTAATATAATTTATAATTTCAACATGAAAATTGACCTGATAGATTTTCCAGGTATGATCATAATTAAGACCTATCATTTGAATCTATTTTCACCCATGACACTGTAAACGGTCAATTTTTAGAAATTATCAAATTTTGTGTGTCGATTCAATCGAGCTTTCTCGGACTTCCAACATGAAAATTGACCTGGCATTTATGAGGTTTTGCTTCATATATTTCTGCGAGTTGTCTCAGTAAACTAGTTTTGTATTATAGTTTTAATGCATTTAATGCAACAAACTAAACATTTTGGATTTAAGATGATATTACTGTTTAACACCAAATGTATTTATTTGATTTAACGTCATCATACGGATAGGTACGGTTAGATTAAGCACACAAATGCTCAATGTCACCATTCAGA
Organism: Nephrotoma guestfalica; assembly: GCA_963691935.1. Classification (NCBI taxonomy): domain Eukaryota; kingdom Metazoa; phylum Arthropoda; class Insecta; order Diptera; family Tipulidae; genus Nephrotoma; species Nephrotoma guestfalica. The sequence continues at coordinate 196,458,928 of OY829914.1, read as the reverse complement.
AGAGATCTGTGACGACATTTCAGGTTTCTGGAAACCATTATTTTAATTCCGAATTTTGGTGTTAAAAACGATTCGGCCATTTACACATATGACCCGATAGCGCCAATCCTAACATACGGATGGTCTTGGAATTTAATTTGTACATAGTATCCATTATATCCCATCGATAACAAATGAGATCGCTTACGACACTTTAGGTTCCAGGGAACTATTCGTTTAAATCTAAAATGTATATTTTATTTAAAATGGGCCATCCCAGGATGCGCCAATCTCAACATACGGATCCTCATGTGAATTTTGTTTTTTTGATAGCTGACATGACGCCGTATTGAAATCAGAAGAAGATAGAATATCAGATCTCGCGAAGAAGAAGGGATTTCCGGTTGCCAACACTGCGGAGGAGCTCTCATTTATTCCGAAATTACCACAAATCATGCTGGATTCATTTACTGGAGAGATTACCAAATGGAAGGGATTTATCGAAGCTTTCGATAACCATGTGCATAACAACCCCAAATTAAACGATTTAACTAGATTTCATTATTTGAAAAATTCAGTTAAAGGTTTTGCGGCCAAATGATTCGAAAATTTAGATTTTATAGCGGCGAATTATGTTGAAGCTCGACGTTTATTGGTTGAGCGTTTCGATAAACCCAATCAAATTGCTGAAGAACATATAAAAGCTTTATTTGCTATTAAACCGATTGATAAGCCACCTTCCCAAAAATTGTTGAACTTGTTGGCTGTCTTCAATTCTCACGTTTGTTCTAAAAACTATAGGTCGTCCAGTACAATATTGGGACGATTTTCTAGTGTACTTGATTACTTCTAAGTTCGATTCACATACAAAAGCTAAATGGAAAGAAGCGTCTTTACCGAATGTGCTTCCATCATTCGATGACATTTCAAAGTTTATTCAAGTTCGAAGTCACAAAATAACTAGACATAAATCGGAACTGCCGTCTACATCAAACAGTGTAAAAGATTCAAAAGTTCAACAATATCAATCGAAACCATTTAAACGAACAGCAATTTCAGTACAAACGGGATATAATTGCGTCATTTGCAACAAATTCGGTCATTCTATTATTCGATGTCATAAATATATTGCAATGTCGGTCGATGAACGGAAAAAAGTGGCACCCGAGCTGAAATTGTGTACAAATTGTTTGAGGTCATCACGTTTAGTTGAACAATGTAATACTACTATGTCGAGTTTGTAAGACAAAACATCACACTTTATTGCATCCGAATAGTTCTGCTTCAGCAATTAGCGTCACGATTCCATCTCAAATCAACTCTGAATCATCAGCCTTGACTAGTATAACTACTTCTCCGAGCAATCCAAACTTAACAACATTGGTTGGGACATCCATTCCAAAATTTGTTTTCATTGCTACAGCACTTGTTGGAATTATTGATAAGGATTGTCGGTCAATTACAGCACGTACATTACTCGATTCAGGTTCGCAACTGAATTTTACCATAGAGTCGTTGATGAAGGTTTTACTCGTAGGAGTTAAAACTCATAAGCCGTTGGTCAATATCAAGGGTATTGCTTGTGCTTCTACTTCTTCGTCTAAAAATTCGACAATTACGATCCATTCGCGAATAAAGCAGTTTTCTGCCAAAATTGAGGTGTACTTATTGAATAAAATTTCTGATAGACAACCGTCACTTCGAATTAACTCGTCTAGTTGGTCAATTCCCGTAAATATCAAATTAGCTGATCTATCATTCTATGAGTTACATGAAGTAGATTTACTTCTCGGAGCGGATATTTTCTTTAAATTGCAATCTATTGGGCAAATACAAATTGATGAAGATTTGCCTGTTCTTCAGAATACGGTATTAGGTTGGGTAGTGGCAGATGGAACCTCAGTTTATTTACAGACGCATAGTAGTTGCCAGCTAGTTGCCTCGGAATCAAATCTGTTAGATGAATTATTGGAACGGTTCTGGAACGTCGAAGAATGCCACACGGATGAACCTTCATTATTTCGCTCGGACTGCGACAACTACTTTCGAGAGAATTTCAGTCGGGATACAGATTGTAAATTTACAGAAAAATTTCCTTTTTCTAAAAGTCCGTCATTGTTGGGTGATTCTTCATTTTGAGCAAGGAAAAGGTTTCTGATGATGGAAAAACGTTTCAATAATAATCCAGAACTTAAGAATGAATACAATTCATTCATGTCAGAGTATTCGAGACACTGAACCATATAAAATTGGTTAAAAATATGGAATCTTTAAATTATTATTTACCCCATCACTCGGTCGAACGGGCCTGTAGTGCAGAACAAATTATTCACTGTGCTACTTCGATTTCGTGCCCATATGTATGCGTTTAGTGCGGATATATGTAAAATGTATCGGAAAATTCGTCTCGAGTCAACTGATCAAAAATTTCAATACATTTTTTGGTGGAATAACCCTTCCGATGAGCTTCAAACATTCAAGTTAACGACGGTAACTTATGGTACTAGATCAGCTCCATACTTAGCAACACGTTGCCTACTTCAACTTGCCCTTGACTTTCAATGTAGTCAGTCAGAAGCAAGCAAAACTATTCAAAATGACTTCTATGTCGACGATTTGCTCAGTTTAAAATCAGACACACATCGATCTTACAAAGTGCTAAATTGCCCTTGCGTAAATGGTGCTCCAATAGTCTAGAGCTTCTTGCCGATATTCCAGTTGAAGATAGGGAAAGTCGTTATCTAATCGATGATAAGACAAGCATAAAAACATTAGGTCTCTACTGGCACCCCGTCCAAGATCATTTTCGTATCAATGTCAACTTCATCATCATCATCATATCACAAGTTGCTAAAATCTTTGATCCCCTTGGATTAGTAGCCCCAATAGTAGTCGTCGGGAAGTTATTACTACAAAGGTTATGGTCACTTAAGCTTAGCTGGAATGAAGGTCTTCCCATGAAATATAATACATATTGGTTTAAATGTCTTAGTGAACTCCCAAAGTTGATCAACTTGACCGTCCTGCGTCATTTGTTCAACGATAAGGAGAAATACCCTGGAATTCAGTTGCATTGTTTCGCTGATGCCAGCGAAAAGGCTTTTAGTGCCGTCGTTTACGTAAGATTCTTGGACCTCGAAGGGTATTGCGTTAATTTAATGTGTTCAAAATCTCGAGTTGCTCCATTGAAGAAGGTTAGCTTGCCTCGGCTAGAGTTGTTTGCAGCGCAACTACTGGCCAAACTCATGCAAAAGGTTTTGGGTGTTATAAATTTCAAGGTTGATGTATGTTATTACTGGATAGATTTGATGATAACGTTGCATTGGATTAGATCTCCATCATGTAGATGGAAGACATATGTTGCAAATCGTGATTCCGATATTCAAGCGAGATTCGATTCTGGTAAATAGCTGCATGTAGAATCAAAATTAAATCCAGCCGACTTCATTTCAAGAGGAGTTTTTCCTGAGATGCTTATGATGTCCGATCTTTGGTGGGTCGGACCTAAGTTTTTGCATTCGCCAATTGAATTTTGGAGTGATTCACAAGAACTGAATACACAACCATTTGACATCAACGAAGAACGAAAAACGTTGACGGTTATGACTGTAGGGGTGGAACCCGTTGATGATATCCTAGATCGATTACATTTTAAAAATTCGCTCATCACAATTCAAAATGCAATATCTTATGTCCTCCGTTTCATCAATAATTGTCGATTAAAACATTCAAGGATAACCGGGCCTTTGAATGTAGAAGAATTACAAAATGGTTTGAATACAGAAACGTATTACTGTATTCAAACCAACTGTGCAAGTCAACTGTTTCCCAACAGAATATCGAGGATTGCAGCAACTTGGCTTTGTAATTCGTGATTTCACATTAAAATCATTGTCGTTATTTATGGACGAGAAACATATAATTAGAGTGGGTGGTCGTCTACAATTTGCATCAATTTCGTATACATGTCGACATCCAGCACTGTTACCAAGCAAACATTATTTCACAACCACTCTAATTCATTCACAGAAAGCACCTACATGTTGGTTCACAAGCATTATTAGCGGCCGTACGACAATCTTACTGGCCGATAAACGGAAAACAATTATCGAAGAGGGTGCATAAACAATGTGGCTTTGTTGTCGAGAAAGACCAAAATTTCCAGAGCAATTAATGGCAACTTTACCATCAGAAAGGGTCAATTCGGCACCACCATTTTATAACGTTGGTATTGATTATGCAGGGCCGGTTTACATTCATTATCGTATACGTGGCCAAGTTCCGACCAAGACATACCTAGCCATTTCTGTATAAGCCTTGCAACAAAGGTTGTCCATTTGGTGCTGGTATCAGATCTTACTGCTGCTTTATTTATTGGTGTATTTCGTCGCTTCATAGCTACAAGAGGGCTATTCAAAAGAGTATTCTCAGATAATGGGACTAATTTTGCGGCCACCAACTCTGAAATACACGGCTTATATCAGATGCTTCATAATTCAGACCTTCAACAGCAAATGAATTCTTTGAGCAAAAAAATAATAATTTCAATTGACAGTCTATTCTTGCAATCGCTATAAATCTATCGAGTTGCCTAAAATATCGTGGCAATAAATAAATTGTTAACATATCTGGCTATCATCAAACATCAGCAGCGGTTCAAACCAGGGACATAATTCTTATCATTCGAATTCGACGGGACGTCAAACGCTTCGTCCTCATTATCAATATCGTTTCGTATCATATAAATGCTTCTGCCAACTTCAGCAGCATCGCATAGAACTACAAAGTTTTATTAGAAAGACCATATTTCATGACATTATTGAGATTAGACTAATTTCTTATTGCTGGGTTAATTTTAAATTTATAAACTTTATTTTGTTCTGCGGTTAAAATCCATTTTTTTTCCTAAATTTTAACAAATGCAATTTATCATTTATTCAAGATGATAAAAACGAAGACCAACAATAATTTTGGTAACCAAACCACATAAACCTCATATATTATATCATACGAGTATCATAACTATAAAATAATTTCAACAGTCACGTTGTGCTACTTAAAGTTGATTTTGGGCATACGAATAAGATGAATGAATCTAAATTTAGTTTTGTTAATTATGGCATTGTGGTGATCAAATCTCTTTTATAATAATTAATATATACTCAAAACATCCCTCATATTAGGATGTGCACTAATCATGTATAGTGAGATTTATAGGGTTGATTTACAACCTTATGTTTGCAGTGTGTTTTGTTCTAAAATTCTGTTAAACATTTATCGAAATTTGTAGCGGCGGTTTTTCATACTGTTTTTTAGTAGTTGAACCTCACAATAAGAACATATAACAACTGCTTGGCTAGAGAATCAGCTATCACATTCAATTCAATACCACAGCGGCTCCAAACTTGTAGAACACACTGCATTAAGTGCTTGAAGGCAAAATGGATAATCAGTAAATACCAGGTTACCCGCAAAGCCTTGACCAATGAAAACAGACAGTTCTCAGTTTAAGAAACAATTGATCCTTTAAAAAAGTCATGGATCCAGCCCGTGCAATGATGGTTCGGTCGAAGCCAGAATTTATTTCGATTTTTTTATCATTCAACGTATCTAAAGCTAGTATAACCCATACAGCAGAACATTACAAGATAGTATGGATCAATGGAGTCAATTATAGGCTAGTAATAGGTTAAGTAAATGCTCTATTAATAAAATTTGGGATCCATCCCTTTCTAACTAAAACGACGGGTTGTGGTAGCTTTAGAAAAGGTTAGCAGAACACCTCGCCCCACCACCCAATCATTTGGCTCACTGCGAGGCTAGCAGAACCCAAATCGTGAATCGAACCAAAACCGAAATTTTAACACACACCAAGATCGATTATCATACCAAAAGATTTAGGCTTATCACGCTGCTTATTTAAATTCCCCGGTAATTAATTTTGGGCTCCACTCATTCTGGACTAACTTCTAAGCTTCAGGTCATTTAATTTAAAGGTGCAGGAACCAAATCGAAAATCGGACCAAAACTGAAAGAAGAACGCAAAACAAGATCAAATGACAAATTAAAAATTTTAGGGATGGCCATAACGCTGCACCAGCACCTGTAGCACAATCTAATGAAAATGGTACTAGAATTGTATACAAATTAATTACAAATTTGTTACACAGTTAGAAATTTTTTTACAGGTCTGCATAATTGGAATTGGGCAATTTATATGTCGGCTGGCATTAGACAAAGCTACACCGCACTTGTTGAATTTTGCTTAATATGTATCGTATCGGGGGTCGTACTGGAATTTTTTACAAACTAATTGCAACATATCGGCAAAGTTCAACCTCCAAAAAACTACCACTAAAAGGTGCAATTACACACCATGCTTTTGTCATTTCTGTATTATTTATTATATTGTACTGAGAGTGGTACTCAAATTTTAATTTAGTTTTATCTCTAGAAAACTACTCGAAATGAGAGCAACCATTTAAAATCATTGTACCGTACTGAGGGGGAGGGGTCGATACTAGAAGCTTTTACAACATAAATTACAGTATATTGGAATAGTTCAATCCCCAAAAATCTGTCCCTTAGTGAAGTTAAAACAATATTTCTCTGTATAGGTTATTGTCTTGCTGTAAATGTAACAACCTACACCCAATTAAGATGAAACAGCTCACTGGTGTTGGGTTCTAATTTCGGTTATTGCCGATTTTCGATTTGGGTACTGCTGTACCTTTGAAATAAAGGATAAAGCCTAATGATTTTACCAAAAGTGCGATAAATTTATTTTTCTCTTTAGAAATCAAGTGCGAGGTGTTATTATTATATTTAGTATGTGAAAAAATGTAACAAGATCTAGCAATCATGAAAAATATTAAGGTCGAAATTTTTTGCACACCATTTGCGATATCGCCGAAATCGAAAAAATTGTTTTGAAAAATCTGTGTGTGTGTGTGTTTTTTTTTTTTGCGGAGGAGGGGAACCTTCGATAGGCTTCACGCGTGAACCCATATATCAAACTCGTGATAGTGTCGGATTCTTACCGACGAAACCACCACCCCCGATAAACCATGCCGTTCGGCCCCGTGGAACTACCGTTAGGTGTTACTTCGCGAAGCAAGCTCAGCTTTCGCTGCTCGGCCAGAATTAACTCCTCACTGAATTTCTGCTTCTTTCGAGGCGTCTCAACTCTCTCATTATCCGTGAGACACTTCCGCTTAGGGCGTTCCACCCATCTTGAGATGATAGCATAAACTCCACTATATTTGCCGGCGTTCGTTGGACTCCGCACGTACACAGATACTCCTTCTCTCCTCAGCAAAGCGTGGACACTCGAATGATACGTGACCCGTCAGAAACTGCGTCAGATGGTAATCCACTTCACCGTGTCGCCTGTTTAGCCACGCCTCGATGTAGGGGATCAGGCGATGGGTCCATCTACCATTCATCGACTCACTCCATCTGCTCTGCCATACAGTGATCGTCTCAGCACGTGCTAATCGGTGGTTCTCCGCTTTTGTTCCTTGACCACGATGCAGGTAAGTGGTTTGGCGCTCCTTAGCTAGTAGATATATTGGGAGCATTCCCGCAAGAACACCAGCAGCAGCTTCTGACACCGTCCGAAATGCGCACAATACTCTCAGAGCACTTAACCTCTGAACTGGTGCTACCCTTTGTCTATAAGTATTCTTCTCCAACGAGTTGACCCAAATTGGTGCCCCATACATCATTATAGATGTAACGACGTTGGCGAGCAGAACTCTGCTGATCATCCGCGCCAGTCTTGCATTCGGTATTATTCGTGCTAGTGCCGCATTAACTCTCCTTGCTCGCTCGCTGGTGGTGATGAGATGTGTCTTATATGACAATCTGGCATCGATCATTACTCCTAGGTGCCTGATGGATGGTTGACTAACAATTTGTTGGGCTCCAATCTCTAAGGTTACGTTCTCCATTACTTTTTGGCTAGTAATAAGGAGCTTCTGTTTTATGTTCTGCTAGTTGCAGCCCAGCAGATGTTAACCACGGTTGAATAACTCTAATCGTCCTTTTACAGATGTCCACAATCTCCTCTGTGTTTTGCGACAACTACAATCGCGATGTCGTCCGCAAATCCAATCACCTGTGCACCACTTGGTATGGGCAATCGAAGTACACCATCGTACATCACATTCCAGAGTGTAGGACCTAACACTGATCTTTGAGGAACTCCACCAGTCATCTCGTAAGTTTTCTTTCCTTCCTCCGTATCTTACATCAAGATCCTCTCGCTAAAGTAGCAGGAAACTACTCTCAGCTGGTACTTCGGTACGTTCATCCGCGTCAGTGCGTTAAATATGCAGCTCCAATTTGCCGTGTTCAATGCGTTTTTCACGTCCAATGTAACTATGGCACAGTATTTGTTACTACCACGTAGCCATTGAGAACCGGACATCATCTGGTGTGCCGTGTCTGCAACCTCTTTAATCGCATCCACTGTTGAGCGCGCCTTTCGAAAGTCATACTGCTCTAACTATAGCCTCTTGAAACCGGCCACATATAACTCTCTCTAGGGTTTTGCCTGCCGTATCCAACAGACAGACAGGATGGCTTACTTGGTGGTTTGTCTTCTTTTGGCAACAATACTAGTCTCTGTTCCTTCCATTTACTAGGGAACACTCCCTCAACTAAGCATGCAGTATATACTTCCGTTAATAAGTTTGGGTATGCTTTAATCAATGCAATAATCGGAATATTATCCGGGCCAGGAGCTTTATTGTTACCCACTTTTCCACATGCCTTCAGAACCTCCTCCACAGAAACTCGTGGTATATCATCCTCCTCGTTGCCTAATACTTCTAACACACAATCGGGTTGCTGCGGGAACAGGTGACTCACTATGTCAGACAGCATTGCCGGGCATGTGGGAGCTGTGGCATAATTGCTTCTGAGTTTTTTCATCACCAATCGGGAGGGTCTACCCCAGGGATCGCGGTCGACCTCCTCGCACAGTTCGCGAAAAAGCACTGTGTGTGTGTGTGTGTGTGCTGCAGTCTGAATGACTGTATCCTCTCCTACAGCCCATATGGTTTGTCCGATCGGGATGAAATTTCATAATTCAGCTTTTTTATTATTTCGGAGATCCTTGTGTTGGGAAAAATGGCCCAAATTGGTCCACTGGCAGCTCCTATAGGAGTTTTTCCGTTTTGGGGAATAGTTTGAAAGGTATAACATTTACGAGAAGACGACTATAAATAAAACATTCTAAGTAACGTTTATAACAATATCGCTCTAGTGAAATTTTACAAAATTATAAGCGGAAATTACGATTTTTGACAAAAACCGTTTTCCAACAAAAACTCGGACCCTGTATACAGCCCAGATGAAACAGCATACTTAAGCTTTTCCCATAAATCAAATTGGGAGATACTAGAGGTTTATGGTCGAAATCGGTTCACCGGAATTTACACCTTCTATTGGAGCTTTTTGTTTTTCGACCGGAAGTGACAACTTCAATAGGAGCTTTTTCGTTTCTTGCATCTTTTGAACTAACAGATCCCTTTATAAATAAAAATGACGTGTGTGTCTTTTTAACATTTAAACTGTCGCACCGACTTTGATAACAATTTGTGTATATGTTCTATGAATCATGAGAAGTGTTTTTAGCTGAAAATGGCCCACTGGAAGTTACAACTTCCATAGGAGCATTTTCGATCGATAAACTCAAGAACTACTGCACCGATTTCAATAAAACCCATTTGTATGGGTCGCGAGGAGTGATTCTGTAATTTTTGTTTGAAAATGGTCCACCGAAAGTGGCAGCTTCCATACAGGGGCTTTTTAAATTTTTGCTATTATATTGAAAAGTATATCATTTACAAGAGATATAAATTAATTCTGCCACGATACCGGTACAAATAGGTTTTCAAATTTAGGCGGAAATATTTTTGACAAGAAACTGTTTTTCAACAAAAATTCGGACCATGATTTTGATTTTCTCCAAAGTTTTCGTGGTTTTCGGGAGAGCTAATTAGGAATATGGCATCCGTTTTAAGTTCCGAGATGCAGAAATTTTATTTTATATAAGGCGAGGAGGTTGTCTATAATGCCGATATGAGTATCATTTTCGGGGTTTTCGCAATTCGAGATGGTGAATTTTGTTACCTACCTAATATCTACCTATAACGCCGATTTGGGGGTCATTTTCGGGGTGTTGATTACTTTATGTGCTTTTGTTGTTCGCAAATCGAGATGTGGGGGCGGTGTCTTTTTTGTTTAGATGATAATTACAGGTAGAAAGCCGATATGGGTGTGATTTTAGACACACGCTACCAATTATAATACGACCAACTCCAGCTGATGAATTAAATGCGTGTTTAAAGTCATCAAATTTATGGGGAAACGTCAAAAACTTAAATTTAACAACAAGTACGCGTGTTCAATTGCAAAACGATGAATCAGCTGTAACATTTTCAAAACAATTATTAGACATTGGAAATGGAAATTATGTATCCGCAAGTATTGTACAGCAATTCAAAAATCATAATTGGTTAAGTGAATGAACAATATTGGCAGCAAAAAACAAGGACGGTAATGATATAAATACTGGCATTAATAATAAAAAATTTAGTGAAACATTTGCATGCAAATCAGTTGATTGTGTTAAAGATCAAGATGAAGTGGTAAATTATCCTACAGAATCTTTAAATTCATTAGATTTTCCTGGAGTACCACCTCATATTCAATTACAAATTGTTGTACCAATCATTTTAATACGAAATATTAACCAGCCAAAACTTTGTTTTGGTATACGACTTGCTGTTAAAAAATTAATGAAAAATTTAATTGGAGCAACCATATTAACCGACAAATACAAAGATGGAGAGGTTTTACTGCCATTTAATTTTAAAAGAATACAATTTCCATTATGTCCAGCTTTTGCTATGACCATTATCAAATCACAAGGTCAGTCATTTCAAGTTTGTGGTTTAAATTTGGAGCATTCATCTCACACGGTCAAGTATATGTTGGATGCCACCATCATTATATATATATGTGTTCGCACCTGGAGGAACCACAAAAATGTTGAATGCCAAAGAGCATTGGAATAAATCAATCAATATATTTTTAATTTCATTTTTCACTATAATTTTGGTTTAATAAAATACAAAAAATAAAAATAATCTTTCATTTACAATCAGACGACCGACAAACCGGGCAGGGTACAGCTACTTCTATTTAAATTTTGTAATAATAAAGATTCAGACCCGTTTTCCAAACTTAAATTTTGGAAATTACGGTTTTCCAGGGTGTGATCTGGGGAGGGACGTAACGACTCAAAAACCTTCACTTCGTGGCACTCGTCTTAGCAAAAATATTTATACACCGCGCCCCAATTAAGCGGAAGGTTAGCTCGGTTTGCTGAACAGAGCTATTTCGCCAATTCAAGCAATTACACGAGAAAAAAATGGGAAAGGAAAAAGATTCAGTCCGGTTTTAATAAATGTACGAGACCCAAGTCACCGACCAAAAGGTAATGTTGGCCTGTCAGTCTGTCCTCAACCTTATTAGAAATCGCTTCTTAACTGTCTAACCGCTCAGCAGCGGGCTGGATATTTAGGGTGCTTTTGTTAACACATCGTTTTCTATACCATCAGTGATGCTTGTGTATGGTTTGGCATTGACCAGACCATCATAACCTGAATTGAATCAATTCTTCGGTCACGCATTGCTGAGGCCTTCAGGTTGGTGTTTTGTCATATATCTTATGGTTCCTATTACTGAGCAATTACTATAAGTCAAACTGCAGCAATCTGGCTACCTAGTTTTATGTTGATGACTCCATCTTAACAGTTTCGAGTAAACATTTAAACGTTTTATCTGGCTTAATGCAGCATCTGTGGTGCCTTGAGAAAAGTTGGCACGTTAATTTGTCTAAAACCAGTTTAGAGGTCTTCACAAGGCGAAGAAATATTAGCGCACTGGCCAGAAGAAACGATTACTATTTTCCAGTCAACTTTTTTGGTAATTTTACCTTTTCAAGCAAAATGGAAAAAGCATATGTCGGCAATGTAGAAGAAAATTTGGGGAATCCTGGTGACTGACTACCAAAATCCTGATGTTCATTTATAAATCGCTGATTTTACCTGTGCTAACTTGCGATTCTGTTGCTCGGTGGTCTGTGGTCAACCCAAATTAGGCTATAATGAAACATAACCGCCCACAAGGGATATTTTTTATAGCTGTTACTGGTAATTTGCCTTAAACTACAATTTTTGCCTTCTAGACCATCTTGTTTCTGCCCCCGCTGCAGTCTTTCATTCTAGTAATAGCGTGTTCCTTTACTTTTCGACTGATGTTCTTTAGGGGTGACGGTCGTTTTATCGTAAACAATTTATAGTGTTTCAATTTAACGTGAACATTTTACCGTAGAACAGATAATCTTAGACACAATTTACCGTGGATACAATTTATCGTGTGAACCATTTATCGTATGCCAGTTTCTCGTAGTATGTAAAATTGACGGTACACAAAATTATGTGTAAATAAAAAATTAAAGTGTCTTCGGGTTAAAATTATATTGAATTCGGCCTTTATTAATCGATTATGGGTTTGAATATGTTGGGTGGAATTGAAATTCTTAAATGATTTTTGGAAGAAGCTCTAAAATATGGTCACATCTGAAATGGAGCTCGGTTATTTCTTATATGGGATTTTTAAATGATTTTTGATAATATTTCTGGAATATGGCCACCTGAGACGAAACTCGGCCATTTATTAACTGATTTTGATCGAACCTTTTATTTTGGATGGAAATGGGATTCAAAAACAGTTTTTGGAAGAAGTTCTGGAATATGGCCATAAAAGAAATAGCTGAATTAGTATTAGCAAAATATTCACAGTTAACATAATTATGAAGTGCTTCAATAATCCAACCGACAGTTGCATATATGTAGATGATAGACGTTTTTCCCAACTACTTAGTACAGTGCGTGAATGCGTTTATATAGGAAACAGCTGCCTGCAACCAACGGATTGTAGAACATAACTAGAAGAACGGTTTATGTCCCTTTGTTGTTTAAAAACAGAACGTACGGAGTTCAAACTAATGGTGCCGTGATATACCTCGTGAGCGCCTCCGATTTGAACATTTAAATCATCCAGTAATATTCTGACACCGTATTTTAGTATTTTGCTCTCGAGTATGTGATGTTGTTTGTAGAAAGGATCGTTGATTTAATCTCGTTTATCTTCACTGGGGGCTTGGATATCGACAAACGAAAGATCAAAATGACGCCCAAGAAACCTGAGTATGAAAATATGATGGCTAATAGGTATCAAGTTAATTACGAATTAATGATGTTGGTGACGAGTAACCCAACTCCAAATTCAGGCTTGATCATATTGCTTCCACAAATTGCGTTCCGTGTGTTTCCGGTTATAATCGACGTATGGCCAATTTTTCCTGTAGTGGCAAAATATCAAGTTTTTATTGAAATAATTGTTCGAAATGTAGGAAGAAGCTTACCGTTTCGATTGTTTCATTTTAGAATATGCATCTTTAATTCATATTTTACTTTTCAGTATTCTGTTCAAACAAAACATTTATTAGCTACGAAGTTTTCGTAGTTTATTAAAAATGAGAATGTTTGAAAGCCAATCGCATTGCGTTTCGCAAATTATTTATATTTGTAAAATTGTAAGATTTTCAATTCTATATCGTCAATATTTTTAAATTATGTTTGCAGGTAATATGAGGGCGAGAACTCCTTCATTATTACGCTCGCTAGGTAACAACTATAAATGAATATGGAGGTCTATTGAACACGATTCAAGCAAAATTCTGCTTCTGATTATTGACATTACATGTCATTGCAAGTAATTGATGCCGTAAAAGTAATAGCTCATCAGTTTCTGCTCTCCAGGTTAGGGGCCATGTAAGCAGACGTCTATCTTGGGCTCATGATGTAACCAAGTTTCTGGTAAGACTGGATGCCTTAACATCTATCACACCAGTCTGTCCTAGATTTAGGAATTTCTTCCAAAAACATTTAAGAATCCCATTTCCATACAACATGCCCGTCCCGTCATAATTGGCCAAGAAATTGACGAGTTCTGTCTCAGGTGGTCATAGTCTAGGACTTCTTCCAATAATCATTCTAGAATCCCATTTCCATCCTACATACCCAATCTCATCATAATCGGTGAAGAAATGGTCAAGTTCCTTTCGAGGTGGCCAAATTCCAAAACTTTTTCCAAAATTAATTTAAGAATCCCATGTCCATCCACATATCCAATTTCATAACGATAGGTAAGAAATGACCGAATTCTTATACGAAATACATTACGAAATACATTACTGTCATCACGATAAACTGTACGATAAATTGTTCACGATAAACTGACAGTAAATCATTCTTCAAAGCCTAGAACACCTTCGGTTCGGATTGTGTGGCATATACCAATTTTTATTTACTACACCTCATCTATACTAGAAATTGACATGGTTAATGACAAATTGTTGTCAAAATTTTGCTTCAACAGGCCCTTCTCGGTAGTTTACCCATCGTGGAACTTATGATTGTCACATAATTTTAATAATCTGGTGTCTGAGTTGCTGGTGTTTTACGCTGACGTCACTCACTCTGAATATGGTGCGGCTTTTGGAACCTATAGCCCTTTACTAGATCTTACTAGATCTTGAGTTAAAAGCCCTCACACATCGTGCGTATGATGCTTCTATACTGGCGTCGTATCGAACAAAAATATTATTCTATGTACATATATACTACAGCTGTTTTTAACGCATTAAAGAATGCTTGGACCGTTTCGAAATTAGTCTGTAGGACTGCAAAAACTTCATTAGCCCTATTAGTTCTTAAAATGGCGTTACAGTCATGTGGCTTCTGGCTTATTGTGGTATTGAGGGTAATATAGTTGCTGACTCTTTAGCAAAAGCTAGTTCTCGATTGGAACTGTTTGGGGTCGAACCAGCAGCTCCCTTGAACTTCACTAATGGTAAAAAGCTTACTAGTGCTCCTTGCCTGACTGCTAAGCACTTTATCGGTGAACCTAACTTGAGATTTACTTAAAACGCCGTATTTCTTAAAAAAATCTTATCTGAGAATGCTGGTTGCTATTCTCACAGGTTATGGCCGCTAAAACCGAGATTTACAACGAATGGGATTTGTTAATGACTCCATGTGTGACAACCGCCTCAAGCTCTTGCAGTTTGCCAGGACTACAGAGCGCTCTTGCGAGTTGTGTTAAGGTATACACCATGGGTTTATTGTGGCCCATTGGAACCTTTCTGGGTCTCAAATAATTTTAATAAACAAATACATAATGGGGGCTCTAGGGACTCATTTCTAAATTTTAAAAAATGTCGGCACAGTTTTATCGTACACATCAGGTTCATCTATATAGGTAGAATTATAGGTAGAATCGGAAGGGAAAGAGCCGATAATATGTTTCTTGTATTTCAGCAAAAGTAATATATCTCCAAACTTCTGAAAGGGGTCAATTACTGTGGTTTTTAAGTATGGCTAATGGCTATAAATAATTTGATTTTATGGTACACACATATCCGTATTTGTATGGCAAATCGTCTATCAACTTCAACTAACGAAAACTATTTGTACACCAAAAAAATTTTGTAATTTGATATTACCAACAACTAAATTTTTATTTTTATTTTATTGTACTACGATGGTATGAAGAGTTTTAAAAATAGTTTTACTTAAAAACTAATAAATTCCGTCTGTATAACAATAAACGAACAGGAATGAACAAATTCGGAAGCACAACAAAAACAAATTAACTTTTAAATGGTCAAATGGGATATTTTCCCATTTTTCACTTTAAACATTTAGTTTTGTTGAACTTTTCGGAAAGAAACCATATAAAATTACATTTAAGGTACATTAAGTAAGTTTTTGTAAAATACAACAAATTGATGTACTCGTATCGTATAATGTTTATAAGTTCATCTTCCTTAAAATTTAATTTAGTTTTTCCGTAAAACAAAACAAAACGAAAAATCTGAGACTCGACTCACTCCGAAATTGCACAGGAAAATGAACATTAAATGAAATGGGGGGAAACTTATAGTTTTTCTCGATATATTACGATGACACCGATTTACCAGGGAGAAGCATTTGATTTATTTCGAAATGGATTTTCATCTGTGCACTTTTCTACTTTCCGGTTAAATCTTTCAATTTCAAGTCGTTTCTCAAATATTCTTAACAAAAATAAGTTGAAAATCTTGATTGTTGGTATTATTGTATCTCACATTGGTGAGAAAACTATTAGAGATTTTAATGGTGAAGTTGTCTGTAAAATTGCTTTTGTGTTGTCCACATACGTAGATGGATCATGAAAAGTTATTTTGAAACTAAATGAAAATAAATGTAGTTTTGACTCGGATTTAAGTAGTTTTGTGAGGTTATTTTTTGTAAGATGTATTCTTTGCTATATAATTGCACATTCGTTTTTGAGTTTTAATTGTTTCCACTGACACGTTCATGGTGGGCATTTGGTCGAATAATTAAATTTTTGGCCATAAATCGAAATAATAAATTTGATTGAGCAATGAATAAATTTGTTCATTTCTTCTAAAGATAAAGTCCAATGCAGCTTGCAGTTGACGGCCCCTATGTACGAAAATATCAACCAGGAAATAGGGGTAGAAACCCATTTAGCCGATAAGGATCCGTTGGCAGAGAGAATGGATATGGAGAATAAAATACTCAAATGAGCTTTAAAGGTAAATCGGAGATCTCACTAAATTCGCATTAGGTAGCGAAAAAATACGATTGCCGATACCCGCATTATTGCAAATTTTTAGTTAAAATGTAGTACCCAGTCAACTTTACCTTTCCATTCTGTCTAAATGCAGGTTATAGAATCTGAATCGAATCAATTTCTTATGCTGTCCATTTATAAAATGGTGGTGTCGGTATACGTTTGATTTTATCTAGAGGTAAACAAGATATCATGGATCATGATGATATTTTCCCTAGTCCTCGGGCTTTACATTTCAATTGAAAGACGCGCATGTTTGGTATTGTGTATAAAACCGGAGTGGTGTGTCTGCACTATCGTTTATTTTAATTATTTTAAGTTGTAATACACTACATAATCATCTTCACAGTAGAAGGGTCGTATTATTTCGAGAAATAGATCTAAGCGTTAATAGGAACTATTTCCTTGGTCTAGGAACAGATAATTCCGTATACTGGTTTCAACCTATCAATCGAGATATAGATCGGCTTTTGTCTTTAATCGTAGGGTGGTTGTAAACCTGTACGAATCTTATCTATCAAAACAAACTGGCAATTGCCGGTGGAATACGATTTTGCATTGTGGTATGAAGTTGTTCGATGAGTGCGCCGGTGGTAGGCTGAGGTGAAACAAAATTTTTGACAACGAATTCAGCGGGCTTTGTTCGTAAACCATATAAACTGATGAGAACTTCAGAAACGTCCGACATTGACGGCCACTTCCAGGTGGCACGAAGTTGTAAGTATCCGGTAAGACATCAAGAATTTCGTCCATGGTATTAAGTGGAATTCCCAATCGTGATACGTAATTGTTGACGAACGTTGTGGTAATAATTTGCGCATACACATCGGCCATGCAATGAGCTTCAGACCATAGTGTAAATCGATCAAAACAGGTTAAAAGGTGAGTATATTTCTTGGAAGGTGAAAGAGGACCAACTATGTAGCTAAGTGGATATGTTCGAATCGACCAGGTGGAATTTCGTATCGGCCCAAACGTGTTTTCGTGAGCCTTTGAACTTAAGATCGCTTTGACCCTCGATGCTAAGCTAAGATGAAATGAATGCATCAAGAAGAAGAAAGAAGAGTTCACCATAAAACATCGGAAAATGTACTGAATATTGAATATTGAAATAAAGTAAATAAAAACAAAATTCTTGCTAACTTTTTTAAAAGTACAAAATTTACGAAAAATTATATTTAAAACAAATCGATTTAAATTAAATTTGCAACCAAACTAGCTCAGATCATTTTATAAAATTGTATGCGGAAAATAACAAAAAATATGTTGCCAAATAGTTAGGCGATATGCTAATTTAACATATTGTTAAATTGTTTCGATATTAGATTTATTGTAATTTCATGTTGCAAGAATTATTACGGTATGCTGAATGTTTTCGAAAAACTAGCCCTAAGAACACCTTATTAATTTTGGTGTGTTTCTTTGCTAATTTCAATGTCACTCCGAAAAAATATCATATAATTGTATGGAAAACGCATATCTAATCCCGAAATAATATTTTCATCTATGTACAGGGTGTCCGCCGGGAAGGTATACTACTTTGTTTTGCCGCCATTTAGGCGAATATTAGTATTGACAGTTCATACTTGACAGTCGTGAAGTAGACACGTGGCAAATTCTTCCACAAGACCATTTTCGCCACCGTACATATGCCAATAGGATGTTACAGCTCGCCCATGACAACCCCGATTTTCATGAAAAAATCAAAATGAGTGCCGAGGCACATTTTCATTTAAATGGATATGTGAATAAACAGAATAGTCGGTTCTGGGCAATGGAAAACCCTCACATTATTCATCAGTCACCTTTACATCCATTAAAAGTGACAGTCTGGTGTGCAATTTGGTCAGGAGGAATCATTGGACCTTACTTCTTTGAAAATGAAAACGGCGTAACGGTAACTGTGAATGAGGAGCGATATCGTGATATGATTGAAAACTTTTTAACGCCACAACTGCATACTTTGGGCTTGATTAACATGTGGTATCAACAAGACGGTGCCACATAGCATACAGCCAGGATTACAATGGAATTACTGCGAGAACTCTTTCCACAACAAGTTATTTAAAAAAAATGGTGATGTTGATTGGCCTCCACGGTCGCCTGATTTGACTGCTCCGGACTTCTTTTTGTGGGAATATCTAAAAAGCAAGGCTTATGCAAACAAACCAGAAAAGCTTGAGCAACTCAAACAAAATATTCGTGATGAAATTAATGAAATACCGCGTGAAATGTGTGAGAATGTAATGAAAAATGTGCTCAAAAGGGCTCGCATTTGTGAGGCTAACAGAGGCGGACATTTATCTGATATTGTATTCCATACATAATTGCCGACATTAAATAAAACATTTATCAATATAAGATCCTTTCTCTTTCATTTAATCAAAAATCATAAACAAACAAAGTAGTATACCTTCTCGGCGGACACCCTGTATCTATGAAATTTGTAGTAATTAATATGAGAAAGCTAAAATTATCCCGAAAAGTTACTAAATTGGTAATGCCATATTATACAGATAATGGGGCTAATTCGTAATAGTGAAGTATTTTCTAAACTTTCCTAAACATTTAAATCCGCCATTTTTGTTTCAATGTATGCGTAAAACTTCGTATAAACGAGTGGATTATAAATTATGTATAAGAAAAAATTCAAATAAGTACAGTGATGAAGTACTTGTAAAGAGGTCAATTTGCGTATCGTAGAGTTGTTCTGGATCAAAACTAACAGATAATCACTATTCCATTGAAAAATCTAAGAAGGGTTTTCCGAGCAATTTTCCCAATTCCAGAAACACCGCTACCAAATACTAAGCGCACTTTTGAGTTGTTCTGGATCAAAACTAACAGATTACCACAATTCCATTGAAAAATCTAGGGGCTCCAGTTGTTTTAGGATATAAAATTTGTAGCGAGGTCAATTTGCATATCGTAGAGTTTTTCCGAGCAATTTTCCCTATTCCAGAAACATCGCTACCAAATAGTAAGCACACTTTTGAGTTGATCTGGTTCACAACTAACAGATAAATGCCATTCCATTGAAAAATCTAGGAGCCCCAAGTGTTTTAGGAAATAAAATTTGTAAAGCGAACAATTTGCATATCGTAGGGTTTTCCGAGCATTTTTCCAAATTCCAGAAACACCACTACCAAATACTAAGTGCACTTTTGAGATGTGCTTGATCAAATCTAACTAAACCCGACGATATGCAAATTGATCTCTTTACAAATTTGATTTCCTAAAACACTTGGGGCCCCTAGATTTTTCAATGGAATGGTGTTTATCTAAATCCAATTTTTTTTAGTTTTGCAAAAATTGATCAAGTGCGGGGTCAATAACAAATGGGTCTACGTCATCGTATTACAATGGGGATAATTTTTATTTGTTTAGAATGTCATAAGCTAACTAAGCGTACATACCATGTTTGTGAGAAATCTCTGTGAGCTGGCCAATTCTCGAAACAGTGAACGTCTAAATCCCATTTTTTTAGTTTTTCAAAAATTTATCAAGTTCGGGGTCAATAACAAATGGGTCTACGTCATCGTATTAAAATGGGGATAATTTTTATTTGTTTAGAATGTCATAAGCTAACTAAGCGTACATACCATGTTTCTGAGAAATCTCTGTGAACTGGCCAATTCTCGATACAGTGAACGTCTAAATCCCATTTTTTTAGTTTTTCAAAAATTGATCAAGTTCGGGGTCAATAACAAATGGGTCTACGTCATCGTATTAAAATGGGGATAATTTTTGTTTGTTTAGAATGTCATAAGCTAACTAAGCGTACATACCATGTTTGTGAGAAGTCTCTGTGAGCTGCCCAATTTTTGATACAGTGAACGTCTAAATCCCATTTTTTTAGTTTTGCAAAAATTGATCAAGTTCGGGGTCAATAACAAATGGGTCTACGTCATCGTATTACAATGGGGATAATTTTTATTTGTTTAGAATGTCATAAGCTAACTAAGCGTACATACCATGTTTGTGAGAAGTCTCTATGAGCTGGCCAATTCTCGATACAGTGAACGTCTAAATCCCATTTTTTTAGTTTTTCAAAAATTGATCAAGTTCGGGGTCAATAACAAATGGGTCTACTTCATCGTATTAAAATGGGGATAATTTTTAGTTGTTTGAACATTTCGAATTTCGTATTAATCTAAGTTTGTTATTGTCTTTGCCGAAGTCGCAAGTTTACTAATTGCGTAATAACGAGCAGTTGAATTCTTAGCCAAATTTGTAAATAATCCTAACATTGCTTTTGTCAACTGTTTTACTAATACATGTGCATTTTTGTTATTTCGACAAATTTTTTTAGTCCGCCATGTTTTGTTATTTTTAATTTTATCGAAAACTTCACATTCGTTCTAAAAGCACAAAAGTACAATTGGCATTAGCGTCAACCGTTAGGTATAGAGATGCTATTGGTAATAACGACCGGTGTGAAGTTTTTAACGAAAAGTGTAAAAACTGTAGCAATTAAAAGTGTAAATAATACACCTACTAAAAAAAATTCCGTCAAAAATGCATACTTCATGCAAATACCGGGATCAAATTTTATCATAATAATTCTAGTCTAAAAGTTAGGTTTATTACAAGTAAAAAAATTAATTCTTTAAATGTTTGAAATGATATACATACCCGAAACTATGGCTGATTAAAAAAAACTCAGAGATGATTCCAATTGTTGGCATATAATGACCAATAGTAAACAACTTAAGCTGTTCAAAACAGTTAACTAAATTTAAATAGATTGTTCTGAAATGGATTCACACAAGAATTAGGATATAAATTTCATAAAAATTCAAATATTTTTCAAAATATCTGCTACACTATGGCCAATTCCAAAAAACTCAGAGATGTTACCAAGTGTGGGCATATATTTTCTGAAAGTGGATGAATCGTCCTGTTCAAAACAGCTAACCACGTCAAAATAAAAAGATTTGGGATTGCTTCACAACAATTTTAATTCTGTAAATTTAATGAAATGAGATTTTTGGAATCGGCAATAGTGTAGCAGATATTTTGACGAATATCAGAATATTCATTAAATTTACCGAATTAAAATTGTCATGAAGCAATCCCAAATCTTTTTATTTTGACGTGGTTAGCTGTTTCGAACAGGACGATTCATCCACTTTCAGAAAATATATGCCCACACTTGGTAACATCTCTGAGATTTTTGGAATCGGCAATAGTGTAGCAGATATTTTGACGAATATCAGAATATTCATTAAATTTACCGAATTAAAATTGTTGTGAAGCAATCCCAAATCTTTTTATTTTGACGTGGTTAACTGTTTTGAACAGGACGACTCATCCACTTTTGGAAAATATATGCCCACCCTTGGTAACATCTCTGAGTTTTTTGGAATTGGCCATAGTGTAGCAGATATTTGAAAAATATTTGAATTTTTATGAAATTTATATCCTAATTCTTGTGTGAATCCATTTCAGAACAATCTATTTAAATTTAGTTAACTGTTTTTGAACAGCTTAAGTTGTTTACTATTGGTCATTATATGCCAACAATTGGAATCATCTCTGAGTTTTTTTTAATCAGCCATAGTTTCGGGTATGTATATCATTTCAAACATTTAAAGAATTAATTTTTTTACTTGTAATAAACCTAACTTTTAGACTAGAATTATTATGATAAAATTTGATCCCGGTATTTGCATGAAGTATGCATTTTTGACGGAATTTTTTTTAGTAGGTGTATTATTTACACTTTTAATTGCTACACTTTTTAGAAGTTACACTTTTCGTTAATTTGTGTAACTACACTTTTCATTAATTTGTGTAGCTACACTTTTCGTTAAAAACTTCACACCGGTGTAATAACGTACATATATATGCGAAAAACAATTCGCTATCAAACTCTTGATATGTGTAACTTTACTTCATCAAATTTGATGCTGCGAGCTTTACAGTTACAGAGCTTACATTCAGTTTGAGACTTAGATCTTTTATATGCTTTACACAATTAAACGCGAAATCTATCTTTCTTCATTAAAAAACAATTTAGTCCATTATGTATTCTTCAACATTTGACTTGATAATCACTTGCCAGATTAAAAATGAAAAAAATGTATCCATGATATCCAAACGAGCTTTTTTTCAAGACAAAGTGTTAACTAATCAAAATGTTAAAACTTTTCTATATACTTACAGTCTTCGCTAAACCAAATGAAAATTCATTTTAATACGTTTCGTTTTTCCAAATTTTATTTATTGTTTTTCTTTTGTTTATAATTTTCTGATATACATCCATAGTGAAAAACAAAATCCAAAATCTACAGCGTTACAAATGAACAAACAGATTTCAATTGTGTGCTCTGCTCTGTGTTGTGTATTTTGTTCCATTTCATATTATCAAAGTTTCATTTTCACATTTTTATTTATAAGAAAAGTTTAAGGAAAATAATAATAAGTAATTTAAAGCAACAAAAACAAACAAAGTTAAACGAATTATTATATTTATTTATATATTGTGTTTTGTATTTACTTTTAAACAATAAAAAATATAAAATTATTCATTGTTTTGAGAAATGTTGATTATAAAAGTTTCTTTGTTGTGTTTTGTTGTTTTTGCTAAAAAAAACGGAGAATTTTAGTTAAATTGAATTTTCTTTATAATTTTAAAATATTTATAAACGAATTATACCGATTTACGTTGGTCGGTGTACCTGAGATTTTCTGTTTTATTAAATTAATACTCGTATTATTTCAAACATGTAATTTTGCTTCTCGAGTGTAATTTAAAATTTGAAAACGGTACCGTGGACTGTGTTGTGCGTCTACGCGAAATTCCAAGTTGCTTACTTGTTGCTGTTGGTGTCGAAAGTAGCGTAACCAATTGATTTTTGCGTAGACAATGTCGACAATTGATAGAATATGTAGATAATTATTTTACTTTTTAGTACTTTTTCAGTTTTTATTAAGTTTTGCCCTTAAATTTAATTCTCGCAAACCCAATTCTTGAGATTAATACACGTTTAAAATAATTTAACATATTTAAACTGATTATTCAAACTGGAATTTAGTATCTTCTTCCGCTATTCGCACTTGTCGGTACATCTTCTCCACATCTGCTGTGATGACGAATCAGTGTTTTCTGAATATCAGAATGATCGAGTATAATGTCACTTGAACCGTAGGACTAACCGCTAAGCATTCATTTAGTGAAATGCCAGATGTTGTTTTAGCAGATCCGTCAAAGACAACCCTTAATTTTGTGGTGGAACTGGACTCCTTCAAGACTCCGTCATGAGGTAAATAGTATCCGGTGTCTTTTGTATCATTATGCACCACTTCTTCCATGTGGTTGAGACGCTCGTACTCGATCATAAAGGCTTGATACATCTTTTGAAACTCTTGATCCCGTGTAAGCCGGCGTTTGGTCCCTCTCAATCTCTGGATTGCGATATTCAATGATTTACCCAAGTTTTGACGCGATTTCTTGAAAGGCAAACGAACAATAAAACGCCAATCTTCAAAATTTCTCACATGCTCAGAAAAGTGATTCTTCTGGAGATAAATTGGTTTGGAGTCTGGAATTGATTCTAATTCCCAGAAGCTAGCTACTTAATATTTTATCTAAGTTGAGGTTCATGCTCTAAGTAGTTGATATCATAGATACAAGACGGTCTCCTAAAGCATCTTTATCGACATTCCCAGATACAACCCAGCCAAATATGGTTTTCTGGATAACTGGACTCTGTGCACTCATTTTAACTTGCTCAGGTAAAGAAGGTCGAAGAAATAATCGATACTAATTAAAACCTCTATCTCACTAGATTGAAGAAATGTGGATCAACCAGCTGTAGGTTCGGCAAACATCTGAATGCCTTCGACAGTTTGAGGAGGCAGATGTGATGTAATTTTGTAATCCAGCTACTGCCAATTTCGAATTTCGTCTTTTTATTCCTAATTTTTGAACACACTTCTCCGTGATAAAACTGGCGTGGGAGTTTGACTCAAGGACATTTGACAAGTAAAAACTACGCCATTACTAAAAATGGTACGATACACGCTTCAACAACGCATTGAAATTGTTAAAATTCACTACAAAAATGGTGAACATTTTGCAGTCACAGTTCGCAAAATTAATTCACTTTTGGGTCGTCGTGAAGCACCTTCTCGGCCGGCAATAGTAAAGCTGGAGGAAAAATTGGAGCTATTGAGCAGAATCGTCGCATTTGGGGCTCAGCAAATCCAAGAATGATTGTTGAAAAGCCTATCCATCCTCAACGTGTCCACTGTTTGGTGCGATTTTCGGCTGGCGGTTTGATTGGACCTTACGTATTCGAAAATGAGGCTGGCGTAACTGTTACGATGAATGGATTGCGCTTCCGAGCTTTGATTAATGATTGTTTATGGCTGGCATTGGAAGATATTGATGTGGACGACGTTTATTTTCAGCAAGATGTGCTATGTGCCACACAAGCAACGAAACAATCGCCATTTTGTAAGAAAAAGTTCCTGGCCGTGTTATTTCTCGAAGGGGTGATCACAATTTCCCACCGAGTTCTTGTGATTTAACTCATTTAGACTTTTTTCTTTGAGGCCACGTGAAAGAGCAGGTCTATGCCAATGCTCCACAATAGATTCAAGACGTTAAAGATGGAATTCGTGAAGTTATCGAGGACATACAGCGTCAAATGTGCGAATTGCTAATGGGAAATTTTTTGAAAATAATATGGTGCTGCAAGCGTAGCCGTATCATTTTCAAATATTAATGGCATACCTTCCTCTTTACAATGAAATAAACACTCATTGATTTCTCTTAAAAAATGCTTGTTTTTTTAATATTAAAATGAAACCTCTTATTGGAAAACCCTTTCTATTATATGTATATGAAAAGGAGCTTTTCTACGAATTTAATTAAGATTGAATCAACCCGGAAAATTTGGCCCACTCTACCATAACTCTGTTCACAATAAGCAAATCTGTTGGCGAAGCCTTATGATTTTCTAAGCCGAAAAAATTTAAGTATCGCAAAGATATAAATTTGCAATTGTTTACATTAATAACGTTAATATTTTTTGCAGTACACAGTTACAAACGCTTTGGAGGTATGAAATCAGAAAAAGCACTGAAAAGCGGTAATTGACAACAAAAAGTGTTTCAGCTTGTCCGAAGTGCTGTCGAAAGCACCATTTGATTTATTTATCCTAAGTGAGACACTGTCCAGATGCAGTAGTTATAATATTGTTTCGCAACGGTTGAGCTTGGATTTATGCATAAACCCATAAAAAGACGTAAAAAACAAAAAATTAAGCTTTCTATATATCCTTCTGCAAAAACACACACCAACAACATATTTTACAGTTTTCTTATTTTTTACGTTTTAGAGTTCTGAAGAAAAACAAAACATAAAAATGCGGAAAGTTTTATTTTTTGTATCAAAAGTACAAACAACAATAAAAAATCTACTGTACATTTCCAGTTATTGTTGCTGATGATAAATTATGCTTTTATACCGTTAGTTTTTTGTTGGTGCTTTCTTTTGTGTGTGTGTGTGTGTGTGCGGATATAAAATATTTAGTAATTTTTCTTAAAGAATTTGTTTTTAAAGCGTGAAAAGTTTACGTCAATAAATAATTCTTGTACATTTATAAAGTTCGCCCCTATCATCAAAATTATTGGATTGTGATGGTTGCCTGTCAAAAAACTAAGTTCAATTTTTCACTGATGTTTTGTGTACCTTTGCTGTGTTTATTGTTTAGATATGAATTGCTTACAGGGCGTCAAGATCCAATTGAAGTTGCTGAAACTTAAATAGATTTTTATAATTGGTCTATATTAGTGTATACGAAATCTTCAATCCAAGATTTGTCTAACAGAAAATTATTCGTCTCACAAATTGGAAAATATTACGGAAATACGATTATATTTAATTACTTTCGCAGTTGAATCGGAAGCCTCATTCAGAAAAGGTTCATCAAATTTTCTATAGGTGAAAATAGCATTCGTCAAAATAGCAAAACTTGTTTCATGAATTCGTTATATCTTAAACTGTTTCAATTAAGATGTGACCCCAGTACCGTGAGGGTTACTTCAATTCGATTGTCATTGCCAATAATTGAGTTGGAGTGTTTGACTGTTATCGTCGCTATACAAAATTTTCGTGCTTATGTTGAAGATTTTGAGTTAAAGATAACAACCGCCAACGCAAAGCTATAAATAACTTACGTATCAAAGTCACTTAAACGGAAGATTAGCTCTGTTGTATGAATTCTATGATTCTTGAGCTCGCAATCAGAGTCTAATATGTGTGAGAAAAGGGGTATCATAAATGATGCCATCCAACTGAATTATGCATAACATAACGATAGAAAATAAATGGCAACAAAAAATAATAATAACAATACAAACGTATTCTAATCCAACAAGAATTGTTGAAGGCTAAGTAGGTGATCGCTTTTATACTGTTAAGCATAAAGATGGTAGAGTCAGTATTATAGCGAGACAAGCGGGACGTTTTTAATCTTATTGACCTCATTATTCAATCTCATTTTAATTTATTGTACAGTTTTCTAATTAAACATAGCCAAAGTTTAACAATATTTCATCAGTGTTATAAAACTTATAATATAGACAAATAATACCCAATTGAAACCCCCCAACCGCCATAATTATTTGAAGTCTTTTAAGCTTGATTCGTTTTTGAGTAGCAAATTAATAACTCAAAATTCTACCAAACAGAGATTCCTTCTATGGACATGACATACGAAATAGCGAATTTGACGTTCCAATATGGGTCAAGTACAAATATTTAAGTAAAATTCTCATCGGCACCTCCTAATTTTTGATTTAATTCCATTGAGATCATTGTCTTCTCAGCCCACAGAGATGGCATCCAAATGAAATCATATTAAAGTAACACTAGCAGCTCTACCGTAGCAAACGGCGTCTAGTATTTTCATTAAACCAATTAATTTAATTTATAAGTGACGAAAGTTGACAGAACCGCTAGAAATGGATTTTAACGATTACAGCACAAAAACAGCATCTGTTCTGTTATAATATGATCTTACGCAGTAAGATCATATATATATATCGTTTTTTTTTACTACAACTTTATTGATATGGCTACTACAATCTTAAACATTATTAATTCATTAGTAAGGTTGACATTAGTACTTATGAGATAAGCATAAACTTGTGTGGGTCTGCTGGACCAGTGTCCAGTTCCCTTGGTTTATAATTTTCATACGGTTAGCTCATGTGGTTTGATTCGTTTGAGCCGCCGTATACTTCGTTTGTACTGTCCATTAGTTGTACGGCCTCAAGATTGGTGTGGGTAAGAAGTCTCTTCTCATGTTTTATGGCACATTCGCGGATAACGTCGTCTATCAATTGTATTTCTACATCATTGTGGATTTCCTTGTTAGTCACAAATCGGTAGGCGTTGGTGACCATTCGAAGAAATTTATTTTGGCTTCATTGTATAATGTCTCTATTGGATTTATGTGTACAACCCCATAGCTGCGCACCATACATCCATATTGGTTTGAAGATAGTCTGGTATACCAGTCTTTTGCAATAGAGTTCATTTTGGATGATGTCCAATTAACCAGTACATTTGACGTTATTTCAATCGTATCTGTTCAGCTTTTTGTCTCACGTGATGTTTCCAGTTGTGTATATGAAGAGTGTTACTTTTATGTCGGAGCGTAAATGTCACATATGTTGATTTGAGCTCATTCAGTGCGATTTTCCAGTCAATTGTCCATTTAGTAACGTTGTCCCATTGCTCGTTGAAGATTTTCCGCTGCTCTTGGTTGAGATTCGTCTACTGACATAATTACAGTGTCGTCAGCGAACGTGCCGATGAATGTTTTATTCGTTGTAGGTATGTCCGCAGTATAAAGAAGGTAGAGGAGGGGACCCAATACGCTTCCCTGCGAAACTCCCGCAATCGCTGGATAAAAGCCAGAACATGTTTCTTCATGAATGACTCTGAATTGGCGATCAGAGAGGTATGATTCAAGCAGCTGGCAATAGTTTTGTGGTAGAATTTTGCTCATTTTGAATGTCAATCCCTCATGCCAAACCCTATCGAAGGCCTGGGATACATCCAGAAATACGGCGGGGCAATATTTATTTTCTTCTAACGCTTGCTCTATTACCGCAGTTATTCGATGGACTTGATCTATGGTGGAGTGGTTATTCCTGAATCCAAATTGGAAATCAGGAACGTTTACCATTGGCTTTAGACGTTTTAGTAGCAGTTTCTCGAACAGCTTTGATAAGGTCGGAAGCAGTGAGATTGGTCTGTATGATGTTACTTCTTCATCTGGTTTACCTGGTTTCTTTAGCATAATTTTTTGGGCCATTTTGAAGCATTTGGGTACATACTTCAATCTCATACAGGCATTAAATAAGTATTTGCAATAGAGATTCATTTTGGAATGATGTCCAATTAACCAGTACATTTGACGTTATTTCAATCGTATCTGTTCAGCTTTTTGTCTCACGTGATGTTTCCAGTTGTGTATATGAAGAGTGTTACTTTTATGTCGGAGCGTAAATGTCACATATGTTGATTTGAGCTCATTCAGTGCGATTTTCCAGTCAATTGTCCATTTAGTAACGTTGTCCATTGCTCGTTGAAGATTTTCCGCTGCTCTTGGTTGAGATTCGTCTACTGACATAATTACAGTGTCGTCAGCGAACGTACCGATGAATGTTTTATTCGTTGTAGGTATGTCCGCAGTATAAAGAAGGTAGAGGAGGGGACCCAATACGCTTCCCTGCGAAACTCCCGCAATCGCTGGATAAAAGCCAGAACATGTTTCTTCATGAATGACTCTGAATTGGCGATCAGAGAGGTATGATTCAAGCAGCTGGCAATAGTTTTGTGGTAGAATTTTGCTCATTTTGAATGTCAATCCCTCATGCCAAACCCTATCGAAGGCCTGGGATACATCCAGAAATACGGCGGGGCAATATTTATTTTCTTCTAACGCTTGCTCTATTACCGCAGTTATTCGATGGACTTGATCTATGGTGGAGTGGTTATTCCTGAATCCAAATTGGAAATCAGGAACGTTTACCATTGGCTTTAGACGTTTTAGTAGCAGTTTCTCGAACAGCTTTGATAAGGTCGGAAGCAGTGAGATTGGTCTGTATGATGTTACTTCTTCATCTGGTTTACCTGGTTTCTTTAGCATAATTTTTTGGGCCATTTTGAAGCATTTGGGTACATACTTCAATCTCATACAGGCATTAAATAAGTATTTGCAATAGAGATTCATTTTGGAATGATGTCCAATTAACCAGTACATTTGACGTTATTTCAATCGTATCTGTTCAGCTTTTTGTCTCACGTGATGTTTCCAGTTGTGTATATGAAGAGTGTTACTTTTATGTCGGAGCGTAAATGTCACATATGTTGATTTGAGCTCATGCAGTGCGATTTTCCAGTCAATTGTCCATTTAGTAACGTTGTCCATTGCTCGTTGAAGATTTTCCGCTGCTCTTGGTTGAGATTCGTCTACTGACATAATTACAGTGTCGTCAGCGAACGTACCGATGAATGTTTTATTCGTTGTAGGTATGTCCGCAGTATAAAGAAGGTAGAGGAGGGGACCCAATACGCTTCCCTGCGAAACTCCCGCAATCGCTGGATAAAAGCCAGAACATGTTTCTTCATGAATGACTCTGAATTGGCGATCAGAGAGGTATGATTCAAGCAGCTGGCAATAGTTTTGTGGTAGAATTTTGCTCATTTTGAATGTCAATCCCTCATGCCAAACCCTATCGAAGGCCTGGGATACATCCAGAAATACGGCGGGGCAATATTTATTTTCTTCTAACGCTTGCTCTATTACCGCAGTTATTCGATGGACTTGATCTATGGTGGAGTGGTTATTCCTGAATCCAAATTGGAAATCAGGAACATTTACCATTGGCTTTAGACGTTTTAGTAGCAGTTTCTCGAACAGCTTTGATAAGGTCGGAAGCAGTGAGATTGGTCTGTATGATGTTACTTCTTCATCTGGTTTACCTGGTTTCTTTAGCATAATTTTTTGGGCCATTTTGAAGCATTTGGGTACATACTTCAATCTCATACAGGCATTAAATAAGTATGTGACCAAGATGATTGCTTTAAGTGGAAGTTCCTTGAATAGACCTGGTGATATTTCATCAATTCCTGGTGCTTTTTTATGATTAAGATTTTTGTCGATTTCTTTAGCAATTTCCATTGGCGTGACTCTTTTAAAGTCCTGATTTGGTTGATAAACAGGTGTTACATCAATGTTGAATTGAATGTCATGGAGTTGGAACACTGCTGCTAGGTGTTGAGCAAAGAGTTCCGCTTTTTCTTTGTCTTGTCGAAGCCAACTGCCTTGAGCATTCCTTAAAGGTGGTTCTCGAACTACAGGTCGTTTAAATCTTCTGCTTGCTTTCCATAACGAGTAGTCTTTATCCATTTCTGGACCTAGCCCGCTTAAGTAGTTATCGATGCAATTCTGTTTGAAATTTTTGATTAGTCTATTGACTTTGTTACTTACTCGATTAAAAGTTTTCTTGTCAGCGGGATTTCTGGTGAGGTGCCATATTCTCCTCGCCCTTCTTCTTGCCTTGATTTGTTCCCTGATTTCAGCCGGGTATTTGACTTCAATCTCCGCTTTGTCCTTTGATTCAGGAGTAGCTAGTCTGGCAGCCATTCGAGTGTATTCAATAAAATTGTTTGTTTGTTGTTCCAATTCTTCATTGCTTTTAATACTAACTTTTAATTCAACCAGCTCTTCCAATTTTTAGCTGAAGATGTCCCAATCCGTGAATCTATTAGTAAGGTTTTGCTTTTTCTGTTTCTTTATTACTGTTGCGCTTACTGACAACAGTACAGGAATGTGGTCAGATGTTAGGTCGTTAATTCCTTCGACTCTAGTGTAACTTAGAGGAATACCTTTTATGATGAAGAAATCGAGTAGATCTGGTATTTTTTCTGCATCCGTTGGCCAACACGTTGGCCCTCCTGGGGACAGTTATTCGCATTTGTTTTCATGAATGGCATTGAACAAGGTGTTACCTTTCCCAGGAGAAATAAGCCTGGAACCCCAAGCTGTATGTTTTATATTGTAGTCCCCTCCTATAATAAATCTTGGACCGAGCTTATTGAAGACGTTATTAAATTGTAACTTCGTTGGTGTATGCCGTGGAGGACAGTACGCTGCTGCAATATTTAGATCTGTGCCATTATATTGGATTGAGATAACAGTTGCTTGCAAATAATTTTCACGAATATCCTCTTGTCGATTGTGTTTGATATTATTTTTGATTAGTACAGCTGAACCACCTCTAGCTCTTTCACTAGGATGGGTTGTCCAGTAGGAATTAAAACCCCTTATTTTGATAAAGATTTTGTTGGAGAAGTGCGTCTCTGAAATCAGCGCAATATCAATGTTGTTTGTATGGAGAAATATTTCCAGTTCGTGGGCTCGTGGGTTGAGCCCATTAGCGTTTCAAGCTACAATGCGTAGGAACGAGTTAACCATTTGTGGGTATGCTAACTTTTTGGCTTGGTGGATAGATATAGGTTTCCAGTTTTGCCACCCTCTCTGCTAAATGACCAAGTGACTGTTGGATTTGGCTAAGCATTTTAATAATTTCAGTGTTATTTGACTCGTTGGCGATTTGCGCATAGGATAATCCAACTGTGGATGGTGTGATTGTTGTTTGTGGTTTAGCAACTTTGGTTTGTAATCGCTGCACTGTGCTTGTTCTATTATTCTGTTGACTTTTAAGTTTGTTCTGATATACACGGCATCCTTTATAATTTGCAGTATGCCCTTGTTGTTGACAAAGAGCACAAGTAGGTGCGATATCTGGTGTTTTCTTGCATTTTGTCGTGTGGTTATTTTCCGCGCATTTAACGCATTTGGTTTGACGATAGCAAAAGCTCTTGGTATGTCCAAGTTGTTGACAATTCGTACATTGTGGAATTCCCCTTGTCTTGTTAGGTGGCTCAATTTTAACTATACAGTACGCAACTTTCTTGATATTGTATACTTCTTTATTGTTGTCTTTTTGTTTCAAGTCGATGTAAAACAATGGAAAGTGTTTCCTGACTTTTACACCATCAATTGTGACCATTTTGTATATGTTGGTAATACCTGCAACTTCATGTCCCATTTTTTCTAAGTCTGCTTTAACTTCATCGTGACTAATAGAAGAAGGTAAGCCTCTGATAATAACGTTATAGGTCTTTTCACTCTTCAGCTGGTAGGTGTGATATTGAATATTTTCTTTGGTTGCTAGATTCATTTTTTAATTCTTCCAGTAATTGGAACGTTTTGACATTTCTGTAATCATTTTCATTTTGAAAGGTAATTCTAGTGTTCAAATAGCGCCTTAAAATTAGTTGATTCACTAGTGGTTTTTATTATTTTTTGTCGAAAAAGTTCGAAATTGTTGATATTGCTCACATTAATGGGTGGAGGCAGTGGTATTTTTGGGTTTTTCTGTTCAGTGTTACAGTTCACACTTTGTGTATTATTTTTTGGGGGAGTTTTCGTTTTTGTGCGCCTACGTTTCTTAGGATTTCTGTTATTAGCTCTGGAAAGTTCTTCTTCAAGTTCTTCCTCATCTGTGAAATAATCCTCTATACTCAGAGCATTAAATCTATTATTCTGTTGAGAGACTGGAAATTACTGCAGCAACCAGTTGGAATTATTTGAATGATGTTGACTTGTTGATGGCTGAATATGGTTGACAGGCAGGTTGTTAGCTCGTGCTGAATTCTCAGCTTTACTATTTTTAGCCTTTTCTTTTAGTGTAGAGTTTTCTCTCTTAAGTTCAGCAACTTCATTGCTCAGCTGCGCGATTAGTTTCTCCATTTTCTGAAACTTGGATAACAGATCCTCGCTGTTTATAATGTTTGTTGATGTACTCGGCATTTGTAATGAAGTTTTCAGTAGAGACCGCGTCTTTTGCAGTTACTGTGGACGCAGTCGCTGTTGGCACAGTTGTCTTTAATTGTAGTGTACAACACTACATTTGGAGGTAACTACAAACTAGGTACTACATTTGGAGGTGGTGATCTCAACATTTTCATGCTCTTAGGAAAGTTGTTCCCTTTATTTTCCAAGGGTTGGTTCCCCCCAGAATCTATGGTACTAGAATCCGAAGAGTATATGGAGCGGCCCCGATGATTTTCATTCACGTGAATTATTGCCTAAAAAGTCGAAAAATTTACCTAAGATTTTTTTTAGGTAAAAATTCACGCGTCTAGGCAGAACCGTGAAAATTGTTCTATTCCTAGATAATTATATATGTGTTGTAGTGCAAATATATAGGAACTGCGTATTAAACAATTTTATTTGAATTGTTCGGTTATTACGTTTGTAGTAATTTAAAAACTATTAATGGAACAAATACATGGTTTGTGCTAGTGATTTTACTGGGTGATCATAAAGCAAACCTATATAAATAACTTTTCACGATAAATATTATTCTCGTTGAGAACAAAATAAATCTCAAAGCCTCCTTTTCCAATATTCAGTAACGTGAAAAATTTTTTTTTACGCCGGTATTTTTTATCGAGTCATTTGTAAAAAAAATCTGTAAATAAAGTTCGAATAAGAAAAATTTACAAAAATTCCCTTTAATACAAAAACTAATTCTAACGGAAAACAATATTCGTTTTCTAGGGTAGGGTTGGTTTAGTAAAATTTTGTATCCACTAGTCATCTTCTTACAACTGCTTGCTAGTACAAGAAACGTGCGTAAACTACTTTTTGAACGTTTGAATCATTACTAAATAATAGACGAAACGTTTTTTCGATATTTCTAAATGGCGCTTATCCGTATGGAAAATTATTTTGAATAGATTCATATTATGCTTCTCAGGACTGGTTCTAAGGATTGAGCTTCTCTAAACTCGTTACTATATACATAGAGAGTAATATAGTAATGAACCAGTTTTTCCGAGTTTTCTTATATTTCGAAACGGCGCTAATTCCTACGGAAAAATCTTTTGAATAGAGCTAGATCTGCTTTATAAAATAGAGATTCGCAATTTCGGAAATCTAGGGGCACTAAGTACCAGTGCCCCTAGATTTCCAAAATTGCGGATTGAGGTTTTCTAAAATCGTTTCCATTTTTGCTGGGTGCGCATGCGATTTCATTAAAAAACACTAAAAGTGGAATAATATTTGCACCATCAACAATTCGAAACAAATTTGCTTGGCTTTTTTTTTGTTGGAAATGAGCTCCCCTATCACCCTGCCTCGTTTTTGATCGTCCAATTCTAGTACATCCTATATATATATATATATATATATATATATATATATATATATATATATATATATATATATATATATATATATATATATATATATATATATATATATATATATATATATATATATATATATATATATATATATATATATATATATATATATATATATATATATATATATATATCTGTGGTCAAAGAGACATAACTCGAGTTATGCCCTTTTATAAATTATGTTAAATTTGAATTCTACGTGTTAGATTTAATGCTCCATAAATTTTTCAAGAAAATCGAGCTATTAGAAATACTAAATTTATTATTTATCCAAAGGGCATAAGTTCTATTTGTAAAGTGTTACGTTTTTCATAAGGGCATAATTAGGTTTATATTCATATGTTCAAATAAATATTTTAAAATTTTAATAGTTGAAGTGGCATAAATTAATATAAGTCTATTATAAAAACGACAAATATAACATAAAAGGTAAGTGTTATTTTAACAAAAGGGCATAACTATTAATTTAAAAAAGTTATGCCCTTTTGTAAAATGTTTTAATATTTTTTATTTCGTACTAACTTTATTTATAACCTTGTTCCAAATGTTAAAGTATTATTCCTGCGGTCATAAGTTTAGTTAGGTCTTTATGATAAATTTTTGTTTACGGTCTTTTCTAATTTAAGTCGATTTAGGTCCTTTTAACAATTTTAACAAGCGCGAAAAGTAACAAAAATAATATTAGGATGGCAAATCGTGCACGGAAAATGGTGGACATGGCAATGTCTTCCAAAAGTTCGAATGCTAGTATTGCCGGACCATCTGGTTAGTAAAGATTCAATAATTGTTTTGAAATATTAACCGTCAATTGAAATATGTATTTTTTTTTTATTTGTAATGTATGCTTATATCTTCCAGGAATTTGTAAATATTACAAATTAAAACAGCCAAATCGTAGTGAAATAAAAAGTAATATTAAAGTACTTGCTAATAATGGTAAAATTGAATCTATAATCAAAAAAATGCACGAAATTAATAAAATTCAATAAACTTTCAGAAAAAAAAATCCAATATAGATGAACAGTTTTTTCACGAAGTCGTTACAAACGAAACGAAAACTGGTTTTCACGATATGACAGCTCAGCAAATTGAAGTTTTGAAATTTAATTATACCATCAGAACAGAAGGGGAAAGCCTAGAAAGTGCAAACGATCATTCTGATATAGGATTACCAGAAGGTAACCATCTAGAACAAGATTTTGACGGATATGATTCTGATAAGGATCCAGAATATAATCCTGGTAATATATCTGAAAGTGCAGACTCAGAAATAGAGGCTTTGGGAAAACACTTAGAAGCCAATATGGACTATGTAAATGAAATATCAACCGAATATATCGCAAGTAACAAAAAAATTCGTAAACTAAACAGAAATGTTGGCAAAGGGTACATTAACGAAGAAACAAATGCCGCCTCGTCAATTTACTCGATTAAATCCTTGTCGTAATAAATGCCAAACAAGGATTAATGAGCAACAGCAGCAACACTTGTTTAAAGAATATTGGGCACTAGCTGATTACAACCAAAGGGTTGCATTCGTTGCTGGATGTATTCAAATTATGGACAAAAAAACATCGAAATTGGAGCCTTATTCAAAAAAACAACGGCGTTTTAGTTGTAAATATTCAGTGAAAATTGATGGACTCGACGTCAGCATCTGCAAAGTATGCTTACTTCGAACATTTGGGGAAACACCAAAGTTTTTAAGAACTATCACGAATAAACTGTTTATTAACGGAGCAATAATTCAAACGGATCTGCGAGGAAAGCACGATAATAACCGTAAGTGCTCAGATGAAATAATAAACGAAACCAAAAAGCATATTGCTCAATTTCCGGCCTACAAAAATCACTACACGCGACGAGACAGTGCAAAGAAATATCTAAGTAGTGATTTAAATTTATCGCTCATGTATAAATTATACTCGGAGTCCCATAGCAAAATAGTATCATTCTCAAAGTATTCTTCAGTGTTCAAGTCAATGAACCTAAAATTCAAGCCACCCAAAACCGATGTGTGCAATAGATGTGAAATATTAAAACATAAAATTGAAGTAGCTGAGGACGCCGAACTCGAGAAACTTACAAATGAGGAGAAAGTACATCACGATGATGCTGATAAATCATACAAGATGAAGGAATTTGATAAATCACTGGTCGAAAATGACATTACAAAAATGGTTTGTACGTTCGACTTAGAGCAGTGTCTTCCAACACCATATTTAAAAACGTCGCTTTCATTTTACAAAAGACAGCTCTGGACATACAACCTTACGGTACACGAGTGTACCACAAATCAGCCTCATTGTTTTATGTGGGACGAAACAACTGCGAGACGAAGTGGCAATAACATTGCATCTTGCTTGTTGTCATTTTTAAATATTCCATCCCCCAACAAATATCGCACGTTATATTTTATAGTGATTCTTGCCCAGGGCAAAATAAAAATAGTTTTGTTGCGTCTATGTTTGTGTTGTTTATGCAGACAGGTGCGCTAGATACAATTGATCATAAATTTTTAACGGTTGGACATACCCACATGGAGTGCGAAGTTGACCACTCAGTAATAGAGCGAAAACGTAAAAAAACAAATTCGTACAATTTTGTCCGCGGTGTTGGAAACAAAAATAGTTTCAATGTTATTGAAATGAATAAAGATTCATTTTACGATTTTTCGGAATTTTCTAAAACAAAATTGAACTGGCGAAAGGTTGATATAGACGGTAACCCGTTTTCCTGGAATAAAGTCCGCTGGATGCGGTTCGAAAAACAGTTTGGAATAATAAAGTTTAAAACATCGCTCGATTTGGAAGAACCGTTCAAAATTTTAAAAATTTCCACCAGTTTTATAAAAACTTGCCAACCAATCTTGAGCCTAACTATGATCCTGATATTCCAGAAAGCGACAATGAATAAATTTTATAATCATTATTGGTTTTCTAAAAAAATAAATTGAATTGTTTAATTGTCTCAAAAAAGCATACTCCTATAGAATGAATTTTAAATAAAGGGTTTAAGTTGAAATATCTAATGCATTTTTTATTTTATACCTTTAACATAAGGACATAATAAATAACATAAGTCCTTTTAGGAAAATTGACTGTCAAAAGGTTTAATTTCTTTATTTTCCATAAGAGCATAATTCAGTAATTCTCGAATTTCTGAGGCACGGAGTAAAATCTGGAGAGTTTTAAGTTTCGTTATAATTTTGTATATTGCTCCCTCACTGGAAACTGGAAAATCGGGAAAATTTGAATTAGAAAATTTCCAGTAGAGCGATTTGAATGTTTAATTAGCTCTACTAAAAAATCTGTTATTTAGACTTGTGCCCTTTTGATTTGTGACCAAAGATATATATATAAAGGGTGTTTTTTTAAGAGGTTGCCGATTTTTTTTTTGAATAAAACACATATAAAATTATGAAATGACCAAAATTTTTTTTTATTTGGTAGATAATTTTTTGGCATTTAACATTTAAACACAATTTCTGGCATATGGCTACCACGACTATTTTTCACAAATGTCATTCTGGAGGTCCAATTTTCCAGCACTTTTTCAAGCATTTGAGGGCGTATGTCAGCAATGACACGTTGAATATTGGTTTCCAAAGCGTCAATCGATTGAGGTTTATCCACATAAACCAATGACTTCACGTATCCCCACAAAAAGTAATCGAGTGGCGTCAAATCGCACGAACGCGGAGGCCAATTCACCGGACCATTTCTCGAAATAATGTTGTCGTTGAAAGTTTCTTTCAATAAGTCGATTGTTTCACGTGCTGTATGGCAAGTGGCACCATCTTGTTGAAACCACATTTCATTCATATCCATATCTTCAAGATTTGACAACAAAAACTCATTTAACATGGTTCTGTATCGATTTCCATTCACGGTAACGCGTCGTCCTTCCTCATTTTTAAAGAAATATGGACCGATGATCCCACCAGCCCATAGACCGCACCAAACAGTACATTTATCAGGATGCATTGGTAATTCTAGAACGGCGTGTGGATTATCTTTGCTCCAAATGCGACAATTTTGTTTGTTGACGTATCCATTTAACCAAAAATGCGCCTCATCACTGAAGAGAATTTTACGGTAAAAAAATGGATCTTCGTTCAATTGATTTAACGACCAATCACTGAATTCACGGCGCAAACGATGGTCGTGTGGCTTTAATTCTTGCACCAATTGAATTTTGTATGGCACCAAACCCAAATCTTTACGTAAAATTTTCCATAAAGTCGATGGACAAAGTCCAATTTGCTGAGCACGACGACGAATCGATAAATTGTCGTTTTCTTCGACACTGGCCTCAACGACAGCAATATTTTCTTCTGTACGAACTCTTCTCATTCTTGTCGGTGGCTTGGCATCCAAAAGAGTGAATGTAGACCGAAATTTGGTAATTACGTTCTTTATGGTGGTCTCTGACGGACGATTATGTGCACCATAAAATTCACGAAGTGCTCTATAAACATTTTTAATTGAACACTGATTTTGAAAATAAATTTCCACGATTTGAAAACGTTGTTCTGGAGTTAACCTATTCAT
The DNA here is from genome assembly GCA_963691935.1 of Nephrotoma guestfalica. Lineage (NCBI taxonomy): Eukaryota > Metazoa > Arthropoda > Insecta > Diptera > Tipulidae > Nephrotoma > Nephrotoma guestfalica. The sequence goes on along the minus strand of OY829914.1, from coordinate 196,419,307 downwards.
AATGATTTGCCAAACAATACTGAGTAGAAATGCCACTTTGAGCTGTCAAAACAACTGTCATAAAATAAAACGACATCTATCGGAAAAACAAACCTCCTAAAAAAACACCCGTTAAAAACACAATTCAGTCATTTCATTTTCATTCTTTCAAATTTCCAGTTGTAAATGAAGTAAGGAACAATCAAAAAATTGTGTACTAAAAAAATTTCCCTGTTCCGTCAGTTCAGCAATTATTATGTTTTTTGATGAACTTGGTTGTACTCTACATAATAAAGTTTATAAATAAACTTTATTCGGTAATATAATGCAAGATATTTAACTTAGTATAACCTCTTTAGGATTCGATTGAATAAATCCGAAGCACAAATATTTTAATAATATGTGAATTGTTTAAAAAATCAAAATATAATTTATCGCGGTCTAGAGCAGCTGTTTCAAAAAAACGCAGCAAGTGAAAGTGTCATAAAAGTGTATCATTAAGAGTTAAATAAGACAAAGTTAGAAAATAATGTGCATCAAATATTAATTTATTTTTATTAGGAGACAGAACTTATTTTAAATATTACCAAAACCACTCTATTCATCAATTAGCTCGGGTTTGACAAGGCATATACACCCATAGTAAAAATACGAGTAACTTAGTTACGTAATACCATCTTTGAGATTTTTGGGAATGGTCGTTGTGTAATACGTCGATATAAGAATTTTTGTAAATTGGCGAGGAACTCAAATAATTTATATTTTGATACCGTTAACGGTTAACGAACTAAAAATCTAGCTAATAGATGAGTTGAATGGTCTTTGAGTAGAGATTTTTGAGCAATAAATCTTTCTTGCACTTTTCCAATGCTAGATTTTTTTTGATACATACACATTTTATTAATTTGTGTGTAGCTATACATTTCTCGTTATAACCTTCACTTCGGTCAAGTCACTTCAGTCGAGTACATGATCATGACAGCGATTGACAATTCCTTTCTACTAAGTTAGGCCACTTAAGTTTTATAAACTTTTATTGCATGGAAAACGTAATATTTTACCTCCTTACTAGTTAAATAATGGCAGAACTTGGGTTCCGTTTTAATGAAATTGTTTAGTGGGAGAAATTTTATGTTAAGCAGGATTTTCAAATTCCAGTTCAATTTTTTTTAACAAATCTTTATTTCTATATAATATTACAACTAATCTCATTAATTATCTATGGAATAATTGTTTTATTAGTTTAGTAGTCTATTCTTGTCCTATCGGTTTATCCCAGCTCTGCCAGTCCTTTGATTTCAGCGACTAATTTTAAGATTTTCGGACGCTTCGGTCCGTTGGTGCGTTCCAGTAGGTTCCGCAGCTCCTCGTTGTCCTTGCAAATTTCTTCTCTCCAAATGACTCCTTGCAAATTTTTGTATTTCATCGCTGACGTATTCCATGTTTAAGTCTCGATGGAGCTTATCATTTCTAATGTAACAAGGAGCATTCACAATGCTACGTAGTACTTTGTTCTGAAATGTTTGTATGATAGTATTCTTTGCGCAGCCCCAAAGCTGAATACCATACGTCCAGATAGGTTTTAGGATTTGTTTATATAACAGCTGTTTGTTGTGTGTTGTCAGTTCGGAGTTTTAAATTCTTGCATTTTCTTTTTAACATGTGCCTTTCACCTGAGCTTAGAGTCTAGTGTCATACTGAGGTACTTAGAGTTATCAGAATATAGAATTTGTTGCGAATTCAGTCTAATTGGAATATATTCTAATTTCCTATTTGTAAAGTTGATATGTGTTGATTTCGGTTCATTTAGTGTTATTCTCCGTTTTTCCTTGTGAACTCAACAATACTAGCATCAGTGGTCATAACAGCTGTGTCATCAGCAAACGTTCCTATTCTAGCGTCTACTATGTTTGGTAGATCATTTGTATACAGGAGGTATAATACAAGGTCCAGAACACTGCCTTGTGGAACCCCTACAAATATTTTCTTTAGTTTTGAGTATTCCCCTTCCTGTCTCACCCGGATGTAAAACTTTAACATTTCAAAATATTGTTTTGACAAATCTCGTTGGAGTTTAAATTTCAAACCGCGGTGAGAAACCTTGTCAAATGCTTGGGCTACGTTTAAGAATACTGCTGAACACAGTTTCTTCAGCGCCTCCTCATTTGTATCCGTGATCTTGTGTACCTGTTCTATCGTTGAGTGCCTTTCTCGAAACCAAATTGATGTGCTGGTAAAATATTTCTGCTATCTATGTGAAATCTGAATTTAGAGCTGGAACACATTTATGTTTTAATGGAATGTTTGAAAATGGTGTATGTTTATTTATTTTAACAGGTCAACTTATAAATTTTATTATTAAAATATCTAAAATAGCTTTAAAATTTAGTGCCTAAATTTAGTAACCTAAACTGTCAACCTAAACTAATATAAATTGATACAAAAAATTGATTTGAACTCGTAATAAACCGGAAGTCGTCATAATTATAAAATTGAACCTGGAATCTAAACAAAAAATGGATGGGTGAATATGTTGAGGCAACACCAAAGTTTATTTTACCATGAATGTATACATAGATTCAAATAAACCACGCTTGATTTCTAAAACAAAAAATTTTACTTACCGGACTTTTGGTATTGTATAGGGTGTTTTTTTAGGAGGTTTGTTTTTCCGATAGATGTCGTTTTATTTTATGACAGTTGTTTTGACAGCTCAAAGTGGCATTTCTACTCAGTATTGTTTGGCAAATCATTATGAATAGGTTAACTCCAGAACAACGTTTTCAAATCGTGGAAATTTATTTTCAAAATCAGTGTTCAATTAAAAATGTTTATAGAGCACTTCGTGAATTTTATGGTGCACATAATCGTCCGTCAGAGACCACCATAAAGAACGTAATTACCAAATTTCGGTCTACATTCACTCTTTTGGATGCCAAGCCACCGACAAGAATGAGAAGAGTTCGTACAGAAGAAAATATTGCTGTCGTTGAGGCCAGTGTCGAAGAAAACGACAATTTATCGATTCGTCGTCGTGCTCAGCAAATTGGACTTTGTCCATCGACTTTATGGAAAATTTTACGTAAAGATTTGGGTTTGGTGCCATACAAAATTCAATTGGTGCAAGAATTAAAGCCACACGACCATCGTTTGCGCCGTGAATTCAGTGATTGGTCGTTAAATCAATTGAACGAAGATCCATTTTTTTACCGTAAAATTCTCTTCAGTGATGAGGCGCATTTTTGGTTAAATGGATACGTCAACAAACAAAATTGTCGCATTTGGAGCAAAGATAATCCACACGCCGTTCTAGAATTACCAATGCATCCTGATAAATGTACTGTTTGGTGCAGTCTATGGGCTGGTGGGATCATCGGTCCATATTTCTTTAAAAATGAGGAAGGACGACGCGTTACCGTGAATGGAAATCGATACAGAACCATGTTAAATGAGTTTTTGTTGTCAAATCTTGAAGATATGGATATGAATGAAATGTGGTTTCAACAAGATGGTGCCACTTGCCATACAGCACGTGAAACAATCGACTTATTGAAAGAAACTTTCAACGACAACATTATTTCGAGAAATGGTCCGGTGAATTGGCCTCCGCGTTCGTGCGATTTGACGCCACTCGATTACTTTTTGTGGGGATACGTGAAGTCATTGGTTTATGTGGATAAACCTCAATCGATTGACGCTTTGGAAACCAATATTCAACGTGTCATTGCTGACATACGCCCTCAAATGCTTGAAAAAGTGCTGGAAAATTGGACCTCCAGAATGACATTTGTGAAAAATAGTCGTGGTAGCCATATGCCAGAAATTGTGTTTAAATGTTAAATGCCAAAAAATTATCTACCAAATAAAAAAAAATTTTGGTCATTTCATAATTTTATATGTGTTTTATTCAAAAAAAAAATCGGCAACCTCTTAAAAAAACACCCTTTATATATATATATATATATATATATATATATATATATATATATATATATATATATATATTTATATATATATATATATATATATATATATATATATATATATATATATATATATATATATATATATATATATATATTTATTATGTATACATAGACAGAAAATTATATATTCGAATGCCGTTTAGAAATGAAAAAAAACTCGGAAAAACTGGTTCATTACGTCTATGTATATGATGACGACTATAGAAAACTTCAATCCTACGTACTCGTACCAGTACCTCTAGATTTCCGAAATTGTGAATTCTCCATTTGTTGAGCAGATCCCGTTCGATGCAAAATAATTTTTCTTAAAAATAAGGTGAAATTCATTTAGAAATAAGGTGAAAATTGTAATTTTCTACTTTATTTTTATGTTTTCTACTTTTATTAAACACTAGTAATTCCGTATTATTAAATGAACTGTGTCAGAAACTGTGATCTTGTCGAAAACTTTGTTACAGTTCGGGATTAATATTTGCCATTAGTTTCATTAGAAACTGTCTTTCGTTTAGACAATTTACTGATAAAAAATATTGTGAACGGTCAGTGTCGTATAAATTAATCTACTCTTTAAAACGTATTTATTTATTTTATTCGATATTGCGAACTTTTACACATACAATCACACTTTGTGTTGTTATTGTTTATTGGGAATAACTTTAGATTTAGGAAAATATTCCTATCCGTTTTAGACCAATACTAAGAGATCATAAAGACTGCATTAAAATGCGCCAATAAAGTATTTGGTTCCTTCGGCGTTTGGAGTATATTCGTAAACTCTACATTGTTAAAATTGTTACAACGGTTATTGTTAGTACGACGTATGTACTTAACAATGATTTTGTTATAAATGTCAATGAATGAATTTACATATAAACTAAAGAAGACTAAGAAACTAAATAATAAAATGTGTCATAATACGTAAAGTCATAGTACGTAAAGCAAACCAATTTGTCTACCTTCAATATGAAAATAATAACTAAACTATCCGTAAACTTGGAGTATTAAAATTTTGAATTTTAAATAATTATCATGTAGAAGTTGTTTTATACGGGAATAAATGCAAGTCTTTATGCAAAATATTGGTTATTGTTGGTCTTCGAAGTCCTAGTTCTTGGATTATCAAGTTCACCTTCTCGTGCTCTTACTATATGCATTGTTGTTGCACACACTTTGGCTTATTTGGCACAGTCAGTGTTTCATCAAATTCTTTGATAACCGGTAAATTCTAGGTCTTGCAGGCACCATATTCCATCCGAAACTTATACGTAATTTTCTTAATGTTAATGTAATTGATGATTGACTTGTTTGAAAGGTTCTCATTATTAAATCGCGTTGTTCAATCGAATATATTTCCGCGATTAATTCGCCATGTGTGTACTCCATTGTAAATCTTTCGGATGGATACCTTGTACCTCTTTTTCACAAAACCAATTCGCCTGGATTGTGGAGGTGCCGAATTTTGGAGAAAATAATATTTTTTATTAAAACGTGTCATTCCGGAAACGATCTAAGGAAATTTTTTTCAAAATTTTTTTACAATCTTTTTGTTTTTGATACATTTTTTGTAAATGCAAACTACTTTTCAAAATATTTGCAAAAATCGGAAAAGCGCCTACGAAATCTGTCACTTCCGGTTAACAGATTTCATCCAAAAATCACTGAGATCTCCAAATTTATAACAAAAGCTTACAAGTATAAAATTTTCCTCCGATCAGTCAATCCGCTAGTCATGTAAAGAGCGCACAGATATTTAGTCTGCAGGATTCCTTGTATGTATACAAACAGATTTTTTTTGAAAACAATTTTTTTGACGAATAGTGAAAGGTAAATCTTCAAAAATCTCGAGATCAAACTTTTTATGATTACGACACTTTACTTACCAATTAAAATTTCCAAGGGAAATTATCTTTTGTGAAAGTACTGCCATTGAAACGAATCGCGTAAACTTCATGAAGCGCATGAACTGCATGAAGCGCGAACAACGGTTTTCAATAATCACTAGAATCTTTAAATTTACTAAAGGAGCATAAATCTAAGTTTCACTCCAACCAGTCAGGTTATCTGAGCTGAAAGACCACAAAATTTAGAATGCACATTTACTGAGTTCGTCGATATATCGAATACTGAGTACATCTGTAGAAATCTCGAGCTCGAAATAAATTGTTATGAAGCCTTAACATAAGCGTGATAAGTGTTTTATAAAGCAAGTAATCCAGATGCTACAAGACTGCCTAAAACAGTCTAGTACATGACGCATATACACAAATTTTAGAAAGGGGTTACACAAACGAAGAAAGTTGCAAGCCAGCGATTGAATTGAATTTTAAGTATGTACATTGTTTCTGAACATACCAGTATAACACTGTCACTGTTAATTTTAATATTTTAGGTTAATAACTTATGCATTCAGAAACGATCAAATAAATCCATCACATCAAAGCAAAATAAGAAATATTGACATATTATATTGTAAAAGTGCTCAGTAATATATTCTGATATTCTAAATCGAATATTTTCATATTTCCATTAAAAGCACAACACAGTAGCAATTTTAATATTATAACATTTCTGTTTGCAGTATTTCTGTTTGCAATATAAATGAAACACAAAAGCGCTTTATACAACCGTTTATTGAACTCTCTGAAATCAGAAATTCATTATGCTTTCGAATTTTAATATTTAAAAATATATGGAGATGGAGAGATGTACGTCACATTATGCTGCTATATGTAGTTTTGGTGCAGATAAAACCAATTCCATTTTGATTTGGAAATTAGTGGTGGAAAATGTGAAATTGAGAAATTTTCGTTCCTAATCGAATACATCTTTTGGTGTATATTGACATAACTCTGTTGGATTAAACAAATGGTATTTATAGTTATAAATATTTACTCTGACAGAAATTTCATGCAAACGAAATATTTACATTTGACGTTTATTGAAAGCTTTCTGCTTTTAATAATAAAAAATACTGAATCGTTTAAGGAACAAAACACTTTGTATTGAACAGAGTGAGAGCGCCCCAAAAGTCAATACGAATTTGTATTACTTCTCGTCGTAATAATTTACTTTGAAAACAATTAGAGATTAAATTAGAATTATTCATGTGAATATTTTATCGGTAAAAATTTTTCGATAAACTTGAAGATCTCAATAAATTTTGGCTAAAACCGGTCGTCAGCCTCAATGAGAACTTCCAAGACGATTTCAGAATCGCACCTAGCCCAAATTTGCTCGCATCCGTATGCAGTTCCGTTTCGGCCCCTATTGAATACATCAACAACACTGGCTTGTTGAACAATGCCTTTTTCAGCTGAGCTACTGCATTCCTGTGTGGCTCCTTAAATTTGAAATCTATATTCTTTTTCAGTAGATCAGATAGGGGTTTAGCGATGGTACCATAATTTTGTACAAACAACTTACGAAAGAAACCGGTTAACCCTAAAAATCTCTGGATTTGTTTTAAAGTTTGCGGCTCTGGGAGTTTTGCAATTGCCTCCATCTTCGCCGACGATGGTCGAATATGGCCGCGTTCGATTTCATGCCCCAGGTACTCAATTTTTGAACATATGAATTGGCATTTTGTCCAATTTATCTGTAGACTGTACTCCTGAGCTAGTTGCAAAACAATTTTTAGTTTTTCGAATGCCTCAACCTCGTTTCTCGCCGGAATTACTAGATCGTCCATGTAAACACACACTATCTTCTTCAAACAGAGATCTTGAAAATTTTCAGTTATAAAACGCTGAAACACTGATGGTGAATTACACAGACCAAAAGGAACTCGTAAAAACTCGTATAATCCAAATGGGGTTATAAATGCCGTATAGTGAATCGAGTCAAGTGCCACTGGTACAAGAAAAAACCCGTTACGTAAATTCAAAGTTGTGTATACTGTTGCTCCACTTAGTTGATCGATTTGGTCCTCGATAAGAGGTAATGGAAACCTGTCGCGTACAATCACCTTATTCAACCTCCTATAGTCGACACATAATCTCTTTGTTCCGTCCATCTTGTTCGCAAGCACTATCGGACTGGCATACGCTGAGGTGCTTTTTCTTATAACTCCTTCCTGCGTCCACGATTTTATTTGACTTTGCACGATGTCTGCCACCAAAGGTGAAAGTCGCCTGGGTGGTTGGGAGATTTGATTATCATCGTTCACTATTATCTTCATCTCGACATTTGTTGACCTTACACTCGCTGGATTGGTTCCATAATTAACTATCGTTTTCCATCCGATCTTTGATGTGAGATAAGTTTAAATCCACATCCCCCGTCTATACTACAAAGACACAATTCTCCGGTACGTATTTTCTCATTGTAACACTGTTAGGAGTTAGGACAGCAATCTTTTGATTAATAAGTCCCTTACCAAGAATTAAGTCGACCGGTAAAAGATCATCCGGGACTATATGAAATACTGTGTTGTATTTATCACCATCCACTTCGATTAATGTGTCGAAACATCCAATGGTACTAAAAGGAACGGAACCAGCTCCTCTACACGTAGTTGGTTGCGGAAATTTGGACTCCCGATACCAGTATACTTGCTGTTCGACATAAAATTTAAATCGCTGACATTATCCACAAGTGCCATCATCTCCACATCGATCACAGTGAACTTTTTCATGTCGGCCAGGATGGGATTCTGCTTTTGTTGAACTGCTGCGCAAACTTTATTATCCCTCTTACAATCCTTTGATATATGCCCGAATTTGCTACACCGATAACATTTCATTCCCTTATCTTTGTTCGGGCAGCTGGCTCCAAAATGCCCTACATCCCCACAACCGTAACACCTCGGAGGCTTACTTTGATATCTTTGAGAATGGCGCCAATTTCTCCGGCCGCTTGAACTAGGGTCGTGTGTGTATTGCTGCTTATACTCATTCGATTTTAATTTAATTTTCTCGGACATTTCCTCGTATACAGTCAAGTTTTCTTTGAACTCATCCATAGATAATGCACCGTACAATATCGTCTTATGCGGTTCAAAATCCTCTATACCATCAATACAATGTTTAATTACAGCTGCGTTTTCTAAATTTGCCCAAAGTCCCAGTTCCCGCATAGCAAATAAGTAGCTTTTGAAGGATTCATCAGCCTGCTTTTTGCGTTCTTGCATTTTTTGATGAACAACAGCACTATTGATTATTTCCCTCAAATTCCTTATGGAAAAATTCATTCAGTTTTTCCCAGGTGGATGTGTCATCAGTGGCGCTTAAACTTCTCTTTGCTGTTCCGCGTAGACGCCTCTTACAATAAACGGTTTTTTTGTATACCGGACCATTCTCCACATATAGCTGCCTCTTCGATGTCCTTGAGAAATTTTTTGAGCGGAAAGATATCATCTCCGCTGAATGTCGGCAACGAGTACTCAAGGTTAATTCTTGTGACGCCTGCGGCGTTGCTCTAGGCTCTATTAATAACTCGTTTTCCCGTTGTAGCAAAGTAATTTCTAGATTTTTTAATTCGATTTCCTTTGCCCGATTTTGGTCAATCAAAGCAGTTAACCGATCCGATTCAGGAATCATTGTGCTTTCCTTTAAAATACCGTCGTTCCCTTGTGTAAGCTCTTCGATAGTATGGCGGAAATTTTCCATCATACGGTTAAACACTTCATCGTATTCATTTGTGGGCTGGTTTTCGCTACGACCAATTTTTTCGCAGCACCAAATGGTGTTCGTCCAATTGTCTATTAAATTATTTTAACTTCAGCTGCTTTACGTTACTATTATGTTTGATTAACCAGTGGTTTATACACGGACCGTTACACCATCAGCACACCAACAAAGATTTAGAGCACAAGATTATTATTTGTATATTTTTGTTTTTACTATTTTATTTGCACTCTTAATTAATTCCCCTCGTCTCAATCACACCGTAGCCGGGATTCCGTTTTGGTAAAAGAAATACACACTTTATATTATTAAACAACACTCGCCGTAAACACCTTTTAATAATTTTCTTTTACAATAAATACCGTCTTCACCGCAAACAAATTTTACGAATCCCGGTTGAGCCCCCAAATGGGATTAATTAAACAGGCATTCGATACAAAAAACAATTGAAGACTGATTTATTAACAATAACATATTTTGTTTGTACATAAAAATATATAAACGATCTTTACTCTCTTAAATAATCGTAACATTATCTCTGCACTCATACTATGATGATTGTATTCGCTTCGCTTTACAAGGTGATCCCACTTATATATATATATATATATATATATATATATATATATATATATATATATATATATATATATATATATATATATATATATATATATATATATATATATATATAAGTTAAGGAAATCCCTTCTTTTTAATTATAAAAAAATCAAATTCTGATTCTTTATTATTATTATCTTTTTATTTATTATTTATAACTTTATTTAATAGAAACTTTATTTTATTTATACAATTCAAGATACAATTTGTTAACACTTTATTAAAATACAATATTATAACTAACAGGGTTTTCAGCTCTTAACAATTATAAATTTGGATTACAACTAATTCTACTAATCGCAAAATAATGTTAAATTGGTTTGTTGCAATGTGCGCAATCAGCATTGTCGCGGAAATGGTGTTAACACGCGCTTATGAAAATAAGCGCGCTTTCACTTAACTGTGTGAACCCAGTTATGTCACGTGTTAACTTATATATATATATATATATATATATATATATATATATATATATATATATATATATATATATATATATATATATATATATATATATATATATATATATATATATATATATATATATATATATATATGTCTATATATATATATATATGTCTATATATATATAAAGGGTGTTTTTTTAAGAGGTTGCCGATTTTTTTTTTTGAATAAAACACATATAAAATTATGAAATGACCAAAATTTTTTTTTATTTGGTAGATAATTTTTTGGCATTTAACATTTAAACACAATTTCTGGCATATGGCTACCACGACTATTTTTCACAAATGTCATTCTGGAGGTCCAATTTTCCAGCACTTTTTCAAGCATTTGAGGGCGTATGTCAGCAATGACACGTTGAATATTGGTTTCCAAAGCGTCAATCGATTGAGGTTTATCCACATAAACCAATGACTTCACGTATCCCCACAAAAAGTAATCGAGTGGCGTCAAATCGCACGAACGCGGAGGCCAATTCACCGGACCATTTCTCGAAATAATGTTGTCGTTGAAAGTTTCTTTCAATAAGTCGATTGTTTCACGTGCTGTATGGCAAGTGGCACCATCTTGTTGAAACCACATTTCATTCATATCCATATCTTCAAGATTTGACAACAAAAACTCATTTAACATGGTTCTGTATCGATTTCCATTCACGGTAACGCGTCGTCCTTCCTCATTTTTAAAGAAATATGGACCGATGATCCCACCAGCCCATAGACCGCACCAAACAGTACATTTATCAGGATGCATTGGTAATTCTAGAACGGCGTGTGGATTATCTTTGCTCCAAATGCGACAATTTTGTTTGTTGACGTATCCATTTAACCAAAAATGCGCCTCATCACTGAAGAGAATTTTACGGTAAAAAAATGGATCTTCGTTCAATTGATTTAACGACCAATCACTGAATTCACGGCGCAAACGATGGTCGTGTGGCTTTAATTCTTGCACCAATTGAATTTTGTATGGCACCAAACCCAAATCTTTACGTAAAATTTTCCATAAAGTCGATGGACAAAGTCCAATTTGCTGAGCACGACGACGAATCGATAAATTGTCGTTTTCTTCGACACTGGCCTCAACGACAGCAATATTTTCTTCTGTACGAACTCTTCTCATTCTTGTCGGTGGCTTGGCATCCAAAAGAGTGAATGTAGACCGAAATTTGGTAATTACGTTCTTTATGGTGGTCTCTGACGGACGATTATGTGCACCATAAAATTCACGAAGTGCTCTATAAACATTTTTAATTGAACACTGATTTTGAAAATAAATTTCCACGATTTGAAAACGTTGTTCTGGAGTTAACCTATTCATAATGATTTGCCAAACAATATTGAGTAGAAATGCCACTTTGAGCTGTCAAAACAACTGTCATAAAATAAAACGACATCTATCGGAAAAACAAACCTCCTAAAAAAACACCCGTTATATATATATATATATATATATATATATATATATATATATATATATATATATATATATATATATATATATATATATATATATATATATATATATATATATATATATATATATATATATATATATATATATATAAAGGGTGTTTTTTTAAGAGGTTGCCGATTTTTTTTTTGAATAAAACACATATAAAATTAGGAAATGACCAAAATTTTTTTTTATTTGGTAGATAATTTTTTGGCATTTAACATTTAAACACAATTTCTGGCATATGGCTACCACGACTATTTTTCACAAATGTCATTCTGGAGGTCCAATTTTCCAGCACTTTTTCAAGCATTTGAGGGCGTATGTCAGCAATGACACGTTGAATATTGGTTTCCAAAGCGTCAATCGATTGAGGTTTATCCACATAAACCAATGACTTCACGTATCCCCACAAAAAGTAATCGAGTGGCGTCAAATCGCACGAACGCGGAGGCCAATTCACCGGACCATTTCTCGAAATAATGTTGTCGTTGAAAGTTTCTTTCAATAAGTCGATTGTTTCACGTGCTGTATGGCAAGTGGCACCATCTTGTTGAAACCATATTTCATTCATATCCATATCTTCAAGATTTGACAACAAAAACTCATTTAACATGGTTCTGTATCGATTTCCATTCACGGTAACGCGTCGTCCTTCCTCATTTTTAAAGAAATATGGACCGATGATCCCACCAGCCCATAGACCGCACCAAACAGTACATTTATCAGGATGCATTGGTAATTCTAGAACGGCGTGTGGATTATCTTTGCTCCAAATGCGACAATTTTGTTTGTTGACGTATCCATTTAACCAAAAATGCGCCTCATCACTGAAGAGAATTTTACGGTAAAAAAATGGATCTTCGTTCAATTGATTTAACGACCAATCACTGAATTCACGGCGCAAACGATGGTCGTGTGGCTTTAATTCTTGCACCAATTGAATTTTGTATGGCACCAAACCCAAATCTTTACGTAAAATTTTCCATAAAGTCGATGGACAAAGTCCAATTTGCTGAGCACGACGACGAATCGATAAATTGTCGTTTTCTTCGACACTGGCCTCAACGACAGCAATATTTTCTTCTGTACGAACTCTTCTCATTCTTGTCGGTGGCTTGGCATCCAAAAGAGTGAATGTAGACCGAAATTTGGTAATTACGTTCTTTATGGTGGTCTCTGACGGACGATTATGTGCACCATAAAATTCACGAAGTGCTCTATAGACATTTTTAATTGAACACTGATTTTGAAAATAAATTTCCACGATTTGAAAACGTTGTTCTGGAGTTAACCTATTCATAATGATTTGCCAAACAATACTGAGTAGAAATGCCACTTTGAGCTGTCAAAACAACTGTCAGAAAATAAAACGACATCTATCGGAAAAACAAACCTCCTAAAAAAACACCCGTTAGTAGATATTAAAATATAGTATTAGACACTAAAAGGGTTTCCAAATATGTATGATGAAAACAATAAAAATTGTCAGCTGGCTTTAATAAGGTTTTCTATCCTCCTTGTTGTTATAAGTATAAACAGACGTAGGAATAGCCCTCAGGGACTTTTGTCTATTACTTTATTTTTCGGTCCAATAAATCAGTCATTTCTTTTGTCAGTTTTTATGGACAGCGATTTTTGAAAATGTTTCGATTAAATTGGCCACCCTGGGAATATCGCGATCTTCAGTTTAAAAATTACAGTCAAACCTGTTTTTGTGCCGCCTTTTTTTGTGCGATTTTTTTTATGCGGTATATCAAAAAAATTTATTCAGTACAATTTATTGGAAAAAGTGGCGGCCCCAATTACCGCATAAAACAGGTTTGACTGTATTGCCGATGGAAAACTATTAAGCTGTTGAAAATTAAAAGTTGTGTGTTTGATACATCTTAACACTATCTGTGTTTCTTATTTCTTATACGAAAGTATTTAGTTAGTCATACGTGGATTTATCGCATAATGTGTGTACTATGTATGTAAAGCACGTCGGAGCATAATAAGAAAAGTACAGTAAAATGAAAATTTATGGTTCTTTTGCTGGTACATAAGCAAAACTGTGTAAAAAACACGAAACACATAAAAAATTGTATTTTAATAATTTTTATGGTTTTTGTTGGTTGTTATTATTTGTATACAAACATCACTGTTGAATATAAATTTTTATCTCCGAACAAATAATCATTAAAATGGCGTTTTATTATTGCATCTTCCAGAAGAAAATGTTAACAAATTACCTTTCGTATTTATACGTTTACATAGCTAGGAGGTACAACGGTAAAACCAAACTCTTTCTCGAATGCCGCGTGCTAATTTTTAACGAAGGAAGAACGATTCGGTGCTATTAAGAACCGATACATCTTGGGTGTACTCGACGAATTGTAATAATGCGCTGGGCGGAATCAGAACCATCTAAATATTGGATATCTAGATGTAAGTCAATTCGAATAGTAAATATAAAATAATAATCGTAATTCGTAACAATAATAGCGAATATTCAATTCGATCAATATCGTAAAGAATCCGTATATAGAATTTTATAAATTTTTTATCTTTAATGTTAAAATTCCATTAAAAATGAAGTGGTTTTTATCATTATCGTCGATGCGGTGAAAAAGACTGGAACCTATGTGTTGTGGGGTGAGTAAGGTTTTCCCCCATTTTATGGTGTGCAGAACGATTGAAAATTAAGGAAAATTGTTTTTCTATTGATTACAAAAAAAAAATTGTATCTCTATGTGCTTTAAAGGTAATGAGAAAATGTGGTTTACGTGAAATTAGGGTATACGCAGAAAGAATAAAATCATCCCATTTCCATTAGGTAGCTAAATATAATCGATTTTAAACCCTTTCAATTATTTAATATACACATTCTAGTCCGTATTTGATTAGTCTATAATTGATTTTTGGTTTTGAGCTTAAATTAACCGGAAGCGCAATTTAAAAACTTAAAATGTTTAGCATCTAGCTTTAGATTAGGTAGTAATGGTTGTTTCAACACATAAAATCGGTTACAGTCCGTTGTTGTACCATAAAATCTAATATTTTCCTGAACTACCTGAGCTTACCATTGTTATTAACTATAAGTGTTCGTGCCATTTTTAAGCTGGACAAGAGTAAACAAAATTAATTGCAATCTTCTGTTTTCTTGGAAATGCAGTAAAAGGAGAGCATTTTAGATCCCAGATTGGGCCTTATCGCATGTTTCCGAAAAATGCATTGTCTAGTGAGACATTTTCGTGATGTGACAGCATATTAGTCAAATAATTAAATGTGCTACTTATCCTCACTCACTTGTGTTTATTTGGTTTCTCTAAATATTTCTGTTTGCAGTGAAAAATTGGAGAGATGTTTTCTCGACTTGTGCTTTAATCGCTCGCGGATTTTCTTTATTGATGTTTTGTTTCCACATCTATTTGATTGACCTCGCTATATTTAAGCTGAAGCTTACTTTCTTTGCTGAGTGTATTAGGTTAATATTTTAATAATGAATGGCTTCTTGAATACTTGTACGTGTGGTCTGTGTTGCAAGCGTCCCTCAGGCTTTTCATTTTACTCTTCTCTAATCCATCTATGAATCTCGTCCATGCTTTTGGGCGACAATAATGCTTAGTGATCTCGTTAGTTAACTCGTTAGTCTTTACAAACTACTGCAAAACTCTTCCTGCTTTATCTAACGAGTCTAGCCAATTGTGCGACACTACGAAAATGAATTATGAGTCGTACAAATGTTTCGCGTGACTGTTCGGTTAACCTTTAGACCCAAAATGTGTATTCAATCCTGTAACGGTAACATTGATACATTTTCACAGATGAAATGTTAACCCACGTCTCTTGTGCGTTTGTGGTCCACTTAGAAAATGTTTTGTTAAAGGTTTGAACTCGAATTATAAAAAGGTTTTCAACGTAATGTTCCTGCAAATTAAGCTCCGTCACGCCAAGGCAGCTTCAGGCGCGCTTAAGCTAAAACTAAGAACATTGTATCTAGACATTGTCTTAGACCAAAGCCTTAGGTCAATGGAGGCCGGATACTTGGACTTAGGACTCGAAACTATAAACAGCAATACGCGATGAAGGTGTTTAAAATTCGTTCCTGCATTCTTGCTAAAAGTATAATCTGAATATATTTCCATTATCAATTCAGATGTGACCACAACAAACATTGAGATGGATGGTCAAAATCTCTGGCATGATGGAGAAGATATCCCACCTAGCATTTTAAGAAACTCATAAAACTAGGCTTAAAAGCAAAAAATGCAGTTATCCTAGGAAGTGAAGCAAATTCAAATCACACAATTTGGCAAAGCATTGATACGAAGTTACTCCTTGATTTTATTTTTAGTACTATTCTATGTATATGGAATATTGGCAGTAAATCAACCTTTATAACTAGTAATAGAATAGAAGTACTAACATCACGTGAAGTGATAAGTGAATTGGAAGGTATCACCATTCCTTTTCTGATCTTTATTATCTCCAATTTGAATTGGAGGCACAAATAGTCAAATGAACCTAACTTAGATACACAATTTTACAAAAAGTGTAGAATTACATAAAAAAAATTATTAGCAGTTCTTAGCAGCATTAATTTCCTTGGCTCTGTGCCCCCGAAATGCCAGAATACTAAGATTTGTGGTGTCTTCTCTAGAATAGAGTGCTAATGGCCCTGAAACATCCACAAGACCCGATTTACACTTTTTACATTATTATTTCCATTCATACTTATCACTAAAAATTCTCGAAAGTGTCGTCAAAATTCCACTATACTAGGATTTGTGGTGTCATTTCTAAAATAGAGTGCTAATGGCCCTTAAACATCCACAAGACCTGGTTTACACTTTATGTTATTATTTCCATTTTCACTAAACAAAAAAAATTCCTGAAGGTCGCAGTGATATGCCGCGGATTAGATTAGATTAGATTTAGTGATAACAAATTCAACCCTACTATAAATTTTGTATGTAATTCTAATCCTTTTAATAAATTGTCTATCTACATTTTTGTTTTTTGTTAATTTGTGTAGCTACACTTTTGACAAATGTTGACAACTTCACTCCGGTAATTCGCTACTGGTACCAGTTCAACCTTCTCGAATTCAACACAAGAGTTTGATATCCCAGTGAAGCAGCTGTCCGATGCCGTTAACAACGCGATATTAGGTGCGTGTTCTTCTAGTAGACCTCTGTGTAAACCTCGCCCACCGCGGTGATCAAATGGACTTCAAAACACCTGGAGTACCCCAAAACAGGAATGTCTGTGAAGCTAGCCCGAAAAATATCCCGATGAAAAGCGATGGCAACACTATAAAACGAATATCGCGACTTGAAACAGATCCAGAGCTACTTGAAACAGATCCAGTGTTTCATGGAAAAATTATCTTAAGCGATGAAGCTCATTTCTGGTTAAATGGCTTCGTAAATCAGCACAATTATCGCATTTGGTGTGAAAAAATCACCATCCTGTTCATAGCGGAGGTGTTTGGAGAGGTAATTGGACCATACTTTTCTGAAAATGAAAATGCATTGCAGTTACCATCAATGGAGAATGCTATACAGACGCATGCTTACTGTTTTTTTGTGGCACGAATTAGATGATTTCGACTTGAACGATGTGGTTTCAACAGGATGGTGGTTATTGAGAGAAAAGTTTAAAGACCGTGTAATATCCAAAAACTCCTATTTGAACTGGTCACCAAGATCACGCGATTTATGTTAAATCAGTGGTTTACTCCAATAAACCACAAACCCTCAATGACCTTAAAATCAACATTATTCGTGTTATTGGTGAAATAAGTGCAGATTTATGAGTAAAAATGGCAAAACATTACTGTTCCAGAAACGGGCCTGTAAAATAATTCAGAGGTGGTCATTTAAATCTAATAATTTTTAAACAAAAATGTGCAGCTACTACTGAAAATAAGTAGCTCCAAATCTGCGCCACATAGGCTTACGAACAACAGAGTTGTAAGCATTAAAAATAGGCGAAAATCCTTTGGCTATAAATAGGTTTCAGCATATAAGTCGGGCAGGATCCGATGGCATTATAACGGAAGATGTTTAACAAACGACTGATTTTATTTTACCCTAGCTGGAAGTTATCTTTAACGGCAGCCTAGAACTCATTTAGATTCCTAGTAAATGGACTGAAGTAAATGTTAACCACTCCCCTACTAAACATTTTGGCAGACAGATAAAAGCCCACATTAGGAGTTCGATTGAGCCAAACATGCTATTGAAATCTCAACATGGAAATATAGCATGGAAAATTTGTGGAAACTGGTCCCCATTTCCTTAATACTCTTATCGAGAAATCCATGGAACATAAAGAATACCCCATTATAACCTTTTTGGAAAGGCCTCCTTTAACAAAGTCGATCAGAGCACGCAGACCTATTCTCCTTATGCGTGAGCGAGTCACTAAGAGGCTGGGTAAATCAAATGTTTAAAGGCAAGGTTGCGACGAGAAGGCTGCGGGTGGGTCCTTCAACAGCAGATTTCTGAATAGCGACACATGATGTTGCGATTGGCGCATTCAGTAAATATTCAGTTCTTTAAGAAACCGCATGTAAATCACTCTTGGAATTTGCTCCAATTGGGGCTAACATTAGTGGTTTGAAAATGAATCCATTGAAAACTGGGTTGATTATTTTCTCCAGGAAATACACATTTTTTTCTTTGAAGATCGGCATCTAGCTTAACAGGTATTGGATTAACCTTGACTGATAAAGCTTAGTATTTGGGTCTCGTTCTGGACGGGAAACTAAGCTCGAAACCTAATAATATATTAGAAAAAGCAAATAAAGCTACAAGTGGGGGGGTTTGGAGCTCCACGTTGTACATTTGTGCTATAATTTTACTATATTAGGCCCATCTTAGGAACACATCCACTCAATCACTGCAGATTCTCTTTTATCTCACACTCCTAGATATCATAGGTAAATAAATGGCAGCGAGGACACCCATCTATTCTAAGAAACAGGAGTATTTTAAATAGTACCAACTATACTATCTCGTCACCATTTTTAATTAGAAATTTAGGACTGATATTCCTACCAGAGAGGAGAGAAAGTTGAGAGAATCATTACTATACTGAAGTTGTTAATTTCTTCAAAGATGGATGGGAAAGTTGAGGATGGAATCTTCCGTGACGAATCAAATATAAATGTCTCTTTTTGTATGTCGCCCTGCAGCATCGGTTTTCAAGCTACGTTCGGCTCCAATTAAGACACTCAAACCATATTACACATCCACCAAGTGTGGATGCTGACATTTCAATATTAAACTGTTTTCCATTTGCTTTGCACCTGCCCTCGCCCAGGGCAATAAATGATGGACCACTGTGAACTGAACACCAACGATATCCTATCTTCTCACTTTAGGGAATCTGATGCACCCGTAGCTAATATGAAACTTTTGAAAAATCTGGGTATGTCAGGAGTTGATCTATTGAGATAATCGTTTTGTCAATTTCAAAAGAATTTATTTAATCCGGTTGTGAATGTTCATAAAATATGTTTTTTTAGATATCGTTATAATGCTTAGTTTTTATTCCTTGATCTCTAATTTAGGAGCACAGGGCGTCTAGTAGGCTTTGATTTTCCATTTTTCCGGAGATGTGTCGCTTCTGCTAGCTTTCTTTCATTTTCACGTTACATCTGGTCGCCCTACTTTCCTTTTCCTTGTGGATTTCGATCCCGAGATCTTCTTGTTATGTCATTTGGTGACCTCCTCGGTGTGTGGCCAATCTATCTCCACTTTCGTTTTTGATCCCAATGACCGCTTCTTTCATTTTTCCTACGAAGCTCAACATTTTACATTTACATGGGTCAGAAGCAACTCAGTATTCTCCTAAGGCATCTATTTACAAACACGTGTAGGTTATTGTTGATCTTTTGGGTATGCTTCCAGGTTTCGCAACCGTTCGTAGCTAGATGTATTGCGGAATCGGACATATGTGTTCCAAACTTTGTGTAACATCTTCATTGTTGTTCTAGCTTTGTTGATTCGTTTTTTTATGTCTTCAACTCTTTCCCCCGTTTTTTCTGCATAACGGCGCCTTTAGTATTGGTGCAATCCGATCGGTGCAGTTCCTAATGGTCTGAAACCAGCATGTACCTTTCTTAATTTCGAATTGATTGTCGGTGAAAGTCTATCCTGGTCGATCATTCCTAATATATCTATGCTTGTGTTGAGGACGGATATACCCCACCAATTTTTACATTCTCACATGTTGCTTGTTTTCGAGTAATATTTTATAAATCTGTGCTAAAATTCGGACAGCCTCATGAAATATTTTATTTCCTTGGGTGCCTTAGGTAACTGTCAGTCCAATATAGTTTGTATTTTATCTGTCTTGTTGATGGTACGTCCCAGAAATTACTTTTCTCGTTTAAGAAATTAGCGCTTATTCTACTATAACCTCTAGACTAAATTTGTATAAACTTTTAAATTCAAGTTTGACCTCGGCACCTGCGGAGTGCCGAAAAGTCTGTGGGTCTACTTTCACTAGAGCGACAAAGTCGAGAGAAAGTCCAGACTGGGACATCTATAAGGAACGCCTCAGGGAATATAAAAGGGAAACAAGGAAGGCGCAAGGGGATTCGTGGAGGCTCTTCTGTGATAGAATGGAAGGGGTCTCGGAAACCTCGCGTTTAAGAGAGATTATCTCTATCAGTTCAACTGTTCACGCTATCACAAAAGAGACTCTTAATCTTTTGATAGAAATTCACTTCCCGGGAAGTAAGGATGCATCGATTGCGGGGCCTTTGGATGACTGCGGGTTTATGAATGACTGCAGGCCCAACTGTTGTGTACAGAGTATATTTTGAATATACGGAAAATAAACTGGGCTATTTAAAGTTTCAATCCCCTTTAAGTCAGCTGATCCGGATGGAATTGTACCAGCAGAAATTCAGAAGAACTCAAAAGTTTTGATCCCCTGACTGGAGGTTGTCTTCAAAGGGTTTCTGAAGCTGGGGTACGAGAAATGGAGGGAGGCTAGAGTTAAGACCAATATCTCTGTCATCCTTTCTGCTGAAAATCATGGAAAGGCTACTGGATGCCCATATTCGTTCGAGAATGGTACCCAGAAACTGGGCACAGTATCAACATGCGTACCATAAGGGTAAGTCCGTGGATACGTCATTACATGCCTTGGTTCGGTAAATTGAGAAGTTACTGGATTTTCAATAATTCTGGTTGGTGGCGATTTTAGATATCAACGACGCTTTTAACAACGTGAAGGTGAAGGCAATTAGGGAAGGATTGTTGCCACTGGAGATTGAATACCGTAATTAATCACTTGCTAGGAAGCAGAAGGGTCATTGCGACGAAGAGAGAAGTCTCCGTCAGAAGACGGGTTGTTCAGGAACATCTCAGGGAGGTGTCGTCTCTCCCCTTCTTTGTAATATCTTTGTACTCAACGGACTATTATTGCAACTGGAGGGAGAAGGAATAGGTGTGGTTGCTTATGCCGATGACGTAGCGTTAATTATCTTGGGTAAGCACCAGAACGCATTACCAATCACTGCGAGTTGGACCAGCAGATGTGGATTGGGGATCAACCCATCTTAAACAGAGCTGGTTATTTTCACTAGGAAATATAAAATTTCAGAAGATGTTCCACCAAGTTTGAATGATATCATGTTGGCCTTTACCCGATAAGGCGAGATTTCTAGAGATTCTTCTGGACAGTAAGCTCAGTTGGAAACCAAATACGATAGAAAGAGCAAAGAAGGCCACTGTGGCACTCTACTCTTGCAAAAATTACATCGGAAGGAAATTGGGTCGGAAACCTGAACTGGTGCAGTGGCTTTACACGGCAATAGTAATGCAGTAGTGCCTTAGAGATCATGATGTACCTTCTCCCATTGGATATTATCGGTAAGCAAATGGCGGTCAATACGGCTGCCCGACTATCAGCGGTTTCGGAGTGAAATCACCTGCGAAAAAGGCACTAAACTTTAGTCAATTCTGTGAGGCATGACCTGGTGAATTTGGAGTATGTATCTAACACAACACCCCTTTCTTGCTTTTGCAAGCGGTTTTAAGGTGAATCTCCCCCTCTAAGGGGAATTGGAAGAGGGGCTCATCGTGGAGGCCGGGAAAGTTAAATTCTTCACCGGCAGTTCCAAGGTCGATGTATAGCTGGTGTGTTCTGTGGGGAGTTAAGTGTGAGCCTATCTTTTCGTCTCCCTGATTACTGCAGTGTGTATCAGGCTGAAGTTATGGCGATTGAAGAGATCATGAACTGGTTGAAGTACAGTGTAATATCGGTGACTGATGTCACTATTTATGTGGACAGTCGGGCGGCCATTCTTCCACAAGATTCAGTGTCCCTGACTTCAAGGGTGGCGTTGGATTTTTACACATCTCTTAACGAAATGAGTGAACATTTCAATATCCAGTTGGTCTGGGTTCCAGGCCATTCTGATGTTAAAGGACATTCCAGGGCAGACAAATTAGCAAGATACGGTACGACTCTCCAACTGGAACCAGGGAGAAAATGTGTATGAAAGCCAATGTCTGTGCTCAGGAAAGCAGTTGTCTTGACTGCTAGGTGGCTCGCCAGTCCAACTGGACACTCCTGTTCACTTTCTATGAGGAGGAGACTCTCGTTCACTTCCTATGTTTTTGCTCTTCGTTAGATCGCAGACGACATGATAACTTGGGCAAATACACTATGTACCTCCTCTCTGATAACAAAAGCTGTAATGTGCGAGATTTTACGCTATGCGAATATTACTAGATGGTTTTAAATGCAGTTTTTTTTCTTCTTTTTTCCCTGTACTGTTCTGGGGCCGAGGCTCTCCCAACTCTTTCGTGGTTCGCTTATTTACGTCCTTGGCTTTACGCCTGTATTGGCCAATTCGAGGACGTACGGATATAGGTCCGATTTTTATTACCATCTGCACATTGCATAGCTCCATGCCAGCCTATACTGGCTTGGAACATGGGTCGGCCCATGAGCCCCGCACTCCGACAGGGGGTCATAGATGTGTTCCTTCTCATCACAAATCGTAATTTGTTGATGAAAATTCCCTTTGCATCCTGCCCCTATCGAGATTCGAACCCGGTACCTCCCGATCCAAACGCCAAAGCTTTAACCACTAAGCCATTTGGTCGGTAAATGCAGTTTAATGATGTCGGTTTCTGTGGTATCACAATGGACCAAAATTTGGGCTATGTGTGCGATAGTAACCACTGAAATCTAACCTAACCTAATTTAATACTGGTTTGATGTTGTAAATGGAATTTTATAAAATTTGCAAAATGATGATGACGTTGCCAAGTAGACATGGAAATTTTTACCTATAAGACCATAGATAACGTTATTAATCGACCATTAAATGTGTCGTCGTTTATGCGAAAAGAGGATCTAGTGAACTCAAAGTGACCTATATCCGTCGAATTGATTTGAAAATCGTCGGGGATATTATCATTTTGAGGTCTTGGAAACTACTCATCGTTTGTGTTCTCGTTCAGCTTTCTAAATTCTATAGCTAACCGTACTTTTTACATTACGGAAGCATCTCCTTTCTTTTGTTTCTAAATTAATTTTGAAACACTATTTGTGTTTCTTGATTCTTGATCTGATTCGGTTCAGTTGATGTTTCATGAAACAACGCAAAGACGCTTTCTAAATTTCAAATCAGAATTTTTGACCTAAATCAAAATTTCGGCCACGTTTTCCATTTAAAATTTGTGTCATGAAACTCGACAAATACCATTTCAGAATAGATTTCCAAAATTTTTGCCCAAAAAACTGTTTTTGAGTAAAAATTTGGTCCCTGTACATCATAAACAGATTGATATATCTGGAGACACACAATCCAGAATCAAAAATACCGTCATAACAGTGAACTGCCAAGGAGAAATTGGCTCCAAAAAAGGCAAAGACTGTTCCATCGGCTGGATATTTTAATCAATTATCTTTAAAAAGGGAAAACCAAAATAGGTGCAAACTATTAATAATGACAAGCTGAAGTCAGATATTGCGGGAAAACAGCCACATTTCGGCACTTCCATTGAACTCCTTGAGCATCCTCCTTACTCCCCAGATCTAGCGCCAAGCAACTTTTTTTCAAAGGTTTTCCTCGAATAAGGACACCATCACCTTCGTAATCAATTATTTTCTAGAGAAAGACGCCGAATACTATCTAGACAGGTTGGAGCGAGAAGGTAACATCGCTGGGAGAAGCGTATAGGCTTACTACAACGAGACTATGCGGAGAAATAAAACTAAATTTGAAGCAAAAATGTGTTGTGTCTTTGTTAGGTCGGAAACTTTTCAGGCAACCCTCGTATGACTAATTGTTCTATATACGCAATTATAGCACTCAACAACCAATTCCAAATTTTAATTTAGAAAACATATTATTTCCAGTATACCATTATACACTGTAAAAAATAACTGCACGTATTCATTCAATTCGCACACAAAACTATTTTTTGTAACTTCCTAAACTATTTCATTTTCACAGGGTATAAATAAATCTACTTGTTGCTGTAAAATACTACGGAAAAACTAAATTATTTTTCCTAAACATTAAAATTGCATATAATGTAATGTTTTCATTGTACAACAACAAACCTGTTTTAGATAAATTTGAGTACTCGAGAACATATTTTTTCAACGTACAGCAACAACAAAAATAATAAAATGGTAATGTTCTTGCTCAATTCTTTAGTTTTTAAAATTAAAAAAAATTTCCAAGTTATGTTGCGTTGCTGCTATAAATGAAATTCATTTTTCTTTTGTTTTTCAACACTTTGCCACAGTAAAACGTACAATTTTATATGTCTAACAAACCCTTTAACAATTACATTTTGAAATATTGTACATTTTTTTTTCGTATATGGAGGGAGGAGGGGCGAGGGGCGATGTCGACGAGTTTCGAAGCTTTTTTTTCTTGCATATAAAATATCAAAATTATTTTTATCTTTTGTTATCAACAATTTATTCGTTTTTATTATCTGGAAAATTGACAATAAAAGTGAAAGAATGTAATATAAATATGGATTTTCTTGCGAAATGTAATAATAATAACAATAATAATATGGCATAAAGCATAAATTTTAATGTATATGTGGTATACAGTATGTGCGGTATGTGGTTAGCAAGAAAAATTTGGGTTGTCAACGTTTCTTGGGTAAATAAATGAAAATTATGACATTGGTAGAAATTCTACACTTCCCTTCCCAACATAAACTTACCTTTTCAAATTACATCGCGATACGTATGTTATTACGGTTATGTAGGTCCAAACATTGATTTAAATCCGTCGATTAAGCAATCCCGAGGCTCGGGCTAAATTTTTAGGAAGTACCAACTTTCGAACGATTTGTATCCAAATTTTATAAGAATCGTAATATGAGATCCCTAAAGCTAGTAGCAGAACATTACAAGGTAGTATGGATAATTATAGGCTAATAATAGGCTAATTAAATGCTCTATTAAACCAAACCATCGTTAAAGAGTTCTTCTAGCTTTATAAAAGGTTAGCAGAATCCATATCAAAAAATTATTTAAAAACAGTTGAAAAATTAAATGTTAATTTTAGGCTAGTTTAATGCCCTATCAAATTTTTTATTATTCTGCTCATACTAGAAAAGGCATTAGGTTTTATCACTTCAAAGCAAGCAGAAGCCAAATCGAATATCGAACTAAGGCCAAAGTATGATAGAACGGACATACAAATTTTTTTGAGGCTCGTTAAGGCGTAATCGAATGACCCATTAATTAATTTTGGGCTCCATTCATGCTTGTCCAAATTTCAAGGCACCTTTAAATCTAGCTGAACCTAAATCGAAAATTGAGCCAAAAGTGAAATTAGAACGCAGATCAAGATCAATCGACATACACATAGTTTAGGCTCTAATGCTCCATTAAACAATTTAGGGTTCCACTCGTTTTTGGCCAAACTTCAGGTCATTTAATTTAAAACTACCAGGACCTAAACCGAAAATCGGAAAAAGCCGAAATTATAACGCAAAACTAGATCTATTGACATTCAAATAATTTTAGGCTATAATTATGGCCTAATCAAATGACCCACCAAAAATGTTGGGCTCCACTTGTTCTCGATTTTCGATTTAGATTAAATGACCTGAAGTTTGTCCTAGAACGAGTGAAGCCTAACGAATTTTAATGAACCATTTGATTGGGCTATGAAAAGCCTAAAATTATTTGTATGTCAATTGATCTTGTTTTGCCTTATAATTTCGGTTTTGGACCGATTTTCAATTTTGCTAGCTTTAAATTAAATAGCCTGAAATTTGGTCAAGAACGAATGGAGTCTAAAATTTTTTAGAGGGGCATTTGATTAGGCCATAATGAGCCTAAAATTATTTGTATGTCGATTGATCTTATTTTGCGTTCTAGTTTCGGTTTTGGTCCGATTGTTAATTTAGGGATTGTTTGCTTTAAATTAAATGACCTGAAGTTTGTTCAAGAACAAGTGGAGCCCAAAATTTTTAACCGGACAATTTCAATTCGCCATAATAAACATAAATCTATTGGTATGTTAATCGAGCTTGATTTTCGTTATAATTTCGTTTATAGTCCGTGTTTTGATTTGGGTTCAGCTAGCTTCGAAGAGATAAAGCCTAATGCCTTTTCTACGACGAGCAGAATATACAAAACTTTAATAGGGAATTTAATTAGCCCAAAATTTACCTTTAATTTTTCAATTGTTTTTAATCATTTTTGATATGGGTTCTGCTAAAAGCTAGCTCTGCCAGAACCCATCGTTTTAGCTGGAAGGGATGAATTTGAAGAATATAGAATTTGAAAATATTTATGAGCTTTCAATTTAAGATGAACATAATTTTTGTGCTCACCTTTAAAACCATAACCAATCCCTTAATTAATTTTAATAACAAAATGATTACATGTTTGTTTGTTGTTTACTTGGAAATGACAAATTCTTTTAAAATTGCAAAAATTTAATTTTTCAATATCCAATATACAGGGGTCAGCGCTGTAAGTGTTACCAACTTCACGCTGCAACCAAACGGCTAATGAAAGCGCGCTAATTTTTGGACAAGCGTTAGTCTGTTATGTTGTTTACAAGCCAACGGAAGCATGTTGTTTTACGTCGCAGTTAAAAAAAGTTATCGAAATGGAATTCAAACGCAACAGTGTTATTGCTTTGGCTGTAAATTGCAACCAGCCATTGTTAATGAGGTACGACATTTACATGTGAAAAAATGTTTATAGGCATATCTCACCATTAAACGTTAGAATGATATTGGTATCACAAAAAACGTAATAGAGGTGGACATCAAAAAGCAGCAACATCGCCAGAAATGGTTCAAATGGTACAAAATACAAAAAGTGTAAGATTTAACACCTGTACAAAACGCAGTTCGCCTAGCAAGAGCAAAGGTGGTAAAACACTTGCACGTTGGTGGCGAGTTTGAGAATTTGGTCTTTTCTGATGAAAATTGTTTGTATGGTTCAGCAATAAAACACAACAGAATTGAGCCGCCACATGAAGAACGTCGTCGCCTTAAAGATTGCTGTTAACCAAGAATGGGGCAAAATACCATCAGACCACAATCGTGCAGCATGTGAAGCCTTCTCGCAACAACGCGCTGTATACGGTATATTAGCGGAATATGGTATATTAGCAAAACCTTAAGTATGAAATTTTATCCCGATCAATCCATACAGAAACCGAATTTTTACTGAACAACCGTTTTTTTGTCGAAAATCGTTATTTCCGTTAAAATTTTATAAACTAATATAACCAAAATTGTTGAAAAGAATCTTTTAGTCCTTAATCGCTATTCTTGTAAATTTTACTTCTGACATGTGAAAATTGGCACTTCTGGTTCAGCGATTTCACCCGAAAGATTTTGGGGATCTCCCAATTTACGATTAATCAATCGGGCTGAAATCATTTTAATTTTGCATTGATGTGGAAAAAATTGGCATTTACAAAAACGACAGAGGCTTAAAAGATTTAAATAAATTTAATTGTATCTAACAAGGTTTTTAATTAACAAGGGCTGACGTTTATGGTTTTTAGAAATTTAAGCGGGAGTAGTGTTTTCTTGATTAGACACGACAGTTTTACTAAATGTCTGATGAGTTTAATTTTTCACATTAGAAATCAAGTGTGGCGATTCCGATATCTACACTTCGTTACAGCAGAAAAGTGGGCCGGAGAGTTGGTATACCCAAATGGTAACTTATTAAATTCAAACTGACCCTGATCCGTTACAAGCGCTGTATTTTTTCGACTCTTATATACGACGAGAAATATTTACGACTGAGTAGAAAGAGTAGTATCGGATAGTAAATTCTTTCAACTATTTTCTTCAACGGTCTATAATTGACACACATGCAATAGTTATCGTCCTTTTTCCTAACCAAAACTACACGACTACTATCAGGTTGTTCACTAGGTCTTTAACTCCGCACTCTCATAATGACTAAAACGTTTTGTACTTGCCGTTACTATTTTATTCTCACGTAACCTTTTCCGTCTACAAGTTTCACCATAGTAATCCCGTTTAATTTCAAAAAATCCCTTCCCAAAACTATATCTATATCCATTATTAACTCGCTTCCGTTAATTCCAACCACATTCTCACTATTGACTTTTCTCGAGTTAAAATGTTTAACTAATCCTTCTTTTACAACACTAACGTTACTTCCGGAATCAATCAATACCTGGAACTCAGCTAACATGTTCCCATTGACCGCCATTTCTTTCACTTATCCTTCGCCATTAACAACCATCTCCTTCTCCGTTTTTATTTTCGTATTCTCTACTTAACCATTCATATACAATATATCCCCCTATATCCCTGAAATTTAAATAGGAACCCCTATTTTTATTGCAGATTCGGATTCTACGGCTTAAAGTCCGTAGGATTTGTTTGAAACATATTATTTGATTCATGATAGATGGCGCTGTAATAAGATATTATTATTTTTTTCGATTGCTGCTACTGAGAACCTATGCAAACGATTCTGCAATACGTATTAAAATTAACAACTTTTCAATGTAAATACTCAAAATTAGTCTTAAACAAATTGTGTAATCCAGGATAAAAACAGGAGTACCTGTAAACATGAAATTTAGTTAATATTTAATTATAGTAAATTAATTTAATTATACTTATCTTGATTCCATAATGTAAACACTAAGCCTCCATTGTATTGTTAAATATTAACGTCAAATTATAGGGTGTGTTTGTAAACCTATAATTTGTTCGAAAAGACACAGCACTGTAAGTATTATTATTGTATTGGAATGGTGTCTATTCCAGCTTCCATAAAACTTTATAGGTATGTCAGTTTTGTGGTAGAAATCATTCATTATAAATTCAGCCATGAATCGAATTGTACATCGTCTTTGTTTAAATAAAATTAAATTAAAATAAAAGTTGTTCACTTTAAAATTAAAAGAAATTGATCCGGAGGTTTTTATTTATACACAAATTGTATTTCTTAAATTTTTAATCACTGAAATGACTCGTCAAGAAACTACTATTATCGTAACGCAGTAACATGCGATTAAATGCTGCTTTCAAAAAAATGTTTTTTTTCTATTTTGTTTTAAAAATATCTGAATAACTGGGAAATTGTTACCTGTAGAAATGTAATTTGCTGGTGAATAAATTACTTTCAGCGTAACCTAGAACAACGACGTGGGCGTAGTAGTTTGCTGTTCCTTCGGGGTGCTTGATTAACGTGAGTTCCTTTGCCTCTCACGTACCATGGTGCTTGAGTTACATGGGTTCCCTCGTCTCATCATATCATCATATCTAATCCGCATTTGAAATGAATATATACAACTGACGAGCGTGTCTGCTTGAATTTCGGCACAAGCATTTCTGATTCGCCCAATCATATTCTCACGTGTTGATGGTATTTGTTGAAAGCAGATTTAATCGCATGTTCCTGGGTTACGATAATAGTTAATTTTAATTCAATCGTAAGATAAATCGAAAAAAAATTAATATACATTTAATTTAACAGAGCTATCTATCATAGCTCATCACTTTAAGCCGTAAAATCCGAATCTGCAATAAAAAAATAGGGCTTCATAGTTTAATTTCAAAGTTACCTTCCGCCCCACAGAAGGCGAGGAAGGGTACTATTTTTAGCACTAATGTTTCCAATGGAATTATCAAATTAATGGACATTTTTTTCGTATAGCGCTTATTTTTCGAGATATTTGAAAGTTTCAGCTTAAAAAAAAACTCCCGCTATATGACCTTAAAAAGTTTTCAAAATTTTGTTGAAATACTACGATAACATTATTTTGTAGGTGCACAAATGTGAGTTTTAGTCAAATTCTAATATTTTTTGAGATTTAAGTAATACACAGGGATGGGCGATTACGCGTCGACTACTAGTTTTTACATGATTTCGTCGACAACGTCGAATATTCGTCGGCAACTCGTGGACAACGTCGACCACGTCGACAACGTCGAGAACTACTTGATAAATTAATTTACGCCACCTATCGAAACTTATAATAAAACTCAGTATAAATTGTGTGTACTACTGATTGATAGCTGGCACTGTATTTATGAAACATTAAAACATACTGTGCCTAATATTTATGTCATAAATTGCATAATAAACTGATAATTATCCATTATCGATAATAAATTCTTTGACAATCGAAAAAAGTCAAATTAAATTTGCGAATTTGAATAAAGTTTGAGTATATCATTTATGCGTGATTCCGCTCGTATGCAATTGTCAAGCTTCTGCTATTCATCACTAAGCGGCGAATGAATAGTTAATTTAAGATTTATGGTGACGTTTTATTCAATTTTAATAATTTTTCTTTATTGTAGTAAGTTCGAGTAACAATAATTATTCGTTTACATATAAATTAATAAATAAAAGACACTAGTTAAAAAATTTCATTTTAGTGACACCTGTTATTAAATTTCAACAAATTTTTCAAAAATATTAATTTAACAGTGCAGGTAATGTCAAAATATTGGCAGATATTCCCGTGTTAAGTTAAAACGCACGCAAGGTGCGTGAGGTGAATCTAATAATAAATCAGTGCATTTCCGTGACAATCGTCAAAAAACAGTAGGTAGGTATAAATAAAATTAAAAATGTATATTACATATTATAAAATCGTTTTTTTATCGATAACAAAACCAAAAGAAAAAAGGTTTAAAATAAAGTTCTTGGTACTGTGTATTAGTGCATGTGATCAGCAATCTCTTGCATCTCTGTAGTTCGAAGTTCTCTAGTTTATAAATTTTATTGCAGTTGGCTGTATTCACAACCGCCGATATAATTTTATATTGAATCCCTCTGTAGCCATACATTGTAATGTAACTTGTAACGTGAGTCATTTGTTTAAATGTTCGCCTATAAATTTATTAGCTTTGTTGTTTTTTTAGTTATTGTTAGCCAAAGACAAAATACCACGTGTACGAGTATGTGCACTCGAAACATTAACCGCCTGTCTATGGATGGTAGGGGTAGATGAATTGCCACGCAGCGATATTAACGTTTTAACAGAATATGTTTTACCTGCAATAGCGCCTCTAGCAACAGACGCTTTGACAATTGTAAAAGTACCATACGCTAAAACTATTGCGACGCTGAATGAAACTGCCACGAAAGATATTCGATAATCATAATGTAACTCGTTTTCCGCAAATTGGACCCTTTCTTAAGGCGCTGGAGGATCGTAACAAGCGGGCACGAGAGAAAGTGGCTAAAGGAATCGTATCACGGTTCAACCCGTCAACCGACCTATCTGCCCAAAGATAATCCGGCCGATTACACATATTTCTTCATGTATTCGAGGATTTCATCTCTGTAGCTCAAAGTGGTCTAGTTTATAAATTGTATTGCAGTTGGCTGAATTCACAACCGCCGATATAATTCTGGATCGAATCCCTCCGTACATTGTAAGTGCCTTTGATAGCCTAGCCCAAACATTAATATTTTTAATAAAAATGACTTAATTATTAAATATAAATTTTCTACTTCACTTACTCGTTACCGCAGGTAAAACATATTCTGGGAAAACGTTAATGTCGCTGCGTGGCAATTCATCTACACCTACCATGCATAGAGAAGCGGTTAATGTTTCGAGTGCACATACTCGTACACGTGGTCTTTGGTCTCTCGTCTTTGGCTAACAATAACTAAAAATAAACACAACAAAACTAATAAGTTTCTAGGCGAACATTTAAACAAAGGCACTAATGTACGGCTACGGAGGAATTCGACATAAAACTATATCGTCGGTTGTGAATTCAGCCAACTACAATCAAATTTATGAACTGGACAACTTTGAGCTACAGAGATGCAATCTTCGAATACATGAAGAAATATGTGTAACCGGTCGGATTATCTTCGGGCTGATAGGTCGGTTGACGGTTTGAACCGTGGTACGATTCCTTTGGCCACTCTCTCTCGTGCCCACTTGTTGTTACGATCCTCCAGCGCCTTAATAGTGTCACGAGTTACGTTATGATTATCGAATATCTTTCGTTGCAGTTTCATCCAGCGTCGCAATATTTTTAGCGTATGGTACTTTAAAATTGTCGAAGCGTCCGTTGCAGCGTCCGCTATTGCAAGTAAAACATATTCTGGGAAAACGTCACCATCACTGCGTGGCAATTCATCTACCACTACCATGCATAGACAGGCGGTTAATGTATCGATTGCACATACTCGTACACAAGGTATTTCGTCTTTGGCTAACAATAACTAAAAAAACAAAACTAATAAGCTAATAATTTTCTGAGAAAGAGAACATTTAATCAAAGGCACTTACAATACGTACGGCTACGGAGGGTTTCGATATAGAATTATATCGGCGATTATGAATTCAGCCAACTGCAATAAAATTTATAAACTAGACAGATTAGATCTAACTGCAAATTATTATTATAACTAAAATAAATTAAAAATAAAATTTATACATACTTACATTACAATATGGCCGAATTTGTTTATTATTTGTTTCTGTCATAATGACTTAAATTGTACACTGTCATGGTTGAAATCTTGCATCGCGATTTACGATATATATCTATTTGATAAAAGATGGCGCGCAAACCATATAATTTATTGAAAAATTTGAAATGTTCAATAGTTTTAGATAGATATCCCTAGTTCAGAGACTTTAAATTTATTTTTAATTTATAAAAAGCTTGTAAAAATGTTAGAACTAGATTTTAGTAATTATTCACGAATTTTAATAGTGCCGTTAACGTAAAATAATAAAAAATTAAGTTTTTAATATCATTTTCTACTACGGCATCATGATTAGTGAAATCATCGCCAGTTTGATTTGAAAATTTCATAGTACTAAACATTTTCATAACGTTGGCTTTGATTTTATTTAACATGTTGCCAACTGTTGGGTGCCCTGAACGCGCCCATTGTATGATTTGAACTGTCGATGTTTTTCGATTGAAATTTTCGTTTCAAATCAAGTATCCATAATTTTTTATGAAAATGGTTGTCAAATTTTCATAAATGTTTGTATCCCTTGAGAGTAACGGAATATACCGTTGAAACGTCAGGGCTTTATTAATAAAATTATTATAAAACTGTGTTAAGCTTAAATCCAGCAAAATAAAATAATACTTAAAAAGAGCTTAATTAAAAAATAACAAAAAATTAATTTTCTGCGATTACCGTTAAATAAAATTTTTTACTGTCATTTTGTTATAAGAACACACGTCCGATTCGTTTAAGGACCCAAATTTTTATTTTTATCTTAACAAATTGCCTGTTTGCTTTTAATACTTTTAATTTATTATTATTACTATTATTACTATTAATATAACAATAATAATTTCTGTTTTGTCATAGTATAGCATAGTCTACATAAAATGACATAATTATTTAATTTGATAAGATAATTAATGACTTAATACAGAACATAAAAATATGATTTTATAATTCGTGTTCTTGTGTTCATCCTTGTTTACTTAATTGAAGAAGTTAAAAAGGATTAATGTAATTTTTATTGTTGATTTATGATTAAATTGTAAAGTGGCTGTAATAGATTAGCTCATTCATTTGTCGTGCAACAACAAAACGAGCATTCCTTAATACTATAAAAGACTTAACAAGATAATTTTATTTTAATGTAAACCCGTAATGGTATTTTAAACGTGGCAAAAAGGAATTAAAATGTGTCCTTGTATTTTCAAACTGTTAAAAGGTATGTGAATTTTAGGGTGGCCAGATATTCTCCTTGGACGATTACATACTTTCCAAATTAAATTATTTTTGTTTCTTGTTTTAATAGCACCTATTAAAATATTAACACGTACCTCAAGCGTTCGAATGAATTGACGACTTGAACCACTCAAAGTTTACCAACTCCTAGGAACCCGTGTTAGGCAGTGCTTCATAACCACAGCCAAATAAAGAAAAAAAAACAAGTTTGTATAAATGTTTTATTACGACACTATTTAAATTTTGCTAACAGATGGCCACTTCAGTTCCTATTTACAATTGTTGAGCGCCAATATAGGTGAAACACGATCATTTGGCGTGGATTGCTGCCTACCCGTTCAATGTTTGTTGTACATCTGAAGGAGCAACAACAATTAAAACCACAGCATATAAACCATTTATCTGGATGAAGACGACTGCACTCGCTGTAACAATGATGTCCTAGAATAGATATTTAGTAATTAGCTTTGGTAAGTATGTTTATATAATTTAGTAAGTAAATATTACCAATTTGACAGATGTAAATAAAATCTCAGTCATATTTTGTAATGACCGTACTAGTGTATATTGGGCAAAACTCTTCATAGAAATATGGGTGACTGTGCTGGAGTGTTAATATAAAAGGAAGAACAAACGTTAGTCAATCATGTTTTTGTCGGTGCTCTTTTCTGTGATAGCACGCACACACCTTGTCATTAAATAATTAAAAATAAATTAATAATTAAACAAACCGTCAACCATCTTTTAAATAAAGTGAAGGCAGTCATTATATATGAATTTCGATACAGTCCACGAAATTATATGTGCAGTGGCGGTAGCGTTGCTATACAGAAAAGGTTGGTCCTTCGAGTCGGATATTTCAGCGGAATTGATAAACGATTCGGTTATAAAAAAAACCTGCGAATAGTTCTGAATGGCTTGTGACGTGGGCATCAGTATCATTTTGATTAACAGGATTTTTGGCGCATGAGCTGTGACGGCTTTGGCACAGTGTGTTTAACACAACAATCCCAACGAAGAAGTGGCATTTTACTATGAGTTGTGTGAACATTTATGGTCGTGCGATTAGGCATATTTATTGTATCCTAGGTGTGCGAGCGGGTAGTGACGCTATTCATTATACTACGCGTTGTGAACATTTTTTGATCCTCCATCCGAATAATGATCCTATGAATACTGTCTTAGGATAAATAATTCCAACGCGGAAGTGACATATCGGACTACCTCGTGGAGATTTATAGTCGTGTAATTCCACTATAAATATTCTAATAAAATCGTTTTTGCAAACCAACCAACGACTGCAATGGCGATATAATACTGGAATCTACCATCATAAGAACTAAAGGGAACGAATTAAGGTCCTGGAAAACCGATCTCAAGACGTATAATACTGTGGGCAAAAAATAGTAAGACTTTGTTCATAATTTTAAAATTCTTTATTTCTCCAAATCTATTTCGGCCCCCTCAAAGTAAACCCCCCGGCCTCAATACACTTGTGCCAACGTTTTTTCCAATCCTCGAAACAGTTGTTAAAGTCAATTTCCGGAATAGCCGGAATAGTAGCAATTCATGTTTAATGTCTTCAATTGACTCAAAACGGTTTCCCCGTAGCGGTCGTTTGAGTTTGCTGAACAGCCAGAAGTCACACGGAGCTAAATCAGGCGAATACGGTGGTTGCGGAACGATATGGATGGAATTGTTGGCGAAAAAATCACGTAAAACCAATGCACTATGAGAAGGTGCATTATCGTGGTGCAAAAACCAAGAGCTGTCGACCCATAATTCCGGCCTCTTTTTACGAATAGCTTCGCGCAAACGACGCATAGCACTCAAATAGTATTCCTTGTTGACAGTTTGGTCGGTCGGAAGGAATTCGGAGCGCACCACACCTTGATAATCGAAGAAAACTGTCAACATCAAATTGATTTTTGACTTGCTTAACCGTGGTTTTTTTGCCTTTGGCACGATATTCGGCCGATTGATCGTCTGTTTCCGGGTCGTAAGCATAGAACTAAGACTCATCGCCAGTTATAATACGTTTCATGACATCCTGGTAGTCGAAAAGCATTGTTTCACAGACGTCAACACGACGCTGTTTTTCCAAAAAATTGAGTGATTTTGGAACCAATCGTGCTTTCACTTTTCTTAGGCCCAAATGATCTTTCAAAGTGGTTTTCACTGATCCTTCCGACATTTCAACGATGCCAGTAAGGTCTCTGACTGTTAATCGTCGATTCTCGATGTGTTGATCATCAGTTGATGTTGATGGCCGTCCTAGACATGGTTCGTCGTCAACACGTTCTCGAACCTCTTTGAACAATTTGTACCAATCAATAATACTTGCTCGCGACATACAATTATCACCGAAGGCCTTTTGCAACATTCTGAACGTTTCGGCACCACAAAATTGATTCCGCACACACAATTTAATGGAACTTCTTTGTTGAGTAGTTTCACTCATTGCAAAATTGCCGAATGCACTTTTTGTACTTCAGAAAGACAAGCGTATACTAAACGCTAATGATTATTTTGATATGACATTTGGCACAGATGTCACTGACAGTCATACAAACATAGAAAAAAAAATATTTCGACGAATGGTTTTTCGCGCGAAATTAAAATTTAAATGTCTTACTACTTTTTGCCCACAGTATTTGGGACGAACGTGTGATTATCGTATAATTTGGGTGTCGTAGTACCGATAGATTTAACAGGGTGCGAGTCGTGCAACAGAGAGTGTAGTATCGAACTAACGGTTTTAGCATTTATTCAAAATGGCGGAGACTTGTAAAGAGCTGACAGCAAAGAGAGGGATGGCAAAGAGAAGCATATCGCGGATGGTGACGTATGCCGATAGGGTTACTGATCGTTCGCCAGTCTCGGAGATTTCCACTTAACTGGAATTGGCTGTTCATGAAGTGCAGTCCGAATATGAAACCGAGTATCTAAACGTGAAAAATAAACTTGGTCAATTTATTATCAAGCCAAAGATTGCGGAGGAAGCTAGTCATATTGAAAAAATAATGACGCGAATTCTGCACGAACAGATTCAATTCATGACAATCCTGTAATTATCATTCACTACATCATTAAACCAAACAGTTTCTCAATCGCTCGATGATTCACATTGTTCAGTACGACTACCAAGATTGAATGTACCTACCTTTTCGGGCGAATACAAGGAGTTCCCGAGGACCTATATACAGCATCCGTTTATAGTAAAATTGCATTAAATGACGTCGAAAAATTTCAGTATTTGCGTGGTTACCTGTGAGGCGAAGCAGCTGACCTGATCAAACAAGCCGTGTATCTTAATTAAACATTCCTTTTATGAAAGTTTTACTTATTTAAGAATGTGCCTAGTCGAAATTTATCTGTTAAGATTTGAGCCTAATGGATTGTCAATATTTTACTGGAACCGGACAGTCGAAATCTTTATATTGTGAGGATATTTAACAAAGGGAGAAAAGTTAAATTCAATTTGGCGTAGACAATGTCGAAAATACGTAGATCATGTAGAATATTCGTGGACAATGTAGATTACTACTTTTTGTAGATACTATTAAAATTAACCGATAATTTCCAGCCGAAAGTTATAAATAACTCGATAATGCAGATGTGTCTTTGCTATCTCAGCCGAAAATATAACATGTTATCATTAAAAATTAATATGCTTCAGCCGATATTTTTCAGCCGACATTTCGCAGACCGTTAAAAATAAAACACTAAACAATATTTTTAATAGCATTTTAGTTGTTCGGAAAAATTAATTTTACTATTGGGAAATTGCATATAAATGTTTGTCATTAATACAAAATTAAAAAATTTCTAAATATCGGCCGTTTAAAGTGTCATAGTTGGAAATAGATTCAAATGAAAGGTCTTAATGACGCTCGTACCTGGAAAAAGTTTCAGGTTAATTTTCATGTGGGGAGTGCGGAAAATTTACCGTTTAAAGTGTCATGGCTCGAAGAAGATTCAAAAGAAAAGTGTAAACGATGCTCGCAACTCGGAAACATTTCTGGTCAATTTTCATGTGGGGCGTCGTAGAAAACTTAATTGTTGTTATTGTGACATTAAACAACCAATATTTAGAGATTATTCAATCGAGTTTTGCCGGTCTCGCCATATGAAAATTTACCTGAAATGTTTTTTTAGGTGCGAGCAGCACTAAGATCTTTCATTTGAATATATTTCCAACCATGTCACTTTAAACGGTCAATATTTAGAAATTTTCATATTTTGTGTGTGCGATATGTTCAATCGAGTTTGCCCGGACTTCCCACATGAAAATTGACCTGAAATGTTTTCCAGGTGTGAGCATCGTGACGATCGGTGACAGATCGGTGACGTTGCCTATACATTGTCGACATGAGGAACGCAAGAAAATTTTTAACTTACGTAATAGATTACGTGTTGACATTCGCGTAGATGACAATGCTAGATCTACCTCACTCGAATGTGCAATGCCATCTTTAAGATTTCTCCACCAGCATTGACAGTATTAGAAATGTAACCAAAAGAGGTATCTTTGTATTTAAGTACATTAGATTGCAATGTAGCTTATTGCTTGCAATAGCTTATTTACGTACTAATATGAACTGTCGTTGCAATATACTAAAAACCATTGTCATATAAACAACAAAACAGCAAACCTAATTCACAATTTATCCGTACGGATCTTGTAATACGGTAATAAGGTATGATGGTGTGCGACTAGAAAAATTATGGCCTGATATTTTGTTTGCGATGTGCAACAATCACGATTACTCGTACACTGGTAGTTTTGTCTGTCGATGAAAACAAGTAAACTGCTTTAATCAGGTGATGGCGGAGTGCAGAAGAGTAATCACTACGGTTTTGCTACGGTGTTAAATTTAGTATTTTTTTATAGTATTCGTAATTTCGATGTGTAGTGTAAATTTGGTAAACTTAATTTAAGTTACGTGAGTGAAGTTTACTTTTCAACTAATTGATTTATGGTGTCCATTAACATTTAATTTCATCGGAATCTTAGCCTAAGCCTGTGTCAAGTGTGTTGAAAATATTTATAATATACAAGTGCATATATTTCAAGGTCGGATTTCGCAAGCAGTTAGCAGTCAGTCATGTGATTGACCAAAGGTTAGTGGTTTTTGCATATTTTTTAGTTAATTTTATTACGTTTTTGAATTTTTGCCTAATTCTCTTTTGAAACACATTTTTGATGTGATTGACTTTATGCTGCTTACCTAGCGTCCAGTAATTATGTGATGAAGCATTGCCATTTGACAATAATGTCGTCATTTTGGCCTTTTTCGATTTAATATATAATTGGAAGGTTCTTCACGTATTAAAATTATCGATAATATATCTATCTATCTAATTCAAAACTATAAGATGAATTTATATTTTATTTGATTTTTTTGAAGAATTGAAGCATCTAAACTTTAATCCACTTCTCACTGAACATGTTCAAAATTTAAAATAAAACCGATAAGAAAAGAATTAAACGTTATGTTTCCACATTTTATTTTTCGGCCACACTTGTTGACAAGTACATTAAGAGTAATACCTTCTAAAGACCAAAATAGAGCTTTCTGTGTTTGTGCTTGAGCTCTTCACATTTCCCCTTTACATGCAACTTTCAACACAGCTTAGCATCTATATTCATTTACAGGTAATTTATCTCAGGCCCTTAATATAAAACTGTTGTATTTAACACTTATACGGAATCCTTTTCGTTCAATTGGAAACATCGGTAAAAGCCACCATAGCTTCCTGTTTTCAATTCCAACATTAATCTATTTAATTTCTGAATATGCTTGTTCCAGTTTTTCACCAAATTAGTTTTACGTGAAGTATTATTCTAGGAGTTGGCCGGTATAGTGGAATTAAAACTTCCCAAGTTTAAGCAATAATCGCTGTTGACTGTTTTCAAATCATGACATCGTGCATTCTATTACCGCTGTTATTTATCTATTGTTTGTCTTACATATTTTATTGGTTTGCTGAATTCCCACGTACAAACTCGTATCGAATAAAATCTTATACTCGGTAGATCTAATTCGGCCATTATATGGACCGTAAAGTTGTATGCCATGAACTACGGGTGCTAATAGAATTTACCCCTCAAATCAAAACGTTTTGATACTGTTGCATTCTACAAAGGAAACAATATGTCGACAATGTCGAAAACCTCTGTTTCTGTTAGCAATCAGATCATCACATTCTAAGATTTCTTGACAATGAAACCATTTCAAGAACGATAAGCCCCTTGGTTAAAAGTAGAACTTGATGCACAGTAAAAAATTTAAACCAAGCACGACATTGTCGAATTGTTAATGTACAACAATGAAAAACGTTGTCACCAGGTTGTAATAAAATGTTAAAGCAGCGAAAAATAAGGGATTGCGCTATACTCACCACAAGCCAGAGGAAACCTTTAATTCATTTTGTACCTTTTTTACCAAATAAAACATTACAGAGGAACAAAATCTTAAAAGTGTTCCTGAAATTGACCAAATCAATTACCTCCAAAGAAACTCGGTATATGAAATTTAGACATTTTATATTGTTCTCCCTACTCAATAAAGATTTGACCTACGCAAAGGTCCACATTGCGCGTGGAGTAACTCTGAAGGGTTTCAGAGAAGAGATCTAGAGAGAATGAGAATATCTCTTTTTGAATTACTAATTTTTCTTATAAATCCTGGGGCCAGTTACTCGGCCGAGGAGTAATTTACCGTAAAGATAGGGCCTTAATTGCTTAACGGCCCATAATATTGCAAGAAATTTTTTTTCCGTTGCACTATAGTTGGTTTCGGCATTACTCAGCGTTCTGAAGCATAGTAGATGGGAAGGCCTTTCCCAATTTCACCTTGCGAAAAGACTGCCCCTAGTGACTATGAATTCTCTTTCAAAGTCCGAATACTGCAAAATATAGGATTATTACATAATATTTCTCTGCACAAATTGAAACAGTTGATGTATTCTTTGTCTAACACAACATTTTTGTCTTTTCTTAAAGATGCTGTTAGTAGCTTAGTTATCTCTGCAAAATTTCTGATAAATTTCCTTTAATACCCGATTAGTCCGATTAGGAAGGATTTTATCTGTCTTTCGGTTTTGGGCAATAGAACGTTCTTGATAGATTTTGATTTTTTCAGGAAAGCTACTTCTTTATGCAAGATCTCACTTTTCTCTAATTGCACTTTAATATTTGCAGTTTTTAGTCGAAGAAATACCTGTTTCAAGTTTGCCATATGTTCTTGAAGAGAGGAAATAACAATGACTATGTCATCCATGTAACACAGACACGATTTTCCTTGAAGTCCCTGCAGAACGTTGTCCATCATCCTTTGAAAGGTTGATGGGGCGTCCTTGAGCCTGAAAGGCATTATCACGAACTCATAATGCCTGAAGTCTTTTGGTATCTTTAGGATCTACCTTAATTTTATGGAACCCGGATTCAAGGTCCAATGTGCGAAAAAGTATTTACACAGTCCTAGCGGCTTGTCCAAGATTTCATTGAGGCTAGTTAACGGGTGCCTATCACCGATGGACTGCTCATTTAAGTTTCGGAAGTCGATAACTAACCGCCATTTTACTTTATGGATGTACGAATGCTTCGCTGCGTTTCTAAATATTAGCTCCTGACTATCCTTTTGAAAGATACTTTCAAAATCTTGACATAATTTTTCTACAGCTAGTTTCTCTTCAGGGTTTAAGTGACTAGTTCTTACGAGTTCCTTAATATTTTGGATCCCTCGATGATTACTGTAAATAGAATGATGGTTTAATTTTATTTTGTAGTTGGAACTTCGGGAATTACAGTTTCGGGAGTTATTTGAATGGGTTTGATGTAAGATTCACCTTCTTTTATATCGGCTGGTATGTGGATTAGGATTTTACTTCTAGAAGGAATTTTATGAATTGGAGATGTATAATTTGGGCGAGATATAAATGGTATGGTGAATTTATCTGATTCCAACACCGATTTGTTAAAGTCGAGTTATTTGATTAATCAAATCCAGACCTATTAACCAATGGAAATATTGATGGAATTTGAATAGATAGAAGGACAGTGGTTCTTTTGATTTGAATTCGGAGAGTCCTGGAAATTTGGGTGTAGAAGTAATGTAACTATAGAGTCCGATCCCGTATCCAGAAATCTTAGTTTGGAATTGGGGTTTATAGTTATTTCAATATAGGCTAGCAAGGGTTTATTAGTGGAATGAGAGTTTATATGATTGGTCTTCCAAGGCTGGTTGGTGAAAAACATGCTCGTCAGGTAGATAATTATCTAGATCTGGGAAATAGTATTGTACTTCCTCAGGTTCATTTCGTAGGTCTTGATCTTCATGTTGTTCTGTGTTAAATAGTTCTCCAGAAAGAAACCGTGGAGGATGGGTTTGTGTGAATCTATATTGTTGGGGTGTATAGAAATGAGTTGGTGGAGTATAACTATTTTAGTTCGCTTGAGTTTCCATGGGTTCGAATTTATTATTCTTATTGGGTATTGGAGGAGGTTCCTGTTTAGGAAGTGGCGGTAATGGTCTTGAATTTCTATAATTTCGGTGGAAAGGTGGTATGTTGAGCACTAGCTGGCTTTGAGGCCTAAAAGGAAATGGTTTATGATTGTAGTAGACATTGTTTGGATTCAATGGCCTAGGATACGAATTATGTTATTACGAGTCATAGGTTTTTCAGAGATTGTTGCGGGATCTCTAGATCTAATGCTTGACCCTAGTGGTTCTTTTATTCCTGCAAGGAATGTGGCTAGACACAATTCCTGATAAAATTTCTCTTTGGTATTTTTAACAATGGTTTCTGAATTTGATAACCGTACGCAATTTATTATGGCTAATTAAATTTCCATAATTCTACCATCGCCTTTAATGTCATTCCAATTTATGTTGGTATCGTACGTTATCAAAACGCTGTCTGCCTCGTCATTAATTTTATTTCTGATTGCTCTCAGAAATGTGAGCATGGGGTGTTTGATCTATTCCCATTATACTTTCGGTTTGGCATATTATTTCATCTACGTTTGTGATGAAATCGTTTAATGAATTATTTTTGCCAGAAAATGTCGGTAGTGTTTAATGGGATCTGGTATCTTGAAGGCGTTTAGCATGTGTATTTAATTTTCCTAACAGTGCCCCAACTTATCTAATAAGCCTGTTAAATCTTGTACTTCTTTGTTCATAAAATGTCTATATTCTACGTCTAATTTTCTTTTGTTTTCACTTTTTCACCTCTCTTTTTTGTTTTGACGGCGTGTTTAATACTTTGCTATTAATCAATTATTTAATTGTTTATTACTGATAAATTGTTTAATCAAAAAAGTTATGTAGAAGCCTTTTATTCCTTAATTACTTCAGGCCTTGTATACATATGTACAGGATCGTGAGTATCAAATTGATGAATTTGATCCTTTTTTGTGAGAGTATATTCATTCAAATTTAATGAAAGGGTGAAAGGAGTAAGAGTATATTTAACCAAAATATCCAATATCCGCCAATGGGTTTTAAATTTGTGGCTCCATCTATATGTCAGACCGGGAACTTTTCAGGCGATGTAATATATTACCTTCACGGATATTATTCCCGTTGCTATTACTCCAATGCAATTACCCCCCCGCCCATTATCTCTAGACGTTACTCTTCGGTTATCAAGCCTTCATTACACCCTGGTCATTACCCTCCCCATGTGTGTCATTCGGCCCGATTGATGATAAAGGGATCGACCGATCCAATTTCTTCGGGAAAAATTATTAAAAAAATTTATTTTCGTAAATACCTGAGCTTTGTTGTCAAATCCCGCACTAGAAAAATGATGATTGACAAAAAATTGAAACAAAGTTCAAAAGATGAAAACGTTTGCAAAAATTAACTGATTACGGGACAATATACCATTTTATCAAGAGTAAAATGTTTAATTTTTATTATGACGGATTCAAATTCAGCTGAAACATGCTGAATCTAAAACGATAACATACTATAAGTCGTAAAAAATTGTAAACCAGTGTTAAAGCTCTATAAATTCAAATTATCTTTTATGTGTCGGATCGATCTCCCATCTTTTAACAATCAGTGTAACTTTCAGGTAATTTAAACATAAATATTTTATTTAACATAGTCATGCTATGGTCCTTCCTCTATCTAGAACAGTAGGTCTTTTCTTGATATTTTAACTAGGAGCTGAGATTATGGTTTTTATCGTCAAGCGATGCTTCAAAAATGAAAAGTACTTTTGAACAATATATTTTCCCATACCAATGACCATTTTCGAAAAATGCTCCAATTGTAATCGCAATTGCGTAGAACATCATTTTTACCGAAAATTACGAGAAACTACCCAAATATAGGCCATTCGTTAGGGCATTTTAATTATTATGAATATTTTCTGAGAATTCCATGTGAATTGTCATGACGATTAGAGCATTTTTAGAAAATGATCATTTGTATGGGAAAATTTAATGTTCAAGAGTACTTTTCGATTTTGAAGCATCGCTTGGAAAAGAACCATATGGTAAAATAATTGGGGGTAAGGGCGGAATATAATAACCGTTATCGCTGGATAAGGAGTATTAAC
Source organism: Nephrotoma guestfalica (assembly GCA_963691935.1). Classification (NCBI taxonomy): domain Eukaryota; kingdom Metazoa; phylum Arthropoda; class Insecta; order Diptera; family Tipulidae; genus Nephrotoma; species Nephrotoma guestfalica. The sequence continues at coordinate 196,374,402 of OY829914.1, read as the reverse complement.
CGTAAGTAAAGTTCTAGACCCATGTGAAACACCTGTGATTAAAGTTAATGGAGATACTGAGAAGGTTGAGACGTTAGACAGGGCTTTACAAATTATTTAGGTTGTTTACTATTGCATTGGCCAATAAACGTAAATCAGAACATAATGCATTTAATTCAGGGATAAACTTGGGCAATTCACCTACTTTTAAATCATTAGAAATTGATCCTAAGTATAGATATATTTTTAAGCACATCAATGGTGATCCTTTGAGCTTGTTGAAGGTACGTTCCAATGGGCAGAAGCAAATTTTAGTACAGTTGTTTATGAAAATTTTGTAAAATATTGCGTGTAGTTGCTCGATGTCGAAAGTAAACGATTCCTTCAAGTGGTGCTACATATAATAGGATGGATAATAGGTACCGTAACAATTAAAAGATTCGGTGAATAAGAAGATTATAGGCAGATCTAAGCCGAACAGCCTATTACATAAATTTTAGAATGTTTAGGTTTGACTTATACCGGAGGAAGATAAAGCTGGTGGTTCTTGATCAGCCAGTATTTCTGTTTTTTGCAGATGGTGTTGACAATTTCATAATAAACTTTTTGAAAGTTTAGTTTAATTCGAGTATCTTTCCGAAATTATCACATTTTCTAAAAGAAATGTCCAAATGGAGACAACCACAAAGTGGTAAAAAAGTAACTTTCTCTTATAAGAGAAACAAAGTTCCAATTTGCCCAGTAATGCAGTGTAATATATGGCGCTAGAATTTGTTGATGAAAAAGACATAAGGTATTGCAAATAAAAAATTTGAAATGGAAGTAGAATAACTTGAATTATTTTAAACATATTTGTTTTGTAAAAATTTAATTATAACTTTCACAAAATTGTAAATTCACAATTTGAACTATAAAAGTGTCAGTTCCAGTTGACAACTTCGTACTGAAAAAACAGCGGGAAAACATCAAAAAGTAATAATCTACATTGTCTACGAATATTCTACAAACTCTATAAATTTTCGACATTATCTACGCCAAAATTAATTGTCTACACTATTTTCGACACCAACATGTCGACAACTCCGAATTGCGCGTAGACGCACAACACTATGAACAGCACTAGGTGATAAAAGAAATGTTCTTTAAAAAATGATTTGCGAATGCCAAAGTCACACAACATAAACAAGACGCTCAGAAAATCAAACTTAAAAGAATTAATTGTGAAAATACGAGTGCTTTGTCAGTTCATTTATTCGAAACAAATCACAATGTGTTTCTATACAATGTTGAAATTGTAGAAAATGAATCGAATTGTTCCATTAAACGTGTTTTAGAGAGACGTGTTTTACCGACTTTTTTCTATAAATCGGTCTTTATTAATGATTTTTTAGATTATTTATACGTAATAATGGCCCAGTTTGGGATCTTCATGTTTCTGCAGTTGAAATAATACGGGGACCTCAATCGTAGGGCAGAATAAGCAAAACAAATTTCGATGCTAAAAAAAACTTAATGACAACAATTTCAATCGAATGAAGGAACCGTCAATAATGCAGATGAATTTTAGCAAAAACTATTAGTTAATAACTTCAGAATGCGAGTGCGGGTAAAATTTCACAGTCGTGCAGCAGCCTTAAACGGTTATTAATTTTTTTTGTTGTGCTTTTTGCTTTCTTTGAAAATGAATTTTAATTTATTATTCATATTTTGTAAAATTTATTTATTTTTCGCAAATTGTTATAGAGAAAATATATACTCGTATATGCCCTGAAGACGAACGGTCGGCTTCATAAATAAATAATTTTTTTATTTAAACATAGGCTAAACCTAACCGAAAAAGATTCGGTTTAGTCTAATTTAAGTTACAGTTCCGATTCAATGATATCTGAAGATCCAAATGATCAAATTTATTATCCTCCAGAATTCATACACGATTTATTCCCATCGGGCACGACTACACCTGTGCAACAGAACTCAGTTAGGGATAACTAAATTGCACGAGAATTTTATTCGCAAGCAGAAATACTTTCTGAATGTTTTAGAGGATGATGGTCTATTTTTTCCTATAGAATAGATTTTGCTCCAAGTGACATCAATCTTCCATTTATCCTCGGAAGAAGACAATTTCCTATAATTTCATCGTTTGCACTTACACTTTCGAAAATGTAAGAATTGGTGATATGTTGCTTTGTCCAGATGTAGAGATCTCGATAAGTCGGTAAGTTTTTAAATATTCTTATTTTTTGCCACGTTAATGTTGAAATTTGAGTACGTCTCATTAACAACATAAAATCTCCGGTTATTTTTGACAGGTAAACTTCTCATTTATTCGTATATATCCGTAAGCAAAATTTTATCGTTTATTCATAACACGCTAGTGCAATAATGGATTAAATTTAATCTCATCTCTTTTCTTATCTTAATTATGCCGTACCAGTAACAAGAACAACTTTAATATGGATATTGAATGGAATTTGCCGTTCTCTTATGATATTTCAAACATAATTTGTATCCTTATAGGCACTCAATGCAAATTAAATGGTAAATTCTCATTAAGACACTTACACAAACTATACAGAACATTAAAATTAAGATTTCGTTATCTGACGTATAGAGTGATAACACATTTTCATTTTGATTTACATTCTAACAATTTCCATTAAATTTACATCCTCGTATAATATGTTGATACGAGAGATGAAAATGTTCGTCATTAGGAAAAACAGATTACAAACAATAATGTATCTTGTAATTATTCAAAACTTGTTGGAAAAAATTATGTTAAAAGCATTTTCGCATTAGTTTATTAGAAATTACCGCGTATATTTGGTGACTTAATCAACTACTTGATTAAGTCGAAAGGATTATAAATTTGATTGAAATTTGAGCTTAAACGAGTACTTTGGACGGGAGCTCTTTGTTGATTTTCTTTTACCTAGGGTAATGAAATTGCCACACGGCTACCATGTGTCAGATTCAATTATTTTTTCATGAAAATTCTGACATTTTACAAGTCTTTTATTTAAAAAGTCTCTTATTCAAATATTTTCTCATTAAAAGTAACAATATTTCTTAAATTAGCTATTTATAAAACTATAAAACCGGGTTAATATTCTACCTGTTATTTAGCTTTCACGTGATATCGGTGGCAACCAATTAATTAAGATGCAAATTTAAACCCCAATATCCAACCACGGTTAATTCAATCCGCATAATGGGTTGATGATCTACCACTACTTAGGAGTCCGGTTCCCCACTCAACCTTCCTTCCTTCTTCAATAGCGGTTAACAAGGCCACTATCTAAGCACCCAAACAACCACGCCATTTCCTCTTAACGACTGAGTTGCGGGAACAATTGCCGCATATGGTGCATGGCGGACAGCTGGCAAATTCTATGAAACCGGGCTGGCCTCAACCAAGTTAGTGGCTAACCCGTTTCAGGTTGTATCCTTCTTTACTTGTTTTGGGTATTGATTTTTGCTTTTGTCAAATACGAGTATACTGATCTGACAATCTCTTTTATATTGTCTTTGGTAATAAATAGCCGATTGAATAGAATTTATTGCAGCTTGTCTGAATCATTGTTTTAAAATGGTCAGCAATTTTGATGTGTTCGGTGAGCATTTGGTTTGATGTGTCCATTAGAGCTTTGTTGATTTTGTACAGTTGGTTATTATTAGTGATCATTTGGTTTTGATTTTTAATGATTTGATCTTAATATTAAATTAAACTTAATTTTTGGTTCTGATATTTTGATTGCTGAGTTGTCATTCACATTGATTTACCCAAAAGCTGATAAGCTTTGTGAAACCGCGTTCCGGGTGTCGTTGTAATTGGGGCATTATTGTGTTTAGCCATGGTTCCCTTTCGGAATTTCGGTTTTTTTTTTGACTTAATTGGCTTGATGGCGGTATAGATTGTATGGCCGAGTTGATATGATTTTGGTATACATCTTTTTAATTTCCCATTAAAGGATTAGTTAATGGTTTCACTATTTTTTCAAAATCAAGAAACGGGTTTAAATCCATTAAGTTGTCGGGTTTCTGGTTCTTGATAAAGTATCCGAGAAATTCTCTTTATGTTGGTCTTTTGTAGTTTCGAAAACTTTCTTGATATTCATTAAATGGTCTTCTTCAGTTCTCTCTAAATTTTATGATATCGTCAATATACACGTAGCATATCTCTACCTATATGAAAAGAAGCCTTAATAACTGGAATTTTGATTTCGTTGTTAGGAGCAAAGTCTTTGGTATATCAGCTACTTTTATCTATATTTAATGAATTCCTGAAGTAAGATCGACGATGGTAAGAAATTTCGGATTCCCAAGGTTTGCGTTGTTTATGCCAGGAATCGGTTATGTCTCTAACAATGTCTGTGTTTAATATCTTGGGTTATACCGTTGGTCTATACTTTTTTGTTTGAGAAGCATCCATTTTGTTTTCAACAATCTAAATCGGCTAGCTATATGGGCGTTAAAAAGTCATAGTATTCCATCCACTATGAATTGGCCAATTTGTTTATCTAATTTTTGTCTCATGTTGTGTGGATATAGGAATGACTTATTGTAGATTGGTTCTTCAATCGTTGCTTTAATTTTGGTTCTTATTCCAGTGGTGCTTGCTTCCATGTATGGATTTTTAATTCAACTCGAGCAAGCAGGATTAAAGCGATGTCACATACACGTCTAACTACAGACGATTCGTTCGTAAATTTGTTTAGCCTCGCCACATACAAGAAAAAAATACAGACGTTTTTTACAACAACAATTCTTTACATTTTGTTTTGAAATATCAAAGATCAACGAAGTGAGGTTAAAAACACAACATAGAAAAAAATCGTTAAAAAATATTGGATAAGTTCGGGATTTAGTTTTAGATTTAAGGCATTCGTTCACGAGTAAAATTATACCATTCAAAGCAAGAATCGTTTCTAGAAACGACGAAATAGAAAAATAATTATTTTTGTATTAAAATTATTACACAATTCCAAATTTATTATTTTGCTAATTAATTCATAAATGCCAAATCTGTGTTTAGTAGTCGTTCGTAGATATGCGTGTATGCTGCATCGCTTTCACTCTGGGTGTTGTACTCCGACCAAAGGCTGTGCAGGATCAAATGATCCAATGTGTATAGAGTAATAATTTTACTTTGCGCACTACTCAGTGTATTCATTTCGGAATAACATGAAGAACCGAGTATATACAGTATACACACACAAATCACAAATAAAAACGCAATGTGCAGAGTAAAATTACTTAGGTTGAATAAAAAACACAGGATACTTTTTGACTGCTCTGTGACACTGGGGAAATAATTTATATGTAATTTCTGTTCAAATATTATTTTTCCGGCCTACTGAGGAGAAAAGTTTGATGTAAAGCAGCATTTACGTGGGTTGTTTTCGTGATTGTTTTCGATGTTGTTTTCAGATTTTGATTTTTGTTGTTGTTTTTCGTCACGATATTAGCAAAGAAATTCTCCAATTTCATACAAAAACTTATCGTTAGTATGGACATAAACCCAAGTTATCCACCAATATTATACAGTGGTTTAATTAAATATAGTGACATTAGTACTGAAAACAACAGCCAAAACAATGGAAATATATCGGGTTGACATATTTTTGGTTGTTTTGGATGTTGTTTTCACAAAACTTATTGACACATCGATATTAATTTTATGTACATACATAGAACTGTCATAATTTGAATTCATATCGAAGTTTTGCTTTTTTGTGGGATTTAAATAATAATAATTAATATTTATTAATTTAATTTAAATACGATGGACGAATCCTTTGAATACGAAGCAGAATACTTAAATGATTCAACACAAGAATATTATAATACTGTCGTTGAAGAAAGTGTTAAAATAGTGGATTATTCAAATCAAGTATCTCCAAATAGAAACCTCGTCATAGAAAAACCTAAAAAAAAAATAAAACAGAAAAAAACAACTCGGGATTTATTGTTGAATGCCGAAGAAAAAGACGCCTTTGATGAGGCATTCATAACGTTAGTGTTCGATCGCCCACCTTTATTTAATTATTGCCTTCCCATTGAAGAAAGGAGTCCAGGAATAATAAATAATTTATGGTTAGAAATTCTGGAAGAACTAACCCCAAAATTTGGCAGCCTTCTTACAGCAAACATGCTGAAGGATAGATTTAAATATCATCGAGATTTATATACTCGGTTTAAAACAGGCACAGAAAAAACACCAAGTGGGTCTGGTGCTTCCCAAAAATTAATGCCAAAGCATTTTGATAAATTACGTCAATTAGACAGCGTAATGGTTAAACGAAGGTAAATTATTTTTAATCTACATACTGTGGTAAAATAAAATTTAATTGATTTTTTTAGAATTTATATTTTTTAAGGCAAATAACTAATCTACACTCAAGCGAGCCATCAACTTCTTCCACTACAAATTCAGGTACAATCAATTGCTATATCTCAAATTTTATTATTATTATATAGAACTTATTTAATTTTAGAATATATACCGCCGCAAAAAAAATCTAACACGTCTTTCAATTTATCAAATAGACATACGAGTAGTTCTGGTATATCATCTAGACCTAATTCCGCATTATCTGGAGAGAATAGTAGTGAAAGTGTCGACGTCAGTGGCTCTATCACAGAACTTTGGCGAACAAGTGGCTTGGTTTATGCTTGATTTAAACAACACAGACTTCTACGCTGCCACCACTTACATTAATAAATATTTTTCTGAACTAAGTAAAAAACAATAATTTTTTTTTTTTGAGAAATAACTATTTTTTTGTAAAACTTTAATTGATACATGATTAAACAAAACGATCATACAAACAAGAGCAATTTGTAATTTGTAATTCGTATTACTCTCGTGGCAGCTACAGCTTGCTACAGCTACAAGCCTTGGTTACTTTGTTCTCATACAGATTTCTTTGCGATTTAATCGAAGTTATATTAACCTACCGTTGACCACTGCCAAGGAATTAAGCCATCCGTCATGAAATGTTCGGCCAAAGTGTCTCCATTTGCAGTAGCTGATGCAGTTGCATTGTAACCTCCTATATTCAAATTTTTAATTAATTAAATATATTATGTAATTTATATTTTACATCAGAGTTCAGACAAATGATGTATAATTTATTACCTTGTCTTGCAATTTGGGGTAACACATCGAAATGTGATCGCCAACTGCCTTCAATGATCTTCCCTGTGTTAATATTTTCACGGTCTACTGCATTTGGTGTTAAGTACCGTTTTTGGTGCGCCTTTTTTAATTCTTCCTCCTTCAAAGTTATGTAGGCACACCGCAGCTATCACAACTTTGTCCGAGTTTTCGGTACTAACAGTCAAAGATTTCTTTAATATTCTCCATCGGCTCACAAGTAATCCAAAACTGTTCTCAATTACTCTTCTTGCTCGAGACTGTCGATATGGCGTTATTAACCAAGTTTTAAGCCCTAAACAAATTTAAATAGTTGTAAGCTTAACAAAATTTTTAAATACCATTTCATAACTCACCAAATGCTTCATCTCCCAACAAATAATAGGGCAAAACTGGGCCACCTGATATAATTTCCGCTGGTTGCGGTAAATCCATCTCCGAGTTATAAAATTGTATACCCATTTGGGAATTCTTAAACACAACACCATCACTTTGCCGCCCCTACGTCAATTATGAGAAATCTGTATCGGTAATCACATATTGCCATTAAAATTGTAGAAAATAAATTTTTATAGTTAAAATATTCTGATCCTGAGCACGGCGGTGCCTAAATATAATATGTAAATCAGATTTTGTGAATGATAATCCATTTGTTTATGGCACATATCACATTTGCAATATCCGCCTAAGTAATACTCACAACTATTCATATATGTTTTCCATCAATGGCTCCCACACAGTTTGGAAAGTTCCATCGATGCGTGAATCCTTCAGCTGATTCCATCCAAATTGCTTTTGTTGGCACGGGGAGTACATTTTCTCTTAAAACGAACCAAATTGCATGTAATGTTTCACGTATCGCAACACAAGTTGTTGCTTTGTCTAAGCGAAATGCAAAGCTGATGGAAGCTTGGCTATCGCCACTAGCAAGATATCTTTTAATAAATTAAATTTAGTATAATTTTAGGAATTTTTTAAAACTATTATTGGTTTATTTATCTTAAGGTCAAGGCTAGTTTAATAGAAGGAGAAATTGAACATCTCACGAGGTTTTGTTTTGTTATGTGTGGCCCTACGAAACTCAAAAGCTTATCAAATGTAGCTGGAGTCATTCGAGTGTAATTGAAAAAAGACGCCAGATCATTTAACCGCATCTCATTTAATAAAGCTCCAGCTCCCAGTGTATCTCGTTTTTCCTCACTAAAAGATGGTCGTACCCACCACCTTCGTTTACGATTTCTTCTTGTTGCTTTGGTACATACTTTACGTACTGAAATTGACCGGTATTGGCTTAGTAAAAGAATAGTCGCAGCGGCCACGGTAGCCAATATTTCAGTATGCACCATATTTATTTTAGTATAAATCTTTTGCCCTTTAGGTAATGATATAGAAATAATAATTATTCACTTGTAATTCACTACCGAATATTTTGTGTGTTTTTTTTAAGTTTACTTTATCAAGCTTGAATTGGATAACCCTATATTTCAAGCCACTAAAATATTCACATTATACATTTACGTACATATTAACAAAATTAAAGATGACAGTTGACACAAAATATGTTTTCAAAATATTAAAATCAAAAACGATCACTTTAAAAAAATATTAATATGTTGTTGTTGTTTCACGATATTCCAAAACAACCTCAAAAACAACGATGAAACCAATCCATGTTTCCATGTCTAAATTGGCAGGGAAAATTATTCCCCATTTAATTTTGTTTTCAAAAAATTTAACACTAACTTTTTACCTCAGCATGCCAGAAAAAAAATGTTTAAATAAAAATTACATATAAAATCTTTTCTCAATTCCCTATTTCCGGGGAATTACCAGAATAGTGTCACTGGGTTGAATTAAAAATAGACTCTATATTGTTTGCAGGTTCAAATAGCGCGTGAAATCTTGAAATAATGGCTTGGAGTTTTTGATTAGTTTCCGCTAACAGATGATCACGAACTTCAATATTGTTCACATGAACAGATTGTTTTTCATGGAGTGGAATTTTGGTGTTTGGTGACATAAGAATAGCACCTAATTCTTTTAATGTGTAGTCACCGTATTATACCATCGAATGCTTTAGACTTGGCGAAACTATAAAATCAATCATAATGTTGTTATCTATACTTTTGAAAAATTGGCCGTGGATTTTACCGTGAATTCCAATAACCCCTCTAACTCAGTTTTTACAAAATGTTTATTCGCTTCGGTGTCGTTTAAGATTTGTGTTTTGTATTTTCTATAGAGAAAGAGAGGCATCGCTTAATATACTCTCTAGATTGTGCACTCAGGAGATGTACTAGTTGGGATTGCGATAAAACTGTTGAAGTTCTTTAATTCTCTCTGGCATTTTCCTGATATCTTTTAAATCTTGCTCCGTTTTAGGTGATGACAATGTTATTGCAGCGATTTGAAAGGGTTTAGAAATTCCAAAAATATGTTTTTCAGTGATTTATTTGAGCAATTCTCGGAGCTTTAATTTGAAGACCCTTGCGACTAAATCGAGACAAAATTGCCAAGACTGAACTTCCAAGAAATAAGTAGTTATTTCAGTCCATTTTGGATTTCATCTCATTATAGTGAAATAGTCCGACATGCCATATTTACGGACAATCGTAGTATTATAGCTGTTCCAGAGACTAATCCTTGGTTAATAGCTTCACTTTGCAAGAAATCCAGAAGGCCACTGTATTTTTCCGCTCCGAGTTTTTTTTATTTTGCTGAACGAAATTAATGAGATTTACTTCAACTTATGTAAACCAGCACAAAATATTGCAGTTTTAGTTTTCACCTGGATGAAATAGGATAAAATTTACCCTGAGTAGACAAACAATAACCGTAATACTGAGTATGATTTGAGTTACTCAAGTTCATAGATTTACAGATTACCGATTTCTTATATTTGACATAGTGTTAAAGAAGTAAACACCCAACTTTAATCACCAAATGAGAAAAACAATGGATATACCATTGGTTCTAAACTAGCACCAAGAATACTGATTCTCTCAGTTTTTTATGGTTTGCACCATTTCAATTAGCTCGCAATGAATTAACAGAACTCATTCATCATTTCAAGCTCATTGAAATCAAAGACGGATTTGTATTGTTTTCTTGAACATCACGAATTGCCTCTTGTTCTACCCCACAAAGCATTATTCATGATTGTGCAAATGGATTTATTGTGGCAGTTAATAAACTCGCTGCCTACATGCTTACGTTGCTTCAAAAAAAAAAAATAATTCAGCATATTTATGCTTATCATTTCCAGGGAGTAATGCCCCAATTCTATGTTAAATTTGTCCATTAATTCGTAGGCCGTAGTCCATATTAAATGACAAATACTTGTTTATAGATCGAACTAACACAACTTTTCCTTTTTGACAGCAGTGGGTAAAAAGTTTGTCCGTAAAATATTTTGCATTACAGAAAGGGCAATATACACATTTGATTCTTCACTGGAAAGTTCAGCTATGGATGCTTCTTCAAAAACTATCAAATATAATTTTATTACATTGCAGATTGGAAGCCAAGAAAGTTACTCTGGTTTATCAATTCTTAAGTCAACGTATTTTTCTTTCACAAAATATTTATAATCAATGCTTCATAATTTGAAACTTCACTAATTCGTTTGAAGCTGATAATCATTACGATTTAACTTAAAACCCTTAATTCCTCTGGATTACGTTTGTCTTCAATATTGTAACTTAAACAATTAAATACAACAATTTAATTAAGAAATACATGAAAATATATTTTAATTTTCAAAAATATAGAATTATTCAAATTAAAATTTTCCCTACTTACTTTCAAGACGAATTAAATTTTGAGATTTCAACTCGGAAAAGTGGTTTTTACTTGTACAAATCAATTTAAATTAATGCACTTCACATACAGTTATTGTTCTGTAATCAAACTAAAATCTTTACTGTTGTTGAATCACACAGAATACTACTAATTTCCTTCCTACATATAAAATTGTCCATCACTTAACAGTTCAAGATAATATTTCAATATAAATCACGTCCTATAGTACACTACGGAATCCCGTTCCGTATATGGGACCCATTCAGCATATTGAGATGATTTTATGCAATATTCGATTAGTGAGATATATTAGTGAGCGGGATATTTAAATGTGGGTGCCATTAGTTTATACGATTTTTCCGCTGAAAAATGCGGAGCATTAATAGAAATTTCTGCTGCGATTTAAAAAAATATCAGATCAATTCAATTCAATCTTAATTCTCGGATTTTGCTTCCTTGTTTGTTAGATTTTATGTTTGTTTGAAATATGGCAATTTCATATTTTTTGCCACATCCCGCTATTTTTACGAAATTTGCCTAGGAATTTAGAAACCAAAGCGCAAATTTGAACCCGCAGGCATAACGTGTACGTTCATAATAGCACTAGATAGTCCAGCACCTCAATTTTATAATATTTTTACGTACAGTGAAAAAGCGTTGGTGACTACAGAAAATCAAGGTATTTATTTGGCCTCCCATTGGCTACTCGCCCATGTGAACGGTTCAACAATAGATGTGCACCCCCGGGTATATATCCTAAATACCTGCTCGACCATACCCTTGGTAAATATGCCATTTCTACTTCAACTAGAATAATTTGAGCAAACAATTTTATACCGCACATACCCATGGCGTCATCTGTTAAGAAACCCAACGAAACAGCCCCCAATTGTCGAAGGCAATAAAACAGGTAAGTGAAATGGGCGGTTCACTAATCGATTGTTCACCACAATTAGAACTAAATACTCAAGCGCTAACTCTATGGGATTTTTTTAACAAAGATGATGCCAATTTTATGAAACGTGAATCACTGCAGTAGGTCAAGGCGATCTCAAAATTTAGTTGGTTTCATTCCACCAACCATTTGGTGATTTCGAAACAACTTTTACAAACATTTCTGTTCCGTATTTGATTCTCATGGTGTGGATGTGTTATATCAGGGACCGATGTATACCATATAGCAGCAGATGTTAGAATTTATAAACTTGGAATAAAAACATTTCAGTGCTTTATCAAAAGAAAATTTTTTAACGGTATTTTGCTTATTATAACTCTAGCTTTATGTCCCTGCTCAATGGCACAGATAATAATTTATTGAACTTACTACCTCTAGCGATATCACTTGAGTCACATATTCGTTACATTTGCTTGTCGGGATGCTATGGGATGCTACTATGCACTAGATCCAATCGAACTAACAACTCGACTTTTCGGAAAAACTGGGTTTAATAGTCAATAAATGAAGAGGTACGATTAAAAGTTGAGGTAAAGACCCTTTGTTAGCAGATACTTCTAAAGAATTACAACCCTTACGATAGGTAATCTCATTTTGTTCTAGACCCAATCAAACAGAAAAACAAAACTTTTCCGGAAAAACTAGGTAAACTATTGCTTTATGAGGCAAAAGTTTTATAGGTAAAAATCGATGTAAAACCCATTATTCTAAGTTACTTTTAAGATACTAGACCCAATTCAACTTAAAATCAAGAAGATTTTCGGAAAAACTATTAGAACACTGGATTTAATAGTCAAAAATGGTAAAGATAAAAATCGAAAAAAAGAAGAATATGACATTTTATCAGGTAATTTGAACCATAACTTACCTAGGGCACCATCTTTTGTCGATACCCGATATATAGTCGGGTGAAATTTTCCTAAACTCTCTTTAAATTGATGTTGTGTTTATTACAAGGACAAACTCCACGCGAATATTATGAATTCTGGTAACAAAATGCCATAATCTGGATTGGACTACTCGTATCTCGGAATCATTCGTCTGCTCTGTAATAATATTTTTTTGTTCCTCTTGTTGAATATGAGGTTCTGGTCTGCTTTAGATGTCATTTAGAAGCTTTTCGATGCTGTTTTGTAATTAAAAATCTAAATGCATGCAAGTATATAGGTTTTAAATGTGCACTTCTGTTCGTTGATTTCCGATTTTAGTTGCGATATCTTGTTCAAAGGGTTTTATGTCGTTCGATCTAATCTACTCACTACTGCAACGATATTTATCTTGAAGCAACTGTCATATTACTAACGTAGACATTTATATGTCACAATTGCTTGGCATAGACGAGGGGTGGAGCGCGAGGCGAGTAGCACAGGGAGAAAGATATAAACAACATCATTACCACGTCAAGCAACCATTGCTACAGTTAATACAAATTTGGGTGACCGCATGTAAACGCAAAGAAGAATACGCGAAAACAAAACGAAATGTAAACCTACCCCTCGGAATGCTAGTATACCTTAATCCAGTAAGTCTGGGAGCTGGTTAAGATTCAATGGACCTAATCAATTAATCTGAATATAAAAACTATGTAAACTCAGAAATTAGCGCCAGCGAGATAAATAAAATAAATTGCTTGGCCACATATAGGCACCTTTTGCATATATGCCGCGAATTCATAATAACGATTTCATGGCCTCTCTATTTTATATATGTTGAGGGTACAAATAAGTTTTGAGGGATTCACAAAAGATGGCGTAATTAGTATTAAATCGCATCGGGCCATCCTGTAACTATATTCATGTTAAAGCGTCATCTTTTCCCTCTAAAAGTCAGTATGTGTCATTTCGCTGAAGTGTAAATAACTCAATGTTGAGCTCTAACCATGTCAATCTTTGTGCCAACAAAACACAATTTGCGGGAAGTGCTTGATTTTTGTGTTAATTTGAAGAAAATTGCAACTGATGGGCTTCGATTGCTATGTGAAGCTTATGGAGAACATGATCCATCAAAAAACATGTGGATAGGGGTGCTATTTCCGCCGTTTAAAAAACGGCGATTTTGACACCGGTAACAAAGAACGCGAAGGGAGACCAGTAAGGTTTGAAAATAATGAGTTGAAGGCGTTATTGGATCATGATTTATACCAAACTCAAGAGGTACTCGCTAAACCTTTAGGAGCGGCTCAACAAGCAATTCAAAACTGTTTCAATACCTTGGGTATGGTGCAGAAATAAGGAAATTGGGTTCCTTATGAACGCAAGCCAAGAGACGTCTAACGCCGTTTTTCCACGTCCGAACAACTGCTCCAAAGACAAAATCGGAAGAGTTTTTTGCATCGAATCGTGACTAGAGGACGAAAAATGGATCCACTACGACAACCCAAAGCCCAGAAAATCGTGGGCGTCAAACCGAATATTCATGGAAAGAAGCTTATGCTGTTCATCTAGTGGAGTTAGTTCGGAGTAATCTACTTTGAGCTACTCTAGCCTAACGAAACCATCACTGGTGAACGTTATCAACAACAGTTGATTAATAGCATCAACTGTTGTTGCTAACGTTCACCAGTGATGGTTTCGTCGAGCGTTGAAGCTCAAACGATCACAACATGCCATAGGACATGACAATTGATGATTACTATTTGTTCCGTTCGATGATTCATGGCCTGGCCGAGCATCACTTTACTGTTTTTGAAGAAGCCATAAATTGGGTCGATTCTTGAATCGTCTCAAAACACGAGGATTTTTTTCGAAGCGGAATCCGTTTGCTACTTGAAAGATATAAAAAGGTCGTAGCTAACGATGGACAATACTTTGAATAAAATACATTGTGTCAATTTCTCTAAATTAAGCTTCGAAGTTATAAAAATAAACTCAAAACTTATTTTTACCCCCAATACAAAAACACTGATCAGCACTTTAAATAAAATTTAACGATTTAACGATAATAAAGTTTTACCATACAACATTTATGTTGGACAGAAAAGGCTCGATCCTCTAGGTCAATTGGCCAGGTATGTATAAAGTAATTATGTGTTGTCTTAGCCACTACATATTCGAATACTCTGCTACACCCCCAGGTACACTTCTTTTATAATCTTTATAATTCACATAGATGGATCCAAATTACTTTAAATCTTTCGCATACCGTGGCAAACATTCCCGCACAAATACATAAATACTCAAAACTTAAAATTCTAGATCTAAACGGCAATAACACACGCAAAATAAGCATCCTTAAAGGCATTACATCTAAACACTCAGTTTCATTAGAATAATTTACACAACAATAAACAATATTTTTGGTTGATAATTCAAAATCATTCATGGAACAATTTTACTTTCTATGTCGTTTCTAAAAATTTTATTTTGTTTCTTATCGTCCCAAATTGTCAACTCATCAAAAGTAAATTTAGCCTTATCTATGCTTAAACTAAAAATAAAATAATTGCTAAATGTTCTATGATTATTCAACATTTTCATTATTTTTAACAACTTTAACATCACAAGATTATGTACATTGGGAATGTACCATATAACTTTTTGTCGTTATTGTTGTTGCTGCTGCTGCTCTACTGCTGTAAATGATGATGATTGTAAATTGAGCTGGGGAAAACAGTACGAATATTTTTTTTACATTTGCCAATTAACTATTATTATTTTATTCAATTATAAGTGTGTTAATTATAAACTAACAGAAAGTAACAAAAAATCATTATGCAAATAGTTTCCCTCCAACAAGTGGTATTTTGTCGGAAAATGGTATTTATTTCAAATTTTTTGTATAAATATGCAGATGAAAATTCGAGGAAAATATCCTACTTTCCCGGTTTTTAAATGCAATTGAAAACTCTACTGTACAGTACAATGGAATTTGATATGTGTTAGTAGGTGCGAGTATGTAAACATATTGGTAAGGGTGCAATATTGTAAATATTTTAATGTAAATATTTTAGTTGTAATTGAGAGACAAATACGCAATTACAAATATTACGTATTTCCAATCAATGTTAGCATTCGAATATGAGATTTGGATAAAATCGTTTGATGAACGGTAAAATTTGTGCATAATGTATTTTGGGATATAATGTAGGATTTCTGACGTGATTATCACACCAAAAACAATTTAGTTCTCCTCAAGAATTGGTCAGGATTTTTCCTAGAACTTTCCTAGAACCATTTCCTTCCATGTCAGCCCATTTACATGCGATATGTACAACATCTATCGAAGTAGAACAACTATACAAGAAACTGCCGTAGTTTTCTAATCACATTGTTTAGACTAGATGTATATAACCTGATAAGACCGGTATTCACTGGTGGCATACTCTATATCAGCCAGAATTAAAAATCGAAAACGCTTAATTCAACTTTATATTAACAATTCGAATTAGAACACTTCCTAGCAAAACACGAAATTGATCTTATGTTAGTTTCTGAAACCCACTTAACTGCTAAACACAATTTCGGAATCAATGATTACGAAGTTTATGACACAAAATATCCTTTGGGCAGAAGTCGAGGAGGAATTGCTAAATATTATAAAAAATCCGATTCGCCATTATGTTCTAAATGAATATTGCACTGAGGAAATTCAAGCAACCTCTGAATGTGTGGACCTCGACAAAGAAAGCCTGCGTCATCACGTCAATATATTGCAATCCAACTTTTTTTTGCAACCCCGGGTCAACGTTTTATGGTCGACGGCGACTTTAATGCTAAACATACCTGGTGGGGTTCATGATTGACTACTCCAAAAGGACATCAATTAATGAATGTTATCAAGAAAATAGGTTATCAAGGAATCATGTGGCCAGCCAACTTATTGGCCTACTGATCATCGAAAAATCTTTAACGTTCTAGATTTTGCAGTCACAAGTAAAATAAACCGAGAAATAATCCAAGATAAACCACTTTTAGAATTGCCTTCTAATCACTCTCCGGTCTTACTACATTACTGGTCCGACCAAGAGCCATGTTGTACAAACTACTATCTAACGAACACCTACAGTAACTGGTTGAAATTCAAGATGTACATTGGTTCACATATCAATCTGACGGCACACTACAGACGGCTCATGACATAAACATTGCTATGGAAAACTTTAATGATTTACTATAGTCTACGCAGCTATTTCAGCCTCGGCTAAACCAAAGAGCAAACATACAAGACACACCATAACATCCGCTGAAATAGAAAAAATGTTAACAGAGAAACGTCGCTTAAGACGCATCTGGCAAATTAATCGGTCAGCAGATGTTAAACGTAACTTTATTCAGGCGAAAAAAACTGCAAAGCCTGCTACAAAAAATTAAGATGGATTATATGCCAAATTATCTTAAAGAATTACCTCCTCATTCGGACACAAACTATTCAAACCTTGAATTATCGGTAGTTCAAACAGTAAATGTTGCATTTAGACCCGTGAGGAAAGATAATAAACCACCACAAAAAGCTCCTGGGTATGATCAAATCACAGGTGAAATGCTTAAACAACTCAGCCAGTGTCTTTGGATGACTGGCTCAAATATTCAATTCAATTTACGAATCAGGATATATTCCTGAGTGCTGGAAATTGTCAATTATAAAAATTATCCCGAAGCCTGACAAGGATCCTACCAAAGTCTCCTCATATAGACCAATAAACCTACTACCAATCGAAGTATCTAAATCAGGCGAGAAAAACATTTTGGCTGGAGTACCACGAGGTAGTGCTTGGCCCAACGCTATATTTAATTTTCACTTCAGATCTACTAACGCCTTGATACGGCAATCGTATGTAGCCATAAAAATCCACAAACTACGATCAAAACTCTGAAACAACATATTTATGCCATCGAAATATAGTTAAAGCAATGGAAGATAATGGTGAATGAAGAGAAATCGATCCACTTAACATTCACATCCACGTAACATGAACAGGGAAAATCCTCTTTTTGAAACAGATTTTAGCGGTTCTCCCCGCTACGTCTCTCTTTTTTAATAATGTTCACGGCATCAAGGATTTTAAATCCTTTATTTTCTAGGTCTCCATTATTGAAGTACTTTTACAGGTTGGATGTAGCCCGCTTGCCATGACCTTGATGGGACGATCATTTTTATTTTCGTTCGTCTTGTTTTGGTTAGCTTTGCCTTTCTTCAACATCCAGTTAGATTCTCAATCTAACTCTTCCTCGTCTGTGAGTATTCAGTCTTCTGCGACATGCCTCTTTTAGGTTGTACTTCGATATCTGACGCTTCTTTGTTATGGTTTTGTTTTCCGTTTATAAATTTGTTTTAACCGTTTTCAAGCAGATTAACTCGCGTTGAAGATTGGAGATTAGAACCTCCATGTCTTCAATGTTTTGTTTTAGTACTTGATTTTCTTTTTCTAGATTAGAATGTCCATCCATTTTCTAGATGTATTTGACAGCTGTTGAAAAAGATTCGCTGTTTCAAAATTGATTTCACTAACAAGCAATAATTGGTTCCTCCCAGGATCTGTGGAACTGGCCTCACAAGAGTGTGGATTAGCCAATTTGAAAAACGCTGTACCACCTGTGGTAAATCCTTTTGTATTTTGGTTCATTGCAATATGTTGGATTGATTATTTGCTATATTGATCAACTAATACGATACAAAGGGGTTGGTTACCACAACCATTCGTGTTACAATACATTGCCCAGGGTGTGCATACTTCATGGAGGCTATCAATCATTTGCACCCCAGATCATTTCTGAAAAGTTTTATATGGGCGGTTTCTGGGTTACGTATGATTTATTTACGAGTATAATCGATGCGTGCGTGGTTCTTGAAAGTTTGAATAAGAAGGCAACGATTGCGAAAAAGTGTTGCTCGATGATGGTGTTTTATTTTTAAAACCGTGTTGCCCGTTGTGTATGATTGTGGATGTTTACCGAAAGGTGTCACCTCCAACATTACCGCTCGCCCTAAAGAATTTTAATGTTTTAGTGGTGGTTGTGATTGTCTGGAATAGGCAGCAGGCACAGCTTTATCACTGGTTGCTTGTATACCCCATTTAGATATCTTAATGTGACGATTCAAACTCGTCCATCAAATCCCAGAGATGCGGATTGATGATCCTCCGGAGTGATTATTTCGAAGATTGTATATGCTTTCTTCCATCCTTGATGAGGAATGTAGTAAGTTCGGACACTAGCTCCAAATGTGTTCTCTTCGAAAATACAAAGGTGGACTTTCGCATTACTTGATGAATAATCCACGCCACTGTGCACAAATGGTCTTGAAGCGCGATGCTTTGATGCCTAAAATCCAGTAGTGCTTCCTTAAGTGTGGCAGCATCAGCTGTGAACCACCGTTTATTTGTGAGCTGGCTATCCTTGAGAAGAATAATCCGATGCTTCTGTGTGTATGGCAAGTTTGATTCATTGAGCCGCGCTCGGACTCGGTAGTATACCGTCACTGCAGACGTAGTAAGCTCTTGAAGCTCTCCAGAATGGCATCTTAATATCTCCTCAGCAAAATGTAGTTCTTGAACTAACTTGACCCAAAACTCGAATGCACAATGGAGCTCGAGCACGGTGATGAAGTCTCTCGAATGTGCTTGCCGAGCAATGAATATCGAGCGAATAGATTGTATAAGTCATTGTGTCACGGTTTCTTCAGGCGTTGTGATTATTGATTTTATTATTTGTCCGTCGATATTTGGGCAAGCCTTGCTCGTTCTTTATCGTGTCCATTGACTTGGATCCTCTAGCAGCCAAACAAGACCTGGCCAAAATAACGCCCAATCTGAGGGATTATGTTTGGTGTCGCCATAATTTCATTCGGTAGGTTGAGTGTTATTCAAGATTTGCGAACCCCGATTGGCCACAAACATCTCCCAACGACTAGGTGAGCTATACGTAGCCAACCAAGTACCATTTGCGAAATTGAATGTTATGGGCGCCTCGCTCGCAATGATTCCACTGAAAGTGACTGCGGCTTGTCTTCTCGCTAATCTGATGCAATTTATTGTTCTTTCCAATATGGAGCTGACTTGGGATCACGAATCCAACAAAGCTTCGCCACAAGCAGATCATCCGTGTATAGCGATGCGACGTAATTCGTAGTGACCGGAGTTTGTGATGAGATGATGCGGTATTCAGTTTTCAATAATAATAGCGATTGGTGTCTTATGTTGCAAACCCAGCATAAACTGGATTTGCAAATTGATATGGTGTGGGCTTTGCGCAGGTAGTTGAAGCACAATTCTTTGAATGTTAAAGGTTTGAACTTAACGCACTGGAACATGTTGTGATTTCTAGCACGAACTTGACACGTGAAGATGCGAGAGTCTGAAATGACTACAAGTTAGCGAGTTGCGACGAATGCGTTGATAATGATACCACTTTTTGCGACTGTGGATTTAATTGTGCTTTTGTATTGTTGCTCGGGTTAGTGACATCGCCCAATGTCGATGGTTTTCTGAATCCAACTTGTCTGCGATAATGTTAAATAAGACGATATCCCATGTGGTGAATGGTGGTCCTAAAATTTTCAGACTGCGAACGGTGTTGGTCGTAGTATCCATATTCCTTAAATAGGCGCAATCCCACAGCTGATTCGATTTGTAGTGCAGGTATGGTTTTGAACCTTCGAAGCGCATTCAAAGTTGGCTTTCAGATAATGTAGCTTCTACAAATTAATCAGCGGTTTATGGTTATGCACGAAGTCGACAAAACTGGACCAGTGATTCGAGGCAGTTGTATTGACCGACTACTGTACGTGAGTTGGTTTGGTAACCACTTGCGAGTTCTCGACCGTGACTGATAACTGCTTTTTGTAGGTTCCCAATTTGAAACTGCAATGAGGTAATGGTCATCCGCTTGATCGAAAATCTCTACTAACGAACGATTTAGCCAAATTGGTGTCTATCTGCGGCAATGATGAACGATTTTATACGCAAAACATGGAGGAAATCAAAATTTTATCCTTATACCCTCATCAGACCCATCCCAAACCTATAAATCAAAATCTACCTACGGCCACGGGCCATCGAATTGACATAGTCAGACCAGTGTCTGTCTGGCAAATCCTCGGACGACGAATGATTTCTTCGACAACTCATTGGGAAAATTATAATTTCAACCCTATAACTTCACCACACCCACCCCAAACCTATAATGAAAATCTACCTATGGTCGTGGGTCATCGAATTGGTATCAGTTCGAATCAAAAAATAAAAAATGAAAACGATTGAAACGATGTTTTCGACAAAATGTGGAGAAAGTCAAAATTTCTCACCTCATTA
The DNA here is from genome assembly GCA_963691935.1 of Nephrotoma guestfalica. NCBI lineage: Eukaryota > Metazoa > Arthropoda > Insecta > Diptera > Tipulidae > Nephrotoma > Nephrotoma guestfalica. The sequence continues at coordinate 196,353,258 of OY829914.1, read as the reverse complement.
ATTGCACCCCAAATTTAGAATTAAAATCTAAACTACAGAAAAATCTCATCAAACCCACCCCATTACCCACCCCTCCAACATATAATCATTTTTCAATGAGGGTCATAATAACTCGAATTGTTGCAACCAGATCGGCGTTACAAACCATGTGTTAGATGTGATGATTGCATTACTGTTGAACAGATTTCTGTCATTGACATTTTCCGGCTGGCAAAATTGTATTTTCATTTGTTAGAATTTTGAAGTTGAATTGTTTTTATCACTTCAATCTGCATTTTTAACATTTTATGTTGATTGTTGCAGCCGAATCGGCATTGCTGACATTTTTTGATGGAAATATGGCCAGACTTCAGTGAAAGGATGGTCGGAAGTAACCTTTGAAGCATCCTACTAAATCTTACTTCCATCTATTGGGTGTTTTATTTTATTATGTAATTAAAAATTACCCTTGTGAGGTTAGCCAAAGAAGTCATCCCAGAAAAATAGAAAAACATCATCATGTATAGCGCGAAAACTGCAATGATATATCTGCCCAGAATGCATTATAGAAATTTCCTAATCTCGAACATTTATTCAAGCCCGAAATTGAATTAAAATTTTAAACATTAAAAATTATTTGATTTAGCACTGTCTAGTAAAGTGGGTCCACTCGTTGACGGCGGCACTGGATCATATTGCTAAGGTCTAGTTTTGTAAGGGAATGAAAAAGAACCGGCCTGGTCTGTCCAGATATATCAAAGTTTCAATTTCAAACTGATTCGCATGTTGTGAACAGGACTATGATGGTTTAGGCCAGCATGACATTGAGTTTCCATAATATTCATAGGGTTTCAGCCTGGTTTGATTTGGTGTATCAAAGGCTAGTAACGAAATGTATTCTATATCACACGAGGTTGTATTTGCTAGCCTAGTTTTAATTTTAAATTGGTGTGAGCGACCTGGTATGTATTGCTGCATCGAAAGCCATATAGTAACGAAAAGTCGTTGTGATAAGCTCTGGTTGTGAACAGAGCTATTATGGTTTGGGAAAGTATGGTATCGAGTTTACATAATATCAAAAGGAATTCGGCTTGACATGGTTTGGTTTACAAGAGGCCAGTAACCGAAAGTATTCTATTCGACACGGGATCGTATTAACTAGCTCAAGTTTTAATTTCTAACTGACCGACTTGTTGTGAACAGAGCTGTGATGGGTTGGGTCAGTGTGTGGTATCAAGTTTCAATAATATCCATAGGGATAAAGCTTGGTACGTCTTGATGTATCGTTGGCCAATAACGAAATTATTTGTTCTATTTTAGATGAAGAATTGACTAGCACATGTTTTGTTTTCAAACTGGTTTGTATGTTGGGAATAGAGCTATGATTGGTTGGGTTAGTGTGGTATTAAGTTTCTATAATCTCCAAATGGGTTCAGCCCGGTATTTCTTAGGTACAACTGCGGCTAGTAGAGCAAACTATTGTAATTTGTTTGCGAATAGCATACATTACGTTTCTGGTCTCTGATGAAGCAAGACATACCAGACTCAACTATTTTGGAGATTATATAAACTCTATACTACATTGAGGGGGGGGGGGGCATCATAGCTCTGTTTACAACTTGAAAATCGGTTTGAGATTAAACTAGACCTAGACAATTGGTATTTATGTCTCAGAGAACTCATTTCGTTACTGACCACCAATACACCACGGCATACAAGGCCGAATCCCTTTACATATTAAAAAAATCAATACCACCCTTACCCAAACCTCCAAACCAAAACAAGATTCGCGGCATGTAAATCGGTTTGAAATTAAAATAAGGTCTAGTTAACACAACCACGTGTCGAATAGAATACATTACGACACTATTCTCCGACAATTGAATGTTAAGCTAGTCAGTACTAGTTCATGTATAATAAATCACATTTCGTTCCTGGCCACCGATGCACCAAGATATACCAGGCTGAATCTTTATGGATATTATGGAAACTTGATACCACACTGACCCAAAGCATCATAGCTTTGTTCATAATATGCAAATCGGTTTAAAATTAAAACTAAAGCTAGCATCTACAACCACGTGTCGTATAGAATACATTTAATTGCTGGCCTCTGATTTTCTATAGAGTATTCCAGCCCGAACATACCAGCCTGAACCCCTTTGGATATTATAAAAACTTGATACCACATTAAACCAACCCATCATAGCTCTGTTCCCAACATGCTAATCAGTTAGAAATTAAAACATGAGCTAGCCATTGTGGGCCAGATCGAATAATACATTCCGTTACTGGCCTTTGGTAAACCAATCCATGTCAGGCCGAATCTTTTTAAATATTATATAATCTCATACCATACTGACCCAAAGCACCATAACTCTATTCACGATATGCTAACTAGCCTCTGATACACCAAGACATACCAAGCCGAATCCTTTTGTATATCATAGAAACTTGATACTACACTGACAAAACCAATTTGAGCTCTGTCCAGAATATGCAAAACGTTTTCAAATTAAAACTTAAGCTAACCAGTACGACTACTGACCTCCGGTAAATCAAACCATGCCAAGCCAATATCCCTTTGGACATTATATAGTCTCGACACAATACTAACCAAAACCATCGTAGCACTGTTCGCAACATACAGACCAGGCTGAAAATAAATCCAAAGCATAGCCATTACGACTTTATGTCTAATAGAACACATTTCGTTACTCACCACCAATTCACCAACAAGACATAGCCGAATCTCTATGGATATTATTTAATCTCGCAATAGTTATGGGCCATCGAATTTGCAAAATCAGACCGGAATCAGGCAGACCGGTTGCGCCCCTCATAAAACTCACTTAATCTTAGAATTAAAACCTAGTTAGAGTCATTTACTTGTTATGGCTGAATCGGTATTGCCGACTTTTTTCGTATAAAAACTTTCGGCTCACTTTATTAGTAGTAACTTTGAGGACAAACTTCAGGGGCAGGATGGCCGAAAAAAATTTCTAATAAATTTAAAGATTACATTGTGAATACGGGTTGATCTTGTTGGTTTTCTAATACTTAAGAAGGGATAACGATTGTACAAAAGAATTTTGGGGTGTCTTCGATATGAGCATATAGGGTGGGCCAAATGATTTTTTTTAAATTGCAATAAAAGAAAAAGTTCTCAATATTTTTTCAAATTTAATTTTTAATTGTAAAGAACAATCCTTCCGATTAGTTATGGAAAACTATTTCATTCATATGACTGCCTCGACTGGCCTTGACGTACCCCATACGGTCGTTCCAATTTTTGAGCACATTCTTGATGGTATGCGGCATTATGTCTTCAATGGAAATGCGAATATTGTTCTTGAGAGCGTCAATTGTTGCTGGTTTATCGGCGTTAAATCGCAGCTCCGAGGCGGCCAAATCACATCAGCGTTTCGGCTGATAATTCGATCTTCGAAGACAGTGCGCAAAAGATCAATTGAAACGTGTCCTGTTTTGCATGGAGCGCCATCCTGTTCAAATCAAATGTTGCCTATGTCCCGGGCCTAAGTGCCGGGAACAAAAAATCTTTTATCATGGCGCGGTAGCGCTCACCATTAACAATAACGGCGGCTCCTTGCACATTTTCAAATAAAAATGGCCCAATGATGCCTCCGGACCAAAATCCGCACCAAACAGTCATCAGTCAATCGCTGAGGATGCATCGGCTTCTCTACGATTGCGTGCGGGTTCTCCGTGCCCCAAACGAGACAATTCTGCTTATTTACATAGCCACCAAGATGTAAATGCGCCTCATCCGAAAAGATGATTTGTTTGCCAAAATCGGCATCTTCTTCAAGTCAATCGCAAACCCACTCAACGAACCGAAAACGCAATGGTTTGCTTCAATTCCTGAACCAATTGAACTTTATACGGTGTCATACCAAGGTCCTTAGACAGAATTCGTCGCAATGTTGTTCTCGGCGAGTTACGCACCTTCTCGGCTGCAGCATCAACATTTTCGGGTGTACGCTTGGTTGGCTGCTTGGTTGGTCGTGTTGGTTTATTAATTAGCAAGCCTGATTCTTTAACTTTATTCACAAAATAACGCACTTATGGAGCTCCCGGCTGTTCATTTCTTCCGAAAACCGCACGCAATTTTCGCACACATTCTGCAACATTACCATGTTGTTCAAGCAAAATTCACAACCATTTTCGTTCACCGTACGGATAAAACTAACTTTCTTTCAACCGCTAGTTAAAAAATAGTTAGATGTCCCATCCTGTATGCATCCGTGATAAAAGAATGTTGGGTATTAGCCTGCATGTAAACGCCCTTGAACGAGTGAATTAGTCATTTTTATCTGCGAGGGCATATATTTAGGCCGTCAATGAGGGTGGGGGGCATTGGCAACTATAATATATATTTTTTTGTTAGTATTAAACCTCCTTATTGGAAAAACCTTCAGTAAAACTATTATTTGTGCTTGAATTTCGAATTATTAACATCGCCACAATTTAATTCAAATTGAAAAAAATATTTTTGAGCTCAAAGTATTTCGATTGCAATCATGAATCAAATACTATAACTCTGTCTATAAATAAAGAATTTCATTCCCCCACAATACCAAACTACGAGTCATAAAAACTAAATTAATTGCTAATTTGAGGGTAAAAACTGAAATATCTAGAAAATCTATGAATTGTAATTATTTATGTTGCTGAAGGTTAAATTTATTAACAAATCCATATCCATATTTACAACTATGACTTGTTGTAGTTTCAATTTAGAAATGATGGTGGTAGTGATAGCACGACTCTACATTATAAATAAACGAGTGTTACGCGGTAAGAGGTAAGCAAGCAAGTCTTAATCGAAATGAAATAAATGTGTGCCGTTCCATTTCAATTAAATTGGAAAACATTAATAATTTTCTGGGAATGCTATATAGTTTTGGCATCGAGCTACGAGTACAACCAATTTAGAAAATCATATATCAAAATTATAATTGATTTATAAATTAAATATGTGCGTGATGATAGCAAATAGCTTCTGATAAATATATGTAAAAATATAGCACAGAACCTATTAGATGTCAGGGAAATGAGAACCCTACAAATTATTATTTAGTTATCGTCGTTTTCGGTTGAGTACAAAATTATGAAATATGCCAGTTGTGCCGGGCCGGTATTATTCGGTTGTACATTGGTTTCGATTTGCGAAGCAATATACGTTTAGTTAGTTTGCCTTTAATTATTATTGTATATATGTTACGGTGAAAGTCCTAAATCAGTAAATGTGCCAATTAAAATTGGAAAAACTGTTTTATTATTCCAAAGTCTATGTTAAGAGAGTCTTATATTTTTGAAATGATTCAGCTTTTACCCTACGGGCTACCTTTATGATATATATGCAATTGTTGAATAGCCCTGCATTCATTTATTTTGTATATAAACTCAAAAACAGCCTTGCATTCCTTTGAAGATTACTATTATTTTTAGTCCATTCAAAACTATACGAGGGCGGATTGAAAATGAAACTACCTAGCGCTAGATGGTAGCACATACACAATAATTTATTGTTTTTTAGAAATTGCGATCTGTCAAACGCCAGCTGTTGAAATTTCACCCAAATTCATCGATTAGTTTATTTGTTGTAGTCGTTTGAAGTAAGCAACTTTTGTGTTTCTTGAAAAATGGAAAAAACGAATTTCGTGCAGTGATTAAACACTGTTGTTTGAAAGGGAAAACGGCGAAAGAGACAAAAGAAAAGCTCGATAAACATTACGGTGAGTCTGCTCCGTCAGATTACATGGTAAAATATTGGATTGCTGAATTTAAACGCGGCCGAAGAAGCACTGCAACAATACCATCAACAGGAAGGCCAAAAGAGGTGGTTACTGAAGAAAATATCAAGAAAATCCTCGATATCGTTATGAATGATCGCCGAGTCAAGTTGCGTGAGATTGTTGAAATGGTAAAAATATCATATGAACGTGTGTTCAACATTTTGCATGAACATTTGCATATGAAAAAGCTATCGGCAAGATGGGTGCCGCGTTTGCTCAGTGTCGAACAAAAACGAGTTCGATAGAACACTTCACAGCGGTGTTTGGACATGATAAAGCGTAATCATGTTGATTTTTACTGTTGATGAAACGTGGGTCGATTAATCGTCGATTAATTACGTCGATTAATTACTGTTGATGAAACGTGGGTCCACCACTACACACCTGAAATCAAAAATCAATCGAAACAATGGGTGGAAGCGTATTGTGAGGGGTTCCCGAAATCGTATTATTCAGATGGTATAAAAAAGTTGGAATATCGTCTTACTAAGTGTGTCGAACTAAATGGAGACTATGTTGAAAAATAAATGGTTTTTGGCAAAAAAAAAATTTTGTTTTCCTACTTACGAGGTAGCTTCATTTTAAATCCGCCCTCGTAAATGTAAGGTTACAAAATACAATAAAATACTTAAATAGAAATAAAGTAAAGCCCCTAGGTAAGGAAGTACCTGTGTTGGAGCACAATTAAATTGAAGCAAGTAATACTATATAGAGCTATAGTTAAAAATATTGCTTAATATCATTTATATTAGACAGCGAAATTTGTAATTGACGTTCGAATTGGTATTTGCGCTCTATTGTGAGAAATTTTAAATGCTTTTGTAACATATGAAACCAGTAAGGTGCCATAAAGAGATAATCCGCCTATATTTTTCATTATTGCATCGGACACCAGCAAATGTAATACACGATCGTGAAAACTATGATCCTTACAGAATGGTTATAAATTAATTTAACAGTCCGTTTCTGTCCAATATAGAGATCTTCAATTCGTGAAAAATAAATCCCACCCCAACTAGAAATGCCACACATACTTATCGACTCAACCAGGGCATGATAGAGTTTTCTTAATGTGGCTTGAGAGCAGTACGGTTTCAGATTGTAAAATTTATAAACAGCAGCAATAGCGCTTTTCCTGACTTTATAAAGGTGAGAATCCCAATTTAGCTGCGAGTCACCAATTAGGCCCAAGTATTTAAACTCATTCACACCTAGAAATTGAAAGCACGTGAAGAGCAGGGATTTATGTTGCATAAGTAGCTATGAAACGCCAATGTATTTGGGACAATTCTTACGTTAGGTCGTGTAACATTCATAACTCTAAATTTATCGTTTACAGTCAATCGATGGTAATAGAACCATTTACTAAGTTTCGATAAATGACGGCGAATGTTGTGGTCTGACCCAACAGGACTCAAGTTACCTGGGTCACTAATAAAGCTTTCCACTTAACTACTTGACGACGATTTTTAAGATAACTACCAAACCAATCTAAAGGGTGGTTAAATTTTAAGGGCCGACGTTGAATGTGAACCACACCTAAACGTCAATTTTTTTCTAAATTTAATTTGACATTTCTCAATTTCAGACTAACTCAATTTGAACCATGGAAAGATACACAATCGAGCAACGCGTTAAAGTTATTCAGGCATATTATGAAAATGGACGTTCAAATCAAAATGCATTTCGTGCACTTCGTGATTTTTTCGGTCAATTTAATCGTCCAAATGTGCGTACAATCGGAAAAATCGTGCAAAAATTTGAGCAAACCGAGTCTGTAGGAGATTTTAAAACACCAGTGCATGCTCGTACAGCTCGTACAGCATAAAATATTGGTGCTGTTCGCGATAGTGTGGCTGAAGAGCCGTCCACCTCAACTCGTCGTCGTGCCCAACAATTGCACCTCTCACGCTCGTCGTTGATGCAAATTATGCATAAAGACTTGCATTTACACGCTTATAAGGTGCAATTGATTCAAGAACTAAAGCCTCTTGACCATTCCAAACGTCGTCGATGGTCAGAATGGTGGCAAGAAATGGCAACAGTGGATGATCAATTTTCGAAGAAAATCATCTTCAGTGATGAGGCACATTTTCACCTCAGTGGATTCGTCAATAAGCAGAATTGCCGCATTTGGGCGAATCATAATCCAAGACTGATTGTCGAAAAACCAATGCATCCACAAAGAGTGACTGTTTGGTGCGGTTTATGGGCTGGCGGCTTCATCGGGCCGTATTTTTTCCAAAATTAGCCCGGTTAGGCAGTTATTGTGAATGGTGTTCGCTATCGTGGGATGATAACGAACTTTTTATGGCGCGAATTGGAAGATATGGATGTGGACGATATGTGGTTTCAACAGGACGGTGCCACTTGCCACACAACTAACGTAACAATGGCTCTTTTGCACGACAAATTCAATGGCCGTGTTATCTCACGTGGTGGCGATGTCAATTGGCCGCCAAGATCATGTGATTTGACACCGTTGGACTTCTTTCTTTGGGGTTATTTGAAAGAAAAGGTGTACGTCAATAAGCCAGCAACAATTCAAGAGCTAAAGGATGAGATAATTCGGCACATTAACGGCATAGAACCGCAATTATGCCTAAGCGTCATCGAAAATTTGGACCATCGGGTGGAGGTGTGCTGCCGAGGTCGCGGCGGCCATTTGGCCAATATTTTGTTCCATACTTAATTGAACCATACCATATTATCATAATAAAAAGAATTGACAATAATTTCCTAAATAATTTGTGTTTTATTCAAAATCAACATCGGCCTTTAAAATTTAACCATCCTTTAGTATGACGCTTCTCACCCCTATGAACCTCAATTTCTTAAGCAGAATGTCGTGATCAAAACTATCGAATGCTTTAGATATATCTAGAAATAAAGCTGTAGGCTTTTGTGACTTGTTTATAGCAAAATATATATTACATAGAAAGTGTAACAATGCCTCCTCAGTAGATTTTCCCGCTGTGAAACCGAATTGTTTCTCGTTTAGAAATTTAATCTTATCGAGATAATTGAGTCTGTGCTTCACCATTTTCTCAAATAGTTTAGTAGTTTAGGCCTATAGTTGTTAACCTCCAACTCATCTCCTCTTTTATAAAGCGATATTAGCAGAGCTAGTTTAAATACATCTGGAAAGATTTTTCAAAATATCCAACAAATACCAAGAACAATTTTTCACTAAAAAATTGTCAATCTCATCAATGCCTTTGTATGGTTTGTTTTTAATTTATTAATTTTGGATATTAATTATATTGTAAATAAATAAAATAAATAAAATAAATAAAATAAATAAAATAAATAAAATAAATAAAATAAATAAAATAAATAAAATAAATAAAATAAATAAAATAAATAAAATAAATAAAATAAATAAAATAAATAAAATAAATAAAATAAATAAAATAAATAAAATAAATAAAATAAATAAAATAAATAAAATAAATAAAATAAATAAAATAAATAAAATAAATAAAATAAATAAAATAAATAAAATAAATAAAATAAATAAAATAAATAAAATAAATAAAATAAATAAAATAAATAAAATAAATAAAATAAATAAAATAAATAAAATAAATAAAATAAATAAAATAAATAAAATAAATAAAATAAATAAAATAAATAAAATAAATAAAATAAATAAAATAAATAAAATAAATAAAATAAATAAAATAAATAAAATAAATAAAATAAATAAAATAAATAAAATAAATAAAATAAATAAAATAAATAAAATAAATAAAATAAATAAAATAAATAAAATAAATAAAATAAATAAAATAAATAAAATAAATAAAATAAATAAAATAAATAAAATAAATAAAATAAATAAAATAAATAAAATAAATAAAATAAATAAAATAAATAAAATAAATAAAATAAATAAAATAAATAAAATAAATAAAATAAATAAAATAAATAAAATAAATAAAATAAATAAAATAAATAAAATAAATAAAATAAATAAAATAAATAAAATAAATAAAATAAATAAAATAAATAAAATAAATAAAATAAATAAAATAAATAAAATAAATAAAATAAATAAAATAAATAAAATAAATAAATAAGTTCAACCGATTGTATAGGTTCAAAAACGCAAGATGTCTTATAACCATTGGAAGAACCCGTTGTATATCTTGAGAATTCACGGCGATCGGTGGATAATGAGGTATTGTTAAACATTGAGAATGTGCCGGATGTAATATTTATAAAAAAGTTATTAAATTCATTGGAAATGGCTAACGAACCAGAAACAACCAAATCTGTGTTTAATTTTCTAATGCTCGTTATTGGGCTTTGGCCTAAGTTTTCGACTAGAATCTCATCAATTACTTTCCAAATTTTCTTAGAGTTATTGCCTACTGAGTAAAATTTATTTTTTTACTAATTATTCTTTGTTTTTTACTAATTATTCTTTGTAGCCTTGACATTATTTGACAGTTTTTTAACGAATTTTTGTAGTCTACCATTGAATGGATTACACTTTAGTTTCTACGAAAACTTGTGAAGCTTTTTTATTCGACGTAAAAGATGTGAGTTCATCAATGGCTTCAGTTTTCTAGTGTTGTCAATGACTACTGTATAACGTGAAGAAGCGATAAGTGGGTTAAGAATGTTAAGAAATTTTTCGAAGGCTAAGTTGGAGTCAGCTTCGCAATAAACTGAATCCCATTTACTCTAAGATAATACGCATTACTGCCTAACGTAATCTTGCGACAAGTAGAGCTTGCTATTTTTAATTTAATTAAGTTGTGATCGGTAATACCCAAAGGTAGGTTATCAACTTCGAACGCATAATTCTTTATCAATTTAACAAATACATCGTAGGTATAACAATTTAAAAGATGATATTGCCAAGTCTATTGAAGAAGAGAAATTAAGTTTAGCTACTCGAAGTAAAATTAGATCTGCTACACTCGAAATAAATGTTCACCATCAAAACAAACAAATTAAATATCAAATTTGTTGTAAGATAGACCATACTGCTAGAACTTGTTACAGTCGCAATTCAGCATCGACAAGTTCACCCAATAATAACTATAGTGAAATCTCGTAATAACGAATACCTTTTTAACGAAATTTTCTTTACAACGAATCATCTCAACTTATTTGGGAGGAGGAGGAGGAGATTAAACGTAAACTTTTAAATGTGTGTTTTATTGTTTTTAATTTATTTAATAAAACAAACATTTTTAAATATTATTTTCATTGTTTTTTATTTTAATATTTTTTTAACAAAAAAGTGTTGCATTAATAATTTTCTCGCGTTTGGTAGATCTTGAAACACGAGTCCAAACATAGTCCAGCTTCATAATCAGGCCACCAGTAGATTGTTTCCTTCCTGCGTCCACATTTGTAGCAAACAACACAACAACACTGGAGGGATTCTTTCAATAAAATGACGCTCACTAAGTCTTGATAAAATTTTATTTTGAGTATGTCTTCCTGAAACCTTTCTCTAGACCTTATTTACATATTTCGCAAAAATTTGTTCTACCACACCAAAATTTGTCCTACCACACCGTCTTTGTTTCTTTTTATTATAACACCAGTTAATTGCCCGTGATATGTCGAAATCATATGGTTATGACTTCACAGTGTTGGGCTATAGTTTCTCCTTTTCGTAATTTTGTGTTTTTATTATAGGGGGTATATGTTTCCTGTTTAGGCGTAGCGTTCCCACACAATATGTACCCCACGTACTCCACGTCCATACAGTATGGCATTTATGTAAAAATGGTTGCATACAAGCTGTAGAATAATTTTGGGGGTATTTGCCATATCTGGCGTTGTGAGAGGTGACGTAAATTCGCAATATTTTCCGACATAACTATGGAGTTTCATAAGTACCCAGTTGTTGATTTGTAAAGTTCATATGTCTTTTGTCCAAATTGAACAGATTTCAGTGGAATAAATTGTTTGAAGGACAATCTTCCTTCCCAATATTTTTGGAATACATTATTCAAATGCTTTATCACAGGATAAATTTTGAATAATTTCTTTGAACCTTCAAAAGCATTGATGGTGTCATTGTCCACAAAGTGAAGAAAATTGGTTATAGATTCAAATCTATATCCAAACTAATTATTTTTTCGAAGATGTGAGTATTGGGTGTTTATAATCCAAATATACTACATACATTTCTTCTGCTGTTAGATTTATCCACTCATTCATGATTTGCGCGTAAAGATTTGTTTGTTCAACAATAGTTTCAACAAATTTAATTGGGAAAAATAGTTCAAAAATGTCTGTAGGTTCAGTTTTCTCTTTTGCTAACCTTTTTTTTAAATATCTGCACATAATGTGCTGTGGATGTATTTTATACAAATAGGATCTAAAATAGTTCACGGTGTCTTGTTAAAGTTCGTATTTTGTAATGACGGACGCGTGCACGTCACGCCACAATAGAGATAATTTTATACATGCCGTATACGTGTACGTCATTCCACGCGGACGGGTCAAGATGACATAACAAATATTTTAAAAGCATATGCCATGAATAAAATTTTTAACGCAGATGAAATGGGAGTATTTTAACAGCTACCGCCGAAAAACGCTCTCACATTGAAAGGCGAATCTTGCAAAGGCGGAACAAAATCAAAACAGCGACTTACCACATTGTTCTGTTGTAACGCTAAAGGAACATAAAATTGATTGGGAAATCACTGAAACCGCGATGTTTGAAAACGAGTGGCTTGTCCTACTTGATATAAAAATGAAAAAACATAGCCGTAAAATTGTATTGCTGATCGACAATTGTACAGCTAATAATTTAAACTCCCAGTTAATGTTCAATATGTGTCACCTCATTGTACAGCAGTCTTACAATCTCCGGATTTGGGAGCAACTTTTCGAAATGTATGTGAAGTTAGCCCAGAAATTCATCCCAGAAAAAATAAATTTTTGCATCAGGCAACACTAAAGTTGTATGTTTATAGAAGCCCAGGATGACTTGAGTCCAGAATTGACTCTAATTTAGCCCAAGAAAAATTAAAACGCCGCAATAAATCATATTGCAAAAAAAGGAAAAAATATATTCAGAACCCAGACATATTTAATCGAAAAAATTTCAAATTTAATTACATTAAACTAAATACACATGTCAGTTGTTAGTGCTGGCCACAACGGTAGTATTGGCTTGCAATTTGTATGGTTTGTAAAAGACATAAAGACAAGTGGTTAAAACAGGTTTAAAAATGACGAGTATACTGACGAGATTTTATTATTAGGTTTGGTTTCCGGAACACTTTGTTTCCAGGCGTTATTGACCATCAAATGTATTGGCCCATTCAATTATGAGCCTGTAGCGCCAATCACAAAGGTAGGATTATCTTGAAATTTTCAAGGTCAGTAACGGACAAGATTATAAGCGGGTACTACCAAGTTTGGTTTCCGGAACTCATGGTTTCTGCAAACCATGAAGTAAGACAATTCATATGTTGGGCCAAACACGCGTGCGCCTATAGCACCAATCATAACGGTACGATTGTCTTGAATTTCTATGGTACGTAGGCAGTATAATGACAAGATGTTACTATTAGGCTTGGTTTCCGGAACTCTTGGCTTCCAAGAGTTATTGAAGCAAATGCCCGTCAAATGTATTGGCCAATTCAATTATGAGCCTGTAGCGCCAATCACAACGGTAGGATTATCTTGAAATTTTTATCTACATACTTATAATCATGTCCGTTACTGATCTTGAAAATTTCAAGATAATCCTACTGTTGTGATTGGCGCTACAGGCTCATAATTGAATGGGCCAATACATTTGATGCGGATTTGCTTCAATAACTCCTGGAAGCAAAGAGTTCCGGAAACCAAACCGAATAATAACAACTTGTCATTATATTGCCAACGTACCATACAATTTTCACGAAAATCGTGAAGTTCTTATCGGCGCTACAGGCGCACACGTGTTTGGCCCAAAGGATGAAATGTTTTACTTCATAGTTTCCAGAAACCGTAAGTTCCGGAAACCAAACCTGGTAGTACCCACTTATAATCATGTCCGTTACTGACTTTGAAAATTTCAAGATAATCCTACCGTTGTGATTGGCACTACAGGCTCATAATTGAATGGGCCAATACATTTGACGCGGATTTGCTTCAATAACTCCTGGAAGCAAAGAGTTCCGGAAACCAAACCTAATAATAACAACTTGTCAATACAATCGTCATTTTTAAAGCTGTTTTTAACCAATTGTCTTTATGTCTTTTACAAACCATACAAATTGCAAGCCAATACCACCGTTGTGACCAGCACTAACAACTGACATGTGTATTTAGTTTAATGTACAGGGTGGCTGAGACCAAGTGTTACCAAATGAAAACGCTGTAATTATTTTATTTTGATTATTTTTTATTGAAATTTCGTGGAATATGTTGAAAACATATTACATTTTATGAAAAACATGTTACTGCTCGATATGACCTCCTTTGGCTCTGATTATTTGATTCAGTCTTCCATAGAAAGCATTGCATGCTGACCGAACGTGAGCTTGCGAAATTTTATTCCATTCTCGAACAAGAGCTGACTTCAATGCTCCAACACTTTCGTATTTTTTAGTGGACACCTTACTCTCCAAAATGGACCATATGGAGAAATCCATGGGATTCAAGTCTGGTGAATATGGTGGCCATTCTTTCGACGAAATCAGCCGCGGAACGCAATTTTGTAAAAATTGCTGTGTTGCTCGAGCTTTGTGTGACGGTGCCGAGTCCTGTTGGAATGTCCAACGGTTCGTACCAAAGTATTTACGTGCCCAAGGTAGCAAAGCATCGTTTAGGATCTTTTGGCGGTACACCTCTTGGTTTACCTTGACTCCATGTTCGATGTAAACCAGAAGAGTGCGTCCATCTGCAGTCACTGCAGCCCAAACCATAACATAAGCTGGTGATTGCTTGCGCATGGCAACTCTTGTGTCCAAATTATCGTTGGACTTGTGCTCTAACCAAACACGATCATTTTGTTTATTCACATACTGTTGAATGGTGAAAATTTTCTCATCAGAAAAACCAATTTTTGGAATCTCATCACGTTCGGCCAAGGCCTTCAATGCTCGTGTTCTTTCAAGCCTAACTTTTTTTTGTGCCTCCGTAAGATCTTGAACTTTTTGTATCTGGTAGTGCTTCAAGTGTAGTTCATTTTTCAATATGGTTTGAATGCTGTATCGTGAAACATGTAGACGTGCGGCTAATTGATTGGCACTTTGACGAGGATTTCGTTGGATTCGTTTCCTCACATTTCGTATCTTTTCTTTTGATGTTGCTGTCTTTTTAGGACCGCCTCTGTTGCGTTTAGCGATGCTACCAGTTTTCTTTGTATCGAGTTATGGTTCGATACACAAACATTTTATTCACATTCAAATGCTGGAGCTGACGAACTATTGCTGTAACTATTTGCACCCACTTACAGTGCAATTACACTATTACGTTTGAATTCCATTACGGTTTTTTTATGAAGATACAAATTTAGAACAATTATTTGTTGACCACATGTAAACAACTAACCAAAG
This sequence comes from Nephrotoma guestfalica, assembly GCA_963691935.1. Lineage (NCBI taxonomy): Eukaryota > Metazoa > Arthropoda > Insecta > Diptera > Tipulidae > Nephrotoma > Nephrotoma guestfalica. The sequence continues at coordinate 196,337,930 of OY829914.1, read as the reverse complement.
TTCAATCTGTCAGAAAATTGACGCGCGAAAATGATAACTACACAAATGACAGCAGAGTGAAGTCAGTAACATTTGGTCTCAGCCACCCTGTAATTAAATTTGAAATTTTTTCGATTAAATATGTCTGGGTTCTGAATATATTTTTTTCTTTTTATGCAATATGTTTTATTGCGATGTTTTAATTTTTCTTGGGCTAAATTAGAGTCAATTCTGGGCTCAAGTCATCCTGGGCTTGTATAAACATACAACTTTAGTGTTGCCTGATGCTAAAATTTATTTTTTCTGGGATGAATTTCTGGGCTAACTTCACATACATCTCTTCGAATCACATTACGATCAAGATGATATTCAACTGATTGAGAATGAAATCGACCAAAACAACAACAATACCGAGTCATTTGTGAACGTCAAAAACGAACTTTTTATTTCAGACGAACTAATCAGGAAATCGTAAAGAGTGCTAATGAGGCATCTGCTTTAGTGGGATTATCGTACGAAAGTGATACGACAACTGTGCCGAACCAGTAAATAAAACTAAAATACCGTTTTCTAAAGCTCTGGATAGTTTAAGCGATGTCAGATGTTATTTATAATGGGTAACTCATGTCTCTGATGGAGCATTTCAAAATATTCAGGCCGTCGAAAAATTTATTCTGAAACGGCCACCGATAATATGTTACAATCCAAACTAACTGATTTTTTTAGTCAGTAATGATGGTGTCTCCTACCTATATACATTTATTTAATTTTAATATATTTCCATCGACGGTTAGAACAATTTTCCATTTTGTACATATAATTAATTTTAGGTTTAACTATTATAACTTGAATTTTGTAAACGAAGTCTGTAACTTGAAATACACTGTGATTTAATATTTGCAGATAGTGACAACGAGTATCTATGTCCTTCTGAAATGATTCAACCTAGAGTGTATATTACCAATTCGCTAATACAAGTTTGAACACTCAACTAAAGCCGAGCTTGGCACACAAGTAAATCAAATGCTTTCGAATGGTATAATAGAGAATAGCAATAGTCCTTTCAAATCCCCCTTGCTTGTAGTGCCAAAAAAATCTAGCGGTGGTAATAAACGTCGGCGTGTGGTTGTGAAATAACGATATTTTCCCGCTTCCAAATATTGTCGATATATTGGATCAATTAAGCGATGCAGTCTATTTCACTGCCCTAGATAAATAATAGATTTTACGTTACGACTGATGCAAGTGACATTGCTCGTGGCTTGTGCTTTCACAAAGAATAAGCGATTATGACTTGTCCGCTGAGCGAAATTATCCTACAACTGAGAAAGAACTCCTGGCAATCGTTTTTGCGGTTAAACATTTCCGACCATGCCTGTATGGAGTTAAATTTAGCATAATCACTGACCATAAACCGTTAATATGGCTCAACAAAGCTAGAAATCTCTCATCTTGTCTTATGCGTTGGATAATAGAAACCGATTAATACGATTTTGACGTAATATATAAACCTGGAAGGTACGCGGATGCTTTGAGCAAAATCTCATCAGATTCTGTCGGTCAAGGTAACAGTATTACTCGATCCCAGTGGAAACCAAATACTGAAGAACTAAACATGAATGAAAATCCTAATAGTTCAGAACCTTCTATTCAAGACTTCTCTGGTCCAGTACAAACATCGGGTGTATCCATTCGACAAAATCCCAACTTTGATAATGGTATCATAAAACTTGAAGATATCTCTGATATAGACTAAATAATTAAAGAGTTTCACATTTCTACATTAGGCGGACATCAAGTGCGAGTTATGCCAGAGAAACAAGATTTTGAAAATTATCAAATGTCCCATGATAATAACCACCACTTCAAAACGACCTTTTGACAAAATATTTTTAGATATTGTTGGGCCTGTTTACCCTTCGGATGGCTTGTCAAACTTACCAAGGGGCCAACTTTTTGAGCGGTTTATTTAAACCCTATGTAAAATACTAAAAATAAAAAAAATTCAATAGACCGCTTATCACCCACAAACCTATGGGGCATTAGATGGAGAGGTCCCATCGAATATTAGCAGAATAACTTCGTAGCTACATAGATAAAGATTTAAACGATTGGGACAGGTGGTTATGTTTTACGATGTTCACTTACAATTCTACCCCACATACATCTACAAATATTATGTCTTTTAAAATTATACATGGATTTAAGCCTCATACACCTACAAGTTTAAAGAGGAGTACCAGAACCTTTTACAATCAAGATGACTACATTCACAATCTAAACACAAAACTTGCAAACTCATACGAGATAATCCATAACAATTTATTACATCAACAGCAAAGGTTCAAATTATGCTTCGATCGAAGTGTTAGCAACGTTCAAATGGTTGAAAAATGGACAAATTAAAGAAAAATTTGATCCTATATGGAATGGACCGTTTGAAGTTTTTGAAATTTTCAGTTCAAAAATAAAATAATATAAAAAAATGTTTAATTAAAATAAAATTTTAAAATACAGAAATAAATAAACCTTTGGATTTTCAAGTTTCTGAAAAATTTTAAGTGAAGCAGAATTAAAGCAAAAATCAGATAAGAACCCCATTTACATCCAACATACGATTAAAAAATGCTTGAGTTCCGTCCCAGATGGCCATATTCCAGAACTTCTTCCAAAAACTGTTTATGAATCTCTGTTCCAGCCAACAAAAAAATCCCATTATAATCGGTTAAGAAATGAACGAGTTCTGTTCTAGGTGGCCATATTCCAGACTCCCCAATTAGTTCTTTAAATCGAGGTTTTACTGTATGTTATCATTTATTTTTTGAAATGTAATATGGTAATACTAGGAACAGGGGCCAATATTTTAATTAGGGATAGATTTTTTGTTCTTTTGAGCAAGTTTCCATATCTTTCTAACCTACACATTTTATCGTTAGAAACTTAAACCACACTATTTTATCGCCACGCCTGTTTGAGTACCTAAACGTTTTTCTTAACGATAGAATCTTCACACCAGTATCTATACTTGCTCATAATCGAATCATTTGTTTAGAACTAACCCCTAACCCATTATTGTAATTGAACTCAGTTTCGATTTCGCAGTCAATTTAAAAATTGTGTTCTATAAACATTAACATTTTCTAAACTGATTCTTCCAAGAAGTAATTTGTAATTTGTGAAAGTCTAATCCAAAGCATTATCATAACGTAAACATTTCTGCTGCAGATTTAAAGCACAGAAAACTTAACTTTTCCTAATTGATTTTTCTCTTAATGGAAGTTAATCCTTTTAACGGCGGTGGATGGGAAATTTTGCAACAAGATTTGTATTCGATTACACACACACACACGTTATATTGATTTTCGGTCGCTCTAAATGGAATGATTTTAATGGATACAGATAATTTTGTATTAGAAAAACTAATTCGATCTGTAATTGCGGTATAAATATTTAATGTTATGTCAATGACAATTACAGTTGGTGTCGTGGTATTAATTGAATTTTTCATTAATTTAATTTAATGTGGCAAAGATTACTATTTAGTTCTCAAGACGGTTTAAATATTCGAAACCACGACATCAAAACGTTTGCCATCTAAACTAAATAGATCTGCAATATATGTAACCAAAGGCATAATATTGATCGAAACGTATTTTCAACATAAAAAAACATCTGCAAGATGTAAAGGGTTATCCAATTCGAGGTTGATAAAGTAGAAATCTGTATACCGACATCTGTCAAAGATAAACGTCAAGTACGCTGTCATTTATTTAGTTGACATTCTGCCATTTAAGAATATGGAGCATTTAACATACGCAAATTGGGTGTTGGAAAAACAGGCCGTCGATGCTGATTTTTCGAACAAAATTTTTCGAAGCTCATTTTTCGCTTGGTGGATACGTTAATAAGCAAAACTGTAAAATTTGGGGCTCAAAAAATCAACAATTGATTGTAGAGAAGCCATTACACCCGGAAAAAGTCACTGTTTGGTGCGCATTGTGGTCTGGTGGTGTGATTGGGCCGTATTTTTTTGAGAACAACCATGGACGAACCGTTACCGTCAATTCTGAGCGCTATGGCCGCATGTTAACCGATTATTTTTTTACGAAAATCGAAGATTATGATCTTGACGATATGTGGTTCCAGCAGGATGGAGCAACCAGTCACGTAACACGAGCAAATCGAGATCTTTTGCAAGAGAAATTTCCTGGACGTTTGATTTCGCGATTGGCTGATGTCAATTGGCCTCCAAGATCCTGTGATTTAACGCCTTTGGATTTCTTTTTGTGGGGCTACGCGAAAGATCGTGTTTACGCAAACAATCCTCAAACTCTTGACGAATTGAAAACTAATATTCGTAAGGTAATGGCCGAGATACCGCCCGAAATGTGCCGAAAAGTCATTGAAAATTACCGCAAAAGAATCAAGGCCTGTAAGAAGTCCCGTGGAGGACATTTGAATGATATCTTGTTTAACTAAAAATGGCAAGGATCAATCTGTAAAATGAAATAAAACAATACATTCCGAATATTTTGTGTGTTTTTTTTAAGTTTACTTTATCAAGCTTGAATTGGATAACCCTTTAATTTGAACCATATCACTATTTCTAACAACAGAAAATCGATATATAATTAGAAATAAACCTTACGAGCTTATTATCGATAGGGTAAAAATTTTACCCTATTGCAAGCAACTAAATTAGCGACTTTTCGATAGCAATATAGGTTGAAATACATAGTTATGAATCCATAAGGAACGCGAAGCAATAAACAGATATTGAAAGACGCAATCTCAGCATAACGAACACGTTGATCAACAACAAGACAAATCGTAGGAAATGCGAACTTTTCAAAATGCATCAATAAATTTCCACTGACTTGGCTTGTAATACGAACCAATTTAGACATAGATAAATAAAGGGTTTTCCAATAAGAGTGATATGATTTCTTAAAAAAAAACACACTAATTGTTAAGGAAATTGAAATGTTTTTATTTAATGTGAACAACAATCGATACAATTAAGTTCTGAATAAAACGTCGCCACGACTTCTTTTGCAGGAACGAATTCGATGAACCCAATTTTCGAGCACTTTGTCCACTAAATCAAGTCGTATGTCATGAATAGCACGTTCAATATTGACTTGTAAAGCTTGAAGAAAGTTTTATTTATTGCTAAAGACCAATGACTTCAAATAACCTCACAAGAAATAGTCTAATGGTGTTAAATCACAACTTCTTGGAGGCCATTCAATATCACAGTTTCTTGAAATAATCGAATCTCCAAACTTTTCTCGCAATAATTCACTTGCACTTGCTGTGTGGCACGTTGCCAAGTCTCGTTGGAACCAAATGTTGTCAAAATCAACTTCTTCCAATTTCGGCCATAAAAAGTTGGTTATGTTCGATCTATACCGATCTCCATTGAGAGTAACGGTGTTACCAGCTTCATTTCGAAAAAATACGGACCGATGTCAATTGTCAATTTAGGTGAATATAATGGTTTCTCATGAATAATTTGTGGATTTTCTTCGCACCAGAATCGACAGTTTTGTTTATTTACCGTACCACTCAGATGAAAGTGAGCCTCATCGGAGAAGATGATTTTCATAAAAAAAATCGTTATCGTTTTCAAGTTGTTCCAAGGCAAAATCAGCAAATTCACGACTTTTACGGTGGTCCAATGGCTTCAGTTCTTGAGTGGGAACAATTTTATACGGATGCAAACCTAAATCCTTCCTCAAAATCCGCCAGGTTGTGGTTTGAGACAGTCCCAATTCTTGAGAACGTCTTCGAATCGACAAATTGCGGTCTTCAGCAACACTTGCCTGAACGGCAGCAATATTTGCATTACTTTGAGCGAATCTTTGTCTTATTGGCACTTCAACATTATGTAAAGAAAATGTACGCTAAAAATTTTCAACAATTCGACGAATAGCGAGCACACTTGGACGATATTACGACTATAAAATGGCGAAAGCGCACGAACAGTTGCAATTGAAGAACGATTATTTTGATTATAAAACTTCTTGAGTATACTCGTATCTCACCATGATGAAATTATAAACATTACTGAATACAATGAAACAAAAAATGACAGATCATGAAATATTACAAATGGCCAAACGTCACTTAAAAATCATATCATTCCTATTGGAAAGCCCTAATGTAATCTTAAATAATTCAGTTAGTCTTATTTTAGAGTTAAGTGAAAATAGAGATTAGTTTTTAATAAAAACTGTAAAAATAAAAATTGTTGAAAACAAAATCGTTTTTTATGATTGACTAAAGCTCGAGCCCATAATTGGTGCAGCCGTGAGGTGTGTGATAAGTGAATATAAAGTGTGTGCTAACCAACTAGCGAATAAAAGCTAGTTTCAAAGTGAATTTATCACAGAAAAAAACAGAACTTTTACGAGTTAAGCCGACTGCACGAGTGCGAGTGAAAGTTTATAATTTTTGATCCGCTCACTAAACCAATAAAAACGCTTGAAAATATTTTTCCATCATTTTCTTCCATATAAAAATTCCCCTGCGAGTTAAAATATTTTTATCTTTGCGCTACTTGGTCCGCAGACGACCAACCTATAGACATAAAAAATTTTGCTTAAAAAAGAAACTGAGCAAGCGTTTTGCTCATTTTATGACAAGTATTTGTCATTCAATTTTTTTTAATAAATAATAAAAATATTGTATCGTCTAGACAGACTTCGGTACTGAACAAATTTTTAACGCAGTCGAAATTTTCAGAATCCCGTTCGAGCGGCGTCTGTATTTCTACTATTTGCGATGTATACTCTTGATTGTGTGTATCTGCGAAAAGGTTTCCCACAACAGTCGATACGTTAAAAGCTTTGCCTCTTTATATTTCTGGTTAACATCTCGAAAGATATGAGCAGCTTTTGTCAAATTTTTCATCAATTATATTCTTAAACAGACCCATGTTAACTGTTCAAATCCCGCTTTCATGTCGACGATATTGACTGCGCCCACTATGTGTTAGCGTGAAGTTTCCACAAATTGACAAAAACCTTACAAAAGCTTAAAAGTGTATATACACAAATATTCTGATTAAATTTTAACTACACTATTCATGTCTAGTAAGGAACAATAGTTAATGACAAGGCATCGTAGAGATGTCTACGCTTAACGGTATATGAAATCATGCTAATTAGACAATTCTTAATGTTTTCTAGAAGCCAACATATTTTTGCGGTGGGGCAGTCATGTTTTTCAATTTTAAAAATAGAACTAAGAATTATTGGAATTCATTTTACTTTATAACAAATCTAGTTTTGGTAAAAGAACTGTATAATTCAGCAAATTTACTATCGGTCTCACTCTATTTTTATGTTAGCAAATTAGCAAAATCGTCAAAATTTTCAAAACAAACCCTTGATTTTTACTACCCCTACGGCCTAAATGACTTAAAAAAGCGATTATTTATTAACTACCAGTGCAGACCCACCTAATACAAGCATCCTTAATCAAGAACTTTTACTCAATATATACCGTTAAGCGTGGACATTTCTACGATGCCTTGTACCTTCGAACAGCCACTACAATTTTTGCTATAGAAATTTTTTTAAAAATTATAAAAATTTATGACTGCCCAATCGCATAAATATGTTGGCTTCTAGAAAACATTCAGAATTGCCTAATTAATATAATCCTACATACCGTTAAGCGTAGACATCTCTACGATACCTTGTCATTGACCATCAAACCTTTGCCAATACACTTTTTACCATAGAAAATTTTAAAATTAAAAAAAAATCTATGACTGCCTCATCGCATAAATATGTTGGCTTCTAGAAAACATTAAGAACTGTCCAATTAACATGATCTTATATACTGTTAAACCCAGACATCTCTACGATGCTTTGTCATTGACGTTCGAACCTCTACGACATTTTTTACCATAGAAAATTTTTAAAAATTAAAAGATAATGAAAAAAATCTTTGATTGTCCTATCGCATAAACATGTTGGCTTCTACAAAAAATTAAGAATTGCCTAATTAATATAATCCTACATACCGTTAAGCGTAGACATCTCTACGATGCCTTGTCATTGACCGACGAACCGCCACTACACTTTTTACTATAGCAAAATTTTAAAAATGAAAAAATCTATGACTGCCCCACCGCATAAATATGTTGGTTTTTGGAAAATATATTGAAAGGTTTACACTTTGTGGGCTGTTGTAAAGTATTTTGTCATTTTTAATTTGTCGAGAACTTAACTAGAGTCACTATGTCCGGCTTTATTAAGAAAATTCAACGGATCATCCATAATTATCGGTATACTGAAGTAAGTTTTCCGATTAAATCAGCATTTTGGGTTTTTTATTACATTGATTTCTACTTACGGAATTGAATTTAATTGCTACAACGATAAAATCCAGTTAAAATTATCTGGACCAACGATTTACCAAGGCCCTGTTGTGCATCGTTTGTAAAACATATTTAAAACGTTAATCGAATTTTCGCTCGATCGCTGTTATCATAACGGAACCCCGAAACTCTTGATGGAAACGTTCAAAATTAACATACCAATAGGATTACCTGGGGGCGGGGGTGTGGTGATAAGGGCCCACTTTGGGATCTTCATGTTTCTGCAGTTGGAATAAAACAGGGACCTCAATCGTAGGGCAGAATAAGCAAAAAAATATCGATGTTAATAAAAACACAATGACAACAATTTCAATCGAATGAAGGAAACGTCAATAATATAGACGAATTTCACTAAGCAAAAACTATTAGTTAATAACTTCAGACTGCGAGTGCGGGAAAATCTCACAGTCGTGCAGCAGCCTTTAAGTGATACACAAGTGAATCGCGAACATTTTTTTTCGACGACGTCTCGAACTGAAAGTTGTGACCAACTGGTTAGTGGAATCAGGATTCCGCTTCATTGAAACTTCCACACCGAACCAGATCAAAAACCATTGCCAAAGGTAAGAATTTTTTGTTTATATTTTAATTTTATTATAAAAACCCCTTTCGTTATCTTACAATACAAGTTAGGTAAGGTAAATTCGATACTGTGTACTACAAGATAGGCAAAAAATTAAGAAATTCGTTTACCATCGTTAAATGCGAAAAGACGAATTTTTTTTTTTCCAGTGAGAACAAAATTAAATCACGATTTCGCAAAATAACGAAACTAAACGGAGAAAGGCGAAATATACCGAGATATTCTAAGTAAGGTAGAAGAAAAAACCTCTCCGACCATGACAGACTTTGAACAGATATCTGCCCAACTGGGTGCTATTACCCAACAACTTACACATTTAGCTGAGAAACAGGCTCAATATGACCAATTGCTCGCAGTGGTAAAACTAGAGACACCTGCGGTGTGTCCCAGTATTGAGGTTCTGTAGATGCAATTAGATTTATTTAGGATCCCAGATCCAATAAAATCCATCCCATCTTTTGATGGAAATAAAAAACAAATCACATCGTCGCTAAAAACTGCCGAGGAGACACTTGTAATGTTCGACGGAATGGTCCCACCTCAACTGTTCAAAATGTACCTGCAAGCGGTCAGGAAGAAAATTAACGGCAAGGCTAAAGACATACTCTGCCTTGTAGGAGATCCAGAAAACTATTCGGATATCAAACAAACATTAATCAACGCTTTAGAAGACAAGCAAGAATTCCCATAGTACAAATCCCAGCTTTGGGGTAACAAACAAGAACAAGCTAGATCCATACATATTTTTTATTCAATAAAATAAAAGAAATTATCCAAAATATTAAGTCGTTAGCTAGGCAGAACTCGTTATACAACGGCTCCTGGCATGCGATATGTAGCTTCATTGAAGAAGATACATTAGCCGCACTTATTTCCAGCTTAAAAAGCCTTATTTCGGATATTCGCAAGCGGCAAAGCTTGAACAATTGAGTTAACAATGTTCAAAATATTCCCAAGCTTCAGCAGAAACGGGATTTTAATCCTAACTCTGTAATCCCCCAAATAAAAAAACAAAGTTGGTCAGTGCAAGTTATAGAAACTAACCCGTACCTATGGAAATTTACCCTTCCAGGCAATAAAGAAGAACCTTCACTAAGAGAATCGTCAATAATCACGAGACGCTTCCAGATTCTAAGCCGGAACAAGAGCGCTCCGAAAACAACTCGAATCTGAAACCAGAAAACAAAAATTTTTGGGAGGAGCACAACGCAGATTCGAAAAGTTAAACTTTCTTCCCTATATAAATTGCCAAAACAAAATTACAAGGCAAAACGTAAAAATTCTAATAGACACGGGAGCAAATAATCAAGCCCAATATAATACCCCCTCATCTATTATCATTAAGAAAATCTAATGGCGAAAGTAGGCAAAATAAACTTTTTCGGACTCAACCTACCAAAACTATCGTATTATGAGCTAAATTTCCACGAATACTTCGAGTTGGAATATTGGGTTCTCAATCAATGGCTTACATGGACGCCAAAATTGATTATAAAACAAGTGCTTAGAGCTAAATGCTAATATTTTTAAATTTCATAGTTAGTATCCTAATAAAAAATTCTATAATCACATTGTTTGACGTTTGAAACTAAAATAAATGGTGACTTGCTAGTAAGGGAACATATAAAGTTGAATAAAAACATTATTGTACAACCCTGATTATATAAATCCGAAAAATTGTATATTTTAACAAATGCACCAGAAACACCGGAATAACCACCAAAAGTAAACTTAAATGTGAACAACTTCGAGACAATTCAGTCAATAAAAATGTAGACATCCAAGTATAGAGCCATGTATAATGCCAGAACCTGTTTGACCAATTTGAAAAACATGTACTGCTTAAAGACACACTTTTGGAACTTTTGGAGAACCCGTCTGGAAATATCTCTGAGGTTGATGCTAATTGCAGGAAAATACTTAGAATGTGTCTAAGGCCAGAACACTCTGTCAAACCGATTAAGAAACCATATCTCTACCTAAGGACCCTCATTCTCGTTTAAAAATCGGCGAATATCACTTTGTGTTATAAATATAAATTATTTCTTATTTAAAAAATATGAAAAATGAAGAACTTATACAATAGTAATTGTTGAAAAAACTTTTCAAGATAAATTTACCTGAATGTTGGCTTTTTACCAATCCTATCACAATAAGTTTGTTGTGTTATGGTTTTTGGATAAATTCTGATTTTTTCTGAATATTCATAAATATTCGTATGAAAGAAAATGTACGGCTAACTTGCACTCGTGCTTTGTATAATTACCAATTTCATAAATGTACTCGTCTATACCTTTCAAATCACAACATTGTAAACAGGACAAAAGCTACTCGTAGGTGGGACATGCAGTGGCACCTAGAAAGTCTCTTAATTGAAAATCAATTCTAGGTGCACTTAACTAGAAAGCAAAGGGGACCAAACGCTCGAGCGCATCTGAAAATAAGTTCACCACAGATATTGGCGCAGGCACCCGCCGTTACTTAAAAAAGTACTCCAAAGAAAATCAACTAAATAAACAAGCACGCGCGGTTGTCATATACCAAGAACATCGAACCATTTTGATTAATATTCAAGAAGACAAGTAAGGTGCTGTGTACTTTGTGGAAGATTACAACTTTAATTAAATTACATCCACTTCTATGTGACGACCAGATGGGACGAGCGCTTTTAAAGATGATGAAAAATCTGCAGTCTAATATTCTAAATGCCGATATTACACACAGTGCCTTATATAGTATATATACAAACCTTAAACAGAAACAGTCGGGTACGATTTTCACCATATCATAATCGAGCTACTTTACTAGTGACAGCAATGGTAGAATCCTACCATCTGCGGAGGTCTCCCGAAATTACCACTCAAAATCATTATCTTAAGCGTTAGAGCAATCAATAGTACCCCAGTAACTGCAACTTCATTTCGCGGCATTATATCGGTTAAGAAATTGTAGCATAGTTGTTGCAGAAAATTACGATGGAAGTCCTGGAACGTTAAATCTTTGATAATTCAGTTAGTCCAGGATGTCGCCATCAACACTAAACAGTAACTGTATGGTTTTAAGTCTAATCCAAATATAAACCACGTATCATCCGAGAGAGATCGCTTATCAACTACTATTTCAGAAGATATAGTTTAGTATTCTATTTCAGCAGGTATCAGCGGAGAGATCGAATAAGCTTAAATCGCAGCTGAGAGCCACTCAATTCTTGCAAATTCTTCGATACATCCATTATTGACCAACGGTCATGTAATCATGACTATATATGTGGCTCAATATTAAAAAAACAAATTGAATTTCATAAAACCTACAAGGTCAGGTTTTATGAAATTTAAGCTGGGTTTTCTTTGAGTAAACAAGGCAGTTTTACCAAAAGATCAGCACGCTCAATGTTTCGCTTAAGAAATTAAGTGTGGTGTACTCGAAGTCTATGTATACATTCGTGGTAAAAGATGCCGGGTGTTGCCTTGACACCAACATACTCAATTCTTTCAGTTATTCATTGCTGATACAGACATAAAGTATCTCTATAGGTACATATGCACCAATAAAATATAGTGCAAAGGCAAACACTATTAATTATGTTAAAGCATTTAAAATTTATCACTAACCACAATTTGTAATTATTATCTGAAATAAGTACAAAACACACGGAAAAATCATTGCATCATGTACATGTATGTTGACTCATTTATGTCGATGTACGTACGAGTACATATACAGCAAAAACCACAAATTTATCAGCAAACAGAAGTTTTCACATAAATTCATTTAAATGTTCATGCAGTTTAATAAATACGAAATTTTTGGTAAATTATAAAAGCACAAAAAATTTGGAACACGTTGGCGATAAAAGACATGTCTTTCGTTGGTACGATGGAACATGTACAGATGTTTGTATGTCTATTCAAAGGGTGTTTTTTTTGGAGATTCACAATTTTAAATTAAAATAGAACAAAGAAAAACACTTTGAATATCAGTGAAACTAGATTTATTGAGTTGATAATATTATGCCATTAATGCTTGACTATGATTTCGGCCATGTAGCAGCCATGGCTGGCGCGTACATGGCGTAATCCGGAAGCCCAATTTTCAATCACTCATCGCAGCAATTGCGGTCGTATCTAGCTAATAACGCGCCGAATATTGTGTTCCATGTGTTCAATTATTTACGAATTGGTCTAACTTTCACCCAGTACCAATTACCACTTAACATGCACCCAGCTTTTAATTTATTCCACTATGATGCTACATGAAATATGGCCTGACTTTTGACACAGGTGTTCATTGTTAGTGCCTCAACTCAAGTTCATTGGCCCCTAACACGACAAATTATAAATATGGGTTCCAGCTATTTACGAATTGGTCTAACTTCACCGTTCATATGACCTTTAAACATTCGAATTATGTGAAAATTTACTTTTAACTTCAATAACATGTAATTTTCGGCTAATATCAACAGAATTTTGTACTACCACCTGTTACGAAATATGTCGATAATGCAGCGGTTATTTTGGCTGAAATTTTCAGCTAACTTCAGAAGCATGCTTATAACCGCAAATTTTTGACATATTCATTTTTTTTGTTTGTTTTATTTTCAACGATACACAGTCAATTTTGATAATAATTAAATAGTTATTAAATTATATAATAGATAGCGCGCCTGTTACGAAAAAGGTATTATTTACTTTACATAATGTAAAAAATAACTTATGTAGTTTACATGTAAATTACATGTAAATAACCATGAAAATTACATCGTTTAATTTACGAGCCCAACAGTGTCTGGCGCGAGTTTGTTCATTATGAAATGGCCAATCAAACTAATGACAAAACAAAATATGTCAGCTCTCAAATCGGTTGTCAAACAAAACAGTGTTGCCAACTTAAAGATGTGGACCTCTAAAAAAACACCCTTTATATATGTCCCATGGTACTCGATATACTAAAAATGTTATTAAACTTTGTACATACCGTTTTTAGTGAAATTTCTATCAACAATAAATGCCATATATTTCAGCATCACTAGACTATACGTACCGGTTTGGACTAATGCGGGAAATATGGAAGAATTTAACTTAAGTATACCAAAATTTTACCAAACATTCTCAACTATTTATGTGTTCGTCTACAACCCAACAACGCGTTTTGGTTATCTAAACTGATTGTGAAAATGGTTGTCCTGTAAAAAAAAAACATTTCGTAAATCACGTGATGATTTTGGTCAACATGGGCGTCCAACAGAGCCTGGAATGGAAACCATTTTACAACAAATTCTACATGTTGAAATTGATTTAGAAGATCTTTTATTTCAACAAGATAAGGTCAATTGGCCACCAAGATCATGTGATTTGACATCAATAGATTATTTTCTTTGAGGTTTTTTGCAAAGTATGATCCCGAAACAATTTAAGATCTTAAGAACAACACACGAGCTGAAATCAAAACCATTGAAATGCTTTTATTAGTGTTTCTTGGTCTTACCTTTTATTGGTCTTTTGTTAAGAGTCATCAAAAATTTTGATGTTTAAATGCAGGCCTGTAACAGGAGCCGTGGTGATCACATAAACGATGTTGTAATCCATACATACATGGCATTGAACCAACTTTCATTTTCAAGTATGAGGCTATCACAGGTCGTATGGTCCTACGCAAAATACTTATTTAACTCAATAAAAATAAAATAAAAAATAATGCGTAATTTATATTCAACAATATTCTGCAGATGCAGATATCCACAAAAACAACCACATTCGGTCCTGCTCAGACTAGATGATGAAATTTTATACCTAACTTTTTCCACGAAGTGGGAGATCTCAGTGAAATTTGGCCGAAATTGGTCCACCGAAAGTGACAGCTTTTCGTTTTTCCACCGGAAGTGACTGCTTCAATAGAAGCTTTCTCGTTTTTTGCTTGTATCTTGAAAAGTAAATGATCAATATTCCAAAATTCAAGTGGAAATGACGATTTCTAACAAAAAATTGTTTTTTCTGAGAAAATGTTGTTCCTGCACGACCAAGATGAATTTGATTCAGCGGAATCAAACTTTATATTTAAGTTTTTTCCATAAATCGGGAAATTTCTAGTGATGTTTGTCCTAAATCGGTCCACCGGGAGTGGAAGCCTCTATATGAGCGTTTTCGTTTTTTGCAAATATATGACGGTAAAATGAAACGGTATTTTTTATAAAAAAAAAACTTTATTTCAACTATTTGGCATCTCTACAGACCAGGCAGTTTGAATATTCGGTATAAAACTTCTGCCAGAAGTGACAGCTGCCGTAAAAGCTTTTATAGTTTTTGAAACGAAAATAACATTTTGTACCAAAGATTTGACCTTGTTGGTTTTCTGAAATTTTAGCCGGAACAATGATTTTTAATTATTCAAGACAATCAAGAACGTGGATTACAATAGTTATCGACTTGTCTACGATTAGTCAGCGTTGTCTATGAGTAGTCGACGTTGTCGACGAGAAGTTGACGTTCTCGACGCGTTCACGTAAAATATAGTAGATGACGCGTAAACGCCATCTCTGGAAATCACAGCCACATATTCAACCATTTCAATTCATCGTCCAACTGTTTAAATTTATTATCGAACGGGTCTCATAATTATGTTGGCTTCTACAAAAGATGCAATATGGTCAGTATTTTAGACACGATATCATACCTCGATTTACTTAAACATCTGTATACGATGTCTTATCAATGGCCTTATTATTATTGACAATGGAGTTATTCCTCGTATTATTGAGTTTTGTTAAACTTTTGTATGTTACAAGGTTTTTAGTATTTAATATTTGCTATCTGTTCTTCTTACCTTACACAGTCGCCTGCCAAATCGAGGACGTACGGCTATAGGTCCGATTTTCGTAGAACAACCTGCAAATTGCATCGTTTCGTGCCAGCCTATAATACTTCCATGAAAGATTGGTCGGCCCATGAGTTCTGCACTCCAACAGGGGGTTAAAGACATACATTCAGCAGCACAATCGCTTTGAATGAATAAAAATACGAATAAAAAAGAGGCGTGTTTATACCATTTCAACAAATTGATTGCAAGCATTTTCCTGCTTCAAAATATTTTTCCCCTCGCGTTCAACCTATCGAAATTCATATAACTACCGTAAGAAATGTTGGATGGGGGGTCAGATTATGAAATTGTATATCACTTGTAGTAGCCTAGCGCGACGAGTAGATAAATAGTTATTCAATGTATCTGTTACTAACAATCCTGGTTGCTGTACTCTGACATTTAAGGTCATTAACATTACATCCCAAAACTCATGAAGTTTCCCCTATTATGTTTGTGTGTTATAAATTATACACGATCGTTTCGTTTTGATTTAACACAATATTTTTTATCTTAAGTGGATTATGCCAATGCGTGTGTACGTGGCCAGTTGAGTATCGTGCGCTCGTACGCGGTTGATTATGGAAGTTGATGATTCGTACGGATTTTTGTCTTCTCAATGCAGGAATCCGTTCCGCAGAGCATACTATTCGGTAAGCCGGATTTAATCGATCGTTAGACACTGATTGCTCTTTGTTATTAATTGAGATGATAAAGTATCTACGTAACCGGCGAATGACTTTATATGAGCCTTCGTATGGGGGTTGTAGTTCGGTGCGAATCTTGTTCGTAAGTTGTGTGTAATTGGTGAACGACTATGTCGAATGAAATTGGAGGAGATAGAGGATTTTCGGAAAAGAACTCACCACGTAGCTTGAGCGTTTATCCGTAGACCATTTCGGCTGGTGAGCTCTTGAGATCTTCTTTAACCGTAGCTCGAATTCCAAGTAATACGATGGGAATTTCAGAGCTCCAATGAATCGTATTTTCCCGAGTCTTGAGAGCAGTTTTGAGCTGTCGACGAAATCATTCGATCATGTCATTCGTTTGCAGATGATACGCAGTCATGCGTATTCGATAAGAACCACGGATTTTCGTTAATTCGGCGAACCATTTTGCGTACCTTGGTCTGTTGTTATCGTTTGCGCAACGCCGAATCGAGATGAAATTGCCTACGAATGTTTTGGCAATGATGTTTGTAGACATACAATAAGGTCATGTAATAAGCTTCGAGCCATCAATTTACGAGTATAACGGGATGTGAAATATTGTGTAACGCGTCGAATATTTTGCGCCTTAACGGCTTAGCAATATATGAGTTATTCGCGCATGTCCATGTTTCGCAGTATATTTCGATGCCGGGCAACTTATTAAGCTTTAGTTTATCAGTCGAACTAGCGTGACATTCGGAACCAGAAAGTAAATTTTAAAGTTCTAGGTCTGCTTTTTGTGCCACTATTATTTTATGATAGGCGAAGTTCGTTACGACTGATTCGATTGCTGTTTGTTCGTTCGATATTGCCGTTTCATTATCGATCGTGCGGGATAGCGTATCCGCGACAACGTTATGTTTACCGTTCAAATCCAATATCCGATATCCGAGGTTTATGGTCGGTGTAAATGGTGAAGTCCCGACCTTCAAATTCCCTATCGAATGCAGAATACTTTCGTTCGGTATTCGTGAGGTTTTTCAGAAATCCCAATGGTTCCCAACAGTCGTTATTACATTGCTGTAACACTGCTTTGACAGCAGTGTTTGATGCATCCGTCGTCAATGACGTGACTGTACCCAAATCTGGTTTTAATTGCGTAAATGCGTCTTGACATTCG
This sequence comes from Nephrotoma guestfalica, assembly GCA_963691935.1. Lineage (NCBI taxonomy): Eukaryota > Metazoa > Arthropoda > Insecta > Diptera > Tipulidae > Nephrotoma > Nephrotoma guestfalica. The sequence goes on along the minus strand of OY829914.1, from coordinate 196,320,294 downwards.
TCGGGCCAAGAGAAGTTTTTCGGTGTCTTGGGCTTCTTTAGTACAACAACCAAGTGTTTATGGATTGGGGCGAGTATTTCAGCTAACTTCGGCATAAAGCGACGTTAGCAATTTATCATGCCGATTTATTTATTTATTTATTTACATTGAAATAAGTCTACAAATTTGACTTGGAAAAGTACAAAATACAATAAATCCGCGTTGGATTTGAAAATTTGAAATACCAAAAAAAGTCACCGAGGGACATAGAACTGTCTTAATCTACTTTTAAAATTATCTTTAGTTACACAAAAATCAAATAAATAGTTATTTCTATTGAGACTCTTACACATCATCTTCACTGGTTCATTATCGCCATAGTTGGTTCTATGTCGGTCTAAGTGGAGGAAGTCATGATTTCTTAGCTGTCTACCAGGAACCTTTATTTTAATTGACTTTAGCATATCCGGTGCGTCGATTAGGCCTAGTAGGAGATTTCCAATAAATGTACTTTTTAGCAATTCGCGTCTATTTTCTAGAGTTGTTAAGTTGTATGTCTTGCACCCGGTTAAATATGGTGGTTGTCGCTGTATGTTTACGTAGTATGGTGGTAGATCATGATCATAAACCCATCCGTCTTTCCAGGTCAAGTAGCGTACAAATTTCTTTTGAATTTTCTCAATACTTTGGATATGATCTTCGTAGGGCGGACACCATACATTTACAGCATATTCCAGCTGGGATCGAATGTAAGCACAATTCAGGATCTTAACTGTTCCACATCAAAAAAGTCACTCGTCCAACGTTTGACAAAACCGAGCATGGAGTCTGCTCTAGCGATGCACCACTCAATGTGCTTAGTAAAGGTCATGTTTTCAACGAAAGTAACCCCTAGGTCTTTACTTTCAACTACTACCTGAATGAGTACACCATTTTTCTTGTAGCCTTGTGTAACAGGGTTGGCGTTACGGTGAAATGATAGAGATTTGCAATTTTGAATATTGAGACTCAGAGAGTTAAACTCGCACCATAACGCTAGGTTGTCAATATCTTCCTGTAGTTTTTTGGAATTGTCGACTGACTGTGAACATTAGGATATTGGAAAGCAGAGGTTGCTTGTATTATATTCGACGTTTTTCCTCCTATTTCAATGTATAGTATTCGATATCGGAAATTCGAAATAAGATTTGAACCAGGCTACAAACTGACTGGAAAATCCTAACTTGAAAATGTGTTCCAAAGTTTTACAATGGCTAATGGAGTCGAATGCTTTTGCAAAGTCGGTGTATATTACGTCAACTTGTTTGTTCTTCTCAATTTCTTTAATAGAATAGCTAGTAAATTATATGAGATTGTTGGCGGTGGGTATTCCGTAAAGGAATACCATTCGGCGTAATCATGTGGCTGAGAATGTCGAGAGAGTTCGAACCAAACACTCATTTAGAACTCTTAATGTTGACACCAAACTCCTATAGAGTCGTTAAAGTAGTTGTTCGAGATGTACTTTGTGTTGTTCCTCATTTTTCGATACCACAAGGATGTTGTCGATGTACGTGAACACGAAGTCTACATCGCACGTGACTTCGTTGATAAATCGCTGAAACGTTTGAGCGGCGTTTTCCCAAAGTATTTTTGTTAGTATGAAAAATGTTATAAAAACTTTAATTGTATGTGTACCGCTTGTGCCAGAGAGAGATTTTGTATGCCAATGCGTGTGTACGTGGCCAGTTGCGTGGCGTGCGCTCGTGCGCGGTTGTTTATGGAAGTTGTTGTCGGTTAACTAATTATCGAAATTATTTAATGTCGCATGTATTTTGTGTCGTATTCATCGATGCTTGTAATGTAGAATCAATTATTTTGCGAATAATTGAGTTGCTACACCCCTATATATGACTGAGCTGCTGAAATCAATGCCACAAGGGGTGAAAGGTGGTTAGTAACAATTTTATGTAATTGGGATAGCCTGGACTGTAAGTAATGGCTAACCCATTTCAAGTGAAAGTTTAATTAGTAACGGGTGATGAAGAATGCCCATTACATGTATGACAGAACTTAATTAATAAATTAATTAATTAATAGATAAATAAATAAAATTTCGCGGTATTTTCATCTGTTGTTGTTGCTTATAGGAAAGATCAGCATAAACTTCATTCGTTTAATGATAGTGATTTACTCCGGGAATTTTTTTTCGATTATTACCAAATGTGAGTATGGTTACTCAGACTTGGGTTCCCTATTACGCTAGATTATTCAGTGATAAACGATAAGTATACCTTCGCCTTAAATTATACGGTTGGTGTAAACACGCGATTATTAAAACGTCAATAAAAGCTAGAAAATATCTGCTCGTACACGAGTATAAAATATTTTTGTTTCCAAAAAATAAAAAACGTGCATGAACCACCACACATATGATGATAAAAAAAATTGAAACCCTCTTATCACAACCCATCAAAATATTTCAACACAATATTATCCGAGTTATCTAAACATATACGAGTGTATATGTACATTGCTCTCACTGTATACGAGTTCATACTCGAATATCTATAAATTCCCAAGTAAATAACAATAATAATTTTGAATTTATACCAAAACCCTTTCTATTACTATGATTATGATGCGCCCCCGACTCCTCCCCCTTTTCAATACTCCCCATCCATTATGCTGCGTACCTACCTAAAATAAAATATAGGATGCGTATGGAAACGAAAATTTAATTTTAAATCCTATTTTTAGCTTCTAGATTTTCCTGTGTTAAACAATCAGCAGAGAGAGAAAAAAAAATTGTGTACAACATCGAGACAGAATTTCTCAAAAAAAAAAATTCTTATCGGTGAAAATTTTATGTTGTTTTTCAGTTTTATCAACTACACCAATAACAACAACAAAAAAATGTTCAGGAACATAAAAAAACAACAAAATAAAAATTTGAATAAACATGTATACGATGCTACGTGCGTGTACCTGGGTACATAATTTATGTTATATGTACTAATATGTATGTGTTTTAGATTTATTCAATATGTCATGTACATATGATGATTTTTAATGTCATCACTCGATGGTGGTAGTGATGCTGTTGATGATAATGATAACAGTTTCGCCCCATGTTTGCTTAATCTTGATGATGTTGATCCATTTTTTACGTTTTAAGCAAATAAATTAGCGCGAAGTAATAATGACAGTGATAAATTATGTTTTCCAGATAAGGTACTTACAATCACATCATATACGTATGTTATGTGTACTTAGAGTTTCGCTTGGAATTGTTTTATGTAAATTTGTAAAAAGTTATTACATTATGGAGAAACGTGACATTGGTTTCCTTCCTGGGTATATGGTTGCAAGATCTATTATTATCGTCTATTTGTAAAAGATTATTCAACTATATTATTTACCTTGACATATAATTATTTTCCAGAATATATTCAAAATACAATTTTAGTAAATTTTTGTAATCTTATATATACATAGAAATTCAGGAATTCCAGAAATTCAGGATTCGATATAAGGATTTGCTATTAAATCACTTTGCTTACATTTCCAGTATCATAGATCCACCCAATAACCTGAGACACACCTCACCGGAATCACCTTCCGCAACACATCGAGAAAGAACCCGTTTATTCGCCATAAGTACAACCCGTTTAAGTCCTGCATCTAAGTCGCCTTTTTTATTCATGTATTATCATATATTATCATTACATACGCCCCGTTACTTTCTGGTTCTAGTTGAATTCCTCTATGCTTATCAGAGTCTTCATAGATTCTGTTACGACACCTTGAGGGGTCATAACAATATTTTGTATGCAATTTTGTTTTTCAATTTTGAATTTCGCTGCCATCGGATAATTGGTGCCGTTTCCTTATGGCAAGGCCATCTGTTTTCTGGCATTGATAATAAGGTGAACCATGTTTTGCACACGTCTATAGTATCGCGTAAACGTCGAATAATTTTTAAAGCGAGACCAATGTGTACAGCTTGTTTTGTTGTGTGCAATTGATGCGTGGTAAGATTGAGCGGGAAAGTGACGCGCATGAAAAAACAAAAACAAGAAAAAGCCAACAGGAAAATATTCTTCTAGATTCGTTTTGGTATGAGAATTTTTTTAAGTGAAGTTTGGAAGTTGTTATAACCATAACCAAGTCGAGTAAAGTTTTCTTTTTTTTGTGTTACATACAGAACATGTAAAATAAAATAAAGCTGATTTTTAAATTTTGATATAAGCTATTCAGTTTGCTTGTGGGCTGGAAAAAAATTAATTTTTCTAAACATTTTTGAGTTCGTTCAGTGACAAATAAACGAAGATTAAAATTATCTTTGATTTTATGGTTTCTATATTTATGACAATCGAAGCAACAAAAAATAATGGAGTGTAATTACTAATAATATTTGCGCATCAACGATGTGTTACAGTTTACCTCGGCGCCGGACGGACAATTAGTTGTATATACATATTAAAGGTTGCCTATTGCGGCCTTTATTAATTTGCATCGGTATTTTGGAGGTCGTAACTCATATATATGCCCGAAACGGTGCTCGTCTAGTTTTATTTGTGTATGGTAAAAGATTTTTGTTTCCGTTATCGGGCAGTCAACAAGAGGTTCGCATAATTCATAACGGGTGGCCAACAACGTGACGTACGTGAAGCTGGCCCGAAAACCATTCCGAAAAACGCCTTTAAAATTTAGGTGTGATTTATTATAAGGCTTTTCACCACAAATTTTAAGTATGAAATCTATTAGAAGAAGAGATGTACCATACTTAAAAGAACCTAAATTAAAAATTTTTAAAAACAATACCATCAAATAAATTTGATTGAATTTTTTTAAAGACCTTAATATTTCGATTCACAGAGGTCGGCAGATATACCTGTATATGCCCAATTAATGCACTGACCATCAGCATTAAGCACACAAAATATCATTACATTACAGTGGGGATAAGAGACCTCCCCAGCTGATTTAATATACGCTTCTGTTAATGAGCATTTGTGTAATGCTGTTGTAATAGGCATATACCGTTATATCTGCCAAACTCTGTGAACGGAGAAATTTATGGTGATATATGAGCATAATTCCGAAACCTAATCTAACAGAAGCGAATATTAAATCAGCTGGGGAGGTCCCTTATCCCCACTTTAAGGTAATGGGTATTTGTGTGCTTAATCTTGATGGTCATTACATTAATGAGGCATATACCGTTATATCTGCCAAACTCTGTGAACGCAGAATTTTCAGCGGCATATGAGCATAATTCCGATACCTAATCTAAGATAAGCGAATATTAAATCAGTTAGGGAGGTCCCTTATCCCTACTGTAAAGTAATGATCCTTTGTGTTGCTTAATGCTGATGGTCAGTGCATTAATTAGGCATATACCGTTACATCTGCCAAACTCTGTGAACGGAGAAATTTATGGTGACATATGAGCATAATTCCGAAACCTAATCTAACAGAAGCAAATTTTAAATCAGCTGGAGAGGTCCCTTAACCTCACTGTAAGGTAATGAGCATTTGTGTGTTTAATGCTGATGGTCAGTGCATTAATTAGGCATATACCGTTTTATCTGCCAAACTCTGTGAACGGAGAATTTTAGAGCGATGTTTGATCATAATTCCGATACCTAGTCCAACAGAAGCGAATATAAAATCAGCTGGAGAGGTCCCTTATCCACATTGTAAGGTAATGGGCATTTGTGTGCTTAATGCTGACGATCAGTGCATTAATTAGGCATATGCCGTTACATCTACCAAACTCTGTGAACGTAGAATTTTACAGCGACATATGAGCATAATTCCGATACCTAATCTAACAGAAGCGAATATTAATTCAGCTGGGGAGGACCTTATCCCCACTATAAGGTAATTTTATACTTAAAATTTGCGGTGTGTACGTGAGATTGTTTTTATTTTCTCGGGATGGAATTTGATTTTCTCCATATATTTTTTTAATTTTTCGGGGTGAAAAGCCTTTTAATGGATTTAGCGGAGAAACGCACCTATATTATAAAGGCTTTTTCGGGATTTGTTTCGGCCCAGCTTCACATACGTAACAACGTGGCCAGCCACATTTTGGATTAATGGCGGAAAGATGCCGAACATTATTTTTGGTTAAAGGCGAGAAGACACCCAACCCTTTTCCAATTACGGGTGGCCAGACTCATTTTTGATTAAAGGCGGGAAGTTGCCCCAATTTACATGGTCTCCTCGTGGCACTTCAGCAGTCTCAAGCTGTCGGAGTGTGTAATGTAGGAGATTACCTAGAGGTCTCTACGGTTGAAGAGAGGCTTTGTCTGTTGGGGAGATGTCGCTATCCTCTAATGCTGCTGCCGCAACGAGCTAGGCATCGGCCTCTAGGCGTCGATGGATCTTTTGGGGGGTCTTGTCAGCATACACTGTACTTGTTATCCACGGAGATCTGGTGATTCTTTGGTGGACACACTCGCTTATTATTATATTTATCTCATTGTTCCTCAAATTTCGGTCGATACAATTTTGGCATAATTTAGTATCTGTTTTTTAGTTTACTCTTATATTTGGTCTGTTCTACGATGTAGGCCAGGAATATGCAAGCCTCAATTTCCCCACGACTTCCCCGAGGCCGATATTTAGATGAATCTGCTGGCTGGCTTCAGACCATCCCGTAACAATTCCCTTCGGTTTTGTTGGTTTCCTCATTGTGTGCCGTGTCCAAATCATGTAAAAACCGTGTAAAAAACCATTGCTTGATCAAATGGGGCAATTGACTCTTTTTTAGACTCTTTTTATAACAACTTCTTCGAAACTTATCTCAGAATATAACGCAAAATTGATTTCGCATGGTATGATTGTAACAAATACTTTCTTTGCCAGACCACTGAGCGATAATATTTTAGAAGTCTACTCAACAATGGAATTTTGAGAAGTGTAGCAACTCAATTATTGGCAAAGTAATTGATACTACAATAATCACCAATTTACATACGACATTTACGACATTCAATTGACATTTAATAATTTACCGCACTTGAGCGCGAGACACTCATAATTGGCCACATACACTGGCATTGACATCTCGATTTTTTTCCTTCGTTTTTTCGTCTTAAACTTTATAATTTGTAATTAACAAATTGTGTTCACTTGATAATGACAGGCGTAAGAGAGAGAAAATAACTCTAATAATATTATGCACTCCATTATTTACAAAGGTATTGAGCCCTAATCGTATTGCTATTGTTAATAAGCATAGTTTTGTTAACTTTGGTAAGCATGTGAAGCTATCTCAGTTTTTCATTCCAGGATTTTATTTTTAAAGCGATTATGACGATTTTTAAAATAAACGCAACAACAAAATATCTCAGCCCAGTTTTGTTTTCGTTTCGACATTCGGTCTTCCCGAACGTTGGCTTGCCTGCTATTATCGGGTTCAGCAAACGTTTTTTCGATATACGAATATTCGACAACATTTGACCTTGAGTTTGTTATTTTAATCTTTTCGGTGTATAAACAGGAGTGTTTTTTCACATTTGGTGAGTTCATAACTAATCTACAGGCCACTGGAGATGTGGCGACTCATGAAAATGGACGCTTCTACGCTGCATATCTATTATGTACATCGAAGATGAACTGCGAGTAGCAGTTGAATGTAACGCCTGACAGACAGTCATATTCTTATTGGAAATTCCAGGCGTCTGAATGGAATGAGCGAGTCTGAAGAGATCATTAGAATTCGTGGCAGGAGAACAACTTCACCTTGAAACTTGCCGTTCAAAATGGTAGCTTCAAGAAAGAGGCCGCATCGAACTATAATACGCACTAAACATCAATGATGTCTGTTGCTGAGCGGTTAAGCGATGGCATACCGAAATGAATGAACGTCATATTCGAAACTTGAATACAGATATTAAAGCTTTATTAACGCCTCATTATTATTTACACGAAACTATTCTATCCATCCCCGTTTTTTTATTTTATACCTCTATAAGACGTAAACCACATATATTGAAATGCTGTAATGTGGTTTGGCGATACCAATACTTAATATTTTAAGTTATAAATATATTATCATATATTATGAGTTAAAAATAATAAAGGTAACTTATAGTGAGCTCTCCAGTGCCAGCCCTAACATACAGGATTGGCGCAATCCTGCAGCTTTGATATGGCTCCATATAAACTTATATGAAATTCGCCAATAACTTTCGAAACCTTCCTGGGCCGGAAATAGCTACTCATTTTGTGAGGTAGTACGTAATTAAGTGAATACTGACAATGTGGCCAGCACCACCCGTATATGATCATGATGCTGATGCTGGTCACTTGGTCAGAAATCACGAAATTACGCATCATCTCAAAACTTTAATTTAATTCTAACATGCAACAAACAATGGTGAGCTCTCCCGTACCAGCTGTACGGGAGAGCTCACCATTGTTTGCCCTTATTATTACCAACTCAAAACATAATGAACCATTTTCGGCTTGGAAAGTTCTTAAGAGATACAAATTTTTATTTAACTTAACTTGAAATTTTGGAAATTAGACATTTACTCAAATTTATACATACGGCTGGTGTTGGCCACTTGGTCAGCAATCACTTAATTACGTACCATCTCAAAATATCGAGCTTAAAATATACAAAATTGCTATTGCCAAACACATATATTATTCTTCTGTACGTGTGTATGTTACTCAGATGGCGTTGCGATCGGGTTCTAGCAAATTTTTATTTTTATATTTTTAAGATTTTTCGCATATCGAAACATATAACCCGAAAATTGTTATCCCCCACCCCCTCCCCCCAAATGTTTTATAAAATTAATACAATCATAAGTTCATGAATAATTGACCTTCTGAGAATAATAGGTGCCGGTGATGTCGAATTCTGTGGTTTTTGACGTACGCATCAATACATGCGCAAATTACTTGCGTCGTAACTTGCCGTTGTTTACATGTGCATTCAATGGCAATCAATCTAACATTCAAATTTTTATTTTAGGTGCTTCTATAATTTACAGGGTGTTATACGGCTCATCGAAAATAAACAACATCAAAGTTTGATCAACAAATTATAAGAAGTAAATATTGATCGACATACACGGAATTCACAAATAGTCCACACCTGTCGGTTAAAACGTAGGGCTGAATGATGACGCATAATGCAAATTTAAGAGAATTTTCATCACTGAGTTTTCTCATACACAACAGAGACCCTGCTCTAATACATTTTGCCGTGCACCTTGAAAATGGACAGCTTGTTTATTTCACTGAAGAGGCTGCTCTACATCAAGCATTAACTGTCCCAAAAAACCACACTAACTGAGTTTTTCGAATTATGTAACGGGCAAGGTATTTTCGGTCCATTCGCAAAGCATTTAATGTATACTGATTTGCCACGATTTTTCACGTTTGATAAACAGTCAAAAATGTGGGACCCACAAAGCGAGGCGTATCAGTCCAAGGATACGATGACATATTTAAGGAAAATACATTAGGCCGATTATAGATAGTCCATCCAAAGCAATGCTTCTTCTTGCGTTTCTTGTTGGTTAACGCTCCTGGATCGTGGTCCTTTCAATACTTCCAACCAACCTATCAACCATCACTACCAACTCAAAACATAAAGAACTATTTCCGGCCTGGAAAGTTCTTATGGGATACAAATTGTATTTTAACTTAACCTGAGATTTTGGAATTTGACCATTTACTCAAATTAGAAAATATGGTTGGTGCTGGCCACTTGGTCAGCATTCACATAATTACGTACTATCTCAAAAAATGAATAGCTATTTCCGGCCCAGGAAGGTTTCGAAAGTTATTGACGAAATTCATATTAAGTTTATATGGGGCCATATCAAAGCTGCAGGATTGTGTCAATGCTAACATACAACTGGCACTGGGGTGCTCACTGTAAGCTACCCATATTATTTTTAACGCATAATACATGAAGCAATTTATTTAGGACTTAAAATTTTAAGAATTACTACCGCCAAACCACGCAGCATTTCGTGTCCGGCACGCCAGCCGGAACCATATCAGCCAGAACCAAACAAATATGGCACAAGTAGCACGATGCATTGAGCATAATTGTGCAATATATTCTTTTTCAGCCGGAACATTATAATTCCCGCCAGAACCTGATAAAGCCACCTAGAACTATATAACAGCCAAATTAACTAAGGGACAAGTAGCACAATTCAGTGTGCATCATTTTTCAGACGGAACCTTGTTAATCCAGAAACATACGGTTTTTCGGAAAAAAACGCTACAAATTCAGCCGGAACCATACCCTCTACAGCCAAACTAACTATGACATAAGTAGCACGATGCATTGTGCATCATTGTGCACTATGCGCTTTTTCAGCCGGAACCTTACAGTTCCAGCCAGAATCTGATAAAGCCAGCCAGAACCATACACTACATAATTTTTCAGACGGAACCTTATAAATCCAGAAACATACAGTTGTTCGGAAAAAACCTTACAAATTCAGCCGGAACCCTACCCTCTACAGCCAAACCAACTATGGCACAAGTAGCACGATGTATTGTGCATCATTCTGCACTATGCGCTTTTTCAGCCGAAACCTTATAATTCCAGACAGAATCTGATAAAGCCAGCCAGAACCATACTACAGCCAGAACCATACTACAGTCAAACCAACTATGACACAAGTAGCACGATACATTGTGCATCATTGTGTACTATATAATTTTTCAGACGGAACCATATGAATCCAGAAGCATACAGTTTTTCGGAAAAAAACCTTACAAATTCACTCGGAACGATACCGTCTACAGCCAAACCAGCTATGGCACAAGTAGCACGATGTATTGTGCATCATTGTGCACTATTTAATTTTTCAGACGGAACCGTATAAATCCAGAAACAAACGATTTTTGGACAAAACCTTATAAATTCAGCCGAAACCATACCCTCTACAGTCAAACTGACTATGGCACAAGTAGCACAATGCATCGTGCTACTTGTGTCATAGTTATTTTTGCTGTAGATGATATAGTTCCGGCTGAATTTGTACATTTTTTTCCGAAAAACCGTATGTTTCTGGATTTATAAGGTTCCGGCTGAAAAATTATATAGTACACAATGATGCACAATGCATCGTGCTACTTGCGCCATAATTGGTTTGGCTGTAGCATGGTTCTGGCTGGCTTTATCAGATTCTGGATGGAATTATAAGGTTCCGAGCGTGTGGCTCCGGCTGAATTTGTAAGGTTTCCCTTATCGTATGTTTCTGGATTTATAAGGTTTCGGCTGAAAAATTATAAAGTGCACAATGATGCACAATGCGTTGTGCTACTTGTTCCATAGTTAATTTAGCTGTTATACGGTTATAGGTGACTTTATCAGATTCTGGATGGAATTATAAGGTTCCGGCTGAAAAAGCACATAGTGCAAAATGATGCACAATGCATCATCTTGTGCCATAGTTCGTTTGGCTGTAGAGGGTATGGTTTCGGCTGAAGTGACGGACACAGCAATTCAATATATCTGTTTTACGTCTTTAAGAGGTATAAAATGAAGAAACGAGGATGATTTGAATAGTTTCATGTAAATAAAAGTAAAAACATTCCTGAGATGAAAAACTGGGATAACTTCATATCCTTGCCTCACATACTTATGAGTTGGCTGATGATCAAGACCCAGTTTGCAAATTTCGCGACCAAAAATCTTTAATTAGGATTTAGTTTATTTTAACTTATTTTAAAGTTGAATGTGATTGTCATAAATTGTTTACATACTGATGGTTAAATTGGAATTTATTTCTTTGAGATTTTAAACTGTTCACTTTTAATTAATTTTATTTATAAAATTAATGTATATTTTGATTAGCTTATTGTGATTGTCGTCTTAGCCAAGACTGGATTAAGGTTTCATCTTTTGTTGAAAAAACCCAAATAAAATGAATTTTGTACCATTTAAAATTTCCGAATTGCAAACATTAAAATTCAAATTAAATTTAAATTAAAATCCTACAATAAACAACTCCAATTTACTTTTATTAGATTTTTTTTGTAAAATATCACCAATCTGACTTTCACTTGTAACTCCTTTTCTTGTTAGTAGTCTTTTACTCTCCTACAAAGATTTACTACAGTTGGTACCAGTCGGATAACCATACCAGGAAATAATGATCCCTGAGTTTATGGCATCAACAGTACATCTAAAAGTAAATTTAAAAAACAACATTTCGGCGGGCCTCATGCTTCCTAATCAAGATTTTCGATTAAAATCAGCACAGTGTGTTGTATGATTGATTAATACAAATCAAAACAAGAGCTTTAAAAGGGGTGGCAGAAAAAAAGTTCTTAAATCGTTTTGTTTCGTTTAAAGATGATAACAACTTGAGAAAAAAACCGCAAAACTCATATTTTCTTTTGTTCTCGAGTTCCTTTTTGATTATATTACTTTTTTATGACTTTCATGCTCTCTAATGGGGTAAAAATTATTGTGGGTTGGTTAGTATTTATTTTTTCCTTTTTTTTCAATTTTATAACTACAAAATGGTTATCTGTTTTGTAAATACGATATCCTATTATTATTATTCTACAAATAATTAGGGAGATGGCATTTTTAGGGGATGTATACTTAAAAAGGCTATTAATTATCGCAATTATACTACTTTTGTTCCAATTATTTAATTATTTTAATTATAACGAGTCAATAATATTAAATGTTTGGTACAGTACTTACTTGCTCAAATGATGTCCTCGCGATCAATTAATTATGGTAAAATCTGTATTTTATAATCCTTGTGTCGAACCAGTACGTCGTTATTTAGGGCATGCATTGACTATTGAGTGTATAAACTGTATATGATTTTGTATACCAAGGTAACAGGAAATCTGTATCGGATTCGCACGGTATATGCATGATGTACAAATAACAATAATGTTGTAACGCCCGTTTTTACTGGGCTCCATATGCAACGGCATATTTTGCAACGGCATATTTTGCAACAGGATGTGGTAAACAGGATGACATAAAACAGGATTGTAAAGTACATTGTACATAGCAAATTTTAATTCATTATGAAATCTGTATTACGGCAGAGTCACCTATATATAAGAGCCATGAGATTCCGCAATTTTTTATCTTACGCTTTAAATAGATGGAAGCTTTTGTTTTTCCTCATGAGAATCACTTTAACCCTCATATAAGTGAAGAAAAATATATTAGTTTGACGTATTAATACAGAAAATATTTGTTTACAGGGTTTTAAAATATGTCAGTTTGCGAAGAACAGTCTGTAAATAGGTGCCAATTGAAACAAAAGATCATCAATAGTAATAAAAAATGTTGTGTTGCTTTTAATACTGTGCTGCTGAAATAAATAAACAGAATACAAACAATGAAATACATTCACATATAACACAAAACTATAAAATATTTGCATATTATTTCTTTTAAATATCGTGTAAAATATATAAAGGTACCTGGGTGTACCTTTGTTAGCCTAATTCGGACTATAAACTACTTTTTGCTCTCTTGATCGTCCAAATTGAAAATTTTCTCATTTTTAAGCGCGATTGTAATCTACTAATTAAACTAGAAGTTCTCATAAAGTTTAAAGTTTCTACTACGATTGAAACACACAAAAATTGACGTCCAATAGTCCAAAATGTACCCGACTACTCCACGTAGTTAATTAATATTCTACACGTGTAGAAAATGTATGTAGATATCTTTAAAAATTGCGAAAACAATGTAGGAAATGTAGACAATGTGTCGACAATGTCGAAAATTATTATTTCTGTTAGCAATTAGCAAAATGAGCCGAACGTATTTTGTAAATGGAACTATTTCAAGATGGAGAGCTTTGTTCTTACCACACATTTGATAAATTTAAATATTATGAGGTTCGCATACGTATATAAAATATGGTCGGAAAACGAAATAATCATAAAAGTTTATTTTACAATACGTTTTAGATGTTTCAGTGTCGAAAAAAATAAATGATTGATCTCTGTATTAAAAAGTAAAGTTTTAAAGGATCTTTCGAAAGTCATGTTTAGATGTCAGTAGTACATAATTTCAAAAACGCAACCTGTTTTTTATGTCATCTTTTACATTTTTGAAGTAGGCAGATGTATAATGAGTCAACAATTCAAAAGTTAGTGAAAATTTTTGAAAAGACTGGTTCTGTCGATGATCGAGAAAAGTCTGGCAGACCAAAATGTGAACGTTCTAGTGATCACGACGATCTCAGGAATTAGGCATTCATCTATCGACTGTTTGACGAATTTTACATAACGATTTGCATTTGCAACCTTACAAAATTCGACTAACAGAAAAATTAAATCAAACAGATAATTATCAACGCAGAACATAAACTGGCCACTTAGATCATGCGATTTAACGCCATTAGATTATTTTTTTGGGGTTTCTTGAAAAGTAATGTTTCATTTTAAAAATATATCTAGGCGCGACTTTTGCAAGACTCTGTATATAAAGTTTAATTTTTAAACTAAAGGCAGAACCATCAATTCGTCAATGTACCACAATGACTAACTATAACTGTTAAAACCCAAAAAGTTTCTCAAACAAGTAAATATTTAATGATCATACTAATGCAAAATTTTTATAAAAAGCTCGATGGGTATTTTCGGCAATATGAATACTGAGTGAAAAACGGAAAAACTATCGTCCATTGATTATAAATTGATGAATTTGACGGTCAAATGTAAATCTCAGTTGATCCGAAGAAAATGGATTGTGAAATGGAAAATGGAATCACAGCCAACACATAAAACTATTTTTCAAGCTCATAGAATCACACCAATACTTAATTTCTAGGGAAAAATAATCGGTTGTACATAACTATGTCGTGCAGTCGTCATATATGTATGCCGCCTGTATTGCACAAAACATCGGCTTTAAAATTGTCAATAACTTGTATACAGTATCCGTTTCGAAGGTGTATGTGACGCTTGGCACAATGCAAAGGGAATTTCTTTTGAAGATGGTATTAGCCTCGTACAGCGTTATGATTATCGACAAAGCTCTAGAAAGCACATTACATACCGACATTTAATTTATTCTTTTTAAGGACGTAATTTGATTTTGGTAAGAATTGAAATTATTGATTTCTATAAAGCAGTATCGTTATTTTATGGATTCCCGTTGAATGGTTTTGAAGGTTCTAATTTCTAGCCCACGCCATCCAGTCTGGAAAAACGTTTGCTACTCGTAGCTTTTGTGTACATTGAAGGAAAATTCACTTACGAAAATTCAACGAACAAATTTAGATAATGCACTCACTTTAAAATGATTAAATATTGGGGATCAATTTGCGTTTCATGAGATAATGCTAATGAAAACATTTTCACTAGCAATCTAGTAGTTTCAATTATTCACATTCAATTTTCAGGCAGTTGAAACCTACTCGATTACTAATGAAAGAGACTTCCTTTTCATATTTTCACGGAACACTAATTCCCCCCTCCCTCCACCCCGGCCAGTGAAAGATACAAATAGAGATGATACCGTTGATTTAGATAAGTTCTAGACTCCTATGGTCACCTCCCGTTCGAGTTTGAGGCCCGCCGATCAAGAGAATTTCCGCTGTGTACATTTGAGTGAGTAAATCGGTGAACCTTTTAATAGAAGTACTGATCCCAAAATAATTTGTGTTGCTCAAATTCGTAAAATATGGTTAAACGTGACGCAAATTTACATAGTGGGAATTCCCACGTTCAGCTGGTCCTTATACTCGAACGGGAGATGAAATATAGCGGACCTAATTTTCAACGGAACCGATACGTTTCCAGTGTCACGTATATTCGAGTAGCGAGAATTCCCGCGATCAGCGGAACTGTATGTTTCGTCATAAGTTGGTCAATAGAGTACATAAACTATTGTCAATGACAAATCGGTGGACCTGTTAACAGAAGTATCCATCCCACACTAATTTTCGATGCTCAAACTCTTAGAATATCGAAGACCGCTCACTCAAATAAGTGTATACATAGCGAGAGTTTTTATCTAAATCTACAAATTAGCAGAGCTTATCTAAATCTACAAATTAGCAGACCTTTCAAAACCTAAGGCTGGAGAATTCTAATTCTTTTTCTAATTTTCAACGTAACCGGAACGTTCCCCGTGATACAAATTTGAGAATTGTGGTGATTCCCTCGATTTACTGAATTTATCACGTGGTTTCGAGACAACCAAAAAGCGCACAATCTTGTTGTTAAATCGGTCGACCCTCTTCTAGTTTTAATGGATAATGATTGAATAAATCTTCACACTTACATTTTTTTTATTCATTGAGAGATCGTTGCGAAATTTGGTGGACATTTTTGTACCGAAAGTGGCAGTTTCCGAAGAAACTTTTCAAATTTTGCAATAATGTTAAAAAGTGTGGGATTTTTCTAAAGACGACAAACAATTAGAAGATTCAAATAAATTTGAAGATTAAATTTTTAACAAGTGTTGACTTTGTTGGTTTTCTGAAATTTAAACCGAAATAATTTGTAATTGCAGCTTAAGTTTTGGAAAAATAATGTGAACCGTTATAGTTATTGCAAACATTATTTAGACTCGTTTAGTTCATATAGTCGTTATTCTCATAGAAGATGCACTTTCCAAAATATTTGCCTGACACCTTAAGGATAACAGAAGATAGTTTATACACTATTTTGCATGAACATTTGTTCATGAGAAAGCTGTGTTCAAAATGGATGCCGCACTTCCTAACATGGGACTTAAAACAGCATATGTTCGAAGTGAGCCTCCTTATTTTAAGATGCGAGAGATATTTTATTCGTCAATTTTCTTGAGAAAAGATAGACCATCAACAGCGAATACTACATGCCGTTATTGGTGCGTTTGAATGAAGAAATTGCGAAAAACGGCCAACAATAATGAAAAAGATAGTGTTTTTCGCGAAGACAATGCACCGTGCCGTGAATTGGAGTTCGAATTCTTACCCACCGCATTATCCGGATTTAACTCCCTGAGAGCCTTCCTAAACGCCTATTTTTAGGCCTAATATAAATCGTTCTACAAAAACCTCTTGACTTATTGAGTGACGTTTACTTCAGCCAATTTTTAATAAATATTTAGTTTCACACAAGTACAGTTAACCGTTACCACAACGAAACCCTTTGTTTTAAAGCGGTAATTAAGGGAAATTTATGTAAGGTTAATGTAAATTATTCCACTACTTAAAGCCGAAAGATTCAATTTGTTGTATTCAGTACTTTAATTATTGTGCATAAATAATTGCTACTAATTGACGCTAACACAACTCTATGTAACTTTATTGAAATGACGAAAATAATAAAAATAATATGATCCCGTTGAATCTAGTTGACTCCACCTAAATTTGTGTACATCGGCTTCGAAGGACCAAGTTTTTGATAGCTCGCTGCGAAATTATCGCGGTTTATAATCAAGTAAAATCTCAAGTGTCATTCAGATCGGCGGTTATCCTGATTCACAATCACAATTTGTATTGATATCACATTTTCATCATGGAAATCCAGTCTGTCTCAATCAGTTAGGAAGGGATTAATTCCATTTAAATTGTCCGGAATCCATAAAAAATCCAATTTGTACAATAAAACCAAGTTTGTTGCCGATAAACGGTTTAAATCTACTCAAATTGTTAATTTTTTTTAATTACATCGGTAAATCAAGAAAAGCTGGGTTTCATCCCATCGAACTCAATTTTCATTAGACGTCACAAATTTTATCCCAACCAGTTGAGAGTTGGAATAGTTCAATTTACTATGTTCCTAAAATACGACGATGACGTTTCCGACAAAAATAAAAACTAACCAAAAACAAAACACAACTGTAAAACAGTTGACAAAAGCAATGTAAGCACTATTCGACAGTTTTGTTATGAAAAGCAACTGCTCGTTAATACGCAATTAGTAAACTAGCGACTTCGGCAATGACAATTAGAAAAAATAGATTAATACGAAATTCGAAATGTTCAAACAATAAAAAATAATCTCCATTTTCAAGTGTGAGTCACGCCAGAAATCCCACTTTGGGAATCCCAAGGCTTTCTTATTTTGTCGAGTAGTGTTTGATTGTGCAATTTTGTATTTTGGGGGATAATGTGGGATTTCTGAGGTGATTATCACACCAAAAATCCCATGCATGCATTAATCATTAGAGCATATGTTTTGCTTTAGTTTAATTGTGCAAAACTGTGCATGCCAAAATCAATTTAGTTCTCCTCCAGAATTGGTCAGCATTTCTTCTAGAACGGCTTTATCTGCCCATTTACATGCGTTATGCACAAAATCTGTTAAAGTAGATCAACTGTATAAGAAAAAGTCGTAGTTTTCTAGCCACAAAGTTTAGACTAAAAGTATATAACCTGATAAGACCAGGATTCACTGGTGGCATACTCCATATCAGCCAGAATTGGGAATAGAAAACCCTTAATTCAATCCTAATTTAAAACTGAAATTTTTTAAATACATTTTATGAAGGATTTTTGAAAATCGTACGTTTTATAAATTCAATAACTTAAACTACTTGTACTGAACATACTGATCAAGTTTCATGATTATGCCTACTCCCCATCAGCCAGAATCTCACATACAAGACCCTTCCTTCAACCCTAAGTTCAAAATATAATTTTTTTTTAAATGATCTATTCAAATTAGGGTTTATGGAAGGGTCTTGTATGTGTGATTCAGGCTGATGGGGACTAGGCAAAAAATGATATTTTCAAATTAGGGTTGAAATGGTGGTTTCCTAGGGGAATTCTGGCTGAAGGAGAGTACACACAATCATGAAACTTGATCAGTATGTTCAGTACAAGCAGCTTAAGTGATTACACTTATAAAACTTTATAAATTTCAGTTTTAAATTAGGATTGAATTAATGGTTTTCTGTTCCCAATTCTGGAGTATGCCACCAGTAAATCCTGATCTTATCAGGTTACATACTTCTAGTCTAAACATTGGAGGAGGGGGCTAGAAAACTACGACTTTTTCTTACATAGTTGATCTACTTTAACAGATTTTGTGCATAACGCATGTAAATGGGCAGATTAAAATGTTCTAGGAGAAATACTGACCAATTCTGGAGGAGAACTAATTTGATTTTGGCATGCACAGTTTTGCACAATTAAACTAAAGCAAAACATATGCTCTAATGATTAAACGCATCTAGGGGATTTCTGGTGTGATAATCACGTCAGAAATCCCACATTATCTCCTAAAATACATTATGCAACAATTTTACCGTTAGACGCACAAAATTGCACAATCAAACACTACTCGACAAAATAAGAAAACCTTCGGATTTCCAAAATGGTGATTGTTGGAAATTCCACCATTTTTTAATGAATACACTAGAACTGATTTTTAGTTTGTCTACATTTATTTGCTTTTAGGTCACTGACAAAGTCTTCTAATTTTTTTTTAATTTTTTATTTTTTTTATTTTTTGTTTAGTTTTAATATTCAATGATGAATTCAGTAATAATTTCATTTGTAGTTTAGTTCCTAGTTTAATTTTCTAAATAAAAGAGAATCGTTGCTTTAAATTGTGCACTTGTTTCTGCGAGGACTGGCTCGCTATTTTGGTCATCGTACGTTCGTCTGTTCTGTATATGTAGGTCAGAAAATGTGAAGACTCTAATAAACGGGCTAAGCGAGTGCGGTTTATGGGCTGGCGGCATCATCGGGCCGTATTTTTTACAAAATGAGGCCGGTCAGACAGTTACTTTGAATGGTGTTCGCTATCGTGAGATGATAACGAACTTTTTATGGCCCGAATTGGAAGATATGGATGTGGACGATATATGGTTTCAACAGGACGGTGCCACTTGCCACACAGCTAACGAAACAATCGCTCTTTTGCGCGACAAATTCAATGGCCGTGTTATCTCACGTGGTGGCGATGTCAATTGGACGCCCAGATTATGTGATTTGACGCCGTTGGACTTCTTTCTTTGGGGTTATTTGAAAAAAACGGTGTACGTCGATAAGCCAGCAACAATTCAAGAGCTAAAGGATGAGATAATTCGGCACATTAACGGCATAGAACCTCAATTATGTCTAAGCGTCATCGAAAATTTTGGCCATCGGGTGGAGGTGTGCCGCCGAAGTCGCGGCGGCCATTTGGCTGATATTTTGTTCCATACATAATTGAACCATACCATATTATCATAATAAAAATAATTGACAATAATTTCCTAAATAATTTGTGTTTTATTTAAAATCAACATCGGCCCTTAAAATTTAACCACCCTATATTAACAATTTTTCGCGCATTAGTTTGACATCTTGCGTAGCATCGTTGTCACTAAATTTATTTAAAAATTTAAATAAATCGGACTGTAATACAATATGTTCATTAAATATTGTTTTAGTAATGGGGTAATCAACAGCGGTTGATCCAATTGAATGGGAGATGCTATTGAATGCACACAGATTGTACATATAAATGAACGGTGACTTCCTACGGTTGCAAAATGTATTTGGTAGTATTTCCTTCCATTATATTTTATTTGCATTGGCCGAATGTTATTATTCAAAATAGAGTTTTTGCCTCTGCGATACGCTGTGTTGCTGATTTAATTTTTGGTGATCTTATCTATGTGTGATGGATTTTTGTTACGCCCGTAGTTCTCAACTGCTGGTTGAGTATGTTGGTATTAATTGGGCCTTCGAGTATGGTAATATATTTTTCTTTTTTAAAAGATGCTTGCATTTTTTGTGAATTTGATTCTAAAATACAAGCCGCAATTTGGTTGAGATGTAAATTTATAAAACTGTCAACCCTCATCGGCTTTTTAGTGTTCTCCGTCACTATGTTTTTCAAAACATTAAATTCGCTTTCCACATCAGAAGAGGTAGCACACACATAAGGTGATTGAAAAATAATTACCATTACTGCACTCCAAAGTGGCATAGTATATATTAAGCAGTTTTTTTTATTTGATTTAGTATTAATGGTTCGTAATATAAATTATCTCTACCTCTATAAGTTAAATCTAAAGACCTCTCTAAATTATTGAGGTAAGGAAACAGCCCAATTTGATCGAAGCTCTCTAAATTAGATTCGGTGGAATCTTCATTTAGTTTTTCTAAGGCCTCTTCAGTATTCTCGTTACATGTCCTCACATCACACGGACTCAGCAGAACCGTAAACATTAGTTTTATAATAATTTTTATTTTATTATAATTGCAGGTTTGAATTATTAATCCAAATATTTTTAAATAAAATTGACGAACTCTAATGTTTAGTTTAGAAAAACATGACATTCTGTGCAAAATTTTAATAAAATGTGACCTGTCCAGACGTATGAAGACTTCCGGGATTTCTTTAGATATTTTATCTAAAACATAAACACATTGCTTTAAATATCCTTTTAAATTGTTGTACGATGTAAGTGACATTACTATTGCAAGAAGTAAGGCGGGAGAATCATCTACACATATTTCATTTGGCGTCCCCGCGATTTGGTTACGCCAAGTTTTGAGCCAATAGGAAATAAATGTATGCCCTTGACGATCCGTGTGCAGCTGTTGATGTGTTTTTAACGCTTTGGAATGATGTTTTTTCAGCTAGCCTAGATTCACAAAAATCACGTAGTAATCGTCCTATTAAACCATGGATCTCTGAGGCCTTGTTAAGCATGATCAAACGTAAAAAATGGTTATTGAGAAAGGCGAAACATGTTAGAACCAATCAACGTTTCCAGCAATATGTTACAGCCTATTGTCAGAAAGTAAAAAAGAAAACCATTGCTGCTCGCGTAGCTTATTATAAAAATAGATTTGATAACTGTTCCGGTGACTCCAAACTTATGTGGCGTACTATCAATGACATTTTAAGTAATAATTCGTCAAAGATTAAGCTCAATAATTCTAATAACTCATCTAATAATGATCTTTTAACTGATGCCTCTGATATTGCCAATGAGTTCAGCAATTATTTTGGGAGTATTGCGTCAAATTTGAAGTCTAGTCTCCCATTAAATAATAGGAATTCTATGGAGTCTGACGGCGATTATGTTGATCAATCTTTTTTTTTTCATTCAATTGACGATCTTGAAGTTTCTAAAGCCATTGCTTCTTTAAAAACAAGAAACTCTTACAACAGTTCCGCTGGTTCCGCTTATATGTGCTCCTTTATGTCATATTTTTAATTGTTGTTTTAGAACTGGTATTGTTCCTGAAATTTTGAAATCAGCAATTGGGCTACCTCTTCATAAAAATGGTTCCAGATGCGACTTAAATAATTACCGGCCTATTGCTTTACAGCCAGTCCTGAAAAAATTATTAAATGTAGAATGGTTGTATTCCTAGAGAAGCATAGTGTTATAAGTTGTTGTCAGCACGGTTTTTGCAATGGGTTTTCCACGGAGTCTGCATTAATTGAATTTTTAAATTGCATGCATGCATCGCTAAATAATTCTGAATCTTGCGCTGGGCTTTTTGTTGACATAAAAAAAGCCTTTGACATGGTTGATCATAACCTCCTATTGCATAAGCTTTCTAAAATTGGTTTCAGAGGAAACATTAATAATTGGGTTAAATCGTATCTTGCAAATCGTAAGCATGTTGTTAAGGTGAATGGAACTATGGGCAGCCCTTATGTCTTAAACATTGGTGTTCCTCAAGGTTCTGTCTTGGGGCCACTTCTATTTCTGATATATGTAAACTCAATTTTTAGTGCCAAGTTGGCAGGCTCTATGGTTGCCTTTGCAGATGATATGAGTTTATGTTATCGTGAGTCCTCACAAACTGATGTTTGCCATGAAATTGCAGCCGATCTTTTAGTTTTAAGGAAATGGTTTGACCACCATTTTCTAATTTTAAGTGACAAAACTAAGTTTATGCATTTTAGTTTGGGTAGCAGTTGTTTACATTCCCCGTTAACGTATCATTCCAGTTTTTGTAATGCTGTTAATTGCTCCAGCTCGTGCATTTCCATTGAAACAACATGTCGATAAAATAAAAAAGTCTCTTAGCAATGCGTTACGAACTTTATATCTATTAAGAGTAGCCCCCAAATCGGTATTGTTAAAATTCTACTATGCTTGCATTAACTCTAGGCTTGAATATGCGTTATCGTGTTGGGGTGGTTGCTATCATTCAACTTTAAAAATTCTCATAATTGTTCAGAAATATGCTATTCGTATTATGTGTTTTAAGTCTTCACGGGTTTCTGCTTGGCCATTATTTTTGAGTTGCAAAGTTTTACCATTACAACATCTATATGTTTATAAGGTTTTACGTTTATTTTATTTGCGAAGTGGGCATCGATTATTGAGAGCAAATCTGCGATACAATATTAGGAACAATGATCGTTTCTTATTTGTTGTTCCACATTTTTTTAGTGTACATTTTAGAAAATATTTCCTGGTAACTGCCCCTTCCTTATTCAACCAACTTCCATTTAGCATTCGACAACAAATAAATTCGAAATCATTTCTACAGGCACTTAAAGTTTGGCTTTTTGAGCATCCTAATATCGATTTTATATTTAGAGTTTTAGTCTGATGAAGTTTAATTTTAGTTTTAATTCTATTTATCTTTTTATTTTTTATATTTTATTGTTATGTTTTTATTTCGTATGTTATCATAACCTTTTATCGTCAATTGTTCTTTGTTAAAGGGTAGATCAATACTGCCGTTAAATCGGTGATGATTACTCTACTCATTTATTTTCATTTTGTATTTTAATATTATATGTGACCAAAAATAAAATAAAATAAATAAATAAATGATAATTAAAAAGAACACAACTACGACCCCCAATCGGCGTGCAAAACTCATGGGCCGACCCATCTTCCATGTCCAGTACTATAGGCTGGCATGGAGCTATGCAATGCGCAGATGGTAACTTAAATCGGTCCTATAGCCGTACGTCTTCGATTTGGCAGGGATGCGTAAAGTAAGACGGGAAAATCAACCGCGAAAGAGCAGGGAGTGCTTCGGCCCCAGAAAAAGATTGCATGGATTAAAAAAAAAAAAAATGATAAATAAAAAAAAAAAAAAAAAATATAGCAGTATGTTCTTGTGACAACATTTAACATACTCGAACGCTAACCCTAGTGCTGATTTCGAAAAAATGACATATAAAGGAATATGCTTTGCTTTTGCAGAATCTATTTTATTAAGAGGGGCTTCAATTAGAGACCCAGTACTGTCAATGCTGATAGAAGAATAGCCTCTTAAATCAGATTTAAATAAATTTATTTGCAGCTCAATAACATAAAAAACATAAAATGGATCTAGACCAATATCGTGTATAGCGTTTTTGTATTTTATTGTGTATGTCCTTTAATAAAATAAGGGCACACAATGGATCACTATGTAACAAGTTTTCTTTTTATTTAAATGCTTGATTTGACTAAAAGTATGGAGTTTCGGAATATTCGCTGGTTCTAGTTCCCCATCTTTCATATTTGCTCTAATCAGGTCTTGTCGCAAATTATACGGCTTGGAATGTTTTAAAATACATTCAATTTTATGGCGGTTCTCTCCGGTAATCTTCCGTTTTGAACAATGTTCCACCTCCATATTTAAACGAACAATTTTAAATATTATTATGCTTCGATTGTGCATAGATGTAATATTTAATTTATTGGAACAACCTTTAAAACTCCAATTGCACCCTAGTTTAATTTTTGTTTGAATTAGACTGAACATTTCAGCAGTCAAACCGATTGGTAAAACTTTTTTAATTCTATGACGATTTCCGCCTTTAACCCATCTGAATTCTTGCTCAAACAAACGCTGTTTAGGGTTATTAGAAATTTCAAAGTGCTCCATTCAACTTTCATTTTCAAAACTTGATTCGACTCAAATCATTCAAATAAGTTTGTCTCATTGTCATCATCCCCGTTTTCATAATTGACTTTTTTAGTCTCTATAGCTCGTTTTAGTGAAAGATGTGCATTTTTGAAGAAATTTGTATTATGAAACCCATTTTATCAAAAACTTGATAGGTCCTTGGGACAATCCTTCCATTTTTTAACCATTATTCACGATATTCGTTGAATACAGCACACCTTTTTCCCAATTAACAGGAGTTTTCTTGATTTTATCATCCGACATAAGGACTAAGTGCAGTTATTTACGCTATATGATACACAAAATAGGAAAATATAATATCTACCCAATAGCAAAATGTACACACAACATATGTTCAATAACAAAATGTAATAATTTACGATTATTACGATAATGCAGACCTATTTGTTAAGAACCCCGAACTTGATCAATTTTTGCAAATCTAAAATAAATAGAATTTAGACGTTCACTATATCCCATATTCCCATATACCATATTCGTCGGAAATCTCTGTGAGCTGGCCAGTCCTCGATACAGTGATCGCCTATATTCCATTTATTTTAGATTTTCAAAAATTGATCAAGTTCGGGGAATAACAAATGGGTCTGCATCATCGTATGAAAATCTATTTTTTGTAATTGTCATTGTCGAAGTCGCTTGTTTACTAGTTGTGTATTAACGAGCAGTTGCTTTGCATAACAAAATTTTTTAATAAATTGCTTTTGAACTGTTTTACTAACACCTGTGCATTTTTTTTTATTTCGACAAATGTTGTAGTCGTCCTAAAATCACATCTCGAAAAATAAACCAAGAAAAATTCGGAACTTATTCACAAACGATTGTCTCCCTCCGAAATTCAAACATCACGTAACACTCGCTTGGCTTTCTTAAATTTTTTGTCAAAATCGTTCAAACAGAAATATGCGCCACAACGCAAACCCTGAGTAAAAATAATCAATTCACATGCCACTGAAGTTAGCCGAAAATTTCCGCCGAAAACCCCCTGCATTATCGACGTATTTCGTATCAGGTGGTAGTACAAAATTCTGTTGACATTAGCCGAAAAGTACATGCTACTGAAGTTAGCCGAAAATTTTAGCCGAAAAAAACCCTACATTGTCGACATATTTCGTATCAGGTGGTAGTACAAAGTTCTGTTGACATTAGCCGAAAATTAAATGTTATTGAAGTTATCAGTAAATTTTCGCCGAAAAAAATTTGAATAATCAATATCACATAATTCGAATGTTTAAAGGTTATATGAACCGGGTGAAGTTAGAGAGACTCGTAATTAGCTGGCTCCTACATTTTAATTTGTCGTGTTAGGGGCCAATGAATTTGAGTTGTGGCTCTAACAGTGAACACCTTTGCCAAAAATCGGGCCATATTTTATGTAGCATCATAGTGAAATAAATTAAAAACTGGACGCATGTTTAGTGGTAATTTGTCCTGGGTGAAGTTAGACCAATTCGTAAATAGCTGGATCCCATATTTATAATTTGTCGTGTTAGGGGCGAATGAATTTGAGTTGTGGCACTACCAGTGAACACCTGTGCCAAACATCAGGCCATATTTTATATAGCATCATAGTGAAATAAATTAAAAACATAAAATATGAAATACAAATTACCACTAAACATGCGTCAAGTTTTAATTTATTTCACTATGATGCTACATAAAATATGGCCTGAGTTTTGGCACAGGTGTTCACTGTTAGTGCCACAATTCAAATTCATTGGCCCCTAACACGAGTGTGTCTAACTTCACCCAGTTCATATGACCTTTAAACATTCGAATTATGTGATATTGATTATTCAAATTTTTTTCGGCGAAAATTTACTATTAACTTCAATAACATGTAATTTTCGGCTAATATCAACAGAATTTTGTACTACCACCTGATACGAAATATGTCGATAATGTAGGGTTTTTTTCGGCTGAAATTTTCGGTTAACTTCAGTAGCATCATTTCACACATTTTCTGTGAATTTTCGTTTTAGGTTTACTACCATTTGCAGTAAACTGTGTTATCGGTGAACTATCATTTTCGACGAATTCTCGTTCTTGAGAGTTATCGGTCCTATGATGGTCATACTGAAACGGAAGTTTGAAACTCCTCAGTTGTTTGTTACTGCTGTCATACGCTGATGTACACAATTATTACGATCTCAGGTACAATAAGTCCCGTGTAAATAATGGTTTTGAAATCAAAAAATCACTTCCACTTTTATCGATTTTTTTATAATTTTAATGTTGTCATTGACATTAACATCACTTGTGTATCTTTTGAATAAGATATTAATGTGCTGTATACCTACATACAATTTACACAATTTTTGTATGCCTAAATGTAGCGGCATTGTAAAAGTGTATATATATAATACGACTGTCTGTAGGGGTTGTTTTTGGTTGGTTTGGTGGGTATGTGTGTGGGTCGGAAAATCTCAATTGAAAATAATTCGATTATTTTGTATTTATTTTATTTCGTATATACGTTGACAATACGTTCATACCTATTGAGTATATACCTCTTCAGTGCGGTTTCATGCTTTAAAGGTTGAAAGCGTACACGCACACAGACACACACTTAAAATGTTAAAACACGAGAAAATGTATTTAAGATGGAAATGAATGAATGAATGATTAAATATTGAGTGAAAAATTGTCAAGCAGTTTTGTATTTTATTTTCTCATCATCATGCTTTACGTACGTCTTATTGTTTCGTATGTATCTTTTGTTGGGTACAGTATGTCGAGGAATTGATTTGTCAATTCAATTATTTGAATTGATTTCGTTTTAAGGTTACCAGTCTTTCTATTCCTTCTTGATGACAGATTAAGTAGGTAACAATTGATTTATGTGATTTTAAATATTTCTCGTAAATGGAGGTTTTGGATGTATAATGTTGATGTAGAATTTAAAAAATGCTGATGTTTTATTTATTTACGATATTAGTTGTAAATTGATTGAGTAGAGTATATATTCGTTCCTATATCAAGCAAATCAATCGAATCAGAAAGTTAAATAAAAAAATTGTTTAGTCACGGAGCGAAAATAAAACGTAAACATGTTATCGGCGTTTAAACCAAATTAATCTACATAATTTGAAATTGATATAGAATTTGGAGTTTTGCCAAATATTTAAATAAGGCTTTAAATTACTATTAAGCTTTGATAAAATAAATTTGATGTTATTATTAAACAATTTCTTGAAGCTGTCCAGATAATAAACTAAGTAGTTTAATCGCCCAATCGATCAAATTTCCTTATACTCGTCACTAGATCCAAAAATACAAATCCGCGCATTAAAAAATTAAACCACATGCCTGAAAATTAAATTATAAATTATACATTAAAGGAATCTTAAATATAAAATTTAAAATAAAATTTTTAACATTAGAGCTGTTGCGTAATCACTGTTTGCTCTAAATTTTGAGTCGATGCTCAATTCCCCGCAACTTTTCGAATTTTGTGGGATTTTTTCGATCAATTTTTATAAATCTTCAATCTAGCACCTCCTTGTAGCTGTATTACAATGTTGACTAATGCTAACTGTTTTATTTAAGTTTGATCTAGAATTATTTATTTATTGTTTCGCCAAATCGAGTTTTAATGTCTAGAATCATGCAATATACGAGTAAAAAGCTCTCTTTTTTACGTAGAAGCAACGCAATGTCGATTTCTGAATCTGCTGAAGTTGCAATAACTTATAATATAAAGTAGCACCGAATTAACCGTAAATGACAATTCACTAAAAACTTCAAATCATCGTAAAACAATTCACCGAAATCTACAATTCATTGAAAAAACAATTCACCGAAAACTCCAATTTACCAAAAACTATAATTTACCGAAAAGCCTAGCCCATTATACATTCTGGTTGTTTCTTCCATCTTTTTTTTCCTTTAAAAGGCAGAATTTAACTGATTTGCAATAATAAATTCAAACAGAAAAAACAATTTTTATTATTAGAAATTACCATTTACTACGGGTATCGTAGATCTGAGAAGAATAATCTTGAAAGTTAAAATTAGTGAATTTTGTGTGTTTTCTATAATTGGTAACAGCGCCAATTCTATATTTCCGTCATGTTCATACATCCCTGCTCCTACGTCCCCATCCTCCCCGAAATTTAAACAAAAAGTCCTTCGGAGGATTAAGTGAGGGCAGCGCAGTGACCTACTGCGTGCCCATGAGAGCTACCTGAGCCATTAGCTCCTATAATTTCACCCAAAAATATTTTTTGTTTAAGCGACTTAAACTAAATATAGATAAATATTGACAACATGTGAATTCCTGGTGACCCCGTCGTTAATACCAATTCCGAGATTATAAACATGATTCGCAAACTTAACCTTCACACTATTAATAAAAATATCAAGTATCACTAGGAAACTCTTTTTTGCAAATTAAAATTGATTTCGTGTTAGCGATGTTCAGTCAGATTCCATTGTCCAGAGTCCAGTAATCCAACAATATTAGAACAACCGATGAGTTTTTCCCATCAAGATGACGCCAGATCATCTAGAATTATTACGGAATCCGGATTAAAATTTATTTATAGATAATTTTACAATTAGCCAAATCCTGGTTGATTTGTTCACGAAGAATGATCTCGAAAGTTTTAGAAGAAATAAATAGTAGACTAATCGGTCAAAGATTGTCCTAAGAATCGATACCCTTTCTTCCATATATCTGGAAATTCAGAACATGATACAAATGTCAAAGTTGATACAACATATGGTAAACTATTCTTTAGCTGTTTTTAGATGATTTTATCGTGGCGGATGAATTAAATTTAATAGCATACACGGCTTTGAAAACATTCAATCCACTTATGCTGCGAAAGGAGAGAGAAGTATGGGTCGGTTGTTATTCCATAACCGAGGTTAGAGGTAACGACAACCCACGAATTGAGTACATTGCAAAAATAAGTGTTATTGATTGAAGGCGGCCTAAATTAATAGAAACACCGGACGCACTAATCCCCAATCCAATATGATTTAGTTCCAAATTCGTTTCTGTGGGCGCTTTCAGGACACCCAACGGTTAATTTGCTATTGCCAAAAAGTATTTTAGACGATATAATTCTATATTCCTGACATCGCCTGTTCTTTTATACTTTGCATACGCATGGCCCGTCTCTAGCATACTTAGTTGGCGCACAATTGCTATGAATATCATAAAACTATTGGAAGAGTGAATTGCGTTTATCATGCGCAAGCAGAAAGTTCCATTTAACGTCAGAAAAGTAATTTATTATCTTTTCGGAATCTTATTGACTTTAGTCATAGATAAGCATATAGTCCAATTTAACACGCGTTGACCTTTAAAACGAACGGTCAGAAAGTCATGGTCAGAAAGGTCATACAATGTATGTTGACTAAACGCCAATACCCAATAGTAATCAGATTGTGGGTCAATGAATTGATCGAGAAATGTTCGGTCGGGTAGTAGGTGAGAACGTATATACCTGAAATTATGGTTAGCTTTAAGAAGGTTATGGTATTTATGGAACTTATCAAGCATATTAAAATTTATATGTAGACAATGTAGAGAATGTAAACAATGTCGACAATTATAATATCTTTTAGCAATTATGAAAATTCCATGATTTTTTTTATTAATGGGACCATTTCAAGATGGAGTTCATTCGCGTTTCTCTGCGTGGCCAATCCATTTGCGCTTTCTTATTTCAATCCCATTAACTGCTTGATTTGAGCACAATATTTCTTGTTTTGTTGGGCCAGAAGCACCTCAGTATTCTCCTAAGGCATCTATTTACAAATTTTCATATTGCTGATCTAATGTGTACGCACGAATTGAACATTCTTAGCTTAGTGTTGCGGGCTAAATCAGATGGGTTCCAGAGTTTGTGTAACATGTTGAATGTTGTTCTGGCTTTGTTGATATGTTTCTTTATATCTTCATCTGTGCCACTGTTTTCGCTAGAGCACACACAACCAAGGTATATAAATTAAATTGATCTCTTCTATTTCTTCTGGTTGATAATGTGGATATTGGTGTGTTCTTCCACCAACTTCTTTTGCTACATCGGATAGCTTCTGTACTTATGTTGCATGTCGGCTTGTTTGTGTGTTAGCAGGCATATGCCATCTGCAGGCATCCTTGTCTTACTCCTTGGCTGTTACAGTATGATTGATTTACGTTGCTTGCCTTTGGATTAAACTGGATTACTTGCCCGATTATGAATGGATTCCTATATGTATTATGTCGAACGAATGTTCAAAGCCCACGTGCAGGTACAGTGATGAACTTCATTCGTTAGATTGCTCAATGTTGGTGTATGTTGTGTTAATATGATATGATCGGTGTGATTTCGCGCTGGTCTGATGTCAGCTTGTTCCTTTCTTAATTTCGGATTAACTGTCGGAGAAATTTTATGTAGAATGGCCATTGCTATATCTTTATGGTTGGGAACCGAATCCATTCTCAACCATTCTCTTGGGAACCGATATATTCAAGCCTTATTTCTTTTTTCGCGGTATTAAACCGCGTTAAAGTTTAGTTTCCGGTATGTCTCTTTTGAATATTTCAGCTTGTAAATTGCGTATTCCAGAATCCGATATTCTTCATTTTAGAATATGTCAACGCTGACTTCTCGCTCGGGTGGCATATAGATATCTGTTAACAGGATTGTTATTAACGCCTGTTGTTAAGATTGGATCAGATGCATGCCTTATTGTTAGGATATTGTTGAATTTTGTAGTTGGCCGTTGCACACATTGATTTGTTTTAAGTACGTGCATGTTTCTGGTTCGCCTGCCTTGAGAATGTTTTCAGTGTATTGTATCTACGACCACACCTTGCCATCTTCTTAATTTTTCGTGCCGTATCTTCATATGGACCTTTCAGCTTCAACGTATTGTTGGCACATTTGCAACTTTAGTTGCCGGCGTTCTTCAATTTTCTTCCAATTGATCACCGCTCCAGGGTTTGCAACTGCATTAGTGGTACCCGCCCGATGATATTGGTAGCTGCTTCGATATAGGCTGAGGAGTTTGAGCGCCTTTCTTAATACGTTTTACAGCGACAGGCTTAATTTTAAATTGTGATTGATATATTGAGCACCAGTTGGTGGTCACTTTGAATGTCTATATCACTCTCATTGCCCTGACAACTTGCAATGAATGACTTGCAATGAATGGTTCGTTGCTCTGCTGCTATCAGGTTATTTTCCATGTGTAATTGTGTATATTTTTGTGTGGAAATTTGCTGGCTCCTATGAAATAGTTGGTTTGTGACGCAGAACTCGATGAGTCGTTCTCCAATAATATTTCGGTCGTCCTCCATTATTATTAAGCACAGAGTAAGTATCTAATTTTTGTTTCCATGTTGGTTATAAGGTTGTTGTTATCTGTTTCAATTTTCGCACTGACATCTCCTTCTTGTACGTATTTTGATCACATTCTGCGAGGTATACTGGCATACCGGGGAGGTTTCGTTTCAATCCTATATTCACTTCCTTCGATGTTCCCAAGCGGTGACCCAAATTTGTATTAATCCAAAGAATGGTCGCTTCACGTTGGTGATGAATTTATTGTTGTCTTATCTATCTCTGCCACTCGCCCTCCTCTTCAGGCATGGTAACTCATGTGAAAAGTGACTACATTAAAAAATCCTCACCTGTATTCTTGTTCAAGACAAGATTAATCACAGCTATCAGACAATTTTAGTCTGGAAAGACCACATTATCTGTATGCCACATTTTTTTCTGTTCTGCTCAAAACACAACCAAAACTTAAAATCAATCAAAAAACTGATTAACCCTATAAGTTTTGTAGTAATCCCAACTACGTTGCTCAAGACACGAATGTTAAAATTAGAAATGAAGTATTCGTTTTGAAAATGTTCATGACTGGCGGAAAATTTGGCACAACGAATTTCTATTAAACCATATTTGAATTTAGCCTCGTATAGCGTTATGATAATCGAATGTTATTTGTCTCGTTACAAAACTTACTCAATTTGACCAGAATGAAAATTATTAATTTCTACTCTAAAGCCAGAAAAAAATCTTAGAAGATTCTCCATTTTCCGGATTCCTTATCGAAGAATTACATCGCTACCAATACAGAATCGATACTACAAATCAGCAAACGTAACAGGATCGTGTAAACGCCTGGTATGAAAGATACGTAAGCATCCAGTGTATACTATCCAGTAACTATTTGGTATGGGTTTAAAAAATAATTTAATTTTATTCCACGAACGGAAATGAAATCACTTATGGTACCAATATCTCGAAGCCATCGACTGACCAAGATATTTCAATCGCACCTAATTGTTTTATAAAAATTGAATTTTAATTTCCAAAATATAGGTAAACCCCAATTTTAACTGGAAAACTATAAGATGGCTGGAATAGAAAAACAATGGAAACAACAACAAAAATACAATAATCTACATTGTCTACATATTCTACTAATTCTCGACATCATTTACTCACAAATCAATTGTCTACGCTAGTTCCGACACCAACATGTAGACAATTCGAAAATACGTTTAGACGCACAACACTGCGATTATAATCGATTAAGTCTACTATTCCTGGACAGGATCGTCGATCTCCACTTGTGACAGGGAAGCTGTTCTGCCATTTTATGATTCTCCAGGTTTACGTACACAACGTCGAGTTTAAATGAGACAAATGTGAGTTAAGTTTTATCTCGGCCCTCGTTAAGTTTTACCTTGGGACCAGCAATCAACCACGTCTAGATTTTTCAGTTTGGATTTTGAATAATCAACTAATGCTGCCTCTTTCGTATGTGGATTCCTGCTCACATATATATATATATATATATATACATATAATATAGGCGAACGAAAAGATAAAAGTCGAGGAGCTATAGCCTTCGATAAAACTGGTTTCCTAGTCCCACTGAATGGGCACACCTTGCAGTTTGCGTGACGTAACTTTCTGGAAATATTCGATTCTGCTTAGATGCACCGACCCGTACCGACCTCCACTTTGCGTGGTGTAATCAATGAATTAATTAATTTCGGCGATTCATGAAGCCACGCGGAGATCCTTAGAATAACAAATGGAAAATTTATTCAAATATGTAGACAAAAACACCGATGGGAAGGATATTGATGCACTACAAACTCGTAAGATACGTGCTGCTGACCTCACGAAAAATTTCTCGTATGTGGAGAGTTAAATGTTTCAAGTGGATCCTAATGTGCAATCAACGGCTGTCAAATTCAGCGAATTATTTTATAACGTTGATTCGAAACTGAGTAAATTAATAAGACGATGGAATGAAGAACGGGAAGCCGATGGAACCAAGGTACTTGACACCATGTCGACATTATTATCAATGTCGAATACTCATATGGATATTACGTTGCCAAAGATAATTTTGCGGTGCAAAAATTTATTTATTTGAAGAGTTATCTACGTGATGAAGCTGCAAACCTTATTAAACATTGTCCAGTCGATGAAGCAAACTACTTCGAAGCTTTTAAGAAGCTGGTGGACAGATACGGAAGGAAAAAGTATACAATCAATGCTTTAAACCGAATCAACCGAATATAAAGTTCGCAACATCAAATCATATCCGAAAATTATTAGATATTTCAGATGAAACTTTCCGTGGCTTAAAAGCATGCTGAGAGCAAGCTGATAATCCATCCGTAGAACAATTTTTTGAATTTTTGTTTAATCGATCTGACGCCTTAGAAGCTATGAAACGTGCTGCTTCAAAGGACTATTCTAGTTCCATCAAAACCAATACAGTCAAATGTTTACTATGTTCTGGAGAGCACTATGTGTGTGACTGCAATAAATTTAAACAAATGTCAGAACGTGATCGCCGTGAATGCGTAAAGCCGAAAGGATGCTGATTTAATTGCTTAAGAAAGAACCATGCAGTATTTAAATGTAAAGTAAAAATGTGCGAAGATGTGCGATCTGTTGTCGTAAGCATAGTACGCTGTTACACTTGGATAATGTTGATGATGAGCAATCTACTAAGACCCTGTCTTCAGATAGTCCAATAAAAAATTTAGTTAAAACCACAATCGATTCCAAGAACTCTAGATTCAAAGTCAACGTCAAGTTATCAAAGTGGAAATTCGTTAAATTTCAGTATTTTGCCAACTGCCCTAGTAAAAATTGAAGATGAACATGGCTTATGGAACACACATATAGAATTTTGTTAGATACAGGTTCCATCCGTGGTCATTTATTAGTGATAAATTTTGCAATCAGCTGGGTCTTGTAAGAAGACATAATCGTAAAATGGTGTCCGGCATTGGTAGTTCATCATCATAGGTGTCATGTGGCAAGGTGAAAGTTAAATTGAGGTTTTGGTCGCAGCATTAGTTTTAGCCAAATTGTGCAATCGATTACCCAGTCATTCAAATCAATTGAATTACATAAATTCCTCGATGTTTTTGGCCGATCCTGAATTTAGTAAAGGTGGTCGCATTGGTATTTGGATCATTGTTGACTGGTAAATTGAAGATTAACGAACAATTAACAGTTGTGGAAACGATTTATGGATCGGTACTTCGTGGAGATAGACAAATGGGCACGAGACTCAGGCACATGTAGCTGAAGTAAATAATAACTCAATTGATAAAATAGATGAGTTATTGCAAAAATTCTGGCAGGTGGAAACAGTACCTGAATGTAAGAGATTGACTGATGACGTAGTTTCATGTAAAGAGATTTTCCGTTCGAGTAATAAAGGAAGCTATGTTCGATAGCTCCGCTAGAACCGCAAATGCAGTGTCTCTAAATGAGTCACTGATGGCTGGTCCCATTCACCAAGCTTCATTGTACCAAATATTGTTGAGATTCCGAGAATGTCAAATTGCTATAGTACGTAGAAAAAATGTACCGACAAATTTTGGTACATCAGGATGACCGTAAACTGTAGTAGATCGTTTGGAGAACAGAAACGACCGAAACTATGAAGTTTTTGAACTAGTTACCCTAACTTATGGATTAAAATCAGCACCATACCTGGCAACACGTGTTTTGGAGGAATTGACATGGTTGAATGAGGACGAATATCCTGAATCTTCAAATCATGACTGGTGTAAGTTCACTAAATGAAGCCATGGAAGAGACGGCATTTAATAAAAATGTTATCTAGTGCTGGTATGAGGTTGAGAAAATGGGTGTCCAACTCAACAGAATTATTGAAGGCGATTCCCGAGTGCAACAAAGAAAATCTTACGAAACAATTTGAAGATGATTCGCTTACAACTAAGGTTCTGGGTTTACAATGGAACCCAGAAACGATGTGTTCAATTATAAAATTTAGCTTAGTGAATATATTCAGTGGTTTTACGAATTAAGATAATTTTCCAACAAATATGATCGAAGGCAATAAGTTGGGGTGATCCGCTACCAGAAGCGGTTCAATCAGATTGGCTCGCAATTCGAAGTAAGTTACCAGGGTTATGATTTATGAAGATTCCGAGATTGCTACAAACCACAAGCGGCACCGAATTTCACGGATTTTGTGACGCTAGTAAAAATGTTTATGCCGGTCTAGTGTATGCAAAACATCAGATCATAGAAGGCGAGTGGTGCATTAAATTGATTGCTGCTAAATCCAGAGTCACGCCGATTAAAACGATAATATTTACACGTTTGGAACTCTGGAATATTATTGGAAAGATTTCACAATCGGGATGGACTGGCGGTCAGATGTACCAAGTCTCTGGGAGGTTTTCATGGAAAACAAAACATCGAAGATATTAGAAGATACACGAAGAGGAAATTGGTTTCATGTTCCAACAAAGTGTAACGCCGCTGACTGCGCCTCAAGAGGTTTGTGGCCGGGAGAATTAACCAACTACAAATTATGGTGGAATGGTCCACCATGGCTGAAGAATAAGGAAAAATGGCCAAAATAACAACAGTCATTTGAAACAAAACCGACGTCTTGTTTCGCTAAAATACAGGAGAACGAAGATTGGTTAGAATATTTATCATCCCGAGTTTCATCATTCCATACTATTGTTAAAATAGTATCGTGACTAAAACGAGTGCTTAGAAATGCAATGACGAGTAATAAAAATAACAAACGTATTGGTCTGAATTGGTTTGTTGGAAACATCTCCAAATACAATTATTGAAAGAAGAACGAGGTCACTAGCAATAAAATCAACCTTAAGGTTTTTAAATCCATTTATTGACGAAGATTGTGTTGCTCGAGTTGGCGGTCATCTACGCGTTTTAACGTTCCCGAAAGCGATAAGCATCCTATCATTGGTGCCAGCAAAAACAAAATTAGCGAAACGTTTAGTTGAATATTATCATTCGAAATATCTGGTTCGCAGTTGCTTCTTGGACTGCTGAGGCAAAGGTACTGGATCATTCGGGGTAAGGACCTCGTCAGAAAGGTAATACGTGAATGTGTTACTTGTTTAAAGGTGAATCCAGTTCCAATGGGTCAACAAATGGGCAATCTACCTGCATACACGGCGAGCATCTACTTCCATTTATAAGAGTTAGTGTAGATTTCGCCGGACGTATTATGGTGTATCTCAAACGGGGACGAGGGCAAAAACCAATCATGATTTATATTTACCTGTTCGTTTGCGGAAGTACCAAAGCAGTGACGACAGTCACATTCTTGGCGGCTTTCCGGAGATTTGTGGGTCGCAAAGGGCTAAGTAAAGATGTCTTCTTGGATTGTGGCACTTACTTCATTGGGGCGAACAAGGAATTGCAAACATTATTTACATTCATTAAAAATAACACTAATGAAATTTGTTGTGTTTGTGAAATCCTCCACATTTCGGTGGCCTCTAGGAGACAATCGTTAAATCATTCAAATTCCATTTCAAACGAGTGGTGGGAAATACAATTATGACAATGGACGAGATGGTGACCGTTGCTGTTGAAATTGAAGCTATCATGAATTCCCGACCCTTGTGCGGTATACCCAATGATGAATATGATTTTTGCTGGGGCATTCGATGGTATTGGTTTCTGAATATGATCTTCAAAAATGTCCAATGAACAAATTGGTTAGATGGCAGTTGAATCAGCAATGTAAGCAGCATTTCTGGAATAAGTGGTCATTTGACTGCAAAGAAAAACATACAAATTAATGATGTCGTGCTTATCATCGATAATAACTTACCTCCTACTAAATGGCTTATGAGCAAGGTCATTGAATTAATACGGGGTAAGACGGTCTGGTCAGGATCACTTATCTTCAAACAAATCAGGAGTACAAAAATGTTCCATTCATACGCTATGCAGACTACCAGTTGAAACAATGGATTCAATGCCGGGAGAACGTTTCAAATGATACACAATTGTTGAGAATTCACCACCACCGTTTCATTCAGCATCTGTAAATTAAAAAAATGAAGACTTAGTTAGAGTTAATAGTAATTTAGAATTAAGAAAACTAATTAAAGCTAAGCTTCCAAAGTTATTAATTAAAGTTATTTAATTTTAAAATCTAAAAAATAAATATGTCGAACACAATCATTTTGACATTTGACATTATAAATGTGGTTACACAAATTCATACTTGCGTAAAAAATGAGTGCGTTTGATGATTGAAGGTTGTATTGTACGGATGAACCAAGACTACTACTAAAGTAGAAAATTATTTTTTTTGTAGGGGAGTTGTAATCGTGCTGCCGTGCATAAAAGTTGTCAAAGTAAAAATTATTATAAAAATATAAAAAATTACAAGCTGTTATTCATATCTCAAATTATTAAGATCAATTTATTTACCATTGCATCGGACGAAGAGGATGCTTACAACAACCAATTTGAAAGGCGTCTGTTTTGCAAGTTTGTGCAAAATCGTTGCGGAAGCAACCTAAATTTCAGTGGGCCTTTCGCTTTAGAAATTAAACGTGCTGAAAGCAATTAAACGATTCTTTAAATTTAATGTCGGTCGATCATTCATTTAGGCACCACCCTATGCTTTTATTCGTTTTAATTTTTTTATTTCGTTTATATAGTTTTCCGTTTGAACCATAAAAATTACTTTAGGAAGTTGAGTGATGGTTATGACTTATGTAGAGTGAAATAGTTTTCTCCGACCAGCTAGGAAGTGATAAAATGCATCCAATTTAAAAAATTAATCACAACAGTTATAACCGGGAGGAATTAAAAAACCAAATATATAAATTTTGTGGATTTTCCAAGCTATATGAATTTCGTTTCAATGAAATGTGTTCTTATTTACAGTGTGGACCAAAAATATGAAACAACGGAAGAAAAATTTAAGCATACAGTTCCTTTTATTAAATAAACATTAAATTCTCAAAATTGGTCATAATACAGCTACACCCTTGAAATATTTCACAAGATATATTTATGTGTGCGTTTCCGTTCCTCCGTTACTGTTAAGTACTAATACAGTACGACGACATTATTTACATTTATGTTAGCAATTATTGTTTTAAAAATATTTCGCAAAAATTTTAAATAACAGACGCTCAACTCAAGTTAATTTCTCTTGAGACAAACAGAGAAATAAAACCATTTTAATTATTTCGACTATATACGGGATTTTTAATTTGAAACTCGTAAAGTGCCTTCCTTTCTGCACCCAACTATCTTAAATACAGTTAGAATGAAAGGCAGTAGAACACGCTTAGATATTATAAAAGGTCATGTTGATCAACTAAATTTACTTTTTTGTATCAACAGACCTTAAGTGGTTTCATGCTTTTTCAAGAAAAATTAAATAGAAGCTTCTATTTTTAGATTAAAAGATGCTGAGTTATGTTTAACCGAAAAAATATTTTTATTAGTTTTGGCTTGTTTGTTGTAGAAAAAAAGTTTCTCAAAATATTTGGTATTATTTTTAATGGTAGTCGTTAAACATAACCTAATATGAGTTTGTTATCATAACCGAGCTGAGTTCTGAAGTCTGTGATTGTAGAGCAAATTATTTGCTCTTGATTCTCTTAGAACTAAACACCACTCACCACACTCGCTCCCGCATTCAAAACCAATCAAATTTCGTGAAATGTTTTTTACCCCGCCTACTAGTTCCGCACTCGAGTTCAAATATTTTAATTTTGTTGTTGTTTTAATACATTGTCTGCGATTCTGTAGAGTTTGTGCCACACTCGCTCCCGATGTCATGTATACGCAGTCTAAACGAAAGCACACTTTTATTTCGGATTACAGTCTTAATCCGTAAATCCCGCCTATGCGTTTTATTGGAGAGTTCCAAAAATTACCAAAAACTAAAAGCAAAAACTAAAATACAACGCCTAGAGGAACAATATGTTTGTATTAAATCTTGTGGGGGAATAAAGCTGGTCGCATAATCGACAGTTTCAGTTCGATGAGATATGATGCCACTTACCTAGTGTGATTGAGGAATCGTTAACAAATATATTTTTTGGGGTCAGATGGTAAACACGCAACAACTCATTGACCAATTTTAATAGACGTATGAGCACCTTAGCCGCGTTTAGCTCTTATCGTGGAACAGATACAATTTTTACCAGAGCAATCCGTACATTAGTCAACTCTTCTAGCTGATATCTAAATACACACCACTCCTGCTTCCGAAGGAAGTTTATCATCCTGGAACAGTATTTTTAAACGAATGGTAACCGGTGCAAGAGGAGCTAGTGACTCAAAATTTCTGGAAGTCTCTTGTTTTGGGATCATATTTGTTTTCAGACTCGACGCCTATCGACCAAGCCGAAAGTTCTTGATATTGATTCGGAATGCTTCCTAATTCGAGGGTTGGTTGAAAAGATTCCGATCTAACATAGATACAAGACATTATTCTTCAAATTTAGTTTTATTTCTTTACATAGTCTCCTTGTAAGTTTATACACTTCTCCCAGTAATACTCCCATATTTTCATCTCGATCAAATAGTATTCGGCATCTTTCCCTACAAAATATTCCCTGATAGCTGATGGGCTCGGCTCCTCTTTCACCGAAAATCTCTGTCCTCCGCTTAGTGCGGAGTATCTGGTAAGTTAGAAGGGTAGTCAAGATGTTCAAACCGTAATTCGTAGATTTTCGCCATAGCAGCCGAAGAGTGGTAAGACGGCGTGTCTGTCGGCATTGTCTTGGTGATTTTCTCTGCTAGTGTGCGTAGTATGTTTCTGTAATGGTTTTCCCTTTTTGTAGATAATAATTAAGATAACCCCATAACTACCACAGAAAACAGTTGCCATCACTTTCCCAGCCGAAGGAACAGCCTTTGCTTTTTGAAGCCGATTCTGAATTAATGATTCTGAAGTGCATATTTTGATTCTGAAGTGAAATGGTGTATCCCAGTTTCATCAACAGTTATTAGCCGGCGCAAAAACTCTGATTTATTACGCCTAAATAGCACCACCAAAGCCTAGCAAATGGCTTCAAAAGGTTGTCTAACACCATTTGGTTGAGCTATGTGTTTGGGACGTCCCGAACGTTCATGGTCATCCAAGCTGGTAAAATCATGTTTGAATTCAGCTGCCCAAAATTCCACAGTGATAAATGATGATGCAGAGTCCCCGTACATAGCGGCCAACTCGTCTTTTATTTATGTGTAGGCATATTGCTTTTCAAAAATAAATATTTAATGTCAGGTCGATACTCGATTTGTTCCATTTTCAGAAAAACACTCACATCGACTCACTCAAACGATTGTAAACATAATAACTGCTCGTTCAAAATGGCTGATATTACCATTTTCTTGTTGAGGTCGGAAACTTGTCAGGCAACGCTCGTATTTCAAAAGAGTTCGCTGACCACTAACGTAGGTTAAATCCAGCTAAACCTTGTAGGTAAAAATTGCGTTTCCGAATTTTGGAATCGATCAGGAACCTGGAAGCAAATTTATCGTCAATATAACGGAGTGGTCGAGTAGCAAAAAATGGAGCTGAAACAGTAGCATGTGTGACGGTGCATAATCGATAATGTTGTATCTTTGATATTGGGGTTTCACACCAAATAATTCTTTGGTATTTTTTGTCTTTGGGGTGGATTAGACTTTGCTTAAACAACTTCTCGATGTCGGCGGAAATTAAAGTTTGGGTCAATCGGAAGCAGATAAGTATATTTATCAACTTTTGTTGAATCGAAAAACCTGACAGGAGTTTATTTTTTAAAGATTTTAGAGGTGCTGTCTTTGGACGCATCAAATACAACGCGGACCTGTTTGGTTGTATTGGAGATTTTATAAACCAGTTCCATTTGTCGTAGCGATACGTATTCTTGAATAAAACATACGTAGTCTACCTTATGGGAGGAAACTAAGCACAGTCTTTTCTGACGAGAATAATATCATAACAAAGCTTGGTGATAGCTATCCCCTAGATTTGGTAGTTATTATCTGGTGTTGTGGGGTTTCCTAGGTATAACACTTGGCTCGCTTAGATTAATTATCTAATCAAATCTGCTTTTGCGGATGATTGCTTTGTTTGATAAAACTCGCTGTCAGCCAGCTGATTGAAAAATTTAAAATGTGAGTAACTGACATGAATTGATTGGATTGGGTACACATATTAACATGTTTATTATCAGATTTTATTTTGAGAGTTATTTCCTTAGCTAATCCGACTAGTTACCCATTCAACGTAAGAAAGAACCGACCAAATGGCATAGTGGTTAAAGCGTTGAAGTTAAGATCGGGAGTTACCAGGTTCGAATACCGATAAGGGCAGGATGCGATGGTAATTTTCATAAACAGATTACGATCTGTGATGAAATGAAACACATGTATGACCCCCTGTCGGAGCGCAAAACTCATGGGCCGACCCATCTTCCATGCCAGTATAGGCTGGCACGGAGCTTTGCAATGTGCAAATGGTGATAAAATCGGACCTACAAATGGCCGACACTAGCGTAAAAGTCAGGACGGAGAGTCTTGGCCCCAGAACAGATTGCAGGGATAATAAGAAAAAAACGTAACAAGGTTACGACATTTTTCCATCTATCGAAAATATTTTCAATTTCGTTCTTTGCTGTTGGCAGTACTGATGCTGTACTGTCGGATAAGAAGAATTTGCGATTAGTTGAGAATTTGGTAGTCCATAGTGGACAACAATTTTTAGTTAAAGTTTCGATTCTAGTTGTGCTGTCAAATTCGGTTTTATAGTACGAGTTTTGTCCTTGTTAGAAATGATTGGTAGATCATTTTGTTACGCGACGTGATGCAGGGGATTCTGCCTTATGTTGCACTTTAAGCAGCTTTCAATATTTTTATATTGACTAACAACATGTTCATCCGAAGAATAGTTGTAGCAACTACTAAGCACAGGGTACCTCTTGGAGTGGATCAAAACAGCGTTCAGTTTTCGTCTAATCAACGAGTGAAGTTTTAATATACTCGTCCAATGAAATTTCAAACTCCCCAAACAT
Organism: Nephrotoma guestfalica; assembly: GCA_963691935.1. Classification (NCBI taxonomy): domain Eukaryota; kingdom Metazoa; phylum Arthropoda; class Insecta; order Diptera; family Tipulidae; genus Nephrotoma; species Nephrotoma guestfalica. The sequence continues at coordinate 196,277,199 of OY829914.1, read as the reverse complement.
ATTGTGAAATATCAGTCCTCACATTTATAATTTTTACATTAATCTAACAAGATTGACAGTCTGAACACAAGAAACCATATACCGTTTAATTTCGGTAAAAAATTCAGTTTATTTTCACAAATAAGTGTAGAACTTTTTATACAGTTAAATTTTTAAACCGAACCAAGAGCTATCAGAATATTAATGTGCCTACTACAATGTTCAGCATCATCACCATTCAATAAAATGATAAAGCATAAAAAGTTGTCAGGTGAATAATGATCATACAAGTTCCTCAGAAGACGACTGGATGTCGTTGAGGGACGTGCTATCTAATTTACTCATGCCACTATCTAATACTACTACAGTAGCAGCCACAAAGTGTCTTCCATATTACGTTCCTCGGTATTGTGTCGAATGGACATTCAAAGTCATGAAGAATAGGTACAGTGGTGGATTCAATGATGCTACGTGGTAATATTAAAATGTGAATGTATGAAGCCAGTCTTTGCCCTTCTTAACTTCGAGTTGACTGTCGGTGAAATTATATCTAGAATGACCATTGCTAATATTTTATGATTATGTTGAGGAGGGAATCGTTATAGTCATGCCAACTTTTTATTTTGGCAGTATTCTTCCGGAATTCCACACTTCTGTTATTACTGGTGTTAGAGCTCTTGCAGTTGTCGATATGTCTCCTTTGGATATTTCAGCTTGTATATTGTCCATTCTATTGGATGGGTGATAACAGTTTCGCTACTAGCGGCAGTTGTTAATTAGAAGATTGGTTTATAGTTGGTGATGTTGTAACCGAAATATTCCTTCTATATTTCAATTATGCTTCATCTGTTATTAAAATTTCGCCAGATGCATCCTTTATTGGTAGGACATCGATAAATTTTCTAGTTGCCTACAAATTTGCCACTTAAGTTACACCGTTCTTCAATTTTTTTTTATCACTAATGCAAGGTTTGCGCCTGAATTCTTTGTACCCGACTGTATTGGTAGTTTTTTCGATATAGACTTCCTTAATTTGTTTTCACTGTTGCTCTACACTGGCTGATTCTTCAATTCTTTGGAGGCTGACTCGTCAATCTTTTAATAATCTGTCGTCGCCCATCGATATTCAATTTCTTCCGATTTGTGTTGATGCGTTTTACAACAGGTTTAATTTTGCGTTGTGACATTACCCGTTGGTTGTCACTGTCTGCACCACTGATTTGATGTGAATTTATGTGCATTTTTGTGTTGAAATCAATTCCTCCTCCTCCTATGATTAGCTGATTTGTGGCGCAGAAGTCGATGAGTCGTTTTCCATTATTATTACGCTCTGAGTCTATAATGGATGTTTACCAATTGATGCTTCAGGTCGGTGCTATATCTGTTCCAATTTTTGCATTGAAATCCCTTGTAAAGAGTGTGACGACTTTTCGTTCGTTTGTGAACTTGAAGTTATTTCGCCGCTCTTAACTCTAATGTCATTTGTCAAGTGAGAAACGTGCAGTATTATATTCCCGGTGAACGAAATGAGTCGATATACGCTTTATCTACGTAGGAAAATATTGGAAACTTATTTCCAAAGTAGTGAGTCGGCTTTACCAACAAATCTTAGTTTCCAACGGAGCTCATTTTCACCCCGGTAGAGCACAGGATATCCATACGTGAGAATTGAGAAGCCAATACACCCGAAACCAGTGACTGTATGGCTTGGAATATGGCCCCAAAGCATCATGGGGGCTATTTTACGAAAATGGGCAGGGACGCGCAGTAATAGTCTCAATATCGATGGTTATCGTGGTTCCCACGATTGAAGAAGAAGACTTGGCCGATATTTGGTTTCAACAGGAGGGCACCACTGCCCACACAGTCAACGATACAATCAATATTATCTTTAATCATAATCAACCTTATGCCCTCTCTCCCTATCTATTTATATTCGTCACAGAACTCAATCCTTCGTTGCCTCAGCTGCGTCTTTGTTGGGGCCTTTATCACTGAATGCTCAATTTCGATTGCGTTTATTTCAACTACAGTTTTACTTCGTTCAAAGGCCGACAATTTCGATTTTGTAAGATTCTTTTTCTATAATTGCGCTATATCTGTGAGCTAGCTTTTCGATTAGTGTGTCAGTTGTAAGATAGCCGAGAATATTTGCCGGTTTGTATTATTTCAGTATTCGTTTCTGTTAATAATTTTGGATTAATTAATGATTGGTCCATTTAATCCTACCTAGCTCCCAAGGCTTCTAAGTAAGATAATATTGGCATGCCGGGGAGAGGGGAGGGTTGTTTCATTACATTATTAATTTTCTTCTATGACGTTCTGAAGCGGTCACTCAATCTTGTACTAACCCAAACAACGGTTACTTGATTTTTGCGAAGAAGTTCTTGTTGTCTTATCTAGCAAAAATAGACTTCGCTTTGACAAATCGGGAAAACGCGTAGACGCGCAGCACTTGTTGACAGTCTGAACACCGGAAACTAAATGCCATATAAATCTAGAAAAAAAGCTGTTCATTTTATTTTTACCAATTAAGTAATGGGTACCCCTTGCTGTGTTTTCGCTATAAATATGAAAAAAATGCTTGCTGCTATTGCAACTAGCTACTATTTTTGCTTTTACATAATTTTTTGAGACAAAAAAATGTAGAGTGCCCAACACTCGACTACCGTTTACACCACACTTGTTTTGCAAATTAATAAATTAAACCCCCACACTTTACCATTCTTAAAAATTTATTCGAATCTTTTAATTTGTTGTGTTTTTAAAATCCTGTTCTCAAAAATTGAAAAAGCTCCTAAAGCTTTAGTAAGAAATTTATTCAATTACCTGGACTGTAGAGATGCGTATTATGGTAAAATAAAAACGAAAATTACTGTAAGCTTCCAATTTATGAAAAAAACCTTTTTATATAATTTCACCCCGATCAGACAAACCGTTTAGGTTGTAGAGAGGATATAAAAACTTGGTCGGCACAGCACCACATACGCACAGACAAACACACATAAATACACAGAACTTTTAAAAAATCACTTTATTAGACTTTGGTCATATATATAGCGAGTGTTAAATTTTCATGATTACTATTGTTTACTTTTACTTTATTATTTTCTTTGTCATCCGTTTTGGAACCAAAGCACTTCCAACGCTTAGCGCGATTAGAGCGATGCCAGTCTACCGGCATAGAAGAGGGGTAGACCCAGGAGTCCTGCACTCCGACATGGGATTATAGTTTTGATACTGTTAAAGCTTCCACTCGAAAGATGGTAATGCAGATATTATGCTTTCCACCCCAACCGGGAATATTATAATTTGTCGATAATGCAAAAATGCCGGCAATACAGATTTAAAAGTAACAAATGAATCATCGATTTATCTCAACAGAAAAATGTCAATAACAGACATGTTTATACAATAGTCACGTTTAGCTGATGAAAGGTTTGTATATCAAGATTTTGATCCGATCTGACTGTACCATTTTGATGAACCATGATGCAAGTAGAATTTGATTATATATTTGGAGTGAGTTTGATGAGGTCATATTGGTGAAATGTTCCATTTTACATTGGTTCGACGATAAAACTGTTCACCTATCGAGATTTTGCCAAATAACCAGTGTCGGTCTCACTATGACAAATCTATAAAATTCAACGTAAGATTTAAATTCTAGATTTAGGCTGAAAGATTATGAGCAGAAATTTTATTTTCCCCAAGGTCGATAAAACCATTCGCGATGAACAATTTTTATCGTCAGAAAAAGGGAAAAATGAAAATTTCACCCCTATAACCGCATCAGACTCATCCCTAACCTGTAATCAAAATCTACCTATGGTCCTGGACTATCAAATCGGCATAGTTAGATTGGTATCCATGTGACAAAATCACAAGTGATGAACGATTTTATCGTCAGAATGAGGGAAAAATAAAAAATTTTCCCCTATACCCCCATCAGACTTACCCCTAATCATTAATCAAAATCTACCTATGGTCATCGGCGATCGAACCGGCCTAGTTATTGGAGTCCATCTGGCAAAATCGCGAAAGATGGATGGCTTTACTTGATAATAATTAAACTTCTTTATCGACATTTTTCAGCTGTATGAAACATATAACATTTCACACCTATAACCTCATCAGACCCAACCATATAATCAAAATTTACCTATGATCAATTACCAATGAATTAAAAAATCTCAAATGTTGAACGATTTTATTGTCAGAAGAAGGGAAAAAACGTCACCCCTTTAGCCTCATCAGACTCACCTCTAATCTATAATTAAAATATTTATTATAGTCAGATTGGTACCCATGTGACAAAATCTCGAATGATGGTCGATTTTATCGTCAGAAGATGGGAAAAATAAACATTTCACCGCTATAACTCCATCAGACTTACCCCTAACCAATAATCAAGATCTACCTTTGATCATGGGCTATCGAATCAGCATAGTCAGATTGGAGTCTATCCGGTTAAATCTCGAATGATGGATGATTTTATCGACGAAACAAGGGAAAGATCACAATTGCACCCCTATAACCTCATTAGAAACCATTATTAAAATATTAAAATCTGCCTATGGTCACGGCCCATCGAATTGACGTAGTCAAATCGGTGTATATCTGTCAGAGTCTTGAACTGCAAACCACTTTAACGACAATTATAAACCATTTAAAGCTTGATAATTTTTAAACTAATTGCCGTTAAATCAATTTTCGGCCGGCTGAAACAGATACGGCATTTTTTTTATTACTATACTTTCTCAAGCTATTTCTATTTAGTTATTATTTAAACCTCTCTAAATGAGACTTTTTCCAAACTTAATACTTTAAACGTTAAGCTAGTTATAATAAATTTTTGAAAGTTGGCCGTATGCTGCTATATACACATGAAATAATAAATTAATATCGGTTAAATTGCAAATTGTATTTGTTCTTTGTTATGATACATATGTGTTCGGCTGATTTTGTAGCTCAGTCACTTTCGGCTAGGATATTTCAATTTAATATATAGTTTGTTGAACTTTCGCCTGAAGTAGTCAAGACACTATCTGCATTATCGATTTCTTTCACTTTGTTCATTTTCATCACAAATCGTAATCTGAATATTAAAAACCCATTTTGCATTTGATCCTATCGGGATTCGAACCCGCTATATCGCGATCCAAACGGCAAAGCTTTAACCACTCTGCCCTTTGGTCGGTACTTAAGTGTATTTTATAATAGACAGAATTACGAGTAAAGTATAGTAATCATAAAAAAATCGAATCTCAAGAGTTTTGCAGATTTATCATTTGCTATATCGCCGAAATAAAAAAAAGTTTTTTAAATTATCTGTAGTACTAGAGAGACTGAATGCCTGTGTCCTCTCTTCAGAGCAGCCGTATTGACTGACCATCTTACCTAAGATTTTTCATAAATTGGTAGATCTTAGCGATATTTGGACCACCAGACGTGATAGCTTCCATAGGAGCTATTTTGTTTTTTGCAAATATTTTGAAAATTGTGTTTAGTGCTTGGTTTAGCTTGATAACTTTTATCTATTACACCCACCCATGCAAAATTATTTTCTTTTGATTCTTGATTAAAACGGATAAGAAAAACAAAAGATCCAAACAGATTAAATCTGATTTTAATTTTAAATGCGGCTAAAGCTTCAGTGACAAGATTCGCAATAGATTTTTTTAAGTGCCTTAAATAATTTGCCTTAGAGCATCACCTTCATTCTTTATCACCGCAGTCAATAGCTAAAAAGTCAATAAAAACAATTTTCTCCGTCAGATCTGATAAGACGCGCTAGGTAGGCAGCACAATTTCCGATCCATCTACATACAAATTTTATTCGCTTTCTAGCAGTCAATATCATTTATAAATTTTCCCTTTTATCGTCATAATTGTGTCAGCATATATCATGAAATAATATGGGATGGGAAAAACAACAAATAATTTTCTCTAATTTTTTGTTTATTTTCCTCGTCGTGTTTTATTGTTTCCATTGTTATGTCATAAATTTATTTGCCATGTATGAAAAGAACATACGAGTACACACAATCAGTAAATAAAAAAAGAAAATTGTACATGAGATAAGAAGCAATATCGTACAATAAAGACACACACACACACACACACTATCAAACAAAAGCTCTTTTTCTTCCTGATTATAATTTAACACACAATAGAAACAATAATAAATATCACGATTTGAAGGCATTTTCCCAATTTATAACCTCAGACAAAAAGTACAAATAAAATTGAGGTTAATGTCAAACACTAATTTTACCACATTTTTTTTGTGCATTTATGGACATTGTAACGAATGAATTAGTTTGGCTACGACAGCATATTGTTACGAATTTCGGGCGCTTTATACGGATTCGTACTGGATTTTCCAAATAAAACACTCAGCGCTTAAGGTTCAAATTTTATTTACACCAACCCCTATAATTAAGCAATTTAAAATATCTTTTAACTTCTTAACTTGCACTGTGTGCACTGCTTAAATGACAACTATCTTGGCGTTACAAATTGCTCGCGCTTATATATACTTGTGCATCGCTGTTCGTAATTATTCCGTTTTTGCATCTAGCGATGCATGATTAGTGCAATTGTAAAAAGCTTGCCGGTTATTGGCCGGCAATCAATTCCCCTGTTTTGAAGTTTAACGCTGGTCTATCCATTATTTTACCAATTTACCTTACCCACTCAACCACCGAGTGTTATATTTGTATAGTGGAGAATTCAAAAAATAATCGCCAACTAAACGATCTGCTACGTCTCGCACGATTTTTCGTCCATTTTCCAGGTCTTCTTGTAATCGATGCACATCGTCGCTGATACTCTTAACAATAAAGGTCCCTGTAACGACCAGTTAAATTTCAATGTACTTCTCGAGATCTGCTTTTTCCCTTCCTCGAATTATACAGCCACACCAATTTCTTGCGGCGAAATTTAAGGTATCCCTCACGCTGGTGGTATTGCATCTCTTATTTTATCTCTGCCGCTGGCGATGTTGCTCTCTTCCATGACTTGATCTTTCTGTACACCCCGTTGTAAATTTTTACGTTAAATTTACGCCCTCTTCCTATCTAGCTAATCCGTTGATTGAATTCGTCTTCTTGGACTAGATCATTCCATTCCGTAAAACAGTTTTGGGCGTAGTGATCTATCTTCCCGCATCTAAAGCATCTTCTTGGACTTTTGTATTTCTTGGCTCTCCAAGAGAATCTAATAGATTTGTTCCAGTTGTCTCAACATTTCTCCTATTATCGCCTTTATCTCCGCAATATCCTCGAAAACGGCTATGGCTGCCTCATATTCTAGTTTTGTCCAGTGCTAATACTTCATGCATGGCTTCATTAGCTTGAAGTGTAATTTTTGCACGAAGTTGCCGCTGACTTTGGAGTTGAATCTTGTATAATTTTCTTACATGTGACTGCCAGACCTCCTTTCTGTTGCAGATACAATTTGTAAGAATCCTGGAGCTTAAGAGCCAAAACGAGTGCGTTGAGTTCCTCCCATGCATCCAACAATTAGACTGTACTGCTGCTTGGAACTGCTACTAAAAATTATCTAATGCAATTTCGCCATCATATTTCAAAGGCGTTAAAATTCCTATTGAACTAGCGGCAACTTGTTCCGTTGAAAGAGATTTATTTAGCTGGCCATCTCCAATAGTTTGTAAAGTATGTATCTCAAGGCAGGCCTCCTCTAGCTTAATCTACCGGATGGTCCACCTAGCGTTTGCAATTTCAACTGCCGATTATTTTGAGTGCGGCAACACTACGCCATTTGTGTTATGACAGAAAATTTGTTTATTGTTTGACATTTACGAAATGGGTCGCTTTACGATTGAACAAAATTGGGAAATATTGAAAACTTACTTTCAAAGTGGTAAGTGTTCTACCGAAACTGTAAAAAATGTACGTGGAAAATTTAGTAAGCGAGTTTGTGAAACTGAATTGTCATTGGATAAACCAACACGTTTAGTTGAATTTATAGCGCATACAACCGAGAACATTTCAGCTGTTGCTCAGAATGTGTCTGAGCATCCATCAACATCACATCGCCATCGTCCCCAAGAATTGAACATTTCATGCAGTTCCATACCTCGGAATGAAGGCGTACAAAGTTCAATTAGTGCAGGAGCAAGAGCAAAATGACCATTTGCAACGTTTTCGGTTCGCTAATTGGACTGTGAAACGCTTGGAAAAAACTGAGCATTTTCTCCGAAAAATCATCTTTCCTGATCTCATCTATTTTCACCTCGGAGGCTACGTCAACAAGTAAAATTGTCGCATTCTGAGCTCTAAAAATGCACAAATAACCATGGATAAGCCGATGCATTCACAACGAGTGACTTTTTGGTGTGGATTTTGGACCAGCGGCATCATTGATTCATTTTTTTCTAAAATAAACGAGCGTTGCCGAGCTATGATAAACGAATGCTACCCAGAATTCAAGAGGAAGATACGACATTTGGTTTCAACAGGACGGCACAACTTGGCACACAGCAAACGAATAACCAGCCGTGACGTAGATGTCAATTAGCACCACGCAGCTGAGATTTGACTACGTTGCTGATTAGGTTTGTTCGGTAAAGCCAGCCGTGGAAGTCATTTGAATGAAATTGTATACCCTTTCCAATAAAACAAACCGCTTTGAAAAATATTCGTCCGTCTTTGAATTAGAGCCAAATTAAATTGCAAACGTTAGATGGGCCACCCAGTAGTATATGAGTCGACCCCAACGTACCAATACCAATGACTCCCTAAAATAGTTAAATTTATTTCAAAACTAACTTCCTGTAATAACGAAAATTTTGGGAAACGAGCAAGAAAAATAGGACGTACAAGCTGAAGGGATGCTTTCACCAGGACAAAGACGTGAAAAACGGAATAATCAATGGCAAAAGCTGGAATAATTATTCGAAATTGTGTTGCTAACATTGTTTCGTCAGTTTCCTCTGTAATTAAAACTTTAAATGGTCTAAAATGCATTGTCTCAAGCCAACACGAAAGTGACAGAGAGAAGAAATATTGAAACTCAGTAACTTCTAACAACTTATTTATCAAGTGGGGGTACTCCTAAATTTTATAATATTCAAAAGCCGCCTATAATAATTATGGAATTACTCACAGATGAAGCCTCTAATAAATGTATTCGATTCAGATGTACTCCCACCTACTAGCTCGCGAATTTCATGGAATATTTCATTTTCGGGAACGAAGAAAGGTTTAGACGATAATTTTGTTTTCCAAATAGAATCGTATGCGTGTGCGTAGCGGGCACCCCTGGATAAATTATTTGAACTTATACCGAAATTTTTAAAAGACGTAGCTGAAAGTAGTACTAGGCATTTACTTCCAAACGCAAATTATTCCGATTTACGCCAATTTTTAATTCAGCGCTTTAGCAGTGCATAGTCAGGTTGGGTAATTCGACGAGTTATTAAAAACTCATGAAAGGAAGGGTAATGAATTCATAGGCAACTTTATACTGAAAAATGAGAGCATAAACCACCGCCCGTTTCAATTATTAGAGCTGATAGTTATTATACGCGAGAACATGAGCTACGATCTGCAACATATTACGATTCACTTAACCGTCAATTCTAAGGAAGAAATTAAATAAATAAGACATTTATACGAGCGACTTTGGGAAAGTAAAAGAAGCGACAGATAAGCCTCAGTAGAGCTTCCTAATGAAATACTAGCGCCCAACGTTAACGAATGAAAATTATTACTACGTAGACGCGATTGTGAGTCGAAAGCATAAACTATCGAAATTATCTTTGAATAGCGCCACTACCCCGGTTACGTTAATCACTTGTCTGTTGGACTAGTGGAATGTTAGAACATCGATAACAAGAATGCAATTGGCCACCTCAGGGAATACTTTATTACGGTTGATGGTATTCGGAGGTAGTTAATGTCTACAAAAATCCGGAAACATATCAGAGCGGATGGTCACGGCCGGAAGAATTTTGGCCTGATTTCGACTCTACCGCGACTTCAGTAGCTATATACCAATACTGAAGCTCCTCGTTACTGCAATTTTAAATCAAATTCTCTGATAAAAAGGTGTTTCCGAAATATTAAGTGTTATTCGTACCTACCTAATTGTAAGCCAGCCTGTGCTGAAACTTTTGTAATAGTATCGTAAACCTTATGCAATAATTGAAATGAATTATTGAATGACTGGTTTCACTGTAGGACCAAATATTGAACAATTTCTAAAGCCTATTAGGCTTTTATTTTAAAAAAATATATTTATGCTCCATAAACCGTATGTTGGAGTTTGACGTCATAAAAGAGGGTTCGTTCACGGCCGTCTCCATTTGTAGTGATTCGAAAACTGAATAACGTCATAGTGCCGCTAAATAATGGTCTGCCTTACAGATTAAATTGCCCTATGTAGATCTCCAGCATTGACATCAAAGAAGCCTTTGGCGGATACCACTAGAAGCTCCTTTTTCTAGAAACAAGACTGTGTTCACAGTTCCTTGGCTATGGTTTTACCAGTTCCGAGTAATGCCGTTCGGTTTATGCAACTCTCCTCAGATAATGAGTCGTCTGATGGGCAAGTTTATACCACACGCTATCGCCAACAAATTGCAACTAGTAGTCGTCTTGCTGTGAGCAGTTTTACAAATAATATTACAAAAAGTCACTTTTTATTAACCAAACCGAGTTTCGAAAAACTCGGAGAAGAATCAGTTAAGAATTTCAAAGCATCTACAAGAATAAAATAAAGACGTTCATAAAGACTACTTGGCATGACTGGCTGGTACTAAGGGTTCTTACCCAATTACGCACAAGTGTCACTTGTTCAATAACAAATCTTTTAAGAAAAAAAGCTAAATTTGTAATTAACAATTTGAACTAACGAGGCTCAAAGTACTTTGGAAAATGTTAAGTTCTTATTGATAATGGATCCCTTATTAGTAAATCCGAATTATTATAAATCATTTTGGATTAGATGCGATGCTTCCAAAATAGGTGTTTTTTGGGGTGTGGTAGGTAAAAATACATTTACACACAGTGTGTCGCTCGATTGCTTCAAAATTACCAACTAAAAACATCTCGCCTTCCTCTAAGCTACTCTGGGACTGTTTGCCACATTACTTCAAAGTAGCCTCATGTTCTTCATCTCATAAGAGCTCTTGCGTTGCACGTCTATCGAGGTACATGTTCTACATCTTTACTATGCTAGTAACAAATCGTCTTGTCTGTCTCCATGCGTCCTTTTCGCCAACCATCTTTCCTATTGCAGTCTCGAGGAACCAATTCATTTGTAGTGGCCGAATCTCGCACCCAAAAAAATTAGTGTTCTGCATCGCCTGGGCAATAAAGGCATTCCTCTGTCGATGCTTTGCCAAATTTATGTAAATACTTTCTAAAGTCTACGGGGGTGAGCCTACCAACCTCAGCCTTTTGCTCGTAAATGATTTTTTTACTCAGAAGCTAGTAATTCTATTGGTATGCAAGCCAGCTATAAAAAGATGCAGCCTGCTATCAACATCTTTTTTTTGCACGAATCTGCCCCCACTATTGCTCCGTATAAAAGTACCGATTGGACTGCGGACATTAATAGGCGTCGCTTACTAGATTTTGGTCCTATAGTGGTCGCCATTAGTCTGCTCAGAGCAATTACCCGCTTTGCTGTCTTGTTTACTATTTGCCGTGTCAATTGTTAGCCCGAGGAATTTGATGGCTGATTTAGTGTCGACCATTTCTAGCACGACCCACATTGGGATTTCAGTATTGATCCAAAATTGCGAAGTCTATTTTGTTTGGCGCGAAGGAGAGTCCGTGTGCCACCATCCAACTGTTTATTCTGCGCATCACCATGTGGCGTTTTCACCGAGCTAACCGACTCTCGTCGAGCACGTAGCGGGCTGTCATAAAATATATTCCACAGATCAGGTCCTAATATTGATCCAGCGCTCGTTACCAGCATAGTATTTTGCTCGCCTCTCGTTACGTACCGCTGGATGCTATCCTTAAAATAATTATAAAAAGTTCAAAGCAGGAACTTTGGTATGTTAAAGTCGTACTCGAGTGCACACTGCTTTACGGAGTTAAATGAGTTTTTCACATCCAACATTATTAGCAGTACGACAGGTCTCGAAAAGTGTCTGTGATCTTCTGCTCTCATGACGGCCTCTGTAACTTCTTTCACCGCGCCGACAGTCGATATGCCGCTTCTCAAACCGAACTGTCTCATCGAGTGAGCCTTTCTTTAATAAGTTTCCCCATCACTTTTCCCGCTGTGTCTAACACACACAGAGGTCGCTAGGACGATGGGAGTTCTGTGTCACCTTTGACTCTGTTTATCAGCACAGTCGTGCTGAGTGCTAAACACGCCCGCCGACAAGCAGGAGTTATACCAATTCATATACGTCTTTGACAACGTCTTTGATGAGTTTTTCAGCAGTTACCTTTGCTATTATTAAAAGCTCGTTTTACCTGCCTTCAGGCGGTTTTATGCTCTGCTACTGTTTATGTATACTGTTGCCGCGCACTACAAGTTCCATAGTGGCAAATACCACAGCTTCAGCCTTCATTCTTCTCTCTGTCAACTTTCCGTCTATTTCCCAACTCGAAGGTGATATAATGATGGTCGCTTACACAGTAGTCCACCATTCTTCCCCCTGTCAATTTTCCGTCTATTTCCCACCTCGAAGGTGATATACTGGTTTTCACTCATACAGTAGTCCTCCATGACTCTCCTGCATTGGATAACAAGCAGCAGGACCTCATTAGCAAAAGTGAAGTCTGGGATGGTTTCAGCATATCCTGGGCCTGCGGTGAGTCCGCCTACATTTAGGATAAACCAACTTTCGCGGTCACCTCTAAGATGAGTTTGGGTTCTTTCTCTGGAGTCACGATACGGTATTCCCGCCGAATTTCAGCCTCCAAGGCGTCCAGTTTGGCTGTAACTTCTACCATGGGTTAGTTGGGAGTGAAGTAACACTAAAGTAGATGGCTTCCTTACTCTTAACCCAGACGTAGCCCCGCTCTGCCCCATGATTTTGGACCTGCACCTTTTCACTTTGGAGTGAAATAGCAGAAGTTCCAAAGTGATCTGAATACCATCGCGGAGGTCTCCTGTTGCAGCGTTGCTCGCTTATCATGATTATATTTGCGCCCTTCCCAGCTGCCATTTTCTGTAAGAGACAGTCGGCAGTTTTACTTCGGTTCATGTGACCTTGGATTACCTTCAACATATTCAGTTCTTGGCCGCCTGTAATGCCGCTCTATAAACTTTGAACTGCCCGGATCCAGATTGGCTTCATCTACTCACCTGTCCTTTGCCACATGTCTTTTCGAAAAACATCTGTAGCAGCGTACAGCGACGACAATTTCACGAGTTCGGCAGTACATCCAGTCCACCGTTATCTTCTCTTGAAGATGATTAGATTCCAGGCAGACGAAAAAGTATTGGGGGAACGGGGAGGGGGGAGGGCATGATCAATATTTATTTTCAAGAAATCCATGCCTGGAATATCCCGTCGGAGCGCCTCTTCCACCTCGTTTTATCCGGTGTACCAGTCGAGGTCCCGAATTTCTAATATGACCAAACATAGGGGTTGGAAGTGTTACAAGTTTCGAAAAAATAAAGAGTAGAACAAACGAATAATTATCTTCATGTAGAAGAAATTCAATTAGGCACAGTCCAATTAAAACATCACGGAACTGGAATGTCTTGCAGCTGTGCTTAATGTTAGTAAGTTCTGTTCATACATCGAATGATACCACTTTAATATTATAACAGAACATTCGAGCCTTTAGTCGCTGATGGCCAAAAAACATTTAAATGGAATGGTTACACGATGGAGCCAGGTGCTTTACATAAGCCTAAACTTTGAACACCAGCGTTGTCCAGAATGTATTGCGATTCTATAAACCGAGAAGTTTCCCCAATTGATTAGTTTTAATCTGTCGCTCTCAACGATCGATCATATTTATGTAAACTTGCGAAAAAATTGTATATAGGACTTTCACCTGAAAAATACACGGCCTTTAAAATATTAGCTAACCGGATTTATATTAAAATCGGAACCAATATTGATCTCTCTGAAGTCTCGGATTGAAAGATTTGGATTACATCTAGTATGTCCAAGCACGATTTCCTTACGCATTGTGCAATGATCAGGATTGTTCCTATTGACATTATATGACTCCGGATGGTCTGATGGCTGTACTGTTTCCAGCTGACGTAGTTATGATTCCGGCTAAAAGCTTATGACGCACCATAAACCATCTACAACCATCTACAGTAAATTGTACTCATTTCGCAAGCTTCCGGGTCTGGGTTCGGCTGGCTTTAAGTATAGATGATCCCTGATGATGTACAAAAATCGCGCTGCTTTTGGCTTTTAATTATTAATTTATTTAGCGCAAAACGATGTACAATGCATCGTGCTTTTTTGCCTTAGTAGGTTTGGTTTGCACCTAATCCGCCGCTCCACACTTTGATTTTTCCGTCGTGATTCTTTCCTCGTTTCTTTCCCCTTCACCAACAAACTAGTTTTGAGGCGGGGAAATTTGTGATTCTTTTTTCAAGAATTTTTTTTTTGATTCTAGTGATTCTCGCACTACTACAGGGATAAAATATTTCATGTTTGTGTAGCAGTTTACACAAACAAAACTAATTTTTTTTACTATACGAATACGTCACAAAACAAATAATTTTAAACACTTACTTAAACAAAGAAACGCACAAAGGAATCAAATGTGGATGTTGGTTGGTTTTTTGGTCATGAAATCACGACGAAAGAATCAAAGTGTGGAGAGGCTCATTAATCAAACCAGACCTTCAAATGTCAGCATTAAAGAGTCATAAAAAATGTTTGCAGAACTTATACATTTGCTGTTTGTCCGGCCTTAGATGTGCTGCCGGGTAATTGGTTGATTTACTCTAAATGTTTTAATTAGGAATAGTGCGCTTTCCTCGGGTAGGGGCTTAGACCACTATACTTCCAATTAAATGACGAAACTTGGATGTTATCAACCAAATACGTTACATATGTTTGTTGGTTTTGTTGTATTTCACTTTATGCACGATTATGATTTTTAAACATACTCCCGGTCTTGACAGAATGGCAAAGTGATCAAGTTAACAATGGCCAATTCAACGGTGCTAGTTGTTCAACTGCGTTTGGCAATTTCTTCTTACGCTTCATGATGTATATGACGGCTAGGATAGGATAATTATGGCTACAATTCTTCCATCAGAAACAATATATTGATGTACGTCATGTTGAGTGACTTGCGTAGATGGCAATATCTCCCGTACCCTTAGTTGGTTGATGGCTACCTGTATGCCATCCCACTCCAGGGTATCATCTCTTTTTAATCCAAGATCTTGGGATATTCGCAATCGATTTGAATGTTGAATTTCTAACAGTTACTCAGTGATGTTTGTTGCTGGTAAGACTTAATTATTTAAGGTACTAACTGACGTGTGGAATCCGGCTCGAATAATTCCGTGATGTTTGATAAGACAACGTGATTATAGTTTTAAAATTCCAGTCCCCTTGATTTGGATCTTAGTCGTAATTTTACCCATTTTAAAGGAGTTTTTCTCCTTTGTATTTTGTATAATGAGAGGTTCGATGAACATTCTAGTATGCTTAGTTCGCACTCGTATAAATTTGTTTTCGCAGTCTAAATGATATATTGATTTGCACACCAATATTCATGTACGTCAATGTTGTGGCATTTATTGAATTCTGCTTCAGTAGGGGGTAGAATTGTCCTTATGGTCATTAATTGCTAGATACTCTGTTTATGGTTTGAAGTAAATATACTCATCTCCATTTCTTGTTGGTAATGGAAACATCTTATACACTTGATAACTTTGCTCACTGACAAGTGTAATCCTTAAATCGATTAGTAAATTTGATCTCGTAACTTCGCGGTTATAAACTTAAACATGTTAGCGATTTCATTATCCATCTTACCTCCAGGAATGGCTAATGATCTTGGACTCTTTAGAGGTATCAGGTCCAATTGTTGGTCAAGTTGCTCCCTGGTTAGAATGAGCGGATTTATCTTTCCTTGATGTATGTCAACAGCAACAGTGTCGGTATGTCTACCTCCGTAAGTATCACGTTTGCTGCCTTTGTTAAGTTGTGCAGTCCGTTTGATAAGGTTGCCATTTGTGATTTTATGCTTGAAGTTTCCTTTTTGTATACGTTTGACGTTGATTCAGCTATAGATGTTTGTTCCTTTAGTAAGGTCAATAGGTGCCTTTCATTTTCTTCTACACTTTGTATTTTAGACTCGTATTTGATTGCCCATTCTTCATCTAATTAATTCTTTGTCAAATACACGTCTTCAATCTTCCATTCCTCCTAGGCTAGAGTTGTAACTGCGGTTTTCGAAGTAAATACCGGGTGTATTTTCAAATAGGAATATTTCAACCGGGTTGGTTGATAATTGCTTCATTAATATGAATATGATTAATATTTGGGTGAGGTGTTGGGAACGCACTTACCGCATTCCTATGCACATTAGGTAGATTGTCAACATGCTCAGAGGTCCCTTAACGAACCAGTTTGATTTTCTAAGATGTAGTTAGCTTTTCTGGTTGTGTATTTGGTTGGTGTTCAATGCTGGTAGGTTTGTCAACCTTGAGATTGTCGTCTATGGGCAAAATGCATGTTTTGGATTGGCCTCTTTAGGAAGTTATTTCCCTTGCATCAAACCGTAACCACTCGGACTTTGCCATCTGTACTCGGATGTAGTTCCGCATTATGCCTAGAGCCCACTGACATGTCGGTAGGTTCGGTTTTTTGATTACAACGATGTTTCCAATTTCTATATGTGGCCTTTTTTCGTTCCATTTTAATCTACGTTGTAATGTTGTTAAATATTCACACGACCATATTCTCTAGAAATTGGACGATTGCTTAGGATTCAGACTCCTTCACTAAGATCTTGATCAGGTGCAGTGATTAATGATTCCCTGATAATAAAATGTTCGGGGGTTAAGATGAATGTGATTCAATGTCTGAAGAAGTGCAACAAGTGGTCTAGAATTAAGACATTCTTAGGTTTCACCTAAAACTCTTTTTAGGTGGTATTTAGGCATGTGACAGCAGCGTATGCCGCATCCCAAGCATCACATAATTCATGTAATTCAATTACATTGTAATAAGAATTAATCCACCTAGGAATTTTAATTTTGCTTACAAGCTGTAACTGTTGTTGAATTTTTATCCAACGGTATTTCCAAGGATATTTTTCGTTCCAACCAATGTTTGCTTCCCATAGCTTTTGCGTCAATATTTTCGCCACCAGCCTAGTGGATTACATATCCTTGCCATGTTTGATATGACATTTCGCTTGGTGTTAACCTTTTGTGCAGTTAGCATGGCTTGCACCGTAAAGCTAAATTCGTTTCTTTGAGGATCCCAGTATAAACCTAATTTTTTTACATTTTGATCTTCTGTGATTTCAATTTTCGTATATTCTCAGTTTCCTTCCGGAATTATTTGTAGTACCTACCTTGAATTACTTCACCATTTTCTACGGGTGACACCTCCACATTTCAACAATTTAATTAGCTCGTTCTGTAGACGTGAAGACATATTTGAGTCTTCGGCATCTTAGCACGATTGAAAAAAGATCTTGCTGTATGGTTGGCCCAGTTAGTTGCAAATCATTAAGGCGGCTACCTAAAGATCTTTTTATTGAAACATCAAAAACCACACGAAGTTTAGTTGTTGTGCTTGTCTCCTTTATGACTGCATGATGTGGTAAATAATTGTTTCCCCTTGTTGAGTCGTTTGCTGGGACCATATGTCTTAAGCTCAGGTATTCGTCCATAAATTGTTTGTAATCTCTTTTTAGAGAAGGATTGTTTTGTTAAGTTTTCTCTATTTGAAGGAATTTCGCAATTACTTGTTTTTTGGTGTTCCCTAGCTCTACGTGTCCCTTTAATGGAAGCCGCACTTCATAAGAGCCATTGTATAAACGTCTATAGCCTTCTTGGTAAAGTTTTTCACATTTAGGTTGCTCAGCCGTTATATGTTTGCGAGACTGAATTTCTTCGATTTCCCGCCACCGTTGTAGATCATTTATGTATAGTTGAAATCATTTTGTATCTGATGATCATTGGAGACTGAGATTTTAGCTCCAAACATAATCCAACCTAATTTCGCACATTGAGCTGTGTGCCCCGTTTCACCCTTTATTATTTCTGGCATCAAAATATCAGAAATGTAATCCATTCCTAATAGAATATTTATGGCTCCTGGAACATTAAACTTCGGATCGGTCCAAACTAAATTGTCTATGTGTCTCCAAGTTTCTGTCGTTAGATACTCATTTAGCATTCTTCTTGTCAATTTGGGTAAAACATACGCATTGACATGAAGTTCAAAATCAGAAGCGAATCGGGGTTTGATTAGTAATACTTGAATTCTTGGTTGATGTTACTCTTTTGTCTCCGATTCCGGGTATTTCCACATTCGTCTTTTGTTTGTTGAGTCTTAGTCTCTGAGTTGTCAATTCATCGATAAATGTTGCCTGAGAGCCACTATCATTGAAAACTGTTGCAAATTCTTCCTGTCCATTATTTAGCTTTAGTTTCACTATGTAGTAAGGAATGATGGGCTCCCTTACAGGTATTACATTATGTTTTTTAATCACACCGTTTGTGGATGAAATGTAGTAAACACCTTTTACACAATTCTGCTTTTATTGCAAAATCGTGTCTCCATTTTGGACTAAGGTTTTTATAATTTATACAATTTGTGATTAAATGATTAACCTTACAATATCTACAATACTCTTGAATTGTACTGTGGTGAGTATAAGACGAATTCCTTGGGAAGTATTTCACCTTATTGATGTTGTAGGCAGCTCCTTCTTGCCAGCTTTTTTAGATCTTCCAATTTTTGTTCATATAATTTTTGAGTCTGACTGTCTAATTTTGGCAGCAACAATTCCAATATTAATGGATCCACGATGTGATATCGACATCTAAATTGGCGATGCATTGTAAAGTTTCGCTAGCTGTGTGACACGCTGGTGTGTTTAGCAGTTTCTTGATGTTTGTTGAGACAAGTATCCGTTTATTGTTGTAGCGTTGTTGCAACGTACTCGATGCTGTCACATAGTTGTCCTCTGTGATGTTAACGGAGACCAGCTGCTTGGTCTGCTACATGACTTTTTAAGTAATGCATCTTTGTAATGTTCGGTAGTTCTTTATTATTGTGCACTACTTGGGTAAATATATCTATATCTAAAATTTTGGCCGCATCTTCTACGACTTGATGTAAGTCTTCCAGTTTGTCTTCTAACTGGGCTACCATGCAATCATACTGCATTTCCCAATCGGCGTATTGCTCGATAGTTATCTTGATTCTTATATGCAGCTTCTGGATGTGATGCTGCTATATTCAACAATTTGCTTCTGATATTCTGACGCTTCTGCCGTAAGTATGATTTTGAATTTAGGTCAGTGTCCCAATTCTTTTTAATTGATTGGATTGTTCGTGTTAAATCCAGCCCTTTAATGTTTTGTATTCCTATTAAATGCTGGGAATCATTTTTGATGTATTATTGATCTTTGGAGCTTCCTTGCATTTTTTTCTGTCAGCTGCTTGTACCCAATTCTTAATAGTCTCATTTAAACTATTTATTGGATCGATCTTTAGATGTCCTTTGCGATTTTGCGTGTTGTATTCCAATACTCATGGTCCTTATTAGATGCTAATTGTTGACTCATGAGTTGGTCATTTTGTTTAAATTCGTTATAAAGTTCGTCCAATTTTTCTTTACGTTTGACGAAATATTCTAATTTCGCCTTACAATCAGGACCATTTTTTTAACATTTTCTTTTGTATTTTGGGTTTGAGCACAAATCTCGCTTTGTTTTTGTGCTAAATCTTCGAATTACATTGTTTCAACTCACTTTTCTGTTGAATTTAGAATTTTAATTACTACACACTTATTTCCGATAATAACTAATTTTCGAAGATCAGAAATGTAGTTGCTGGTTGGTTTTACTTCGCTCCAAGGACCAATGTTTGTTCGGCCTTATGAATAGTGCGCTCGGTTGGAGGCTCAGGCAACTATATTTCCAATTAAATGACCAAACTTGGATGTTTTGTAAAGGAACTGATTTATGCTAATTATTCTATTTATATACAAAATTACACTAACAAATTGTACAATTAGATTGCTCGGCACTTAAAATAATTTACACAAAGTTGTAGTTATTTTGTGCTAGGGAACTAAGATCTGACATTTCCAATCAACCAAATAGGTTACACATGCTCGTTATACAGCGTTTTATAATTTAAATGTATACCACCCTGTTAATTTTCCCCGAGTTTACTATTTCTATTTTCAAGGAAAGTAATTTTCATTTTCATTAGCCTCGAAAGTGGACATACATTAACTACGGTGAAACGAAATGTACATGCAATAAAAATAAGTAACGATGAGGAGCACAAAACGAAGACATTGATGATCTTTCGTTTTATAATACGTGCAGGTATTTGTATATAAGAAAGAGTGAATTTTTTTTTGTATTTCCTTGAAGATGTTATATGTGTTCCGCGCCTGTTCTACTCATTAAATGAGAATGAGCAAAAACTTTTGATGCTTTATCTACAGAAAAAAAAGGTTTAAATTTTAAATTGCAACAATTTATTTGATTTCTATTTGTTATTACGGCAAACGGTGATATAGGACTTGTGTATTGCAAATAACTTTAGGATATTTAAAAATGTAAAGCCCAATTTGATTAAAGTGCGACGTATCGAAGGTATTCACAATAGCCGCCCTAAAATATTTTAGAGCCTAGAAGATACAGATATTAAATGACAAGCTAAATTACATACCATTGTCGATGGGATTTTATTAGTCCTGTTATCTGGATTTCAGAGGGATATTTCCAAAATATATCGTTAATTTTTCATTTTGACACCGCAGCTAAACACAATAAAAACTGAATTTTCCATTCGTGTGGTATTTCCAACGAAATGTATTTTATCTAGATCGCAATTTTCCACAGTAAATATACACCAACCATTTCATTGTCTTAATTCTAATCGTTTCAAAATACTACCGTTTATCTACCTGAGATTTTAAATGTTGAAAATACCATAAATTTATTTATTGTAGCTAATTTTTTTTTTGCTCTGCCTTTGCTGTTTTGGTAGAGGATTTCTACATTTTTTTTTCTAATACTCTCATTATCAAGATTTGAACTTTTTCGTTTCGGTGCTGTGTGTGTGTGCTTTCTGGTTTGCTGCCTCAAATTTATTATAAACATAATTATTTTTTTGCGGTTTAACCTAACAACATCACAAGGTATTAATTTTCATGAAAATTTATTATGATCTTATATACTTCGTATATGACCCTTGAGATAAATATTTTCAACGATATAAATAAAGTGACAAAATAACATTAGTATTTGACAGCAAGAGTTTTTGGCCAGATACTCTGCTCGACTAAGTTTTTTTGATATATTTAGAATAAAAGAAACCTCAAATTACCTAAATAATTAATTATTTAAATTCATCGCAAATAATCTTTTTCTCTATAACAACGACAAGGTGTATATATCAAACATATCTTAGTTTCGATAATTAATTAATATTTTGTTAAATGCTGCCAAAAAAATGTCTTTAAAAATAAATACACTTTAGAAAATAAGTTAATTATTTATTAAGATTAATTATTTTAAATCTAATATTTTTGTACAAAAAAGATAACTTAGACTTCAAAGATACTTAATTTTCCCCTATTTTGAAAGACGATTAATTTTAATACAAATTACATTTAAAATTTGGCACGTAGGTATACGAGTAAACTAACAAAAAAATGAGCGGCTGATGAAGATAAATTAAAAATTGCGTACGGCCTGGAGTATGTGCGTAATAAATCATAAATTATGTATGTAAAATGAGCATCGCTAACTAAAGGAAGTAAAATATTCGAATTTGTTAGATGTTTCGCATTCATCTCAAAATCCCATAATTGGTATAGATATCTGGGAAAGTTTTGATAGCATCATTGTTGATCCAACAAATTAGATGTTCCAAGATCAAGAAAAATTAGCCCAATGGAGGTACAATAACGATTTTTGTTGATGATTTTTGGCGATGAAATACTATATTGCAATATTCCTTTCGTCCTTTTCAGTTGGCTGCTGAATCGGCTTTTGTATCGCTCATAACTTTAAATTGATAACCACACTTTTCTTTACATACAACACGAAAAGAAAGTCAATTTCGAAAGTATCCTTTTATTTTAAGTAAATTTGACTTTATTTATAAGATATGACAAGGGAGCAAAGATGGGTGTCAACTACCAATTTTTACATGATCGTGTCGACAAATCATTGACAACTCGATAAACAAAATTGATATCCACTTGTAATTCACGTCAGTTATGACTAACAAATTGTTAACTTCTGTTTCTGGATATTTTAGTTAATGCAAATTATTATTAGTATTATTATAAAATAAATGTTCAAGTTATTTGTACTAGTGGTTTATAGTTATAACGGTATCCATAAAACTTTCTGTGTGAAATATTTATTTCTAAATTTAGTACGAAATTGTTGTTTTTTTTTATTTTTTTTTAATCCATGCAATCTTTTCTGGGGTCGAAGCACTCCCTGCTCTTTCGCGGTTGATTTTCCCGTCTTACTTTACGCATCCCTGCCAAATCGAAGAAGTACGGCTATAGGACCGATTTAAGTTACCATCTGCGCATTGCATAGCTCCATGCCAGCCTATAAGTACTGGACATGGAAGATTGTTGATCGTCCATAATTGAAAATTAATATTTGGATAAATTAGCTCGCTAATTATGCCCTATACCTTACACTTTGATTTCGTTCAAGGTTAGGTAGGTCGACAAGTTTAGCTGTTTAAGGTTCTCGGAACATCTATAAAGTTGCGCATAGTTATATTCCCAATTCCGCATTGGCCATTAGTGGGGGCTCGTGAAGTATTCCATATATGTTTCCATAGATTAATAACTGCGTATATGTATACGGCCAAGTTAAAGAAAAATATAAAAAATCCAGTTTATATGTATGCCGGCCCAAATAACGTAAACAAGAAAAAATACTTTCATACGATTGCTATGGAAATTTTCTTTTCAATTTTTTTTTTTTGACTTTATTTATCTATACCTCGTAATTGCGGCAGAAAAATAAATTTTCATTCTCCTGAGCATGATATTTGTTTATCATTCATTTCGAAAAAAAGTTTTTATTTTAAGGTAGTTTTCATTTAAAATTTTACCATTTTCCGGTATGATGCATTTTGTTTGTTGTGCATATCCGAAAAGAGTAATCAACATCAAAATTGAACAAAGTATAGGGTTTTCCAATAGGAATTGACATTTTGACATTTTATAATCGTAATAATCGTCCAAGTGGGCTCGTGCTATTCGTCGAATTGTTGAAAATTTTGATCGTACATTTTCTTTACATACTGTTGAATTGCCAATAAGACAAAGATTCACTCGAAGTAATGCAAATATTGCTGCCGTTCAGTCAAGTGTTGCTGAAGACCGCAATTTGTCGATTCCATGACGTTCTCAAGAATTGGGACTGTCTCAAACCACAACCTGACGGATTTTGAGAAAGGATTTGGGTTTGCATCCGTATAAAATTGTTCTCACTCAAGAACTGAAGCCACTGGACCACCGTAAACGTCGTGAATTTGCTGATTTTGCCTTGGAACAACTTGAAAACGATAACGATTTTTTTAAGAATATCATCTTCTCCGATGAGGCTCACTTTCATCTGAGTGGTGCAGTAAATAAACAATACTGTCGATTCTGGTGCGAACAAATTATTCATGAAAAACCATTACATTCACCTAAATTGACAGTTTGGTGTGATTTTTGGTCTGGTGGAATCATCGGTCCGTATTTTTTTCGAAATGAAGCTGGTAACACCGTTACTGTCGATGGAGATCGGTATAGATCGATGATAACCAACTGTTTATGGCCGAAATTGGAAGAAGTAGAAGGAGGAAGAGGATTTGAAGAGTTTTGACAACATTGGGTTCCAACAAGATGGGGCTACGTGCCACACAGCAAGTGCCGCAATTGAATTATTGCAAGAAAAGTTTGGAGATTCGATTATTTCAAGAAATTGTGATATTGAATGGCCTCCAAGAAGTTGTGATTTAGCACCATTAGACTATTTCTTGTGAGGTTATTTGAAGTCATTTGTCTTTAGCAATGAACCAAACTCTCTTCAAGCTTTACAAGTCAATAATGAACGTGCTATTCATGACATACGACTTGATTTAGTGGAAAAAGTGCTCGAAAATTGGGTTCATCGAGTTCGTTACTGTAGAAGAAGTCGTGGAGGCCATTTGAATGACGTTTAATTCAAAACTTAATTGTATCGATTGTACTTCACATTAAATAAAAAACATTTTAATTTCCTTAACAATTAGTGTGTTTTTTTTTTTAAAAATCAATTCACTCTTATTGGAAAACCCTATAGTTCAGTGACCATTTAATGACAGTCGTCTTGTAATATTTTATTTATTATGTGAAATGTGGAAAATTAGAAATATAGATTATTTAAATTAATTAATACACAAGTAAGAAATTACCGATTTAATCAATATTGTTATTGATAAGTTTTATATGGAGGTGGAATATTATATACCGCTGCCAAAATTCATGTTTTGTATTAAATAAGTTTTATTTTTGTAATACATTACAGTTGATTGAACAAACCATGGAAAGAAAAACCCAAAGATTACTTTGGGGACGTATACGAATTACGTATTGTGGCTGCATTGGGAACCATTAAATACACGTTGGATAAAGGTGCAACATCAATTGAACGTGTCCAATAATATTACCAAAGTTTTCCGAAAAATAATTCGATGTTTAATTAGTTTTGTGTATTTCAGGTTTTGATGTCTCATTTCGGTCATTTTTGAATACACTATGGATCCAGTAGGCCATGAATTAACACATTTAAGTACTTTTCATACCGCACGCCTCGCCTCAAAATTTGTATGTTCCATAAATATGAAGCCATGACTCATTCATACCGAGAGCGCCGACTTTATTATTTCGTAGCTGTCAAATATTTTGTAAGTTTCTGTCAAGCGAAGTACATAGTAGGAAAAACAAAAATCTTAAAAATTAATATATTAAAATTAATAAATATTTCAATAACAATAATGTCGATTATTCGAAGAAAACTAATTCGCAAATCAAAATTTGTACAAAATAAAATATTATTTCGTGCATATACGAGTATACATATAAAGGGTGTTTTTTTAGGAGGTTTGTTTTTCCGATAGATGTCGTTTTATTTTATGACAGTTGTTTTGACAGCTCAAAGTGGCATTTCTACTCAGTATTGTTTGGCAAATCATTATGAATAGGTTAACTCCAGAACAACGTTTTCAAATCGTGGAAATTTATTTTCAAAATCAGTGTTCAATTAAAAATGTTTATAGAGCACTTCGTGAATTTTATGGTGCACATAATCGTCCGTCAGAGACCACCATAAAGAACGTAATTACCAAATTTCGGTCTACATTCACTCTTTCTCATTCGAACTTCTTGGACATTGTGGTGAGTAGGTCAACGTTATCCAGTTGTGTAATAAATTATTTTTGAGCCAGGTTACACGGAATTGGCTCCGAACGGTATAGGTTTGAAATTTTTAATTTAAAGGTCGATTTTACCACATTTAATAATTTATTACACCAGACCGCCACCAGATATTGAATCAAATGTTACTTCTTGGACATTGTGGTGGGCAGGTCAACGTTATCCAGTTGTGTAATAAATTATTTTTGTTTCAGGATACGCGGAATTGGCTCGCAACGGTAGAGGCCACGAATTGGTAATTTAAAGGTCGATTTTACCACCTTTAATAATTTATTACACCAGACCGCCACTAGGTATTGAGTCAAATATTACTTCATGGACATTGTGGTGAGTAGGTCAACCTTATCCAGTTGTGTAATAAATTATTTTTGAGCCAGGTTACACGGAATTGGCTCCGAACGATAAAGGTTTGAAATTTTTAATTTAAAGGTCGATTTTACCACCATTAATAATTTATTACACCAGACCGCCACTAGGTATTGAGTCAAATGTTACTCCTTGGACATTGTGGTGAGTAGGTCAACCTTATCGAGTTGTGTAATAAAATATTTTTGTGTCAGGACACGCGGAATTGGCTCCCAACGGTAGAGGCCTCGAATTGGTAATTTAAGGGTCGATTTTACCACCTTTAATAATTTATTACACCAGACCGCCACTAGGTATTGAGTCAAATGTTACTCCTTGGAAATAATGGTGGGCAGTTCAACCTTATCCAGTTGTGTAATAAAATATTTTTGTGTCAGGACACGCGGAATAAGCTCCCAACGGTAGAGGCCTCGAATAGATAATTAAAGGGTCGATTTTACCACATTTAATAATTTATTACACCAGACCGCCACCAGATATGGGGTCTAATGTTACTCTGCGTTCGTTGTAAAGTGTAGGTCAACCTTATTCATGTGTGTAATAAATTATTTTTGTGTCACGATGCACGAAATTCGCTCCCAACGGTAGAGGCTTCAAATGGGTAATTTAAAGGTCGATTTTACCACATTTAATAATTTATTACACCAGACCGCCACTAGGTATTGAGTCAAATGTTACTCCTTGGACATTGTGGTGAGTAGGTCAACCTTATCGAGTTGTGTAATAAAATATTTTTGTGTCAGGACACGCGGAATTGGCTCCCAACGGTAGAGGCCTCGAATTGGTAATTTAAGGGTCGATTTTACCACCTTTAATAATTTATTACACCAGACCGCCACTAGGTATTGAGTCAAATGTTACTCCTTGGAAATAATGGTGGGCAGTTCAACCTTATCCAGTTGTGTAATAAAATATTTTTGTGTCAGGACACGCGGAATAAGCTCCCAACGGTAGAGGCCTCGAATAGATAATTAAAGGGTCGATTTTACCACATTTAATAATTTATTACACCAGACCGCCACCAGATATGGGGTCTAATGTTACTCTGCGTTCGTTGTAAAGTGTAGGTCAACCTTATTCATGTGTGTAATAAATTATTTTTGTGTCACGATGCACGAAATTCGCTCCCAACGGTAGAGGCTTCAAATGGGTAATTTAAAGGTCGATTTTACCACATTTAATAATTTATTACACCAGACCGCCACCAGATATTGAGTCAAATGTTACTCCTAGGACATTGTGGTCGGCAGATCAACCTTATCCAGTTGTGTAATAAAATATTTTTGTATCAGGACACGCGGAATTGGCTCCCAACGGTAGAGACCTCGAATATGTAATTTAAGGGTCGATTTTACCACCATTAATAATTTATTACACCAGACCGCCACCAGATATTGAATCAAATTTAACTCCTTGGACATTGTGGTGGGCAGGTCAACGTTATCCAGTTGTGTAATAAACTATTTTTGTGTTAGGATACACGGAATTGGCTCCCAATGGTAGAGGCTTCAAATAGGTAATTTAAAGGTCGATTTTACCACCTTTAATAATTTATTACACAAAACCGCCACCAGATATTGAATCAAATGTTACTCCTTGGACATTGTGGTGAGTAGGTCAACCTTGTCGAGTTGTGTAATAAATTATTTTTTGGTCAGGACACGTGGAATTCGCTCCCAACGGTAGAGGCTTCAAATAGGTAATTTAAAGGTCGATTTTACCACCTTTAATAATTTATTACACAAGACCGCCATCAGATATGGGGTCTAATGTTACTCTGTGGTTGTTGTAAAGGGTAGGTAAACCTTATACAGATGTTTAATAAATTATTTTTACTCAGGTTACACGGAATTTCCTCCGAACGGTAAAGGTTTGAATTTTTTAATTTAAGGGTCGATTTTATTCCACATTGGCCTTGTGGTGGGCATATGAACCGTATGGATGTGTTTATTTTATTATTTTTGTGTCAGATTACGGAATTAGCTGCAAAATATATGGGTAATAACTATGGTTCAAAAAAGTGCTCTACTTAATAAACGACAAAATTAAAGTTGTATCTAATAAATCATTGAAAATGAAATAAATTTGTTAAATTCAATTGGTTTGTGCTTCTAACGCAAGACGCGGTTTAGGAAAAATGTGATATATTCCGACATCCAAGATTAACACTATTTTAGATGTTAGATACATGCTACAGTGTTTAAATACCAATATAGATTTTTAATTTTTTGCCGGGTAAAGTAGAGTCTCAATTTTATACTTTTAAAACTTTTATTTTTTGGGGATTTTTTCCAATCACATAGAAAAACAAAATTTAACAGTGTAGTGTCAGAAGGTTAAGGTAGTAATCCAAATGCACATATAGCACTGCACACTGTTATTAGAAATTCATATTTATTTGTGAATATTCATTAATTTCTTTGAACCATTTTTTAAATCTAAAGGCGAATTCTATCTGCCAATAATTTAAAATGATATGTTTTTCGCCTCGAAGTCGACCAAGAAAAAGATTTTGCTTCGTTTAATAATATAATAATAAAATGTTTTTGCCTTCATACGGGTATAAACAGTCGCACGTTTTTTCGTCTTATTTGGTAAAAATAATCCACACGCAGTTTTTATTATCACGATTATATTTCTAACTAATCTAATATTGTTAACAATTTAAAAAAGGATTGAAAATAACAAATTTAATTGAATAGATTATGAATACCTATAAAGGCCGGTTCCCAATTACTAAATGCTTGCCTAAATGTATGCAAATTATCGCATCCATATTTTTACTAACGATGAATCAGAACGTTTTTTGTACGACAAAAAAAGAAAGTAAATAAATGTTCAGCTACAAACGATATGTTTTAAATTTTTGTATCTAAAATGACTTTAAAAACGTTTGATAATCTCAAAAAGCAAATTTAATAAATAATAATATGCAACAACTATTTATTATTTCTGTCTCATTTGTGCACTAGGTAACACCTACAATAAATACTGTTTGTACTGCATTTGGCTGTTATTTTATATAGCAAGTTGGAAAATATTTTTAATAATATTTTTCATTATTAATAAATTAACTAATCAATTTCAAAACGAGTTGTTACAATATTGCATTTAATAAAGTGTTGTACTTGACTGTTGCCATGTTCGAAAAATCCATGTTGCAGGAAAAGCCCTAAAAACCACGATTATTCCACGAACAAAATGATCGTGATTTCTTTCTCCAGTTTTATGAACGTAATGAAAGTCAAGTTCAAAACTTTATTAATTTTAATACTTTATAACCATTTTTCATGATTAATTTAATGCTGGGTTAATGATGAATAATTTTATTAAATGTAATAATTTATTCTAGATTTCGTGTTATTTTTTGTATGTTATACAGATCGGAGATAATATGTTCGCTCTTGACCGGATGTACCAAATAAAGAAACGTTTTATTTACTATTATTTGAAATTTTAATAGTTTTGGCGTAAAATAAAGTTATAGCAATTAATTAATATTTAGTAATTAATATTTAAAAGACACTAATATACATTTGGCCACATTTTGAATAAGCTATTTTTTATTTTTCCGCTAAAACGGCCATCCCGCCAAATGAGAGTAATAAAGTGAGATCACAATATTGAAAATCGTAATGCAAGATTTGGTCCGTTATTTAGCTATAAAAGCAATTACATTTGAGTCCACATTTCAGATAGTTCTGAAATTCCTTTCCACATGGAACAAAATTAAACGATTTTTTTTAAATTATTAAAGTGTAAACTAAATAGTTCCTATTGTGTGAGAAGTGTAAGTGAAAGTGAGGTGTATAAATTAAACCAAAAATACGTTTTTTGAAAAAACTTAAAGGATGAATGGCGACGAGGAATTAAGAGGTCGTCCACTTCTTATTCAAGAGGTAACGTTCGTAAGTATTATTTTATCTTACAAGAATCGCATTTTGAGAAATCAAAAAATTATTAGAAGAAATGATCCTGTGTGGCATGATATATCATTAGATATCATAAAAAGATACCAAAAAACATATAAAGGCACATCTTTATACGTCATGGTGTGTAAAAACAAACACAAAATTCGGGATAGTCTTTTAGGCATAGAAGAAAGTACAGACGAAAGTGAACAAATTATAAGCTATGCTCAGGATGACTCCACTGGCAGTTACGATGCAAATAAATCTGGCGAATCAATTTTACCAGAACATACTACTTTCGAGTTTCTCATATCAAAAACTGATTTCGAAAATATCTTTGAAAAAAAGTATTACGCTAGAAATACGTACAAGGGCCGAATAAAGCACCAAAGATTGCACCACATATTCAAGCCAGGTGAATATCAAAAATTCTTCAGAAATAAATTTATGGAAATGACGTCATTATCTTGTGCCTTTATGGTTGACCATGCTTCGGTCAAGATGAACTTTGAAGGAAAATATACAGGTATGCAATATAATATTATATATTTAAATAAAAATTTTGAATTTGCAAAATAAAACGGGCTTTATAATATTCACCATTAAGTTGAAATAAAGCTTCTGCTATTTTTTGATAGGCGGCGGCAAATTACATGCGTTACTAATTTTAATTTTAGGTGTATTTTTGGCACGAGTACAACAACAATCCCATTTGGCTAAAGCAAAACTTGGTAAACTAATGCTTTAGCCAATGGAATTGTTGTTGTAATCGTGTCAAAGAAATACCCCTTTTGTATTATGTTGCCTTTTATCTATGAATAGTGAAAGCATTCGCTATTACTTCATAGATGGCATTGTGTTAAGGTTATAAAGGGTGTTTTTTTAAGAGGTTGCCGATTTTTTTTTTGAATAAAACACATATAAAATTATGAAATGACCAAAATTTTTTTTTATTTGGTAGATAATTTTTTGGCATTTAACATTTAAACACAATTTCTGGCATATGGCTACCACGACTATTTTTCACAAATGTCATTCTGGAGGTCCAATTTTCCAGCACTTTTTCAAGCATTTGAGGGCGTATGTCAGCAATGACACGTTGAATATTGGTTTCCAAAGCGTCAATCGATTGAGGTTTATCCACATAAACCAATGACTTCACGTATCCCCACAAAAAGTAATCGAGTGGCGTCAAATCGCACGAACGCGGAGGCCAATTCACCGGACCATTTCTCGAAATAATGTTGTCGTTGAAAGTTTCTTTCAATAAGTCGATTGTTTCACGTGCTGTATGGCAAGTGGCACCATCTTGTTGAAACCACATTTCATTCATATCCATATCTTCAAGATTTGACAACAGAAACTCATTTAACATGGTTCTGTATCGATTTCCATTCACGGTAACGCGTCGTCCTTCCTCATTTTTAAAGAAATATGGACCGATGATCCCACCAGCCCATAGACCGCACCAAACAGTACATTTATCAGGATGCATTGGTAATTCTAGAACGGCGTGTGGATTATCTTTGCTCCAAATGCGACAATTTTGTTTGTTGACGTATCCATTTAACCAAAAATGCGCCTCATCACTGAAGAGAATTTTACGGTAAAAAAATGGATCTTCGTTCAATTGATTTAACGACCAATCACTGAATTCACGGCGCAAACGATGGTCGTGTGGCTTTAATTCTTGCACCAATTGAATTTTGTATGGCACCAAACCCAAATCTTTACGTAAAATTTTCCATAAAGTCGATGGACAAAGTCCAATTTGCTGAGCACGACGACGAATCGATAAATTGTCGTTTTCTTCGACACTGGCCTCAACGACAGCAATATTTTCTTCTGTACGAACTCTTCTCATTCTTGTCGGTGGCTTGGCATCCAAAAGAGTGAATGTAGACCGAAATTTGGTAATTACGTTCTTTATGGTGGTCTCTGACGGACGATTATGTGCACCATAAAATTCACGAAGTGCTCTATAAACATTTTTAATTGAACACTGATTTTGAAAATAAATTTCCACGATTTGAAAACGTTGTTCTGGAGTTAACCTATTCATAATGATTTGCCAAACAATACTGAGTAGAAATGCCACTTTGAGCTGTCAAAACAACTGTCATAAAATAAAACGACATCTATCGGAAAAACAAACCTCCTAAAAAAACACCCGTTACTTATAAACCTGAAATAATATTTTACGTTTAAATTAAATATTTAAATCGAATTATGCAAACATAAATCATCATTAATATTATTTTTCAATTATAATTTACGAATAATTTTAACCACATTTTGAAATAGATTATAACAGACGATTATTTTGATGCACTTATAAATAATTTTCAATTTGCTTTTAAGGTCATTGTAAATGTGGAAGCGTTATAAAATGCTACATATCCCCATTTTTGAAAACGGGCGATTTTGTGGCTAACTGCCACCTAGAGCTCGGTAATGGAGAATGTGGCAAATACTACCTTCGAGGCAATGAACGTAAAACTGTTGGGAAAGAGTTGCTGCAGGGCAAAAGTGTCTTACGGAAAAGAGCTGAAATAGCTTAAGAGCATACATGGCCTAGTAAAGGTGAATTACCTTTGCTATATTCAACGGTAGTACTACATCAAGCAAAGTTTGAGCAAAAAGCTAAACAATATTTGCATCAAGATATGTTTCAATCATTGCTTAAGATGAAATTTGGTGATTATTCTGACTGCATTGATAGTATCGGAATGCATCCATTTTATGTTCATTACAGCACAAATGAACAATTAAAGGCCTATCAAAATTTAAAAAACAAACAAAAAATTATTGTGTGTATTGATAGTACCGGCGGTCTTGTTTCAAAAATTTATAGAAATTCTGACGTGCCCAGTAAACATATATTTCTCCACAGTATTTGTGTCACCAGCGAGATTACACAATTTACGGTCGCTCATATGCTCTCAGAGGACTCTCACACTCAAGCAATTAGCAATTGGTTGGTGATGTGGAGGCGATCTGGTGCTCCTGAGCATAGCTTATAATTTGTTCACTTTCGTCTGTTCTTTCTTCTATGCCTAAAAGACTATCCCGAATTTTGTGTTTGTTTTTACACACCATGACGTATAAAGATGTGCCTTTATATGTTTTTTGGTATCTTTTTATGATATCTAATGATATATCATGCCACACAGGATCATTTCTTCTAATAATTTTTTGATTTCTCAAAATGCGATTCTTGTAAGATAAAATAATACTTACGAACGTTACCTCTTGAATAAGAAGTGGACGACCTCTTAATTCCTCGTCGCCATTCATCCTTTAAGTTTTTTCAAAAAACGTATTTTTGGTTTAATTTATACACCTCACTTTCACTTACACTTCTCACACAATAGGAACTATTTAGTTTACACTTTAATAATTTAAAAAAAATCGTTTAATTTTGTTCCATGTGGAAAGGAATTTCAGAACTATATGAAATGTGGACTCAAATGTAATTGCTTTTATAGCTAAATAACGGACCAAATCTTGCATTACGATTTTCAATATTGTGATCTCACTTTATTACTCTCATTTGGCGGGATGGCCGTTTTAGCGGAAAAATAAAAAATAGCTTATTCAAAATGTGGCCAAATGTATATTAGTGTCTTTTAAATATTAATTACTAAATATTAATTAATTGCTATAACTTTATTTTACGCCAAAACTATTAAAATTTCAAATAATAGTAAATAAAACGTTTCTTTATTTGGTACATCCGGTCAAGAGCGAACATATTATCTCCGATCTGTATAACATACAAAAAATAACACGAAATCTAGAATAAATTATTACATTTAATAAAATTATTCATCATTAACCCAGCATTAAATTAATCATGAAAAATGGTTATAAAGTATTAAAATTAATAAAGTTTTGAACTTGACTTTCATTACGTTCATAAAACTGGAGAAAGAAATCACGATCATTTTGTTCGTGGAATAATCGTGGTTTTTAGGGCTTTTCCTGCAACATGGATTTTTCGAACATGGCAACAGTCAAGTACAACACTTTATTAAATGCAATATTGTAACAACTCGTTTTGAAATTGATTAGTTAATTTATTAATAATGAAAAATATTATTAAAAATATTTTCCAACTTGCTATATAAAATAACAGCCAAATGCAGTACAAACAGTATTTATTGTAGGTGTTACCTAGTGCACAAATGAGACAGAAATAATAAATAGTTGTTGCATATTATTATTTATTAAATTTGCTTTTTGAGATTATCAAACGTTTTTAAAGTCATTTTAGATACAAAAATTTAAAACATATCGTTTGTAGCTGAACATTTATTTACTTTCTTTTTTTGTCGTACAAAAAACGTTCTGATTCATCGTTAGTAAAAATATGGATGCGATAATTTGCATACATTTAGGCAAGCATTTAGTAATTGGGAACCGGCCTTTATAGGTATTCATAATCTATTCAATTAAATTTGTTATTTTCAATCCTTTTTTAAATTGTTAACAATATTAGATTAGTTAGAAATATAATCGTGATAATAAAAACTGCGTGTGGATTATTTTTACCAAATAAGACGAAAAAACGTGCGACTGTTTATACCCGTATGAAGGCAAAAACATTTTATTATTATATTATTAAACGAAGCAAAATCTTTTTCTTGGTCGACTTCGAGGCGAAAAACATATCATTTTAAATTATTGGCAGATAGAATTCGCCTTTAGATTTAAAAAATGGTTCAAAGAAATTAATGAATATTCACAAATAAATATGAATTTCTAATAACAGTGTGCAGTGCTATATGTGCATTTGGATTACTACCTTAACCTTCTGACACTACACTGTTAAATTTTGTTTTTCTATGTGATTGGAAAAAATCCCCAAAAAATAAAAGTTTTAAAAGTATAAAATTGAGACTCTACTTTACCCGGCAAAAAATTAAAAATCTATATTGGTATTTAAACACTGTAGCATGTATCTAACATCTAAAATAGTGTTAATCTTGGATGTCGGAATATATCACATTTTTCCTAAACCGCGCCTTGCGTTAGAAGCACAAACCAATTGAATTTAACAAATTTATTTCATTTTCAATGATTTATTAGATACAACTTTAATTTTGTCGTTTATTAAGTAGAGCACTTTTTTGAACCATAGTTATTACCCATATATTTTGCAGCTAATTCCGTAATCTGACACAAAAATAATAAAATAAACACATCCATACGGTTCATATGCCCACCACAAGGCCAATGTGGAATAAAATCGACCCTTAAATTAAAAAGTTCAAACCTTTACCGTTCGAAGGAAATTCCGTGTAACCTGAGTAAAAATAATTTATTAAACATCTGTATAAGGTTTACCTACCCTTTACAACAACCACAGAGTAACATTAGACCCCATATCTGATGGCGGTCTTGTGTAATAAATTATTAAAGGTGGTAAAATCGACCTTTAAATTACCTATTTGAAGCCTCTACCGTTGGGAGCGAATTCCACGTGTCCTGACCAAAAAATAATTTATTACACAACTCGACAAGGTTGACCTACCCACCACAATGTCCAAGAAGTAATATTTGACTCAATACCTAGTGGCGGTCTGGTGTAATAAATTATTGAAGGTGGTAAAATCGACCTTTAAATTAAAAATTTCAAACCTTTACCGTTGCGAGCCAATTCCGCGTATCCTGACACAAAAATAATTTATTACACAACTGGATAACGTTGACCTACCCACCACAATGTCCAAGGAGTAACATTTGACTCAATATCTGGTGGCGGTCTGGTGTAATCAATTATTAAAGGTGGTAAAATCGACCCTTAAATTACCTATTTGAAGCCTCTACCGTTGGGAGCGAATTCCGTGTATCCCGGCACAAAAATATTTTATTACACAACTGGATAAGGTTGACTTGCCGACCACAATGTTTAAGGAGTAACATTTGACTCAATATCTGGTGGCGGTCTGGTGTAATAAATTATTAATGGTGGTAAAATCGACCCTTAAATTACCTATTTGAAGCCTCTACCATTGGGAGCCAATTCCGCGTATCCTGATACAAAAATAATTTATTACACAACTGGATAACGTTGACCTGCCCACCACAATGTCCAAGGAGTAACATTTGATTCAATATCTGGTGGCGGTCTGGTGTAACAAATTATTAAAGGTGGTAAAATCGACCTTTAAATTAAAAATGTCAAACCTTTACCGTTCGGAGCAAATTCCGTGTAACCTGACTCAAAAATAATTTATTACACAACTCGACAAGGTTGACCTACTCCTTACAACGATCACAGAGTAACAATAGACCACATATCTGGTGGCGGTCTGGTGTAATAAATTATTAAATGTGGTAAAATCGACCCTTAAATTACCAATTCGGGGCTTCTACCGTTGGGAGCCAATTACGCGTGTCCTGACACAAAAATATTTTATTACAAAACTCGATAAGGTTGACCTACCCACCACAATGTCCAAGGAGTAACATTTGACTCAATATCTGGTGGCGGTCTGGTGTAATAAATTATTAAAGGTGGTAAAATCGACCTTTAAATTACCTATTTGAAGCCTCTACCGTTGCGAGCCAATTCCGCGTATCCTAACACAAAAATAATTTATTACACAACTGGATAACGTTGACCTGCCCACCACAATGTCCAAGGAGTAACATGTGATTCAATATCTGGTGGCGGTCTGGTGTAATAAATTATTAATGGTGGTAAAATCGACCCTTAAATTAAAAATTTCAAACCTTTACCGTTCGGAGCAAATTCCGTGTAACCTGGCTCAAAAATAATTTATTACTCAACTGGATAACGTTGACCTACTCACCACAATGTCCAAGGAGTAACATTTGACTCAACACCTAGTGGCGGTCTGGTGTAATAAATTATTAATGGTGGTAAAATCGACCTTTAAATTACCTATTTGAAGCCTCTACCGTTGCGAGCCAATTCCGCGTATCCTGACACAAAAATAGTTTATTACACAACTGGATAACGTTGACCTGCCCACCACAATGTCCAAGGAGTAACATTTGATTCAATATCTGGTGGCGGTCTGGTGTAATAAATTATTAAATGTGGTAAAATCGACCTTTAAATTACCTACGTGTATCCCGGCACAAAAATATTTTATTACACAACTGGATAAGGTTTACTTGCCCACCACAATGTCCAAGGAGTAACATTTGACTCAATATCTGGTGGCGGTCTTGTGTAATAAATTATTAAAGGTGGTAAAATCGACCTTTAAATTACCTATTTGAAGCCTCTACCATTGGGAACCAATTCCGCGTATCCTGACACAAAAATAATTTATTACACAACTGGATAACGTTGACCTACCCACCACAATGTCCAAGGAGTAACATTTGATTCAATATCTGGTGGCGGTCTGGTGTAATAAATTATTAAAGGTGGTAAAATCGACCTTTAAATCAATAATTTCAAACCTTTACCGTTCGGAGCAAATTCCGTGTAACCTGACTCAAAAATATTTTATTACAAAACTCGATAAGGTTGACCTACTCCTTACAACGATCACAGAGTAACATTAGACCCCATATCTGGTGGCGGTCTGGTGTAATAAATTATTAAATGTGGTAAAATCGACCCTTAAATTACCTATTCGAGGCCTCTACCGTTGGGAGCGAATTCCGCGTATCCTGACACAAAAATAATTTATTAAACATCTGGATAGGGCTTAGCTACTCTCGACAAGACTTCTTGCAACATTTTTCCTAAAATCTTGTGGCAGTCCGGTGTAAAAAAAAATTATTAAATTTGGTTAAATTGACGTTTTTGAAATATATAATCGTTTTGTGGTGAAATTTACCCTTAGGATAGTTATAGGGGTGGTCTTGAACTAACTTATTCAATGTAATTAATTTGTAATAAATTCTGGTTCAAGAATCATCCCGATATCATAGCTACATCAAAAGTTACAATTTTGGCGGTGCAGGTTTAATTGTAAGCTAAACCGACCACTCGTTCCTCGAAAACGGTAACTGTAATAAAATCGGGATTTGTTGTAATAAATTGTAATAAATGTGTAACAAATTATAGTACAGGTTTCATTGGGGCGGGCTAATTTGGTCGGTGCAGCTTAAGAGAACTAGAATATCCAGCTAAGTATGAAATTATATTTTACTAATACCAGTGACGGCTATTTATTTATTTTGATTTTTATTCTAGATATTTTACTTTGTTTCGGATGGAACAAGTTAATTTCAATATGATTTTAGATGCTATCCAAAATGAAATAGAGGGTCCAGGCACACAATTCCGAAGAAGCATTAGTGCAAAAGAAAAACTGCGCATAACATTAATGTAAGTACATATTTATAAATTTACATAAATATAATATTTTAATTACTTTTTTTGTTTGTGGACATTTGGCACATGCAATTTCATTTACGAAATTAGCATTAGATTTCAGAATAAGTATTTCCACTATTTGGAAATTTGTAAAACAAGTTTCGACTGCTATAGTGAAACAATTATTGCCAATTTATATGGGTTCTCGAACGACTGATAGTTGGACAGAAATTGGAAATGAGTTTTATCGCTTGTGGCAAATGCCAAACTGCCTAGGAGCTCTTGAGGGTCCAAATATTTCTGTTACAAAAAAAAATTTTCAATTGTGCTCCTAGCAGTTTGCGATGCACACTACCGCTTTACCGTGGCTCACGTTGGTGGATATGGTTCAAACAGTGATGCAGGTATTTTTGCAGCATCCAAATTTGGACAGGCATGGATGAACCATGACGGATGACTTCAAATTCCGGAAGATGCCATTTTACCCAAAAGCAACAAAAGGTTTCCATATTTTTTGTTCGTTTCCCCTAAGGCGGAACCTTTTAAGACCATTTGGAGGAAAAAACCTTACATACAAAAAAGAAATATTTAATTATAGGTAAAAAATTAATTCAAGATTTTTATTTCAACTGTGCTAATATAGTCAAACATATTTATTACAGACTATCTCGCGCCCGACGAATGATCGAAAACGCTTTCGGGATGCTATGCCACACTTGGCGTATATTGTTAGTTCGGATGCTTGCCCAACCAAACTATGCAATAAATATATAGTTATTTGCTGTGTACAATAAGTAGCTGTGTGCAATAAGTAATAGAGAGGAACTGGCTGAGTGGTTTGTCACCGATGGAAAAGTAGAGTGGCAAGACGAGCATATAAATTAAAACTCACGTTCTATTTCAATTAAATATTTATTTAATGTGTAAAAAATACTCTATTATAATAATAAATTGAAATTCATATTGCAATTCAGTAGTAGGCATTTTATTTTTTGACATATGTACACAAAACTTAAAATCTAAATCACAGTATAATCCAAAACTGTTAATTAAAGCAAATTCAGTCTTATTAATTTAATTAAACTAAAACACATATAAAAAAAATTCAAATTATTGCTGCATCATCCTCGTATTGGAATTCATACAAAACTTCCTGAATTTTAATCCGAGCGAGTGTATTTTTTCGCTTTGATAGCTTTTTCAATGGTTCTACAACACTAAGCGCAAAACTTTTGTCGCTATCAATTTGTTCTTCAACATAAGGAGTTTGCATATATTGAAGAAGGTGGTACTCTAACTCATCTTTCTTCCTTTTATTAGGGTTATTAGTGGTGGGTGGGGTGTTTTGTTTGGAAGATGAACTACTTTCACTACAGTTCCGTGATGTCGATGGCGTGTCGTGGTTGGAAGAGCAATTACTCTCACTGTAGTTGCTAAATGATCTGCATACACATAAAAAAATCAAATTATTGATAATCTTACTAGATGATATAAAATATGTATAGTATTAATAATTACGGAGCTTGGGAAATTGTGGGAATTAAAAATTTCAAGGCGTCAAAATCTATAGTTACCTGGTCGACTACAATTATCAGAAATTTTTAACCAGACCGAATCTTTTTTTCTTTGGTTTTGATAGTTGGTGTCGGTCAAATCATAAAGTACAGGATGAGTCTGTACTTCCAAAATCAAACAATCTTCAAAAGTGTGTTGATTTTCTGTGCACTCTAGCTCGAGCTCTTCATCGTACACTATATATTCAAGATATTCATAGTCCTCTAATTTATCTATTTTTATATTTTTTGTTTTTTATTTACGCGTCGGAGAGTAGTGTAAAAACTTAAACTGTCAAATGTGTACTGATTGTTTTACTTCGCTTTATACGACTTTAAATTTATGAAGTCGCGTGTGGAACATATTGCCTTCGCTTTACAGATAACTTCATTGCAATATTTTTTTTATTTTTGAAAATATTCACTTAAAAATAACTTATTCTATAATTATTTTGGTTTATTTCTATAAAATTTAAGATTTTTAATCGAATGAAACTAATAGGGCGCTGAAAAGCAAAATTAAAAAAAAAAATTGTGAAGCTCAAAGCCGAGGCGTGCGGTATGAAAAGTGCTTTACTCTAAGTGATGTACATTTTTTGAACGATTGCGTTGCTAATGAAGTTGAGTTTGTCGCGATCCAGCCATAGGCTCCATTACTTTATTGGAAACCCTTCGTTTTTATGTCGAGGAAGATGAGCAAGGTGAACAAAAAAAAGTGGATTCTAACCAAAGTTAAATAATTTATATAGCGATGGTTATGTGAATGATGCATTTGGTACTGCGCATCGGCCTCACAGTTCAACGATGGGCGACGGATTTGGAACTTACCGCTGGTCTTTCCTGACCAAAGAATTGAAATATTTTTCATGCGCTTTGGAATCCATCGCTTCCGTTTTCGGCTATTTTAGGGAGTTCTAAAGTTGACGACAAAACTTAGCTCATCGATAATCATTTGGATAAGGTTTAATGAGATGATTATTGGGGGAGGAATGGCATTCATGTTAATTAAAGTTTCAAATTAAAAGAGAATTGGTGATTCAACATTTGACGCTGAAGGTTCAAAATTGTATAACAACTCTTAAATAAGGCAAACACAACTAATGTTCAGTTAGAGTTGCCGGTCGATTTCGTCACTGGCAATAAATTTGCCGCAGACTCAGAAGCAAAGACTGCTACCATCGAAGGTGGTATTCCAGCAGGCTCATTAGGTCTTGATATTGGACCAAAATCACAAGAAGCTTTCGCCGTACCAATTGCACGCGCTAAAATTATTATATTTAAATTATATTTTTGAGCACATTTTCGATGGTATGCGGCATTATGTCTTCAATGGCAATGCGAATATTGTTATTGAGAGCGTCAATCGTTGCTGGTTTAACGGCGTAACACTTTTCTTTGAGGGCACCCCTTGCTCATTGCGTAACGGCGGCGCCTTGCTCATTTTCAAAGAAAAATCGGCTTCTCTACGACCACGTGCGGGTTCTCCGTGCCCGACAAGCAGAATGCGACAACTCTGCTTGTTTACATAGCCGCCAAGATGGAAATGAGCCTCATCCGAAAAGATGATTTTTTGCCAAAATCGGCATCTTCTGCAAGTCGATCGCAAACCCACTCAGCGAACCGAAAACGCAATGGGTGGTCTCTTTGCTTCAATTCATGAACCAATTGAACTTTATACGGTGTCATACCAAGGTCTTTATGCAGAATTCGTCGCAATGTTGTGCGTGAAATGTTCAATTCTTGAGCACGATGATGAATTGACGTTCCCGGCGGCTCACGCACATTCTCGGCTACAACATCAACATTTTCGGGTGTACGCTTGGTTGGCTGCTTGGTTTGTGTTACTTTATTAATTAGCAAGCCTGTTTCTTTAACTTTACTCACAAAATAACGCACATATGAAGCTCCCGGCGCTTCGTTTCTTCCGAAAACCTCACGCAATTTTCGCACACATTCTGCAACATTACCATGATTTTCGCAGTAATATTTCAATATTTCCCAGCATTTTTCAAGCGAATACACAACCATTTTCATTCAGCGGAAGAATAAAACTAACTGTCTGTCAAATCAGAAGTGGCATAACCCTTACCATACTCAAAATAACTGCTAATTCAAAAAACGGCTAGATGAACCACCCTGAATATCAAATTGTCTTAACTAAAATGGCCGAAAAATATTGTAACTTATAACTAAAATAAAAATTAAAATTTTAATTGATAAATCACGAAGAAAAAAATATTATAGTAACATAACCCTAAATGTTCAATCAAAATTTTGTTCTAAATCAGTCGAGATGCAAACCAAATATTCTGAACTCAGACCATTTATAAATTTCCCTAATTTCTAATAAGAATTTCTTAGTTTCATATGAATTAGCAAAATTTCCAGATATTTTTCCAGAGATTAAAAAATATACCGATCAACTGAAGAATTTTCTACTTTTAGAAGCAAATAAGAATGTCCGTTTACAGCAGTAAAACTTGACGATAAAAATTCTAAACAATAAACCTGATGTAGTGCATTACTAAAACTAGATTGGTTTAACAACAATCTCCAGATATGGTCGTCAATGGCCACCAAAGTTTAGTATAAAAAACCAAAAATTCTCCTCACTACTGATAGGTGACACTGACCTGAATAACAAACTTCGAAAATGGCTAATATTCTCTATCTAAATTTGAGTAAAAAGGAAATCAGTACACCAACAATATCAAAATTCGTAGCAATGAACCTGAAGTCATGCATTATTATCACAAGGTGGTTTGAGTTAGGTGACTCAATGACCAACTTCATGTACTAACCAGACCTAAATCATGATCTCTGTAAATGGTCGTTAATGGCCGGCACCTAGTCATGCCTAGATATTTTGCCGTGTTTGCATAGAGAATTTGCTGACAGTTCAGTTCTACTGGATTCCAGTTGACCGTTTTGCTGGAAAAGTTTACATTAATAGATTTTGTGTCATTAAGTTTAATCGCCATCTCTTCGTCGAGATACTGGCAATATTAGTAGCCTTTGCAATTTGCTTGTGTATTCTTCAATACTATCAGCGATGGCTAAGATGGCCGTGTCCTCTGCAAGCGTTGCTATGTAGGTTCCTCTATTGTTGGTAGGTCCGAGGTATATAAAACATATAAAGTTGGTTCCAGAACGCTGCCTTGTGGTACTCCTGCTGATATTTTCTATATTTCTGACTATTCGCCATCTAATTTAACTCGAAAGTGTCGGTTAGATATGTAAGATAATAAAAGTGTTACCGAAGAAAGCGTTGAGGAAACTAGTGCATATAATTAATGTAGCATTTCGATTAAGATATGTACCAAGGCAATGGAAAGTTGCAGAAGTAATTATGATACTTAAGCCAAAAAAAACTCCGAATGATAAGCTTCATATAGGCTAATTCCTTTGCTACCAAAATTATCGAAACTATTTGAAAAGGTTCTTCTTAAAAGACTAAAACCAATTATCGAAGAAAGGAATCTTATCCCCACACATCAGTTTGGATTTAGGGAGAGGCATTCTACGATAAAACAAGTACATCGACTGATGTAATCGAGAAATCACTAGAAAGCAAACAAATATGCTCAACTATGTATATTCCTCGATGTAGTGCAAGCATTCGGCAAAGTATGGCACCAGAGGTTAGAACTCAAACTTCATCGAGATCTTCCGGAGCAAATTCTAAAATCATAAAGGGTGTTTTTTTAAGAGGTTGCCGATTTTTTTTTTGAATAAAACACATATAAAATTATGAAATGACCAAAATTTTTTTTTATTTGGTAGATAATTTTTTGGCATTTAACATTTAAACACAATTTCTGGCATATGGCTACCACGACTATTTTTCACAAATGTCATTCTGGAGGTCCAATTTTCCAGCACTTTTTCAAGCATTTGAGGGCGTATGTCAGCAATGACACGTTGAATATTGGTTTCCAAAGCGTCAATCGATTGAGGTTTATCCACATAAACCAATGACTTCACGTATCCCCACAAAAAGTAATCGAGTGGCGTCAAATCGCACGAACGCGGAGGCCAATTCACCGGACCATTTCTCGAAATAATGTTGTCGTTGAAAGTTTCTTTCAATAAGTCGATTGTTTCACGTGCTGTATGGCAAGTGGCACCATCTTGTTGAAACCACATTTCATTCATATCCATATCTTCAAGATTTGACAACAGAAACTCATTTAACATGGTTCTGTATCGATTTCCATTCACGGTAACGCGTCGTCCTTCCTCATTTTTAAAGAAATATGGACCGATGATCCCACCAGCCCATAGACCGCACCAAACAGTACATTTATCAGGATGCATTGGTAATTCTAGAACGGCGTGTGGATTATCTTTGCTCCAAATGCGACAATTTTGTTTGTTGACGTATCCATTTAACCAAAAATGCGCCTCATCACTGAAGAGAATTTTACGGTAAAAAAATGGATCTTCGTTCAATTGATTTAACGACCAATCACTGAATTCACGGCGCAAACGATGGTCGTGTGGCTTTAATTCTTGCACCAATTGAATTTTGTATGGCACCAAACCCAAATCTTTACGTAAAATTTTCCATAAAGTCGATGGACAAAGTCCAAT
Source organism: Nephrotoma guestfalica (assembly GCA_963691935.1). NCBI lineage: Eukaryota > Metazoa > Arthropoda > Insecta > Diptera > Tipulidae > Nephrotoma > Nephrotoma guestfalica. Next base: position 196,232,855 of record OY829914.1, on the reverse strand, counting down.
TTGCTGAGCACGACGACGAATCGATAAATTGTCGTTTTCTTCGACACTGGCCTCAACGACAGCAATATTTTCTTCTGTACGAACTCTTCTCATTCTTGTCGGTGGCTTGGCATCCAAAAGAGTGAATGTAGACCGAAATTTGGTAATTACGTTCTTTATGGTGGTCTCTGACGGACGATTATGTGCACCATAAAATTCACGAAGTGCTCTATAAACATTTTTAATTGAACACTGATTTTGAAAATAAATTTCCACGATTTGAAAACGTTGTTCTGGAGTTAACCTATTCATAATGATTTGCCAAACAATACTGAGTAGAAATGCCACTTTGAGCTGTCAAAACAACTGTCATAAAATAAAACGACATCTATCGGAAAAACAAACCTCCTAAAAAAACACCCGTTACATATCAGAGAGCCACTTCCGAGTAAAGTATGAGAATGAATACTCCCAACTAAATAGAATAACAGCAGGAGTATCACAAAGGAGTGTTCTTGGACCAATCGTTTATATCCTATATACTAGAGATATACCAAGTACAGAAGGAACTATGGCGACTTTTGCCGCTGACACGGCAATAATTGCAACAGCAAAGGACATCAATGACTCCACTGGCAAATTACAGAAGGCTACTAACCTGATATTTAATTGGACAAAGGAATGGCGTATTAAATTAAATGAAGCAAAATCAAGCCAAGTGAACTTTACAAATCTAAAAGTTAATCATATACCAATAAAGATAAACTCGATAATAGTAGCTATGCAAACACTGCTAAATATTTCGGCATGTCTTTAGATGCTAAACTTAGATGAAAGGAACACATGAAAAGGAAAAGAGAAGAACTAAACATAAAATTTAGAAAAATGCAATGGCTCTTAGTACAAACAAATCCTGAAACCTGTATGGACATATGGTAGCCAACTCTGGGGTTGTGCCAAGAAGACAAAAATCAAAACCATAAAAACAGTTCAAAATAAAATCCTGCGAGGTCGAGGTCTAAATTATCCCGACTAATCAAAGACTTTATTATGCAATGTAAATTACTAAACGGATACAAGACTCGGTCGTAATATAAATAAATATAAATAAAAAAAATTACCACTGAACAATAAATCTTAATGACATTTTGACATGATAATAATAGTAATTTTGTTGTTTACATAATGTGAGTAGTCATAAACCAAAATAATAATTTTATTCAATTATAAATTAATTAATCGATTTCTAGGTACATTACCTAGGTATTTGTACACTAGATGTAGATGAAGATGACTATTCGAAATTAAATTTAATGGATTTGTTGCAATTTGCATATTGCACTAGTTTATGTTCGATTCTATGAAACTATTTAATATGCAATGACACACTATGATGGTATCAATATGGCGCCCAACGTGGGGCTGTTGCTACCTTCATAGTGTGTGTGACATCGGTAGCTCAGTTTGGTGAGGTGTCCAGTGCGTGGGTTTTAGACACTACCTTAAGGCAACAATAATACCTAAGAATAACCACTATTCTCGATTCTACGAAACTGTTTAATATGCAATAACACACTATGAAGGTATCAATATGGCGCCCAACGTGGGGCTATTGCTACCTTCAAAGTGTGTGTGACATCGGTAGCGCAGTTTGGTGAGGTGTCTAGTGCGTGGGTTTTAGACACTACCTTAAGGCAACAATAATACCTAAGAATAACCACTATTCTCGATTCTGCGAAACTATTTAATATGCAATAACACACTATGAAGGTATCAATACGGCGCCCATTTGCTACCTTCGTAGTGTGTGTGACACCGGTAGCTCAGTTTGGTGAGGTATCTAGTGCGTGGGTTTTAGACACTACCTTAAGGCAACAATAATATCTAAGACTAACCACTATTCTCGATTCTACGAAACTATTTAATATGCAATAACACACTATGAAGATAACAATATGGCGCCCAACGTGGGGCTATTGTTACCTTCATTTATAAAATGAATGGAATGACTAATTAATTTAATTTATTTTTTTTTTAATATCAAAGCCACTAATTTCCTTTTTTTTAAATTTCACGTACCTACGTATTTATAAACAATGTTTATCACCATAAACTATTCAGTACATTTTGGTTTGCAAATACATATTTCACAAATCTATCTTTTAGCAACAAAAGTCACTAATTAGATTTTTCACAGACATCGGAAAACTTTTCTAACCGAACACAACAAAAATTTTTTCAATCTTCCCTCAAAAAAAAACGAAAAAGCTTTAGTAGAACCATAAACAAGTGGAAACTAAATGCAATATACAAATTGCAACCTTCGTGGGGACGTACCACACACCCTGAATTCCCATCAAGCCGAGCAAACAAAAAAATAGCCGTTATATACATATATCGTTCATGTTCGAATGTCTTTAATATGGTAAACTCCCAGATTCTTACAATCATCATTCGCCAGTTCATACGCTGAATTTCCTAATTTCCTAACAACTACACATTTAACGTATTTAGGAGCAAGTTTAGCAGAAAACTTATTCACTACTTTGAACATAATTTTTTACAAAAACATCCTGACCTACTTTTAGAATTCTATTTTTATTCCTTAAGTTGTAATTATGACTGGATCTTTTATACGCATCTTCCAAATATTTTAAAACTAGCCGTTGATTTACACTTAGACAATTTGACTTAGATTCCGCAGAAATAATACCCTCACTCTCAACACTTAACAATTTTAACAATGCATATTCTTTATCCCGTTAGTGATCATATGCTGTCCGAACATTAAAAAATGAGTTGAATATTTCGTAGAATCAAGTACAGCATTTCTGAGTGCGTAAGTAATTTTCGATATATGTTGATCCCACATTTCGTAATTCCCCAACATATGCTCGTATAGCTACAAGTATTGAACGATTCACACGCTCCGACGCATTTGCCTGAGGACAATAGCGGGGCACAAAAAAATGCTTAACATTAAATTTTGAAATAATTTTGAAGTAAATTGAGCTACCGGTGTTTCTCACACTATGAAGATAACAATTTACAATTTATACTAATTTATGACGTTTACCTTTTGCAGCAACTAAACATACACCCCTCCGCCTTCAAGTAGCAAGTTCAAAAATGTTTCTTCTTTGATGTTGACATAGCCCAAATGTTGTTGTGGACAACCCAATGATGCTGATATGTGGTTACCGATTGATAAATCATCTGCTGTATTTATTAAATGGACGTTGCTGTGTATTGTGTTTTATCTTGTGGACTCATCTCGCGAAATTGGTGGTAGACAGAGTTTGTGTATCGGCCGTTTGATTTCGTTGTCGTGAGTTTTAAGAGTTACCACGCGTACTAGACCATCCGAGCCTGTCATTCAACTGAATTTTCGGTTTTCTGAGAATCCACTTCAGCATCGGTGATAACGCACAGCGGTCAATAATTTAAGATCGCCTCGATTTCTTATAGCAGGGTATTCATCTCTTCTAGAGTCAAAATATTTCGTCCAACTACCCGATTGATATGAAATTTGGAAGACTTGATTGCAGCATTCCATAATTCTCCAAAATAGGGAGGGTTTGGTGGAAAAAAGTTCCATGTTATGCGACATCTAGAAAAATATTATGGAAAGTTTTGATTAATTTGGTAAACATGTCTCGTAATTTTGTGTCGGAAAGGATAAAATTGCTTCCATTGTCGCTTTGAATTTCACTACAAATTTTACGGCGTGCAGTGAACCTTTTGAGAGCACCCAAGAATTCATCACTGGATAGATCTCCAAGTAGTAGCTTTTGTACTTGGACATACAAAGAAGCATATATGTACGCCTTATATGTCATTTGACCCCGTCCTTGTGTTAAATGAATGGAAATTGGCCCTTCGTAGCCCACACCGGTTTTCAGAAATGGCCGGATCAATTCAACTCTTGAACGCTCCGCCTTAAACTTTGAACATATGATGCGTTGGCGCACGATTTATTTCACCTTAATTTTCCCATTTGGCACTCAATATTCTTGGGGGACTATAGACTGGGAGAAGCGAAGGACCAGCATGCTTGTTATCTATATGTGCATCTCGAATAATAAGCAGCGGAATTGTTGACTTTGGATGAAAAAATATTGGATGCTTGGTGGAGTAGGCAGCCACATTATTCTGCACTCTGCCTCCAACTCGAAGTATCCCGATCTCCTCTAGGAACGGATTTGATGCCTTAGACTTGGTTTTGTTGATGTCTCGTTTCGACATGAATCCACTCTTCCCATAGTAGATGTATCCCGCTCGTTATGGTATTTTTGTGATTTCTAGCGTTGTTGACAAATCGTACGATATAACTCATAATCCTTTGAAGCTTGCGGAATGATGAATGTTTCACGCATAATTCATCAAACCAGTCATTTGACTTGGCACAAATGAGTGTTAGAAAGATGGGGTTATTCGATCTTTCTTCTATATGGTTTGGTCGTAATGTTTTAATTGGGGTGGCCAAGATTCGATGGATTTACTTAGCCAGCTTGGATGATTCCACCAATGTGTGTGAGAGTTAAGTTCCCTGGGAGACAAATATCTAGAAGCACAATCAGCTGGATTTTTTGCTGAAGAAACATGGCGGTAGTTTTTCCTTGACGATGTGGTGAAAGTTTCGGATTTGCTGTTACCAACGAAAGTGCTTCAACGTTTCGGATGACTTCCAAGCCAATCCAATACGACTTGTGAATCAATATATGCCTGTATATTGTTGATTTTCTGTTTTGAGTCCCTTTTAACAGCGTTGATGAGACGTATCAGTAAACAGCTGCGCATAATTCAAAGCGAAAAAAGTGTCCTGCTTTATCAGCGCCACCTTTGTTTTGGATGCTACCAGCGCTGCATACGATTCTCCGTTATTATTTTGCAAATTTGATCGTAATATGGTATAAGCATATAATATCTTTCTCTGCTGGGAGGATCATCCCATTCCAGGTTATCACACCAAAGCATCTGCAGAAATATTTTGAATGTTATGACCCCTGGAGATACCCAACCCAGAGGATCAAAGAGTCTGCTGGCTTCGGAGAGAACTGTACGTTTTGGGAATTCCGTGGAGCTATGGAGCTTAGCATTGAAGATGTAGTGATCAGTTTTGGGGTTCCAGTGGATTTGTAATACTTTCACAGACTCCACGATCTCTTTACTACGGTCCTGAATTTCTTTGTCTTGAAATTCTTGACGAATGTTGCGCAATATGCGTTGATTATTTGATTTCCATCTTTTTCTGTAGCTGCACAGTGCCTCGTTTTCGTTATCGGCTCTCGTAATGAGGTTGTTCACGTACATGTCATTATCTATAGCAAGAGAAGCATTTGTGCCTAAATTTTTACTATCGTCTGTGATTTTTTTAGCGCTCTGGTGGATAAAAAGAAGGTCGGAGCGAGACCATAGGTGACCGTCGATAGCTTAAAATGCTTTATGGGTTGCGACGGGTCTGGCCGCCAAACAATTTCTTGATATTGGGCATCCTCGGACAATGGCTACCCAGCGGTACATTTTCTCCAGAACCGCAGAAAATAATATTTTATGTTCTCTAAAACGCAGAATAATCACAAAGAAACTGGATTGTACTGTAATTCCGACTGCCAAATAACCATTTAGGGAAATCCTGTGCTAGATTTATAAGATCCATCAAATCCAACTCTCATTTTTGGCGACATTGGCTTATATGGAAATATTTCTGTCATGTGGGTCAATTGTTGAGACCTACAATTGACGTTCAACACCCTTCAGGCTTTGAATTGCAGCAGATAGTGAATCTGGTAAGAGTTTTGATGGCTTTCTGAACGGGAGTCTCACCACGAAACGACTTTCAGAGTTCCTCTTTACGTTTTTTGCAAAATGATTCTTTCGCAGAAATTTTCTTCCGGCGTTAATAGACTTTGCTGCTCGTTGTCGCACCGTGTCGCTTTCTTGACTGGACAGTTTCATCATCGAAACTAGGCTACTATTTTTGGAAAACCCGGGTTGCCAGAAAATATCCCTCCGAATGTTATATTTTGAAGGACTGGCTCATTCGCAATTGTTTTAATATACCCATTCCGGAGAATACTGAAGAAGTAATCAGCTCCAATGTTATTCGACTTGTTATAATCAGGGTCAGCTAATTTGATGCCAGCGTACGTTTTTATATTGCTGTTTACGCTTTGCGGAGGTATTTTGCTGGTAATTTTTGACATCACAAGGGCGTCGATTGAGAATTCAGGATGATGATCGGGTCTAATCTTCAACGTCACCATGCTTTTCAATGTTCCCGCGTTCGAATGACCCAATCCACTAATTGATATAACAGCGTTTCTCTATTTCAACCGTAGACATTGAATGCAGCACTCAGTTATAAAGCTGGCTTGTGAACCGGAGTCCCGCAGAGCCCTGCACGACATTGTTCTTCCTGAATGATCAACGATTTGTGCTACAGGTAGGGAGAATTGCCGAAATGCTGTTGTTTTGGCAGTGATCACTTTGGTTTTTTCTGAAGATGGATGAGATGTAATTTGAGTAGATTCACCAGAGGCTTCTTCGGGATGTAAAAGCGTGTTGTGTTTTTGCCACATCGTTGTCATCGTCACTTGGATGTGCTTCTAAAAATCGGATGACTGCTGCTTAGACAATTGAAGCAGCGATTTGTGCGTTTTGTAAAATCCTTTCGATCATTATACCTGTCAATGCTCGAAACTCCTTACATTGAAAAATAGAATGATCCTTGTCGTTACACTTCGCACATTGATAAACCGGGTTTACCGCAGCGTGGCTACCAACTTCTGCTTGTTCGTGCTCACAGGCGACATGCCCTTTTGCTTCTGGCTTTGGAATGGATCGCTTTGACTTTGACGGAGATGTTAATGATTCTAAAGTGTCTATACGTCGACTCAGAAATTTCAGAAACTCGGAGAATTCTGGATTGACTGATTCCGATGGCCCGAGCACATATCGCTTTAAACTTATCATCAAGTTTGTGTAGACGGATGTAAATAAGCCAGGAATCGCGCGTCTCTCCTACCTCACCAAGAGCTTGCAGTCCTCGGGTGATCTCGTTAGAAGTGTCCATCAGACATTAGCTGCAGTAGAGTTTTGAATTGCCGGTTGTTCAATGAATGTGCGAATGAAAGAATTGATGATGTATTTCTTTCTATCATACCTTTCCTTTAATTTGTTGAGTGCGCCAATGTAGTTACTCTCTGGCACAGTAACGGGGCGCCCCTTGCGATATTGGAACTTCTGAACTGCACTCAGACTCGGCGACTTGTGTATGGTGATAACATACATATCAAAGAAGGGCTGCCACTCCGGGTAATCCCCATAAAACGATGGGATATGTCTTTTTGGTAGCTTGACCTTGGAATGTTCACCAATTTTCGTATCATTGTGAGGCGTGTCTAGATTTGATTGAGGCTTTTGGAGCGGATGCACTTATTCAACTTCGAAGTCGCGTTGTCATAACTCTCTTTATAGGTAACATCGCTTGCCTCTTCTGCATCTTCCCAGGCTAACGTCCCAGTTATAAGGAATAATTGTATTTGTTAAGCAATAACTTGGTCCGGGGAACTACTTTACGGTGTTTACGTAGCATGGTGGCTTATCTCCGATAAATTTAGCCACCACTTGTTGGATATATTTAATTGTAAAATGATATTAAAACCAATTAATAAAATAAATCATTTTTATTATATTAACGAGTACTCAACAAGTCCATAATTAAATAAATCGCTGTGCTATTTAAAACATTTGGTTAACATGAATCGCATGTACTCGAACATACCCACCGTTGGGATAAATAAATACAAATGCAATGTAATTGTAATGTCCATCCCATTAGATTATAACCGCAAGCACTCCACACATCCACATACCACACTGACAGTATAATTTAAAAAATGAAAACATTTATTAATGACGCCAATTACGTAATGATAACAATATCATTACGTTTAATTACAGTTAAATTGTTACTGGCAACAACCATAAAAGTGTATGGACAAAAATTTGAGATACGCGAGGTTCTTGGTTCTTTGTGGATTTGCCCCCATTTGCGTCTGTATATTTAACCACAAAAAAAACTTAGCAAAATTGTATCGTACAGTCGTTCCGAAATACCAATCCCTAATGCTCAATTAGAATTTGTGATCTTACATATATTTTTCACGTTTAGAGTCGAAAACCCATACAGCATCATCCATGAGTAACAATGATAATAAAAAATTTCTAAACATCAGGATAACAAATAACAGGAGATGAAAATGGCAAAAACGAAACGAGAATACATTTAATTGGACAGTTGAAATATAATTTCATGATAATTATTCAGCAAAAAATGAGATAAAACATTTTGTTTTAGACCGAAATCCGTTGATACAGGATAAGTATAGAACTGTCACAATTTGAGCATTTGATAAAAATCAAATTTGTGCGTGTTATATTTTCCTCATATTGTACGTGTGTCTGTTCATTGTCTCAATCAACTCAACTCAACACACAGTACCAAACCAAACAAAAAAAAATCCAAATCGTGAAAAACAACAATAATCTGCCATCCAAAATTGACCTTAAACATACCAATCTAATCCAAACAACCCATATGAACTTATCAAAATGTACAACTACACACACACACATACATAATTTAATAATCAAAGTGTCCAATTTAAGTGATGGAAGATGGAACACAATGCCTGCCTGTATGTCCATATGTGTAGTGTATAAAAATGGAAGTATTTTATTACACTGAGGCCCTGCTGTTGCTATATACAATGTCATTTGAACGGATTTTTTTGTTTTGTACTGCTGTGGAAATTGTCTATTAACAATGACACAGCACGGAGGAGACGCAACAACAAAACAAGGCAATAAAAATACGGATTAACACATACGCACATTACATACATACTCTTACATACTTGGCCATATTATACACACATATGAGAAAAACTATAAATAAATAAATTAACGAATCACTGCCTATCATCCCATTTTCATATATAAATTACAATGACATTGTTCGAATTTTCCTGCTAGACACTTTCAAGTGTGTGTTGTATGTGCGTAAGTATTTCCTATTTTCTTTATTTTGTTTTATGTTTGTGGAAATGGACAAATGAGATACGTGAATCTAGTCGAGAGAAAATCCCTTACTCATAGTCCATATTTTCTTATGGTATGTGGTCATGATCTTTGGCCGTATCATTGTCGTTTATAATTGCTAATCAATTCAGAACAGATGTGTTATCTGGTATTCTGCTATCGAAAATGTTGAAATGTTTTGATTCTCGTAACATTATCATATGTTGAATTTAGAGTTTGGTATTTAATACATGTTACTTTTTTACTTCGCTGCTCTTTAACTGAGAGTGACTGTATATATTTTATAAAGGGTGACACATAATTTTTTTTTTTGAAAATAACTCTTTCTTATGATTGTGAAATACATACCAAAAATAATACCAAAAACGTACACTGTTAAATTTAAAAATATTCCAATTGGATTTATTTTGTAGTGAAATTGAAACATTTTTAGATAATCTTTAACATTTATACTAGAGAAGCCCTTGAATCCCTAATAGTGTCGCTGTAAAGAACAGATAATTTTCTAACAATTTTAAATAAACACGAGAAAATTGTGATACAATTTACTAAAGTTTTTTTAATTCTAAAGAAGGTTATTTTAGACACTGTTTCTACTTTTATATCTCCGAATCTAGAGATGTTCACGGGGTCTCACCTATATGGCTGAATAGCTAAGTCAAAACCTCACGTGTGTGGTAAATAAGGTTGAGATATGATGATTTTTAATTTATGCAGCGTATTTTAAACAATAGTGGTTTTTGATATCAATCTATTTTCAAATTTTACTGTTACCGCTCCTTGAGATATTCATAATATTTAAAATGTATTTTAGGATAGCACAAACAAAGTTTTAACAATGAAATAAACAGGGTTAATTTATGAAAATATTTACTGTGCCATATACGACTTAGAAGTTTCATGAATTTGAATAAATTTTCAAATTTTATTTCACCGATCCTAGAGATGTTCACGGGGTCTCACCTACATGGTCAGATAGATCAGTCAAACCCCTATGTGGGTAATGAACCGGATCTAATTATGATGATTTTTAACTAGTCCAGAGACATTTTTACGTTTATGGTTATATCGCCCATACCAGAAATGTTCACGTGATCTCTTTCATATATTCGAATAGGTCAGAAAATTTTCTATCAATATCGTGTAAATGGGGCACGAATAATGATTTTCATCATGTTTTCCATAATTTACAACTTCTTCGTTTACAATTTTACTCTCGATTGGAAATTTTGGTATTTTCTCCAATAGGATTTTTACCCATTGACATTCCCAAATAAGCTACGAACCCGATTTATTGTGAAAACAATCAAATAACAAAAATCCTATGGATGTTCACATGGTCACGTTTATACTTTTAGATAGTTCAAAGTTTCCATTTTCGATAGTTCCGAACAGGGTTCATTTGTGATAATATTTACTGTGCCATATACGACTTAGAAGTTTCATGAATTTGAATAAATGTTCAAATTGTATTTCACCGATCCTAGAGATGTTCACGGGGTCTCACCTACATGGTCAGATAGATCAGTTAAACCCCTATGTGGGTAATGAACGGGATCTAATTATGATGATTTTTAACTAGTCCAGAGACATTTTTACGTTTATGGTTATATCGCCCATACCAGAAATGTTCACGTGATCTCTTTCATATATTCGAATAGGTCAGAAAATTTTCTATCAATATCGTGCAAATGGGGCACAAATAATGATTTTCATCATGTTTTCCATAATTTACAACTTCTTCGTTTACAATTTTACTCTCGATTGGAAATTTTGGTATTTTCTCCAATAGGATTTTTACCCATTGACATTCCCAAATAAGCTACGAACCCGATTTATTGTGAAAACAATCAAATAACAAAAATCCTATGGATGTTCACATGGTCACGTTTATACTTTTAGATAGTTCAAAGTTTCCATTTTCGATAGTTCCGAACAGGGTTCATTTGTGATGATATTTACTGGACCATATACGACTTAGAAGTTTCATGAATTTGAATAAATTTTCAAATTTTATTTCACCGATCCTAGAGATGTTCACGGGGTCTCACCTACATGGTCAGATAGATCAGTCAAACCCCTATGTGGGTAATGAACGGGATCTAATTATGATGATTTTTAACTAGTCCAGAGACATTTTTACGTTTATGGTTATATCGCCCATACCAGAAATGTTCACGTGATCTCTTTCATATATTCGAATAGGTTAGAAAATTTTCTATCAATATCGTGCAAATGGGGCACGAATAATGATTTTCATCATGTTTTCCATAATTTACAACTTCTTCGTTTACAATTTTACTCTCGATTGGAAATATTGGTATTTTCTCAAATCTGCAAAAACTGATCTGCATTACGAATGCGATTCCGCAAGAAATTGTCAGTTTGTTTTTCCTCAATGCTCGCGGTGGAATAAGCAAAATATTTCTGTTATCATTGATTTTGGCAACAATTTTCTTACAAAGTAGCATTGCATTGGCCGCCGCATCTTATAACGTTGCAGCAGATCTTTTGGGTGGAGGTAGAAATGCAATTTACTGCGACACCCACATGCAATACAAGAAAAAATTCAGGTATGGGAAAAGTTTAGCAAACATATGAACTAGTATTGTTGTACAATTTTACGTTTATTTGAAATTATGAATGATAAAAAGATAAGCACCAACCACTTGTTGAAATCCAACAAATTTTACTAAATATTATATACAGTGGCTTGGTGTTGATTTTAGTTTTTGTGTAGTTTCGTTCGAGATTGAAGATAAAATTAAGTCATTTAGAAAAAAAATTTACGTAAAACCCTCTCTGCCGTAGCTGTTTTTTATAGCATTATCCATAATTACTTTATAGTGACGCTCCAAGATTTAAGAACTAATACAGAGCCGTTCGAAGGTGCACTCATATTGCAGGGTGGTGATTTTCGTTAGACTGAACCAGTTATACCACGTTCCGCACCAGCCGATGAACTAAACGCATGTCTCAAATCATCTGTTCTTTGACAAAATGCTTCGAAATATCGATCCGCCACGACTGTGCAATGGCAGTCAAAAAGAATTGCAGTCAAAAAATTGATGAATATCGTTATCGAAGCAATAATGTTGGATGGCCAATTCAAAAGACAACACATCATATTACCGCGAATAACAATAATACCGACCGATATGCCATTCGAATTTAATAGATTGCAATTTTCAGTTGCTTCAAGTTTGTGGATTGAATCTACAAAATCCCTGCTTCTCACATGGACAGCTATACGTGGCTTGTTCACGCGTCGGAATACCCGCCAACTTATTTATGTACGCACCAAATAGCAAAACCAAAAATATTGTTTATCCAAGAGCAATACAATAATATAATTATCATACAAATTTCAAAATATGTTCATTCAATAAAAAAAAAACACAAACCTACAAAATAATTTATTTATGTGAAAATTTCTAAAACCTAAAAACCCTAAATCCCTAAGATCATATAATATACTAGGCGCTAGTCAGTGAAATAACCACAGCTCTAAACTATCCAAAAGTATAAACGTGACTTTGTGAACATTCATAGGATTTTTGTTATTTGATTGTTTTCACAATAAATCGTGTTCGTAGCTTATTTGGGAATGTCAATGGGTAAAAATCCTATATGAGAAAATACCAAAATTTCCAATCGAGAGTAAAATTGTAAACGAAGAAGTTGTAAATTATGGAAAACATGATGAAAATCATTATTTGTGCCCCATTTGCACGATATTGATAGAAAATTTTCTGACCTATTCGAATATATGAAAGAGATCACGTGAACATTTCTGGTATGGGCGATATAACCATAAACGTAAAAATGTCTCTGGACTAGTTAAAAATCATCATAATTAGATCCCGTTCATTACCCACATAGGGGTTTGACTGATCTATCTGACCATGTAGGTGAGACCCCGTGAACATCTCTAGGATCGGTGAAATAAAATTTGAAAATTTATTCAAATTCATGAAACTTCTAAGTCGTATATGGCACAGTAAATATTTTCATAAATTAACCAAGTTTATTTCATTGTTAAAACTTTGTTTGTGATATCCTAAAATACATTTTAAATATTATGAATATCTCAAGGAGCGGTAACAGTAAAATTTGAAAATAGATTGATATAAAAAACCACTATTGTTTAAAATACGCTGCATAAGTTAAAAATCATCATATCTCAACCTTATTTACCACACACGTGAGGTTTTGACTTAGCTATTCAGCCATATAGGTGAGACCCCGTGAACATCTCTAGATTCGGAGATATAAAAGTAGAAACAGTGTCTAAAATAGCCTTCTTTAGAATTAAAAAAACTTTAGTAAATTGTATCACAATTTTCTCGTGTTTATTTAAAATTGTTAGAAAATTATCTGTTCTTTACAGCGACACTATTAGGGATTCAAGGGCTTCTCTAGTATAAATGTTAAAGATTATGTAAACCTGTTTCAATTTCACTACAAAATAAATCCAATTGGAATATTTTTAAATTTAACAGTGTACAGTTTTGGTATTATTTTTGGTATGTATTTCACAATCATCCGTTAAACGCAGTTAAATTTTTTTATTGTACTACAAGGAATAAATGTCCGAATAACCCATTTTTAATATTTTAATATCTAGTATTTCCTCCCGTATGAGGGCTCAATTTCCCCCATATCCGCTGGATGCAAAATTTTAATTCCGCCACGCTCTCAAACTAACGTCCGTTGGTATAGACTTTGTCAGCAAGAACACTTCACAAATTCTCAATAAAATTGACATCCGGTGAGCATGCCGGCCAGTTTAGAAGTTGAATTTCTTTTTGTTGAAACCACTGTCTCGAAAGTTTTTACGCGTGGATCGCCACGTTATCCTGTTAAAATATCTAATTTTAGTCCGAGTCTTCATATAAACTGAGTAGGCCATCTTCCAAAGCATCAATGTAACTATTGGAATTGATCCTTGTGGAAATAGAACATATTGGAAACCTCAATCGGAAGCCTCAAAGCTGTAATATAAAAATATAAGAAAAAAAATTAATGTGTGTAAAATAAAGTTTAATATTCTTGCTCTAATTTTTAGAAGATAGAGAGAGATCAGTATCATTCAATTTGCCACACAATCAATCAACAAGAAAAATTTCAGCGTTTATACAGGTACAAAAATAAAAAATGTGGTGAAAAGATTTTTTGATTAAATTTCAATCATTGCAATTTGCTATTATAATAATTTTTGCAGAGCTACTTTTATAATTTGCAGGTAAGACTAAAGCTACTGACACTCAGTAGTTATTTGAGCGAAACAGAATAGTTTACGATTCGGCCAAGGACGTAAAACACACCAACATTACTCCAATTAATTAGCAACACGTAACTATTTGTTTGGTTCCAGGTTTCATTATTATCAGTAAGTACGACCATTTATCGATAAATTATTACTCGTGAAATTAATTTTAAATATTAAAATGTTAAACGTAAAAATGAATTAATACGATTATTATTTATATTTAAATAAATTAAAAAACAAGTAAAATTGCTCGCTTGTTGATTTATTTTATTTGCATATTAAATACGAGCACGAGTATAAAAAATATTTATATTTAAATCCACGGCTACGGGAGATACATTAACATACATGTGTATAACCATATTGTGTGTGTGCTATCTGGAAATGTGCAATTTTGATTAAAATTATTTATTTTATTTGTATACATTCAATGTGATTCATTAAAACAGGAATAAATTAAATTATATAATTTAAAAGTTGCGTTAATAACTAATACGGATTATAAAAGTGATTAAATTTAATAATATTTTATTGTATGCGAGCAAAATTTTGCACTATTAAACAAAAACAATAAAGTAGTTATAATTTTAAATTTACTATAATAGTGTAGAGGTGCCAAAGTTATTTAATTTGTTTGACAACTAGTGCTAAGTACGCTGAGAAGTGTTGTTTCTCGGCTAGAACAGAGCCATCTTGATATATAGAGCCTCCCTACTCGAGTTTTTTTTTATTTCGTAATATTGGTGATACAAATTTTTATTTCTCTTTGAACTGTATGAAAAACATGCTACTGAAGTTAGCAGAAAAATTTAGCAGAAAAAATTTGCATTGTCGACTTCTTTTATATACAAAAAAATTTACTCGATTTTCTTTATGTAAGCATGTTTTCGGACGAAATTCGAGTAAACTTCAACTGTTTACTATAGAAATGCATTAACATAAGCACAAGAAGTGGTTTAATAATTAAGTACTAAATACAAGTATAACAATTAGCCCGTAATGTTTAAAAAGGTCAGCTTGGAAAATTTCTTATGAATCCTTTTCTTATGACTCAGTAGTTTTTGAGTTATGAGGTATTAGTTTTCACTACTGCCATAAGTTAAAAACTAACTGTAAAGCGCTCAGAAAATATTTATTGTAGCCGACAAATTCGAAAATTCCTCCTCTACACGGTTAAAAATAATATTATGAAATCCATTATTTTCCTATTCTTCTGCGGAATAACTATACGTCCATTCTTTTAATTATAAGGTTTTAAATTATACTTCCCAAATAGATAAGATTTATACTTTTAAAATAAAAATTATTTTGTCCTAATTTTAACAAATTTTATTTTTGTCCAAAAGATTATAATTCATCTGTCGGACACTCAAATATAAAATAGAGTTCGCTCTCTGGAAATTTCTAAATTTGCTCTTCAATAAATACTAACCATTACCAGAGTTTAAACAATTCAGGGAAAAATGTTATTCCTTTTACTAACAAAACTCAACGTTTTTTAAGTGAAATTTGAGTAAAAAAATGTTCAAATTTTGATAATGAAACATAGCTTTTTATTTGAAATATTGGCAATGTATATAAATATGCAATAGTTTATGAAAATGACTTAGATTAAAACCTATCCGCACGTAATAATCTTTGGATTCTCGAAAATCCTAGCATGTTCCTAAATGTTGGGTGAAACATCAAGCCGATTCTATGGTACTTACTCGTGGTTTAGTTCCATCTCTCTTGTTTTTGGTCTAAATAAATTAAATATTTATAAGAATAAATTATCAAATACATAAATATTTGTATTATTTATTTACCCGTATACATTTTCAAACAAAAGGCAACTTTCATCCGTGTTCCTGTAGTGTGATTGAGTGCGGGCTTTTTGCTAGAAACAAAAAATTACCTCTTAATTCACTGCAGAACCTTTCAAATGATCGGCAACTGATAACTAAATTTTTAAGTCGAAATTACTAAAACTAAATCAAAATACAGTGAAATTCAATTAAAGCGACCGCGAGGGGGCCGGAAACAGATCGGCGTTATTGCCGAATGTCGTTATATCCGGATGGGATGAAATTCTAGATTATTTGACAGCAGCGAAAATCACTTTGAGCACTACATATTTTTTCATCCATTTCAAATGGAGTAGTGTGTTTGTACTGTACATAATCAATTGTTTTTGTTAATTCAAATATAGTTATAATTAAAATTAAAAAAAACTTAAAACTAATAAGAACACAAAATGTCAGAAACTGAAACTTATGAATGTTTAAAAATCAACTATTGATGTTTGCTTTGTGCTTTTTTCATTTAGAAGAATTTTATTCAGCTGTTTATCAATTTATTCCAGTTGCATTTTTTAAATAGCCATCTGACAAATCGCGTGTCCACAAAACGTTTTTTATAATTGATGTAGCCCGAATCGCATCGGCAATGGTATAAATATTGCCTCCTCTTTTTCTGCTTCAACTACATCTTTGTCATCACTACCGAGTTCACCGAATATTATATCGTTAACAATGCCAGGTTCGACGGTTATAAGAGCGTCATTCACAAATTCAAATAATGCCATTCTTCGGGAGTAGCAAGCTTCTGTAGTGCATCATTATCTTGGACTAATTGTTCTATCGATATGTCATCTTCGCTCAAACAAATCATCTCTGTGTTACATTCAGAATTAGTCAGACTGCATGTTTGAAGCAGTTTTTGATTGTATTAGCTGTTACATTATCCCATCTGCATTACAAGTCTTTGCGATAATGGTGCTTCAGATTATTTAAAATTTCTTGGTCAATTGCTTGGAAGATCGAAGATGGGTTAGGTGGCAAAAATTTCAATCATATTGCTTGTTGCTGAATCTTTGTATGTGGTGGACTATTATCAAGCAGTAAAGGATTCCCTTGTTCTCCTTTAATTATTCGGCATTCTATAGACGAAGTTCCTTTTCAAACAAAGCAGACGTCATCCAAGCATTAGAATTTGCCTCATAACGTATAGCAAATGTGTGCACGTTTTTGATGCATCGTGGTTTTTTAAACTTCCCCTAATAATCATTAATTTTCGTTTAACGGGTCAGTCCATGTTACTTGCTACCAATTCTGTTATTAGATCTTTTGCCATTTTTCTACATGTACATTTTTCACCCATAATTTTCAGAGTCTTGATTGGAGTCAATCGAAAGAAGAGGCCAGTCTCATCCGCACAAAACATTTCATTATCAGTGTATCCAGCACGTAAAATTGGTTAAACCTTCTTTATCCAATCTTCTGCGATTGCTATTGGAGCCGAATTTGATTCATCGGATATTTGGGAAAACACTATTCCATACCGTAGTCTGAATCGGTAAATCTAGCTTTCACAGCAATTATAGTTCGATTTTTAGAAAATCGATTCAAATCAATTTGCTCTTTGCAGAATCATTGGTCCATTTATCAGTACATTTTGACTCCGTTGTAATTTAAACCACTCTAACAGAGCTTGGGCAATATCGTCATCCAAAACGGTCTTGTTTCTCTTAATTTTTATTGATTGAGGCGCAAGGCACTTTCGTATAGATTCAGGATTCTTCCATTTCGTAAATAGTACAGTGTGCCACTCCAAATTCTAACTCCAGTTTGGTATTCGATTCTCCAGCTCTAAGCGCCATATTATTTACAGATTTTTCGTCAACGGTAAATGTTTCCCGTTTTGCCAAGCAGAATATCGAGCAAAAATAGTGTACAAAAAAATTTATTCTTAGAGAACAATGGAATGTATTAATGCTCAATATTCACCAACACGGATTATTGCGCAATAAAGTTGATCCGGTAATAGGCCTAACTTTAAAACTGTTAAAGATTTAAAATGTTTTCTTATACACCAACGTTAATACTTTTTGGAACATAAAATCAATGTCGTTATAGGTGAATGGTCGATTTAGGGGAAGTCGTTTTAAGCGAGAAAGGGATTCGTTTTTGCTATTCCTCCCATGTGAAGTACTTCACATGGGAGGAATAGCAAAATCAAACGGGACTTTGAAATTTCATCGCTATAGCCGGATGATCGTTATATCCGAGGTCGCTTTAAGTGAATTTCACTGTATTTTTACCAAAAAATATTGCTATCCCTCACTTCCCCACAAAAGTAATAGTAAAGATAAGAACATAAAATTTTAAATTTTAAAAGTTTTCTGTACTGTTTGCAGTACAGCATAATAATTTATGTTCTTAAAGCTAAATAATTTGTTCAGATTTCTATGCAAAACTGAAAAAAATGATAAAAATATTTTTTGTACTAAAAAGGATCAAATATGTTTTTCTCTTCAATTTTAAGTTAAATAAGTTATTATCAGCCGTTTTATCATAATTTTTTAACCGCTGGTTGGCCTAGCATTATTATGCAAACGTATCTAAGAACGCTTTAAGAAACCGACCAAACGGCACAGTGGTTAAAGCTTTTGCGTTTGGATCGGGAGGTACCGGGTTCGAATCCGGATAGGGGCAGGATGCAAAGGGGAATTTTCATCAACAGATAACGATCTGTGATGACATGGAAGACACCTATGACCCCCTGTCGGAGTGCAAAACTCATGGTCCGACACATCTTCCATGCCAGTAGAGGCTGGCAAGGAACTATCCAATGTGCAGATGGTGATAAAATCGGAGCTATAGCCGTACGTCCTCGATTTGGCAGACAACTGCGTAAGGTAAGGACGTGGAAAGCGAACTGCGAAAGAGTTGGGAGTGCTTCGGCCCCATGAAATTGATCGTATAGTCAAGTTGCGCCGCAACTCCAATTAACGTCTATCAATTGCACATTTGATTATCCTTCATTTGCGTTATAGGACTAAAATAATAGTGAAAGTTCAAAGCCTCCGGACACGTGCGCGTCAATTTTTGTTCTGTAGCATTTGTATTTTGTTTTAAAGGTATTATTTGAGCGTAAGGTATTATATACTACCACTCAGTCGATAAGATTAGATTTAAAAGTTTAAATTTATACTATGTATATGTGGGGAAAATGTTTTATCTATACAAAACAGCTCGAACTACAAAATCATATCACAATGATATCAATTTGAGCGGAGACAGCAAGCTGTTGAAAGAATGCTGAACCTGTTGTATTTTGTAGTTTACGATATTACGTTCCCACCTCATAATTGCATTCTCCTAGCCGTTTTGTTACTTTGATTAGCTAGAAAATTAAACTTGAAATGGGTCAGTTTTAAACTGGATGTCATACGTTACAGCATACGTGTTATACTCGTACAATATCAACAAATTTTATCTGTATTTACACATGTGTTCAAACCATCCGCTAAATTTTTTAAGATTACCGTAATGGTCTCTGGGAAGTTTATGAATGAAAAAAATTAATATTAAATATTTTTGTTGAGAGACAAAAAAGAATTGTAGTTGAGAGAAAGCTTTATGTGACCTGGGGGGCCCTATTCTTGATATCGGTGGAAATTTACACATTCGGAATATAATTTGCTTTAAAATGCTTTTAATTATTCGAATTTTTCGCAGGCTACTTTAATAATTTTTTCCAAAATTTGTTTGCAAGTTTTCTATTATTTATTTCCCCACTAAGGGAATAACTCCGCATCGATTTACCCACTCGGAATATTTCCCATTTAGGCCGTTAGTGAATGTGTTAAAAATATTTAGTTAAAAATTTGGTAAAATAAAATTTTTGTGACGAAATATTTTTAAACAAAAAAGTTGAATTTGCTGTGTGAATGTATTAAAATTTTGACACATAAAAATGAATCGCTTGTCCAAGTCACCAATATTATTTTTAATTTTATTATATTATAAAAAATATAAAAATAATGAGGCTGTTGTTCGGAAATTCGGAAGGAAATTGAGAGAAGTAACTATATATTTATATATTCGGGATGATTATATTTTTGGTCATTTAATATAATTGTTTTAAATTTTAGCCTTTAGAATACTGTAAACCACGGAACATTTCAGATGACGTAACAGAGATCATGAATGGAAATTCAGTAATTACCCAAAAACATTTACGGATCAACGCCAGTAGTTTCCGAAAAATAGTAGAATTATTGCCAACTAAGCAACACGGCTGGAGCAAAGAATATGAATTGATTGTATTTTTATACTGGAGCAGGGTGTAGTTATCGCGTAGTTGCTGGTTTTGTTGGTATTAGTCCCTAAGTTCAAAGTTGTAAGAGTTTAAATAGTATAATTAAATATATTTTCTCTGTAGCTTTACAGTTAAATCAATAATTCACAAAATGTTGAATTATTTTATTCATAATATGCGGCACATTATTAAACCTCCATTGTATAACGAACTTGAGGAAATTGGAGCTAGATTTTGTGCAAGATCAAAAACAGCAATTTTTGGGAATGTTATTGGTGCAATAGATGGATGTCATATAAGAATTAAGTGTCCAGTCAATAAGCATGATGAATACCTCAATTATAAAAGCTTTTACTCCATCCAGTGCCAAGCCGTAGTAAACAGCAACCATTTATTTAACGACGTGTTCATCGAATTTCCAGGATCAGTACATGATACAAGGGTTTTCAAAAACAGCCCTTTGTATCAAGATGGTACTTACACAAATGACAAATGGTATTTACTAGGTGATAGTGGGTATCCATGTCAGCTGAGCCCATAGCAGTGATTACACCATTTAAAAATGCTTTGGGGAAACAAAAAATATTTAATACGGCACATAGCAGGGCTCGCAATGTTGTAGAATGTGCGTTGGGCATTTTAAAATGTAGGTGGCGAAATATTTTCTTTAAGGCCCTGGAGTTGAAGGTTAAAAATTGCATCAAAACCATATTTGCTGTTTGTGTGCTACATAACATTTGTGTATCTGGAGGAGATATCGTTCCATCACCCGAAATAGACGATTCACATTTTGAATCTGATGAAACAAGCATTTCGTATCTGAGAGATTCTTCCGAAGCAATTGCTTTTCGTAACACCCTTTTGGATCAATTATAATAAATAAAGTATAATAATTTCAAAAATAAGAACAATCCTTTTATTTCATCCTAAAAAACTTAAAATTATAAGTATAAATTCAGTCTTTGACTAGCGCTTTAATTAGTCGGTTAAGGTACATAGTATTGTTATGTCTCAAAATACATTACTCTGATTCGGAACCAGAAGAAATCAGTAAAATATCTACATTTATATTGGGATAGTCTTGTCGGACCATTTGACCATATATGCTTAGTAAGCCATTAATCTTTTTATCCATTTTCTTGTCCCGCTTTTCACGAATAGCCAAATAGCGTTCAGTCGTTATGCAATCTTTGGCAGTACGACTTCGAAAACAACCTCGCGATGAAGTCGATGGTGTTGGACTTTCCAAATTTGATCGTGACTCGGATGACGTCGATGGTGTTGGACTCTCTGGCGAAACATATCCTTGCGAGGAAGTGGATGGCATTGGACTCGCTGATGGAGTATCTATGGGCGGTTTATTTACGAGTAATCCTTTACTACTGGCCATCAATAATGGAGGATGAAAGTTGTCTTTACATCTCGCATGTTTATCAATAGTTTCAAAAAATGGCCAATCTTCTTTGGCTTGTTTTTCTTCTGGTGCTTCGTCTCCAGCTCCCTCTCCGGTGTTTATTTTAAAGAATGACTGTTAATTTATAATTGTATGTTTAAGCCGTTCTAATTAAAAAAATAAAAATTGGTACCAACCTTATATTTTTTCATTAATACAGACCACTGTTGTTTGCAATGAATGTAGCTTTTGTCACGTCCCAATTTGTCGCCGCAATTTTCCAATACTTTTCTGCAAATTAATGAAATTGTGAAAAAATTAATTGAAAATAAAAAGCAATCAAAATCGAGTATTACCTCCAACCGGCGCTAATATTTGCATTTTTGGATGTAAATAAAGTATCAAATTTAATACGCGTTTCAATTAAAATTATTCGTTCATCGTATGTCCCTAATAAAAATTGCAAGGTTTATAAATGTAGTAATAAATTTTATAATATCACTTGAATATTTAAACTTACATGTGGCGTATGGTTTTTCAACTACCCGTTGCTTTTTTTTCGGTGGACCATCCATATTTATATTTTTATAGGAATTTATTTTTAAATGAAAAAAGTATTTTATTGTTGTTACAGCCTACTACTCACATTATATATTATCAAAAAACTGAGGTTATGTTTTTTTAACATCCCGTCAAAATTTATAGACGGTCTAGAGTTCGTAAAAAATTTTTGTGGCGAATAAAAAATAATTTTTAATTTTCCTGTCAAAATTTTAATTTTTAACAGGGTTTTTAATACATTCACTAACAGCCTTAGTAGGGAAATAAATTATAGTAAACTTGCAAACAAATTTGAAAAAATTATTAAAGTAGCCGGCGAAAAAATTCGAATAATTGAAAGAATTTTAAATCATATTCCGAATTAGGAAATTTGCACCGATTTGAAGAATAGGGCCCCGGACAGAATAAAGCACAATATATCGCGATTCAGTTCCGATAAATTGAAGAGAAAGATTAAAATTAGCATATCATTCTTTGTTTACTTGAAATGGAGGACAATAATAAATAAAAATAAATTGATAAATTGATTATTTATACTTTAAAGCTTAAATTATTTTGCTAATTTTTATTCAATTTGGAAAAAATGAACCATATAGTTAAAATCCATTAATTTTGCTAATATTTAAAATATGTTAGGTTTAAATATTTATAAATAAACATTATCATTAAAAGAACAAGTTATAATTTATGCAAAGAATAACACGAAAGAATAACATTTTTTTTATCCTTTTAAAATTAAACAAAATAAGAATAAAAAACATTTAATAAGCGAGAATAATGTTTAACTTTACGAATAGAATGTATTTTATGTTCCAAATTTAATAAAATTTATTCAAAATAATGTTATACTTGGGCTAAAACTAATTTTTATTCTTAAATTTTAAACCGTGTACAGTCCACGCGAATTGACTATTCGAAATGAAACCATACTTTTTTCATTAATTGGAAAATTCTTGCAAAATTTGGTGGATATTTGGTAGACAAAAACCGATAAAAAATTAAAATAAAATTTTTATTTTCAATAAGGTCCTTCAAAAACTGGCAAAGAAATAAATGATTAAAATAAATGTAAATATTAAATTTTCAACGAGGGTTAACCTTGTTAGTTTTCTGAAATTTAAACAGTAATAATGATTTCGAGTATGCAAACCAGTGCTATCTAAAGTCCGGTAAGTTTAACTTTTAGCTTTTAGTTTGTTTGTTTATGATGTTACATATGATGTTCATTGTCTTACACGATAAATTATAAATGCGGGATCTAGCTATTTACGAATTTCTATAACTTCACCAAGTACAAATTACCACTTATCATGTGTCTAGCTGAATCCGTTTTCGGTTTATGGACTGTGAATGAATAAAAATGCAGTACTTTTATAACATACAAATGAATTTGATTAAGAATATAAGTTTTAGTACGACTTTGTCGTTCTGATTTCATTCGGTAACTAATTAAAAAAATGAAAAATGGAAATGAAGAAAATACATAACAAATGAAAAACAATTAAAACAATACGTTTGCTAATATTTCTTTTTGATGCGTACTAAAATAATGAAATGATTACTTGATTGATTTTAATACACTTCACAACAAACACTGAAAATTTAAAATTCTCAAATTTTAACATGCCGCGCACCTCTTGAAAGATTTAAAGATAATTCAATGAACTACACCATCAAACAAATAGTGCCTTTTCTTTATATTAATTCATTTTTAATAGGAAGCGCACAAATTTTGGAGACAGGTCCTTAAATATTCCGTTTATAGTGTGCACTTCAACTACTCGGACTTTATTATCTTTCCATGGAATAATTGAAAAAATTCTCCCTAGCAGCCATCTTACAGACAGTATATTTTCATCCACAAAAATTACGATACCATTTATTCTCATGTTAAGAACTTCCTGTTTCCATTTATTTTTTATTTGAAGCGTGTGCAAATACTCAATTGAATAACGATTCCAAAATGAATCAACCATTTTGAAACTCTTCCAATGTTAGAACTGTGCCCTCTGTGACTCGTTTAAGATGGGATTTGAAAGATTTTATTGAGTCTTTCCAAAGCCCACAAAAATTCGGGCCACGTGGTGGAATGAAATGCCAGGTAATATATTCAGTTGTACAGAAGGAAGTAATATGATTTGGTTCATTCTGCGAGAAAAAATCACTTTGCAATTTGTTTAGTTCTTTATTCACACTACTAAAATTTGTTGCATTGTCGGACCAAATACTGACAACCATGCCACGACGAGACAGAAATCTTTTGTGACATGTTATAAAAGATTCGGCTGTCAAATCACCTACCACTTCAAGATGTATGACCTTAATAGAGAAACATACAAAAGAAGCAACATATACTTTATAAGGTGTAAGTTTACGTCGAAATCAATTTCGAATTAAAAACAGGCCACAGAAATCTACGCCTGTGTTAAGGAATGGTTTTGTCTATGCAACTCGTTATTCGGATAAATCACCCAATATTTGCTGTAAAATCAATGGATTTGTTCGTGCACAAATTACACAATTTCGCACAGTTTGTTTTGCTTTATGTTTATCATGAATGGACCATATGGTTATATGATTTTCTAATAGGTCTGGCATGGTATCTGACAAGGTCTACATTATTTATTTTTTCAAGTAGTTTAGGGTCTGAGTTATGCCTCACTACATCACTGAACATCAACAACAGCGATGCTACTATATAAATAAACCGGATGTATGGATCAGCATCATTGTTCAACTTAAAACTATAAACATCTAACTTATCCACTATAATTTTCTTATATTTTTTAATAAATAAAGAAGGAATAATTCTCAAGTTTATAAAAAATAAATGTTTCAACAATATAAAACATAACTACTGCCCAACTGGCCCGAGAACATAATAGTGTCAGAAAACTGCGTTAGGAGACTACGCAAAAGTAAAAACTAAGTAAATATTACTGTTAAAATTGGAATTCCTCGTTAATTATCGAATACGTGATTCTAAAACGACACATGATATCTTTAGACTATTGCTAGAGATAAAGCGCTGAAGGCCCAAATTACGTATACGAAAGACTAGTATAAATGTCCAAAAACTTGCTGATCGAAGAGGGTTGAGACAATTGAGACAGTTTCAGTAGACTTGGTGTTGATGGCTTCTCGTTAGAGATGTTTAAATAAATTTACATCAATTTGATGATTAAGTATTTTGCCATTGCCCCACTAACTCAATTAAATTAGTACATCATCACTCGTAGTCAAATTGAAAAAAATCATTCCGAAAGATACACGATTAGATTATGAAATGGACCTGAGACTCACGAAAAAGGCGAAAAAATTCACATATTTTAATCTCATGGAATCTACTGTCAGAACTATTAAACAAATCTATAGCTAAATAGGGGCGCTCTGTTGTATCTAAGATATCGACCAATGTCACTGAAGTTGAAGAAATCCATTAGAAAATTATTTAACTTACTAGAGGCACTGCTCTAGGACTTAGAAGTACCAACCACCAATATTACTGATCGAGATTGGGTCCAATAAAACTTATATTTTTGAATTTCTTGGTATTCCTGGAAAATTTAAATATTTCACACTCGCAGAAATTTCGCAATATAAATTCGCGGTGTCTTTTTTACCAATGCTATTACAACAACTTTGTTGTTGTTGTATTAAATGTTATATTAAACCAACCTTAAACCTAATACAATATTTTATCATCTGCACCACGAAACCCTAATGATATAGTTTCAGGGCATTCGAAATTTTTAATAAATTTTCACTCCAATTCAAGGCACAACTCGGTCAACTTTAGGTATACGGATGTACATATACGAGTTCATATCATAGAGATTTTCATCCATAAATCATATTTTATGTCTGTATTGAAACTATTTTATTACTTAACGCTGCCTCGAGTAGATAAATCAACCAATTTTCATTTCTTGCCCATAAGATTTTTTCTTGTTATTGTGGTTTGTGTGTGTGTAACAGCAAAAAAATAAACTTTACCATGTAGACCATAACCGGCCCTTACTACATATCTTGCGTGATTTTATATGAACCATTTATTATACAAAACGCGATTCACGACAAATTCGACACACAATTTTTTTTAACGGCAGGAATCTAATATGCAGACCAAGAAGCGTGATAAGCAACATTTTATACGCCGTCAAACTAAGGCTTTTTTGTATTTACGCGTCAAATTATGAAACCAATATTATAGGCAACCCAGTTGATTTATTATCAGATATCTGTTTCTGAGGTCAAAATTTTAAGAAATAATACCATAACCATAAGCACATAAGATTTTTATGGCTGTAAAATATAAGATACTAAAAATATTTATGTGTGGTGCTTGATAAAAATAAATCATTTACGAAACTTTGTGAAAATTATAAATTAAATTATTGTTTATGAATGTCTAAGGTCCTCGCCACACATATGATTTGTAATGTAATTAATTACGTTTTTAGCACGTCGGTTCGACTTTGCGCACACAGGTACTTTGGAACAGTATGCGAGATCTGTTTTTACTTTCACCAACACCCAAAGGAACAAACACACAAAAAATTCAGAATTTATGCCTTCCCATATAAAAATTAAAATAATAATAAATAAAAAATTTTATTTTGGTTTTAAGAATAAAATTTATTACAAAAATTAATTTACAACGTTTGTTGGGCGTTAAAATAAATAAAATGTCTGTGCGCGAGCTGAGCTGGGGTTTTTTATTTTTTATTTGCAACAATTTTAATGGGCTTTAATTGTCTTAACGCCTAATTAAAAACGAAATCCATTACTTTATGGAAAATTAAAAAGTTAAGTTATTAGAATTACCATCGGTGTTTGGGAACAATTGTATTTTGTATAGTGGGAGTGAGATTGGATACATTTGCCCTTCTGAAGCTGTCAATCATAATAACGATGAACAATATTTGGTGTAATTTTTCTAATTAGATTATTTCGATGGGATCATCATAAACATTACTAATTCATTATTAAGTGCAACGCTGACACTCCTCACCGAGCATAAGATAGCAGCAACCCCAATGGGGGATCAGCAACTTTTATCAGTAATATAAATAGATTACGAAGATAAAAAAAGTTCTCCACCAATTCGCTCAAGGGAAAAGAAACTAAAAATCATTTAACAAATCCAAGATAACGATAATGAACCATTAGAAGATCAGCTTATTTCGAGCCGTCTCATCCACAATTAGAACAAACTACTATAAGCCACAATTTAAAGAACCCACGATTTTGTTTCAAGCAAATTGGATATTTTCACGCAGTACCAACCGAGTTAAATTAAACGAATATACGTTCCTTCCCTTTCGATTGAGATAATCTAGTCATATTGTGTAACAAGATGCAACATAGTGACTAAACTGGAGCCCACGGATCACGGAAGTCCTTCCCACTAATTTTTAGAAGATACGTATGACCCGAAAAACGCTTTATGAATTTTTCTAGAATTAGCATTCATCGCAGTCCATTCCAGACATTAAAAACCCTTTTTGTCACACTTTTTATATAAATCGTTGGGACCGAAAAAAATGTAAAAAGGTTCGCGGACCCCACCGAAGAATTCGAATTTTCCCGAAGATAGCCAATGCTTCAAATAAATATTGTTACTCATAACAATCAATATTTTCAAACGGTTGCGTTTAGTGCTATCATATTTTGTCATAGTAACGCAACCAGTAATGAAACTTAACGTCAGATATCGAGTTAACGAACAACACAAGATCCAACACGAAGCAACACAGTACAAAATCGCGCAACATAAAGCAACATGACGCTTAATGGTACACATGACACAACATGGTGCAATACTATACTACATTAACA
The DNA here is from genome assembly GCA_963691935.1 of Nephrotoma guestfalica. NCBI lineage: Eukaryota > Metazoa > Arthropoda > Insecta > Diptera > Tipulidae > Nephrotoma > Nephrotoma guestfalica. The sequence goes on along the minus strand of OY829914.1, from coordinate 196,204,620 downwards.
TCACACGACATCGTACAACGTAACGCAACATTGTGCAACATCGCGCAATATAGTGCAATATAACGCAACATGGGGCAGCATCCCACTATATGGTGCAACATCCCACAGCATCATAATGTTTGCATATACTGGAACATCACACACCATCCCTCAACAAGATGCGATGTAAAGCAAGATAGTACAACATCATGCAACATGGTGCAATATGACCAAACCTTAGTATCCCCATACGTAGTTTAACTTCCACAACACCAAGGTTTTGGAGCACCAAAGGCAAAATCCAGCCTATCCTGAAATCCTTAATGAATAGTTCAGAAATCACAACTCCTAGTAATCCCTCTAAATTTTATCAAAATCGTCCAAGCCAAATAAAATGTAAAAAGGATTCTCGACCCTAAATGAATTTTCCCGTAAACAAGATCCACTACAGTCGGTTTTTGGTACTCAAAAACGCTCTTCCAGCAATGATTATAAAAATCATGCAAATCAAAAGAATTTAAGAAGGCCACACCGGATGACTCTCTGAACGGATTTTCCTGTAATTAGTAATTAGTAATTTTTTTCCTGACCCTCGTAAACCCTCAACTACCAATTTTTATAAAAATCGTGCTACCCGAAAAAAAAATTAAGAAATTGGCCTAGGATACACCGGACATTCCTCTGAACGAATTTTCCCGAAATCTGGACCAATCGCAATCGATTCCTTGCTATTAAAAACCATTCACCAATTTTTTACATAATCATGCGACTAAAAAATTTTTTATCTTAATAAATGGGATCCGGGTCCCACCAGATGACCTACAAATAAAATTTCCTGAAACTGGGACCCATCTCGATTTGTTGTTGGTAATCAAAAACCGCTCCTCCAGCAATTTTTATAAAAATCGTGCGAGCCGAAAAATATTAAAGAAAGGGATCCGGGACTCACCGGACGACCCTCTGAGTGAATTTTTCAGAAAATTAACACCCATCGGAATCGATTTCTGGAGCTCTAAAATCGTTGGAGCCGTTTGGGCGAATGTTAGTTTTGTATTAACCGCGGTATCGACGCTAAAAACATCGACCTGGAATATAAAGAGCATCCTGTATATTAAATTATTCCTCGTTTAACTATATCAGGTGTGCAAGTAAAAACTCGGCTTTTTTGGTCAAATTCAACTTTATTGAAAATATAATTGTTGCAAAGATTAGTAAGGTAGCCAAGTTTGAAGAATATGCAGCATGCTGTAAAACTTCTCAGCCCAAGGAGAAGATGAGTTCTTGGATTAATTTTGCTGTATGTGGATGTGCGTTGTCATATAGCAATATCACGTTCCGCCTTCCTTGCCTCTTAAATGGTATTTTCTCCTTCTGACCTTCACTTAATTAGATCAATTGGGCCTGGTAACGTTCATCTGTAACAGTTTGACCAGGTTCCAGAAGCTCGAAAGTACACACAGAAACACTTTCTTGGAATGAATATTCATTTTTGGAACTGATTTATTGGCTGGACTGGATCAACTCATGGTTTTCACCCATAATAGTTTTGTGCAAAAATGTTTTTCTTTTGCAAGTTCATACAGATGTCAGCTCGGTTTTTGTTTTTTTCAGTCAGTTTATGAGGAACCCATGCTTCGTCCTTCTGTATTTTTCCCATTGCATGCACTCGAAGTGATATTGCATGGTGAGTAACTCCTAACTATTCTGCAAGCTGTTTTTGACTTTGACACGGATTTTCATCCAGTAAAACTTTAAGTTCTTCGTTTTCAAATTGTTTTACTGTACACCTGGACGTGAATCATCCTCAAGTTTGAAAATTTCGATCACGAAATCTTGCAAACCACTTTTTTACTGTTGAATGACTCACAGAATGTTCACTCAACGTCGAATTAAACAATTGCATAGCTTGAGCAGCAGTTTTTTCATTTGAAAAAAGAATAAAATGCAATGAGTGACAGGCGATTTGGATGCGTTCAAGTATATTTTAATGTAACCAACTACAGAGCCTAGTTTCTACTGGCATAACTTTACAAAATGCCTCCGGTTTTGATCCTAGTCGCAATAAATATTTGATCGAAAACTTCATTGAAAAATTGGAACGGCACAAATGATATATTGAAAAACAACTTTCAACTGCAAAGAACAACACCAACATCGATTTTCCTCTGAAACATAACGGATAGGTTTTCAGTGTACCAGCAGATGTTACCACCTTACTAAGTAATGGACACAGAGTTGATGACTAAAGAGATGCGCACTAAAATTGAAGAATCATATAGTCAATTGTTTCCGTACTTGAGAAAAAATCGGAGGAGTAGATCCATGTTCGGTCACTATTTGTGCCAAACTTCCAAATCATAAGTGCAACGCACTTGAAGGAATTGCCGTTAATGCTGTAGCAGCTGTAGAATTATCGGACTAAAATTATGAAGTTGCATGGAAAATTCTGAAATATTGATTCGGCAAGCCAAATTTTATTTGCGAGCAACATATGTGCATGTGTTAATTTCATATAAAGCTGACTGCTTTAACTACTATGCCTACTCGGGGAACACAAACGGCATACAAAGTAGAGGGACTGATTGTCTGTCTAATGATCACAAAACTCAACACAAGGACGAGAAATAAATGGTATAATTCCACCTCGCAGCAACCGTCCAAAATAGTATTGTTTACACTGTCAACCTAACAAACATAATATTGTTCGATGTTAAAGTTCCTATATGCATGCCAATTGATCAACGTCAAAATTTCGCAGCTAACTCAAAATTATCTACAATTGTTTACGTACTGAGCACGCAGTAGATACATGCCCAGGAATTCATAGCTTACCCCTTACCGCTAATTTTATGTTCAACGCCATTTCATCTCTTTCCAGTTCAACAATCACGTAATGTCAAACACGACCAATTTTACCGCAACTTTGGATGTTCAAGTATTCCACTACTCAAAATCACAAGATACTGGCCAATCACATCAGGTGATAACGTTGATTATTTAGATGAACGGGGCAATGCAGCCAATTCCCTCTCCAGTTGGTTTATGGTGCCTTCAACATTAGAGCCTTGGTCGCTTTACAGATTGTAACGATACAGATGAGGGTCTTTCGACAGTATATCTGTACGTTAAAGAAATTTGTTCCTACTCTCTTAACCTATCCCGAGTGCGGCGTTGATTCCCTAAGCTCAGTTAAGTAAGGGATCGGTCGTGTGTTTGGGGATAGATAAGTAGAAGACCTAGTTTTTGCAGCGTAGGCCCTGCGTACCAATTCATTTGGAGGAGGACCTTGGCAGAAAGGGAGTGTCCTGCCTATGGGCAGGGCTACTTTCGAAGCTCCCGCTCTTAGCTTTTGATTAAACCAACCAAGGGACCTTGTCACAGATTGGTTCTCAGTCGCAGGCCTACCACAACACTATACTTACCGATCTCTGATGCAACTCTTTATGTTAAGCCCGCAATCACTAAACACAATAAATCTTTAATTGTGTTCAGATAAAATAATTTTTTTTTTCAAGAAATACAACTTCAACTAAAAACACACAAAAACACAACTTCTAACTTTTAATTAAATTAATACTCGGGCGCAATGTCCCCCAAAAATCCACTCTTTATACATGTTATCATCGATAACACGATTTTTTATGCTTTCATCAAAAAATGTATAAAGGCAATGTCCCATAACGTGACTTCAATTTTGCGAAATCGATCTGTATTTGGTAGTACCAAGTTTTCTGTACGTTCTGTACGTTACAGGAAAAACTTTCGACCTTCATGGATGGTTGGCACTGGGTATGCCTTGAATCCTTGGGACTCCTCCTGGTTCAACAAAGGTTTTCTTAATTCAAAAATTAGATGTTGGTTTGTTAATCTAGCTATCACCCTTAAGTCTTTATATATTTGCACCCAGTTTTGTTCATAGAGGCAGACGTGCATTGGTATCCACAATTTTAGCTTGTCTAGTGGATCCCGCAACTGTGATGGTGCTATCAGCCGAATGTTGATATGACCCTGGTGTAGGTCAACCATTAGATCTATCATCGCTTCCTATATCTCTTTGAACATGGTGGCCTGGATGAACACTTGCAGTACCATGTCTACGACCTCAGCTCGGCTACTGAATGAGGTTATCTCCCCGTGAAACTAGTAGTACTGTGCTTTTATTTGTTCTTGCTGCTTCCGTACCAGGTTTGCAGTCATGTTCACTATGTGTATCTGCTGCCTTCTGAAGTCATTCATATGTAATAACCCTCGTTGCAGATCTTTCGTACTGTACAGCTGTACGTACGTAAAATTTCGTACTGTACAGCTGCGCGTTGGTCTAACACCCCAAACATGTCACCCATAAAAGTTTCCACGAATTCCAGGGGTGCTCATCGTTTCCGCTTTGGCCTTTTCAGAAGTTCCGGTCTTGCATACCCTCAACTAGTAGTTTCAGAGCTTGGATTAACGTATCACATGGCCACACTCTGTCCGGGAACCAGGTGGTCCGGTTAGGTTTGGAACTCAGGTTAGTGTACTCCCGACAGACCTGTTCAAGTTGTCCCATCACAGTGTAAATTCGTTCCCACTCATGCCAGTAATTGATCAGGTCATAGAACAGCACCGGCTTCCAGTCCTCCTGCGTAAGATGGGTTTTCCAAGCTCCAAACACAACAATAACGTCATGAATGACCTCTGCATCTTCCTCTTTATTTTCCCTCGGTTGTACGTCTAGTACAGCACAGCTCAATCCTCTTCGTGCATTCAATCGTTTATAGGCTGCGATGAATGCTTCGGTGGTCAGATGACTGACAAGATCAGATCCACTGACTGGCTCGATGTGTACGGTTTTAGTTGTCATGCAAACAAAATTTTCTAAATAACCCTTATGTGCTCTGTGACTTATACCTCTAGTTGTACGAATCAGAAGTGGTCCGCTCCATTAATTCCGGTTGTCAAAAATGATAGTTCCGGTGCGATACGAACTGCTGGTAAATTTTCCATAAGCTGTATTCTACACTTGGAGTTAAACCGATATGAAATGTCATGTTAAATTTCGACAGTGTACAATCCTGTATTTGGTGCGGATATGAGCCAACGCTAATTATGTTCCTGCATGCACCGTTTGTTGGAGGCCTTTTTGATTATTAAATTAGCTATTAGATGATCCTTAGGCAATACAACCGAATGTATTTCATGGTATGACCATGTGGCCGTATTTTGAACTCATCCACCCTCTCGTAAAACATCATCTTGGCCTTGCTCATACTTGCGACCTCACGAAAATTCGCGATCTCACAAAGTAAAAGGCTTTGTGAGATCGCGAATTTTATTCATGAAGTGTTTTTTGCGCTTGATGGATTAAAATGTGCATGTAGACATTTTTATTTCCCTTGCCGTAGATGTCATTTTCTTTTCAGTTGTTCCTTCTCGACATTTATTGATAAACCTCATTACGGACATGACAATTATTTTTATGGTGTTAAAACCTGAACCTTTGCCGTTGTAGTTCCTACTAAGCATGCCTTTTATTCTAACTGGATAGATGTGTCTTCTAATACGAAGGGTGTTAAACATACGACGTGCTTACTTTTTGAATATCTGAGATTCGATTTTCCATAAATGTTTTAAATTTGTGTGGCTGGTTTTTCACCCAACTTAGTTCATGTCTCATTGTACTGTGCCCATTAATGTTGCTAGTAAAGTGGCGCCACACAGCCCAAATTTCAGTGAGTTTAACTTGGTGGATATCGGTGCTACTCTTGTTTTTGAGGTTAACAATGTTGCCTCACTTCTTGACCTATCATAGAAGTATATTACTGTTGTATAAGCTACTGCTGAAGCATTGTAAAATCCGTGCAGTTTCCCCTGTATCCTTTATCTCTTCTAGTTTCGGTCTTGTGGTAATCTTTGATCCCAGTCTACGCCAGAGTTCCATATACGAGTTTGCATTAAGATTTTGGCTTTTATATCATAGATGGAGATAGCCAACCTAATGAATCAAATACTTTGGATTAATGAGATAAAATTTTTCGTTTGGTCATTCTTTCATCTTTGTTGTTGAGGTTCACTTTGAATTCAAAAGTATCAGGGCCTATGGACTGTAAATTACGCCTATAATGTTTTTACTGATTCATCGTTAAATATGATTGGCTCAAATGATCTTAATTCTGGATCGGCATCTTCTATGAGTGAAAAACGTGAAAATCGGCGTTCAAGTTGAATGAACCTAGCCAAGGCTCTCTGCTTAGACGATCCGAGTGGCGTTACGTTTTATTTAAAATGAATTCGCACAGTGTAACGGCCGTCGATACCTCGGCTATAATTATGCTGATAGTGTTCTTCAGGCACCTTTTCCTCTTCTATCATAACTTTCTTAGGGTTGTATTTTTTTTATTTCCCAAAATTTTTTTAATTAGATGTCTGCCAAGTTAACCAATGACTTGATACTAGATGATAGTCCGGCTATTGTGTGATTAGTTCTCATTGGTTTCCTTTTACAACCTGGTTCATCAAAATTTTTGGATAGTAATAGGCAATTGTCGATTTTGTTTAGTTTTACATTAGGTTGTTTAGAGTATGTCATTGTGTATCGTGGAAATTTTGTTCAGGCAGGCACCGCGTTATACACGGCAAACTAAGACCTATATTTACATAGAGAATTTTGACGACAATCGTGCTTCTTCTCGTTCGATCTGCTTGGATGCCTCCTCGGTGATAAATGAAATTTGAGAGCCAGGATCTATTAACATTCGTAGCAGTTTTGTTTGTTGGTTTCCAATTGGTACCTGGACAATCGCCGTGACCAATAATGTATCTGGTGGTTGCTCGTATTGGTTCACTGGATGAGTGGTCATTATGCACCTTTCGGGGCAGGGATAGTATTTCTCCTTGAAACACTTGTTGCAGAGCTGATTTTGAGCAATGAATTTGAATCGCTCTAAGGAAGGCATTTGTTGAAATTTCGTGCAGTACTTTAAATCGTGTGCCTGTTAAGACAATGCGCAGTTTTCTAAAGCTTGTGCGCGGCATGTATCGACTGTTGCTGCCTGCGAATGGGGTGGCTTAGCACTGCGTACTATAGATTTTGATTTGGTGGCTTCTAAAGCTTGAAATCTACGCTTTAAGAACACCAGGAATTCTGCTATTGTTGAATCAGCAATGGCCATTTCACACCCTCAACGTCTCGTTGTCAAGTTAATAATGTAATTCCAAGAGAGAGGGAGAGTATAGGTATCCCCAAGTTTTTAATTTCATGCATACTTTCTGTTAAAGTATCAGGCAGCAGGGAAATTCAGAATGGTGTTGTCGAATGAGTTGTCGCCAATTGTCTCTTATTTTGGTAACGGTTCACCAACAGCTTACATGGACCTTCGTAATTTTCACCCGTTGCTTCAAGGTGATTTATGAGCATTCCAACACTGCCGAGCACCGTTGTTTTTGATTGATGCATCTTAATGGTTTCATTAATCTCCTTATTATCATGTACCATCCTTCTAAATAGTAGACAGCTATACATTTGAGAGGTTCTCCATAAAATTGTGGGATTTCAATTCGTTTTAATTTAATTGAAGACACTTTCCGTGGTTTCGGGTCGTTCAATATTTTGGCTCGCAGCGTTTCGCTACTCTCTATCACCTCTGAGTAATCACTCCTTATGAAATACGGCACCGTTGTTTCCTCAGTACTAGTGGCACTCACATCATGTCCTCGTGCTGTTGTTCCATTTGCAGCTTGTGTTATAGTTGCTCTCGGCCGCCTTGGCGTTTTCATGTCCTGTGCCTGATATCTACGCATTTGTTCAGGGTCCAGTGAACAGCCTTCTTCCTTATTTCATGACAGAAAATCTGTTGGATTTCTAAGTGTTTGTTCTATCCAATACTTATGTGTTGAATGCCAGTCTTTTTTGCGGGTACTGCCTTGTGATCCTGGTCTCGCCATCCTTGTTGTAATTGGTTCTGCTCTTTTGAAGTTGATCAAATCGAGCACATTGGTTTTTGTATTGACTCTCAATATTATTTACCTGGTGGCATTTGATTTACCTGGTTCATCAAAATTTTGGGATAGTAATCGGCACCCAATAAGATGTCGATTTTGTTTAGTTGGTTATAAAACGGATCGGCCCACATTAGGTTGTTTAGGCGATGCCATTGTGTGCCGTGGAAGTTTTTTTCAGGTAGGGACCGCATTATACACGGTACACTAAGGCTTATATTTCCATGGAAAATTTTGACGAAAATCGTGCTTCTACGCGGAAGATGATCTCGCTCTCATTTATGCCATCAATCTCCACATGCCTCCACGGTGATAAATCAAATTTCTAAGCCAGGCAAATAACGTTTGTTGCAGTTTTGTTTGTGGGATTCCAATTGGTACCTGGACAATCGCCGTGGCCTCGTAGAAGAGGGGTCATTATGCACCTTGCGGCTGCCGCAATTTTTGGACGGTCCTCAATCTTCGTTGTGAGCATCGTGTGTTGTGGTTGATTATTGGAGTGTAGTAATGGATTGTGTCTCCCGTTACATACTAAACATCGTATGGAATGGGAGTAGGGAAATTATTTCTTCTTGAAACACTTGTTGCAGAGCTGACTTTGAGCAATGAATTTGGATCACTCTGAAGAGGGCATTTGTTTAAATTTCGTGCAGTCCTTTAAATCGTGCGCCGGTTAACACAACGCGCAGTTTCTTAAAGCTTGTATGCGACATGTGTTGTCTGCGGGTGGGGTGCCCTAACATTACGAACTATAGATTTTGATTTGGTGGCTTCTAAAGCTTAAAATCTACGCTTTAAGAACACGTGGAATTCTTCTATTATTGGCATCCCTCTCATGAATCAGCAGTGGACATTTCATATACCCTTAACGTCTCGTTGTACCCTCAATTGTCTCTTATTTTGGTACATGTTCACCAACAGCTTCCTGACATCTTATTATCCTCTCCTTATTATCATGTACCATCCTTCTAAATAGATCGTTGAAGGCTGCTCATTTGAGAGGTTTCCCATAGAATCGTGGGATTTCAATTCGTTTTAATTTAATTGATGTCTCTTTCCGTGGTTTCGAGTCGTTCAATATATTGGCTATTTTGACTCTAAGCGTTTCGCCACTGTTTACCACCTCTGAGTTATCATCCTTTATGAAATACGGCACCGTTGTTTCCTCAATAGTAGTGGCATTCACAAGATGTCCTCGTACAGTTGTTCGATTTGCAGCATGTGTTGTAGTTGCCCTCGGCCGCTTTGTCTATCTAGCACCTCGGTGGCTTCAACTATCAGTTTGTACCATAACCGCGTTTTCAAGTCCTGCACCTTATATCTACGCATTTGTTGAGGGTCCCATGAACAGTCTTCTTCCTTATTTGATGGCGGAAAATCTGTTTGATTTCCAGGTATTTGTGTCTGTAACCGACTAAAAGCTGAAGTGGAAGTTTTTAGTCCGAGGTTTCTCCTGAAATTGCTGCTTGTTTGTTTTCTGGCACATTGGTTGATGGGTTAATATATAAGCATTTGTCGCTCTGTGCCGTTGACGTAGAATTTTTTGACAGAGTCTCGTTCAATCCAATATTTATATGTTGGATAATCAACAAAAAATCGTCTTTCAAATGTACATCGGTATCGATGAATTAGTCCCAGATGGTTTCGATATGTGCCAGTCTTTTTTACGGGTACTCCCTTATTTTTCTGGTCTTGCCATCCTTGTTGTAATTGGTTCTGCTCTTTTGAAATTGATCAAATCGAGCACATTGGTTTCTGTATTGACTCCCCATTTTATTCTCTTATTATTGATTTTACGGAACTGTTAGCCTTGATGACACGAGATTCGAAATTTGTCCCGGACTATTAGTCGTGAACGCGGGTTTCGAGAACGGTTTAAATTATTGTCGCTGGGTTTAATTGGACGGGTGATAAGAGTTTATCTAATCATGCGTATCGCCGTTGGCCGATTGAACTTGATGTGATATTACGCTGATGCCACATCCGGCTCGAATGGCTTATATCGTAAATTTAAGCTATGTGTAGTATGTAGCTGTATATATCAACATATTATTGTCAACGTTAAAATTAATAATTGATGACAAGTTTGAAATTCAAAGATTCATTCGACCTCAAAAGTTGCGATAGGATTCGTGATTTCTATATTCTGACCAAACAGTTAATAGTTTGAATTATTCCATAAAACAGCACTGCCTTCGTGTAACGAGCAGCGTCAGGAAAGGGCTGCGAAGGTATAAATTACCAATTTCACATTAAAAGCAACACCAACTGTAATTAGTTATTCGACCTTATAAAACTTTCAGTGTCACATTCATATCGATTGATCGTATAACAAACTTAAAAATAAGTTCAGCTCATACCCTAGCATGTAATAATGTCCTCGCATATATAAAAAAATAAATTTAAAAAAAAATAAAATAATAAATAATATTATCACAACAGATCATTAATAATCATTAAAAGTACATTCCATGCCGAACGTTTCCCTCATCCAAATGAGTAATGATGTAATTTTAGGTACGCGTATACATTTTCTTTGGTACTACACATTTTCTTTCGCATTCTGGCAAGAAACTGGTGATGGTGTGGCATTGCGAGTCTACGCAATATATTTTAAAAGAAAAACCAAACGAGAAATTGATTCTCGTCTCTTGAAGTCGCATGTAAACGTATATTTTGATTATTTTTTTTTTGTCAAATAAAATTTGCAAATAAAATAAATTGAAATTTTCGTTTGTTGGTTGGGTACACCCCATCTAAATTTATATACACCAAAAAATATACAAAAAATCATAAAATTCAAAAACTCATTAAGGAAGTGTTTCATGAATATTAATTAGCTCGCGGTGTGCGTAAATCGACCAAAATAGTACCGATCGATTTCGTCGATATTCCACGCGCAATGAAATCAAAGCCAAATTTATTTTATACTTTGATTCAATTTTTTTACATTTCATGTTTATTCGTTTAATTATGTAACGCGGAAAATTCTTGTGTGTGTCACCGCGCTCGATGAAAGTAAACAACATTACTGAATTGCCAAAATAAAATAAATAAAAAGAAATTCGTTAGGACTTTCCCCGAATGATAAATGTAGAAGAAAATTTATTTTTACGTTTTTTTTTCTAACCAAAATAAATGATGACGTCAAGTGGTGGACATGCGCAGTTATCTGGAATGTAATGCTGGGGAATATCGGGGGCCGAAAAAAAAGTGAACGAAATTTTCAGCTGATCGAAAATTATTTTGGAGACTTTTCTTTTTGCGTTGGGGAAATACCACGCGAAGGGGATTTATTATAATTAGGGGTAGTGTTTTTTTTTATTAAAGCTATATATTTCAACACTTGCACAAGTGAAAACTGAATTTTTTAAATTTGTGTACTTTAAAATAATTAAGTTTGTTATATGATTGCTAAATCAACATTTTTACTTGTCGTTTCATTTTTTATTTATTACTTGTAAATCAATTAATTTTTCATTTTGATGGAATTTGTAATTTTTTGTCTTTTTTCATTATACTCGAAAAATGAATAAAATCAAACAAAAAAAGTTTAATTTTCCGATTTTAATTTTTCAATTAAAAATTTGATAGAAAATTGATTTTCAAACGGAATAAATAAATAAAATGTTTTTTTGTATATTTGCAGACAATTTAGTATACTACTAAATGAAATGAAATTAAAATTAAAAAAAATAATAAATGGAAAATTGGCATGGATAGTTGCAAGCATTGTACAATACTAATTTTTTTATTTTTGGACCACTGGTACTTTTAGTTAAAATCAATTCAGTTTATTTCGGGTCACTCTCTCAAATAATTATGAAATGTTTGTTATTGAAAATTTTAAATCAGCAACTATTCCTAAAAGTGTTGGAGAAAAAATTGACAAACGTCTCAAGAAAATTGGCTGATCGTCAACAAATCTAATATGAATTTTTTTTAAATTTGCATTCCGTCATCCGAAAAATTACATCAGTTATATCGGGGCCCCTCAGCCTAGGGTACTCAGAGGGCTTCGGCTGTCTCTGTGTCTACGTAACACCAAGGCAGCTGCATCCTCGTCGCGGGGCTGGATACTGCTTCGACAGTAGCAAAGTGCTACCGGAGACCAAACTCCAGTGGTATAAATTGGCTTACACAAACAATGAGTACAACAAATATTGGATGTAATACTCCAGGTGGTATAGCAGCAGATGTGCTGTCAAATCCACACTCTTCGGAGGCAGGCCCAACAGATTCGAACTATAATCGCAAGTAGTCATGACGAAACCACTTATTTCGGAGGGCACTACTGAAGATTGAGCGGTGCTCCAAAACATACTAAGAAGCATGGAAGCTCTTAACATTCGTCTAGCTAAACAAGAGAAATGCCTTGAAGCTAGCTCTAAGCAACAGGTGTTAGATAAGCAAGACTCTCTAAATGAAATGAAATCCATGCTCTATTAAAATGATGCAAACAACAACAAATAAAACATTAAGAATAGTAACCTGGAATGCAAATGGGCTTATGCAACATATTCCAGAATTAGGAATTTTCCTAAATACTGAAAAAACAGATATATGCCTATAGTATCGGAAACCCATTTTACTTCCACTTGGTTTTTTTAAATATATGGATACAGTTGTTACCACGCCAATCATCCAGCAGGAAGGGCAAGGCGAGGATCGTCGGTGGTTATAAAAGAAAACAACAAACACTTTATAGATCTTAAAATTGAAGAGGAGTTTATGCAAGTAGACACCTTAAAAGTGTTTATAAATAATAACAAAGAATATAGTGTATCGTCAATATACTGCCCCCCCAAGATATAATTTAAAGCACATTGAAGGCTATTCCGGAAATTGACTTTAACAACTGTTTCGAGGATTGGAAAAAAACGTTGGCACAAGTGTATTGAGGCGGGAGGGATTACTTTGAGGGGGACGAAATAGATTCGGAGAAATAAATAAAGAATTTTAAAATTATGAACAAAGTCTTACTATTTTTTGCCCACAGTATTAAAAGCATCTCCCACAATCGTATATTAACGAGACTATTACGAACATCGACGATTATCCATTGTATCATCGTAGGAACACAGACAATGGAGATCAATCATTTACAATGCGATTGTCAAACATTTGCAATCAGATTGATATTGACAATTAAAGATTCAAGATGGGTACATACATAAGCAGCAACGAACCTGTTTGGCGTATTCTGGATTATTCCATACACGAACAAGACCCATCTGTCACGCATCTGGCCGTACATCTTGAAAACGGCCAACATATTTATTTCAACAGAAACTACACTGACTGCATTCTCCGAATTATGCAAACGAACAAATATTTTCGGACAATTCGCGCGAACGTTATTTTATGCTGATGTGCCACTATATTTCACTTGCAAGCAGCACAAGCGAGGTGACCCTATTCCGGCATTACTTGACATCAGTGTTGTGCGTCTACGCGTATTTTCGAAATGTCTACATGTTTTGCGTAGACAATGTGCAGAACCGGTAGAGTATGTAGACATTTCGTAGACAATGAATATTATTGTTTTTCTATACGAAGGCGCCATCTTACAGTTTTCCAATTTTTAAATTGAGTTTTAAACTAGGACATACCTATATTTTGGAAGTTAAAATTCTATTTTAATAAAATTGGTCTGACTGAAATATCTTGGTCAATCGATTTCTTCGATATTGAGACAACCATAAACGATTTCATTTTCGTTCGGGGAATAAATTTTATAAATCCTTGGCATTTTTTAGCGCACACTGGTAGGTCTCGTAGCTTTCATATACCAACAGTTTACACGATCCTGTAATATTTGCTGATTTGCAGTATTGATTCTATATTGGTGTCGTTGTAATCCTTTGAAGAGGAAGTCGGACAATGAGAGGATCTTTAAGATTTGTTCAGTATGAAATGGGCTTTATAATTTTCATTCAGGTTGAAAACGATTTAGTTTTTAACGAAATCAACTAAAATGTCGGTATGTAATGTATTTTCATGAACTTAATCGATTATCATAACGCTATACGAGGCTAAATTCGGCTACGGTTTAAAATAAATTCTCTGTGCCAATAAAATTCTCTGTATGTTCAAGTTAGCTGAGAACTCCATTTTCCAAGTGAAATGGAAAAACAATGCAAAGTAAACACAAGCGAGGGAAATTAACTCTGGACGCGATGATATATGTATTAACAACAGCTAAAGCAAAGAAGGCACTAATGGGATGGAACCCAGTTAAAAGCCAAATAATCTTAGCAAGAGTCACGTAACAGATCACGTAACGATCAACAAAAAATTGTTAACGCCATTACAAGACGTCGAGGAATTAAGAGGTGCAGATAGGAGCAAAACATCTCGAAAAGTTATCAAAGCAATAGCACTCAACAGAGTTAGATGGTTCAGCCTAGTAGGCAAACAAATATTGCTTCAAATATCCAGTAACTCTTCGGTCTTATTTTGGCATTTATTAGATTTTATTTAACAAAGACGATCTAGCGATATTGTGCGAGTTTAGCTCTCTAATCTCAACATTGAAAAGCGCACATCTCTGTCATTTCACCGAAAAGCCAACCCTGTAAGATAAATATTGAACTTCTTCAGGTGTAGTCCTCGAAGCTGCAGACGTAGGGGTTACTTTCGCTTTACAAGCTCCGATGCTATGCATCGGTAGAGCGAACTTTATGCTCGGGTTTATCAAACGTTGGACAGGTGACATTTTTGATTTGGTGACAATTAGGATTCTGTATGGTGCTTACGTTCGATCCCAGCTAGAATATGCTGTAAATGTGTGGTATCCGTTCTGTGAAGAACATATGGAAAGCATTGAGAAAATTCAAAAGAACTTTATAGACTACTTGACGTGGAAAGTTGGATGGGTATATATGACCATGATCTACCGTATCACGTAAATATACAGCAACAACCACAATGGCTTACTGGATGTAAGACTTAGAACTTGGTAACGCTAGAAAAAATTTACTTTTATTGATAATCTCTTGCTGCCGAATCGATGCACCGCAAGTACTTATAGCTCAATTAAAAAAACGTGTCCAGTAGTCAACTAATGTTAATTTTCAAATCCAAAGAGGATTTATGTTATTTTGACAATAATTACTTTCCAAGTCGAATTTGTAAACTAAAATAACAGTCACAGGCGCGCGGCAAGTTCATGTACCTCCTTTCTACCATTTAATCATCTCCAAGCGATTAAACAATATTACGGGTGTTTAAGTGAAGGGGTCAGTAAACTTGTTGGGTGCATAGACCCCATTTACGATCAATTTTTAATCGTTTAACGATATAACGAATTCGCTCTTTAACCGTAACATATACACTCTCAAGAAAGTAACGGGAATGGGCCATTTAAAAAACCCGCTCAAAGGTATTGTAAAATTTGATTTTGTCGCTAAGTTAGCACAACTATCCTCTATCTGCGCAATCTGTCATTTAGTTTGTTTACAGTGCTCTATTTTGTCAGTTCATCTCAATCGAACAAAGAAAAGAAAAAGAGAAAGAGAAAAAAAATCAGCCGGATCCAGATCAGGTGAATACGGTGGTTGTTCGATGATATTTGTTGAGTTTTGACCAGAAATTCGTTCACAATAATAGTCTTGTGAGATGGTGCTTTGTCGTAGTGCAAAATCCAACTTACTTTAACAAACTTAGTCTTTTCGGCGAATTTTCTCTTCCAATGCCCATTAACGCCTAAATAATATTCTTTATTTACCGTTTGACCTTCTGATAAGAAATCGAAGAGTGCCAACACCGCGCGATAGTCGAAGAAAATTGTCAACATTACCTTTACTTTTGATCGACTGTAACGCGTTTTTTTTCGATTTTGGCTCAGTTGGAAGGCGCCTTTCCGAAGCTTGTTGATTGGTTTGCATGTCAAACTCGTAAACCAATGTCTAATCTCCAGTTATAATGCGTTGTTTGAATGTGTCTTCAGCAACCTTTAAGCGATTGAGTTTTGGAAGAAAATTCAGGTCTTTCAGAACTAGTCGAACGGCAACGCATTTCATGCCCAAACAATCGTGTACAATGGTAAGAATTTATCGTGAGATACAGCAAGTTCGGCGGGTATCTCTCTCAAACCTAAATGACGATTTTCAGTCATCATTTCCTCGCTATATTGATGAGGCAAACCTTCCACTACATCTCGACCGCTTTTGAATGCACCGTACCACTCACATACACTTGTGCTTGATAAAATCGATTCACCGCAAGTAACATTTTTGCAATATAAAATTTGAGACAAATTCTTTTTTCGATATTTTTATTCATTATAAAAATCGGTAAACAGACTTGAGATGAACTGACAAAATAGAGCACTGTAAACAAACTAAATGTCAGGTTGCGCTCAAACTTCACGTTAAGATAGAAGACAGTTGTGCCAACTTAGCAACAAAAACAATTTTTACAGTCCCTTTAAGTGGGCTTTTTAAATGATCAATTTCTGTTACTTTCTTGACAGAGTCTACCTAAATGTGCTTCATTACCAAAAACAATCTTGGGTTCAAGTTTTTAAATGTGTTACAAGTTTTTATTGTGTTGTCCTGTCCATATTGAACGGTTTCATTAAAAACAATCATAGAATTTTGATGATTGCTAAGATAAATAATAATTTTCGATATTTTCTACATTCTCTACATTGTCGACGCCATCCTTTTAATTTTCTACATACATTGTCTACACGTGTAGAACATCAATTATCTATGCGGTATAGACAATACGGCACAATACTGCTTGACATATTTAAAACACATACATTGACAGAGGATGGAATAAAAGATTCTAGTGCATCAAACCGATTTAAAAAAAATTTAAAATGCTTTCCAATGTTAGCAAATCATCTTCACAAGATGTTGTGCCCATAATGAACGTGTCTCAGTATCCAATTTGTCCTCCAACATGTCAATTAACCATACATTGTGCGTCTTGCTGCAGTCGCAAAATTCCTGATCAATGCTTTTATAGTGTGATTCGTACGATCGTAACACATAACTTACAGAATGCCTCGAAATAATTAGTCTCCGTAATTGGCAACCGCTCAAATATTGAAATTTAAAAGGATGTTGATGTAAATCATTACATGATCGCCATTCCGTGTATCGGCCGGAGAATGGTGCAATATTGATTTCTTCACACTGGTCTCATCATCAACTGGATGTATTATTGTAAGTTTCAAGGTGGTATTTCCTACGTCTTGCAACTCGTCTCAAGGTGGTATTTCCTACTACTTTCGTTGTGCGGGGCGACTATCGACTTCCGGCGAAATTTATTATTAAAAAACCACTTGTTAGAAAAATTAACAAAGAGTTAAGAACTTCACACTGGCATTATTTATTTTACCATGAAAAGCTAAGTACCTACTTATGTATAATTAAGTAATGCGGTTAATATTTAAATAAACATCAGTATGAAAATAAAACATACATAGGTTCTTATAATTGTTCTTGATCTTGCTTTATACGTAATTATGTCCTTACATGTCACTCGTAGTTATGAATTACATTTCCATTATTACGGTAAATCAAGTCGCAAAATTCTAATCTACTTCCATTAACTCAACATAAATTTTTTGCTCTCGCACATATTTTGTGTGTTTTCAAATTTTACAAAATGATGCTTAACACCGAAAAAATAAGCTTTTGAACTTTAAATTACTTCCGAGGGTGGTGATGTGACACACAAAAACAACAATAAAATGAAAACAAAAAAATCTTCCCTTTTCCCGTTTCATTCCCAAAATATAATTCCATTAAAATCAAGGTAAGAAAACTTATTTTGAATACGTTTCCTGTTCACGAATCTGCTTTGATTCAAAGTCATCTCAAGACATATACATACTTACGCCTACACACACATTATAACAATAAAGCACACGGTTTTGTTTTTTTTAACTTTCAAGAACAAAAAAAGCTTTCGCTTTAAATTTTACGTGACACATATTACATGTAATTAAACCATGTGTTTAGTGACGTACAATTTTTTAATTACTTTGTTGTTCGCTCTCTCGCGTACTTAAAGAAGGAAATTCGGCATAAAAACGTTCCTTTCAATATAACTTAAGCAGGTAGAGCTACACCTACGGTACACATACAAAATACGAGATATGAGATGTGAAATGGGAAAAATTTAATTTTCGAGCTTTTGTGTTTTAAAGGGTTTTCGATTAATTTTAACTTCATTCACAGATTTTAAATTGTTTGATTAAAGTACTTATAAACGGGTAGTTGGTTGGATGGCCTAAACTTTGAAGTAAAGTTAGAGTTGCAACGTATTTTTAATCTATTAACAGATTAATAAATCTCAAAAATGAATGCAAATTATAATTTTGAATTTAATGTATGGCAGCGTGTCTATATTTAGGTACCAGCTCATCGAACCAATATTCAAATATTTCAGATTTATTAATATTATATTGGTTATTCCTCAGCTTTCCAGTCCGGTATAAGTAAATATTTTTGATGCTTTAATACCCAGTCGGAACAGGTTCGGAAGAAAATTATTCTTGTAAAAAAAGCTGTAACAATCAACGAAATCTGGTTTTAAATTGAGAAAAAAATGCAGGGTCATTGGACACACTTTGGTCTGAAAATCACAAACCAGAAAAATTCACTGGAAGTTGGGGAATTTCGCATATTTCCAGTAAGACAATTGGTCGCAAAAAGACTCAGGAAAGCATGCTCTTAATATGCGACCTTCATTGATTTTAAAAATTGGGCCAATTTTGAGTTGCGTCAAATTCGGAAAGGAACGCGAAGAAAAACTTCTCCAATACGAAAGCAGTTGAATAAGTCAGTAACTTTTTGAATATCCCGCGCAGTAACTTTAAATGCAAGACTGCTCCGGTTAACTGCCATCTAATGATAGACTACTGTAAAATTTTGAGCAAGCTGCATCATTTAGTTTGTGCCTGACAGCCATTGAGAGCAGTCGACCTCGTGAATTTTAACGAAAATAAAAATAATTTATTTAAACCAAGAAAAGGCTTGATAAATACTATAAAGAATCTACACCATCAGGTCGTACCAGCACAAGTGACGCTGAGGCCGTCACGCCAGAAATAGTCGATAAAATGATATTGGACGATCGGAGAATGAAAGTGCGTTAGGTGGTTGAGCCTGTAGGCATCACAAATGAGCGGGAGTGATGCATTTTACATCAATATTTATTTGAAAAGTTATCCGCGCGATGGACACACTCGACCATGAGCACAACCGTGTGACCATTTCAAAGGAGTGTTTGGCCATGTTCAGTCGCTATTCGAACGAGGTTTTTAGCCGTTTCGTAACCGTGGACGACACATGTATCCATCACAACACACTGAAGACAGTGGTTCCTTCGGCTGAACGTGCATTAAAGAAGGCCAAAATGGGTCTGTCGGTAAATAAGCTCAGGACCACAGCTTTTTGGGTTGCATGAGGTGTCATTTACGTCGATTACCTTGGAAAAGGTAAAACGATCATCGGCGAATATTATTTAGAGGTTTTGCACAGATACGATATTGACTTTAAGCAAAAATAGCTGCATTTGGCAAAGGAGAAAGTTATACTTCATCAAGACAATGCACGGTTACGTACATGTGTAGCAGTGTTGTGTGTCTACTCATATTTCTAAATTGTCTACATGTGAAATTGTTGTTGTTGTCAAAATAAACATGGCCGATAATAATACAATAAACACCTATGAGGGCTAGATATCTATATATAATTATTGAACTCGGATTTAAATTAATTCAAATTGGGATTAATATGGAATTATATTTAGATCATCGTCAAAATTTTGTTTTTGTCAAACATTGTTGTTGTTGTCAAAATAAACATGGCCGATAATAACACATTAAACACCTACTTATGATGAGTAGATGTCTATATATAATTATTGAACTCGGATTTAAATTTATTCAAATTGGGATTAATATTGAATTATATTTAGATCATTGTCAAAATTTTGTTTTTGTCAAACATTGTTGTTGTTGTCAAAATAAACATGGCCGATAATAACACATTAAACACCTACTTATGATGAGTAGATGTCTATATATAATTATTGAACTCGGATTTAAATTTATTCAAATTGGGATTAATATGGAATTATATTTAGATCATTGTCAAAATTTTGTTTTTGTCAAACATTGTTGTTGTTGTCAAAATAAACATGTCCGATAATAATACATTAAACACCTATGAGGGCTAGATATCTATATATAATTACTGAACTCGGATTTAAATTTATTCAAATTGGGATTAATATGGAATTATATTTAGATCATCGTCAAAATTTTGTTTTTGTCAAACATTGTTGTTGTTGTCAAAATAAACATGGCCGATAATAACACATTAAACACCTACTTATGATGAGTAGATGTCTATATATAATTATTGAACTCGGATTTAAATTTATTCAAATTGGGATTAATATTGAATTATGTTTAGATCATAGTCAAAATTTTGTTTTTGTCAAACATTGTTGTTGTTGTCAAAATAAACATGGCCTATAATAACACATTAAACACCTACTTATGATGAGTAGATGTCTATATATAATTATTGAACTCGGATTTAAATTAATTCAAATTGGGATTAATATGGAATTATATTTAGATCATCGTCAAAATTTTGTTTTTGTCAAACATTGTTGTTGTTGTCAAAATAAACATGGCCGATAATAACACATTAAACACCTACTTATGATGAGTAGATGTCTATATATAATTATTGAACTCGGATTTAAATTTATTCAAATTGGGATTAATATTGAATTATATTTAGATCATCGTCAAAATTTTGTTTTTGTCAAACATTGTTGTTGTTGTCAAAATAAACATGGCCGATAATAACACATTAAACACCTACTTATGATGAGTAGATGTCTATATATAATTATTGAACTCGGATTTAAATTTATTCAAATTGGGATTAATATGGAATTATATTTAGATCATTGTCAAAATTTTGTTTTTGTCAAACATTGTTGTTGTTGTCAAAATAAACATGTCCGATAATAATACATTAAACACCTATGAGGGCTAGATATCTATATATAATTACTGAACTCGGATTTAAATTTATTCAAATTGGGATTAATATGGAATTATATTTAGATCATAGTCAAAATTTTGTTTTTGTCAAACATTGTTGTTGTTGTCAAAATAAACATGGCCGATAATAACACATTAAACACCTACTTATGATGAGTAGATGTCTATATATAATTATTGAACTCGGATTTAAATTTATTCAAATTGGGATTAATATGGAATTATATTTAGATCATTGTCAAAATTTTGTTTTTGTCAAACATTGTTGTTGTTGTCAAAATAAACATGTCCGATAATAATACATTAAACACCTATGAGGGCTAGATATCTATATATAATTACTGAACTCGGATTTAAATTTATTCAAATTGGGATTAATATTGAATTATGTTTAGATCATAGTCAAAATTTTGTTTTTGTCAAACATTGTTGTTGTTGTCAAAATAAACATGGCCTATAATAACACATTAAACACCTACTTATGATGAGTAGATGTCTATATATAATTATTGAACTCGGATTTAAATTAATTCAAATTGGGATTAATATTGAATTATATTTAGATCATCGTCAAAATTTTGTTTTTGTCAAACATTGTTGTTGTTGTCAAAATAAACATGGCCTATAATAACACATTAAACACCTACTTATGATGAGTAGATGTCTATATATAATTATTGAACTCGGATTTAAATTTATTCAAATTGGGATTAATATGGAATTATATTTAGATCATCGTCAAAATTTTGTTTTTGTCAAACATTGTTGTTGTTGTCAAAATAAACATGGCCGATAATAATACATTAAACACCTATGAGGGCTAGATATCTATATATAATTACTGAACTCGGATTTAAATTTATTCAAATTGGGATTAATATTGAATTATATTTAGATCATCGTCAAAATTTTGTTTTTGTCAAACATTGTTGTTGTTGTCAAAATAAACATGGCCTATAATAACACATTAAACACCTACTTATGATGAGTAGATGTCTATATATAATTATTGAACTCGGATTTAAATTTATTCAAATTGGGATTAATATGGAATTATATTTAGATCATCGTCAAAATTTTGTTTTTGTCAAACATTGTTGTTGTTGTCAAAATAAACATGGCCGATAATAACACATTAAACACCTACTTATGATGAGTAGATGTCTATATATAATTATTGAACTCGGATTTAAATTTATTCAAATTGGGATTAATATGGAATTATATTTAGATCATAGTCAAAATTTTGTTTTTGTCAAACATTGTTGTTGTTGTCAAAATAAACATGGCCGATAATAATACATTAAACACCTATGAGGGCTAGATATCTATATATAATTACTGAACTCGGATTTAAATTAATTCAAATTGGGATTAATATGGAATTATATTTAGATCATTGTCAAAATTTTGTTTTTGTCAAACATTGTTGTTGTTGTCAAAATAAACATGGCCGATAATAACACATTAAACACCTACTTATGATGAGTAGATGTCTATATATAATTATTGAACTCGGATTTAAATTTATTCAAATTGGGATTAATATGGAATTATATTTAGATCATTGACAAAATTTTGTTTTTGTCAAACATTGTTGTTGTTGTCAAAATAAACATGGCCGATAATAATACATTAAACACCTATGAGGGCTAGATATCTATATATAATTACTGAACTCGGATTTAAATTTATTCAAATTGGGATTAATATGGAATTATATTTAGATCATAGTGAAAATTTTGTTTTTGTCAAACATTGTTGTTGTTGTCAAAATAAACATGGCCGATAATAACACATTAAACACCTACTTATGATGAGTAGATGTCTATATATAATTATTGAACTCGGATTTAAATTTATTCAAATTGGGATTAATATTGAATTATGTTTAGATCATAGTCAAAATTTTGTTTTTGTCAAACATTGTTGTTGTTGTCAAAATAAACATGGCCTATAATAACACATTAAACACCTACTTATGATGAGTAGATGTCTATATATAATTATTGAACTCGGATTTAAATTTATTCAAATTGGGATTAATATGGAATTATATTTAGATCATCGTCAAAATTTTGTTTTTGTCAAACATTGTTGTTGTTGTCAAAATAAACATGGCCGATAATAACACATTAAACACCTACTTATGATGAGTAGATGTCTATATATAATTACTGAACTCGGATTTAAATTTATTCAAATTGGGATTAATATGGAATTATATTTAGATCATAGTCAAAATTTTGTTTTTGTCAAACATTGTTGTTTGTATGAGGGCTAGATATCTATATATAATTACTGAACTCGGATTTAAATTAATTCAAATTGGGATTAAATTGTTGTTGTTGTCAAAATAAACATGGCCGATAATAACACATTAAACACCTACTTATGATGAGTAGATGTCTATATATAATTATTGAACTCGGATTTAAATTTATTCAAATTGGGATTAATATGGAATTATATTTAGATCATAGTCAAAATTTTGTTTTTGTCAAACATTGTTGTTGTTGTCAAAATAAACATGGCCGATAATAACACATTAAACACCTACTTATGATGAGTAGATGTCTATATATAATTATTGAACTCGGATTTAAATTTATTCAAATTGGGATTAATATTGAATTATGTTTAGATCATAGTCAAAATTTTGTTTTTGTCAAACATTGTTGTTGTTGTCAAAATAAACATGGCCGATAATAACACATTAAACACCTACTTATGATGAGTAGATGTCTATATATAATTACTGAACTCGGATTTAAATTTATTCAAATTGGGATTAATATGAAATTATATTTAGATCATAGTCAAAATTTTGTTTTTGTCAAATATTGTTGTTGTTGTCAAAATAAACATGGCCGATAATAATACATTAAACACCTATGAGGGCTAGATATCTTTATATAATTACTGAACTCGGATTTAAATTTATTCAAATTGGGATTAATATGGAATTATATTTAGATCATAGTCAAAATTTTGTTTTTGTCAAACATTGTTGTTGTTGTCAAAATAAACATGGCCGATAATAACACATTAAACACCTACTTATGATGAGTAGATGTCTATATATAATTATTGAACTCGGATTTAAATTTATTCAAATTGGGATTAATATTGAATTATGTTTAGATCATAGTCAAAATTTTGTTTTTGTCAAACATTGTTGTTGTTGTGAAAATAAACATGTCCGATAATAATACATTAAACACCTACTTATGATGAGTAGATGTCTATATATAATTACTGAACTCGGATTTAAATTTATTCAAATTGGGATTAATATGGAATTATATTTAGATCATAGTCAAAATTTTGTTTTTGTCAAACATTCTTGTTGTTGTCAAAATAAACATGGCCGATAATAACACATTAAACACCTACTTATGATGAGTAGATGTCTATATATAATTATTGAACTCGGATTTACATTTATTCAAATTGGGATTAATATTGAATTATATTTAGATCATAGTCAAAATTTTGTTTTTGTCAAACATTGTTGTTGTTGTCAAAATAAACATGGCCGATAATAATACATTAAACACCTATGAGGGCTAGATATCTATATATAAATACTGAACTCGGATTTAAATTTATTCAAATTGGGATTAATATGGAATTATATTTAGATCATTGTCAAAATTTTGTTTTTGTCAAACATTGTTGTTGTTGTCAAAATAAACATGGCCGATAATAACACATTAAACACCTACTTATGATGAGTAGATGTCTATATATAATTATTGAACTCGGATTTAAATTTATTCAAATTGGGATTAATATTGAATTATGTTTAGATCATAGTCAAAATTTTGTTTTTGTCAAACATTGTTGTTGTTGTCAAAATAAACATGGCCGATAATAATACATTAAACACCTATGAGGGCTAGATATCTATATATAATTACTGAACTCGGATTTAAATTTATTCAAATTGGGATTAATATTGAATTATATTTAGATCATAGTCAAAATTTTGTTTTTGTCAAACATTCTTGTTGTTGTCAAAATAAACATGGCCGATAATAACACATTAAACACCTACTTATGATGAGTAGATGTCTATATATAATTATTGAACTCGGATTTACATTTATTCAAATTGGGATTAATATTGAATTATATTTAGATCATAGTCAAAATTTTGTTTTTGTCAAACATTGTTGTTGTTGTCAAAATAAACATGGCCGATAATAATACATTAAACACCTATGAGGGCTAGATATCTATATATAAATACTGAACTCGGATTTAAATTTATTCAAATTGGGATTAATATGGAATTATATTTAGATCATAGTCAAAATTTTGTTTTTGTCAAATATTGTTGTTGTTGTCAAAATAAACATGGCCGATAATAATACATTAAACACCTATGAGGGCTAGATATCTATATATAATTACTGAACTCGGATTTAAATTTATTCAAATTGGGATTAATATGGAATTATATTTAGATCATTGTCAAAATTTTGTTTTTGTCAAACATTGTTGTTGTTGTCAAAATAAACATGGCCGATAATAACACATTAAACACCTACTTATGATGAGTAGATGTCTATATATAATTATTGAACTCGGATTTAAATTTATTCAAATTGGGATTAATATTGAATTATGTTTAGATCATTGTCAAAATTTTGTTTTTGTCAAACATTGTTGTTGTTGTCAAAATAAACATGGCCGATAATAATACATTAAACACCTATGAGGGCTAGATATCTATATATAATTACTGAACTCGGATTTAAATTTATTCAAATTGGGATTAATATTGAATTATATTTAGATCATAGTCAAAATTTTGTTTTTGTCAAACATTCTTGTTGTTGTCAAAATAAACATGGCCGATAATAACACATTAAACACCTACTTATGATGAGTAGATGTCTATATATAATTATTGAACTCGGATTTAAATTTATTCAAATTGGGATTAATATTGAATTATATTTAGATCATAGTCAAAATTTTGTTTTTGTCAAACATTGTTGTTGTTGTCAAAATAAACATGGCCGATAATAATACATTAAACACCTATGAGGGCTAGATATCTATATATAATTACTGAACTCGGATTTAAATTTATTCAAATTGGGATTAATATGGAATTATATTTAGATCATTGTCAAAATTTTGTTTTTGTCAAACATTGTTGTTGTTGTCAAAATAAACATGGCCGATAATAACACATTAAACACCTACTTATGATGAGTAGATGTCTATATATAATTATTGAACTCGGATTTAAATTTATTCAAATTGGGATTAATATTGAATTATGTTTAGATCATAGTCAAAATTTTGTTTTTGTCAAACATTGTTGTTGTTGTCAAAATAAACATGGCCGATAATAATACATTAAACACCTATGAGGGCTAGTTATCTATATATAATTACTGAACTCGGATTTAAATTTATTCAAATTGGGATTAATATGGAATTATATTTAGATCATAGTCAAAATTTTGTTTTTGTCAAATATTGTTGTTGTTGTCAAAATAAACATGGCCGATAATAATACATTAAACACCTATGAGGGCTAGATATCTATATATAATTACTGAACTCGGATTTAAATTTATTCAAATTGGGATTAATATGGAATTATATTTAGATCATTGTCAAAATTTTGTTTTTGTCAAACATTGTTGTTGTTGTCAAAATAAACATGGCCGATAATAATACATTAAACACCTATGAGGGCTAGATATCTATATATAATTACTGAACTCGGATTTAAATTTATTCAAATTGGGATTAATATGGAATTATATTTAGATCATTGTCAAAATTTTGTTTTTGTCAAACATTGTTGTTGTTGTCAAAATAAACATGGCCGATAATAACACATTAAACACCTACTTATGATGAGTAGATGTCTATATATAATTATTGAACTCGGATTTAAATTTATTCAAATTGGGATTAATATTGAATTATGTTTAGATCATAGTCAAAATTTTGTTTTTGTCAAACATTGTTGTTGTTGTCAAAATAAACATGGCCGATAATAATACATTAAACACCTATGAGGGCTAGATATCTATATATAATTACTGAACTCGGATTTAAATTTATTCAAATTGGGATTAATATTGAATTATATTTAGATCATAGTCAAAATTTTGTTTTTGTCAAACATTCTTGTTGTTGTCAAAATAAACATGGCCGATAATAACACATTAAACACCTACTTATGATGAGTAGATGTCTATATATAATTATTGAACTCGGATTTACATTTATTCAAATTGGGATTAATATTGAATTATATTTAGATCATAGTCAAAATTTTGTTTTTGTCAAACATTGTTGTTGTTGTCAAAATAAACATGGCCGATAATAATACATTAAACACCTATGAGGGCTAGATATCTATATATAAATACTGAACTCGGATTTAAATTTATTCAAATTGGGATTAATATGGAATTATATTTAGATCATAGTCAAAATTTTGTTTTTGTCAAATATTGTTGTTGTTGTCAAAATAAACATGGCCGATAATAATACATTAAACACCTATGAGGGCTAGATATCTATATATAATTACTGAACTCGGATTTAAATTTATTCAAATTGGGATTAATATGGAATTATATTTAGATCATTGTCAAAATTTTGTTTTTGTCAAACATTGTTGTTGTTGTCAAAATAAACATGGCCGATAATAACACATTAAACACCTACTTATGATGAGTAGATGTCTATATATAATTATTGAACTCGGATTTAAATTTATTCAAATTGGGATTAATATTGAATTATGTTTAGATCATTGTCAAAATTTTGTTTTTGTCAAACATTGTTGTTGTTGTCAAAATAAACATGGCCGATAATAATACATTAAACACCTATGAGGGCTAGATATCTATATATAATTACTGAACTCGGATTTAAATTTATTCAAATTGGGATTAATATTGAATTATATTTAGATCATAGTCAAAATTTTGTTTTTGTCAAACATTCTTGTTGTTGTCAAAATAAACATGGCCGATAATAACACATTAAACACCTACTTATGATGAGTAGATGTCTATATATAATTATTGAACTCGGATTTAAATTTATTCAAATTGGGATTAATATGGAATTATATTTAGATCATAGTCAAAATTTTGTTTTTGTCAAATATTGTTGTTGTTGTCAAAATAAACATGGCCGATAATAATACATTAAACACCTATGAGGGCTAGATATCTATATATAATTACTGAACTCGGATTTAAATTTATTCAAATTGGGATTAATATGGAATTATATTTAGATCATAGTCAAAATTTTGTTTTTGTCAAATATTGTTGTTGTTGTCAAAATAAACATGGCCGATAATAATACATTAAACACCTATGAGGGCTAGATATCTATATATAATTACTGAACTCGGATTTAAATTTATTCAAATTGGGATTAATATGGAATTATATTTAGATCATTGTCAAAATTTTGTTTTTGTCAAACATTGTTGTTGTTGTCAAAATAAACATGGCCGATAATAACACATTAAACACCTACTTATGATGAGTAGATGTCTATATATAATTATTGAACTCGGATTTAAATTTATTCAAATTGGGATTAATATTGAATTATGTTTAGATCATAGTCAAAATTTTGTTTTTGTCAAACATTGTTGTTGTTGTCAAAATAAACATGGCCGATAATAATACATTAAACACCTATGAGGGCTAGATATCTATATATAATTACTGAACTCGGATTTAAATTTATTCAAATTGGGATTAATATTGAATTATATTTAGATCATAGTCAAAATTTTGTTTTTGTCAAACATTCTTGTTGTTGTCAAAATAAACATGGCCGATAATAACACATTAAACACCTACTTATGATGAGTAGATGTCTATATATAATTATTGAACTCGGATTTACATTTATTCAAATTGGGATTAATATTGAATTATATTTAGATCATAGTCAAAATTTTGTTTTTGTCAAACATTGTTGTTGTTGTCAAAATAAACATGGCCGATAATAATACATTAAACACCTATGAGGGCTAGATATCTATATATAAATACTGAACTCGGATTTAAATTTATTCAAATTGGGATTAATATGGAATTATATTTAGATCATAGTCAAAATTTTGTTTTTGTCAAATATTGTTGTTGTTGTCAAAATAAACATGGCCGATAATAATACATTAAACACCTATGAGGGCTAGATATCTATATATAATTACTGAACTCGGATTTAAATTTATTCAAATTGGGATTAATATGGAATTATATTTAGATCATTGTCAAAATTTTGTTTTTGTCAAACATTGTTGTTGTTGTCAAAATAAACATGGCCGATAATAATACATTAAACACCTATGAGGGCTAGATATCTATATATAATTACTGAACTCGGATTTAAATTTATTCAAATTGGGATTAATATTGAATTATATTTAGATCATAGTCAAAATTTTGTTTTTGTCAACATTGTTGTTGTTGTCAAAATAAACATGGCCGATAATAACACATTAAACACCTACTTATGATGAGTAGATGTCTATATATAATTATTGAACTCGGACTTAAATTTATTCAAATTGGGATTAATATTGAATTATATTTAGATCATAGTCAAAATTTTGTTTTTGTCAAACATTGTTGTTGTTGTCAAAATAAACATGGCCGATAATAATACATTAAACACCTATGAGGGCTAGATATCTATATATAATTACTGAACTCGGATTTAAATTTATTCAAATTGGGATTAATATGGAATTATATTTAGATCATTGTCAAAATTTTGTTTTTGT
Organism: Nephrotoma guestfalica; assembly: GCA_963691935.1. Taxonomy (NCBI): domain Eukaryota; kingdom Metazoa; phylum Arthropoda; class Insecta; order Diptera; family Tipulidae; genus Nephrotoma; species Nephrotoma guestfalica. Next base: position 196,174,819 of record OY829914.1, on the reverse strand, counting down.
CAAACATTGTTGTTGTTGTCAAAATAAACATGGCCGATAATAACACATTAAACACCTACTTATGATGAGTAGATGTCTATATATAATTATTGAACTCGGATTTAAATTTATTCAAATTGGGATTAATATTGAATTATGTTTAGATCATAGTCAAAATTTTGTTTTTGTCAAACATTGTTGTTGTTGTCAAAATAAACATGGCCGATAATAATACATTAAACACCTATGAGGGCTAGTTATCTATATATAATTACTGAACTCGGATTTAAATTTATTCAAATTGGGATTAATATGGAATTATATTTAGATCATAGTCAAAATTTTGTTTTTGTCAAACATTGTTGTTGTTGTCAAAATAAACATGGCCGATAATAATACATTAAACACCTATGAGGGCTAGATGTCTATATATAGTTACTGAACTCGGATTTAAATTTATTCAAATTGGGATTAATATGGAATTATATTTAGATCATTGTCAAAATTTTGTTTTTGTCAAACATTGTTGTCGTTGTCAAAATAAACATGGCCGATAATAATACATTAAACACCTATGAGGGCTAGATATCTATATATAATTACTGAACTCGGATTTAAATTAATTCAAATTGGGATTAATATGGAATTATATTTAGATCATTGTGCAAATTTTGTTTTTGTCGAACATTGTTGTTGTTGTCAAAATAAACATGGCCGATAATAATACATTAAACACCTATGAGGGCTAGATATCTATATATAATTACTGAACTCGGATTTAAATTTATTCAAATTGGGATTAATATGGAATTATATTTAGATCATAGTCAAAATTTTGTTTTTGTCAAACATTGTTGTTGTTGTCAAAATAAACATGGCCGATAATAATACATTAAACACCTATGAGGGCTAGATATCTATATATAATTACTGAACTCGGATTTAAATTAATTCAAATTGGGATTAATATGGAATTATATTTAGATCATTGTGCAAATTTTGTTTTTGTCGAACATTGTTGTTGTTGTCAAACTAAACATGGCCGATAATAACACATTAAACACCTACATATGAGGACTAGATGTCTATATATAGTTACTGAACTCGGATTTAAATTTATTCATGGCCTCGACAATTGATTTTTTAGTAGACTTTGGCGAGAATTGATAGAATATGTAGACAATTTGTAGACAATGTAGATTATTACTTTCTGTTTTTTTTAATTGATTTGCTGTGCGGAGTCGTCATCTTTTAGTTTTGAAGTTTAAATTGGGTTTTACCTACATTTTGGCAGTTAAAATTCAGATTTTATTAAACAAATAGGTGATATTGAGAATCTTTTTTAATCGACGGTTTACTGATTGATTAAAATTAAATACAAAAAAAATGTTTCGTGCAGATAATGTGGTTTCCAGACAAAAATTGTCTGATAGCTGGGACGATGAGCTTGTCTTGAACAAAAATACAGCTGGGGTTTTTTTGTTGTAAGCGATATCCATTTTGCTCAGGTTAGCTCCGGATTACATTTGTCCCAGAGATTCGCCAATTGATTATCAATCGACGTTTGTGTTTCCTGGTCCTTTTTCAGTAGAGCTATCTTTCTTGAAATTGAAACACAACAACAACTTCATCACCATCGTCAACCAATCATTACTTGGATTATTACAAAGTTGGGTGACTGCTTGGGAACATCTTGGAAAAAAATTGAATAATGAATGGGAGCTGGCTAGGATTCAATGGACCAATCATTCAAATAAATTCAATTCATTGAAACATCAAAACTCTAACAGAAACGCGAAGACTTAGCACAACAATTAGAGAAAGAAGAGAAACGACATTATCGGCATCAGTACAGTGTGATAAACAGTGATGAAATAAACACAAGCGAAATTACTTAATTTATTCTCTGAACGCGATGAAATGGAATAGAAACCTGCACAATAATCGTAGCATCGTAACAGGATTACATACAAAAATACCAACATCTTTAATATTCAGTGATACGATCCAACAAAAAACGTAGATGAAATAACCAAGTATGACTTCTATGAATAAGAAACAATCGCAAGGCCACACGAGAAAATGATCCAAATAATAGTACAAGAAGAATAAAAACTCTCCTTCTTGTGCATGCTGAAATTTGTACATATAAAATCGACCTGATAAACCATCATATGAGTGTTAAACAATCAATATAGACCCTGTGCGTAATAATAATGGAGATAACTCATCGACTACTGCATCACAGACCATATAATTCATAGCAGGCAGTAAATTTCCACACAAAAATATACACATATGGACATCACCTGAAGTAGAATAACGAAAGAAATGTGATGACGAATCACTGTAAAACGCACCAAGCCAAAGCGGAAAAAACTAAACACCAACAGATGAAAAGATGCTGGATACAAGAAACACATTCTGCGAAACCAATGAAGAAACAGCCTTCAGTTTAGACAAACAGTGGAAAGAAATCTAAGAAATGTATATCGAAACAGCTATCAACACACTCGGGCGGCTACCAAAAATTCAGACGCAAACCCCTGTATCAAAACATGCACGTACTACTTCAACCAATGCGTGTGCCATAATCAATAACAATTCTCAAGAAAGGGACATTGAGAGCAGTCTAATGAATAGAATTCACCACTGCACCTACTCAAATCTAGCAAAAGAAGTTTTTCCTCAAAATAAATATCAGGAAAGCCAGACGATGAAGCAAAACATACCAATGAAATCGTATACGTTCGTTGTATTTTCGCGAAAACAGGTGGCACAGATGAAGTTATAATGAAACAAATCAACAAAGCTAGAACAACATTGAACATGTTACACAAAGTCTGGAGCACATCTGTCCTATCCCGCAAACACAAAACTAAGAATGTTTAATTCGAATGTGAAATCAGTGTTAGTGTACGGTTGCGTACGCTAGAAGCATAAACTTATGATCAACAATAAGCCACAGGTGTTTGTAAATGAATCTTTGGAGAATACTGAGGTGCTTCTGACCTCAGTAACTGGCCCAAAATAATAAATATTGAGTTCCTTCAGATGGATTGCCCACATTTAGGAAGTCGCAGAATAAAATGACAAGCAGATCGCTGAAATGGAACCCAGAAGAGAGAAAGAAAGTCGGACGAGCAGCTATAACATGGAAACGAACGATGCTAGCAGAAGTCGTGGGTCGATATTAAAGCAAGTCTACAAAGTTTGATGGTCCAGCCCAGTAGTATTAAATTGGAGATATTGGGAAAAAATATCGCTCAAAATATCAAATGACACTTCGCTGATATTTTGGCATTTATTAGGATTATGAACTCGAGGAACTTGCACTCGTATGGTCATTATTTACCAGAAAGTTTTTGTATGGGGGAGGCTCGGGGTGCTCGAAATTTGTTAAGTTAGAGCAGCCTGGTGGTTAGATGTTGCTAAATCTGCTGTATTTTTTTTGTGTTCAGTAGTGTATAGCAAATTACCAAGAAGGGTCAACAGGAATTGTATTCTTTATCGGCCGACATAACTTCCACGAGCATGCGGCAAGTTCTAGCACCTTCCTTCCATCGTTTAATCCTCCCAACATAGCCCCTATTTACAACCGCATTTTTATCGTATAAACGATTTAAAAAAAATTTGACTGTTTCGATTTCGCACAACACTCATGTGTAGTTACCATGGCAAAAATCAATAAATTAGGTTACGAACTGTTACCCCCCACTGTTGTGCAATTATACGTAACTAATTATTTTTTACATTTTTTACGTAAATAATCTATATATTGATGAATTTCGGTAAAAAATTGAGCGAATTGCAAAAAAATGTAATTAATTAGTGACATCTGCATGACAATACTTAAATAAGGAAATTAATTTAAAATAAATTATTTTCTAGTGGATAATACAACCATTACAGGCAGCTACATCTATTGAAATTTTTAAATTAATAAATTGTAGATTATTTTGTGGGCCTGACATCTGCGAATTAGTAGCGCTATTTAGCATCAATATTTTTAATAAATATCAATACACTTTCCTATAACATTGCATACTAAATTATTTAAAAACCCAATTCACTTGATATTTGGATAAGGAAGGATATACTAATAGCAGATCCATCTATGATGCAAAGGAAGAAATATATTGTTAATAATTGAAAAACAATTGAAAATTTGTATTTTGTTATGAAACGCTGATGTTGGCACAATGCTGGGAGATTTATTATTCGAAAAACCCGGCTTTACGAGTATTGGTATGCAAAGGAAATTAGGAACCCAATTGTTGAAATGTCAAAATTCCAATAGATGGAGTTGCATGTAAAGGTTCTATTATCGACTAGATAACACATTTTATATTATTTTACGTATTTGCATGTAGATGTCGCTAATTAATTACATTTGTTACGTCATGTAATGTAAAAAATTTCGCGTAATTAATAGAATTATTTACATGTAAATAATAGCGTAATTAATGTAACTATTTGCGTTACTATCTGCACAACACTGATTCCCGATCCAAATATATAACAATATGTTTCTGTCGAAATTATTCTAGCACTGCCGTTAACTTTGAGACCCAGAAGGACATGCCAATATTAATTTTTTGGGGGAATCAGAAGTCTGGAGGTCCCCGTTGTCAATATGTATCAATATGTTACATTCAAAAAATTTTTACAAAATTTTAGAATTACCTCCATGTCGAAATTATTCGAGTACTTCCGTTAACTATGAGATGTGGTCTATTAGAGTGTACCCCGGAGCTACAGGCCAATATTCATTTTTGGTGAAATCGTAGGTCTAGATGGTTTCCGTTGCCAATATCTGTCAATAAGATCCTTTCAACAAAATTTGTGTTGGTTTCACTTCCGAAGTCGAACTAATTCGCGTACTGTCGTTAACTTTGAGATGCTTTGCTATAAAAGAAAATCCAGGAGCATACATGCCAATATTCATTTTTGATGAAATCTGTCGGTCAATAAAATTTGATTTCGTTTTACTTGCTTGTCGAAATTGCCCGAGTACTTCATTTAACTTTGGAATGTTGTTTGCTGTTGAAAAAACACTCTATAGTAAGCTCCCAGACACTTCCTACTATATAAAAGCATCTCATAGTTAACGGTAGCACTCGAATACTTTCGACAAGGAAGAAAATCGAGTGTAAATTTTGTTGAAAGCAACATATTGATAAATTTTGGTAACTTGAAACCTTAAGGCCTCTGATTTAACAAAAATGATTATTGGCATGTGTGCTTCTGAGTACCCCTAATAGAAAATCATCCCAAAGGTAACGACAGTTAACAAAAGTCAATTTTGGTGAAAGGAACATATGGAAATATTTTGCCAAATTGAACCCCCATACATTCGGTTTCCCTTAAGCGGCATGTTTGCTTCTGACTTCTATGTCAAATAGTTAACGGCAGTACTCCAAAATTTCGACATGGAAGTAAAACGAATACATAGTGGCAACGAGTACTTCCCAGACCTTCGATCCCAACAAACTAAGAATTGGGATTTATACTCCTGGGTACCCCGAAATAAAAAAGCATTTCAAAGTAAACACTCTTAATCGAATAATTTCGTCAAGGCAGTAACACAACAAGTTTTGCTGAAAGGAACATATTGATGTCCGATTCCTCCAAAAATTAATATTGGCATATGTGCTCCTCCAGACTTTCGTATTCGAAGAATTTCAACCAGGAATTGGCAATAATATTATCATGTTGTGGCGAAGAGATTACAATACTAACATTTATTTATTTATAGGATAAATTGTTCTACGATAAATTGTTCTACGGTAAATTGTTCACGGTAAACTGACTGTAAATCATATGACACGTCATCGATAATTGAGCAATTAGCTGCCAGCGCAAAAACGTTGGATTATAATGGCTCCCAGCACCACAACGGCAGCTTGCAGTACTAAGTTGTTAGAAAAAATTTCTGACCAAGTATTTATTCTTCTTGTTCTATATATAATAAACAAAAAATTAGCTACCAGTGCCAAAACGAATGAAATACACTTAAGATAAAATTTTGGTTAACTTTCTAGGCAAAGTTTTTTTTTTAATTAATTAATTAATTTACCGGACAAGTGGTGCAGTGGTTAAAGCTTCGGCACTTGGACCGGGAGGTACTGGGTTCGAATCCCACCAGAGGTTGAATGCAAAGGGAATTTCCGTCATCGATTACGATCGGTGATGTTAATAAACACAACTACGACCCTCTGTTGGAGTGCAGAATTCAGTGCCGACCCACCGTTTATGTTAATGTACAGGTTGACATGGGGCTTGCAATGCGCAGGTGGTATACTGCAATATTGTGAATGGGTGGTGTGTGCGTGAATTAAAAGGAGAGTATTAATTAACCTGCAAAGGACATTAAATCCACTGGACAATTAATACTTACTTTGTAAAAAAAAAAATTAAAAAATTTCCGCCAAACGTTTTAAGTTTTCCGTCATAAACCGTCAAACGCATGCAAGTCAAAATAAGGAAAATTTCCATAAGAGGTGCTCACAACACAACACAAGTAACTGTACAAATCCAATTTTTAAGATACATATTTGAACTTAAAGTGCTTTCAAAGCAAAACAACGAATGCAACAAAATAAAAGTTAATAATAAAACAAAATATTTTATTTATTTTAATTTATTTAATAACTTCAATTTGTCGATTCTATGACGTCACAAGAAAAAGAAAATAAATTCCAACAAGCAAAAAACTTATTTATGGTACTGAGCAATTGACAAATGTAAAATTCTTTAAATATCATAAAAGAAAGAAAAGCTTATTAGAAATATTATTGTTTCAACATGATAAAATTATAATTTTCCGCTTTTCATTTTGTTCTGCTCTTGTTTATAAAATATAAAAGGAAAAAATATTTACTTTTGCCATCCATTATGGCAAAAAAAAATTAGTTTTTATTTTATACAAGATAATATAAATGGATTTTATACTTCTTTTATTATTATTACTCGTATTCTTATTCTGCTCTACGGTTTTCGAAACTTTTATTTTCATGACACAAAATGTTATGAATTTTAAATTATGGTTCATTATTCATGTTTGTTGAGCTTAAAGCTATAAAACACTTCTGGCTTCATTTTAGACTTGGCCGTATTTGGATGGCATGTGAATGCCATGGCATTTGAATGTTTCAATTTTCAACGTATACGTCTTACGGAGGGGTAATCAGAACTTTGATCCGAGACACTCTGATATACGAGAAAATCGAAAATTTTCCTTAAAAACATCAAAACGACTCAGAATATGACGATCATCATCTTACATTGATTTGGTAAAAATTGATTTTTACCATCTCAGATGAAATTCTTAAAAGAGTTTCCTTCATCTTGCAAGCGGTACTGTCAAAACTAATATTACAAAAGTAAATGGAAATGATAAAAGATGGTGCATGGCCAAATTGTTGTGCTGGGTGCTTTTTTGGCGATTTCCTTTGGCAAGTACCTGATTCTCTCAATGCACAGTTTCCAAAAGATTTTTAATACTTTGGAATAGGATAGGTGGAGACACGGGTCGTAAAATTCAAATCGTGCAATCCACTATCGGGCAACTTGATTGAAAAAAGAAATGTTTGACAAATAAAGCTAAAATGTGTCTGTCTATCTGGATGTTTATCTGTACCGATGATATCTAGAGAATGTTGTGTGTGATTTTTAATTTATCGCGGATCATATTCTACTTTTAATTCAGTTTAATACATCTGCACATATTAAGTATATCGATTGAAAGGCCTGAAGTTTATTGGATGATAATTTCCACAACTAAAGTTATCCGGTAATTGGTGATTTCACATTTGCGGCTAGAAAACAAAATTCAAAATAAAAATAATTTGCTCAATATTGCAGCATAGTTTCAAACCATTACGGAGTATAATTTCCACTCAAAATGCTAAGATGGTGTTTACACTATTTATAATATTACTATTACTCCCTAGATGTCACTAATAACGATAATAAAGAAATAAATGTTTAGTATAATTTCTTAATTAATAATAATAGTAGTAATTGTAATCATATTTTTACTTTTTAGATTCATTGGTTGCTGTGTCGTTAAGGTGGGATAGACCTACTAATCGGGCCTTACTCGAGGTTAATTCTTAGGATTAGGGTAGGTAAGTTTCAATGCACCTATTTATTTGACAGTTCAATTTGCACGATACATACTTTCGTTTCTTTTCTAGTTTGTGGTATTATCCAACATTCTCCCCGACATTGAATTATCAGATTCAATTGGAAGCTTGCATAGTGCATGGATTGTTCGCCGGAATACGCCGTTTTCAGTTTTTACTGATGCCACTCGGACTAACTCATCATCTCCGGCCATAGGTGTTGTCGCATCTGTTGGATCATTTTCCATCTGTTTATAGATTGAATATTTTTTCATCTGAACGATCCTTCTCCGGGAGAAATATTAATAGATGCCCAATGACGAAATGGGCCGGCGTTAGCATATCTGTACCTGTGTCGTCGGTTGGTAGCGCGCAAATAGGCCGTGAATTTAATCGAATTTATCGTTTCGCCAATGACTCGTTGCAGATGATAGTTCATCGACTTCATATCCACCTCCCATAGACCCCCGAAATGAAGCGCATTTGGTGGATTGAAATGCCAGTTAATGGATTCCATTGAAATATAATTATAAATTTTATGAGTATTTGATTTTATAAAGGAGAAAACTTCTCGCAGATATTTATCAGCTCCTATATATTTCGATCCGCAATCGCTATATATATATATGTGCGTCTGGCCACAAATCTTTTGAATGCAGCTATGAAGGAATTAGTTGTTAGGTCAGTAGTCACTTCGGTATATACTGCTCGAGTACTCGTGCATACAAACAGCCAAATATATGCTTTAACTGGTCTCTGCCCTATGCCTCTTTTGTGAAAAAGCTGCATAGGACCAGCGAAATCAGTTCCCTCTTGTAAAAATGCTCGTATGTGTTGAACTCTGCATGTGGGTAAATTCCCTGTTCGTTGTGACAATGGAACTGGGTTCGCTTTAAAACATGGCATACAGTTTCTAATGACTTGTCTTATCTCGTTCCTTGCTCTAATCACCCAATATCTTTGGCTCAAGATAGTTAATGAAAGCTGTGGATTAGCTTTGATAGCCTCGATGCTGGTATGATGATTGGATGCTTCGTAGCGTTCAGCGCATGCGAATTTTGAATTTTTCCTCCGACTCTCATTACACTTTCCTCATCAATGAAACTACTCATGAATCTAAGTGAACTCTTTATCGGCTTCGTATGTTTGATGTCTAAGATATCTGCCTGCAGGCAAATAGATTGACTAGCTTTGCAACAAATTTCAGTCGCCGCTTCCATCTCTGTTACAGTAATAGGTCCCCTTTGCTTTGCTTTACCATTGTGTGATTTGTGCATAAATCTTTGTACCACAGCTACTACCTTGATCATCAAAGAAGAGAATTTATTTATTAATTCCGATAAAAAACAATTCGGTTGACACTCTGATTGGAGTGACTTGATGAATTTGGCTCGTTCTTCTTCTTTACTGCCATAATGAAATTCTTGTTCTGTCCAGTTTTCTGGATTACTCCACCATAACTCTAGCTGGATAGTATTTCCGTGACTGTCTTTATTATAACATTGAAAAATTGATGCCTTAATTGGAATTCGTAGATATACCATGGCAGCGTATGCTCGCTCGCTTGAATCGTAAGATCTATGAATTTCAATATTATCGCTCGGTGTGCCCATCCATCTTTGCAAGTTGACTTCTTCCAATTGATGTAATTGCTCTTTGATACTCTATTGGGTGGATGTTTTCCTCTGGAATTGAGCTTAATAATTCATCTGAGTTAGATACGCATTTTCTTAATTTCATACATGTATGAATGGATGTGCACCTGCCATGAGTTCGTTCACGTATGTGCAACTACTTAATGCATTCGCTGCAGCTGAGAGAGTAGCTTGGTGTTTGAGTGCTATTTCCTTTAGCACTCTTCTTGCAAGATACGGAGCAGCTGAAGCCCCTTATGTTAGTGTTTTAAGTTTAAAATATTGCATCGACTATTTGTCACTCGATTTCCACAATATTGCCTGATGCTTTAATTGATCTTCTTTCACCAAAATTGGTCGGTAAATTTTTTCTACATTCAAACTAATTGCAATCCTGTGTAGATGGAAATGAAGTACGATCTGCCGACTTGTAACAAATCATTCAGCGACAAACCATTTGAGGTTTTGGCAGAAGCGTCAAAGGCGACTCTAAACTTTGACGACTTCGGCCTTAAGATTTCATGGTGTGGTAAGTAATTCAAAGTGTCGAACTAACTGCCCTTGACTTCCTCCATATGTACAAGCTGGAGATATTCTTGCATGAACTCGTTATATAGTCCCTTGAATTTGTCATCTCGTTGAAATTTTCGTTCAATCGTCCTTTGACGACTCAACGCTACATTTAAGGATTTCCCTAGTTCAACCGTAGTGGATTTAAATGGTAATTGCACGAAGAATCTGCCTGTTGGAGTGCGGTAAGTTGTATCTTCAAAGAATTGTTCACAATGCTTGTCTTTGACAGTCAGTTTGCTTATCGTTGGTAAATCCTCAAGTTCCCAAAATCTCTTGATCATTTCATTTGCTTTGCTGTCTTCTGTAGTGATTTGGATTACGCCGCTAGAAAATTTGTTAGAGGATTCCAGTTCACCGCCCAACATCTAGCGAAAACTGGTTTCTACAGTGATTGGGTTGTTTTTCAGTATCATCCGGCCATCAAGTAATAAATACATACAATACCTGCTCGAATAAAAAAATTGGAATACTTTTCAAACCCAATCGCTCATTAGAACAAAACGGAGCAATGTTTTGAGCTAATCCAACCGATGCTGCATTCAAACAACTCTAATCTATCCAACACGATTATACATTTCGTGAATTTTGAACATAAGTTTCATCGTCGAAAAAAACGGCAAGGGGTTAGCCTTACTAAATTTGAGCAAATATTTTAAATTTTTTTATTGACAGAATTATATTGGATTTGATGTGTATGACTTAGAATGTCACATTGATCAAGAAATTGTGAGCAAATTATGTACCGGAAGCGTGGTTGTTCGATTTGAACGTGGAACACTTTTCAAACCCAGCAATTTTTTGAGCTAATCCAACCGATGCTGCATTCAAACAACTCTAATCTATCCAACACGATTATAAATTTCGTGAATTTTGAACATAAGTTTCATCGTCGAAAAAAACGGCAAGGGGTTAGCTAGCCTTACTAAATTTGAGCAAATATTTTAAATTTTTTTATTGACAGAATTAGATTGGATTTGATGTGTATAACTTAGAATGTCACATTGATCAAGAAATTGTGAGCAAATTATGTACCGGAAGCGTGGTTGTTCGATTTGAACGTGGAACACTTTTCAAACCCAGCAATTTTTTGAGCTAATCCAACTGATGCTGCATTCAAACAACTCTAATCTATCCAACACGATTATAAATTTCGAAAATATTGAACATAAGTTCTATCATCTAAAAAAAACCGCAAGGGGTAAGCCTTATTAAATTTGAGCAAATATTTTAATTTTTTTTGTTGACAGAATTAGATTCAATTTGATGTGTATGACTTAGAATGTCACATTGATGAAGAAATTATGAGCAAATTATGTACCGGAAGCGTGGTTGTTTGATTTGAACGTGGAATACTTTTCAAACCCAATCGCTCATTAGAACAACACGGAGCAATGTTTTGAGCTAATCCAACCGATGCTGCATTCAAACATCTCAATTCTATCCAACACGATTATAAATTTCGTGAATTTTGAACATAAGTTTTATCGTCGAAATAAATGGCAAGGGGTGTTAGCCTTACTAAATTTGAGCAAATATTTTAAATTTTTTTATTGACAGAATTAGATTGGATTTGATGTGTATGACTTAGAATGTCAAATTGATCAAGAAATTGTAAGCAAATTATGTACCGGAAGCGTGGTTGTTCGATTTGAACGTGGAATACTTTTCAACCCCAATCGCTCATTAGAACAAAACGGAGCAATGTTTTGAGCTAATCCAACCGATGCTGCATTCAAACAACTCTAATCTATCCAACACGATTATAAATTTCGTGAATTTTGAACATAAGTTTCATCGCCGAAAAAAACGGCATGGGGTAAGCCTTACTAAATTTGAGCAAATATTTAAAAAAATTTTATTGACAGAATTATATTGGATTTGATGTGTATGACTTAGAATGTCACATTGATCAAGAAATTGTGAGCAAATTATGTACCGGAAGCGTGGTTGTTCGATTTTAACGTGGAACACTTTTCAAACCCAATCGCTCATTAGAACAAAACGGAGCAATTTTTTGAGCTAATCCAACCGATGCTGCATTCAAACAACTCTAATCTATCCAACACGATTATAAATTTCAAAAATATTGAACATAAGTTCTATCGTTGAAAAAAAACGGCAAGGGGTAAGTCTTATTAAATTTGAGCAAATATTTTAAATTTTTTTGTTGACAGAATTAGATTGGATTTGATGTGTATTACTTAGAATGTCACATTGATCAAGAAATTGTGAGCAAATTATGTACCGGAAGCGTGGTTGTTCGATTTGAACGTGGAACACTTTTCAAACCCAGCAATTTTTTGAGCTAATCCAACCGATGCTGCATTCAAACAACTCTAATCTATCCAACACGATTATAAATTTCGTGAATTTTGAACATAAGTTTCATCGTCGAAAAAAACGGCAAGGGGTTAGCTAGCCTTACTAAATTTGAGCAAATATTTTAAATTTTTTTATTGACAGAATTAGATTGGATTTGATGTGTATAACTTAGAATGTCACATTGATCAAGAAATTGTGAGCAAATTATGTACCGGAAGCGTGGTTGTTCGATTTGAACGTGGAACACTTTTCAAACCCAGCAATTTTTTGAGCTAATCCAACTGATGCTGCATTCAAACAACTCTAATCTATCCAACACGATTATAAATTTCGAAAATATTGAACATAAGTTCTATCATCTAAAAAAACCGCAAGGGGTAAGCCTTATTAAATTTGAGCAAATATTTTAATTTTTTTTGTTGACAGAATTAGATTCAATTTGATGTGTATGACTTAGAATGTCACATTGATGAAGAAATTATGAGCAAATTATGTACCGGAAGCGTGGTTGTTTGATTTGAACGTGGAATACTTTTCAAACCCAATCGCTCATTAGAACAACACGGAGCAATGTTTTGAGCTAATCCAACCGATGCTGCATTCAAACATCTCAATTCTATCCAACACGATTATAAATTTCGTGAATTTTGAACATAAGTTTTATCGTCGAAATAAATGGCAAGGGGTGTTAGCCTTACTAAATTTGAGCAAATATTTTAAATTTTTTTATTGACAGAATTAGATTGGATTTGATGTGTATGACTTAGAATGTCACATTGATCAAGAAATTGTAAGCAAATTATGTACCGGAAGCGTGGTTGTTCGATTTGAACGTGGAATACTTTTCAAACCCAATCGCTCATTAGACCAAAACGGAGCAATGTTTTGAGCTAATCCAACCTATTCTGCATTCAAACCATTGATCAAGAAATTGTGAGCAAATTATGTACCGGAAGTGTGGTTGTTCGATCGCTCGATCGTTCAATCGCTCATTAGAACAAAACGGAGCAATGTTTTGAGCTAATCTAACCGATGCTGTATTCAAACATCTTTTATTTATCCAGCACGGCACATGAATTCTGAAGTCTCTTTTCCTTGTTTTTGCCCATCAAATATTGTATTCATCTGGATGGGACTGATTCCATCTGAAAACACTTTCCAAATTCTAGTGATTTTCTTTTTTGATTTCAATAAATGTTTATATCGGTACATGAACCATGCCGATATCAGCTATATCAAATGTTACAATTTTTGGCGGTGCAGGTTTAATGATAAGCTAAACCGACCACTTGTTTCTTGTAAATGGTTACTGTAATAAAATCGGAATTTATTGTAATAAATGTATAGATATTGGTCGATGCAGGTTTAAAGCACTTAAATTTGACCATCATTGCCAATTTAATATCTTTAAGTTACAAACATTGAACCAAAAAATTAGTTCGTGCGATCTCGAACTAGGTAGCTAACAATTAACAATTTCCCAACACACGTTCATGTGTGATCGCCCAACTGGTAAACTAAATTTATTACACCGCGAATAATTTTTGCTATTCCATGTTTCTTCAATCGAAAATAATTTAAATTTGAAATTCTTTAGCCCTTTACCCAGAATTCGATAGAAATCCTCTTTATTGTGTTTTGATTATTTTTCCCGTGTGTATAGACGTAAAGCTACAAAATAAAATGTCCTCAAACAGGTACTGTGGAAAATTAATTTAAATAAAAAAAAATCGAACAAAAAAAATCGTTGAAGGTAAGATAAACAAAAATTACTTATTTCTCGATAACACAAAGCCAACATTTTCATTTGTTATTACGTTTGTATACACGAGAAAATCCAATTTCGTACCTTTTTCAAAAAACCTGGGAAAACTCACAATAGAGACCATGGAACAAATTGTCAAATGGAAATACCTGTATCTATATATGTATACAAAGTACATATACCGTACATATATAGAACACGGACGCACAAAGCACTTGAAAGAGGTGAATAAATGATTTTACAAAACCTGTAAATAAAATTTAACTGTTTTAAAAATCCTTCGGGGTATGTTACCTTAAAAACAAAACAAAAATTAATGAAAATAATTTACTTGGTCGGTTCTTGGCTCTCCTTTATAATGTCCACGATCCGCATATATTCCAACAACTACCCGACGAGTAAAATAAGGCCAACATTTGCAATAGGGAGGGGAATGGAAAGTGTTGTTGTCGTTTTATTTTATCTTTGTTACCATGGTCATGTGAATTTATGCAAATTAAAATTTAACACGGATACAACAACCCCCTCCTAGTTTTGGTATATATGCGACAAAAAATTCATCAAAATAAATTTTATATTTCTTCTAATACAGTGAAATCATTTATAGGAACGAGTAAGAATCTAAAACGACTACAGAATTTTCTCTAGTCGAAGCAAGCTGCGCTCTTAGCACTACGGCGACTACACGAATTGGACCGAATTTGTACGTCAACCTCATTCACAACCATAAACAGCTGACCAATTCGCAAAAGTATAACAACTATCAAAAGACGAACTTAACTGGACCCGCAGCATCGTTGCCAAGTCTCTGAGCATCACCAACGACAATTACAACCACCGTCGGTTCATCATTGGCAGCCAAGATTCTTGACACTACGACCGACACCATTCGCAGTCTGAAGGTTGTAGGAGTATCGGTCACCACATGGGTTATCATCTTAATCAACATCATCGCAGACAAGTTGGATGCAGAAACAAAAATCAAATTCTGATCGTTTTCCAACTCCCGATGGCAATCTCTGTAGATGATTTCCACAATGAAAGTACAATAGACTCCACCACAGCGGCACAAAGAGATTTCATGATCATCGCATTCGTCGCACACTCCAGCACTTTGCAAACCTGTCACACCTTCAACTCGCTCACTCGTCGTCACTTCGGACTCTCACATCTTCACGTGTCAAGTTTGTGCTGGATATTACATCGTATTCCAGTGCGATCAATTCAAACCTTCAAACCTCTAACATTCGAAGAAAAGTCAAATCTCGCCCGAGAAAAGGAGTTGTCCTTCAACTGCCTGAGCGAATACCATATCAGTTAGAATTGTAAATCTAGTTTGTGTCGGATTTGCAACAAAAAACACTACACGCTAGTACACAACTCGAATCCGAATACCGAATCGTCATCCGTCGAATCATCACAAACTCCGATCACTACGAATCACGGCGATTCGCCATTCACGAATGTACAAACCAAAATTTCGTCATTCGAGCTTTGTTGGCTTCGGAATCCCAGGCCAGCTTTGGCGGCATCATACGATTAGCGAGAACAGCCGCAGTTCCATGATCAGTGCAATCTAATCGAACGAGGCGCCTACATCGCTGTCAATTGCCGAATTCGTATTACACTCCCGAATCGATTCAACATTTTCCATCTTGGTCACAGCCCTCTTCGTCGAGATTGTGATCTACTCACAATTGGTTGGGATGGCACACTGCCGGCACTTAATTGCTGCATACACGCATCAGTGGCCACATTTGAAGCAATTTGAACTTGCCGAACCTCATTACTATCGACCCAACAAGATAGATATACTAGGAGCCAAAGTCATCGGGATGCTTTAGAACGATGGTTGCAACAGTGGCGTTAACGATTTCACCTTTCTCACAAAATACGAAACTTGGTTACAACCTTTTCGGTAAGTAGTATAGCGGAGGACAACCAATCAGCCGTCTAGTTTAACGGCAATCATCGAGGACACTCAGCTTACCAACCTACATATTTCGCAAACACATCGCATAACGTTACACGGTGGTCCACAGCAGATGCTGGCACACTTGTGGAAGCACTACTGGATTTTAGGTACTAAAAACTTGGTGCGCTCAAATTTACATAAATGTGTTGTGTGTTTTCGTCATCACGCAACGAAGAGCCAGCAACTGATGGCCAATCTTCCATCGCATCTTGTCACACCTTCGAGACCGTTTCTGCACAAGGAATTCCGCACAGGTCGTGGTGGATGGCACCACCTACAGTGAAATCGGTCAAGCATCATTTACGGCAAATTATGGGGGAAACCTTAGTCACGTTCGAAGAATTTACGACGCTGCTGTGCCAGATCGAGGCATGATCAAACTCCCAGCCATTGTATCCAACGATAAACGACTCTGAGGACTGTACGATCCTCACTCCAGGGTTTTTTCTTAGTTGGGAAGCCATCAATCACGACATCAGAACCACGCTAATCGATGTGCAAATGAACCGTCTCAATCGCCACCAGTAACTTCAAAGAATGTACCATCATTTTTGGAATCTTTGGTCGACGGCATACCTTTCCCGCCTACAGACGCATCCGGGATCTGACGGGCAATTTCAAGTCGTCACACTTAAGATGCCAAAATGACGTACACAATCAACCAGTGACAAACCTGTGCCTGCGCTGTCTATTCCAGAAAATCACAATCAACACTAAAGTATTAAACTACTTTAGAGCGGCCGCGGCAATGTTGGAGATGATAGTAAAATGCTCCACGACAATCGGGTGACACCTATCGGGGGACATCAAATTAAACGTCGGAAAACTTTTCTTCTACGTCTCGAATAAACAATCAATAAATATATATTTTTATTGTATTTAAGTCGCAATAAATTATCTGCCTTTTTCGCATTTTTTCATATTCGCATTTTTGTTCCAACAATCGGAATACGATATATGGGAAGAGTAGACTTAATAGTTCTGGATTCGATATCTGGGTATATGTTCTATCATATTGTGGAATGTAGCAAAATGTCGTGTTGGATGCGATATGTGGCATCTCGTATGGTAACGTTAATCGTATTTTTTCAAAATGTTGGTTATGAATAATAGAGGGCGCGACATCTTTCAGCTCGTGTTTGAACCAGCGATTGTTTCTCCGCTCATAGTTCAAATGTCACCTGCCAAGTGACAGAAATTTAGTATTATATTCCTGGTGAACGAAAAGACTCGATATGCGTTTGATCAACGTTGGAAAATACTAAAAAATTATTTCCAAAGTAGTGAATTAGTTGCTGAAATTTGCCAAAATTGCGAGCAAAATTCGCTAGAAATGAAGCGCCAACTGAGAACAGTGTGAGAGAATTTGTGAATAAAGTTCGTTGGACTGGCATGTTAATAAACTTTGCGAAGAATTTTACAAAAAAAACTTGGTTTGAAGCCCCACAAATTCTAAATGGTTCAAGAATTGAAAGCCATTAACTATCCATTGTTTTTTCACTTCGCTGAATGGAGCGATTCTCGGTTGGAAGAAGATAAGCGTTTTTACCAAGAAAAAATCAGTTCGTCCGAAAAATCTAATTTTCACTTCAGCGTGGAAGGGGCGTGAAAAGTCAAAATAGCGGTATTTGGAGCACAGGGAATCCACACGTGGCAACTGAGAAGTCATACACCCAAAAGACAGACGGTTTGTTGTAGAATATGGTCCAAAATTCATCAAAAGGTATTTTCTTCAAAAACGAGCAAGGAACCGCATTACAGTCAATGGCGACCGTTATCGTGCTGTATTGTAACTGACCGTATAACTGACTTTTTATTCCCTACAATTAAAGAGGAAGACTTGGCTGATATTTTATGTCAACAGGGCGTCGACTCTTCGAAAATCGCAGTATCAACCGAAACGGCGATGCCAACTGGCCATCTAGGAGCTGTAATTTAACTCTATTGAACTATTATTTGTGGGAATCCGTCAAGGACAAATGTTTGACTACATGACGTTGTGCTAATCATCAAGAGACGATTGAAGCTTTGGAAGACGTAATTAAAGTGATTATTGGTGAAATAGTTGTAACGGTTGAAAATGTACTGAAAAGTTGGGTCAACAGAATTGGATATTGCTAATCCAGACGAGGCAGACGTACTCTCAAAAATAAATTACATTTTTAGAACGAACTACGAGTTGCTGCACCCCGGCAACTTGTATATATTGAAATATTGACTTGTGGCAATCGGTTTCTTAAAATATTTGCCGTGTTTCTTGACACCAATTGATCCGGATAAGTTCAAATTTTTTACGAAAAACCTGATCCAAACTTAGGTTTAGATTAGAAATTTTGTTTGAAATCCAATAAGCATATATTTGCGTTGTTATATGAAACAACTGAACCGGATCAGATCAAGCATCAAGAAACACATAGCTATTATTCTGACCTTAGCGACTTTTGCACATGTTCTTCCGTCTCAAACTATTTTGATATATATTTGTAAAGGGATGGTTTACGAGTGCCAGGAATCATTTGCCATAAATCCTACTTTAGGAACATTTATTTAGGGATCTTCTATTGGCACCTGGTTCAATGATTACATTTCTTCGGGTCGATCCATTATAATAAAAATGTGTCACAGGAGTTTTCGATTAGAAGGAAACGATTGTGAAGGGGTTTTAAAAAACAGGCTCCAATGATTTTGATACAAATATGTTAGCAGGGGTTTTCCATGAACTGGATACAAATGAAGGATTTACTCTGCCGATTGTTCAAATCGTTTTGAGCAGTCTCTTTTCGAATTGATGTTGGTTCCAGTAAAGCGATTTGCGTACGTATTCCTGTACGGTATCCAAATTGCATAAAACATAATTTATTCATCCTAATTATCAGCATCACACATAAAATGAAATTCCACCTGGAATACGCGATCAACATACTGCCATAATTATATTAAGCCTTAATATAATTTTATTTGTGCCGTACAAAAATAGGAAAATAAATGAAAATGCACAGAACATATTGTACACCCCCCTACATGAAATAGACACATAAACATGAATATGTATGTACATTATTAAAACGGATTGTACTTTGTACGTACATGGTGGTGCATGGACTTTTCATTATAAATTTTAATTTGAGTTTTAGTTTTCACGTACGGTAAAATTGGAACCATACGTATTAATCGACTAGACGAAACAAAACCGCACATGAAATTTCCCTAGTTTTTGGTTTCCCAATCTCCATGCCTGCCCATAAAGTTTTGTTATTGCTGTCCGTTATATATAGACTGACACGGAAAACAGTTATTGACAAAACTTGTGTACTGTACGTGAGTAAGTATATAACCACTAGGCATCTGCATCTGTATACTTCCATAGCCAGCCTAGATACTACTAAGCTAAACCAAACCTATAAAAAATCTGTTTTAGTTGTATTTAAATCTCTTTTGGTTTAATCGGTTACATAATTAAATGCCAAAACCAAACATTTCTATGTCATTGACAATTTTGTCTCTATATTGTTGCCGTAGTAAACAACAGGTGAAAATACCGATTACTTGGGTAAATTTATCCAACAAGGAAAATAGAATTTCATGAATGTAATTTTTTTATTTTGGTCTGTTTTGATTTCATATATCTAAATGAGTATTGATGTACTTGTTTCTTCAGTGTTTTACAAGTCACCTCACGCCTCAAACCAAAATAAATATGTGGTGCTATTATAACAATTGGATTGGGTTTCATTTGAATAAACTATCTGCAACATCCCAACGCTGTTACTATTTGTACGCTGCAAAGAACAATGTAAATAACAGATACATAAAAATACATCCTAGGTAGCAGCTCTAATGCTAAGAAAAATTATTCTTTCTCTGAGGGTTTTTAACATCCACAATTTTCCGCTTTTTCACGAAGTTTTTCCGGGTTGGTTCAACTAATAAACAAATTTCCGGAAAATCAGAACAGATTTTATTCTGTCACTACATAGTACGATGCTTTTCAATTTAAGGTCAACTTAGAAAATATGCAAGTTTGATCAATTTTTTCAACATTTTCATCTCATTTTATACGTTAGTGTCATATCATCTCAATGATATGACACTAACGTATATATTCTACACTAAACAAATATTTTTTTACCAACTAAAATTGGTCGATTTGTGAGTAATAGCACTGATTACAAAATTGTTGGATATCTCAAGACGAGAATCAAAAATATAACTCCATCCAGTGCCACAACTGTAGTTGTAAGTACCAAAGTCTATCATAAAACTATATGCCATTAATCAAGACCTTTAAACGGATATACGATTTGATTTGATATGATTTTACATGATTTGATATGATTTGATATGATTTGATATGATTTGATATGATTTGATATAATTTGATATGATATGATATGATTTGATATTAGTTGATATTATTTGATATGATTTGATATGATTTGATAATTTGACATTATTTAATATGATTTGATATAATTTGATATGATTTAATATAATTGAATATGATTTGATATGATTTGATATTATTTGATATGATTTGATATGATTGAATATGATTTGATATGATCTGATATAATTTGATATGGTTTGATATGATTTCATAATATTTGATATGATTTGATATAATTTAATATGATTTGATATGATACGATATGATTTGATATGATTTGAGATGATTTCATATGATTTGATATGATTTGATATGATCTGATATGACTTGTTATGATTTGATATGATTTAATATGATTTGATATGATTTGATATGATGTGATATGTTTTGATATGATTTGATATGATTTGATATGATTTGATATGATTTGATATGATTTGATATGATTTGATATGGTTTGATATGATTTGATATTAGTTGATATTAGTTGATATTATTTGATATGATTTGATATGATTTGATAATTTGACATTATTTAATATGATTTGATATAATTTGATATGATTTAATATAATTGAATATGATTTGATATGATTTGATATTATTTGATATGATTTGATATGATTGAATATGATTTGATATGATCTGATATAATTTGATATGGTTTGATATGATTTCATAATATTTGATATGATTTGATATAATTTAATATGATTTGATATGATTTGATATGATTTGATATGATTTGATATGGTTTGATATGATTTGATATGATTTGATATTATGTGATATGTTTTGATATGATTTGATATGATTTGATATGATTTGATATGATTTGATATGATTTGATATGATTTGATATGATTTGATATGATTTGATATGATTTGATATGATTTGATATGATTTGATATGATTTGATATGATTTGATATCATTTGATATGATTTGTATTGATTTGATATGATTTGATATGGTTTGATATGATACGATATGATTTGATTTGATGTGATGTGATTGATAGAATATGATTTGATATGATTTGATATGATTTGACATGATTTGATATGATTTGATATGATTTGATATGATTTGATATAATTTGATATGATTTGATATGATTTGATATGATTTGATATGATTTGATATGATTTGACATGATTTGATATGATTTGATATGATTTGGTATGATTTGATATGATTTGATATGAATTGATATGGTTTGATATGATACGATATGATTTGATTTGATGTGATGTGATTTGATATGATTTGATATGATTTTATATGATTTGATATGATTTGATATGATTTGGTATGGTTTGATATGATTTGATATGATTTGATATGATTTGGTATGATTTGATATGATTTGATATGAATTGATATGGTTTGATATGATACGATATGATTTGATTTGATGTGATGTGATTGGATATGATTTGATATGATTTGATATGATTTGATATGAGTTGATATGATTTGATATGATTTGATATGATTTGATATGATTTGATATGATTTGATATGATTTGATATGATTTGATATGATTTGATATGATTTGATATGATTTGATATGATTTGATATGATTTGATATGATTTGATATGATTTGATATGATTTGAAATGATTTGATATGATTTGATATGATTTGATATGATTTGATATGATTTGATATGATTTAAAATGATTTGTTATGATTTGATATGATTTGATATGATTTGATATGATTTGATATGATTTGATATGATTTGATATGATTTGATATGATTTGATATGATTTGTAATAATTTGATATGATATGATATGATTTGATATGATTTGATATGATTTGATATGATTTGATATGATTTGATATGATTTGATATGATTTGATATGATTTGATATGATTTGATATGATTTGATATGATTTGATATGATTTGATATGATTTGATATGATTTGATATGATTTGATATGATTTGATATGATTTGATATGATTTGATATGGTTTGATATGATACGATATGATTTGATTTGATGTGATGTGATTGATAGAATATGATTTGATATGATTTGATATGATTTGATATGATTTGGTATGATTTGATATGATTTGATATGATTTGATATGATTTGATATGAATTGATATGGTTTGATATGATACGATATGATTTGATTTGATGTGATGCGATTTGATATGATTTGATATGATTTGATAAGATTTGATATGATTTGATATGATTTGATATGATTTGATATGATTTGATATGATTTGGTATGGTTTGATATGATTTGATATGACTTAATATGATTTGATATGATTTGATATGATTTGATATGATTTGATATGATTTGATATGAGTTGATATGATTTGATATGACCTGATATGATTTGATATGACCTGATATGATTTGATATGACCTGATATGATTTGATATGATTTGATATGATTTGATATGATTTGATATGATTTGATATGATTTGATATGATTATGATTTGATATGATTTGATATGATTTGATATGAATTGATTTGGTTTGATATGATACGATATGATTTGATTTGATGTGATGTGATTGATAGAATATGATTTGATATGATTTGATATGATTTGATATGGTTTGATATGATACGATATGATTTGATTTGATGTGATGTGATTGATAGAATATGATTTGATATGATTTGATATGATTTGATATGATTTGATATGATTTGGTATGATTTGATATGACCTGATATGATTTGTTATGATTTGATATGATTTGATATGATTTGATATGAATTGATATGGTTTGATATGATACGATATGATTTGATTTGATGTGATGTGATTTGATATGATTTGATATGATTTGATATGATTTGATATGATTTGATGTGATTTGATATGATTTGATATGATTTGATATGATTTGATATGATTTGATATGATTTAATAAGATTTGATATGATTTAATATCAAATGATATGATTTGATATGATTTGATATGATTTGATATGATTTGATATGATTTGATATGATTTGATATGATTTGATATGATCTGATATGATTTGTTATGATTTGTTATGATTTGATATGATTTGATATGATTTGATATGGTTTGATATGATTTGATATGATTTGATATGATTTGATATGATTTGATATGATTTGATATGATTTGATATGATTTGATATGATTTGATATGATTTGATATGATTTGATATGATTTGATATGATTTGATATGATTTGATATGATTTGATATGATTTGATATGATTTGATATGATTTGATATGATTTGATATGATTTGATATGATTTGATATGATTTGATATGATTTGATATGATTTGATATGATTTGATATGATTTGATATGATTTGATATGATTTGATCTGATGATTTGATATGATTTAATATGTTTTGAAATGATTTGATATAATTTGATATGATTTGATATGATTTGATATGATTTGATATGTTTGATATGATTTGATATGATTTGATATGATTTGATATGATTTGATATGATTTGATATGATTTGATATGATTTGATATGATTTGATATGATTTGATATGATTTGATATGATTTGATATGATTTGATATGATTTGATATGATTTGATATGATTTGATATGATTTGATATGATTTGATATGATTTAATATGATTTGATATGATTTGATATGATTTGATATGATTTGATATGATTTGATATGATTTGATATGATTTGATAATATTTGATATGATTTTATACAATTTGATATGATTTAATATGATTTGGTATGGTTTGATATGATTTGAAAAGATTTGATATGATTTGATATTATTTGATATGATTTGATATGATTTGATATGATTTGATATGACTTGATATGATTTGATATGATTTGATATGATTTGATATGATTTGATATGATTTGATATGATTTGATATGATTTGATATGATTTGATATGATTTGATATGATTTGATATGATTTGATATGATTTGATATGATTTGATATGATTTGATATGATTTGATATGATTTGATATGATTTGATATGATTTCATATGATTTGATAATATTTGATATGATTTTATACAATTTGATATGATTTAATATGATTTGGTATGGTTTGATATGATTTGAAAAGATTTGATATGATTTGATATTATTTGATATGATTTGATATGATTTGATATAATTTGATATTATTTGATATGGCTTGATATGATTTGATATGATTTGATATGATTTGATATGATTTGATATGATTTGATATGATTTGATATGGTTTGATATTATACGATGTGATTTGATTTGATGTGATGTGATTTGATATGATTTGATATGATTTGATGTAATTTGACATGACTTGATATGATTTAATATGATTTGATATGATTTGATATGATTTGATATGATTTGATATAATTTGTTATGATTTGATATGATTTGATATGATTTGATATGTTTGATATGATTTGATATGATTTGATATGATTTGATATGATTTATATGATTTGATATAATATGATATGATTTGATATTAGTTGATATTATTTGATATGATTTGATATGATTTGATAATTTGACATTATTTAATATGATTTGATATAATTTGATATGATTTGGTATGATTTGATATGATTTGATATGGTTTGATTTGATACGATATGATTTGATTTGATGTGATGTGATTTGATATGATTTGATATGATTTGATATGATAGAATATGATTTGATATGATTTGATATGATTTAATATGATTTGGTATGATTTCATATGATTTTATATGATTTCTTAAGATTTGATATGATTTGATATGATTTGATATGATTTGATATGATTTGATATGATTTGATATGATTTGATATGATTTGATATGATTTGATATGATTTGATATGATTTGATAAGATTTGATATGATTTAATATCAAATGTTATGATTTGATATGATTTGATATGATTTGATACTATTTGATATGATATAATATTATTTGATATGACTTGATATGATTTGATATGATTTGATATGATTTGATATAATTTGATATAATTTGTTATGATTTGATATGATTTGATTTGATGCGATGTGATTTGATATGATTTGATATGATAGAATATGATTTGATATGATTTGATATGATTTGATATGATTTGGTATGATTTGATATGATTTCATATGATTTCTTATGATTTGATATGATTTGATATGATTTGATATTATTTGATATGATTTGATATGATTTGATATTATTTGAAATGATTTGATATGATTTGATATGATATGATATGATTTGATATGATGTGATATGATTTGATATGATTTGATATGATTTGATATGATTTGATATAATTTGATATGATTTGATATGATTTGATATGATTTGATATGATTTTATATGATTTGATATGATTTGATATGATTTGATCTGATGATTTGATATGATTTGATATGTTTTGAAATGATTTGATATAATTTGATATGATTTGATATGATTTGATATGTTTGATATGATTTGATATGATTTGATATGATTTGATATTATTTGATATGATTTGATATGATTTGATATGATTTGATATGATTTGATATGATTTGATGTGATTTGATATGATTGAATATGATTTGATATGATTTGATATGATGTGATATGATTTGATATGATTTGATATGATTTGATATGATTTGATATGATTTGATATGATTTGATATGATTTGATATGATTTGATATGATTTGATATGATTTGATATGATTTGATATGATTTGATATGATTTGATATGATTTGACATGATTTGATATGATTTGATATGATTTGATATGATTTAATATGACTTGATATGATTTGATATGATTTGATATGATTTGATATGAATTGATATGATTTGATATGATTTGATATGATTTGATATGATTTGATATGATTTGATATGATTTGATATGATTGAATATGATTTGATATGATTTGATATGATGTGATATGATTTGATATGATTTGATATGATTTGATATTATTTGATATGACTTGATATGATTTGATATGATTTGATATGATTTGATATGATTTGATATAATTTGATATGATTTGATATGATTTGATTTGATGTGATGTGATTTGATATGATTTGATATGATTTGACATGATAGAATATGATTTGATATGATTTGGTATGACTTGATATGATTTCATATGATTTCTTATGATTTGATATGATTTGATAGTATTTGATATGATTTGATATGATTGAATATGATTTGATATGATTTGATATAATTTGATATGGTTTGATATGATTTGATATGATTTGATATGATTTGATATGATTTGATATGATTTGATATAATTTAATATGATTTGATATGATTTGATATGATTTGATATGATTTGAGATGATTTGATATGATTTGATATGATTTGATATGATCTGCTATGATTTGTTATGATTTGTTATGATTTGATAGGATTTGATATGATTTGATACTATTTGATATGATTTGATATGATTTGATATGATTTGATATGATTTGATATGATATGATATGATTTGATATGATGTGATATGATTTGATATGATTTAATATGATTTTATATGATTTGATATGATTTGATATGATTTGATATGATTTGATCTGATGATTTGATATGATTTGATATGTTTTGAAATGATTTGATATAATTTGATATGATTTGATATGATTTGATATGTTTGATATGATTTGATATGATTTGATATGATTTGATATTATTTGATCTGATTTGATATGATTTGATATTATTTGATGTGATTTGATATGATTGAATATGATTTGATATGATTTGATATGATGTGATATGATTTGATATGATTTGATATGATTTGATATGATTTGATATGATTTGATATGATTTGATATGATTTGATATGATTTGATATGATTTGATATGATTTGATATGATTTGATATGATTTGATATGATTTGATATGATTTGACATGATTTGATATGATTTGATATGATTTGATATGATTTGATATGACTTGATATGATTTGATATGATTTGATATGATTTGATATGAATTGATATGATTTGATATGATTTGATATGATTTGATATGATTTGATAATATTTGATATGATTTTATACAATTTGATATGATTTAATATGATTTGGTATGGTTTGATATGATTTGATAAGATTTGATATGATTTGATATTATTTGATATGATTTAGTATGATTTGATATAATTTTATATGATTTGAAATAATTTGATATGGTTTAATATAATTTGTTAATATTTGATAAGAGTTGATATGATTTGATACTACTTTGAGCTTCACTACCCTCAAATTGATTGTGGAGCTGTTTCGCTCGCGATTGTTGCGGGATTCAAGACGTTTCACTAGAATCTCTATTCTAAAGGAATTCCATCATTATAACAGATTACTCCTGTTTATTAAAATATTCAAGGATAAAAATAAGTTCAGTCTCTTATGTCATTGATTGCTTTAGTCGCAGGAGTTAACGACCAAGATGTACAAGAGCTTACAGAGGTTCTATTACAACACGATTTTGCTTCGGTTATACTTGATGCTTAATAGATCCCCGAAATCTAATCTAAAACTCGAACCTAATCAAAATTATTTGTTAGGCATTAAGGTGGTTGTCAAATAGACTAGTTTATTCCTTCAATACCAGCAAACAATTAGCCGTGGTCTTGCTTACATGTTCAATTGTGCTGGCCAGGCGATGCTTGTTTTTATTAACAGCAGTGGATTCTTATTTAAAATGATTAGAGGTCACAGTAGTTAGAAATAGATATTAGCAGTTAACGATCCTTGTTTACCCTACATGGTCTATCTGTAAAATTAATAAGTTTTCATTATATTTTCGAAATTATTTTGTGAATTTAATTCGAAAATTTTTTTTTGGGGAACTAGCGAGGTCGAGAAAGTGGCGGTGGTAACACAAAAAGAACGTGGGTATATCTGGAAGGAGAAAAATGTGAGCGATATGTTTTAATAAAAGGAGGCAAAGAAAATGGAAGCTTCCAGAATGTGGCACCGTTTCGAATACAAAAAGGCATTGATATCAAAACAAATCATTTGCACTTGATTTATTAAGTGCAAAAGTTAAGAAATGGAGATTTTCTTGTTCTGACCGCTGCTGTCAAAAGGATGAATCAATAATAATTTGAAAGATGTGTTTATAGCCAAGAGCTCAAATTTATTACGGACAAGGAAATTTTAGAAGCTTTAAAGGACCTAAATGTCATCAAGGTGGGAACAATTTTGCGACGGGATAAAGGAAGTTTAATCAACACACCAATTCACATCTTAACTTAACTTATGGTTGCACAAAACTTCGAACGTACGTTAACGCTTGATACATTAGTTGGATGTGCGAATGTGTATCCCAGTGGAATAACCCAGCCATATGCGGTAGATCACGAAAATTGTGAGATTAATAAATGCGTGAATTATAAACCACAACAAGTAAACAAACAGCAGCAATCACATCATCAACAAAAACATTGAAGCGGTATTGGCAAGGAGATACTCAATGCTCAACAGAAATTAGCTAAAAATGTTAACCAATTAAATCAAACCAAAAAAATGTTAACCAACCAGGTGTGAGTGATGAAGAACGAAAGAGAGGAACAAGGGCATTTTAATTTTTGCTTTTTTAAAATAACATTTTGTTTTCTCTCTTCTTATTTTCTTTTGAATGGCAGAATGTGTGATAATTGGTCAGATAAACATCATCAGCATGTATGCAGATGGCGATATGTTGCGGACCTATCTGGCCAAAAATGATGTGAATGTTATGCGTTTGTGTGGGAGTGTTAGGGTAACTTGTCTTGGGTAAATTGGTACAATTCTCTGCCCGGGGGGAGGGGTCGGGAGAAGACAGGGCCGACGACATCGACGATTTGGTGATAGTAGCGCTGACCAATAGCAGGTTAGTTTTTTGTGACGTCGTGTTTCGCGCTTGTCGTGGTCATCTGACCGGGTGGAAGGAAAAAAAGTCGTTGCTCTGGGAGTGGTGGGACAACTAGAATGCCGTGTGTGAGGTCGTCAGTCAGTACGATAGATTTAATATTAATTTCCAGCGGGATGGCAGTTCAAGTCACTTGGAGCACGATATGATTAGGCGATTC
This sequence comes from Nephrotoma guestfalica, assembly GCA_963691935.1. NCBI lineage: Eukaryota > Metazoa > Arthropoda > Insecta > Diptera > Tipulidae > Nephrotoma > Nephrotoma guestfalica. The sequence continues at coordinate 196,144,954 of OY829914.1, read as the reverse complement.
CAGGGAAACTTTATCAGGTCCTTATAAGCCTAGGGTTTCCTTGGAAAATATGCAAATGGGTATATGAATTTATGAATGAAAGAAAGTGTAGTGTAGGAGTGTAGGTTGGATTGAGCAGTGAATATTGACCTCCCTCAATGTAGTAAAATATCACCGGCTCTCCTCAACCTGTACAAGAGCTTAATTCATAGGTTTAACTCCTCGGACAAGGTTATTCTGCAATTTTAATATGACTTTGTTTTGATTGGTAAATGGAAGATCATCCAGGAAGCCTCGAGTCGGGCTCAGGAATGCTTGGATCAGGTAACAGAATGTCCGGCTGTATTGAATTTGCGCGTAAACTCGAGTAAATGTTATAATATGGCTTTTCGAACGTAAATATGGTTGATGTGCAAGTGTACCATAAGAGAACTGACTGTCTAAACCTGACTTTATATTTGAGAATGGCCGATTGAATTTTAAAAAGCATATAAAAAAATTTGCCGTTAATTGTAAGAGCAGATTGAATGTGATTAAAACGATAAGCAAACCGAAATGGGGAGCTCATTCTGGTGTGACTGACAGATTGCAAAAGGCGCTTGTGTCATCCAAAATTGTGTATGTGTGTTTATGGTGGTGGGTCGAAGGTTCGGTTTACAAATCTAATGATTATGGAGGATTTATGTGTCATAGTGATAGTGTTGACGATTAACTTAATTCCAATACACACTCTGTGGTCTGAATTGGGAGGTTTACATATTAATTATAAGATAGAATGGATGACTAAGGACAATAAATAAGTGATTGAAATGAAAGAGAGTTTGGAAAGAGGAACAAATTAAAAAAGGACACAAAGTTCACAAGTAATCTTCGAGAATATAAATATATTTTCCAAGGTTCGTCCCGTAAATCCGGAACTCCCAGTTTTACAAATGTATTGAATAGGATTATGGAAGGGCTCAATTAGAGGATAGGGAGTAGGAGAGTAGCGGGTGGAGTAACTCATGACAATGTTTATATAGAAATGCTTTATGAGTAAATTCATTATTGTGGGAGTGGGGTTATTCTTCAATGGATACCTTCATACCTAACGATTTAATAAAAGTCCTGGAGAAAATAAGAGTAGGAATAAAACTCATGAAGTACTTAGGAATTAAAAACAGGACAGACAAGTGTTCCATGTTCTCTCGGGTGCTAGGGATTTAGCTGATTTATTACGAATGAGAATACACGTTCATCAGAAGGCCACAAAATTTTAGTGCAAGCGTTGAATCTATAATAAAATCAATATTCCAAAAGAATTTTAACAATTAGGTATATTTATTGTTTTAATCAAGTGTTTTGTATAAAAAAATTCATTAAATTAAACTACAACATTTTAAATAAACAATAAAATTTCACTAAAATTCTCTCGCTCTCTTTCTCTCTCTAGTTTTCTCTTAAATAAATTACAATATAATGGAGTACCGCCTCCAAAAATTTTGGCACTATATTCACCGCGATTTAATTAACCTAATTTATTGTACGCAACCGGATACAAATGTGAACCATAATGTACCGCACCGTGTTGCGAATAAATTGCTGGTGATGATGCTTGCGCCACCGGACCATATGCAATTGATTTTCCCAGTGTTTGCTGCACAACCGGTTGATGTGTATAGTATTGAGGTACTGCTTGATATACAGGTTGGGCGATCGTTGCTACTTTAAGATGTGACATGGCTGTTGGTTGAGCATGATTTAAATGTTGTTGTAGGGATGAATAGCTGGTTGCGCCATTATGACCATGACTTGTTTGTGTGGCTTGCGCAGCTATTAAAGGTTTATATTGGTATGTAGGTAAAGTGGCGGCCGTTGGAATTGGTGCAATGATTTGTTTACCAGATGCTATTTGTAGAGATGGTTGGATGGCATAAGCTACAAAATAAGATATTTGAATAATTTTTAACATGTATTATCGGGTTATTCGTCTACACTTACCGTATGCCTGTTGCTGTGGTTGGTGTTGGTGTTGAAATAAGCTACCTTCTTGGTATGTAGCGTAAACAGGCACTGCAGGTTTGGGAGTAGCAGTCGCCGCAATATTTGGATACACCAATTGTACATTTCCGGCTGGAGTAGCGTGCGTTGGAGTCACATATTGTTGCTGGTGTGGAATAGCTTGAGTATGTGTAGCGACACCTTGATTATGAACGGCTGTCTGATGTGGATAATTTAGGGAAATGGCGTCCATTGGTACAAATCGGTATGAGTGTTGATAGGCAAGTGGACCAACGTGTGGTACACCATGCGCTTGTTGTCCATTTTGTTGATATGTAGCATGCTGTACCTGAGGTTGATAAGCGGCTTGTTGTAACTGCGGTTGAGTGTAGGCCAATTGCACTTGTGGATAAGCTACGGGTGTAGCCAAATACGCTTTTGTCATCGTTTGTGGCGCATACGTTATTTGGGGCCCAGCGTAAGCAAGCTTTTGCGGCATTTGAGAATACTGCAATTGAGTATATGCAGCATACGGTTGCGGTACTTTAGCCAAATACACCTGTAATTTAAATTTTGAAGCGTATTAATTAGTTTAAAACACATTTTAAAGAAAGTACAAGTTCTCACAGACTTGCGTCTCAATTTAATTATATAAGTATATGTACAAGTTTGTGTACGCATATTATACTTCAGGGTGCATTAGGTGAAATTCAATACTTTTACTTTTCATTGCTGCTAAATTTATTTCCGCGAGAAAAATCTTGTCATCTGAGATGGTTTAATTAAAATTAAATTAATTTCAATGTCAGCATTTTAATGTGCAATGTGATAGCCATACACGGACTAATGTAACCAACAATAAAATAATTTCTCCATTTCACTATATACGAGTAGTATAAAGTAGAAAACCAACCGATTCGGAACCTACATCATAATTAGCTACACATTAATATCGTATATCTTTTGTGCAATTTCTTAAGACCATGATTATACTTAACCTTCACTTTCAATAAAACTCGCTATGTAATAATATATTTTCGTACACGAATTTGATCAACCGTGGAAAAAAAAAGTCTGTACGTCTGCAAGAAAACAAGAAAATAACAATTTGAGTTTTGTTTTTATATCTTTCTCAACCCGCTGCCACCCCGCACGCCAACGAAAGTGAAAAGTACCTACACAACAAAAATAACATAAAGCATCAATCTTATTGGTGGCAGCACGTTGCATAGTACGGTTATTACACCGCATGTCTTATTATTCATATACCGCTTGTTGTTGTTGTTATTTGGTAAATTTGCGTGTTTAATGTGTTAAGTAAATTTCTTTCTAAGACATTGCACTTGATATATAATTTGTTTTGTTGTTGTTTTTCTCTTTCGTTTCTCTTAAGTTTATTTCAAACTTGATTTTTTGAACTTGTTTTCATTTTTTAAGTTTCTAAAACTTTTTTGGCTTTCGAGTCGGTACAGCGCGCGATAAAATCAAATCTGATAGATGATTGACATCTCATTTAAATGGAGCGGAAATTTTAAGAATGTTAAAGCTGTTATTTGAACAGTTTTTATTTTAGGTGGTGGGTGGTTTGAGTAGAGGTTATTTACATTAATAGCTAATGTAATTAGCAATATTTGCGATAATACTGATGTGCTTTTCACTGCACAGAATTAAAATAATTTTTGTGACAAGTGTGACAAGTATTACTATTCCAGGTACCAGGAGGGAGCCACTAGGGAAGTCGCACATTTTAATTAAAAATCGAAATCGCTTACTGTAATTCAGTCAATCTCAATTCACCATTAATAACGGTTATCGACAATAACGAGCCAAAATAATACGTATTATGGTCGTTACTGCTAATTGTATATTGCGTTAGAATAAAATGGCTTAAAAAAAATTATGTTCATGGTTATATTCGTTAATTGTAGTCAATCGCCATTTACACCAATTTCCTTACCAAATTTGGACACCGTATAGGCTACAATTAATCTTCAATTCTTTGGAGTCGCCCACTTCGAATTGCCATACTTTCCTTGTTAAAGCTAAAGCCCCAACTAGTCCACAGTTAAGAACATACTAATAGTTGGAAAAAAATTCTTGTCCGAAAACGAGGTCACCTTCGGTCACCCTTCCAATTGGCATTTTAAACCTTGTCTGTGTCATCTTAGTTACCCTGTGGAAGCTCAAATGTAATGGAGATAAATATATAAAATTAGACCGTAGTGAAATACTCAACAAATAACAAAAAAACACTAAAATATAACATTCCAATTGGAATTTTCAATATATCTATTACACTGTTAAAATACGGAATATATTGAGATAAATATATTAAATTAAAACGAGTTGGCCAACTATTTGGAATTTAACTGAAACAAATATAAAGTTGCTATATTAATGTGTGCCTGGGCAATAAATAACAAGAAAAATTACACTCAAATTTAATATTCCAATTGGAATTTAAGAAACATTTCGATGACATCCTAGATACACTGTGGAATTTCAAATCTGAGTGAGATAAATATATAAAATTAGACCGCAGTGAAATATCTAAAAAATAACAAAAAACACTCAAATATAACATTCCAATTGGAATTTTGATCGTATCTGTTACACTGTTTTAATACGGAATTTATTGAAAGAAACATATTAAGTTAGAATGAGTTGGCCAACTACTTCGAATTCAACTGAAACATATCTAAATTTGTTTATTAATATGTGCATGTGCAATAAATAACAAGAAATATATATATTCCAGCTCGAATTTAAAAACTTTTCTATGGAAGCTTAGTTAGTTACACTGTGGAAGTTCAAATCTGAGTGAGATAAACATATAAAATTAGACAGCATTGAAATATCTACCAAATTAAAAAATCACTCAAATATAATATTCCAATTGGAATTGTTAACATATCTGTTACACCTTTAAAATACGTAATTTAATGAGAGAAATATATAAGATTAAAATGCGTTGGCCAACTATTTGGAATTTAGCTCAAACAAATAAACAGTTGGATATCAATGTGTGCCTGTGCAATAAATAACAAGAAAAATAACACTCACACTTAATATTACGGTTGCAACTCAACAACTTTTTTGTAGAATCTTAGTTACACTGTAGAAGTTCAAATTTAAGTTAGATAAATATATAAAATTAGACCGCAGTGAAATATCTAACAATTGACTAAAAAACACTGAAATATAATATGCCAACTGGAATTTTGAACATATCTGTTACACTGTTGAAATATAGAATATATTGAGAGACATATATTAAATTAGAACGAGTTGGCCAACTATTTGGAATTTAACTCAAACAAATATAAATTTGTATATTAATGTGTGCCTGTGCAATAAATAACAAGAAAAATAACACTCGAATTTAATATTGAAATTGGAATTTCAGAAACTTTTCTGTGACATCCTTGTTAGAGCTAAAACCCCAACTAGTCCACAGTTAAGAACAACAACACAACACAACATTACATAACTAATAATTGGAAAAAATTTCTTGACTGAAAACCGAGGTCACCTCAATCTAACACTTTTACCAAAAAATCATAAATACACAAAAATAACACTCAAATCAGATATTCCAATTGGCATTTAAAACCTTTTCTGTGTCATCTTAGTTACACTGTGGAAGTTCAAATCTGAGTGAGATAAATATATCAAATTAGACCCTAGTGAAATACCAAACAAAAAACAAAAACACTCAAATGTAATATTCCAGTTGGAATTTTGAATGTATCTGTTACACTGTTAAAATACGGAATATATTGAGAGAGAGATATAAAATTAGAATGAGTTTGCCAACTATTTGGAATTTAGTTCAAACAAATAAACATTTGTGTATTAATAATGTGCACTAAATAACAGGAAAAATAACACTCAAATTTAATATTCCGGTTGGAATTCAAAAACTTTTCTGTAGCATCTTAGTTACACTGTGGACGTTCAAATTTGAGTGAGATAAATGTATAAAATTAGACAGTAGCGAAATATCTAACAAAAAGCACTAAAATATTACAATCCAATTAAAATTTTCAACATATCTGTTACACTGTTAAAATACGGAATATACTGAGAGAAATATATTAAATTAAAAGAAGTTGGCCAACTATTTGGAACTTAACTGAAACAAATATAAACTTGTTTATTAATGTGAGCCTGTGCAATAAATAACAAAAAAAATAACACTCAAACTTAATATTACGGTTGCAACTCAACAACTTTTTTGTACAATCTTAGTTACACTGTAGAAGTTCAAATTTAAGTTAGATAAATATATAAAACTAGACCGTAGTGAAATATCTAACAAATAACAAAAACACTCAAATACAACATTCCAATTGGAATTTTCTACAGATACGTTACACTGATAAAATACGGAATTTATTGAGAGAAATGTATAAAATTAAAAGGAGTTGGCCAACTATTTGAAATTTAACTTAAACAAATACAAATATGTTTAATAATGTGTACCTGTGAAATAAATAACAAGAAAAATAACACTCAAAATTAATATTCCAGTTGGAATTTCAGAAACTTTCTGTAGCATTTTGTTACATAGGAAGTTCAAATTTAAGTTAGATAAATATATAAAAGTAGACCGTAGTGAAAAACCTTACAAATAACAAAAAAACACTCAAATTTAATATTCCAGTTAGAATTTTGAATGTATCTGTTACACTGTTAAAATACAGAATATATTGAGAGAAATATATTAAATTAGAACGAGTTGGCCAACTATTTGGAATTTAGCTCAAACAAATAAACATTTGGGTATTAATGTGTGCCTGTGCAATAAATAACAAGAAAAATAACACTCGAATTTAATATTGAAATTGGAATTTCAGAAACTTTTCTGTGACATCCTTGTTAGAGCTAAAACCCAAAACTAGTCCACAGTTAAGAACAACAACACAACACAACATTACATAACTAATAATAGGAAAAAAATTCTTGACTGAAAACCGAGGTCACCTCAATCTAACACTTTTACCAAAAAATTATAAATACACAAAAATAACACTCAAATCAGATATTCCAATTGGCATTTAAAACCTTTTCTGTGACATCTTAGTTACACTGTGGAAGTTCAAATTTAAGTGAGATAAATACATAAACTTAGACCGTGGTGAAATATCTAACAAAAACACTTAAATATAATATTCGAGTTGCAATTTTGAAAGTATTTCTTACACTGTTAAAATATGAAATTTATTGAGAGAAATATATAAAATTAAAAGGAGTTGGCCAACTATTTGAAATTTAGTTCACACAAATAAAATAATTTCTGTATTACTGTGTTCCTGTGAAATAAATAATAAGAAAAGTAAAACTTAAATTTAATATTCCAGTTGGAATTTCAGAACTTTTCTGTGGCATCTTAGTTACACTGTGGAAGTTCAAATTTGAGTGAGATAAATGTATTGCATTGAAATATCTATAACAAATTTTAAAAACACATTCAAATATAATATTCCAATTGGAATTTTTATCATATCTGTTACACTGTTAAAAAATGAAATTTATTGAAGAAATATATAAAATTAGAACGAGTTGGTCAACTATTTAGAACTTAACTGAAACAAATATATTTGTTTATTAATGTGTGTGTGCCTGTGCAATAAATAACAAGAAATATAACACTCAAATTGAATATTCCGGTTGGAATTTCAGAAATTTTCTGTTGTATCTTTGTTACACCGAGGAAGTTCAAATTTAAGTGAGATAAATATAAAAAATTAGACCGTGGTGAAATATCTAACAAAAAAACACTCAAATACAACATTCCAAATGGAATTTCAACATACCTGTTACACTGTTAAAATACGGAATATATTGAGAGAAATATATTAAATTAGAAAGAGTTGGCCAACTCCTGTGAAATAAACAATCAGAAAAATAAAACTTAAATTTAATATTCCAGTTGAAATTTAAGAACTTTTCCGTGGACTCTTAACAGTGTAAATGAAAGTTCAAATTTGAGTGAGATAAATATATAAAATTAGGAATAGTTGACAAAAAAATATGTCCGCCTCTCGCCGTCGAATTCGAGATTCGAATAACGATCGCGTCTGAAAACATAGTAATCTGAGGGAAAATATTCTGCAGAATTTGAGCGAGTTTGTCAACCATGTTTCCGTGATACAAATGACATTATACTCATTTCCAAACACCGACAAGCACATTTGGTTTTTTGATTAATCATGGATTTCCAATTGATTTACGAATCCCTATCGGCAGAAGAAGTATTAGTAAAATATCTAGTTCATGGTATAAATCATGATCAGGTTGGAGCTGTAAATTACTTAATCCAAATCTTAAACCGACAAAGTTGCATATAACACAAACACCGGAAACTGAATTGCACGAAATAAGTCAGAAAATTCTAGAGATTGACGAAATACTGGAGAAATTAGATGACTACTCCGTTCGCGATAACCCTAAGATATTAATCCGGATTGCTTATTGGAGAGAACGAGCTGAACGTCTTATACAATCTTTCGAAATACTCCCTGCAATGTCATTAACGTTGGTGAATGCTCTAAAACGTGTTGCGCGAAATTTTAATAGAGAAATAAACCGATCCGAAACCGAGAGGCAGCTACTAACCGGGATGTTGATAATCGTAAGTCAAAAGCTTCAGGTAGGTTACATGCGAAGAATGACGAATTAGGTAAGGCTGTCCAATCAGTAGAATTAAAAGACCTAGAAGAAAGCCTAGAAGACAAATTTTCGAAAAAACTTGACCAAATTTCTGAAAACTTCAGGAAACAACTCCAGACTGAATCTCGAAGACAAGGAAAACCTGATTCGCATTCTTTAAAATCTACTCGTTCGTCCAATGACAATTTTAATACAAATCATTCCAGTAATAGGTCAACAGAGACTAGCGATAATGATTCCAATTTAGATCTTACGGGGCACCCTTTTAACATACCTAACAGGCGAGACAAAAGACCGAAAAGTTTGTGGTATCGAAGAGGAACGCATCCATCAAAATAGAAAATATCATATTCGGGTAAAACTGTTCCAAAACGTGACGAAAATGTATATCATTTTATTTTAAAGTTGGAAGAACATGCTAACCAAGACCAAATTCCTAATTAGTTTAAGTGATGAGGAATTTTGTTACCAGAAAAGCCGACAAATCACGTTACTTAGAAAGAATCACGAGCTGCATAACTGAATAGGTTTACGAGTAGCAGACATCGAATTAGACATCGTACCTAAAATTCCAAAGAATCATTCATCGACTATGTATTAGATATAGAATGTATTAATGCTAGATTGCAAAAGCCCCTGAAGGATTATGAGTTATTTCGGTCGCTTGAAGATCTGCGCAAGGTATGCGATAATTATGAAAAATTGTGGTCAACTTCAGGATTCGATCCTCGACGAATGATCGATTCACGGAGTAAACGCAATGTAGTGTTCGTGGAAGAGGTATCAAAAACATCAAAATGACTCCAGTCCTCCATCAACGCGTCAAGTACCTATGGTAGTATACTCAGGTCGACACAGTAATTTCTGGTGAATCTGATGTTGAAGTTGACAGATCCAACCTAATAAGGGAAGTGGTAGCTTTACATCCAAAGATGTTTGTGGTCTGTTGGAACTGTAAGGACTTAGACCAGCGATTCGTTAACTGCCCTATGAGTACCACTTATACATTTTGCAGAAGGTGTGGATTAGCCGGATTTACGGTTGACGCCTGCATCCGATGTCAAAAATGCCGGGGGAAGCACTTTCGGAGAAATCTCAGAACTCCACCTCACAACTATCGAAGATATTCCCGAAAACCTTTCCCAACCAAACTCAAAAATAGAAAAAATTTCCCTTCAGTCTAAACGGTTTAACAGTTTTATCTTGCTTGCTCAATAACCCAATTTCCAGATTATGATCCTAGGCCTTACGTAAATATTAATATTAAATGAATGTCACTTGTAGGTCTTATAGACAGCGGGGCAACTATTAGTATATTAGGGAAAAATGTCGAACAACTTCTGTACTCACTTAACGCGAGAATCAAACCCTGTAATTATAGCATCCAAACAGCCGATGGTTCTTAAAACGCTGTACTGGGGTACGTTGTATTGCCAGTTACTTACCTCAACAAAACAGAGAATTTAAAATTTTGTGTAGTGCCAACTTTAAAAACCGAAATATATCTTGGTATTGATTTTTGGCGTGCCTTTAGAATAGCACCAGTTGTCGTTTATGAAATGACCTGCGAATCAGAAAACTTCAAAAATCAACATATTCTCAGTTCCACTCAAAAAGCCAAATTACAAAATATTATTGGATTGTTTCCTTCCACTGCTTTAAAAGGTCTAGGTAAAACTAAGCTGGTATAGAGCATACGATCGATGTTGGCCAAGCGGCTCCAATAAAACTGTTGCACTATTCAGTACCCCTAGCGATTCAAGAGTTAATCTTCCGTGAGCTTGATAGGATGCAGGACTTAGGTGTGATCGAAGTGAGCAACAGTCCTTGGAGCTCTCCAATCGTTCTTGTTAAGAAACCTAATGGAAAAATCGATTATGCTTAGATTCTCGTAAGGTTAATATGGTAACTAAGAAAGATGTTTACCCGGTTCCAAATTAAATGGTCTTTTGGGAAGAATGAAAGACACGATATATATCACTAGCCTTGATGTCAAAGATGCCTTCTGGCAAATTCCGTTATCTGAACAGTTCAAAGAGATTACCGCGTTTACAGTTCCGAGCCGTGCTCTCTATCAGTTCTGCGTCATGCCGTTTGGGTTGTGTAATGCACCCCAAACCCCATCAGCTTCGAGACAATATCTTTGTCTATCTTGGCGATTTATTAATTGTTTAAGCTGGGTTCGACGAGCATTGGAACTGCCTTAGATGGTAGCGGAATTAATGTTAAGGGCCGGATTAACCCTTAACATCGAAAAGAGCCATTTCCTTCTCAGAGAAACAAAATATCTTGGGTACCTCATTGGGGAACGTGGTCTGAGAACGGATCCAACTAAAGTTGAGGCCATTAGAAACTTTCCAATACCGACCACTGTAAAACAAACGCGATGATTTTTAGGAATGGCGGGCTGGTATCGTTGTTTTATACCAAACTATGCCGATGTTACTGCCCCCATAACTAATTTACTTCGTAAAGGTGTTAAATTGGGACTGACGTGGACTGACGAAGCTAATTTAGCATTTGGAAATCTAAAACACCTACTTAGTAGTGCACCTCTCCTTCATAATCCTAAATTCTCAAACCCGTTCTTCATTCGATGCGATGCCAGTACTCAGGAAATAGGGAGCGTTCTCTTTCAATTGGATCATCGACCTAATAAAAAAGGGGCACTATGTTCCAAATGCTCCTCATGGTGGCATACAGAAAACATTAGAACGACTCCGGAGATTGTATTATTGGCCAAAAATATCAATTGATGTGCATAAATAGTCCTGTTTGAGACCGCCGCTGGGTAAGCAAATAATACCAACTAGGCCGTGGCAGAAAATGTATGTAGGCCTATTAGGTCCCTATCCACGTACTACTAGTGGTAAGACTACTATATTCATAGTATTGGACCATTTGACTAAATTTGTCTACCTCAAGTCTTTGTCCAAAGCAGTCTTGTCTGGAAGACGAAATATTTTCTTTGTTTAGTGTCACTGAATCTATCCGCTCCGACAATGGCGTGCAATTCGTCGGAAAGGAATTTCGGGCCTTAATAAACGAATACCGCGTCGGAGAGAGTTAATAGATCTATAATAGCTGCAATTAGGGCATACGTTGGAGGACACCATTATTCATTAGTTGCGGTATTGGTGACGTATCAAATTTACCTATAGTAGTAGAATTCTTTATAAATTAACTATTACGTATTGCTTTGGTTATTTTTTGTTTGTTTCTGTATAAATTGTTTACACTCAAAATGGGGTGGTTGCGATCCAATTGTAATGGGGTGAAAATGATTACGATAGTGGTGTAGTGAACGACCTTCCATATTATATGTTACTATTTGAACGTTTCAGGCACACAATTGTGTTTTCTTTTGTAACATGGCTAATGGCGCATACAATTTTTCCGAACTTGCCCTAATCTCTGGAAGTGACTTGTTATTGCCCGAGATTGATAAAATACTCAATATTTTGAGTGAAAACTTTCAATAAACATATTTGATATTTTTTTTGTTAAAGCTTTAATTTTATTTATTTGTTAAGTTTTTCTTAAGTTATTTAAATATTTCTTTAATATCTTTTGTACTTATTATCCTTTTTATATTTTATTATGTAAATTATGAATTTCTTTAATATGTATAATAATAATTTTTAACAAAATGTTCACTAATTTGCATTTATAAAATATTAGCAGTGCAAACCACCAACACTACAACAATTCAATATGGCGGCTATTGGAATCTATTTGAGCCCAATAAGAATAATGTTTCCGCCATGTTTTCCAATTGGATCTGTATACGTAAACGTGATATTTTTTGTTAGAAACTTCACGGGCTTCTGTTATAAGTATCATAATGGTTGGCGAGCGTAAGCGTCCTCTCGAACATCATTCATATTCAAAACACCATTGCCCACTGTAAACGAGCTAGATTTGATCGTGAATTTCATTAAATGAAATTTGCCAAATTGTCGAACCTAATTTCTTTTGTGTTTCTTTTGTAGAATAACGATGAATATGAAAGACGACGAAGTAGATTGGTGACCAGTAGTATGAGTAGTGTAAATGTTTCGGTACTGGACGATAATGAAGAGTTGAAAGTTTGTTTGCAACAGTTCATGGACAATGTAGGTGGTGATGATTGAAGATCGCTTTTCCAATCTTTCAAATTAATCTGTTTTATATATTCGTGGAAAATCAACACAGAGAATGCATTTCAAACAAATTTAATCGATACATTGACCAATTTGGTTACAAGTGATCGTAAATATGTCAAAAAATTCCAAGTAGTTGGTGCCTCATTGGAAGTATCGAGTAATATTTATGGTTACCGGGTCGCTATCGTGCACAACGAAATGATTTGAATGTCTGGTGGTTTATCTCATATGAATGTCGGCGGTAAAAAAGACTCGATGCTCTAAATACTGAGACGAGTGCTAAACGCACCCAAATCGTAATTGATTCTAAAACTACCCGGAAATCATCACATAGACGATTATTTTGATAGAAAAAACCCAGTGTGGTAATAGCAAATGTGATTGATAAAAAAAAGAACTCGATAATAGGGAGGCATTAGATGAAGACATTCCCAAAGGAATGAAGAATAAAGATGATGTGTGCGACAGCAATACCGATTTCCAAAACGATGTTGAAAACCCAGTTCTAAATCTTAACTTGAGTAATTTGAGAGAGCCAAAATCATAAATATGAAACAGTTAAAGCTGTCGTGTTTTAAAGTCGTAAATGAACTTTCACAAGAACACTTGGTCCGCCAGCTCACGGACTTTGATAAAACGTGTCTCAAGACAGTATCACATCGCTTAAAGAATAATAACGAGTTATACGATAAAGGGTATCAACGTTTTATTAATTGTACAGTACGCTACCATTCCATTTGAGCGATGTGCTCAAAGAGAATTTATTCGTGCTTATTGCATTCTCGGCCATATTGCATCTGAAGACAAATTGTTATTATTCCAGTTCAAGATTAATTTTAACGATTTTGAATAAAATATTTCTCACCTGTGTTTTTAATATTTTGTGTAAGTGTAGCGTGATATGCACTTGACACTATAAAAATTAGTTTAAAATAAAATTAAAAAGGAGTAGGGATTTTTTTTCTTTTGGTTGCAATAAAAAATGCTCGAGTTGATATTTTTTATGAAAAATTTATGGCAACACAACAACAATTTGTTCAGCAAACTACAGGGTGTCCGCCGGGAAGGTATACTACTTTGTTTTGCCGCCATTTAGGCGAATATTAGTATTGACAGTTCATACTTGACAGTCGTGAAGTAGACACGTGGCAAATTCTTCCACAAGACCATCTACGCCACCGTACATATGCCAATAGGATGTTACAGCTCGCCCATGACAACCCCGATTTTCATGAAAAAATCAAAATGAGTGACGAGGCACATTTTCATTTAAATGGATATGTGCATAAATAGAATAGTCGGTTCTGGGCAATGGAAAACCATCACACCGCAATTTGGTCAGGAGGAATCATTGGACCTTACTTCTTTGAAAATGAAAACGGCGTAACGGTAACTGTGAATGGGGAGCATCGCATACAGCCAGGATTACAATGGAATTACTGCGAGAACTCTTTCCACAACAAGTTATTTCAAAAAATAGTGATGTTGATTGGCCTCCACGGTCGCCTGATTTGACTGCTCCGGACTTCTTTTTGTGGGGATATCTAAAAAGCAAGGCTTATGCAAACAAACCAGAAACGCTTGAGCAACGCAAACAGAATATTCGTGATGAAATTAATGAAATACCGCGTGAAATGTGTGAGAATGTAATGAAAAATGTGCTCAAAAGGGCTCGCATTTGTGAGGCTAACAGAGGCGGACATTTATCTGATATTGTATTCCATACATAATTGCCGACATTAAATAAAACATTTATCAATATAAGATCCATTCTCTTTCATTTAATCAAAAATCATAAACAAACAAAGTAGTATACCTTCCCGGCGGACACCCATTATAATCCGCCCTTCTCCCAAATAGTCGATCTATATTTATCTCGTATATTTATCTCGTTTTAGTATTACTGAAATAATATTTTTGTTCTTATGGAATAGGGCCATTCAAAATATTTCCACGCAATACATTTTGGACCCTTTGACATGTAAAACGTATTAATTTGTCGGATCAAAGCTATATGGTTTTGGAATAGCTAGACTATGGGTATGGGTCTGGCCGTCTCAAAACCATATAGCTCTTTACATGAAAAACACCTTCGCAATTTTTAGACATTTTTATTTTAATAATTTTAAAATCCTAACCATATATTGATGGTTGGTAATCTTAAATTGTATCCTAGTCAAATAATCCGAAAGAACTACAGTTCGTGAGATTCGTATTATCAAATATTTATTTTATGATTTAGTTCTTAGAAATATTAGTTTATGTTTTTGAAATTTACAAGTTAAATATAAAATCCTTTCAAATATGGTTCAGTTTGGTAAAACAGACGAGAAATTTTATGTTCCAGGTACGTAGCCTTTTTCTAAGAAATAATTTTTATTTCAACTAAATCAACATGTCGTACTTTGTAGCGTGTATTGAACTTTCACCAACCAAATTACCTCCATCTGTTATATTTGTCAAACTTTTATTAAAATACTTGCAGATAGGGCGTGTTTCCTCTAAAGGGGGCACTAAATGATACTTAGATGTATTTCAAGCAAAATTACAGCGGGAAACGATTTTTATTTGGTTCTATTCTAAAACAACTTACGTACAGTTTGCCATATAAGAAACAATCTCCTTTTAACTGGTCAAACCAATTCTAATAATGTATAATGTTCTAATCAAACTCTAATCCATGCTTTTATTTCAATATTCCGGTATTAGCCCCCTACAGTGGAAGGCTCGGAATATAGAGGAAAAGAGTGGTCCTTCGAGCCATTAAGAACAGACGAAAACAAACGGGTATTCTACATTACAACAAGTCGCACGCGGAAATTAATCAACTGCCAAAATTCAAAAATGCAGTATAAACGAACTAGAGATATCATCATCAAAACTAATAAACATTAAGAACACTCAAACGATGCCTGACACCAATTCTAACAACAAAAACGCAGGGTTGGAAATAATGAATCCCGAGTTGCATCAATTAATAAAACAACAGACCATTCGGATGAGGAGTATCTACAGGAAGATTGATGAGGCCGAAGACCTTGTCGTGACTGGGCCAAAATCGGCAATGAAACTGTCACTAAGTGTGATGCAAAAACTCATGGAGCAAATGAGAAAATTAGCACGCTCGTTACTGATGAAGAAGAACAATGTTTAAAGTACTTCACAGAATAGTACTTCGACAACATTGATAACAAGTGTCAAACAGTAATCCTTCAAATAACAACGAGCATAGAAGAAACCGAAAATTTATACCAACAAACCAAACAACGGACATTCGGCTACCACGAATTCAAATCCCAATATTTGCTGGGGATTACCAGAAGTGGACTGGATTTCGGACACATTCACCAAATTCATCCATGAGAATATACAGATCAGTGACACCCATAAAATTAACTATTTAAAAGGTCAGTTGGAGGGTGCTGCGGCCAAAATAATCAACCACCTCCAACCAACAGAAGAAAATTACAAAGCCGCCTTTATAACAACAGAAGACTACCGATTTCAACAAATTTAAATACGTTGCTCTGTCAAGTAAATATAAACTTAGAGTCTGTAGCGGCACTGAGAAATCTTCACTATACAACTCAATAATAATCTTCACCTTAACTAAAACACTAGACAATGAGTCAAGGCGAGAACAAAGGTCAAATAGTTAAACGGACCTTCTTAACAACAACACGCAGCTGTGTCTACTGCCGAGGAGGACATAAAATTAATGAATGTGGAGGATTTAGGAAATTAAATTCCAGTGAACGATCGCAAATTGCAATGCTTCATAAATTATGCAGAAACAGTTTATCAGCAGAACATGAGACATAAGTATGCAAGCAGAAGAACTAATGTAACATATGCAATGGAACGCATAACACAAGACTGCACATCCATTCCAACGCAAATATGCAGCAGGTATCTAAAAGTTATTTAACAACACAATTAGGTCCTGCGATATTACCTAAACAGCTCTAATCGCATTATAACAACAAGCGAGGGAAAATGCATGCTCTTCAGAGCATTAATAGTCCGCAAGTCAACCCTAGAATATCAGGAATGGGAGAAGAACCCTAGAATATCAGGGAGCTGGAGTGTGCAGTCACAAAGCCGAACTAACTTTATATTCAAAGCTTCAGAGTTAAGTTGGAATAAAGTTTGATTAATTAATCATAATTAATTAATTTGATAAAATTAACTGATAATATTCCAGACATCGACTTTTATTTGAACAAATGGGCACATTTACAGCATTTACAACTTGCAGATCCGCAATACAACAATCCTCTGATTTTAAACAGCAACATCATTAGAGGACTCCCACAAGGTCCAATTGCCCAAGAAACCGAACTTGGTTGGATCTCAATGAGCAGCACAGCCTATAATCAGGAAGATAAAATGTTGGCAATGGTCACCACCAAAACAATTAAGCAACAACCAGATTTATTAATAGAAAATGATGCCATTCCGCAAGAAAAAACACATGCCCAGGAGGAAGTAATCGCAGAAAAACTATATATGCAGAAATCAACGCGACTACCAGATGGGAAATACATGGTACATTTACCGTTCAAAATAGAACCATCTATGCTAGAAGAATCCAGAAAAAAGGCAGTAGCACGATTACTGCAAATCGAAAGAAAATTTCTGAAAGATAAACCACTCGCTAACCTATATCAAGAGTTTATGGAAGACTATCTGGCGCAAGGACATATGAAATTGGTGAACGATGAATGATAGTCCAGTATACTATATACCACATCATGAATTGATCAGCCACGAAAGTACTACCACAAAGCTAAGAGTATTATTCGATGCATCGAGCAAAACCACTTCAGGACTATCGTTGAATGACATAATGATGAATTGCCCCAAAATTCAAAGTGACCTTATTGGCATCATCTTGAGGTGGCAAATCTGGATGCTGCATGGTCATCAGAACTTACAACGCATATTGTCGCGAAAAAATCCATCACTACCTATAGGAGAATACAGACTAAGACCGGTTACCTATGGAATAATGGCAGCGACGTTTCTTGCTGTAAGAACATTAATGCAATTGGCAGAAGATGAAAAGAACAACTATCCGACAGCTGCAAAGATCATGAAAAGAGATTTTTACGTGGATGATCTACTGACTGGGGATGAAAGCGTCGAGGAGGTTGCAACCATTCAACAAGAGATTGCAAGACTTGCACGGAGCGGAGGATTTTCATTGCACAGATGGGGTTCGAATTCAGCTCACTAACGTTCATGAGCACCTACGAGCAAACGAGATTCTCTATAATTCTGAAGATGACACATTTGAATATGACCTGACCGCAGGCTAAATCTTTAAATGGAAGAACCAACGAAACGTCTACTGTTGTCCGACTCTTCAAAACTATTTGATTCTGTTGGCTGATTATCACCTATAACGATAACAGCAAAGCTGTTAAGAAAAAGAGCAGAAAAGCAATTGCAGAAAAATAGAAAAAGTATAAGATCGAATTAGATGAATTAAGCAGAACAAAGGTACCAAGATGGGTTAAAACAACGTCAACGCAAAAATCGAAATTACAGAGATTTGCAGATGCTTCGCAACAAGCATATGCAGCGGTGGTTTATTTACGAACCACAAATACATTCGGCAAGTTACAACCAGCTTGCTGGTCGCAAAAACTAGAGCTGTTCCAATCAAAACAAAACTGACAGTTCCCAAGTTGAAACTAAAGGCAGCGCATCTGTTATCTAGGTTTCTAGGATACGCCACAAATACCATGAGAAGCAACAACAATAACAACAACATTGACTATTTAGTACGATGACTTTTGGAAAAGATGGTCTAGAGACTACCTGCAACAGTTACAACAACGTACTAAATGGAGGAAACGTCAGCCCAATTTAGTTGTAGGGAATGTCGTTCTAATGAAGGAAGAAGCCCTGCTGCCGGAGCGTTGGAAAATGGGGACAATACAGGAGGTGAATACTGGCTCAGATTGTTTGGTTCGTATTGCATCCATAAAGTGCAACCAGAATATCTATAAACGACCTATCACTCAACTGCCCAAGCTACCAAACGAAGAAGACAATTCATGATCACAACAAATAATCAACGCAAATGAAACTCCAGGTGCAAAACTAACAACGTCTAACATCAACTACCCAGTCAAACGCCAACCAGGAAGGCAGGCGAAAGGGGGAATCAAGCTCCATCTGCCTTTCTACTAGCAGCGCTAAAGAACCGATGCAGATTGAGAACTTCAAACATTCTACTGGCATATATCTTGAGGAAAACAATAAGATGGAGCTAGTTGCCATGAGATGGACTTTGGTTGTGCGATATAATTTAAATACGTATTGGGAAGGAACAACTTAAGCATACCGCTTAATAGACGAATTTGCAACTATGTGTAAAAAATACATTCAGTAATAGACATGGAGAGGTTTAACTGCCAACTAGTAATTCAGCAACTACGATCTCAAATGAGTAGAATAGATGAAGGCAATCAATTACTGATGTCACCCAATAAAGAAGTAACAAGAACGAAGCGGAGGATTGGTGACACTACAGGACTAGTGTTGCGTGACATGTTTGGAATATTAACATAGAGAGAAGCAGCTCAATATGAAGAGCATTTTAAAACTATACAAACGAATGAAGATCATTGCTAATAAAGAATCAAACCTCAATAATTGATAACTCTGTAAAACTATTCAAGCACAGCCAAAATGCCACAGTACAGGCAATTAATAACATGCAGTTGATGCTGCAGCACCTAGACAAAAGCAAAAATAACACACGTGTAACGGAACAACAAGTATTAACTATTTTGATCACATCCCTTGAACTAGTCGTTGCCACGGGAAAATTACGGGACTTGAAGGAAGCTTTATTAGAGGTTATTCACAATGCACATCTAAACATTTTACACCCACTTTTATTGATTTTACTGGTCCTATATAGTTTATTCAGTAGTAGCTGTGCCTAATATATTAGTAAGTGAAAGGCATGCACATATAGGCCAACAACTGAATTTATCGAAGTTGATCTTCAAAATGAACATTCTTCGCAATTAACAGCCAGAGATATATCCAAATGCAACATTCTCAATGTTGATCATCTATTATGCGAGATGCCAACAATACTGTTGGATGTCAGGGAAGGAACCTGCAGTGAAATCGCAAAATTGCAATAAATTGGATAAATCAATGGGTATTCATAATCACAAGGGAAACAACTGTGACGGTTGTATGGATCAGTTACAAACCAAAAGCAATTATCAGGGTCGGGAATATTAAAGCTACATTCGGAATGCGAATTAAGAGACAATCACATAAGCATACGGGTCTCTGATAGATTCGAAACCACCAAAGAGAATTTCGAAATTGAACCATACATAAAGCGAATGCACTTAAAAGACTTAACAATAGAGACATCTAAACAAAACTATGAGGAAAATGAAAATGACCTCTGAAGTGGTCAAAGAATTCTGCATTTCATTGGGTACAACTTTACTATTCGTACACAAAATAATTTTTTTTTTTCGTACAGGTGAAACCCAGACTGCCGTAAGCTCGGTGCTCAAGTGAAGGGTAGTATATTCCAGAATTTACACCAAAATCAGAGTTAGAGCCATCTGCGAAAAACTAACTACTCAAGCACACGATTATTGAAGTCTTGGAACAGCCGAAGGTTGCTTAATGGGTAAAAAACTGAGAAGAAATTACCGAAGTCGAATTCTGTTACCAATTTGTTATTAACCATAATGATTTCTGGTATAGATTAACTGACGAGGTTGAAAACTTGTCTAAGTTCCTTGTGTGTTGTTCCACACCCCAACAAGCCGTACCCAGAATGAAAAACTGCAGCGAAGGTAGTAAAAAAATGTTCTACAAATCGAAGAATGGGGTCGGGGATATAGCACGGGTAATAGTAAACTATTAAGTTTTGCTAAAACGGCATTCAATTTTACCAAGGGCTACCAAACAGAGCGTACGATAGCATAGGTTAGAGCAATGATTTGTAAATAAACAACAGCATTTTGAGAATCGAAAGAACGGCAGTGGCTTTTAAAAGTTTACCTTAAAGGTAAATTTTTCAGAAAAAACTACTGTCTAAGGTAACGCCAAGATGTTTGACAATATCTGATCTGGTGACCGTTACCCCTAAAAAGAAGCTGTAGAAAGTTTACCAATATTTCTTCGTATAGTAATGAATTAACACGCACGCTCTGCTCAAGGCAAAAAATCTCTAGAACAGCGCGCTGCCATACTTCTTAGCTCTCATCTTATAAAGCCAGATTAGTTTAGTTTAACAAGTAAGTCATATATCACCAGGAGCCATAGGAGAGGCGACAAAACACACCCTGAGGGCAAACTTTGGAGACTTTAACGAAAAATGAAGAACAATACATATCGACCTTAGCAATGCGAGACCTAGACAATGCCAAAATTAGTAAAGGCCTCGACAATGGTAGACATCGAGGTAATATCCAAGACACCCACAATATCCAGGAACGTACCTACCTAGAAACTCTTTAATGGAAAGCGACTTTAAACGATTTGCCAACTCTTTAGGCATGCGAGAAATTTAATAAGTGGCGATCTCGGATAAATCTGTCGAAAATTATCTTAGAAGCTTTGCGAAAGGTTGAGAAGCATCTGATAGCCCTAAGTTCTTTAAGGTCGGTGTAATCCGACCTGACAATGCAAGCTTGAAAAGATTGGAGTAATAGATGCAGCAGGGAAGGCCTCATCAGGACCACCTACCTTATAAGGTGCAAATGCGAAAATACTCCTCCAGCCCTAGACTTTGAGAGTGACCAGCTTATGGACTCCCAAGTCCCAGTTAGGTGAACTCACCCTGGATCATGATCCGTACATTTTATAGTATGTTAAAACCAAAATAAAAATTTTTACCTGAGGCGATGTGGCCGCATGAGCATATTGAATTTGTCCGACCGGTGCATAATTTGGATAAATGGGCGTGAATCCCGTTTGATATCCACCTGAAAATACAAAATAGTGTAAAAATTTTAATTTACTTCAAAACAATAAAAATATCGATAGAAAAGAAGTGTGCGTGAAGTGTAATTTTCTGGTGATGTTAAAATCTGTATAAGGCTTATGTAGGATTTTCCCGGGTCACTAGACTATCGAAGTGTAAAGCATTATCCCTCAAAAAAACGGCGAAACCAATACTAGTCCCAGCGTTACCTTAAATATTCACACTCGACGAACGAACTAGACCGTCACATCCACCAATCGTATTATCAGAAGTTTACGCAAAACACCGACACAACTAACAATAAAAGTGGTAGACTCACCGGCTATTCAAGAGGATACCACATCAATATACCAGCAGCTGAAATGAAGCAGCTGTTCAAAAAGTTTGAATTTTACAAAAGTCGATTTTTACACACAGTTCCTGTAGATCCTCACAAAATAACAAGAAACAGTAACAAATTAGAAAGATGCTCAATTTACATCCAAGACGTGAACAAAATGTCATCTATGACAACAACACTTCACAACTTTCATGTATAAACCAAATCTTCTTATCTGTGCAATTTGCGCAACATCTTTCACTTCAGAATAGCTCTAAGTTCTTCCCAAGCGATTATGGTATATAGATGTGATCGCTCAGTGACGACTAGAACCACCAACTGAACTTGAATTGCAATATCAACATGATGATTTAATGAATGCAATTAGTGAAAAGGAGGACGGTTGCGGTCCGGATGGAATTAAAATGTTTATTATAAAAAATCATGCCAATCGGTTTATCCTAATACTTGATCTTCTCTTAAATTTCTCACTACGTAGAGGATTATGCAGCAGACGGAAGACCTACAAAATTAGGCCGTTTTCAAAATTATGGAAAAGGAGTAAAATTTCTTGTTTCAGAGAAATAGCTACCTCATTAACGATACCGAACATATTTGAAATTCCTGCGTGTAAAAATTTTAAAAACAGCATCCCACGGCATCTTTTCGATTTCCAACATGGATCTGTGCCTGGTAAATTCGCCACGACAAATTTAGTTGAGTACACAAGAAGTGTTCTTAAAGCCATTGAACAACATCAAAATTAGCAAAGCGCTTTGGCCAGTATGACTCTTTAGACTTTTCTGCGGATTTTGATGATGACGAAATTTGTGCTAACAGTGTATTAAAAAATTACATTGGGTACGTGAAAAACTAAATATGTTCAAGGTAATTCAACCATTTTTTTGGAATATTTAGATGAATTTCAACAAAATTGGTAAGGATTGGTATAGAGGAGGATTCTGATTTGTTTGATGATGGTCATCACAGAAATTTATATTTATTTTGATGTTTTCTAGAAATATCTAAGAATGTTCTTTGAGATATTTACATGTACTGGTCAATAATTTCTGATATTTGAGGCAAGCTCCTTTATAAGTGACGAATAAGATACATTTCCTGAGACGCATTAACCCGAAACTAAATGGTAACAGAAACGAATGCTACAAGATAAAATTGCTAACAGCATTCTTTCGTAGCCAGATATGAATTAGAACATCAGAACTTTAACGCAAATTCAGAAATGACATCTAAATCGGGCAAATAGGTGAATCAGCAGCGCCGAAACGTCACAAAAAGTAATCGGAGCAAATTTCTCTCAATACAGAAAATGGCAAGAAACGGTAGCAGAAAATTCACAATAGATAATTTTGACGACACTGCTTAGGTAGCAACAGCAAATAGAAACATGCACATACTAAACTAATGTGAGAAAGAATTACCGGAAAACTTACAATTGTGCATAGTGGTCGGATTACATACAACATCAATAGTTTTCAGGATATTTAAATAAATCAATGAAAACGGGTTCGTCGCTTGTTTGGGAATGTCAATTTAAAATCCAATTTGAAAAATTATTAAAATCCTGTAGAAAGAAATAAAAATATTCAAAAATCATTGTTAGGCGCAGTACATTTGACCCATATTCCCCGATAGAAAATATTATAAGCTGTCGAAAAATGTAAATAAGATTCCGTGGACATCTGTGGTAATGGCAGAACAAATGAAAACTTGAATCTATTCGAAAATATGGTTTAGAACGAGTGGACATCTAGAATCAGCGGTACAAAAAAGTAAATTTATTTAAAATTTTGAAATTTTATTAACGATAGCAAGGTTCATCAGAATCGAGTGACGATCACTACAATTTTAGTGTACTGGTCGAGCTATTGCAACAATAGGCCTCCAGAAACACCTCCAGAATTGACGGTACAAAATTTTGAAAATAATCAAATTCCGTTAGTTGTTTCAAATTGTCAAATACATAGCAAAGTTCATTAGGAATTAAATTCAGTTTATACACGTTTAGAAAATATTGTAACGCCGGATTATCGGTAAAACAAAAAAATCACTTAGGCAAAAATTAGCAAATCCAAAGTAATACCGTACTCCTTGGTCACCTTGAAAGTAGTGGTTGGTCCGATTATTTATAAATACTGACCGGAACTTATGAATATAAAACTTGGGATATTCATGAAAATTGTGAAATTTCCCAATTTTTTTGGGAAACTACACTCAACTTAAATCTTAGGAATAGGTCTATGCTTTACCTTCCCAAAAATGTCAGCTAGAATCTACATAGATAGCACAATATTTAGAATCGTGTCTAATTTTATAATTTTCTTTTGAAAATAAATTCCAAATGGAAAAATAACAAATTTAACAGTGTAACTTTTTATCAATTATTTTAGCACAAATTTCATTATCTTGAATTTTCTCATACCTGTCAATAGGTTTTTCTCATACCTGAATACGATATACTTAAATAGCCTCTTGTGCCAGTCTATTTGCGATTGATTTAAAAATCTTCAGAAGTATTGCAAACTGACAAAATTTCAAATTACTAGAAGACGACATAGATGTAATCAGCGAGTGGTGTGAAGTGAACTAATTACATCTCAATGTTAAAAATTATAAAATTATGTCTTTTCACCGGAAAATGAGACAAAAGATTTGGGTGTGACGTTTGTTGAAAATATGTCCTTTAACAAGCAAATTGATCTAATAATTGCCATATGTATAATAAGCCAGCTGAAAAAAAAACTCAATGGCAACACTAAACTATCACTATCGTGAGAGTTTATTATCCAGCCTAAAAAAATATCACTATCGCGACAGTGAACAGTTTCATTAGGCCCTGTCATAACATTTAAAACAGCATTTATACGAAGCTATCCCGATAGTGTAAACCCCAAAAGCAACACTAAACTATCACTAAAATTAAGTATTTTTAAGTTATCGTTCAAATGCTAGGAAGTTTAGACAGCTCTAACCTCAACTGAACAAGACAATGCGGAAACTAAATTATCACAACGTGATTGACTTCCATGAAGCTATAGCATGAGTGTTTAGCTCGAAATTTTAATGTTTGGCTTACGGATAAAGTCGTTTGAATCTCACCTCCAATAGCTCGAGTGCGTGAATCTCCTATTCACGAGCACGTGAAATATACACCCCGCAGTTTGTTGAAGTTTTCACTACAAACTGAGATATTTTCTGTAAAATTATTTCTGAAATTATCGGGTTGTAGTCGTTTGATTCTCGCTTCACTCGCGATTCACGAGCACTTGGCATAAACCACCAAATTCGTTGAAGTGTTTGCTACATACTGAGATGTAATTCGTCGAAATATAAGTGCACGTGAATCAGCTGTGAGGCGATATTCAAACGACTGTATCCAAATAAACTCCTGAAAGAATTTTTCTGAAAACATCTCAGTTTTATAATCGAAACGTTAACGAATCCGGCATTATGTGTCGAGTTCTCGCGAATCGTTTGAGAGGCGAAATTTTAGACTATATCCAGATAATTCCAGATAGGATTTTCCAGGAAATATCTCAATTGTCAAACTTCAACGAATTCGGTGGTAAACGTCAATTACACGTGAAACGTCTGGGAGGCGATATTCTAGCGACATTATTCAGATAATTCCAGATAAAATTTGCCTGAAAATATCTCAGTCAATTGCATGTAAACATATCTTACTTTTGTAATCGGTGGACAAAAATTTTCTTTCTGAAAATTTCACCTAAAATTTGACCAATTCGATAGTCTTTTAATACCCAATTAATTTATAAAAATAATTTGCGTATATTTTGAGTCATGGCAGTGGTGTTGCCATAAGTAAAACAAGTCAAAATGTCGGGCTAGTTTCATGGGGGTCATTGCTAAGGCGAATTTTATGTTTGGTTTTATCAGAAGATGGGCTAAGGACTTAACCAGTCAGCGCACTTTGTTCATCTTACATTTCAGTTATATCAAATCTGAGCTGCAATATGCAGCACCGCTCTATCAATCTCACATTGATGAAACAAGTGTTACTGTTTACTCTGGCTAATATTTGCAAATTACTTGGGTCATTGCAAATGTTCTCATGGGAAAAACGTCTCATCTTACATTCTTGGAAATTTAGACATTTGGTGGATAGGCTTGCTCTTAAATTTGTTTAATGGAGCAGTACGTTACCTGGTTGTCCTTCTTGCTGTCCCAAGCCCCGCTTTACAAATGAATTTGTTGTTTCCGCGCCAGTTTGATCGGTTGGTTTAACACTTTCTACGCCATCTTCTTTATCAGCGTAGACCAGCACGCAGAGTGAGACTAGGATGAGGGTAATTTTCTGCAAATATAAGAATTAAAGTCGTTAAATTAAATTTACATAAATACGTAAGGTTAAACCTTAATTCTAAGTACATTATGTTGTATCGATCGAATTTATTATTTTACTTACATATAAACAACTTTTCTTGTCGTCAAACAACTTTGGATATTTAAATTGTGGCGTGTACACACACAAAAAAATACATATTTCGCAATTTTATTAGCATAAATCAAATAATGTTGTCGCTAAAATAAATAGTAAATTGGAAAATTCAATTCACTTACGGTTCAACAACTTTCGAATATTTAGAAGTTGGTTCCACATAAACTACAAGAACGAATTAATTAATTTCAAACTGCGTACTCGCACTATAGAAAAGGCATCGAAAAGTTGTTTGTGTTAGAGCAACACAGCAAAAGGTGTAAATTTGATGTAAAGTGTCAAATTATGCTAATGAGTTCTTACTATACTATACAGTCAACTGATTTGAATATAACACTACCTAGTAATTGATTACTGTTGTAATAATTTTATGCTAATTATGCAATTGTTCACATAAATTTATTTACTTGGTCAAAGTAATTAAGTTAGAGGTACAGAAAAATTGTGTGACATTTATCGTATAAATCAAAATTTGAATATTCGGCTAGTCGGCGTCACTACTCCGCCCAATCATTCACTCATCCAGTGTTCGATTTTTCATGAAATGAACGTCCCACAGCATCAAACACTTAGTACCAATCCTACCACAATTCAAGCAGTAAATAATGACGCAAAACAATGCCTAGATTCGAATTCAGTTGTGTAAGCGAAAAATGTGTACAAAAGGTCTAGTTAAATAAACACAACTCTCGTGTCGCGATTATTGGACTCGGCCAGTCTCAAGCGACTGGGTCGAGAAAAGTCGCGTTTTTAAAGAGCGGATAAACAATCAAAACTCACAGCTAATAGCACAAAAAATATTAATAGAGTTATAACTACTAACAGAAACTGATATTCTACATTAAGAAATTACAATGGAAATCGACAAAACGTTGAGACGCTTATGGTATTTTGACAAAAAAGGAAAATCTCTTAATACATTTCTCACCTCTAGTCCCACAATTCAACCAATGCTGTCACTCGTTCTTCGATTTTGGGAGCGTAACACAGTCGTCTCATCATGTATGGAAAAAATGCTTCCTTAGATACAAATCGCGGAGCAAGGTATGAAGTACCAAAAAAACTTTGGAGATCCGACCCATTTAAACCGGTTATACTATACACACTATAAGTAGAGTCTCGGTATACGCGCACTGGCGGTAGTATACGCAACCATTCACCGAAACTCGCTAAGTTGTTTGAAAACGATTTTTTTGTCGACATGTAATGTCAGGCGCTGGTGAGAAAAGACGATGTTGATGGATAAATTTGGGATGTATACCTTTGAAAACTGAGTTTGCTGGTGGAATTGAACCACTGAACCCCAACGTATGTAAAAATGGTTTTAAAATTTTACCAAACCATAATTTTGAAATCATCCCATTAAGTGTGACTCTTTATTAAATACATGCAAAAGGCCACGGCATTTTCTGAGAAAATCACTAGACAGACGGGTTATAGACTCCTTTGCATGTTTAAAAAAATACTCAAAAATAAAATTAATAATTGTCTAGCACCCATAAAGTGATAAAGATTTGACTTATTATTTCAACTTGTTATGGGTTCTATCATCTCTAATAAAAATGTATATACAGCAAATCCTACATACGGCTGATATCCAAATTTTTATCAGAGCTTACCATGAAGTAAGAA
This sequence comes from Nephrotoma guestfalica, assembly GCA_963691935.1. NCBI lineage: Eukaryota > Metazoa > Arthropoda > Insecta > Diptera > Tipulidae > Nephrotoma > Nephrotoma guestfalica. The sequence continues at coordinate 196,116,764 of OY829914.1, read as the reverse complement.
AATCGAAAACATAAGTCAAATCGTTAGGCCCGTTGTACACTTGAGCTAAGTTTTTTGACTGATTCGAGTCCTGTTTTCATTTCACAACTTCCCATTTTGGTTGGCAAAACTGAAATAACGGAATCATTGCAGATAAATCTTAGTAGGATCAACCTCATCAACAATATTTTCAATTGCGACGAGAGCGATGTTTTTATTCCACAGGTGGAAATAAAATATTTAAAAAATCATTGCATAAGGATGACTTGGGCTAAGGAGAATGAGGTGAAATTCATTTAATTCGGCTTTGCAAAATATAATGAGAAGTTGTGTTCTCTGAACATAGCATGTGCAAGGGGCTTACGCACTCTATTCGTCTATTGGCGATTTCCAAGAAAATAGTTTATATCTTGTGAACAAAACGAAAATCGCAGTTTGATATGAAACAATGGAGATCAAAACTGTCTTAACAGTGCGTTTGACAAATCTCGCACCCTTTTCGCATTTTTTTTAAATTACATAAAATGGGCAATAAAAAAAATCTTCGAATGGTACAAATTTAAAAATCATTGAATGGGCTGAACTTAGTATTGCCTGATGAACAGTTTTATTTTTACTGGGATGAAAGAACGAGATAGCTTCACACAGTTTTCAGCTACACATTATGGTGGATTTTGTTCCAAACGAAAGCAAGGAATGACAAACTGTTCTTAAACCTCATAATCTATATGACTCATTCAGTTTTTCATTGAACAATCATCAAAATTTGAAGAACAAGGGAATAAAGTGTGTGTACAGCACACAGTACTATCAAGTGGCCTAATAGATTCTGGAGTTGCCCAATCATTGCTTAACCCATTTGGACGAACCTCCAAATTATCAAGAACTCCAACTGAAAATATATTTCATTACGAGAAGGAAAGTACTAAACTCAGTCAACAATTAAGTGAATTAAAGGAATTTCCATTCATTTGACAAATTTAATTTTACTTGACTTGCTGCCGTTCAAGCGTCCATCGCAAACGAACCAAAACAGTCGATTCCACAGCGTTCTCAAGAATTGGGCATCGGCCAATGTTCTTGGCTTGCACCCTTATAAGATCAAGTTAATACAAGAACTAAAGCCACTCGACCATATGAAGCAGAGTACGTTCTCGGATTGGGCTCTGGAAATGTTGGAAGCAGATGAGCAATTTCATCGCAAAATGATCTTCAGTGATAAAGCGAATGTTTGGCTAAACGCCTTCGTCAACAAGACAGATATGCGTTATTGGTCAGGTGAAAACCTTCATGTGCTTCAAGAAACACCAATTCATGCACAAAAAATAACTGTACGGTGTGGTTTTCATGCTGCGATGGTGTCACTAGACCGCTTTTTTCATTGATAAAAATGACCGTCACGTTACAGTCATTGGAGATCGCTACAGAGACATGTTGCAACGTTATTTTTTTGGTCAATTGCATGAGCTAGACATTAATGATATTTGGTTTCAACAAGATGGTGCGGCATGCCACACAGCAGGTCTAACAATCGACTTATTTAAATCTAAATTCGATGAACGTGTTATATCCAGAAATGGTCCTGTCGATTTGCCGCCTAGATCGTGTGATTTAACATCTCTCGACTTTTTTATGGGGCTACGTTAAATTTCCGGCGTCGTTAGAGGACCTCAGAGCCAATATAGAACGAGAGATAGCGGCCGTTCCGGTCGAAATGTGTGGCCGAGTCATCGAAAATTGGGTTCATCGAATCGACACGTGCAAACGTGCCCATCGTGAACATATGAACGATGTCGATCCATACATAAATGTTTTGATTGTATATTTCAATAATAAAATTTTCGAGATACCTCAAATTATTTGCGTTTTATTTAAAAAAAAAGTTGTAATCCCTTATATTCAGCATCAATATATTGCCCCCCAAGATATGACCTAATTAAGGAAGACTATTGTACATTATATAAATCACTTGGATCAAGTTTCATAATGGGAGGTGATTTTAATGCAAAAATTACCTTCTGGTAATCAAGAGTAACGTCTAAAAAGCAAGCGGGAGCAGTTTGCATCTTGGACATCAATCAACTTATTGGCGTACGGATAAAGATAATATACTCGATATCATAGGTTTCTCTATCACCGAAGGTATAGACGAAAACTACATATACCTAGAAAACAGCGAGGGGATTATGTTGGACCACACGCCTGTTATTAAGGCAAGCAGTGCAATAATTCTTAAGAAAACTAGTCCACCTGGGGTAACTAATAACAAAACATGAATGGGAGAAATTCCAGAAACTAGTTGAAAATAATACTAATCTTCATGTGCCAATTAAAAATCCGATACCGCTAGAAGAAGAACTGGATCAACTCAACAACAACATACAACTGATACTGATGAATAAGTTGAGCGCCAGAATATAAAACAAATCTAAATTTTTTGTCCGATAAACTAAAGTCGCCAATTAACAAAATCAAGAACGAATCCATTAATAAATACCTAAATACCTTTCGGAAAGCGACAAAAGCATTAAAACTTCTTTCTTTGCAACCCATATCGAAAACACGTTCCACACTCTACTTAGACAAACAGCAGAGGAAAACATACCACCAGAAAAGCTTAAGTAAAGAGGAAATCAATCCTTAACTAAATGCAAAGAAATCTCTTCCTGAAAAAACACTACGTAAACTCCTCCAAATAATAACGCAGTATTCAGACTTAAACATGTTCCAAATCAATGAAGGGTCGCAGAAGTAATCATGATATCTAAACCCAACAGGTCAAAAGTCCGTATAGATCGATTTTCTTACCCCAATAATTTCAAAAATATTTGAGAAACTACTCCTCAAGAGACTCAGACCAATTCACATCAAGTGGGCATCAGAGTAAATCATTCAACAATGGGCAAGTAAGTGCGAGTACATCAAATTACAAACATAATTGAAGATGTATTTGAAAATAAGAAAGTATGTTCAGGTATCTTCTTGGATGTAGCGCGGGCCTTTGGCAGAATATGGAATAAAGGCTTGGAATATAAATTACAAAGAGACTTTTCGTTTTTATTATTATCCCTGCAATCTGTTCTAGGGCCAAGGCTCTCCCAACTCTTTCGAGGGTAACTTTTTCTGTCCTTACCTTTACGCCAGTGTCAGCCAATTTGAGTACGCACGGTTATAGGCCCGATTTTATCACATTACATAGCCCATGCCAGCCTATACTGACATGGAAGATGGGCCCATGTTTTGCACTCCGACAGGGGGTTATAGATGTGTTCCTTTTCATCACAGATCGTAATATGTTGATGAAAATTTCCTTTTCATCCTGCCCCTATCGGGATTCGAACCCAGTACCTCCAGATCCAAACGCCAAAGTTATGTAGCACTATTCTGGTGATTCCCCGGGAATATGGAATTGAGGAAAGAATTTTTTTCTGGCCTACTAAAATAAAACGATAGAGCTAACTTTTTTGAAAACAAAACTAAATTTATAAAAAATTACATCAAGCTTTTCCCCCTCAGCAGGCCGGAAAAAAATATTTTAATAGAAATTACATATAAATTATTTCCCCAAACACTTTTCCCCAAAGTCACTGGAGGATTTAATTTACAACATGTGTGAGTATGCGTGGCCCAATCCTTTTAATTTGAATAACGCATATCAATTTAGATAAGCCTAAGTGTTGCCTGGCTATATATACTAGCCATTATGGTTACACATCTGTGAAATTTTAGTTATTTGAACGCACACTTTCGTAAATTTTAAATTTGTTAGAAAAATTAAAAAATCTGTGAAGAGCTTCCGGTTAATTTTTGATTATATCAGACAGATTTTACCAAAAGTACGATAAGTGTAATTTGTCGCTTTCGAAATTGAGTGTGGTGTATTCGAGACAGTGTTGCGCGTCTACGCGTATTTCGCAATTGCCGACAAGTCGGTGTCGAAAACAGTGTAGACAATGTAGAATATTCCTACTTTTGTTTTTCCCATTGCGTTCTTTCAGTGCGATGGTATATTTTTATAGTTTTCCAGTCCAAAATGGGGTTTTCTAGAGAAATTACAATATTTGCGTCAGATGTCACAAACATATTCGAAACTAAACTTTTAAAATGTTGATTTCTAAAATATTCAAAATGTTAACTACTCCCTGTCAACTGTCCTCGGTAATTGACATTAAAATTTTTGTGATCAATTTTTTATGGTTGTTTAATAAATAAAACTTAATAGAAAATATCAACTTGACCTTCAAATTAATATATCGGCTTAGATAAGATTTTTTCTTATTCGTCGAATACCCCAAATGTTTCGGTTTTAATAGTGTTGCGCAACATCTAGCAGTTATTTACTTTCGATGCGAGCACCTGTGCGTCGTACCATACCAAATGTCCTGAACTATGAATTATAGTTTTATAACGTTCATTGATAAAAGGAAAAGTCCAGGATCAATGATGATATTAAAATGAGTGCATTGCCTAAGCTGTCATGTTTATAAGCCCATGCAGTATATACAACCCAAAACACTGTTATGTGCAGTCTACCGGTTGGACGATATTCAATATGCAGTTTGCCATGTACATCTTCGAAACAAATACTGTACTCATCCAGTACGGGCGATCCATCCAACCGATTTGATTTTGCCCAAAGTAAATTGAGGTGTACGCTTCAACCACAGTGTGGTTTTACTCAATGCTCCTATAGAGTACCAGGCAGTACTGCTTGGTAGGTCATCAAATTTATGTCTACAGTTTCTTTACTGAACTGTAGATGGAAGTAATGTCCGTAAAACTTACTTGACATCTAGGGGTTTTCATACCAATAACCCAAAATATAATTTTCCATTGATATTATGATATTACTGATTTTGTCACAGCGATTAATGTTTGAAAAAAGATTATACCAAAAAATGTAATAATTTGTTTGATCATACTGATATATACAGCCAAAGATTGGAACCGCCGGCATAAATTGACGTCATATAACAAAAATTTTAAAGCAATAAGGCCATTAGTATCTAAGGGCCAGTGTTGTGCGCCTAAGCATAATTCGGAATTGTCGACATGGTGTCGAAAATAGTGTAGTCGATTAATTTTGGCGTAGTATGTAACACCACTTCCAGGAATCATTTACTTTAAATATCGAGCATCTACATTGAAATGCACCTTCAACAAGCTCAAATGATCACCGCCGAATTGCTTAAAATTATATCAAGTTTATCCGTGAATGTACGGAAATTAACTATGGTCAAATTTACGTTTAATGGCCAATGCAGTAGTAATCAACCTAAATCAATTATCAAGCCATGTCTACCGTCTCGACCGGCACTTTGATAAACCTTCACTTCGTTATGTTCCTTTCAAACTTTAAATGAGCAAATGCAGAAGTTTTGGGAAATTGAGAAAATCGATAACCCTCAAAAGTTATCTCTCGAGGAAAAAGAATGCGAAACACATTATACCAAACATAGTTCAGTTAGGAGACTCATCACTCAATGCGCTACAACAATATTTATACATCGTGAAAAATATTCGGAGTTCATGCCTTAATACATCAATCTTCATCATATGGAAGAAGTTGATAAGCCGGAGGAATCAAATTGCATCTTTGACAAAACCTATTATCTGCCCCATCATGCGGTAATGCAAGACAGTAGTAGTACGACCAAATTAAGGGTAGTTTTCAATGCCTCCGCCAACTCTTCCTCGATTGTCTCCTTAAATGATTGCTTAATGGTATAGGGCCAACAATTCAGCAAGATCTATTATCGATTATGATGCGATTCCGAAAACATCAAATTGCCGTAACTGGAGACATAACTAAAATGTACCGTCAAATCCTGATTCATAGCGATCAACAAGACTTACAATGTATTTAGTGGAGTAATTCATCTGAAGGTCCAGGTCCACTCAAATGCTATAAACGTCTACGGTAACTTACGGAACAGCTAGTGCCGCATTTCTAGCGGCTCGCACTCTTTTCCAACTTGCGGAAGATGAAAAAGATTATTTTTTTCGGATACGAACCGCAAAATTCAAAACAATAATAAGAATGTTGAATCATATTCGACAAGCATCATCGAACAACCAAAATCAATTCATATATTGGGAATGAACTGGGACGCCGAATCAGATCAATTTACATCCTCATTCGAGAAGTACTTGTTCTTTCAGAGAACGCTCGGTTATTTGACCCATTGGGATTATGTGCTCCGATTGTCCTAACAGCAAAATCGTTCATGCAAAAACTTTGGGAATCGGAATTCGAGTGGGGCGAGGAACTTCCTCAAAAGTTGTGCGTTTTTTGGAACCGAGTTAAAGACGAACTTAGTTCCATTGGACAAATTTGTATTCCAAGGTGTGTTACCGTTCCCTCCCCACGAATAGTCGAGTTTCACGGATTCGGAGATGCTTCGGATAAAGGATACGGGGCCATCATTTACATTCGATCAGTTGATTTGTAAAATAATAGCGTTGTAAAATTTATGTGTGCCAAACAAGAGTGGCACCTCTTAAAGGCCGATCAACTCCAGAACTGGAATTTTGCGCTTCGGTATTATTGTCCCAACTAGCAACAAAAGTTTTGGCAAGTATAAACATTCAATTTTCATCGATTCATTTTTGGACAGACTCCGAAATCACATTATATCGGAGCTCATCTGTACCGTCAAGATTCGAAAAAATCGTCGCCAATCGAATTTCAAAAATCCAAGATTTAACTTCGCCTAATCATTGGTATTATGTTCAGACGGAGAAAAATCTAGCTGATGCTGTTTCTCGTGGTCAGATACTTTTAGAATTTAAAACAAATTCGAGCCAATTTGAAAAATCCCAGATGAACCGGTTGAGAAAGTTTCGAAGGCATGTAAATCTCAACAGTTATTAGAAATCCATTCAGCAATTAAAATGGAAAAGATGACGAATCGAAATGTATTTTTAAATATTCCAACTATCCAACTACCATCCGTGTTGTTGGATTTCTACTTCGATTTATACAAGTAATAAAAGCAAGAATAAATTTCCGTAAAAGTGGCATCTCACCATCCCTCCTGAAGATGGGCAATGCTGTGGTCAGGTCTGTTAAACAACTTACTGTTGCAGAATTAGACAATTCCTTAAAAGTTATTATTAATCACATTCAACAGAAGGAATATCATAATGACATCAAAAATCTTCGAAGGAATCATGTAGTCCCTGCTCAAAGTCATTTAAAGACATTAAATCCGTTTCTAGACGAAAATGGTATTCTGCGCATTGGTGGCAGATTAAAACATGCTCATATTCCTGCAAACCACTCATTTACCAAATTACTCGACTTCTACATGCAGGTGCCCAATCATTATTGTACAATTTAAGGCAACGATTTTGGATTATTGGCGGAAGAAGTTTATGTCGTAAGACTGTTCAAAATTATATACGTGCCGCGGACTTTACAACAAATTATGGGCCAACTACCGGAACATCGTGTTAATCTTTTCAGACCATTTCAAAACGTCGGTTTTGACTTATGTGGTCCATTCATGACCAAATTCAACCCCAGATCACGAACTCTAATTAAATCTTATGTTACGTTATTCATTTGTCTCGCAACTAAAGCGATTCATATGAAACTCGTGACTGACCTAAGCACTAATACCTTTATATAGCGGCAAAATCCTATCCATACCCGATCAATATGAGAAACGAGGTGGACCGCCAAATAGAACAACTACTCCCATCTGGGTAGTAGAGAAAAAAATGGAAGCATCGAGGACAAAAAAATATCGGATGGTTATAGACTATAAAAGGCTGAATGCAGTTACCGTTTCAGACACCTACCCGATACCGAAAATTTCTAATACTATTGCAAACCTAGGAGACTCAAAATTTTTCACAACATTGGACCTAACATCCGGATTTCACAATATTAAGTTGTTAGAGAAAGATATACCGAAGACCGCGTTCTCAACTATGAATGGGAAATACGAGTTTACCAGATTACCGTTCGGGCTAAAGAACGCACCGCCTATTTTTCAAATCATTATGGTTGACGTTTTAAAATAACACATCGGGAGAATATGTTATGTTTATGTCCATGACATAATCATCTTCGGAGGAGAGAACGAAGAGAAACACTTACAAAATGGCGACAAAATTCTAAGTAGACTATGGGAAGCCAATCTCCGAGTCAATCTAGATAAAACTGAGTTCCTAAAAGAAGAAACAGAATTCTTAGGATACTTAATAACAAACAAAGGAATAAGGACAGATCCAAAAAAGGTTATGGCTGTGCAAATGCAAAAGCCACCCGAGAATCTTAAAGAACTGAAGAGTTATCTCGGATTAACATCTTAATACCGGAGATTCATCAAGGGCTTCTCAAAGGTAGCAAAACCTTTGACAAATCTTACGAGGGGGGAGAATGCCCAAATAAAAGCCAACCAGTCTAGGAAATTAAACATAAAATTAACAGGAGTTGAGTTGAAAGCATTCCACGCCTAAAGTCACTGTTGTCATCGACAGATCTGTCGGTATTCCCCGATTTTGATAAGCTATTCATACTGACGACGGATGCCTCGAAACACTGCATTGGAGCAGTACTCTCGCAAGGCGAGATTGGTAAATATAAACCCATAACTTACATATCTAGATCCGAGAAGGAAATGTTGGAGATCGTTTGGGCTCTAGATAATCTAATCTCTATCTATCTCTCTTACTGATTACCAGCCGCTGACTTTCACCCTCAGCAACAGGAATCACAACAGCAAGTGGAAGAGATGGAAGGCCAGGCTAGAAGAGTACAACTACGAGATAGTGTATAAACCCGGGGCTACCAACAAAGTAGCGGATGCATTATCAAGACTGAAACTGGAAGTCAACACTCTTTCCTCATCGAGTGATGAAACCCTACACAGTGCGGAAGAAGATGGTACCCAACTCATTCCACATTGCGAAGCCCCAATAAACGTCTTCAGGAACCAATTGATCATAACTGAAGGGAATGGATTTTATGCTTATGAGGAACCACACCAGAACGTTCATAGGCATTATAACTCTCTATCAGAAGATCGGGCAAAAAAAAGCCTTATCAAACATCTCAAGGAAAAGCTGCATCCAACATTCGTGAACGGCATTAAAATTAGAGAAAATATCTTCAGCTACTCCAAGAACTTTACAACCTGCACCTACGCAACTACAAAATACGCATAACACAGAGGATAGTAGAAAACATCCGGAACGAGGATGCTACCAAAAATAAGGAGCAAATACTTGAAAAATATTATTTCCCTCGGATGTGCGAGAAATACACGCAGAAATGCGAGATATGCAACCAAAATAAATATGATCGTCATCCCTACAAATCCCGACTTCAGGAGACTCCAATCCCAACATATCCAACCGACATTCTACACATCGATCTCATCGATATTAAAGGGGAGATATAAATTTCTCCCCATGTATCGACAAATTCTCGAAATTCGTGAAACTTTTCAGTGCCAAGGATAGGCCAGCAGTACACATGAGAGACAAGATAATTCCAAATCCTACATTATTTTACAACACTCACGATAATGGTAATGGACAACGAATCCAACGAACGGAGCGGTAGAGAGGGTCCACTTTAGTATAATTGAACTAGTTCGTTGCCTACAAAACGAATATAGAGATTTCACAGCTAAGGAAGTGATTAATATAGCCGTCGATAGGTACAACAACTCCATTCATTCAATCTGGGAAGAAGCCCAGCTACATATTTTTTGGAAGAGAACAACGAGTTAATTATCAAAATTTATTAGACTTCAAGTAAAAAGTGAATGAAGATATTACAACGAATTAGAAACAACCAGCGACTCAAATTACAAAGAGAAAATTTGAAGAGGCACACTCCCAAAACATACGAAATAGGACAACCAATATACACATCTATAAAACAGATACAGAAAAAAACAAACCTAAATTCCGCAAGGAGATCGTCGCAAAAGATAATAAGGTTACCGTGACAACGGTCTCAGGGAAAAGAATACATAAGACTCATATTAAAAACATACCCATTTAAATCACTTATGTTTTCCTTAAAGTTCATGCCTACAGGGCATAACGACATCTCTAAACATACACCAATCGTATCCATCAAACAAGGGAATGGGAACATACTAAGTGGAAAATTCAAAATCATTCACCGGATCGATCCGCACCTATACTGAGATATTAGCAAACATCAAGGCGGAACTAAAAGGAATCGACTCGAACATCATGAAATCACAATTAACATACCAGGTCGATGAAATAAAGAAACTAATAGGCGAACTTCGGGGTCAACAATCGAGAGCAAAGCGATCAATCAATTGGATAGGATCTGCGTGGAAATGAGTCGCAGGTTCTCCAGACGCAACCGACTGGGATGAAATACTTAAAAGCCAAAATCGGATCATCGAAAACAATAAAGAGCAGTACAAAATAAATACTGCCCTAACCGATAAGGTCCAGAAGATCCTCAGTCAACATAATGAAATTGTATTACATCTAGATGACAATGGAAATAAAGGTTTCCAACAATTGATGTTCAATCGATTGCAAATAGTAAAGGAAGAAGTAAAAGAAATCATAAGAGCCGCGCAACTCGCTAAGCGCGGGCTAATCAACTCTAACCTGTTGGACAAGGACGAAATAGCACGTCTATTAACGAAGATCGAAATCCTACCCTACTCAAACGAAATTGAAACTATTGAATATGCTGAACCAACTATGATCAACAAAACCAGTGAGAAGGAATTCCACATTTCAAAATAAGGTCGACAATAAAAAATAACAAGCAAGTTCATTTGGAGCACAAAGAAATTTTTGTTAACCAACACAACATATATGGGATTACCGACAGTTCCCAAATGAGGAGAGAATCCGCTATCTGTGACATCAACCAGCTGCAAGAATTGAAAGACAACCATTGTATCAATCGGCTGCTGAATGGATTAAATGCAGAATGGGAATTCACATTCAATGAAAGGGAAATAATAGAACCCGTAACAGACAACATCATTTTCCTAAGTACCTTTCATGGTGCGATAACATATAACAATTCTACCAAACATCTAGATTGAAATTATTTAGTACAATATCAAAATGAATCTATAGGAATAAAGGGATGGATCTTCACAAACAAAGAAACGAGAACATCTCTTATATTACCGCCATTATTACAACCAAATATTACTGAGCAGGGGATAACGCTTAATCTGGAGTATCTACACGATCTGCATGCCAACAACATAGGAAAACTCCGAAAGTTAGCAACACACCATCAGATAAATAGCATCACGAACATCATCGTCATATCCATCATAATCATAGTAATTATGGTTTTGGTAACAAGAGCAAGGAAGCATAAGGGGGTAATCGTATTCAAGAACAACGAAGTGACCAATCAACATGCTGAACCGCTTGGTATTCAACCAGGAGAGGGTTACGGGAAGAGTTACGAGATCGTAAAAAATATTTTTTCTATAAGATTAATGTGAGAATAATCTTAACTTTAATTTTGTTCTGGCCAACTAAAATTTACAATTGATTTGAGAGACTCACTATTTTCATTTTTTCTCAATAAAACTTAATATTGGAAACAAACTTTCACGGTTATTAGGATTAGAGGGTTTTATGATTTATTATGTAGTTCTGCAGGAAATACTATTTTTCCGATTAATTTGTTTTCCGAGCATAATTAGTAACACATTTTTATATAAAAAACTTGGGTTCAAATTTTTAAAATGCAGAGTAAGAACGAAGGATTCTATCTTGAAATGGTTCCACTAACAAAGAAATTATAGAATTTACCTAGCAGTCAGTTTAAAAATAATGTATTGTCCACATTCTCTACATTGTCTTTGCCATTTTGTTAATTATCTACATACATTGTCTACACATGTAGAATATTAAATAATCAATCGTGGTAAAATAAAATCGGGTGTTGGACACGACATACTCACACCACCTTTTCTTGGCCTAATTGCATTTACACCTTCCCTCAGCTCCAAAGCAGAACTTTAGTTGTGCTTATATGTAGAGTAAGGGCCTTCCGTTTATGATCATTTAAACGTCCCGTTTATATATTGTCGTTTTATCTTGCATACCGGCAAACATACAACAATACAAATAAATTAAATCACAATACTTGATTATTACCCAACGTCTTACAAATAATCATTATATAGGCGTATAAATAGCTATTGTCTAAATCATAACTAGGTTATAGTTCAGTTTCACATGCGAATTTAAAGCAAAAATATTCGAAAAAGGGTGGAGTACCATTGTTAACGTTTGGCTCATTCATTATATGCCTACATATGTACACGACATACACTTTATTGTACATAAATGTGAAAGGCACTCTTGTTAACTTAATCGGGTAACTTTGGGATTGCTTCAAACCAGAAAGCCAGAATTTAGATAAAAACTGGAATAATTAAATCACATCACTCACACACAATGATTTTATTATCACTTCCTTAATAAAGAGTTCGTTAAAACACTCACAAATTTTTTTTTGTTTATATTATTTCGTATCCCAAAAGGACATTTTTAACGTAAATGGATTTTATTCAAATTAATTTTAATTCGTTAAAAAAAGTTATATTCTTACCATAATTTGCATTTTATTTGATTTTTTAATAAAATATTTAAATTTATAATCCTTTTATGTGATGTTTGGTGTGTAGCCGCTCCTTTTTTTTATTTTGAAACACTTTAAATCTATCCTTTTTTAAATTATGATTTATACGAGTCTAATAATTATTAGTAGATGACAAAAATTATTATTTTAATTCATAACAAAAGACACGTTTAATACACAGACATGAATCCACTTTACTTAAGAACTCGTTGCTTAGGGTAAATATATAAATCGCAAACTGAAACAGAAATCGAAAGTAATTTCATTTTTATAGCCAAGACATAATTTTTTTTCTTCTTACTTTACTTTTTAACTATTTCACTTTGATTTAAAGAAATAATTTCTTTTTCTTGTTACAATTACGATCCCTTCTATTTCAATAAACATGTGTATGAGTATATTGTATGAACGATAACTTACCGTGGAAGAAAGAGAATTGACACCTAAGGTATTTTTCGTTTCTAGATCTTCGATTTGATTTGATCCGGGCGATAACATTAAACAAGAGTCTGGTAAGGTGCAAAAAGAAAATTCGTTATTTCAAAATTTTATGTTTAGTATGAAAGTACTAACCAATTTTAGCTTTGCTATGAGTTATGACTAATACACATGTTATATTGATAGCATTCTTCGGATGTTAGCGATTAATCCATTCCGCCAGCAATTAGTTCTACATATGTAACAAGTCGTTAGGGAAATTACAATTAGACATTTTATATAATTGTGCGAGGCTGTTTAGAAATTGTATCACATTACAAAAAAAAAACACTTTCACTATGGCATCGCCGAATAAAAGTAAAATAATTTCTATAAAATTATTAATTTTTGTCAATTAATTATTATTTTAGTATGGGCGGATCAAAACAATATTTTTTGGAATGCAAAGTTTTTGCTGTATATGTAATGTGAGCTCGATCCAATTATGCTTCAAATCATCTATATACATAAGGTTACTGCTGCTAACTCTGTCTGTCACTGACGGTGATAATTTGAGTTAAGGGCGTCGTACATCGTACACGTCCCCTTTATGTTCCAAAAAATCGACAATTGTAATAGCTCGGCACGGATGTGAAGTTTGTCCTAACTTGTCCTAAACTCAACAACAACGTTTATAATTAGATTTAACAGTGTATTTTAAATACCTCAAAACCGGATTAAAAGTGATTTGTCCTAAGATATTTCTAAGTGGTTATTACAACTGGAATGGGTGCTTTCACTCAGAAATAGACCCAATGCTTTTATATACATAACATTATTTTATATACAAAACACATACACATACATATGTATACAGGGTGGCTGACACCAAGTGTTACCAAATGAAAACGCTCTAATTTTTTTAATTTTGATTATTTTTTATTGAAATTTCGTGGAATATTTTGAAAACATATTACATGTTATGAAAAACATGTTACTGCTCGATATGACATCCTTTGGCTCTGATTATTTGATTCAGTCTTCCATAGAAAGCATTGCATGCTGACCGAACGTGAGCTTGCGGAATTTTATTCCATTCTCGAACAAGAGCTGACTTCAATGCATCAACACTTTCGTATTTTTTAGTGGACACCTTACTCTCCAAAATGGACCATATGGAGAAATCCATGGGATTTAAGTCTGGTGAATATGGTGGCCATTCTTTCGACGAAATCAGCCGCGGAACGCAATTTTGTAAAAATTGCTGTGTCGCTCGAGCTTTGTGTGACGGTGCCGAGTCCTGTTGGAATGTCCAACGGTTCGTACCAAAGTGTTTACGTGCCCAAGGTAGCAAAGCATCGTTTAGGATCTTTTGGCGGTACACCTCTTGGTTTACCTTGACTCCATGTTCGATGAAAACCAGAGGAGTGCGTCCATCTGCAGTCACTGCAGCCCAAACCATAACATAAGCTGATGATTGCTTGCGCATGGCAACTCTTGTGTCCAAATTATCGTTGGACTTGTGCTCTAACCAAACACGATCATTTTGTTTATTCACATACTGTTGAATGGTGAACATTTTCTCATCAGAAAAGACAATTTTTGGATTCTCATCACGTTGGGGTACTCGACGATAGTTAAAGATAAAGGTTTCCGGACCATCAGTTTTTCGAGGAAATCCAGGAGGAACGGATCAATACTGAAAAACGAAGCAGTGCAATTTTTCACGGACGGGTCTAAGCTAGAAGGAAAGGTAGAAGCCGGAGCCTTCTGTGAGAAGTTTAATGTTAATATATCTGTTCATCTCCTTGACTACTGCAGCGTCTACAGGCTGAAGCATAACGTGGTATTCGTGATGAATAACGCAATTTATGTGGACTGTCAGGTGGCGGCCAGAACACTAGAGGCGGTTTGTCTGAAGTCACGGGTGGCGCTGGATTGCCGATCATCTTTTAATGAGGAAACAGCAGGGCAGACGAACTAGCTAAATACGGTACGACTCTCCAGATGCAGCGGAAAGGGCAGGTCCGGGGAAACCTATAGCAGCGCTCAAATTGGCGCTCAGTAAAAAGGCAATCACCTCGACAAATGAGAGGTGGTATGGACCAACACTCTCACGTGCAGGGTAGCAAAACAGGTTTAGCCAAAACTGGACGCATAGAAATGAGAGATATGTTTTCGAAAAAGATGACCTGTTGGTAATGCGTATATTACCAAAAACGTGCGTTGATAAAAGCGTAGTCATAATGAAAGTTTTATGTGCTTTCCAAAGAATGTGGGAAACGCGAAGGTTACCAAAACTCGCGTGCTAATAATTTAAACATTTACTAGCTGTGAACAGAAAGATGTACAAATGTCTGTGATAAGCCCATGATAATTCATAATTTTTCAAATTGTTTTATTTCACTGGACCATTTTCCTGGCCCATCGCACTTTATTATATTCACGACCATTCTCTCGTTAGGAAATAATCGTTTGGACATGTAGAATCATGCGATTACATTCGTAATTCTTTTGTAATTGTTATGGTTTTGTGTTTCAGTTGAATTATTAAAATTAAATGAAATTATTTTTTGTTGTAGAGTTGTTATTGTGCGGTTTTCGTTAATCCTTTCTAATTAATAAAATCACGCAAATTTTTATTCACAAATGGTTTTAAAAAAAAGGCATTTAACATGTGTTAATTTAACATATAAATACAAAACGCAATCACACGAACCAACGGCACAGTACAACAACACGTCTTGTGCACCCACCCACCATAATGAATTGTTCATGTGAAATAATAATAATTAAATTATTAAAATTTGTTTGGTTAAATAATAAATTCCAGGCAAATAAGCATCTGATATATGAAAACGCTAAATGTCAATCTCTGATTAATCAATTTCTGTAATTTTTTTATCGATTTGCTAAAAAAGGTAACGAAGTGCGGTTCAGGTTTCAGTTTTTCTGAAATTGTCTTTTCATAAATATAAAATAAAATAAAATTCTTGTACTTTTTTGAAAGTGGTAAGCAAGTATGTACTCGTAATGTGGTGCATATTGTGCAATTGATAAAAATTATTACTCTGCAAGTAATACATAATGCCAAAACGAGATTAAGATTAATTTTTTGACCCAGTAAATACACGCAGCTTAACATTAACAACAATTGTTACGCCTCATGCAGTTGTACTTGCTATAAGTAAGCAGATATATAACTTTATATCTTTAAAGTTCAGTTTCAAACCTTATGTAGGATAGTTTACATATGTAAGTGTGCAAACCAGATTATATACATGGTAATTCACTGTAATGGACCTTTTTCTCGTTGCACAGTTTATTTTTTGAAATTTTAAGAATTTGGCACCAAGATTATAGAATGCTAGAGGCTGTGATAAATTATATAGCCCAAATTTTTAGTTTTTCACTGAAGTAGGAAAATAGGATGTCCCATAAACAAAAAATCGGTGCAAAATTCCTTTTTCATTTGATAAATAGTTAATTTAAGTGGTTTTGGGTTTTAATTAAGTTAAAATAGTTTAATAGTGGTGTAAGAACAATTTTATAATATTAAAAAGGTGGTGGACGCATATATATAGTGTTTTAAGTGGACTATTGTTTGGTGGCAACAACAACAAGTTTTTGTTTATATTTAAGCGGCGTGAGTTTAGACAACAAGTTAAGTCAGGTGTGAGCAAAAGGAGGGCTTCGGCCCTAAAAAGCGGCGATGTTTGAAAGCCCAAATAGATTCGCACCGTTGAGGATGTTGGGAAATAATACCCAACCCCAAAAAGGAAAAAGATCGAAGAAATGCGAACAAAGAGATTAGGATTCGGTGCCGGTGCAGACCAAGCCTGTCCAATATTCCACCTTTTGGAATACAAAAAGCGCTGGATATGATAACCATAGGTCTCATTAAAACGCAACGCTCGAGAGCTGGAGAACTGCTGGTTCTGACAAAAAATCAGGCAGCGACGGATGCATTACTGAAGGCCACATCTCTGGGGCAATTGGCCAAAATAAAAGTGACGGAACACCCCATATTAAACAGTTCCAAAGGTATCATTCTCTGCCACGACCTAAAAAGTTTAACTGAGGAGGTAATCAAACAAGGGCTTAAGGACCAAGGCGTCATAGAGGTATATAAAATAAAGAAATTGATGGAAAACAAATTAACGGACACAGCAGCAATTATCCTGACTTTTAATTCACCAGTATTACCGGAATATGTGAGGGCAGGCTTTATACAACTAAACATTCGATTATACATTCCAAATCTGCATGCCACAAATTTGGTCACACCAAAAAGAGATGCATAAGTGATCCTAAGTGCTACAAATGTAGTGAAGCAACACCACACAACCAGCCATGCACTACACTAAAATGCATAAATTGTGGAGAGGCACACAACAGCAACAGTAAGGAATGTCGAGAATATAAACGAGAAGTAGAAATAGTGAAAATTAAAACTATAGATAAATTAACATTTCCCGAGGCGAAAGCCAAATATTTTCGATTATATGCAAACACCACACCAGATAAACCCGACACAATTAAACCAATCACAACAATAACAGCAACAAAAGGATCAAGTAAAGGGTGGTTAAATTTTAAGGGCCGATGTTGATTTTGAATAAAACACAAATTATTTAGGAAATTATTGTCATTATGTCATTAATTCTTTTTATTATGATAATATGGTATGGTTCAATTATGTATGGAACAAAATATCGGCCAAATGGCCGCCCCGACCTCGGCGGCACATCTCCACCCGATGGTCCAAATTTTCGATGACGCTTAGGCATTATTGAGGTTCTATGCCGTTAGTGTGCCGAACTATTTCATCCTTTAGCTCTTGAATTGTTGCTGGCTTATCGACGTACACCTTTTCTTTCAAATAACCCCAAAGAAAGAAGTCCAACGGTGTCAAATCACATGATCTTGGCGGCCAATTGACATCGCCACCACGTGAGATAACACGGCCATTGAATTTGTCGCGCAAAAGAGCCATTGTTTCGTTAGCTGTGTGGCAAGAGGCACCGTCCTGTTGAAACCACATATCGTCCACATCCATATCTTCCAATTCGAGCTATAAAAAGTTCGTTATCATCTCACGATAGCGAACACCATTCACAGTAGCTGCCTGACCGGCCTCATTTTGGCAAAAAATACGGCGCGATGATGCCGCCAGCCCATAAACCGCACCAAACAATCACTCTTTGTGGGCGCATTGGTTTTTCGACAATCACTCTTGGATTATGATTCGCCCAAATGTGGCAATTCTGCTTATTGACGAATCCACTGAAGTGATGTGCCTCATCACTGAAGATGATTTTCTTCGAAATTTGATCATCCACTGTTGCCATTTCTTGCCACCATTCTGACCATTGACGACGTTTGGAATGGCCAAGAGGCTTTAGTTCTTGAGTCAATTGCATCTTATAAGCGTGTAAATGCAAGTCTTTATGCATAATGTTCATCAACGACGAGCGTGAGAGGTGCAATTGTTGGGCACAACGACGAGGTGAGGTGGGCGGCTCTTCAGCCACACTATCGCGAACAGCAGCAATATTTTCTGCTGTACGAGCTGTACGAGCATGCACTGGTATTTTAAAATTTCCTACAGACCCGGTTTGCTCAAATTTTTGCACGATTTTTCCGATTGTACGAACATTTGGACGATTAAATTGACCGAAAAAATGACGAAGTGCACGATGTGCATTTTGATTTGAACGCCCATTTTCATAATACGCCTGAATAACTTTAACGCGTTGCTCGATTGTGTATCTTTCCATGGTTCAAATTGAGTTAGTCTGAAATTGAGAAATGTCAAATTAAATGCAGAAAAAAACTTGACGTTTAGGTGTGGTTCACATTTAACGTCGGCCCTTAAAATTTAACCACCCTTTACAACAACAACAAAACCAACAACAGCCGCAACAACCAAAACAACTACTAGAAACGAACAAACTACAACAACTACAGCAAGTAGAACAACAACAAGAAAGATTAACAACCGCAATCAAATCAACAAACAACTTGTAATACAGCAATGGACATAGAGACAATCAAAAAAAATGAAGCATGGCTAGCAATGAGACATTCTAATTTAACTCCAAAAGAATTAACACTATTTGGAAATAACGAGGGAAGGAGGAGAGAGAACGCATTTGCATTTATAAATGCCCTATCCTTTCTTCATTTCTTTGAATGGTAGAGCGAATGCTGAGATCCAATGAATGCATGAAAATTGGTCAGATAAATATTCGCAGTATATATGCCAATGGCGATATGTTGCGGAATTATCTGACCAATAATGATGTGAATGTGATGATTTTGTGTGAAACTTGGGAGCGGGAGGGTAAGACGTTTCGGGTGAAAGGATACAATTATCTGTCCAGACCGAGGGCTGATGGCTTCGGCGGCGTGGCGATATTGGCACGTGCCAATATCAGCCTGGTCCTTTGTGACATACCGCGCTTCGAGCACATTGAAGTCATCGCGGCCAAAACTCGGAATCTTGACAGAAACTTGTTATTTGTTAGTATCTATGCAACTCCAGTGTTGTCTACGTCTGACAGACAGAGAAGCTAACGAGATTTTCAAACTTTGTTTGATTGGGTGGAAGGCAAAAGTGACGTGATTCTAGCGGGTGATATGAATGCGCATCCGAGACGGTTGACCCGCCTCATTCTGGATTCCGATCTCGTAGTCCTGAATGATGGTGGGTTGACTAGAATGGCGAGAGTGGGGTCGACAGCCGGCGCGATAGTATTAACTTTAATATCTAGCGAGCTGGCGGGCCAAGTCACTTGGAATGTCACAAATGAGAATTTGGGTAGCGATCATTATTTGTTCAGGATATGCTTAGCTGGTGTAAATGTTGACATAGACCGTAAGCTCATTATGAATGGTAAGAAATGGGTCGAACGTATGAATGAGACTCTCATAATGAAAGAAGTAAATGAGGTTAACCAACTTGAGGATGAAATAGAGAGAGTGAATGGAATGTGCACTATAAATGTCAGAAGGAATGAATACAAGGTGAATGGTTGGTGGAACAATGAAATCCAGTATTGGTATGAAAGGAAACGGATAGCATTGAGAGAGTTCAATAGGTGTATACGTCATGAATGCAGAATAAATTATGGAAGAATGAATGCAAGATTGAAAATATATCCGTAGAGCGAACAGGAAAAGTTGGCGGCACTATGTGTCCAAAATGACACATAGAACCACAACTAAGGATGTATGGGATAAATTTAATAGAGTGAGAGGACATAGAGCGCAAGGGAGAAATGCAGTGTTAGATGGCAGAGAGAATGGAGGTGTCTTTTTACAAATGATTATGGACGTACCTAACAATTTGAGCGATAGGTATGAAGTTTTGTTACCTGATAATGAAAATGAATTTATGAACGATATGTGTAAGGAGATTGAATGGGAAGAGTTCCGAGGGGTTTTAGAAATATCAAAATCTGCTAGACCCGGAACTAACAGAGTGAGTTATAAAATGATTGGTAGATTAGAATTCGAAGCCAACGCGGCCTTGCTTTGAATTCTCAAACAAGTATGGATGAGTATTCAGATACCGGAAAAATGGAAGGAAAGCAGAGTGGTACATATTCCTAAAAGGGATCGGGATAGGAATCTGGCAACAAATTACAGGGGAATATGTATGTTGAATGTATTTGTTAAAATTGTGAATGGTATGATGAAAGGTCGTATAGATAAATTTGATAATGAGGGAAATTTGTTGCCGGAAACCACCTTTGGGTTTCGTCACAACCACTCTGCTAATGAATGTGTAGAAAAGTTTGTGTGGGAAGTACACAACGAAAATAAGTATGTTGTGGCGGTATTTTTGGATATAGAAAGGGCATATGATTACGTGATTCCAGGGAAACTTTATCAGATCCTTATGGATTTGGGGTTTCCGTGGAAAATTTGCAAATAGGTGTGTGAGTTCATGAATGAGGGAAAGTTAGTTTTATGTGGTAGAGGGTATAGATTGGAAGGAGCGGTGACTATGGGCCTCCCCCAAGGCAGTAAAATCTCACCGACTCTCTTCAACCTGTACACGAGCTCGATACATAAGTGTAACTCCTCGGGCAAAGTCATTTTGCAATTTGCAGATGACTTTGTACTGATGGGCAAGGGGAGGACCATCGAGGAGGCATTGAGTCGGGCTCAAGAATGTGTGAATCAGGTAACCGAATATTTGAGTGAATTGAATTCGAGGGTAAATTCGAGTAACTGTTTATGGCTTTTAGAACGAATCGAATGGTTGATGTGCGAATATATAATGAGAGAAATGAGTGTGTGAAATTGACTAGGTATTTGGGAATCTGGATTGACAGAATAATGAGTTTCAATGAAGGTTGGGTTTAAAAACTTGATGCTTGTGGAGAATGCGTGTGCTAGAGTGGTATTAGGAGCGATCAATTCGACACCAATACACACTCTGTGGTCTAAATTAGGCGATTCGCCTCTTAATTATAAGAGGGAATGGATCACCGTGCGAGAGACTGTGCGAATGTTAACTAAGGACAATAAATTGGCGAATGAAATGAAAAAGAGATTGCAAAGAGGGATGGTTTACAAAAAGACAACAAGATCACTGATAATCTTGGAAAATATTAACATATTCTCCAAGATTCATCCGGCAAATCCGAAAGTCCCTCCGAGCAATCTAATAGTGCGGTTGAAGTTTGGTGACACAACAAAAGCAATGATGAATGAGTTATCGGTTAAGAGTGAATTTTGCAAAATGCGAATGAATTATTTCGCACATGTGGAAGTATATATAGATGCAAGTGTAAATGATGATCGCGTAGGTGTGGGAATTTATATTCCTTCAATGAGGAAAGAGAAAATGGTAAGAGTGCATGACAGTAGGAATTGTGGAAGAGATCAAGTTGGCAATGACACAAGAGAGAAGGAGAATAGTGTTATTTTCTGACTCCCGGAGTGGGTTGAAATTAATTAGTAAGAGTGGGGGAACTCATGGCAATGTGTATGTGGAAATGCTGTATAAGTATCTTCATTCTTGTGGGAGGGAGGTCATCCTTCAATGGATACCTTCACACCTACAGATTGAATGTAATGAAAGAGCCGATATGCTTGCGAAACGGGGTTGTTTGATTGAGGATGTAAATGAATATGAATTCATGGATGCCAGAGACGTACTTTGCATGTTTCGGTGAATCTGTGGAGAAAATGGGAGAAAGAGTTTGTTGAAAAATGTCAGGTGAAAGGTAAGAAATAAAAAATACTTTGAGTTGGTTAGGTCTCTTTTGAGGCAACCGTTCTTTAAGGTGCTCAAAGGAGGTACTAAAATGTTACGAACTATGGATCTAGTGAGATTGAATCATGGAAATTGGAAAGAATGTTTGAAGAAACGCAATTTGTTTGTGTGTGAATTATGTGAAAGCTGTTTGGTTGTGGAGGACATCGAACATTTGATTTTAAAATGTTCTGCATTTAACCAGAGCAGACAAATGTTCGGTGTTCTATTGAGTGCAAGTAGTTTGACTGAATTATTACGAATGGGAATGAACGTATATAAGAATGTGTATGAATTTATTAGAGCAAATCAGATAGAAGTGTGAAAGGGGATCGATGTGTGCCAGGTGTATGAATAGAAATTAAAATTAAATTATGATAAAAAATGTAAAAATTAAATTTGTAAATTTTGAAATGGGCCATATGGCACCAAATTTTTGGGGCTAGTGCCAATTAATAAAAAAAAAAATTAAAGAAAAAACCATAAACAAATTTGAAGCTTGACGAGTAGTTATTGTCTGATACGAGTATATACTGTTGTATCCGGCTCGGTAGGATCATCTACAGCTTATGTTGCAGCTTCTGTTTTCCTGTGCCGTATTCCTGTACAAATCACCGTCCTCGAAAACTGCAATCCTCAGCGTATAAAACAAAAAATTGTGTGTTCACCCCAAAAAAATCACTTGTACTTTTTGATAGATCGCTGTATAGCTTGGTTTGCGAACTTTGAAAGACTGCCTTGGATCAACGTCCACCATGTGTCCCATTTCCAAATATTTTGTTTGGTGTATTGCTATCGTAAATGTTTGTCTCTCATTAACTTACGTTCTAGTGATAGGAAACGTTGCATTGCTACATTTAAACGATTGCTCAATTTTGTAGTTAATTCGTTCGTACATATCTTCCATCTCCCTGTCTAGTGTGTGTTTTAACAAAGAACTTCTCACATTTTGCATCTTCCGGTGACTGCATCCTGAATTGGGATATCTTCTCGATCTCCCAGAATTGCCGCAATGTTTTGGCTATATCGATGTCTAAATTTATAGTGAATGCTTTATGATTTGATGAACAGTCACTGCTCTGTGCAGTTGACTTAGGTTGCCAGAAACTATCCACCCAAACACAGATTTTTGTAACATGGTTGAGTTTAATTGTTTTCGCCCGTTCTCTATAATCGCGAAGAATTTGTTTGCTCCGATTATGATATCTATAGGGGCTGGCTTCTGAAAGTTTGGATCAGCTAAATCTATATTTTGCAATAGTTGATCGTCTCCGATGAAAATGTTACAACCCGGTGAATTGAATGGTAGCTGGTGTACTATTAAGACGTCGACTTCAATTTGGGAATTTGCACTGTACATCGATCTCATTGTTATAATAGTTTTCCCTCTGGACTTCACCGATCCTGCTATTATGCCAGTTATACTGATATTCGCCCTTTGTCGCTGTAATTGCAATCGCCGCACACATGCTTCAGACTCTAGAGAGGATTATGATCCTGAATCAAGTAAAATCCGACATTTATGTATAATTCCACTTCGATTCTCAACAATAACAATCGTTTTTGCCGTGGCGTTGCAGATAATAGTTTCGATTTTCTCGGTTGTATTAACTTGTTCTTCAATGGTACCTTCATTGACTTCGCTTTCTGACATAGGATGTAGTTTACTTGATGTCTGCGTCTACATAATCTGCAGTTGTATCGTGATTTACACACTGTTGACTGGTGTGTGGATGATAGGCAATTACAACATAATTTTCCTTCGACTGCATATTGTTTGCGTTTTGGATACGGTAATTTTAGAAATTTCTCACACCTTCCTATATGGTGACCATCTGAACATAATGAGCACAAACTCATGTGCTCACGCAACTAACCCTTATTCCAACACCAGTTTTAGGTTTAACAAATGAATTAAGCGTTTCTAGCGCGTCACTTCTTTTATTCAGGAACATAAATAATTGATCTAGAGACGGAAAATCAAAGCCTGCCATCTCATAAGCCCACGCTTCTTTAGAATCCTCGTCCAGCTTATTTATTAGAATGTAAATTATCCAGGGATCGCGTGCCTCAGCGTGTTCTACAAGCACCTTTAAACCCCGGATGACCTCGTCTGATATGTCCGTTAAACGACGAAGTGATTTAGAACAACTCTGAAGCTTGGTTGTAACATGAATTGATTTAAAAATGTATGAACCACGTGTCTACATTTATTATACCTTGACTTGACCTTGTCCTACGTTTCATCATACATAGTGTGCATCAGTAACCGATAGGTGGTTGATCAAACCATTGAGAAGACCCTTTAAATACTGCAGCTTATGGACCTTTGGTATATTGTTATTGTTGTGAATTGACGTTTCAAAAAGGTTGCGAAAATAAGGAAATTCGGAATACTTACCGCTAAATATCGGTACATCTACACGAGGTAATCGCACATCATTTTCCCTTTTGTTTAAATTAGATATTTCATGTAAAGAATTTGATTGATTCAATACGAGTTCGCCCATGGTGTGGTTGCCTTGGTTCGAATTATTCTCTTCGTGTAACTTTTCCCATAAGTATAATTTCTGTCTCAATTCAAAATGAGTAGCTTCAATTTTGTCGACCGCATCTAAATGCGCTTCTTCGAATTTACTGAACTTTCAAGAGATTGAAACTCTTTCCATTCATCTTCTAATAACGCTAGGCAAGTCTTGATTTCACTTATTCGAGTCACGTCTGAGATCGTTAGCGCTTGAGTTCTAATGCTTTCTAAGCTTTTAGTAAACGCTTAATCGCTCTAGCCTCCATTTTATGACGCCCAAAATTAATTCACCGGTTAAACGCACTGACGATTTACTCGAATTTTATTAAAAAAAAATCGGGTCTGCTTGTTGCGGATTGCGCTCTTATCATAAACTGTTTTATAATTCTGAGAAGTAATCAAGCTTGTACTCACGGTTTTTTATTTACAGTTTATTCTCCGCCAACATATCCGGCTCGAAGGACCATAAACAAAAGGAAAAAAGGAAAGTAGGATGTCCTCATACTCTGACTATTACAACTATTTGAAACTTTTGTTAGTTTTCAGCTGAGTGCAATCCACTGTCGTTCACCTTACTTCAGGACAACCGAACACGTAAAATAATGAAATACTTTATTCAATATAATTGAAGCGTCTGTTTGTAATTTTAAAAAAATGACTATTTTTGAGTTGTTTGCATCTCTTACGAGGTAAGTAATTGTAATCAATGAGTTTCAAAATGTTTATCTAGCTGACCGCACCAGTTTCGTTGTCCGGCTTTTGCGCTAAAACTAGTGCAATGACTTTAATGTAGCCTCTGTAGGTTTGTAGCAACCAAAATCGTTTTCTCAGTTCGTATTTGTACAAAGTCAGGCAAAGTTTACCTTTATCTGTATATAGAATACAGCTGTTCAGGTAAATTACATTTTATAATTTTCATTACTATTGACATATGAAAAACTATATTTTTCTGGCCATAAACCAACTTCCTTCGATTTAAAAATTTAATAAATCAAAAACTGCTTAATATATTTCCAAATTTATTTTTTTCTTGAAAATACAACCCTCCTGGTTATTTATGGAAAATGATTTCCTTCAAATGGGGGCCGCGGTTGGCCTTGGCGTACTCCATTCGATTGGTTTAATCTCTGAGCACTTCTTATTTCAGCAATAGTTGCTTCAATATTGGCTCTCAAATGCTCAATTGTTTGTGGATTATCCGTATAGCACTTTTCCTTCATGGCACCCCACAAATAAAAATCCAAAGGCGTCAAATCACAGCTCCTTGCCGGCCTCTTCAAGTCACCATTTCGACTGATAATGCAGTCATCGAACTTTTGGCGCAGTTTCGCTAATAACGCACTATGTGTGGCCATCTTGCTGGAACCAAAGGTCGTCCAAACCAATATCTTCAACATATGGCCACAAAAAAGATGTTAACATGTGGCTGTAGTTGATTCCGTTGACCGTAACGGTGGCGCCGGCCTCATCTTCGAAGAAATACGGGCCAATAATGCTGTCACGCCACAAGCCGCAGCAAACAGTAACACGCAATGGATGCATTTCCTTCTCCACATATCCTCGGATTTTCCGATCCCCAATTGTGGATTTTCCGATCCCCAAATGCAACAATTTGTTTGTTTAGATGCTTTTTTGAGCCAAATCCTCATCAATTTCGAGTTTGTCGCAAGCCCACACAACGAATCGATTTCGAAGCGGATGGTCACGAGGCTTCAATTGTTGGACCAATTGAACTTTATAGGGCCAGAAACCCAGATCTTTACGCAGAATTCGTTGCATGGAAGACCGGCTGATGTTCATTTCCGATGCACGATGACGAATTGATGTTCTCGGTCGTTGGCGCACATTTTCGGCCACCGCTGCGGTATTTTTGGCTAAACGAACACGACGAGCACGGGTACGCGTTGGATTGTCGACTAGGTAGCCCGTATCACGCACTTTATGCACAAACTACTTGATACCGTTGGGAGTCCCGTGTTTTGACCAAATTTTTTGTGACATTTTCTTGCGATTTCGAACCAATTGTCTTTGTTGTGGAAGTAAATTTCCAACATTTCCTACTTTTGTTGAAGTATTAAGCGACTCATTTCGTCAACTAGAAATAATATACTAGGTTTCTGTTAAGTAAAGAATGACATTAGTGTTGCCAGAGCCAAAATAACCGATATGTCAAATCTGAACCGGTTATTGTGACACCCTATATATAGAGCCGAATACACACCACTTGAACCTAAAGCGAATAATTAAACTTTCTGGGCTTCTAGTTAAACTGACTTGTGAAATTAAGAATATTATTCCTATTTAAATTTCAGAAACCAACAAGTTCAAACCAATTTATTAAATCTTTTAATTCTTTGCTGTCTATTGTGAATGTTAAAATTTTCTTGGCAGATTTTGACCAAATTTCGCAACAATCTTCCAATTGATGAAAATAATCAATCCGCCTTGACTATGGAGGGATTCGGTTGTCTCTGTGTACATCTGACGTAGCCGCACTCACGTCGCGGGGCAGGGTACTGTTTCGGCCGTATGAAAGTCCAACCGGTGACCAAATGCGAGTAGCATAACTTGGTAAAAACAAGGAATGAGTATATAGAACAAATACGGAAGGTAATATGCCAGGTGTACAACAGCAGAGATGCTGCCAAATTCACACTCTTCGGAGGATTCTGGGGTGGACCGAACTCCTGCATACACAATTACAAGAAATAAAGGAATTTTCAACTAAATTAAAAGAAGAATTTACAATTTTAAATAAAGACAATGAAGAACTCAAAAATCAATTAAAACACGTGCAACACTTAGGATGAAGTCATAAATGCAAGACTAGCAAAGCAAGAACGTGTTCTAGAAGCTTTATACAAGCGGCTAGAAACGCACGATACCACGAACGGGGCACAGCCCTCTTATTAAAATGAGCAGAATATTAAGAATTGTCACCTGGAATGCGAACGGACTAGCGCAGAATGCTCGAAGGGAAGATCATCGGTAATAGTGCGAAAAAACGTCAAACACTATGAAGGACCTGGTATCGAAGAAAAACTATGCAAGTTTAAACTAACCATAAAAGTTGGAACTAATAATAATAATGAAGACAGTATTTCCTCTATGTACTGCCCTCCACGCTATAATCTAAACAATGAAGATTATAGCAGACTCTTTAGTAAGATCACTAGGATCCAATTATTGGTGGTTACTTTAATGCAAAAAACACCTATAGGGAATTCGGGTTGTAAGCCGTAAAGGAAAAGAGCTTTTCGAAGCAGGTCGGGTAAACAACTGCGAGTTCCAATTTGGAGGTAAACCAACATATTGGCCTGCTGATTTAAATAAAATACCCAGATCTCATTGATTCCTATGTAACGAAAGGGATTTTTGAGGACTACATGTGTCTCGAAAATAGCGAGGAGATATATTCTGACCATTCACCTGTTATCATGACACTCAGCACAATGATAATTAATAAGGATAACTTACCTAAGCTAACAAATAATAAAACTGACTGGGACCTATTCCAAGAAATAGAATAATTGGAGAGCAAATAAACCTTCAAGTGCCAATTAAAACATCGGTACAATTGGAATACGAACTGGAGCTACTTAACAGTACTATTCAACAAGCAGCATAAGTTATCCTACTAATCATACCGAATCTCGTAGAAATCAAAATTATCCTCTTGAAATCAGGTAATTAGTTATATGGAAACGGAAGGCACGAAAAACTTGGCAAAGGACACGCGCCCCGGAAAACAAAAAAATCCTCAATTATCTGTGCAATAAACTGAAACAACTTATAAAAGAAATTAAGAACAAAACTATTAACAAGTCCTTAAGTCATCTCATCGAACATAAAGACACTAATTACTCTCTTTGGAAAGCAACGAAGGGATTCAAAAGGACCAAAATGCATGTGCTGCCTATTAAAAATGAGGAAGGAACCTGGGCCAAAAGTGAAAAGCAAAAGGCTACTTTATTAGCGGCTTACTTGGAAGAAACCCTTCAACCGTTACCTAGGAAAACTGCAGATTTAAACATAACAACAGTTATCAAAATTGATGACCATAATATACGGTCTGTAACATTACAGGAATTGAAAGATCAGATAAAGTACAATTTAAATGTGAATAAAGCTCCAGGTTATGATTTAATTACTGGCCAAGTTTTAAAAGCCATTCCCGAGAAGGAATTATGAAAATTGGTTCAAATAATTAATGCTACCTTCAGACTAAAATATGTCCCACAACAGTGGAAGGTTGCTGAAGTAATTATGATTCCGAAACCAGGCAAACCAGCAAACCATAAAAAGTCGTATAGGTCGATTTCACTACTTCCTGTCATTTCAAAATTAACTCAAAAATACTCAAGAGGCTCAAGAAGAATAGCAGCAGGCATACCACAAGGTAGCATACTGGGTTCTATACAGAATACGGTATACAGCTAGTCTGGCAATTGGAAAGAGTATATCAGAAGCAACGACAAAACTATAACAAGCAACCAACTCAGTGAGTAGCTGGACAAAGAAATGGGACATTATTCTAAACGAAGCAAAATCGGTTCACGTAAACTTCACAAAACAGAAAGTTAACTGGATTCCAGTGGAACTTAATTCAAGCCAGGTTTCAAATGCAAATACAACCAAATACCTTGGAATGACTCTCGAGTGTAAGCTAAGATGGAAAGAGCATGTTAAAAAGAAAAAAGAAAAATTGAACATCACATATAGGAAAATGTATTGGTTAATAGGTAGAAATTCTGAGCTTACTTACAATACACAATAAATTGCTATTATATCGGCAAATACTTAAACCAGTATGGACCTATGATATTCAACTTTGGGGCTGTGCCAAGAAGATAAATACACAAATGATACAATATTTTCAAAACAGAGTGCTGCGTGGCATTGTCAAATCCATAGTACAACATAAATGATAATCTACATAGGAACTTAAACATGGAATATGTTAGTGAAGAAATAAAAAAACATGCAAAGAAACACATTCTGCGGATATCTCGGCAAAAAATTGCAGACATACGAAATTTGCTGGATACCACCAATGCAGTAAGAAGACTTCAAAGGAATAAATCTTAAGAACTGGGCAGTTATATTTAATTAAGACAGAGAAATATAATAAATTATGTAAATTCAAACGAGAGTAACCATTGGGTTACTGCCCGTCAGATCTGAAACTTTATTTAAGAAACCAGTTGTATAAATAAGTTGTTTATATAAAAATATAAATAATATAAACTTGGGACGACACTTAACCCTACAATCGATGACGACATTAATCCATTACATACGGATCAAAAAGGATTAGAAAGAGAAACAAATTAGGTGTTGAACCGGAATAAAAGAACAAATAAGGAAAGGAAAGGTCAACATACTCACCAGAAATGGCAGAAACTTTACTACCAACTTCAAAAGAGGTTAGTTAGTGATCAAGAAACAACTAGCTCTAGAACAACAACCAGCTAAACCAAATCAGCTCCACCAACAAATGTTGTTGGAATATCAAATTTCTCCACTTTACTTCATATCAAAACAATGGCGTCTGGAACCTATAGAGCTCTGACTACAAAACTTAATTTCGAGGGGCATCAACGGTTTACCTACGAGAATAACAATAATCGTCCAATCAAAGCTATGGCACCCAACCTGCACAAAAGAGGAAATTATTGAGCATCAAGCAAGATATCAAATAGAAAATGCATCATTAAGAAAGAAAAAATGGAAACTGAACAAGGAAGTCAAACCAACACCTTCCACTCTTTATTCACTTTTACTAACAAACAAAAAGTGGAAGATGTGTAGAATATCAAGGCAGTACTTAACATTAGAATTAAATAGAGCCATCGAGAAAAAAAAATTTGCTGTCTAATACCGCAGTGCAAAAAATTTCAAGGTTTTAATTATACGCAGAAACATTGCCAAAGAGAGCCTAAATGCGTGAAATGTGCCGGAAAGCATCACTCCCAAGGATGACCGGTTAGTAAAGCTTTTGCCGCAAAATGTGTTAATTGCAAGAAGCCACATCCCGCAAACTACCGGGGATATGAAATAGCTAAGCAGTCACAAAAATAAAACGAGAAAACAAAATCCAGGGATACCGCAAAAAACTGACAAAACCTTCACCAAAGAGGAACCTAAACCTCATGCTAGTAAAACGGGAAAACCAAAACTATACTCGCAAGTGGTAATGACAAAACCTAAATGGTTTCGAAGAACACTGCCGAAGATACAGCAGTACTTGAAAAAACTAGCTAAACAATAGAAATGCCTTAAAACTCTAAGCATCAGGTTAGATAAGCAAGACTCTCTAAATGAAATAAAATACATGCTCTATTAAAATGATGCAAACAACAACAAGTAAAATAATAAGAATAAGAATAATAACCTGGATTGCAAATGGGCTATCCGCTATTGCAATATAATCCAGAATCAGAATTTTTTCTTAATACTAAAAAAATGGTATTAGCCTGGTATCGTAAACCCATTTTACTTCAACTTCATACCTTAAATAATTCATCAGGAAGGGCAAGACGAGGATCGTCGGTGGTAATAAAAGAAAGCATCAAACACTTTATAGATCTTGAAGATCTAATTAAATTAAGGAAGACTATTGCACATTATCTAAATCACTTGGATGAAGTTTCATAATCGGAGGTGATTTTAATTCAAAAAGTACCTACTGGGGATCAAGAGTAGGCTCTATAAAAGGAAGAGAGATGTTTGCAGCAGGAAGACTATGCAGTTGCGATTTTCATTCTGAAGATCAACCAACTTATTGGCCTTTGGATAGATTGGCCTACGGTTATCACCAAAGGTATAGACGAAAACTACATATATCTAGAAAGCAGCGAGGGGATTTTGTCGAATCACGCACCTGTTATTTTGACAATCAGTTTAACGATTGTTAAGAAAACTAGTCCACCTTGGCTAACTAATAACAAAACATACTGGGAAAAATTCCAGAAACTAGTTGAGGATAATATTGATCTTCAGGTGCCAATTAAAACCCCGACACAGCTAGTAGAAAAACTAGAACAACTCAACAACAGTAAACAAGAAGCGGTGTAGAGTAGTACCCTTTCAAAAAGGCGCCGAAATGCTATTTATCCTCTGGAAGTTAGAGAACTGGTTGCAGCAAAACGTAAAGCTAGCACCAGAATATGAAACAAATTTAATTTTTTGTCCAATAAACTAGAGTTGCTAATTAAATAAATCAAGAACGAAATCCATTAATAAATACCTAAGGCCTAACTGAGGAAAAAGATACTGAGTAAAAAAGTTGAAAAAGACCTAAACTACAAACGCCACCAATTAGAAATGAAAATGGGAAATGGGCTACATGTGCAAATCAAAAAGCTTCGTTGTTTGCCAGCCATCTCGAGAATACGTTCCAGCCTCTATATAAAAACAAACAGCGAGGAAACCATACTAACAAACCGTTAAATGACAAAAATTGGTATAGGTAACACGGCAAAATATCTAGAAATGACTCTACACGCGAAACTAAAATGGAAAGAGCATGCCAAAACGAAAAAAGAAGAGTTAAACATTAAATACAGAAAGATGGATTAGCTTTTAGGAAAAAATTCTGAACTAACGTTACATAATGGTGGAGAACTTCACGACTCCAAACAGTGTGACAAATTTCGCAATGACCCATTTGTGAAACGTTGAAGTAACTGCGGTGAAAATCATACTGCTAATTACAGAGGATGAGCAGTGTAGCTGGACTTAAAATTAAAAATAACCCCTAAAATGAGAGGTGAGCAACGAATGCCCAATACGTAATTTAATCAGAGGGTCATGTTACCAAAAAATACAATAGTCACCAAACCAACGAGTGCAAACACACAAAATGATAACTTGGAGACGTTTCCCAGCAGTTTTGCACGGCCAGGTATTTCTTATGCAAATATCCTAAAAGGTAGCAAACCGAAACCCAAAGTTCATTTTAATAAAGTGGACCTAAACGTTCATACCACGGTAAATAAATTAATCGAGACCGATGATACAAAATATGAATGAATACGGTTATGTAAATTATAGTCAAAAATCAAAAATGACAGTTCTAAAAATAGCTATTTGGGATGCGAACGGGCTTCGCAACATAAAGCTGAGGTACAAACCTTTCTTATCGAACAAAATATAGACATCATATTAATATTTGAAACACCGGTGTGAAGTTTTTAACGAAAAGTGTAGCTACACAAATTAATGAAAAGTGTAGTTACACAAATTAACGAAAAGTGTAACTTCTAAAAAGTGTAGCAAATAAAAGTGTAAATAATACACCTACTAAAAAAAGACCGTCAAAAATGTATACTTCATGCAAATACCGGGATCAAATTTTATCATAATAATTCTAGTCTAAAAGTTAGCGTTATTACAAGTAAAAAAATTAATTCTTTAAATGTTTGAAATGATATACATATCCGAATCTATGGTTGATTAAAAAAACTCAGAGATGAATCCAATTGTTGGCATATAACGACCAATAGTTAACAACTTAAGCTGTTCAAAACAGTTAACTAAATTAAAATAAATTGTTTTGAAATGGATTCACACAAGAATTAGGATATACATTTCATAAAAATTCAAATATTTTTCAAAATACTTGCTACACTATGGCCAATTCCAAAAATCTCAGAGATGTTACCAAGTGTGGACATATATTTTCTGAAAGTGGATGAATCGTCCTGCTCAAAACAGCTAACCACGTCAAAATAAAAAGATTTGGGATTGCTTCACAACAATTTTAATTCGGTAAATTTAATGAATATTCTGATATTCGTCAAAATATTTGCTACACTATTACCGATTCCAAAAATCTCAGAGATGTTACCAAGTGTGGGCATATATTTTCTGAAAGTGGATGAATCGTCCTGCTCAAAACAGCTAACCACGTCAAAATAAAAAGATTTGGGATTGCTTCATGACAATTTTAATTCGGTAAATTTAATGAATATTCTGATATTCGTCAAAATATTTGTTACACTATTACCGATTCCAAAAATCTCAGAGATGTTACCAAGTGTGGGCATATATTTTCTGAAAGTGGATGAATCGTTCTGTTCAAAACAGTTAACCACGTCAAAAGAAAAAGATTTGGGATTGCTTCACAACAATTTTAATTCGGTAAATTTAATGAATATTCTGATATTCGTCAAAATATCTGCTACACTATTGCCGATTCCAAAAATCTCAGAGATGTTACCAAGTGTGGGCGTACATTTTCTGAAAGTGGATGAATCGTCCTGTTCGAAACAGTTAACCACGTCAAAATAAAAAGATTTGGGATTGCTTCACAACAATTTTAATTCGGTAAATTTAATGAATATTCTGATATTCGTCAAAATATCTGCTACACTATTGCCGATTCCAAAAATCTCAGAGATGTTACCAAGTGTGGGCATATATTTTCTAAAAGTGGATGAATCGTCCTGTTCAAAACAGTTAACCACGTCAAAATAAAAAGATTTGGGATTGCTTCACAACAATTTTAATTCGGTAAATTTAATGAATATTCTGATATTCGTCAAAATATCTGCTACACTATTGCCGATTTCAAAAATCTCAGAGATGTTACCAAGTGTGGGCATATATTTTCTGAAAGTGGATGAATCGTTCTGTTCAAAACAGTTAACCACGTCAAAATAAAAAGATTTGGGATTGCTTCACAACAATTTTAATTCGGTAAATTTAATGAATATTCTGATATTCGTCAAAATATCTGCTACACTATTGCCGATTCCAAAAATCTCAGAGATGTTACCAAGTGTGGGCATATATTTTGTGAAAGTGGATGAATCGTCCTGCTCAAAACAGTTAACCACGTCAAAATAAAAAGATTTGGGATTGCTTCACAACAATTTTAATTCGGTAAATTTAATGAATATTCTGATATTCGTCAAAATATTTGCTACACTATTGCCAATTCCAGAAATCTCAGAGATGTTACCAAGTGTGGGCATATATTTTGTGAAAGTGGATGAATCGTCCTGTTCAAAACAGTTAACCACGTCAAAATAAAAAGATTTGGGATTGCTTCACAACAATTTTAATTCGGTAAATTTAATGAATATTCTGATATTCGTCAAAATATCTGCTACACTATTGCCGATTCCAAAAATCTCAGAGATGTTACCAAGTGTGGGCATATATTTTCTGAAAGTGGATGAATCGTCCTGTTCAAAACAGTTAACCACGTCAAAATAAAAAGATTTGGGATTGCTTCACAACAATTTTAATTCGGTAAATTTAATGAATATTCTGATATTCGTCAAAATATCTGCTACACTATTGCCGATTCCAAAAATCTCAGAGATGTTACCAAGTGTGGGCATACATTTTCTGAAAGTGGATGAATCGTCCTGTTCAAAACAGTTAACCACGTCAAAATAAAAAGATTTGGGATTGCTTCATGACAATTTTAATTCGGTAAATTTAATGAATATTCTGATATTCGTCAAAATATCTGCTACACTATGGCCAATTCCAGAAATCTCAGAGATGTTACCAAGTGTGGGCATATATTTTCTGAAAGTGGATGAATCGTCCTGTTCAAAACAGCTAACCACGTCAAAAGAAAAAGATTTGGGATTGCTTCACAACAATTTTAATTCGGTAAATTTAATGAATATTCTGATATTCGTCAAAATATCTGCTACACTATTGCCGATTCCAAAAATCTCAGAGATGTTACCAAGTGTGGGCATATATTTTGTGAAAGTGGATGAATCGTCCTGCTCAAAACAGTTAACCACGTCAAAATAAAAAGATTTTATTTTGACGTGGTTAACTGTTTTGAACAGGACGATTCATCCACTTTCAGAAAATATATGCCCACACTTGGTAACATCTCTGAGATTTTTGGAATCGGTAATAGTGTAGCAAATATTTTGACGAATATCAGAATATTCATTAAATTTACCGAATTAAAATTGTCATGAAGCAATCCCAAATCTTTTTATTTTGACGTGGTTAGCTGTTTTGAGCAGGACGATTCATCCACTTTCAGAAAATATATGCCCACACTTGGTAACATCTCTGAGATTTTTGGAATCGGTAATAGTGTAGCAAATATTTTGACGAATATCAGAATATTCATTAAATTTACCGAATTAAAATTGTTGTGAAGCAATCCCAAATCTTTTTATTTTGACGTGGTTAGCTGTTTTGAGCAGGACGATTCATCCACTTTCAGAAAATATATGTCCACACTTGGTAACATCTCTGAGATTTTTGGAATTGGCCATAGTGTAGCAAGTATTTTGAAAAATATTTGAATTTTTATGAAATGTATATCCTAATTCTTGTGTGAATCCATTTCAAAACAATTTATTTTAATTTAGTTAACTGTTTTGAACAGCTTAAGTTGTTAACTATTGGTCGTTATATGCCAACAATTGGATTCATCTCTGAGTTTTTTTTAATCAACCATAGATTCGGATATGTATATCATTTCAAACATTTAAAGAATTAATTTTTTTACTTGTAATAACGCTAACTTTTAGACTAGAATTATTATGATAAAATTTGATCCCGGTATTTGCATGAAGTATACATTTTTGACGGTCTTTTTTTAGTAGGTGTATTATTTACACTTTTAATTGCTACACTTTTTAGAAGTTACACTTTTCGTTAATTTGTGTAACTACACTTTTCATTAATTTGTGTAGCTACACTTTTCGTTAAAAACTTCACACCGGTATTTGAAACACACTTCAAAAAACAAAATTTTTTTAATATTACCGGCTCTTCCGTTTACGGCACCAAGCATCCGGATGGAAAAGCACACGGCGGCACTGCCGTCTTAATAAAAAAAGAAGATTAAAGAATTACGAGCTCCAGAAAAATGCTACAATTATCTGTTTGGAGGAATGGTCTGGGAAATTTTAAATATCTGATGTGTACCGTCCACCGAAATAAAGAGCATGATTACAATGCTTACAAGTGATAACCACTTATCAACTTGAAATTTACCAAGTAAAAACAATAAATTGATTTCCTACTGGATTGTCGTTGCTTTAACTAATTTTACTGAATCGCCTATTATTGTTGACGCATCATTGATCCATCGTCTTCGACTAATAAGCCAATTGTACCACGAGCTTGATCAATAATTTATTTATCACTCGATGGAAATTTTATATTTCCAGTTCGAGTAATTAAAATGTAATTAAAGCCATCAACCTTTCGCGAAAAAATAATGAGACGGGATGGCAGCTTTGACTGTGCATTCCAAAACCCAGTTTCCTACTTAGCTCCACAACAGTCACATTCAAAATTCTGAAGCATTGAGATTCGCAATCGCTTCATTCCCTGATGACTCTTGAGATCCAACCAAAGAGTTCGCACTTTACCACAGTAAGAAAGTTGTAGATCAATTACAAGTTCGTCGACTTTCATACAATTATTGTTATTATTTATTTCCAATTGAATTAACTCCATAAACAATTTATAAAGTTATTACTTGTGTAATTTGTCTGTGGTCATCTGGTGATATGATTCTAAACGAATAGTTAATTTTTGGTTTTAATTTAAAAAAAACCTTTCATTCCGATTGATATGGAAATCGACGATCACTTACACTTTCGCCGCATACCCCACAACGCTTTTGGTAATCTTTTGTTGTTGCATGATTTTCAAATTATACGAATGTGATTGTGTATGAAAGTATTTAAGAAGTACTTCACTCACTGTATGCGAGTAGAAGGCATTCAGATTGGACATTCATTCCGTATTATGATTTTTTGGTGGGCGTTGGCAGTTCAATGGCCTTGACTTATGATTTGACGAACTAGAATATCGTGTATAACATAAATACTTTCACTTGATCGCGATACACATACACGCAATTATATAAGAAATCATTTATAAGATTGTAATATTTCTTCGCTGATTACAATATACGTAAATGCCGCTAATTACACGCGAGGTAACGATCATGTACAGGAAGTGGTTTTATATATTCATCGCGTTGTTTTAATCATACATAAATTATAAAATTGATTTGTTCCCCTAAAATGTAAAATAATGAATGGTGCTTTGAGTCAGCAGCAGAACACAACACCAAAATAAAAGCAGAAGAATTTTTTCGAGTTTTTTGATTAAAGTATTTTTTCGGCAATTTCATCTAATTTAAATAATAGAAAATCATGCAAATGAAAAATACAGGAATTCCTTTTTCTCTCTCATTCAGAAGTAATTTTCCCAATTTCCTCAAAAAAATAAAATGAAATTTTCACAATTTTTTTGTGCTTCGTTGTATTTTGTGTATGTTCAATTTCCATTTCATCTCTTCATTATAACGTCATGTTATTCTGGTGTTCTTCTTGTGAACTGTTGTATCTTACGGCTTTGAAAAGCACATGCAAATTTATTTTAAATTTATAAAAAAATGCTTAAAAGATTTTTTTTGTTTACTTTACCCAGCAGTTTTCAAGTTGCTGCTTTAAAATAACATTTCCATATCATTGTTTTACCTTGATTCCATTTCCTTCAAATTTCGTTACGCAGGTATTGGAAGACTTGGAAATACCATGCAAGATTTTACTTTGTTGCATAGCAGCAACTCGGAGATATAAGGTGCGCAACTAAATTTCCGGGTTTTACACATAGATGGTGCTAGCGACACATCTAGTTGAAATTTATGTCAGAAGTTGTGTTTAGTTCATAGCATGGACAGTTGTTAACGAGAACCAGTTGTAATACCAGCTCAAGTAGCAACGCAAAAATATTTTCTCTAAGAACGAAAATGTCGAAACAAACAACATTTGCGGGAAGCTCTACTTTTCTGCTTGAGGATCCCTATGGGGAACATGCGCCATCGAGAACTATCTGTGAAGGTTGGTTAACGCTTCAGAAGTGGCGATTTCACTATTGAGGACAAGAAGCGCTCCAGAAGGCGCAAAACATTTGAAGACACCGAGCTGCAAGCGATATCGGATGAAGATGATACGCAAACTCAAGATCAGCTTGCGTTGACATTAAATGTTTTGTATTTCCAAACGTTTACATGCTACGGGAAAAATTCAAAAGGAGAGAAAATGGGTACCGCATGAGTCGACTGAGAGACAGATGGAAAATCGAAGAGCCACTCGCGAAATTTTGCTTTCCCGGCATGAAGAAAAGAGCTTCCTGCATCGAATTGCTAGGGGCGATGAGAAGTAGATCTTTATAAGAATCCCAAACGCAAAAGGTCGTGGCTTTCATCAGCGAAGCATCAACAACGGCGCCACGGCCAACTCGCTTCGGAAAGAAGACAATTCTCAGCCTTTGGTGGAACCAGAAAGGAATCGTGTACTATATGAGCTGCTAAAACTGGGAGAAGCTGTCAATGGACAATGATATCGACAACAACTCATCATTTGATCAATGCATTGCTCGAAAAGTAGCCAGAATGAGACACGAGGCATGAACGGGTAATATTGCAGCACGACAATGCTCCATGCCACCGCACTCCCATCGTCAAGGACATCATCAAAACGCTTAAATGGGACTTGCTATCGCACCCCCCTTATTCGCCAGACCTGGCCCCCTCGGATTATCACTTGTTCCGGTTGATGGTGCATGGCTTGGTAGGGCTACACTTGGCCAGTTTTGAAGAAGTGCAAAATCGGTTGGATGAATGGTTTCGGTCCAAAGACCCATCGTTTTATCGTCGTGGGGTATTCATATATTGCCAGAGAGATGACATTTTTTATACTTCTATTGAAATTTTTTTTAAAACAACCCGGAAATTTAGTTGCACACACCTAGTATATAGGTTGGGCCATCTATTAGTTTGTTTTTAAATCATAGGCTATGGCAACACTTTTTTGAAAGATTTGCCTCAACTATTGACAACTCATCAGTCTGATATTCCTCGTCATGAAACAATCATGTTTTCGTTTAAGGAGCGTTTCGAAATAATGAAAACTTATTTTCAAAGTCAGTGCTGTGTAGTTGAAACCATGCGAATTTTGAAAAGAAATATGGGTCGTGAAAGAGGACCAAGTGGAACCGCTGTAGTGAAATTGGCGAAGACAGTTCGTAAGAAATTCTTACTATTGGATACAGAAGTAGTCCCCGAGCTCGGACAGTTTAGGACATAATCCGTCGAACTCAACTCCATGCCGATCGCAGCTGTTAGTCGCACCAGCCTGCGGATAATACTTTACAAAGACCTCGGATTATTCCTATAAGGTTCAGATGACTCAGCAGTTGAAACCAAATGACCATCTGCTTCGATATCAGTAACCTGCGTGCGCCATAGGCCACTTTCATAATGACGTCGACAAATCATCTTTTCAGACGAAGCGCATTTACATCTCGGGGGCTATGTAAACAAGCATAACTACCGAATGTTGGATTCGGAACAGCCACTCGTCATCGTTGATAAGCCAATGAATCCACCAAGAGTGACTGTTTGGCTTGGATTTTGGAGTGGTGGCATAATTGGCTCATTTTTCCTCGAAAGCGCTGCTGGAAAGGCCGAAATCGATGCTATGAATGTGAATAACCTTTGGTTTCAACAAAATGGCGCCATATGGCATACAAACCGACCGACAATCGATCTCTTGCATACCAAATTTGACAACCGAATTATCAGCCGTTTTGGCGATGTCAATTGGCGTGCGCGGGGCTGCGATTCGACCCAGTTGGAATTATTTAGTTAAGGAGAGATGTTATGCCGATAATTCAGAGACAATTCCAGGTTCAAAACATAACATTGCGATAGTTATTCGCGAAATAGACGCCAAAATCATCGAAAAAGGTCTTAAAAGCTAGACTCACAGGATGCCTTGGAACGAAAAAAGTTTCCACAAAATAAAGATGTATACTCATTTTATAGCGTTTTTTAAACAAAATTCTAAATGGCCCACCCATTATCAGTAATTTAAAGCACCGCCCGTCGTTTTTTCAACAATGTACAGTAGATATAAAATATTGATATACGAGGGCAGTTCAATAAGTCAGTGACTTTCTGAATTTCCCGTGTAGTAACTGTAAATGCAACACTGCTCCCATCAACTGTCATCTATTAGTAGACTACTGTCAAATTTTGGCCAAGCTGCGTATTTTAGTATGTGTTTGACAGCCATTGAAAGGGTTTACTGAGTTTCGTTGTGGTTATACCAGCACAAGTGACGCCGCACGTTCAGGTCGCCCAAAAGAGGTCGTCACGCCAGAAATAGTTGATAAAATCCATGGAATGATATTGGAAGGTCAGAGAATGAAATTGCGTGAGATGGCTGAGGCTGTAGGCATCTCAACTGAGCGTACGTCATGTTTTAAATGAATATTTGGACATGAAAAGGTATCCGCGCGATGGGTGCCACGATTGCTTACACTCGACCATAAGCGCAACCGTGTGAGCACTTCAAAGGTGTGTTTGGAGACATTCAGCCGTCATCCGAACGAGGTTTTGCTCCATTTCGTAACCGTGGACGGAACATGGATCCATTACAACACACCAGAGACCAAAGAACAATAAAAACAGTGGGTTTCTCCGAATGAAAGTACACCAAAGAAGGAGATCTGTAGGTGGGTCGGTCGGCCAACAAGATCATAGCCACGGTTTTTTGGGATGCACGTGGTGTCATTCAAATCTATTAAAAGGATAACCGGCGAATATTATTCAGAGCTATTGGACAGATTCGATATTGATTTGTAGCCATAACGGCCGCATTTGGCGGTCAAAAAGTGCTAGTCCATCAAGATAATGCACGAGTGCACACGTATCTAGTCACAATAGCAAAACTCCTTATATTGGGCTACGAATTGCTATCCTATCCGGCATATTCTCTAGATTTAGCCCCCTGCGACTATTTCCTCCTATTGTCAAACCTGAAGAAATGGCGGGACGGTAAGAGATTTGGGTCTAACAAAGAGGTCATCACTGAAACAAACGCCTATTTTGAGGGCCTTGAGAAAACCTATTATTGGAAAATCGCTGGACTGCATCGCTGAAATGTATCAAGCTTAAAGGAGACTATGTTCAAAAAGTCATTGACTTAACAAACTGCCCTCGTATAACTGATTGATCAGATTACTGATTATTAAATAAATTGCACCAAAAACAATTTTAGATGAGATTTCAAATGAGTTTTTGATATTTGTTCATTCTCTCTCGTGTTAACAGGTTTACCATGGCCTGAATGAATTTTGATTATGCTCCCAAATTTTCATTTCAACTGCGGAAACTTTTCCTTGATTACGGTAATTGTTCGTGATATTTAATTAGCATTTTCATCCAGTCCTACTTCTAGGAGACCATTCTTCAATAGCCCGCGGTGGTGTAGGTTACATAAGCAATTTGTAGAGATTATAAATCTAGATATTTCCAGTTATTCTGGTCGATACTGAAAAATGCTATAAGCCATCTGGAAATAGAATTATCCAGCCTATTGAGTTACTAGCATAATCAACAATCATGAACCAAAATCTTAATTGAAGTGCGTCAGATGAAGTACAGCCTCCCAACGAGAGTAAAAAATGTTCGCCCAGACGATGGTTTTTCGTGAGTAGAATTGCTTTCGTGAGTATAAAGCCCTGTGCGTGAAAATTTTACCAAATCGGGCAAACTAGGTATATCTACGATTACGCGTCTTTTCGCGTCAGTTTACCTGAAAAACAGCTCACAGTCACACTAAATTCTCCAATGTGGCCGCCTGGGTTATTAAAGGTTATTAGTAAAGGAAACCTGGACGCCAAAATTTTCATCTTATAATTCATTCCAAAAACCTCAATTAACTACTGCCCATTCCAGTCCTTTCATTCCCACGTCAAAAAAACTGCCTTACATCGAGGAAGAAGCTTGCCTGTTATATATCTTTTAACTAAAACCAAATTTTGATGTGCATATTCTATGTTAGATCTTCTGAGTTTACGTGTCACATAGTACATTGATGTGGTCGATGAATAAATACTAGCGCCAAAACATTAGAGATTGAAGTCGTTAATCTATCACACGTATCCTGGAATTTTCATCCAGATCCTAGCATTTAACGTTCCATGCTCAATTTGAATCTTAATCAGATAAACCAAAACCCCAGAGTCATTGGTACAAATGATGATTATCAGAAAGCGATGGAAATTTATTTTGTCTGCTGCCAGAAGAAACGGAGACGTTTAACTTTAAAAAGGCCAACCAACAAGAAATAAAAAGATCCCTACACGACATCAAATGGCAAATGGATCTATCTTCAAAGGATGTGAATGGAAATGTGGAAAAATTATATTGCTTAATTCTTTGTATTTTTGAGACTCCCGTTCAGGTTTAAAGAGGTTGTACGAATAATAACGCAAACTGAGCGCTGGTGAAAAATGAAAGCTTGGTGTTACGATCACAATTCACATGATCACCAAAATATCATCCATTTACCACTTTATATTAGATGCAATAATTATCAAACTATCACCCTGAATAAAAGAATAAATCAACTTGGTGCTTCGATGTTAGGAAATGTTTCTCTTGGGCACAACGACTGGCCAAATATTTTGCCTGCCGTCGATTTACATGTCCCGAAAAGAACGCACCTCGACATCAATCACAAAAACCTCTGGGCCGCGCTCGTATGTCTATTGATTTCAGAGAAGCACTCTGAATAGGCGAACAAAATCTGGCTCTAAATGTAGAATCCTAGTAGGAGGATAATACCTGATTTCTTCGAAATAATGACAGAGACAAGCACTCGTGTCTTTGCTTGTAGTTGTATTGAATCTTCGCGCTGCGTATTAAATAAGTCAGGGCTAATTCTTGGATAACATCGTGCTTCTTGACCAAATAATTTCATAGGCAGTTTAATGCCGCTTGACCGGCACATGAAACGACTTTGTTTGAGAATCAACAGCAACAAAACAAAATTGTTATCAACACCTAGGAGATCTTGGAGCAAGCGATTAGGATTTTGACAATGTGAAAGACTTTTTATATCTGGAGTCAATTATAACATCAACAAACGATACCCAGGCAATCATAAAAAACCCGCATCGCAGTCGGGCGTCGACTCTTCTAATAAAGGTTGTTGCGATTAAAATATTTTTCGCAGTCGTGTAACCTTACAAAAACTGTGCTAACTTTCGAAACTGAGATTTGGACCATAATCGCGAACTACTGTAGTGACGAGGTAGATTACTACGTATAATATGTTGTCGAAACTGGAGGCGGGCGATGAACCGAGACAGAGGGTAACGGGCAGGTGGAAAATGATATTCATCGGATGCTATAGAGA
The DNA here is from genome assembly GCA_963691935.1 of Nephrotoma guestfalica. NCBI lineage: Eukaryota > Metazoa > Arthropoda > Insecta > Diptera > Tipulidae > Nephrotoma > Nephrotoma guestfalica. Next base: position 196,072,713 of record OY829914.1, on the reverse strand, counting down.
GGTTTAATCCGGTAGTCTCGACCTCGGAATAACTCGTTTAGGGAAATAATTTTTGATAAAAATTGGTGGTTAGGGTTATTTCCAAGTACCACGAAGCAATTGTGATGGGTTCTAAATTCGAGAAAATTCCTTTATGTATATAATATTTCAAAAATCAGTTTATAAATCCAGTTTATAAATTGAAATTAAAATTCCGATACCAGTTACGTATGTGGTTCTGAAGAACTAATAATATGAATGGAACCAAGGCACTTCTCAGAAAACTACATTTAGCGGATTTTAAGAACTTTAATATATAAAGGGTCTTTCAATTTTGTTAGGTTAAAGCACGAATGTTGTTAAACAAACATCTGTCAAATTTGTTCTAAAATAGTTTCGCGTATTACGTGGTTTTTATCCTCGCCACAACCGTACTGCCACATCAACTATTCGGCAACTGCTGCCCAAATTCGAGTCAACTTGTTCAATAACTAATCAGCCAACACCCGTGCGTCACCGAAACGCAAGGTCCACTGAAAACTACAAGCTATGCGTGAGAGTGTACGGGAAAACCCGAGGCAATCAATTTCTCGTCGTTCACAAGAACTTGACCTTTCTGCGTTCAATTTGTGTAATTAAAAATCGAAATTTTGCCCATTAAAAAACGTTTTACAAACACCCTGGCGTTTCATTTTTCTTTTGTTGATAAACTTAAAATTACTTAAGAGGGGGTTACTACATTGGTTCATTTGGACACAAAGTGGTCGAGTAGCACTCTTGTTCGAAACTACAAACTCAAATTAAGCAATAGAAAATTAAGTAAAATGTACAAAATCGACTTTAGATTTTAAAAATTGAGACCCTATTTGCGACAAACAACGATACCACCAATCACTGATAGAATATGTAGGTGATAGATCCTCTTCGTACATGTTGGAACTTCATGTAGTTGACAATTTTTTCTGGTTTGCTAAAATAAACCACAAAAGGAAAGTAGCTACTCATGTTGCTTGATGTCGCACCATGTTGCTTGATGGTGCATCTTGTTGAGAGATGCTATGTAATATTATACTATGCTAGGTCATGTTGCGTCATGTTGCGTGGTGTTGCACCATGTTGCTCGATTTTGCACCATGTTGCTTCGTATTTGGACTTATGTTTTGCGTTAATTAGATACACGGAAATGTACAAAATCGAATTTAGATTTTAAAAACTGTGGCCCTATTTGGGACAAACAAGGATACCATCAATCACTGATGGAATATGTAGGTGAGAGATTTTCTTCGTACAAGTTGGAACTTCACATACTTGGCAATTTTTTCTGGTTTGCTGAAATAAATCACAAAAGGAAAGTAGCTGCTCATGTTGCTTGATGTCGCACCATGTTGCTTGATGTTGCATCTTGTTGAGGGATGTTATGTAATATTACACTATGTTAGGTCATGTTGCGTCATGTTTAGATACACACGTCAGATCGATTTTAAAAATTGAGGCCCTATTTGGGACATGTTAGAACTTCACGTACTTGGCAAAAACGTTTGCGTTAATTAGATGTATGGCGTTATATTACATCATACTTCAGAATGTTGCACTCAGAGTGAAGTTTATGGCAAAATAACAAAATATACACTGTGCCGTATAAGTACCTAGAATTAAAATAAACACTCAGAAATTGTACTTCCAAAACACTATTTGAACATTTTTAATAAACACAAACATTTCTGCACAATAAATAAAAAATATTTTATTTTTGTGAAAAGTTTTGAGTGAATTTTATAATAAGAAATTTTTACAACAAAACACACTACGAATCGCACAGAGGTGATCGAAGTGGTTCTGAAGTAGAACTTGACGTAAGAAAAATATCTCGTTTATCCACATGCTCGGAAATTTCGGAGATTTGAGTTATTCGACGGAGAACATCATTGAGTGTATTCCGAAAATTCTGAAACATTTGGAATTATTTAACTCAGCCCTTACGGATCACACAGAGATGATCGAAGTGGTTCTCAACAAATACTTGATGTAATAAACAATTCTTATTTACCCACATGCTCGGAAATCTCTGTTTTTTGTTATTCGACAGAGAACATCATTGAGTGAAATATGAAAAATCTTAAACATTTGAACTTATTTAACTCGGCCCGTACGGATAGCACAGAGATGATCGAAGTGGTTCTGAACTAATCCTTCAAGTAAGAAGCAAATCGTATTTATCCACATGCTCGGAAATCTCTAAGATTTTAGTTATTCGAGAGAGAACATCATTGAGTGTAATTCGGAAATTCTTAAACATATGAAATAATTTATCTCGGCCCCTACGGATCGCACAGAGATGATCGAAGTGGTTCTGAACTATTACTTGATGTAAGAAACAAATCTTACTAGCCCACATGCTCGGAAATCTCTGAGTTTTTTGTTATTGGGCAGAGAACATCATTGAGTGAAATATGAAAATTCGTAAACATTTGAACTTATTTAACTCGACACAGAGATGATCGAAGTGGTTCTGAACTAACACTTGATGTAAGAAACAAATCTTATTTACCCACATGCTCGGAAATCTCTGAGTTTTTTGTTATTCGGCAGAGAACATCATTGAGTGAAACATGAAAATTCTTAAACATTTGAACTTATTTTACTCGGCCCGTACGGATCGCACAGAGATGATCGAAGTGGTTCTGAACTATTACTTGATGTAAGAAACAAATCTTACTAGCCCACATGCTCGGAAATCTCTGAGTTTTTTGTTATTGGGCAGAGAACATCATTGAGTGAAATATGAAAATTCGTAAACATTTGAACTTATTTAACTCGACACAGAGATGATCGAAGTGGTTCTGAACTAATACTTGATGTAAGAAACAAATCTTACTAGCCCACATGCTCGGAAATCTCTGAGGTTTTTGTTATTCGGCAGAGAACATCATTGAGTGTAATATGAAAATTCGTAAACATTTGAACTTATTTTACTCGGCCCGTACGGATCGCACAGAGATGATCGAAGTGGTTCTGAACTAATGCTTGATGTAATGAACAATTCTTATTTACCCACATGCTCGGAAATCTCTGAGTTTTTTGTTATTCGGCAGAGAACATCATTGAGTGTAATATGAAAATTCTTTAACATTTGAACTTATTTAACTCGGCCCGTACGGATCGCACAGAGATGATCGAAGTGGTTCTAAACTATTACTTGATGTAAGAAACAAATCTTATCTATGTGGCTCGGAAAAATAACTCAAATCTCCGAAATTTCCGAGCATGTGGATAAACGAGATATTTTTCTTGTCAAGTTCTCCTTCAGAACCACTACGATCACCTCTGTGCGATTCGTAGTGTGTTTTGTTGTAAAAATTTCTTATTATAAAATTCACTCAAAATTGTTCACAAAAATTAAATATTTTTTATTTATTGTGCAGAAATGTTTGTGTTTATTAAAAATTTTCAAATATTATTTTGGAAGTACAATTTCTGAGTGTTTATTTTAATTCTAGGTACTTGATAATGTTGAGATAATGTTGCACCATATTTCGTCGTTACGATGACGTATTTTATGGTTGCTGATCCATTATTTATTTTTTTTTCGGTTCTCGGTTTTGATAAAAATTTCAAAAGGTAGATTTGAAATACCAGGAATCGATTTCAATTTCGAGAAACCTCGTTTAAGGAGTCTTTCGGTGGAGTCCGTGACCATTTTTTTTTTTTTTTTCGGCTCAAACGGTTTTGATAAAATTTACTGTGATAAGCGTTTTCTAATGCCAGAAATCGATTGCGATGAGTAATAATTTTAAAAAAATTCACTTAGGGTATTTTGGGGTCGAACGATTTTTATAAAAATGTGTGAAATGGCGTTCTCAATCATTTTTAAAATCGGAACGATGTAATCCGTTCAAGTTCCTCCTGTTCTGTTACTTTTACTGAAAACACCAATTATCTTGGTTACAATTTAATACTCCAATTATTTTTTCATATCATAAACTATTTAAAAGCTGATTATCAATATCCGCTACTAAAAAAAATTCCTCGTCTATCATTTTCATAATTTTGATTATTTAATCGGACGGAAAAATTTTTACACGCAGGTATGAGTACACAACAAAAATTGTTACCACGAAAAATATTAGTTTTTATATAAAAATAATTAAAATAATTTTAATAATAGGCACAAATTTTATTTTATATAAACTAATATTTTAATTATAATATTTATATAAAAATATAAATTCAGGAAATTCCATCCCATGTAAAATGAAAACTTCGACAAGTATTTCTATGAGAATATTTTTGCTTTTCGCGCGCATATGAAACAGAGACCGTTTTTCAAAAACTTGTTTTTCATCGCACCGTAGCATGTACTTATGTACGAGCATAAATATTATGCGGTTAGTGATAATGAAAAAATTACATTATTTTTATAGTTTGCGGCTAGACAACTATTTCTAATCTTTTGTGTATTTGCGTCATCTTTCTTAATTTATGTAATAAAATCAGTTTGAAAATGCGAGAAAGTTACGTATAGTTGTCGCACAGTGTTTCATTCAAATTGAATTGGCACTTTTTGTTGATTGTATCAAAAGGAAAATGCGTGATATTTTAATTGATTTATGTTGCCTGCCAGGTATCATGCAAATGTATACGTCCAATATGTTTGAAGTTTGATTTATCAATCAACATTTATAATCAACGTGGTTTAAGTAATAAAATTTTTTAAAACGCACCTTGCGTGGTGTGCTAAATCTTTAAGCACTTAGATGTCAAAAATTCGCAGTATCCGTTCAAAATTACTGAAGTACCACTTGACGTATTTTTGAATTATATTACCTAAGTGAAATATGTCCCAAAAAATCCCAAATTTGTTGCACGCAATAAACGTTGCACAATCAATAGGTTTTTGCAACAAGCTTCAAATAAGAAAATTTTCAACAAATTACAAAAGATTGACAAGTCGCTAGGTTTTCTGGAATGCTCATGACATTTTATTTTACCGGGCCAAATGAATCGAACGATCCCTGGGGCGGGTGATTTAAATAACGGTTCTTTCACAAAGGGGTTGTTGCAAAAAATTTCAATTAACAAATGTGTTCAACAAATTTCAAGAGATTGACATGTGAGTAGGTTTTCTGGAACGCTCGTAATACATCCTCTTAACGAGGCAAACGAATCGAATGATTTCTGGGGTCGGCGACATAGATAACGAGTCTTTTACAAAGGGGTTGTTGCAACAAATTTCAATAGCTTGACATGTGAGTAGGTGGGTAGGTTTCTGGATCACATGTCAAGCTATTGAAATTTTTTGGAATTGTCCACCACACGGTTGATGCGGATTTTAAAATATTGGCATCTCGCTTGATTGGAAAAATACTATAACATCAGCAAAGTTACTTATCTTCGTCAGTGCGTCTATATAAATGAAACACAAACCAAAATCACTTTTTGCAGTTTTCCACCAACTACAACAAAACTACTGTTATCAAAACAAAATTTATTTCAGAAATTAAAACAACAAAAAAAGTGTCAGTCACGATAACATTCGTTTTTTCATTTGCTCCCAAATTCTCTGAGAATCGACTATCACTAGAGTGCGTCTATAGTTTTGAAAAGGAGCGTATTTTTTGAGATTTCTGGGAAACATTTGTTGCATTCAACAAATTTACAATTTTTTTGGGACGTATTTCACACGCATATTGTATTCTACAATCTCTTCACCATAGTCTCTGTCGATGTAACAAATTAGATGTTCCACCACGTAACCTCCCTGTATAAATTAATCGGGTTTCTAAATAAAATTTACTATGATTCAGAGAAAGAGTGATATCCTGAAAAATCAAGTTCGAAACGATTATTATGTTTCTTAAGGAATGAATAAAGGAGCCGCTAAAGCCGTGATCGATAGGACCTCAAGTGGCCTAAAAAAATTAAAAACAGTTATAATCGCTGTCCTTTGTTCAGATTGTTTAGATTGTCACCACGCGAACGATTTGGTCACACCCAGAATTATATTAGTGCGCGTCCCAATGCAAATTTACTCGCGAGTGGTGTGATGTTGTGTCCTTCTAGGTGGCCACTTCGATTGGAAGTAATTAAATATTCTGTTTTGCCGTGTTTCGATTTGGAACATCTGCAGATTTATTTAAAGGCATTTCGACTTGTAAGTACTTAATTTCAGCGGAAAAATCTATCAGTCGTACCTGTTTTAGAATTTCTTCATATGATTCAGACAACTCTGGCACGGTAAGAAAACCGATAACTCTGCTTTTGGAAATCGCCAATTCTGCTAAAACCGTAGGACCCGAGCGAGGATCCGGATTGTTTTTTGTAATCGAAGTATTCAGTTATTTTAGCGATTAAAGAGTTTTTATTACCCGGATTTTCGGGTTTTCCCTTGAGAAGTTATCTAAGTTTTGTTGGTTTTATTCTTGCTGGACTTTTCGGTAGCTATGGGCCTTCAATACATTCATAACGTAGTCAGGCTGTCTCATTCGATCAGATTACGACTTTAAGAAATTTGTTAGGTGAGAAGCGACGTCGATTTGCTAAATATTATGATGGAATCAGGCCATAAAGAGATCATTTGAAAGATTACGAGCTCCAACGAATTTATGACCAAAACTTAACAATCGAACGATTAACAACGATGTACATAATTTAATTTTGCTGTTGCGGTTATTTTACCATTGCGACGTTGGTCTTCGCAGCATATCATGGCCAGATTCCGTGCTGATAGTGATGCTGATATCAACCCGTTTCCATTAGACATTACGCATATCTATTCGTCTGAAGCATTAAGTTTTATCCAATAGTTGGTTGAATTGGTTGCATCAACATGCGTAATGTGACATTGCTGATTCCTCCCGTAAAAATTGAGTGGAATAGTTAGCACCGGTTTACTTCTTCTGTTGTTAGAGATGCAAAATATTTTCGATGATCGTACGCACTGCTACGAATTTTGTTGTTGTAATGATGTTTGATTGAGGGTCGTTATGATTAATATCAGTAAACTAGAACTGGGGCAAGCAGGTTATAATCATTTACCAAGGTTAACGGCATAAGGATTTCAATTATCACATTTTGTTAATGCTACCGGTATCTGTTGACGAACAAATGGTAATTGGTCCTCTAATTGAGTGCATAATAACCAACATCATGTAAATCCTGCTGCGTATCCTCTAGGTTCTTTAGTATTAGATCCAATTCGATCATACTTGTTAATATTAAGCGTACCCTTTCCTCGTGTGTTCGATATTGGCGCTGATTAGGTATTCCAAACATGTCCCCTTAAATAATGCCAATCCTGTCTTCCAAGCCTCTCTTCCTTCAGCACTATTTCTTATGCTCATAGGAGAACATTTTCTGCGATCAGGTTGTAGAACTGCCAGGAAGTTGTTGCAAGATTACGTGGCAGTTCAATAATCCATTCCAAGTTGCTCCTTCCAATTGCTAGTCATGTTATAATAAATTACTAAAGTCCACTTAAAAGCAAACAGTTTCAGTTGGTCGAATAGAGAGTTAGTATCGCTAATCCTAGATGATTTACTTTCGCCCGCCTTTCGGGGTTCTCTTCCGTTGTTTTATTAGTTAATGGTAGGTGGCATAATTTAATAAGATTCCCCTTCAACGTGTTTTTTTGAATTTGAGTGTCATAATTTCATTCAGGACATAAAGGGTTTTTCAATTTGGGCGGGTCGTGCAAATGGAATAAAACAAGCTCTGTGTGAGGTATTACCGAAATTCTTTTTTATTTGAAAGGCCCATGTATGCCATTATTTATGGAATATAACATCGATCAAATGTCCGCCGCGGCTTCTCACGGTGGCACGGATCCGAGTGGTCCAATTTTCAATGACTCCCTCGCATAGATCCGGCTGAATTTGGGCGATGGTGTTGGTTATGTCGGCTTTAAAGTCACCGGTCGATTGCAGCTATTGGAATAGACCTGCGACCTGAGGAAACTCCACAACTACCCTCAAATCGTTCATGCAGAATGTCCATCGTTGCGACTACTGTGTGGTACGAGGGGCTACGTTCTGCTGGAAAACATGTCATCTACCTCAAAAGGACGGCATACTCAAAAAATAATGAATCAATGACGCCGCCGGCCCAAAATCCGCACCAAACAGTATTTTTTTGTGGATGTATTGCCACCTGGTGAACCTCGTGTTGGTTAGCGTCGTCCCCCATATGGTAATGTCCCTCTTCCAAACGCTCCGGCGTTGTCTATGGTCATTAACTGTGAGCTGGCAGTTAAATTTTTTGTATGGGTATAGGCCCAAGTCGCGACACAAAATTCACAAAGTTGAAGTCTGTAAAAGGCAGAGTTCTTATGTGCACGGCGAGGAATTGACTGCCTCGGGTTCTCCTGTACACTTTCACGGACCGCGTCAATGTTCTCGGCTGATCTGGCGTTTAGGTAATTTACGAGTGTTGCCTGATTGTTTACCGAACCGGTTTTCTTGAATTTGGCCACCAAACGTTGGAAAGTCGACTTTGATGGAACACCGCGTCTGCCGTAAAATGGTTGATAATAAAGTTTTATCATTTGGACGTGCTGCTCAATCGTGTAACTTGTCATGGTGATTTGGCATCACTGAAAAAAAACACCAGAGTAGACAGACGCCAGAAAAACAACATGGCCGCCATAGGCTGCGAACTTCAACTCGCCGAAATTGGAAAACCTTTTAGCTCGATGATTCTGGCTAGTAGCCAACGTGTGGTGCGTTATTGATCATTTTAGAGGATTACCAGGTCCCCACCTGGAGGTTATATTGTTCTTGTTTGGCCTATACATTGTAGTTAATGAAAGATAATTTGGTCAGCAAATATCATCTTGTAACGCTTTGGATGCCACCAACTAACACCTCACCTCGCTGTAATCTTTCAGAAAATGTGTCCTACTTTAAAATACGCCATCATCTGAGCCGTTTGAAAGAAGAGTTAATGGTTAAATAAGCCTCTTTTAAAACTAGTAGTGTTGTAAGCTCCTCGAAGCATAGCGAGATAGTTCGTGCTACTTTCCGGAGGTGTTGTCTCATTTACTTGACTACGATAAACCTCCAACGTACGGAAGACACAAAGTTCCGCTCTGTTCCTATTTGTGTCATTTTGTTTTTAATTTCAGCTTCTTGTGGCTTGCTCTGTTTTTGTAGTTGTGCTTCAACGATGTTTTGTCCACAATCACCGAAATTGTACAGACATATTCCTCTTCTTCAAATGAATTTCCGATATGCAGCTAACAAGGCATTGGTTAACAGGTGACCAGTTCTAAATGGATTACATAGCAATGTAATGGTTTGTTGTCCACAAGCCCATATAGGGCTAAGATACCCATGCTATCGCACCATATGTCTGGTGGATGATCGCCAGACGATTCGTGGAAAATGTTGATCTTCCCTAGCTAGTTATACGAATTTACCTGAACATTTTCTCAAAATTGACGCAATTGAACCGATGCTCTCTTCATCTGATCAATATTGTAGTTAGATTGTCGTGTAAGGTTGAACGTACATACATCATTTCGTTTATGGATGTGTTTGTTGTTGGTTTTTTTGCTGTCTTTTTATATCACAGAATGATTTGGCAATTCATTCATGAACTTATGATATTGCTTCTTGAATCGTTTTCAATTTGTTGCCATCAAGCTGCTGGTAAGGTAACCGCGGCATTGGTATACTGATGTTTTGAGTTAGGCAACCAGATTTTAAAACCCAATATGTTTTTATGTAGAAGCGATTTAGTATTAGTTATAGTTTTAGTTAAGCTAATGCTTTAGTTTTGATTGAGGAACATTTGCTTGGTGATGACCGACATCACACACAGCATAGTTTACAATGAAGTTTAAAAAGCACCCGGAATAAAGCACTTAAGTAAATGGCGGAAAACAAAATCCTTTCATTTCAGACTCCTTTACACTATGATTTCAAGCGTAAGCATGATTCGTGAAGTTATGGCGCACAGTAAAGTTTTCGTAATTTAACAAACTGCGATTGATTTTGAATCGACATCATCACTACCGAAAGTAAAATTTTAAATTTATAGCAGTAGCTGCTGCGAAGGAGCTGTAAAAAGGCTGCGAAGCGCCTAGTAAATTTGGAATTAACGGAGCAAGCACCATCCTCGCTTATGATCAAGTAGCCACAAATATCTTTTTACAAAGGATTATAAAAAAAATAATTTTATTTCAATATTAAGACCATTAATGCAAGAAAATGCTGACAGTGATTTAAGCAAAAATTGAAATACCACCATTGTTCTTCACAGCTACAGCGTATGTTATATAAGAGTACGTTATACAGGTACGTTATTTTGATGTTTCAAATATTTGTCTTAGGTATTAAGTTCTCAAAAAGCAAACAACAAAAATCATAATTAAAACCGCTGGAAGTAATATCCTTGTAATATTTTTCCACATTCTCCTGACATAAATTCTGTTTGGTTTATGTTAAAACAATACACTTGCACACATAAAATAAATATAATTTAACCATTTCATACAAATTTAATCATTAGAATTTAATATCAGCAGCAAAACAGACGAGAAGGTTTGTTGTTTGTGTTATGTTAGCCCAAATTCTCTTGTCGTTTATACCTAAGTTATTCCGCATCCTGTTGCAGTGCAGCAGTACGACTATATCCTCAGGTATTATAACTATACCGCAACATATCTATATCCGTTCATATACGTAAACATTTCTACAAATGGAATTTAAAAATTCATATCGAATTTTGATGATTAAATTTATGATAAACATGATAAACGGCTGTGCGCTTTAAATACATACGGACTGGAAGTTTTTAGTTTTCGACATATTTTAATAAAAAATAAAACTGCCTCTACTAAACATTCCCAAATTTAAAACGTAGACAAGCGTCAATTATTTAGGCATATTGTATCTACTCCTAGTTTACGAGGAATACAAAAATAAAAACCCAAGATAATATAAAAAATGGATGAGTGATGTTGCAACATAATAAATTAACGGACACAACAGCAATTATCCTCACTTTTAATTCACCAGTATTACCGGAATATGTGAGGGCAGGCTTTGCACAACTAAGCATTCGGTTGTATATTCCAAATCCGTTGAAGTGCACCGAATGCCACAAATTTGGTCACACCAAAAAGAGATGCACAAGTGATTCTAAGTGCTACAAATGTAGTGAAGCAACACCACACAACCAACCATGCACTACACTAAAATGCATAAATTGTGGAGAGGCACACACCAGCAACAGTAAGGAATGTCGAGTATATAAACGAGAAGTAGAAATAGTGAAAATTAAAACTGTAGATAGATTAACATTTCCCGAGGCGAAAGCCAAATATTTTCGATTATATGCAAACACCACACCAGCTAACCAGACAACATATGCAGATACACTAAAAACCGCCTTTAACCCACCAAACACACCACAAAAGCCGCAAAACAAGAAAACCAACTAGAACAGACAAAACCACAATCATATCCAAAAACTATTTCAACTTCAAGGCAACAACAGATACAATTAAACCAACCACAACAACAACAGCAACAAAAAGATCAAGTACGACAACAACAAAACCAACAACAGCCGCAACAACCAAAACAACTACTAGAAACGAACAAACTACAACAACAAATACAGCAAGTACAACAACAACAAGAAAGATTACATCAACAACCGCAATCAAATCAACAATCAACTTGAAATACAGCAATGGACATAGACAATAAATAAAAATGAAGCATGGCTAGCAATGAGACATTCTAATTTAACTCCAAAAGAATTAACATTATTTGGAACTAACAATGTAAGTATGTTTAATGCTGAATGAGGGAAGGAGGAGAGAACGCATTTGCGTTTATAAATGCCCTCTCCCTTCTTCATGTCTTTGAATGGTGGAGCGAATGCTGAGATCCAATGAATGCGTGAAAATTGGCCAGATAAATATTCGCAGTATATATGCCAACAGAGACCAATAACGATGTGAATGTGATGATTTTGTATGAAACTTGGGAGCCCGTGAGGGTAAGACGTTTCGGGTGAAAGGATACAATTATCTGTCCAGACCGGGGGCTGATGGCTTCGGCGGGGTGGCGATATTGGCACGTTCCAATATCAGCCTAGTCCTGTGTGACATACCGCGTTTCGAGCACATCGAAGTCAGCGCAGCCAAAACTCGGAATCTGGACTGGAAACTTGTTATTTGTTAGTATCTATGCAACTCCAGTGTTGTCTACGTCTAACAGAGAGAGAAGCCAACGTGATTTTTAAATTTTGTTTGAATGGGTGGAAGGCAAAAGTGACGTGATTCTAGCGGGTGATATGAATGCGCATTCGAGAATATGTGGGAGTGAAAGAACTCATGCTAGAGGTAACTGGTTGACCCGCCTCATTCTGGATTCCGATCTCGTAGTCCTGAATGATGGTGGGTCGACTAAAATGGCGAGAGTAGGGTCGACAGCCAGCGCGACAGATTTAACTTTATTATCTAGCGGGCTGGCGGGCCAAGTCACTTGGAATGTTACAGATGAGAATTAGGGTAGTGATTATTATTTGATCAGGATATGCTTAGCTGGTATAAATGTTGACATAGTACGTAAGGTCATTATGAACGGTAAGAAATGGGTCGAACCTATGAATGAGACTCTCATAATGAAAGAAGTAAATGAGGTTAACCAACTTGAGGATGAAATAGAGAGAGTGAATGGAATGTGTACTATAAATATCAGAGGGAATGATTACAAGGTGAACGGTTGGTGGAACAATGATATCCAGTATTGGTATGAGAAGAAACGGATAGCATTGATAGATGATAGGTGTATATTTCATGAATGCAGAATAAATGGCAGGATGAATGCAAGATTGAAAAAGTCTATGGTATGATGAAGGGTCGTATAGATAAATTTGTGAATGAGGGAAATTTGTTGGCGGAAACCACCTTTGGGTTCCGTCACAACCACTCTGCTAATGAATGTGTAGAAAAGTTTGTGGGGGAAGTACACAAGGAAATTAAGTATGTTGTGGCGGTATTTTTGGATATAGAAAGGGCATATGAATACGTGGTTCCAGGGAAACTTTATCAGATCCTTATGGACTTGGGGTTTCCTTAGAAAATTTGCAAATGGGTGTATGAGTTCATGAATGAGAGAAAGTTAATTTTATGTGGTAGAGGGTAGAGGTTGGAAGAAGCGGTGACTATGGGCCTCCCCCAAGGCAGTGTAACTCCTCGGGCAAAGTAATTTTACAATTTGCAGATGACTTTGTACTGATGGGCAAGGGGAGGACCATCGAGGAGGCATTGAGTCGGGCTCAAGAATGTGTGAATCAGGTAACCGAATGTTTGAGTGAATTGAATTTGACGGTAAATTCGAGTAAATGTTGTAGTATGGCTTTTAGAACAAATCGGATGTTTGATCTGCGAATATATAATGAGAGAATTGAGTGTGTGAAATTGACTAGGTATTTGGGCATCTGGATTGACAGAATAATGAGTTTTAAAGTGCATATGGAAAAATTGCCCGCGATAATTGTAAGAGTAGATTTAACGTGATTAAAATGGTGAGCAAACCGAAATGGGGAGTTCATCCGGGTGTGACTAATATGTTACGAAAGGCGCTAGTGTCAACTAAAATTGCGTTTGGAAAGACTATATATGGTGATGGGTCCAAGGTTGAGTTTAAAAAGTTCATTAGTTCAATTTTTCAACCTCATTCATATATATCAACGCATGAATACAGGTAGCAGACACACTTGTGAAACCCTCATACCGTTGTCCTTTACACTTGATTATAACCTGCTAGCCGTAATTCCAGTTCCTAATATTAATCATAACAACACTCAATTAAACATATTACATCAACAAAATATCTAGAAGAAGTGAACCTCTTCTAGGTATTTTTGCCAATTATTTCAACCTAAACAGTTTTTATGCGAGGTATCACTAATTTTCAACAAACAAAAGCCAGTGCGAAGTAGCAGTCTTACAGCGAAAACCAACGCTTGACAGATTAGGCAATGCTGAATCAACAAATTCAACCAACCATTGGATAAAACATGCTCCAAGCGAATGGATATTCGTAATTCCCAAAGAAACAACAGGTTATATTATATGTGAATTCAACATAACTCATATAATTTTCAGGATTCTGGTTTAGTGACTACAACCGCTGGCGTACACTAAGAGACGAAAATGTCCTCATCCTACCATATTAGTAAATCGTTTCACAAATCATTTAAGACAATCAACGAAGCCACCAATTTAAAGAATTTTGGTCGACAAATAAAAGTCAGAACAACACTAGACCAAAATCTTACATTGATGCAAGCACCTGCCACTACAGATTTGGAAAGAGAGTAGAAAATAATAAAGGAAAATGAACGAATGCCAAAAGAAATTCACCATTACATGATTTCCTACTCAACTATAGAAATCCTGATACTACTCGCCGTTTTATATGTTAGGTTCAGGGCGCAAGGTCCGTCACCGGCACCAGCAGCCCTTCCCCGAGCTGATTCTAACAGTGAAGCTTAAAGAATGAAATGAAGAGTGAATATGCTGAGAACAACAGTCACATACTATATATGGATGGAATGATCGAAAAGACACTCCACACTGAAGCTTTTTCCATAAATTTATTTTTGACTTTTTCAATTTTTGCAATAATATTAAGAATAAAAAAATTGTAAATAAATTCCAAACAAAATGTATTCAGATCGATTTTTTGAATGTTGCAGTGTTTTTTGAATGAGGTGTTTTGATAAAAAATGTGTTTTTAAAAATTCAGCTATACTCTATAGTCCAGGCGAATTAACTTTTCGGAATCAAACTAAATTGAGTTCTTTTTCGATCTTTTAGATTAATTGGGGTACAATGCGAAATTTGTTGGTAATCTGTGTATGGAAAGCAGCGGCTTCAACGATGGCTTTTCCAATTTTTGTTATGATGTTGGAAAGTTTAACATTTTCACAAAAAACCAAAGATTTAAATAATTTTAAGATAAGAAAAGGGAGTACGGGATTGACAGCCTCAACGAAGTATTCATAAATGGATACGGGCGTACCTGAGCAATGTTCTGTAGAACGAACGGTTGTGGTACCCAATCCCTTCGTAGTAGTGAAGCAGAATAGCTAATTAGTCAATCAAAACTATACAATGGTACAAACAAAAGGAAATAATACCCAGGTGGTACACCAATATCAACATTGGTAAATCCACTCTCTGTGGAGGCTGGCCCTATGGATTCTGGGGAGGATCATCCATTGCATTATCAAGGAACATCAAATCTGTTCCAGAGAAGACCAAATTTACAAAGATCACCGATAAAGAAAAATAGAAGCAACTCGGTGCTGACAAAGCCGATACTTTTTCTAATGCTATACCTAGACAAACATTACACGAAATAAGTGATGCCACTGGAAATTTTACTTTGCAAATAGCCGAATCTAGTAAAACAACTATTGACCTAAAAAAGGAGGATATGAATCTCTTGGTGGGGCTGGAGCATATGAATCAATTATTTGCCAAGCTAAGCGAAGAAATTGAGTATCTAAAGCAAGCAAATAAAACCTAAAAATGAATCGGAATTCAAAAGAAGATTGCGATATAGGAAGCGTTGAAACAGATAAACCCAGAGACGGACTGGATCCTAAAGAAGAAAAAACAGTCCAGGAAGAGTAAAAAAAGAAAAGCTGAATCGTCACCTGAGGCTGAGCAATTAAATGGTAGGGGACAATCTAGTTCAGATTCAAACAATGCTCTACCCAAAGTCAATCAACCAAAAGGTAGTAAATCTACCAAGAACATTACACCAAATTTCGTGCAACCGAAAGAAAAATCACCCCCACCATTAAATATTGTGGGTGTAACCAGTTACCCAGAAATTCAGTCACTGATGAAATCGGTTACGGACAAATACTATAAGGTAACAGCACTAAACAATGACGTTTGGAAAATTAATACTCTGGACTCAGATACTTATAGAACCTTATCTATGAAATTGAATGCTGGAAAGTATCAGTGGTTCACTTACGAGAACAAACAAGTAGGCTCAAGCAAAGAAATAATGGAAGACTTACAAAATAAAGGTCTTAAAGTATTAGATGCTGTGAATATTGTTAAAAAAGAGAGAACAGAAATCCAAGAAGGAAACCAAATTATCAGTAAAAGGTGACTCCGTCTTTTTATGCTAGTATTTGACAACAAAGAGAATGTTCAAAACATTTATGAAATAAAAAGAATCCTTCACATTAAGGTGAAAATCGAACCAATGACGAGAACCACAACACGCATACCCCAATGCAAGAAATGCTCAGGTAATCATATTATCCAGGCATGTACAATAGGTAGAGATGTGCCAGCCAAGTGTACAAATTGTATGGGCCACATTCCGGCTAACTATACCGAGGCTGTGTGGTTACTAAACAACTACAAAAAGTTAAGAGATAAAACAAGAAATCAACCGCAAAATCACGAAAATCGAAGGGTTCAAATATCGAATTAGATGGATCAAAGCCCACAACCAAGCAATACACGGCAAAGAAGTTCATTTGCGCAGGTAGTAAAAGGTTTGGGTTCAACCAAACATATGGCGGCTAGATGGCCAAAGTAATCTGAACAACATGCTACTTGATCAACTGAAGAAAATGCAACTCCCTAATCGCAATCCAACAAAAAATGTTAAGTAAAAACACAACTTTCAAAATCGCAATCTGGAATGCGAATGGCATTATGCAACATATTCCAGAAATAGAAATATTTTTAAATTCAGAAAAAATCGACATTTTCATAGACCCAGACAGCTCACAGTCTCTGCAATATATTGTCCTCCCCGGCATAACTTGAAAAGGGAGGACTACCTTAAACTATTTAAATCGCTTGGACGTGATTTTATTATTGGAGGTAACTTTAGTGCGAGAAACACCTATTGAGGATCTAGACTTACGACGTCAAAAGGTAAAGAATTGCTTCAATCAGGGCGGGCATCAACATGTTAATTTTACTCTGGTGGTTCCCCAACATACTGGCCCAGTGCCGGAACGAAGATACCTGACCTAATAGACTTTTATGTAGCAAGAGGTATATTCCAGAACTACATTCACATTGAAGTTAGTAATTCTCTAGTATCGGATCATTCCCCGGTTATCATGACAGTCAGTGAAATGGTAATTCAAACGGAAACTGCACCCAGATTAACAAATTCAAAAACAAACTGGGATCTCTTTCATGAAGTATAGGAGGAAAAAATCAATCTTCAAGTACCGATAAGAAATCCCCACCAGTTGGAATATCAATTAGAACAACTCAATGAAGCAATTCACTATGCTGCTTTGGCACACTCATTATACAAAATAAGAAGAACCTTAACATATCCTACCCAATGGAAGTTGGAGAGTTAGTAAGAGAAAAACGACGGACACGTAAACCTGGCAAATAACTAGAACACCGGAGTACAAAACAATTCTTAACAATTTAGGTAACAGTCTCAAACCTCTTCTTAAAGAAGTTAAAAATGCATCAATCAACAAATATCTAGTTAGCCTAACCGATGAAAAAAAATTAGATTATTCTCTGTGGAAGGCGACAAAGGAACTAAAAAGACCCAAAATGCAAGTGCCTCCATTTAAAAAGGAGGATGGAACCTGGGCAAGAGGTCCTAACGAGAAGGCTGATCTGTTTGCGGAGTATCTCGAGGGTACCTTCCAATCACTACCAAGGCAAACGGCCAATGAAAATATAATGTCATTCCAAAAGCTAGATAATTTTGATATACGCCCAGTAACTCTCAAAGAATTAAAAGAAGAAATAAAAAGCAACATGAATATTAAAAAAGTCCCAGGATATGATTTGATTACTTGCCTAATAATCAAGGCTCTACCAGGTAAAGGATTTCGTAAGCTTTCGGTTAAAATATGTTCCGTGGCAATGGAAAGTAGCAAAATCAATCATGATAGCAAAACCTGATAAACCACCTAACGATAAAAAATCATGCAGGCCAATTTCATTGCTGCCAATTATGTCAAAACTCTTCGAAAAATTATTACTAAAAAGACTTAAACCAATAAGTGAGGACCGACAACTAATTCCTCCACATCAATTTGGATTCAGGGAAAACGTATAAAAGTTTGCTTCAGTATATTGCTGGACGTCGCCCAAGCATTCGATAAAATCTGGCATAGTGGGTTGGAATACAAGCTGCATAGAGATCTGCCGACGCAATTTTATGCCCTACTAAGATCTAATTTATCCAATAGACAATTTCGTGTGAAATGTGAGGATGAATACTCCGAACTAAAGAAAATCTCTGCCGGTGTCCCACAGGGGAGTGTCTTAGGACCTATCCTGTATTTATTATATACAAGGGATATTCCAACAACAGATGAAGGAACCATAGCCACCTTTGCAGATGACACAGCAATCATGCGATTGGTAGTAATGTCGCTGATGCAACGAGCAACCTCCAGAAGTTTACCAATTCGGTTTGTAGCTGGACTAAGCGCTGGAGAATCAAGCTTAATAAGATGAAATCCACGCATATTAACTCTACATATCAAAAGGCTTCCCATCTACCGATAGTAATTAATTCACGACCGGTGCCATATGCAAACAAAGCTAAATATCATGCTAGCGCATGACTCTCGATGCCAAGCTCAAGTGAAGAGAGCATGTCAAAAAGAAAAAAGAAGAACTTAATATTAAGTTCAGAAAAATGTATTGGCTCATAGGTAGAGGCTCTGAGCTTACAATATACAACAAGCTGCTGTATCGGCAAATGCTGAAGCCGATATGGGCCTACGGTATTCAACTCTGGGGATGTACTAAGCAAACAAACGCGAAAATGATACAGACGAAGATGAAATAAAATAGCGTGCCGCCAAACACGAAATAAGGCTCCAGGAACATGAAAACCCATATATTCGCCATATGATAGATAACGCTGTCGTTGAAAAACGACTTCAAAGAACGAGGCCACTTGACCTAGTAAACCTACCAAATTAAAGTTAGTATTCTAAATAGGTTTAATTAATTTTGGGACTAACCATTGGGTTTCACTTCAGCAAATCAGAATTATTTAAGAAATGTAAAATTTGTAAATGTGAAAGATAACTTGCTAGATGAGCACAGTCTCAGTTGTAATTAATAAAGAAAAAAGATAAGAAAAGATATTTACAACGCAGGGCAGCTGTCAGGTTGGTTAGCTATAACACACTTAATGCTAAGTAATCCGATGTCTGGCTGGGCTACTGCTGCTGCGTTCGATTATCACCAAAATAAGACACGATTACTCCCTAATACTACAGTATAAGCTTATGTGTAAATGTTATTCGTTGTGTGATGCATTTAAACTATTTTCCATCTTTTGTACAGTTAGTTGGCGATCCGTATTTCAACACGACTAATATCAAATTCCAAAAGGTAATATTTTAAAACTGACAAAAGTTCTTCCGAAAATTGAAGCTTGAGAGCTATCTATATGCAAGATAGTGAGACAAAGTATACGATGCTGAATTCGACACAACACAATATTATGCAAATGTACAAGTATAATTAAACTACAACAATAAAAAGATTTTGAAGGATGTGACGGCAATAAAAATTTTCGAGTCTTCTGTATAATTGGAATTTAATTAAAAGTAAATCGAAATAAAATTACAAAAAATTAAATTCAATTTGTCAATTTGATGTTGCTACTGCCTGCTGATACTGTGAATAATAAAAAAAATCCACAGAAAATATTAAATTAAATAATAAAATGAAAAGTTGGTAGTGCAAAAAAAAACGTTTCAATTTTATTTTTAATTTTTCTTATTGTCTTACATTGTGTGACAGTGTTTTTTTAGTTCCGGTCGGAATATATAATTTTACTTGAAAATTTTTTGTTTGGCGGAAAACCGGATGAAACATGAAGCTTTTTATGTAGCTCGCACAAAGAAGTATGCAAATCATGTTATACATACGTGCATACATTATTTTATTGGTTATGCATAGTGGCAAGTTTAGTAGAACTGTGCTTTTGATAAGACCGCCATTTTAATCACTTTAGGTAAATAGAAAACATCAAACAATCAACTTTCAATATTTTAATTTGCTGCTTTTTTATATTTAAATAATTATATCCGTTTTATATAAAAAAAATATTGTGTGACTCGCAATTAATAATATACATTATTAAATAATAAATTATCAAAATTAAATAAAGTTGATAATAACATGTTCACAACTTGTTTGAAAAAGTAATAATAGTTATTAAATTATTTTTCTCTTACCTGATCAGATCAATTAATGTTATTAAACAAATCATTAAAATTTTATAAATTCTTTAATTTTATCCAAATAGTGTTAACCCAATATAAATAAACGTTTTGATTTATAATTGCACTGCGCGGTACTCGTAAATCGTAAGCCTGCATTCACAGAATTGTTTTCGACGTTGTTATCAGATTGTAAAATATTGTTGTTGCATGTCCCATATGAAAAAATTATCGTTTCCGTCTATCTAACGGGACACCCGCTACAAATGTGCGGTTATGCTAAAAACTTAAACAGAAAAAATATTGCAGGGTCAATCAAAGATGTATTAGAGGTCGCAACTTGAGCGCCAAGTTCGATAAATACGGTATTTTCTTTAATTTTCGCTTTCAAACTAACAGAAAAATTATTTTAAAAAATTTTCAGCCAAAATGAAAATTGTGCTGAATAGAGGAGCTTTTCATAGCATTAAAGATATCGGAAATCGCACGGAAAAAAATAATCATGTTACCACAAAGAAAATGATTTCTTTCTAGTCCAACATTCGCTTTTTCTTAATTTAAAAATTTAGTATCTTATTTCGCCCTATTATTTCTTGGTGATAAATTTTGTTTCCTTAAAGAAAGAAACATTTCTTGACGCAAGAAGAATATTAATTATTGATTTGAACTAATATTTCTTAAATTTAACGTTACTATAAATTCTTTAGTGAAGTAGAATAAAATTTAAATAAAGAACTTTATCATGTATTGAGTAGAAATTTTCTGAAATTAAGAAAATTAGCCTTATCTCAAACTGTGATAATAAATTTTCTTAAATAAAGACATTTCGAAGATAAAATTATTTCTTATTAGACACAAATATAATTTCTTTATTCAAGAGGATTTTAATAAATTTACTTTCAGAATATTATCTTAAAAGAAGAAATATTCGTAGTGAGTATTTCTTCATTTAAATTCTATCATTTTGATATAAACAACCAAATAAATTTGAGGTTTTTTATATTTATAATTTTTGCATGAAATTTCACGTCAAACTGAAAAGTTCTTATGATTTTTAGCTAAAGTTAACGATATGGATCCTATAATGTATGTATTTAGTATCCAGTTCCATAGTGGAGACACGATCATTATTACTGATCTGGTGAAAGCTGTTTTGGTCGATAGATACTGCTGTTTCTACAATCCAACCGATTTTATCATTAAAATCGCCTACGATGATTTTTTTATCATGGTGTGGAATGTAGCTGATCAACAAACTATTAAACTTTGGCGTCATCCGATTTATCTTCAGTAGGTTGCATAAACACTGAGGATCGTAATACGTAGTAAATTGTTTGATACACAATCTTAGTTTTCATACTCGAACTTTGATTGAAACATGGAAAACGATGACATGTTTTTCAACGCTATATGCTTAAGAAAGCCAACACCAAACTCTTCTCAAGCCTGAGATGTAGCACAATACAGCAAGATTAAGATTTTTTCTGTCATACTGTGTGTGTGTGTGTGTTGTGATGTCAAGAGATAAGTTGTGGATTCATATTCACGAAGTGCATTTGTCTATTTAAAATATTTGGTTCTTATCTAATAATAATTTTAGATTAGATGTTGGTTGGTAGTTAGAGGATCAATTTTACCACAATTACGTTTCAGACCTGGTTGTAAAGTTCTATTTTCCCATCGTACCACCTTATATACTTATAGATAGAAAACACTTTTGTTAATGCGCGAGCCCACAAATGGGCGAACAACTTCAATAATAGGTCTCGAATTACGTCAGGGCCGCATGCCTTATAGATATTCTTTGACTTTAGATTAGTGTACAGAATTTAATCCGAGAGATAGTGGAGAGGAGACAATTTTGAAACCACAATGCAAAACTGATGGAGGAGTAACCGGGGTCAACCAGGCCATGTACGATTTGAAAATGTTCCTTGTAAGCCAATTGGGTGCAGATCGGATTTATGAAGGTAAGAAGTTGTAATCGTTAACTATCTAGTATTTGGGTGAGGACTGTTTAGTATTTTGGTGAGAACCAGGTTGATAATGTAGTTTGTCAAAATCATTATAGTAATTGGAAATTATACTTATACAACTAATATCGATAATTAGCATTTCATTAAAAAATGCTCATTTACAATTACACGTTTTAATCCTATTTTTAGAAATTAAGTTCTCGTTAAAACAAAAATTTCTTAAATTAAGAAATATGGTTTTGAGGAAGAAATCAAAAAATCTTTATCATTCGTACGAATAGATTTGTTCAAGGAAAACTATTTCTTCTTTGAAACAAGTTTTTCTAATCATTTAAGTATCTTCTTTCTCATTAAAAGATACCTTTCTCGCATCAAAATAAATTTTTAAATTCAAGAAAATATTTCTTCATATGAATTTTAATTTTTTCATAACAAGAAAATCAAAACTCTAATTCGAAAAATGTATTTCTTGTTCCAAGAAAAATAAAGTGATCGAACAAATTGCAAAATTAAATTTATTTTCTATCATTCTATTAACAGTTTTTTTATGGTGAGGTGCGTTATTTTTTTTTTGTTACATTTAATGTGTTGCTATATTTAACGGTGTAAAAATAAATAGTGTTTAGTGCCCTATATCCTGAAATTGGTTTAATTTAAAATTTGTCAAAATAAATTTTTCTCGGTTAGAGATTGAAAATATTAGTATTTCCATGATAAAATATAAGGGAACTGTTTTAAAAAAATCGTATTACCTTTATTTTAAAGAAAAAAATCAACTATCAAAAATAATAGACATTGTAAAAACTAAAAGAAAGATTTTCTTGATAATTCAAAATGTACAAATAATTAAGTACGATAGTCATTTTCGAGTTTATTTTGTTGGTGATGAGCAAAACAAATATGAAAGTATTTGGTGCACTGAGAATTACGTTACACATTTAAAACCTTTTGTTCTACATTCCCTCCCAAACGGAATTAAAATATTTAAACCAAATATATCGTATAAATGAAAATGTTTCATAGTAGCTTTAATTTTATATATAATAATTAATTAAAAATGATTTCATATGTACATATGTGTTATTTCGTATTATAAGAGGCAATTTTTGTATTAATCTATAATTTTTAGCTATAAGATTAATTTTATAAGGAATTTGAATTTTATAAAGAAATAAAATCGAATATTAATTTGAATTGTATTTTTAATTTATCCAATAAGAATGCAGAAAAATATTTCTGGTAACAAGAAATAAGAGTAAAGTGGACAAGAAGAATGTTATTCAATCAAGAATAAATCAGGAAATGATTTCTTCTAACAAGAAATATGCTAATGTGGGCAAGAACAATGTTTTCTTTGATCAAGAATAAGTTTATTCTCTAGAAGAAATGAGTACGATTATATATAATAAAAACTTCTTTCTATAAGAAAAATTAATACATATTTTCAAGAAAATATATACTTACATCCAGATATACTATCTCTAAACAAGAAACTAATGATAATATTTGAAGAGATTTATCGATCAATACAAGAATGTTTATTTTTAAACTAAAATAGTTACGCAAACGTTTTAAGAATCATTTCCTTAAATTGTATAAAAATTCTTAACTGAAGAACTAATTATTAGTAAAAACAAAGACAATATTCTGAATAGAAACCATATTTTCTTCATTTTGTATATTCAATTTCTTCTAACAAACGTTTAAAGTTTGTTTCAACGTATAAATTAAACATTAAATCAAGAATATTAAAGTTTATGTTGTGAAATAAAATTCTTAGCTGAAAATGAAGAGCTCATTTTTCTTATATCATTGACTTTTTTCTTCGTGTTAGAGAGTTTTTTTTTTCCGTGCGGTTAACAAATATCAACTCTGGTGCTCGTAGATTGGCAACTAATAAAAACCCAAATAATAAACGGTTTTTTTATAAAAATTACAAAAAATTTAATAAATAAATAAAAACGAGGTATAACGACTAAACAAAGGAACGTTTTATGATATCATAAAAAACCGTATGATTCATAATGTCATCATCATAAAACACAACTATAACACAACAATTTTAAAGAAAGAGAATGAAGAACTCAAAAAAGCAGTTGAAACACGTGCAGAACTTGGGACGACACCTAGCCCAACAGTCGATGATGAATTCCATACGGATAAAGAAGAATTAGAAAAAGAAACAAATTGGATGTTGAATCGGAATAAAAGGCCAAGCGAGAAAAAGCAAGCGCTCGCCAGAAATGGCAGTAACTTAATCATGAAGAAGTTAATCATCAAGAAACAACTAAACAACCCGCTAAACCAAAAGAAAAATCACCTCGACCAATAAATTTCGTCGGGATATCAAATTTCTCCACTATACAATCGATTATGAAATCGATTACGGTAGCCGAGTACAAACTCGTGTGGCGTCTGGAAAATTAATGTTGTAGACTCTGAAACTTATGGAGCTTTGGCTACAAAGCTTAAATCCGAAAGGCATCAGTGGTTTATCTATGAGAATAAGAATGATCGCCCAATCAAAATTATGGCTAGAGGTCTTCACCCAACCTGCGCAAAAGAGGAAATTATTGAGGATCTTAAGCAACAGGGTCATCAAATAGAAAATGCTGTAAACATCATTAAGAAAGAAAAAATCGAAACTGAACAAGGAGTTCAAGTTAACAAAAGAGGACTTCCACTATTTATGCTCACTTTTAATAACAAACAAAAAGTGGAAGATGTGTATAATATCAAGGCTTGCTTATAGCATGAGAGTTACAATAGATCCATTGAAAAAAAATAACGGATTAATACCGCAGTGCAAAAAATGTCAAGGATTTAATCATACGCAGAAATATTGCCAAAGAGAGATTAGATGCGTGAAATGTGCCGGAAAGCATCATGGCCAGGTATGCCCGGTTAGTAAAAAATATTGCTGCAAAATGTGACAATTGCAATAAGTCACATCACGCAAACTACCGGGGATGTGAAATAGCTTAGGAGCTACAAAGAATAAGAAATAAAACGCGAAAACAAAGTCCAGGAATATCGGTCAAAAACTATCAAACTTCCACCAAAGAGGAACCTAAACCACATGCTGGTAAAATGGGAGAACCAAAACCAAAACTGTACTCGCACGTATTCATGACAAAACCAGTTCTTTCGGAGGGCACTACTGAAGGTTCAGCAGTGCTCCAAAAGATACTAAGAAGCATGGAAGCACTTAACATTCGTCTAGCTAAACAAGAGAAATGCCTTCAAGCTCTAAGCAACAGGTTAGATAAGCAAGACTCTCTAAATGAAATGAAATCCATGCTCTATTAAAATGACGCAAACAACAACAAATAAAACATTAAGAATAGTAACCTGGAATGCAAATGGGCTATGCCTAGTATCGGAAACCCATTTTACTTCAACTTCATATCTTAAAATATATGGGTACAGTTGTGACCACGCCATTCATCCAGCAGGAAGGGCAAGGGGAGGATCGTCGGTGGTTATAAAAGAAAACATCAAACACTTTGTAGATCTTAAAATTGAAGAGGAATTTATGCAAGTAGTCACCATCGTATCGTCAATATTGCCATTTAAATCACTTGGATCAAGTTTCATAGTCGGAGGTGATTTTAATGCAAAAAACACCTACTGGGGATCAAGAGTAACCTCTAAAAAAGGAAGAGTGCTGTTTGCAGCAGGAAGACTATGCAATTGCGATTTTCATTCTGGAGATCAACCAACTTATTGGCCCACGGATAGAAACAAAATACCCGATATCATTGACTTCTTTATCACCAAAGGTACACAGTTATTAATTTTGCTGTAATTTATAATACAACCCTTGCATCGAGTCTTATACGATGCAATCGTGTATCACATTCTGATGCAAAGCAAAAAATAGTTACGACGCAGTTGCGTCTAAAACTACTGCAGCAGTGTGTCGAACGAAAATTTCTATATAATCTGGGGTTAACTATTTGTAGCGAATTTATAATAACTCGCTAAGGCATTGTGTATACTTTTAATATAAGCTTAAAATATTTTTCATATATTTACAGTGTAAAGACGTCAATTGATTTACGTCAATCGAGTTGGTAGTAAAAAACGTGGAATCTGTTAAATGTGCCTTATACTCAGTGTTGTCGTATTGACTGTTTTCCAGTCAAATTTGACTGGATTTCATTGCGTTTAACTGGAATAATTTAAAAAATCCAGCCGAATTTATAATTTTGTGATTTATTGCTCTTTTTTCTAATTATGAAGTTATCTTATTTTTATTTACTTAAATGCAACGTGATGAAATCTGTTTCATTTGTTTATTGGGCTTGTGACTCTTCCACTATACTGTATAATGAATTAGTAGTTCTACGGTTAATTCAAGGCATCCTTTTATTTTCACATTTTCAACGTACGAGGGCGGATTGAAAATGAAGCTACCCAAGTAGGAAAACAAATTTTTTTTTGCCAAAATCCATTTAATTCTCAACATAGTCTCCATTTAGTTCGACACACTTAGTAAGACGATATTCCAACTTTTTTATACCATCTGAATAATACGATTTCGGGAACCCCTCAAAATATGCGTTAGTTTCGATAATCACTTCTTCGTCTGAGATGAATCTTTGTCCTGCGAGCCACTTTTTCAAGATTGCAAACAGGAAAAAGTCACTAGGAGCTAAATCTGGACTATACGGTGGATGATCGACCAATTCGAAGTGTATTTCACGTAATTTTAGCATTGTATCTAACGCTGTGTGAAGTGGTCTGTCGAACTCGTTTTTGTTCGACCCTGAGCAAACGCGGCACCCATCTTGCCGATAGCTTTTTCATATGCAAATGTTCATTTCATAAATGTATTTAATATCATCCTCTTTATCGAATATTAGCATGAATTAGAGCGTACGAGTTTTATCTGTTCTCTTCGAAATTTGAGTATCTTCTTTAGTTTTTAGACCTTTTAAAAGTAAGTGTTCCTTTTAGTCGAGACTATTTGCCTTCGTACGAGTACCATATAACTACCCTTGCCATTAATAGAAAGAATGAGTTTTCTGTAGTTATTTATTTAGGAAACACTTTGACGTCTCCAATGTTCAGCAATGTTGTTTTATATTATATCTGATTTGAATCCATGAACTTTAAGCCCCTGATAGTTGTCAACTAAATATTGACAATTGCTGGTGGCAGGTTTGTTTGCTATGCGTTTATACTTCAATGTTTTCTTGAGTTTTATCAGAATGTTGAGCTTCCTCTTTCTGGTTGGGTTCAGAAGATACTATTAGTGATTTGTTGATTTTACATTTTTTTCTTGCTTATTTCTCTGCAATATACAGCCGCCTTCTCAGCAACATTAATATTAGATCCTGATGATCGTGTTCCATATCTTCAATCCTAACATCTAAATGTTTAACACTTTCTATATAAATCATTCCTTCTTCTCTTTCCAAACGCAAAATTTTATGTAGGAAGCGTTCTTTTTCTATGTATAGTTCACCCTCCTCGAATGTAGTCAAATCTGCTTTTGATTTTTTTTATCTTCTATTAGCAACGGGTCCCGCAGATTTGACGAAGCTGCCCTTCTTTGAGAAGGGTGGAATTTCTGGAATAAAACCTGAAGCGTTAAGAGAATGAGTAATTGCCTTTCATTATGCACTACTGGCTTAATTTGCTGTATTACATCTGCTATTGCTTCGATGTTGATGTCATGGTGCATGTTTGTGTTAGATAAGCACAAAGTTCACCATCATTCGTAGTATTTTTGATTATGTACGTTGCAATTTACGTCTAGATGCGTTTGAGTACCATTTTATATAACAAGGCTTTAAAGTCTAGAGTTAATTTAGAATGTTTTCCGTTTCTTCCAGTTCAATCTTTTATCTATAGCTTTAGACCCAGATATTTAATGGTTCCGGATTGGGGTAGATTGATATTAGTTAGCTCCGCCGGAGGACAGGTTTATTTACGGAGGGTGAGTGTAATATGTGCCGATTTCTGCTCGTTTGCTTTTATTCTCTATTTGGAAAGCCACTTCTCCATTTCTTCCAAGTCTTCTTGCAGAATTCGTGACGCTGTTTGATAATTTTCATGTGTAGCTAATAATGCTGTATCATCCGCAAATGTTGAAACTATTACATAATTTGAAGTAGGAAGGTCTGCTGTATAAATTAAATATAATCCAATGAACCCAGTACACGCGAGAGTAGAATTTGCGAGTATGCAGGTAATTTTTAATGATTACATGAAAGATCGTTTCATCGACTTTATTAAAAGCTGCAGCGAGTAGTTTCTCTTTTGTCAAAATGAGTTTCTGATTTCTGATACGATTATATGCAATTTTACTATAATTCCAAGATCTTCTCTAAATCCAACCTATTTGCCAAATTTTCATCGGCGATGCGAATCAGAAGACATGATTGCATAGGCTGTTTTAGTTTTCTTGTACCTTTCCACAGTGAGAATTCTACAGCTCCTGTAGCTTAGTTAGATATTATTGGATTCCCTCTTCGGAATTAGATGTCTCTTACCACTATTTTAGGATTTTGATAGCGTTTGCTCATCAAGAGTAGCTCGATAAGTTCTGCTTCGTCAATTTCAGATCAATTTCAGATTTTGTTTTAAGTGTGATGCTCAATGAACACACTCTTGTCACTGTAGATTTCAATTGAATCCAACTAGTGTGTTGGTTCGTTAAGAATATAATTGCTACTGGATTAAAGACTCGCGTGCTTAGTATTACTAAAATCGCTCAAGTCATTTAAATCGGGAATTTTCCATTTATCGGTTGCCAAATATATTAGTCTGCCGCCAGATAAGGGGTCTAATTTTCTTTCCATCATACACTCTCATCGCTGCTTGCCTTTCGATGATATTAATCTGGAGTCCTATTAAATGTATGTGGAGTTATGTATCCGTGTGTATAATTTCCTTTATTTTTTACAATATTGACTGCGGAATACAAGTAAAATTGATTTGCTTGAAGACTCCATTCGAACAAAAAAAATGTTGGAAGAAAAAAATCGGTCTTGTCAGTAAATTACTCACCACGAGTATGTGGTGGTAATACTCACTAATTGATGTATGGCGACATCTTAAAAATAAATAAATAAATAAATTTCAGGAGTAATCTGAACATTCCGCCGCCGTTGACTCGACAGGGTCAAACTTTGGGATAAAGCATAACTTGTAGATCGGTCGCTTTAATGTGTTGCCATTTGCCAGTTTAAGGGAGACTACTCTTACTAGGTTGTCCTCGCCGGGATGTACATCACTGATTCTCGCCAAAGGCCATTTAGAAGGTGGTAGGTTTTGATCCCACAGCAGCACTAGATCTCCAATTTTGAAATTATGGTTTTCTCGATGACATTTGTAATTCTTATTAAGAGACGTTACATACTCCTGTGACCAGTGTTTCCAAAATCCTTGCAGAAGCTGTTGGATTAGCTGCCATCTACTAAGGTGTGACATCTTTACTGATTGGAGATCAGGTTCAGGTAATATATTTTGCGGTTGAAAAATCAAAAAATGCGATGGTGTTAGTGGGTTCCATTCATCGTTTTGGTTATCTACCAGTGGCCTTGAATTTAGTAACGCTTCGATTTGTTTGATCACAGTTAGGAACTCTTCATAGGTCAAATGAGTTTCGCCTAGGACCCGTCTTAGGTGATATTTATAGGACTTAACACTGGCTTCCCATAAACCTCCAAATGTAGGAGTAGCTGGTGGTATAAAATGCCAAACAATATGGTGATCTGAACACCAAGCCTGGATCTTGTTCAATTCGACATCGTTGAGGTATTGATTATAAAATTCTCGGAGTTGGCGCTTAGCTCCCACAAAATTCGTACCATTGTCGCAGTGTATATGGTTTGGTAATCCCCTTACTGCACAAAATCTTTTCAGTGCTGCAATAAAGGTGTCTGTGCTCATGTCAGTAGCGATCTCGATAGAAGTGGCCTTTGTGGCCATGCAGACAAAAATCACTATGTAGGCCTTAAACAGCTTCGCTCCTCGGGTTCGGGTTGTCTTTAAACTAAATGGTCCTGCCAAATCTATACCGACCTCGGTAAACGGTCGCACTGGCGGATTAACTCGACATGAAGGCAGTTGACCCATTAGTTGCTGTTGATGTTGTGCCTTGTAACGACCACACACTATGCACATGTGAATTGTACGCCGGATCAGGTTCTTACTTCGGGGAATCGCGAATCTTTGTTTCAATATTGTGTTGGTCATACTTGTTCCGGCGTGCAAATTTTTGTAGTGCGCTTCTCGTACTATCATCTCGGTTATCAAATGGTTGCTCGGCAATATTATCGGGTGTTTGGTGTCGTGGTTCATCTCAGCATGCTTCAATCGTCCTCCTACTCGGAGAACGCCATGGTTGTCAACATACGGATGGAAAGATAAAATCTTTGAATCATTTGGTAAAGGTTTGCTGTTTAATAGTAAATTTATATATTTACGGTACGCTTCGTATTGGACGAATCGGAAAATCATATATTCGGCATTTAATTTTTCAGTTAACGTTAAATTTTTACTAGTTATTCGGCTTGACTTTCTTGATAACAGGTTTGCCTTGTAACGGAGAATATAGGCCAAAATGTGTGACATTGTTCGAAAGTTTGAATATTTGGCAATTAACGTATTTATGATGGTAGAACTCAATTGAACCGTAGTAAAATTGGTTATAACTTTGTTGGTTTCATTTACTATTGCCGGTTTTATAAGCTGGAGCTGAGTCACATTTAAAAAATCTGGCCCATTGATCCATGTTGTATTACTTAAAAATTGTTGTGGATTTATTCCTCGAGTAGCATGATCGGCTGGATTATTTTCAGTAGCTACATAATACCATTGACAGAGTTTGGTTGATTGCATTATTTCCGAAACACGATTCGCTTCGAACGGTTTTAATAATTTTGGAGGTTTGGATAACCATTGTAACGTTATGGTAGAATCGGAATATAAATATATGGTAGGTGGCTTTTGTAACTTGAGTGATTGTAATACATTATTTAGTAACCGCACTAACAACGTCGCTGCATTAAGCTCCAGTTTCGGAATACTCAATGCTTTGATTGGAGATACACGCGTCTTTGCAATTAGAAGGTTGACTATAGGTAGTCCATTTATGATGGTTCGTGAATATATTACCGCTGCGTACGCGTCTAATGATGCATCTCCGAATCCATGTAATTCTATGGGTTGGTCCGTTGTATATAACCATCTAGGAAACCTTAGTTGAGCGAGTTGAGGTAATTGATCTCTTATTAATAAATATTGTTCCGCAATGTGTTGTGGTAATTCTTCATCCCAAATGATTCCGTGTAACCAAAGAGACTGGAACAATATTTTTAATCCTACTGTAACAGGTGACAACAGTCCCAATGGATCATATATTTTGGCTATTTCTGACAAGAATGATCTTTTAGTGAATTGGTTCTTTGGAGGTAGTGCGATTTTGAAAAAGAAGTAATCCTCAAAAGGGTTGTATTTAATACCTAATACTGATATCATTTGATTATCCTTGATTTCCCACGGCGCCATTTTACGACTCTCCGCAGGTATGTTTACTAAAAGTTGTGGATGATTAGACGACCATTTGCGAATATTAAATCCTCCTAGTTTTAGTATCTTGATAATTTCGCTTTGCAATAATTGCGCAGATACTAAATCACCAGCTCCGGACATCAAATCGTCCATATAAAAATCGGTTTTCAGGATCTCACTGGCCTTTGGGAATTTGTCACTGAATTTATCTGCCAAATAATGTAGTGCGCCAACAGCCAAAAACGGCGCTGACGCAGTTCCGTAGGTAACGGTTTTTAAACGATAATGTTCTAATTTGGCGTTAGGATTATTTCTCCAAATAATTCGATGATAATCTTGGTCATGGGTTGATATAGAAATTTGCCGAAACATTTTCTCAATATCGGCGGAGAATATATATTTATGTTTCCGGAAACGAATTAGGAGGTTTAACAAATTTTCTTGCATATTCGGTCCCACTATAAGATTATCGTTTAGCGAATAATTGTTGGTGGATCGGGCTGACGCATCGAATACTACCCGGACCTTCGTCGTACTACTGGACTCCTTTATAACTGCGTGGTGTGGTAAGTAGAACATCTTGTTATTGGGTCGATCGATTTCGTTTTGTGGGATTAGTTCCATATGGTCCAGTGCTAAGTATTCGGCCATGAATTGCTTATAGGCTTCCCTTAGTTCCTCGTCTTTCTGTAATCGGTGCTCTAAGGCATAAAATCTTCTAGTTGCTTGTGAACAACTGTCTCCTAGCTTGGGTGGATTATGGCTAAAGGGCAAGCGAACTGTGATTCGGTTATCCTTGATTGCGGTAGTCTTATTGAATTGGTCAACGATCCTTTGTTCCTCTATACTTAAACTTGGGACAGGTGATATTTCTTCGATTTTCCAAAATCTTTCTATTGCCGTTGCAATTTGAGAAATATCATTATTTGGCTCACAATTTGTTAAATAGGCGGCTTCGTTTTTTGGTTTAATGACTGGTTGGTTGTCTATATTTAGTTGGCCTGCGATTATCCAACCAAACCTAGAGTTTATCGCTATGGGCCCATCCCGATTACCTTGTATGAACTTCATCTCTTGAAGTGACTCGAAGAATGGTTCACATCCCAATAATACATCAACGTTCAACGATACATTGAAAGACGGATCCGCTAATGGCTTATAATTATCGAATACATGAAGCTGCAGATTGGTGGTTTGAACTGGAGGTAACTTGGACGATATGGTTGGTATGATCAATGCATCTAATTGAGTAGTGTAGTTATGATCAACACGAGATCTAATCCTTAAGCTCGTCTTTCCTCTCGAATAACCGGCTACAGAGCTATTAAGCGTGTTGATTTTTGTATTGGTTTTAAAACTTGATACCTTCAATCGATCGGCCAATTCTTCCGAAATAAATGAATGCGTAGAACCTGAATCTAGTAAAGCTCGGGAGCTTATCCAATTACCGTATATGTCCTGTATCTCAATGAATGCTGTTGGTAAAACTGGAATCCTGGCTGTATTGGCAATGTGGTTGGGATTATTGGTGGATCCCTTGGTTTATTTATCTGATGTAAGCAAACTGCTAACTTGGACTCAGCTTCATTGGTATTGGCTTTGGTTAGGAAGTCCAGGAACTGTTGAATTGTAGGATACTCTATTTCCGCGGTTTCATATTTCCATATTCGTCTCGTCTCTTCGTCTAATTTATCACTGGCTAGCAAAATTATCCAAGGATCTCGGTCCGTTGCCTTTGGACCAAGTGATTTCAAGCCGCGCACTGTTTCATCAACTACATCATGTAGCTTCATTAAATTATTGGATGAAGCTTTACTAAATTTTGTAATAGCGAAAAAATCACGAATATACGTTTCGATTATAGGCTTTTTTTTGTCGTATTTTTTCGTAAGCCGTTTAAACGCTTCAATATAGTTTGCATCGTCAACTCGGAAATGACATATTGACGAATGGGCAGCACCCCGTAATTGACCAAGCAAATATTTAAATTTCTGTGCCGGAGATAGATTAACATTTTCATGAACCGTTGATATGAAAATGTCATAGAACGCTTGCCACTGTTTAACGTTACCATCAAATATTGGTAAATTAAGGCGTGGTAATTTGAAATCGGACCGAAAGCTTGTATTCGCGGAAATATTAACCGTTTCATCTTGGTCTGAGTTTATCACTGGGTTGAACGATTTTTCTCTAATTAATTGTTGGTTCCTTGCTACTATTGGAAAGTACATTTCATCTATCACATCCATTTCAGACGCCACCTTTTCATCAATTCCGAAAATTCTGTCTTCAACCTCGCTAAACTGTTTGTACAACTCGTGGGTCTTTGAAAGTCTAACTTCTAATTCTTCAATCGATGCATCTTTACCCTTCGCCGTAAGAATCTGAGCATATTTAGTAAATTGCCCCTTAATGATAGCTTTACGTTTATTCAAGGCCTCCATGGTATTACACAAACCAATAAATTGGTATTAGATGGAAATATAGGTTCGTAACAATGTTTAATTAATAAGGAATATGCACCGAAACGTTAATCAAATGACGAATATATGCCGAATATGTATTATAAACGGATAATAAAACAGATTACCTTGTATATGTTAT
Organism: Nephrotoma guestfalica; assembly: GCA_963691935.1. Taxonomy (NCBI): domain Eukaryota; kingdom Metazoa; phylum Arthropoda; class Insecta; order Diptera; family Tipulidae; genus Nephrotoma; species Nephrotoma guestfalica. The sequence goes on along the minus strand of OY829914.1, from coordinate 196,038,397 downwards.
CGAAAATCAAAATGGCTTCTTGTTTGACGCGGATGTCTGCTGGATGAGATGACCACGTTTCTTTTCACCAAATTAATAACCGAGATGGCGTGTGACCTTGGTATCCGCTGCGTAACTGTATTGCACCTTACTGTATTGGTCAACCGCGTTCGGATTGCGGCCGGTTAACTGGACTTGGTAGTTTCCGCTTCGAATACACTTGCACTTAACTTGGATTATGGCACGTTAACTGAACTCTGTAGATTCCGTTTGGATTACACAAACGCACTTTACTTGGATTGGATACCGGTTGGCGGGATCCGGCTCGAAGGACCAAAAACTGTATAATTTCCTTTATTTTTTACAATATTGACTGCGGAATACAAGTAAAATTGATGTTTGTTGCTTGAAGACTCCATTCGAACAAAAAAAAATGTTGGAAGAAAAAAATCGGTCTTGTCAGTAAATTACTCACCACGAGTATGTGGTGGTAATACTCACTAATTGATGTATGGCGACATCTTAAAAATAAATAAATAAATAAATAATAAATAAATTTCAGGAGTAATCTGAACATACTCTCATCGCTGCTTGCCTTTCGATAATATTAATCTGGAGTCCTATTAAATGTATTTGGAGTTATGTATCCGTGCAAGAAGTTTAACGGATATACTTTTCAAGTTCATGGTGTCTTACTATCTTTCTCTCTCTCGCTCTTTCCCGTTAGGGACGGAGGGGCGGGAGAGATGTAGACCTCGTCTACAGGCCTGCTGATCAACGATCTCAATTTCAGCTCGAAAGTTGTTTTTAAGTTGTCGAATTCTTTATGGATGTACTGCATTCTCCTCTCCTTTCAAATAACTCCACCAAAAATAATCAAGTGTTGTTAAATCCGGGCTTCTTGGTGGCCAGAGAACTTCACAATTCCGTGAAATTATGCGATCAGCAAATTTTGTTGACAATAAATGAATTGTTACACGGCGTGCGTAGCATGTCGCTCCGTCTTGTTGAAACCAAAGGTCGTTGACATGCAATTCATTCAATTTGGGCCACAAAAAACCAGTTATCATGTTGCGATAACGTTCCCCATTCACCGTAAGGACATTTTCCTGTTCGTTTTCAAAGAAAAGCGGCAAACAATGACTCTTGGATGATGAACTTCTGCTTCGTGAACATGATGAGGATTATCCGCTCTCCAAATTCGACAATTTATTGACGTACCCATCACGATGAAAATGAGTTTCATCGCTAAAGATGATTTTTCATTAAAAACCTGTATTTTCTGGTGGCTTCAATTTTTGATTAAGTTGAATTTTGTATGGATGCAAATGAAAATCAACTTACAAAATGCATCGTAATGTAGTTCGTCAAATGTTTAGTTCTTGTGAACGATGCCTGGTTGATGTGTTTGGTTCATTATGAACACTTTCACTAACAGCTGCCACTGCCTCAGGAGTACGAATTGGACGAACATGTCGATACGGTCTACGACCTTCCACTGAACCAGTTTCTTCGAAACGACCAATAATTTTGCCAATTGCACGCTCAGTAGGACGTCGTAATTTACGAAATTTGGACAATCAAAATGCGTTGTTGTGTTGTTAGTGACTCCATGATGATAAATGACATATTTTTGACTTTTCATATGTCAAAGAATTTTTTAGATAAAAGAACCAACAGATAGTCCCATAGACTGTACCATATTTGTTTCCATAATTTCATTCATTCCAACCACTCTCCTATACAAGAGATACCTCGAGTTGTAGATTTCGAGTTTCCTCTAGTTCCTAGAGCACAACTCTCGAACTCTTCAATCTGTTTATGTAAAAGTACTTGCGTCTAAGATGGCAACAACTTTACGACAGGGTACCATGCTCGTGGCTTGAATTCTGGAATTGAGGTAGTAGAGACGACGCTTCTCGTAGATATATTGATTGACCGCCATCTTTTGGTGTTTTTGCTTCTTCTTTTGAATTTGCGCTTGTAAGATGCATTCGAAATAAGATTTGTTTGCAGGTTACTAATTTTAAAAAGCAATTAATAAAAACCAACACCATTAATGACCATTAAATCTGTATCTTTGCACACTTTACTTGGTTCTACAGTTCAACTAATCAATCAATTTGTAATTAATTTCAGATTGGGCAACTAATTTCTATTGTGGAAACAGAAATTTCCATTCAAATCCATCGTTACCAATTACGGCAGTTATCAACTTTCGAGGATATGTTATAGTAATTAAAACGACTGCAAGGTTGTATTCGTTACATGTGTTGGTAAACAGATCTCGAATAAGGAGTTATTCCCAACTCTTTATCACAAATCGTAATGGTATAGCAGACCCAAATTCGGCGGACATCTGATTTGAGACCGCCAAATCTACCTTTGAACACAATCTGTAGTAATCCAGGCGAGGCCTTTTTCACTCTCGTAAGCTAATACTAAATGAAATCCTAACCTGTAGCGCATTTATGTAACACAAGCTATGTCGATCATTCCTGTTATACCGATTGGTAAAGAAAAATTTATTTGTGCTGATCAAATATTCGTAGCTCCGCAAACAGGTAGTTTATAATTGTGTAGCTGTTATACTTGTATGGATTTATACCAAACACAAAAACATTCATAAATTCTCCTCCTCTCTTGAAGACGATTTGACCTGTTACGGTTTTCGTCTGCATTAAACAGCGCATGGGAATCAAAATGTAAAAAACGAGTCTATGTACTTTGTACTTACAGTTGTACTTAGATCCACGCATTTTTAAAACTACTGTATAGAAAACAATATAATAATTGATTAATTATTCAAACACGGGTAGGTAAGTATAATGGGGCGGTAAGTAGTAAGCGGTAAATATTAATTTCTGCTATTTTGGTAAATATTGCATCATTACAAATTAGGTTACATATTGCAACGCAAATATTTATAGTTAATTACACACCAATTGCAGTTTCTTGTTAAATATTAATTTAAACAACAGTTGCAAAGTGCATACAAGAGATGTCTTTAATTTAATTTGGCACGCTAACAAACTCCAGATGAAATTGCTCTAATTAGCTGATAAACGAAATAAAAATGTCGGTAAATATTATTTCACTTTGAAAGAACGTTATCGATTTATTCATTAAATGGTTTTTATTTATCATTTTACTCGGATATATGAATTAGTGCCTCCATATACAGGTGAATAATTTCATGATAACAGAAATTTTTATTACAGATAACAGAGCAATCATATCATTAAAAGAAATTAATTATGATGTTCAAAAAGCAATCAAATGTCCAAATCCAATTAAGACAAACTTTTTTCACAATATGAGACGATGGATTATAATAAAATGCATTTCAACTTTAAATTTAATGAAAGACAGTAGAACGTTCATTTGTTGTTGTTGTTTGTTGTTTTTAATCTATGCAATCTGTTCTGAGCCGCAGCAGTCCTTTCGCAGTTCTCTTTTAACGTCCAACCTTACGCAGTAGCCAAAATCGAGGACGTGCGGCTATAGGTCCGATTTACGTAGAACCATCTGCGCAGTGCATAGCTCCTTACCAACCTATAGTACGGACATGGAAGTTTGGTTGGCCCATGAGTCAAAACTTTAACGACTGTACCGTATGGCCGGGAGGACGGTACATCTTGGATGTATTCCTCGATGTAACTTGGAGTCTAATTTTCTATTATCCTCAATGGGTCGTGATATTTTGTTAATATCGCAACATAAAACAAGGCAGAGAATAAAAAAAATTAAGTTTAGTAATTTGCAGATTGATATACATAGTTAGTTTAGCTGTGATTTCCTCCGATCTGTTACGGCTTAGACTAGAATATCTTTTTCATTCTACCCAAATTGCAATGAGTCGGTCTTTGCTTAAAATTAAATTTTGACATATACATTCCCATTAAACAAATCCCATTACTCTGATTCTCTAAAAACCAAGGTGCTTTGTAAAGTGTAAAACTTGTAAATTTTACACGCGACGATTTAGTGGCAGATCGGAGTATGCTGTATAAGATAGCGGAAATTGACTAGTAAAAACCAAGAGCTTACGCTACTGGCCACAAGAGTCAGCACTTTCACCATTTCACATTTCTACATTTCTTTCACATTTGTACAAAAGAAAATATTACAGGGGAACAGAACCTCAAATTGTTGAATTGGTTGACCACCAAAATCGAGGAGCTCGGTATATTTCGCCACTCGTCCAATTTGCCAATTAATGTGACCGAACAAGATTTTTTCAGTTTACAGTACGAAAATTTATCGTTTAGAATTTTCTTTTTTACGGTCATATAAGTTCTTTCCAGTTCCTTGTCAGTACTTAGTCCATATTTGAAGTTTTGAGAAAAGTAATCATTAAGAATTTTCTCTATAATTTTTGAATATTTTGCGGCCATATAAGTTCCTTTCAGTTTCTAGTCGATATCTCTAAAATTCCCACAGATATTTACTAATCACCTTAGCTATTTGAAAAACAACTATTCGCTACCGACCAAATGGCATAGTGGTTAAAGCTTTGGCGTTTGGATCGGGAGGTACCGGGTTCGAATCCCGATAGGAGCAGGATGCAAAGGGAATTTTCATCACCAAATTACGATTTGTGATGAAAAGGAACACATCTATGACCCCCTGTCGGAGTGCAGAACTCATGGGCCGACCCATCTTACAAGCCAGTATAGGCTGACGTGGAGCTATGCAATGTGCAGATGGTAACAAATCGGACCTATGTCCGTACGTCCTCGATTTGGCAGACAACTGCGTAAGGTACGGACGTAAATAAGCGAACTGCGAAAGAGTTAAGAGTGCTTCGGCCCCAGAAAAGATTGCAAAGAATAAAAAATAAAAACTATTCGCATTGATTATCTGTGGGAGTTTTTGAAATATTGACCATAAACTGGAAAGAAGTGATTGTTTACTAATGTTCCGAGTAATTTATATTTGTCAGTATTCCAGTGTGCAATTTTATTTTGCATAACGTTTCGGAAAATCTTTGATCCCATTAATAGGCGGTATAAGAATGGATTCCCGTATACTGTCAATTTTAAAGTTGACAACATTAGGGTGCGCTGTTATGTGGAAGACCTTCAATAATTCCATTTTCGACATACTTCACTCAATATCCGCAATTTTATGATTGTTGAAATCGAAGTTGTGTTGAAACACTAGCGAGTACATTGACAAGGTCGAAAATGGAATTAAAGATTTTCCGAAATGATGTGCAATACAACCTCGTCTTTTAATTTTAAACGTTCACGCAGTCATTGCAAACTGGAATACAGTGGTCATTGGAATACTGTACGAAAATTCAGTAAATAAAGTATCCGGAAAATTAATAAACCGTATAATAGTCACTCCGCTGCAAGCGCAACCACCTTATGACGATTTCAAACTGAATCTAACAAACGCACGGCCAATGACAAACAAATAACGTTCGCACTATCATCCTGCGTGCTCGATTATTGTAAAAGCACGAATTATCCCGTCACTAATCTCTAACCATTTTTGGAAAATTTCGAAAGTCAGGAAACCAGAAACTTTGTTAAAACCACGATTATGAGAAACCTCGGCGGCAGAGTGAGCAACAGCGAGGGTACAGACGATCGGGATACGGCTCTGCACAATTTCATCACGTCACGCACAAAACACACTAATTGCTATTCCCGCGGATATGAGGAACATAACGGTCCTAATCAATACCACGGACCCGAAAATGGACGACCTATACCTATAGTCCCTCGGATTACGCTCGACACCATAACGATACATTTCCATGGCTCGAGAAGTCGCAGACTTCACTTGTAGGTGAACTAACGAAGGAAAATGTGATCACTGAGGAACATAAATAGACTCTCTTACAACATCCTGACACCTAAACTAGGATCTGTATTTACACGTCAAATAGTTCTGGATCATGTGATATACGCCATCCTGGATGAGAACGTTTTCGATATCATGCTTATTGTCAAATATGTTGAAGACTTTTTCATCATTTCAGACTAGGATGACGTAGAACCGATTTCCCGTTTTTTCAGTAGTGTATTTACCGACTTCGAGCTTACCATCGACTACCAGGAAAATGATAGTACTTGGAGATCCGCTTATTTAGATTCGATAATAATTTTTTTCAACAATTGGCACAGAAAACCAAAGAGTAATAATCGATTAATAGATTTCTGGTCCTCATATCCACACCACGTAAAGAATAGCTGCATAATGATCTTCGCTTGTAAAGTTTTAGAATACAGCAAAATACGATTCACTCAAGAGGGTAAAGAAATCATTTCAGATCCCCTGCGGAGAGATCACTATCGCTCACGGAGCAATTAATCGCAAAGGCCCCAGCTGCTATCAAACACAAACCGCAACGACACACAGTTGATGTTGGCACGGATAATCCTCGCAATATCTATCGCAGCATCACATATTATGCTCCGTTCTCCACCAAGTATAATTCCAAACATAAATGACTTTCAGAAACCCACGAAAAAGTAGCTAATACTAAATCCAGGATTGACAATTTACGAAAACGTTTTGTGGTATATAAAATTAATTGTCACGGATGTAATCGCTACTACATTGATCACAGCGGTTGACGTCGAGAAAAACGAATAGACGATCATAAGAATGACTGTTATCTAAGAAGGAACAACGGAAACTACTGAAGGTCAAGCAAATAAGAGCACACCGTAATGTTGTCAACTTTAAGATTGACGGCACGAGAATCCACCCTTCTTATACCTACGTTTATAATACGGTTCGGGGAGAAGAAGATTAATGGCGACCATACAATGAATGTCAATGTTGATTTTAACTTTGTTTTATATTTTTATTGTTTACTAACGTAAATTGATGATCTTCCACATATGCGCATCGATATGTGTTGCGGAATATGGCACTTCTGTAGTTCTTTTAACCTCCGTCTTCTCATAAGATCCATCAGGATAACTCAGGAACAAAAATGAATGGCAAAATTAAACTCAAAAGTTATAGTAAAAATTCTAAACGATAAATTTTCCCACATTTCACATTGCTATTGGAAAACAAACGGGATTTATTAGACATTTTTGGGATATTAGCCACAATTTGAAACTTAAATATTTGCCCGCAAAAAATTAAAACCTTACTTAGCGAGTTCTAAGCGATAATATTCCATAGTTTCCATTAAGTGACCATTGTGTGGCAAATTGTGCCGTTCTGTTTAAATTAAATGTCGTGTGTGTCCTCCTCTTGAATTCTGGGTAACAAAACTCATGGCTCGATAACACTCCCCATTAATTGTAAAGGCGGTTCCCTGCTCATTTTCGAAAAAACTGGTCGAATGATGCCACCGGTTCAAAATCCACATCAAACTACAGTCACTCGTTGTGGATGCATCGGCTACTCCATGGTTACGTGTGTATTTTCGGAGCCCCAAAAGCAACAATTTTACTTGTTGATGTAGCCTCCGAGGTGAAAATGAGCGTAGTCGGAAAAGGTGATTTTTCGGCAAAAAAGGCTCATTTTCTTCCAAGCGTTTCACAGTCCAACTACCGATCCGAAAACGTTGCGGATTATTGAACTTTGTACGCCTTCATACCGAGGTTTTTATGCAAATTTCTCATCACAGAACTGCGTGGAATGTTCAATTCTTTAGCATAATTGCCAGTTGAAGTTGATTGATTCTCAGACAATTCTAAGCAATAGCTGCAATCTTATCAGCTGTACGCACTATCCAATAACAATCCGCAATAACAAAAACGCTTCACAAATTGATCCACAAATTGCGTTGTAGGCATTTCATTTTTACTGAATTTTCCACGTAAATTTTTTTACAGTTTGGGTAGAACACTCACCACTTTGAAAGTAAGTTTTCAATATTTCCCAATTAGGATCAAACGTAAAGCGACCCATTTCGTAAATGCCAAACATTAAACTAATTTTCTGTCATAACACGAATGACGTAAGTGTTGCCACACTCGAAATAACAGGTAGTTGAAATTGCAAACGCTAGATGGGCCACTCGATGTAATAATTTCCTACAAAATGCATGTTAAAAACCATTTTAATCGTGTAGAGTGGACATATAACAGAACTTAATCTAAAATTTCTGGTTCAATCCAAAACCAATCTTGGAAACCAAATTTGATGTAATCAACTTCGTGTAACCCTCGTCAAATAATCAGGAAAAAAGTAGCATCGTAATCATATGTTTTTGCATTGTGAGTAGTAGCTTAGTATTGGAGGCAGTAATTTTAGATCTGGCAGAATCGAATTACTACCTTAACAAAACGAAATAAAATGTTGGTATGTAACATCCTTTCATGGGTTTCATCGATAACCGTAATCCTTCCAAACGACATTTCATCCATCCTCCACCAACGGTGGAGATATTATCGGAAATACGTTGAGGTTGTGTACAGTCGTTATGGTTTTGGCCAATGTAGATTCAGCTTGACGTATTAGGCACCCAATTACAGATTAAAATATAGTATTGTGTGATATTCATCATCACACATGATAGAATTTTTTCGCATCAGCGATATGAATTTTCTTCTGTCCAACTGAGACTTACATTCCGCTGAGTAATTCATCTTCTCTAGTTTTTTCATTGGAGCTAAACAACTAAAAAATCAGTAATACTTCGATGAATCTTTTCCGTTTATTAGAATTTCGATTTTCCTGGGTTTCCTTGGTTTAGAAACCTAGGTTAAAAGTTATACATTTTACCGCTAGTGTCTCTCGGTTTTAGAGTTTATTAAAATTGTCCTAAATCAGCTAAGCATACAAAAAAATTCCGATTTTCCCGATCATTCCGATTATTCAACACAATTAACAACCCAGATATGTACGTCATTAACTTACAAAAACTTGGATTCAAATTTTTCAAATGCAGAGTAGAAATGAAGCCCTTCATCTTGAAATGGTTCCGATAACAAAGTCTTCTATTCTAGTCGATAAGAATATCTTCTATATTGTCATCGCCATATTTTTTAATTCGCTTCCTACATTGTCTACACATGTTAAATATTAATTAACTACACGGTGTAGAAACAGGGCACAACACTGGTCGAAACCAAACCATAAGGAACAAGTAGAACGACACAGTGTGCCTCCTTGTGTACTATTTGTATAAACTTTCAGCCGAAAACAATACTAGGAAACCGGAAAATAGAAATTTACTAACCGGAATCATTTGAAGCTTGCATAATGAGCACAATGAATTTTGGACTGTTACCATGACAACATCAACGAAAACCTAATAAAGCCCTCCAAAAATTTGGCAGCCGAAACCAACTACCGAACACGTAGCACAATGCTTTGTTCATCATTGTACACTATAAAAGCCGGAACCAAATCAAGGCAGTCGGAACCAGAGATTTACCATCCGGAACTATTTGAAGCTTATTGTTGATGTGCGACATATAAGTATTCAGAAGGAACCACAACAACGTGAGCCGGAACCAATATATTATCGGCCAGTACCATGTAGAAACAACCGGAACAAATCCGAGTATGTTCAAGTATCACAACGGATTGTATATCATTGTGCACCAACTTAAACGTTTTCTAATGGAATCATAATAAAGCTAAACGGAACCACTGTCATATCGACCGGAACGCAGAAAGATTGTACATGGTATAAACCCTCAGTCGAAACCATAACAATAAGCCGAATCCACTACAATAGCAGCCGAAGCACTATGAATTAGGCGGGAGCAATCTGAGCTATTGAACAATGAGCTCCATCTAAAATTTCAACCGGACCGACATCGCTAAAATATTGCTCAGTCATCCAGAGTTCTCTATCCTCATTGTACAAGATTCAAATGGTAGCGGCTAATATAACTCTGGTTCCAACAGGCAAAGTGGAAAAATCAGATAATGTACAATGATAGTAGATTTGGTTCCGGCTGGCTTTATACGGTTCCAGCTGATATTGAAGCGGTTGTGGTTATTGTATTATAATGGTTACGGCTGGTAATCTTTGGTTCCAACTGACTTTGTACGGGTTCGAGTGGCAGGATGCCGGCGAGCTATATACATTTTGCATCTAATTTTGTCATTTAATTATTAAGACATTTCAGGCAAGACAACAAATGCAATTTGCAGTATCTGAAAGTTTTGTAAATCAGTATCTTGAACCTCCCAAAGATCTCTATCAATGATATTTCCTGGAAAACCATGATTGATTATGATATTGGCATTTAGAGGATTTTCAGTTCAAATGCTCTCTATCCAGTGAAAGTCTCTTGCTGTTTTTTTTAATTTCCGTGTTCCAGGTTTCTTATCTTCTTATCTTACCATCGCCTTTTACACGATGTGTCTAGTTGTTTGATCATCAAATTGTTCTCATGTTTCGTTCCATGTTTTTTACTGATAAATTGCATATTTGTTAACTGAGATGATGAGATGACGCCTAAAGTTAACATTTAGGCTTCTTCTCGAACTACTTACTGTAGGTAGTGTATCTTCTCATTAACTAGTTCTGTTTTGCATTGAAACGAATTTGAAAATTGGTCAGCGGGATTCAGCATGTGCTTATGTTGCATAATCCAAATGTCGCATGTTCATTATTTCTTATGTTGTGTATAATATTCGAATTCTTGGTTATCATTCTGCAGAATATACCCGGCTAAAAGTCCCGAGCCTGAGTGATGCAACAGTATATTTTTGAGAAAACTCACATTTATTTTTCAACATAACTGCTTGCTAGCAGTATCGAATCGATCCCATAATTCCAGATTGCGTTTTCGAGTGCTTCGGTGCGGTTCCACCAGCATCCATCCATTGTTTTGATTGTTCCTTGGTATCTGGTGTGTAGTGATATATCCATGTCTCATCAAAGGTTAGAATACGGTGAAAAAACTATTTCCAAATTGTGCTGAGAAATATTAACTCTTTCTAAATTTTGCTGGTTGGTGAGCACACGGGACACCCATCGCACACACAGCTTTCACCTGTACAATCTACAATCTTAGCATTATCACGCACGTTTAACTTACGGTCATCAGTCACCAAACGTACAACTTTTATGATCATTTCTGGCGAAGCCACGTCAGAAGGCCTTCCTTAACTATGTGTATTCATCATTTATTTGCCTACGAACAAACTTACACTCTTGCATCTGCCGTTTGACTTTTGTAATCGATTGAGCATGTAGGCCATAATACTTATCAGAATTTTATTTCGTTTCTTTGGCCGTTTTGACTGTCAAATAATAATGTTAATTGAGAACACGAAATTCGTTATATCCATTGTTTACAGTCACTGAGATATTGACGCACAAATAACTCTCAGGCTGGATATATACTTGCAGAAATAAAAATTGACGCACTCGCGTGAAATGTTTTATGCCCCGACTACTAGTTCCACACTCGAGGTGAAATATTTTATCTTTGAGCAAACGATTTCCTCAAGCTTGCCAACCAAAAACTACAATTAGATCTAAATTTAGTGCTCATTGTAAGCTGTCAATTGCAAAACATTTCAGCTATCGATATGGTAGCAGAAAGCGTTGCTGACTGGTATAAAATGAACCAAGCATGCTCGTGCAAGCTCAAATACTGGATAAGGAAGAGTTTGGAAAGAATAATTTGTATGAAATCAAGGAAACAACAAGATCAATGTGATGACCGCAAAAGATTATTGTGTAACAAATGGCACTAGAAAAATTGATTAAACGGTAATGGTTTTTAAATCATTTTTTCAGTAACAGTTTAATGTATAATTATATATTTTTAGACAATATTTGCTCTTCAAACGGAACTGCAAGTACTCTTAGACAAGTAGTTTACCATCGGTTAGTATACAAATTCAATCAACGGCATGGGGAAAAGGTATTTCAGAATCATATGCATAGGTTCTCAGTAAGAGAAATCGTAAAAAACTTTAATATCGTTACTACAGCGCCATCTATTGAGTGCATAACTTAGTTATTTGCATTTTCTAATACATGGCGTAACTTTAGTACTAAACATTCTTTTACAATGACACCTAAGGCATTTTAAAGTGTTGACATTCCACATTAAAATTTAGTTTGTCATTATTCGTAAAAGCGTAAACAACATATTTTTAATCCCGTTTAAACATATCTAATTTCGTACCAACAAAACAGCATTTGTGGGAAGCATTACTTTTTTTGCTTTAATCAAAAGAAAAATGCTACTGAAAGTTTTCGTTCGCTTCAAGAAACTTATGGTGAACGTGCACTAACTCAACAGACTTGCGAAAACTGGTTTAAACGATTCAAAAGTGGTGATTTGGATATCAATTGGAAGCATTATTGAACTAAAACTCAGCTCAAATAGAAAAAGAACTTGCAGAACAGTTAAATGTCACTCAAGCAGCCATAAGCAAGCGTTTACATGCCATGAAAATGATTCAAAAAGAAGGGAAATGGGTACTGTTTGGGTACTTACTAACTCAAGCCAACATTGAATATGGCACTTTTTGTCTCAAATTGTGACGGGCCAGTCGAACCATCCACATCAACAGCAAAACAAACATTCATGGAAGTAAGGTTATGTTGTACATTATGTGGGATCATGAGTACTATGAGCTGCTAAAACCGAAAGAAACTTACTTCTGAACATTACCAACAACAATTGATAGATTTGAACCATGCATTGAACGAAAACCATCCGATTCCAGCCAACAAACAGCGTAAAGTGATTTTGCTTACGACAATGCTCGACCACATGTCGCAAAACAAGTAATAAATACGCTGGAAGTACTTCCTATTCACTAGATTGTGCCCCATTAGATTACTATTTGTTCGGATCAATGCAAAGCGATCTTCAAGACCAGCACTTCAGATGGACTCAATAAATTGCAAGAAAGTTGGTCGAAAGTCATAGATAATGATGGAAAATATTTTGATTAAAATAAAACTTACCATTTCTTAGAAATAAACGTGTTTTTTCCGCAAAAAAAAATACAAAAAAATAAGTTATACTCCCAATAGAAACGGGAGGGAGCCATGGATATCTCTGAAACCAGTGGTTAAAATGTTTGTGACTTTCAACATGAAATCGTTAATTTGTTGTTGTCTAATGTATTTGCGAACAGTGCTGAATTGTAAATAACGCCATAAATTTCACGACTTACGTAAGCAGTTCCTGTATTTTACACCACTTCCGGAATAAGATTTACTGATTTACCTTTATACCACTATAGGAATATTCCCGACAATGCTACAAATGTTACCTCAATTATTTTTCCTGCTATTATTCACACAAGTTATACTCCCAATATCATGAATCGAAAAAAAATGTTTTAAAGAAACCTTACCTACTTTAAGCCGAATAATCCCATTCTGCAATAAAAAGTAGGGGTTCCTATTTTAATTTCAAAGTACTTGCTCAACTTACAAGAAGGGGAGGAGAGGTACTATTTTTAGGGCCCCCCCCCCCCTCCCCTCCGGAATGATTAAATTTTGATAATGTACATTTTTCTCGTAGAGTTCTTATTTTCAGGGACATTTGAAAGTTTCAGCTTAAAAAATCACCCGGTATAAAGAAAAAATTCGGTCTGGGGACCGTGTTCGAAAAAAATCGCCGTCTCGAATGGGTTAGAGAAAGTGGGATCCAACGAACATATATTAAATAAATAATTAGTGCAGCAAAATAAAAGCATATAATGATAAACCACTGAATTTTTTGTCGGGCAAATCTCTAAACTACTGATAAAACAACCAACAATGCTGAACTATTTTACGTATACCACAAAATTCAAATGTTTTCAGTACAGACGAATATAATAACAAAAGGTTATCTCCACACTCTCAGCTCAGCTCAACGCAAAAATAGACCAAAACAAAAATTCATTCATTCTGTTTCGGATTTTGAATTCGATATTTTGTTTTGTTCTAACTCCCCAACTCAGTATTATCGTCTAGCGTGTGGATGTATCCGACGAACAGTGAACTTTTCTCATTAAATTCATTTAAAATATCGCTCGAATAGAGTGAATTGAATTAATCAAAATTTGTGTGTGCCATAATTAATAGTTCAGTGTTTTATTGATATTTTCAACTATAATCAAATTGTGTCGTGTGTGTCTGCGTGTGTTTCCAATGTTACGAATTTTTAGGTATCACGATTAAATTAAATTTAAATGTAGTAAAGTGAATTCGTAATGGAAATGTTTTAATTTTTATTTATAGAAATACGCGACATGTTAATATTCATACGGCGACGTCATGCTTTGTAAATTTCCATCTTGTGAATTCATTCAGTGAACAACAACATAAATCGTACCATAGCAACACAAAGAGAGAATCTCAGACGAACCAAAATTATGTTGTTGGTATAAAAACGTTAAGTGCGGTCGTTGTATTCTGTGGTGGTGCCTATTACTTGTTAGGTAAGTGTCACTGCCCCTTAATATGTTAAAATCTTATTTTTAATAACATTTATTGACATTGGCATCGTGCCAGCAGCATCTCTGTATTTTTGAATATAATAACGGGCAAACAAAATAACAATTCATTATCGCATACGTTTTATCAAAATACGAATTGTTTGAGCAAACATTATTTAGCGATTGCTGAGAAATGCCTAAATCTTAAATTTCTAGATAGTCTGACGAATTCTTGATAACGCAAGAATTTTTAAAGGTGTTAATTGTTAATGTCGATTTTGTTTGTTTGATTAACGTTTGATGTCGAGATGTTTATTTTATCGATCAGTGGGTTTTATAACATTATGTGCGTGCGTAAAAAACGTGACACTAATTTGACAAAAACTGTTTCACGATGATGAAACCGTTATCGAATTTACTGAACAACTGATTGATAAAATTTTGATAGGTATATTTTCTAGTTTGATGTCTAATTTTGGAAGTTAAACCGATAACGATAAAAGATTAAGTGTAACTATGGAAATATGTATGGGCATTAGATAATAACATAGAACATTAGGCATTACTAGGGTGATTTGAATTATACGTAAAACCAAAAATTTATGAACATAGGTGAAAATACATAGGTGTACAAGTATGAAATGCGGTTTTTTTTTTGTGTCAAAAAACATGTTAAATTCGGAAGAATGATAAAAAGTGCTTGATTCAAAGAATGATCCATCGCTTGTTATACATTTTTCCCATCTTTCGGGCAATTTGTGAATATCACGCCAGTAAAAATCTTAAATCAATTAAATCGAGCCATTTTATCACATCTTCGTACGAATCAAAGCGCTGCTCAGTAAGTGCTTGACCCATTGATGCAAAGAAGTGGTAATCGAAAGGAGCCAAATCTGGTGAGTAAGCCACATGAGATTGTACTTGCTAGCTGAGTGATTCCAACGTGTCGCGAACTGGTTTGCTGTATGTGATAGAGCATTGTCATAAAGAAAAATTACTTTGTGTTACCTCTTTCGGTATTCTGGCCTTTTTTCAAGCAGCGAATTCTTCAAATCGGTCAATTATTGTTAGTAACGTTTAGTATTAATGGTTTCTCCAGTTTAACAGCTCATAAAAGACCACGCCCCTCTGGTCTCACCAAACACAGAGCATTTTTCTTTCTGCCAACGCGATTCGGTCTTGTGGTCGATGTGGATACCACTCATGATTTTTTGCGCGTGGGATTCTCAAAATAAATCCAATCCTGTAACTATACGATGCAAAAACGACTTCCTTTTGTACCGGGCGAGCAAAATTTCACATATGTTTTTACATTTTTCCGTTTGCCTGTCGTTCAACTCATGTGGTACCCATCTCCCGGTCTTCTAAATCTTTCCCTTTTTTCGTAGTCGATTGGAGATAGATTCTTGACTAACGGACAATTGATCGGCGAGTTGTTTTTGTGTTTGTGAATCAACTTCGTCCAACATTGCTTGCAATTCCATATTTTCGTTTTTTTAAAAAACGAACTAATCGGGGTGATTTAGCAGAAGTTTTCTTCACATAAAAAAAATTAATGCTGTACACGAATGTTCGGTACAAATTTCGACATAGTGAACATAACACTATATACACACTTTTCCAATTTACCACTCGTCCGCATCTGAGACTTGTTGTAAAAGTACAATACTTTAATCCCAATGTCTCATTTTGATATTGAAACAAATATACTCCGTCTATGTGTTTGTTTCAGTTGTTGTAGTTTATCATCTCGTTGAATTTACTTAGGAATATTGTGTTGTCGTTTATGGGCTCAACTAATTCATTCTCATTGAATGAAAATTCGCATCCCGCATTTAGTCCTCTTATAAGCTGACTAATATAATGGTTCTTTCAGTTCCTGCAGTTGGTTCAGGTCGCATATGTTGATTTCTCTTCTATTGTATCATTTGTGACTCTTCTTTATCCAGCAGGTTAGAATTTATTATTCTTGCTTTGACTAGTTGTGCTGCTGTTACTATCTCTTTTACTTCCTCTTTGACTAATTGAAGACGATTAAACATCTTGATGAAAAAAATAATTAAAAATAATTAAAGAGTAGTAAATAGTATTTCTCTAGGATATTTTCCTTATTTTCCCTCCAATTTCGATGTGCTCTTCTACGTTCCTCCCGAACAACCGTAAACTTATTTTCTTCGTTACAAATATCTTCAACTATTCGTTGCGTTATTCGTATTTTGTAGTTGGTTAAGTGTGCTTGGTAAATTTCCTGCAGAAATTGTATGCTTTTTTCTAGCATTTTGTTGCCGTTTTATTAACGTTGTGTGTTAACGTTGGTTGTGTTCTTTGTTTATTTCTGGTAGAAAAATATAATGTCTGTAGTAGTTATTTAGAGGTTCCTTATAACCACGAACATCACTCGTGAGTTCTCAGTCTCCAGAACACTAGCCGATGGAACACTTCGATGGTTAGGTAAAAATATCCCGCTATACAGAAGTGTAATCATCGATCCAGATGCATAGAACAACAAAAATATTTGGCAAGAGTAGACGATCACCAAGAACGACAGAAGGCAGAATTTCAGTCTAAGAAGTGCATACGTTTCGATTAAAGAAGCCTCCTGAATTCAGATCGGGTTAAACTGATGCTCAGTGTTGCGCAATAGTCCTTTAGCTAACATCATCAGAGCTGTCAGTCTACCACCGCGCAAAAAGACGACAAACACACTGGAAATCGACATGTTAGAGGGTGATGGATGTTGCCAGACGGTTAGAGTTCTCTAGAATTTTGATCAGCCCATCCGATTGGCGATGAGAGACATATCATTTCCAAGTGATTGCGGCAATGGTCCTGCACTGTATGGAAGCGCTCACTGCAGTAAACCGTTGGCCCCCAAAAACCCTGCTAGACGTATTGACCATGCTATTTCAAGAGCATGTGTGTTAATCAATATGTTAAAACAGACTCAGACTCTTGTGAACCTAAAGAAGCTTCTGCGACAAATGCGATAGCATGTTGAAACGTCAGTAATAGTTGAGATAGATTACACACAGCGAGGATGATGAGCTTGAAGTGGCGGACCATTTGAACGAGATTGAGCGCCAGGCTAGAGACAAGAATACTCGAACAGTTAAATGTGGAAATGAACCAAACATGTTTCCCTTTAACAATGAATGAATTGGAAAGCCAGTCGAATTTCTATGAACATAAAAATTGATTACAAGATCTAAAGACTAAAATAATTTTTTAAAAACACGCTTTTATTTCAAAATGGTCGGGCACATCGGATTTTTGTAAGGCTATAAATAAAAGCGTCGGGCGCCCACTGTATTTAGTCATAAAAATGTCCAAAGTTCCCGTAGAAGCCAAAAAAATATTTTATTATTTTTAGATCGTTTCTAAATAAAAGCGGGTTTTTAAAAAAAAAATTATTTAAAAATTATGAATCCAATCAGATTAAACCAATTTCAATAGCTTACTAGCTGATTTACTCCGGCTTTACACAGGCTAAATTAGAATTATTTTGAACGTCGGATATTTGCAATCCAGACCACATATTTGCATCTTGTTTGTGGAGATTGGTTCGGTGTTAACTTTTATTTTAAAGCATTAATTATTTTTGGTTTTCCATTTGGTAAGAAAATGAACAAATATTTCGGCATTCATACTTGGAGAAAGCAACATATAGTTGGCCGTGTGAAAAGCATGGATTTTCTAACTTCACACCATTATTTTTCGGTGATTAACTATGGGATTTATTAATTGTCCTTGTGAAAGCAAAGCGCACTATTGAAGCGCTGTTTCAATCACATTGGCATTAGTTTCTTCACACAAAGACATGTTCCGTTGCTAATTTCGGTGGACACAATTGAAGGAGAAGTTTTATTGGTGAACCCTCTCAAAAATAGTATGTGTGGTGGAATTCCAGACAGCTCAATCTCCATCAATAACTGTGTCAGTACATTTGTAAATCATTGGTGAACTGGGAAGCTGAGATTCATTTTCATTATTTATTTTATTGGTGTCGTCATTCTTGCGAGCTAAAATTCCACGTTCGCAAAAATCAGGCGGGAACGATATCTCACATATTATGAGATCAATTGCAAATTTCCCAATTATGAAATAAATTCACACGCATGTTTGCTGATAGTTTGATTTTCAGTACAAGCGGTTAAAAATAATAATTGTTCATGTTTTTATTACTAGGGCATTCCCGAATTCGAGCTATACTGCAAGAAAAATTATCTGCTTGATTCAAATTCAATTTAACGCAGTTCCAGATGATGCTACAACGATTCCGATTCGTTCTGCTGTCTAATTTCGGCGAGTATCAAATTAACCAAAAATGTTTTTCCAGTGCCTTCTTGTGCATCAAAGAAAATATTTGCCCCATTACCGGTTGCTATGTATTTATTTATATTTCCCATAATTTTGTCTGAAGGCCAACCCCGTTTTGAGCTTATAAGCTCATTCAGGGAAACTCGATACACGATAATTCTCTATAGAACATTCAAATATCGTCAATCCTAAGTGCCTTAGACCATAGAATTTTTTTAAAATGACTTAATTTCTGTTAGAGTAGATCTTGACTTACTCAAAACAAGTTTCCGTTAGGATAGCTGGCGTTTAGGAACACCAAAAAAATTCAGGAAAAGTCGAAAGACGATAATTCTCTATGGATTATTCAAAATTGCCAATCCTAAATGCCTGGTACCATAAAATTTTTTAAAAGTGGCTTAATTTCTGTTAGAGTAGACTTACTGAAAACAAGTTTTTGTTAGGATAGACGGTGTTTAGAGACACTAACAAAATTCGGGAAAACTCGATAGACGATAATTCTCTATAGAATATTCAAAATTGTCAATCCTATGTGCCTGGGACCATAGAATTTTTAAAAAATGACTTATTTTCTATTAGCGTAGATCGTGACTTACTCAAAACAAGTTATAATTCTACTGCACTTCACAAATTGCGAATGTTTTAATACAATTTTACGATTTTTTAATGCGTCGTTTGGAATTTATTCGTTAGGTCGCAGTTTTACCAACACTCTGAAATTTTTAGTTGTGACAGTCTTTGATCATCAACTGAGAAACTTTATTGAGCCTATTTGTGAAATCAATCATTTGATCACTCTTCTTGTTAACATGTTCGCATACACTATACTTTATCGTTTAGGGCTCCACATAGTTCTGATTAAATGGCAATGTAATTTTTGCGTGTATGTTATCACCAACAACATGCTTACGTAATGGAATTTCTATGATTAATTTAAACAAAAATTTTAAACATATCGACATTTTGGAAGAAAGACCTGTGAGGTGATCCGTTCAAAATTATTGGGAAAACCTGCTAATTTGGGTACAACATTCCTATCCAAAGTTTGAATCCGATTTGATGAATGGTTGGAAACAAATATGGAGAGTCTCATTACTCCAGGGAGGGCGAGGAACCTCTGAATTCGAAAATGTCACTAATCGCGTATAACCTCTTTTCGAAACACGAATCACGAATCTGAAGACGATCGGATGAGCGGCTGAATTCTATTGGACAAATGGTATGGAAACTTATAAGGAGCCCCTTAATTAGCATTAGCGGATCCCTTGGATTCGTGCGTATCACTAATTTCATATAATCCCTTTTCTAACCTAATTTCCGTGACAAAACTTAGAAAAATGGATGGAAAAAATTGGAAGATAGAAGTCGTCAAGCAGATCAATAAGTTTTTTTTACCACCAAATTTATCAAATTTTTCTGGAGATTATCCCTATAGTGGCAAAGTTTTATTGATCTGTTTGGTACCAGTGTTCATATAAATCCCAAATTATCACTCGCCCCCAAAAACTACAATATTTGAAAAGTTTAACTCAATTTATGGACAATTATGGGCGCGCTTTACCGTTGTGAGAATTTTTCCATCTTGCAACTCCCATGAACTAGAATAAACAAGATTATTCAGCAGGAACTAGTCGCTCAAATCAAACACAACAAGAATGCAGACAGTCAAAATTTTTCACTGAAAAATGTGTGTGTTCAATTTAAAACTATGAATACTGGAGGGAGAAGAAACCTTTCAAAGCAGCATGAAGTTTATGATTGCCCGACTAGAAAGAGATGTCAGATTTACGGTAGAAAGCACCATTGTGCAAAATGAAACAAGTTCAAACTATTGCATAAGCGTTTATCAAGAAGCAAGCTCATCCTGGTACACCTTACCCAATCCACTGATTAAAATTAGGGATAGCGCTTGTGAGTGGCAACTGAACATTTAGTTCAACATTTAAAACTCCCTCGAATGCCGTTTCGACAAAGTTCTCTGTTGTGTATCATCCTACTTAAACCAATCCATTCTGATTTTAGAATCTTTAATTACGGAATTACCCGAAATTATATCGAGCCTTTGCCTTTGATTGGCCCTAAATTTAATCATCCGAGCCCGACCGATCCATTGATAAGTCGTGATCTTTTATTTTCCCTATTGAAGGAATAAACTGTTTCCAGAGGAAATCAAGGGATAATATCATCTAAAAATAAATTGGTTGCCAAAATCGGAAGTTTTGGGGATTAGAGGAATTAACACCACTCTTCCAACTGACGAATTATTCAGAGGAAGAAATGTTATGGGAGGATCAGCAAATCATCAACTCGTTCCGTTGATGGTCGTTTCGTAGTTCGACTTCCATTTAGACGCATTTGTAAAGCCCTATCGATGCAAATGGCGTGCCAAGGGTCAACTTGGTAACATTCAAAATAAAGGTTGCCAGAAAGTTTCAATTCCGAGGCTTGAACTAGCGCCGCTAGTCACTAGCTTAGAAGCAATTAAATCAACTTAAAATATGGTGACATTGTGGAATACGTCAACATTGGAGATATGTCGATTTTTCAAACAATCAGCTAATTACAATTTGGAGTGGCATAGCCCTAAATGGCTAAGCCACACAGTTGAAAAAATATGACCTATGTAATGCAAATAGCATTACATATACATCCTGCGCTAGCTTGCATTGCAAACTAATGCACAAGTTGCATTATATCAGATATTAATGCTAACTGTATTAATTTTTATTGTATAGTTTACATTAAACTTTAACGGAATATTTTGTTAAAATTGATACATGCTATATTAAAAGTTTACAGCACATTGCATAAAAAAATAAATTAATATAAATTAAAATATCTATTTGGAAGCATCGTTTTTTGTCGTAAGCGACATTAAAATTGTATAGCCCAGTGCTTTAAACTGTAAAGCACACCACATTAGCAATTCCCAAATACTAATAAAACTTTATCATTTTGTATCAAAAGCATAAGGCGAATTTCACAAATTCCACGTTTTTTACTTCCAAAGTTCGATTGACGTAAATCAATTGACGTCTTTACACTGGAAATATATGAAAAATGTTTTAAGCTTATATTAAAAGTATACACAATGCCTTAGCGAATTATTATAAATTCGCTAAACAATAATTAATCCCAGATTATATAGAAATTTTCTTTCGAAACACTGCTGCAGTAGTTTTAGACGCAACTGCGTCGTAACTATTTTTAATGCATGCTTTGCATCAGAATGTGATACACGATTGCATTGTATAAGACTCGATGCAAGGGTTGCATTATAAATTGCAGCAAAATTTCTAACTGTGCAAGTAGAATGGAACTGGCCACCACAAACCCATGATATAAGAAAACTTGTAATTAGGAAATCGTTTTTCCGCATCGACATCGTCGGAACACGAAAACGGCATTTTGAGCCAGCTAGTAAAAAACATTTCTCCATTTCTAGAAATTGCTCGAGACTTGCGTGGAGCCAGAGATATGTAGAACTCTACTATAGGTAAAAATAACAACACAGTTGCAAAATGGGTTTAAAGTCATCTTTCATTAAAATTGCTATGCTAAAATCAAAAGGAAAGTTAGCTAGAATTAGTAAAATGTATTATCTGAATCCATTCATAGACGCGAGCAAGATTATTACGTGCTGGAGGCGCATGCAAATTCTCGAGCCGAGTTATACCCAAGTATAAGACTATTGTACCCTCTTAATGACTATTGTACGCCAAAGTACTTCTTGATAAATAGCGGCAGAATAATTAAAGATGAAATCAGAAGATGCATCAGCTGTAAAAGTTTTAAAGGTTTAATGCTCAACCTAACTTTTCACTTATGGAAATTGTACCATTGTTCACTTTGAAAGTCCGTTCCGTAAGACAGATGTCGACCTCGACGGATCGCTATGAGCACAAAGGCAGTTCATATAGAAGTTGTTTGCAACATAACTACTATAGCAACTTCTAAGCAGCTCTTCAAAAATTAGTTGGTTATGCGCTGAAATGTGTTAAGATAATGCTTACAATTTTGTGGGGACAATACCTTATCAGAAATTTCTTATCATAACCTTTCTTAAATGAAACTCTCTCATTTCACTCTTCAGGAATAATTAAATTCCATTTTATTCCGAGATCAGCACCGTCATTTGGAGGATTGTGGGGAGCAGCAGTTGAAATCGTTGAAACATCATCTCAAAAAGGGAGGTAACTACTATTTACCTATGTAGAACTTACCACAGAAATCGAAGCAATATTAAATTTTACACCTCGTGACGCAATTTAAAAGACGATTAATGACTTAACAATTATAGACTCTTTATAGGTTAATTAAATGCCCCAACAAAATGTTTCGCGCTATTCAATTTTGATACACCATTAGGAATTTTAATATTGAAGTTAGCAGAACCCCAACACTCAGTATTATTAGTTAAATGCCCCATTAAAATATTTGGGCTATCTGAGACCTCTTTGATATTCACATTTTATTGAATCACCCGATGTAACTGCAATTTTTCACTTTGTATTCCGAGTAAGAGGCTACGTTATCATCGATTCCGGAATCTTGAACACCATTCCACACTAAACTTGAAGATAACCAATTAACAACCAATTAACAACCTGACCTAATCTTAGTAGTTTTAAATGTTTATTGCCATTGACATTTCTAAACCCGGCTAAAATTTATTTAATGAAATTCTCTTTCTGATCCTGACGAAACGATGGCGTCCACATTTTTTAAATGTTGGAATACAAAGTTCGTTCAGATCAGTTAATCAAAGTGATCAAAGAAACCCACTGGACACACATACACTTTTTTAAGTCAGTTTCGGAAGGCAGCTGAAACCGATGAAACGGGAAAAACGAAAAATTTCAATTTTCGCTTTATAAAAATAAAACCTTTTAGAGAACACAAGAAATCATTTAACCCTAACAGTAACATTTTCAAAAGGCGGCTAGCACCAAAAGTGGCTGGAACACCAAATTAAGTGTTAAAATCAAAATTTTCAAAAAACCAAAAATCTTTTCTGTTCTGATTTTATATTCCAATCAGAAATAATCCTTATCATCTGAAAAACATAGTGGCTGGATTTGAACTAGTCGGTGCATTCAAACCAAGTTTGTTCAATACAATTGAGCCACTTTTGGATGAAGCATAAAATTCAGTCACAAGCTTCTGGTTGTTTTCGATGGGTCGTCAGAAACTTTCTCAGAAAACTCATTCGGTTATTATTTATCGGTCGAACCGATCGTACAATCAAGTTTGCTTGACATTCTCTTCCGTTAAAAAAAATGGAAGTTGCCTTCATCGTCGCTTCATACCAATGACTTAATGACTTGAGGAGATACATTAGATGAAACAATCCTACTCAAGGGCGAAATAAACAGCGTTAAAGTTAGTCAACAGAACCGCATTCGGAACTCATAGGAGAATACCATTTTCAACAGTAAAACCGAACTTTTTCAGAACTACCACATTCGTGCCTCTATGGATTGACCATTTTGTGCAAACGGTTGAATGCATGAAACTGGTACCATCCAAAATATCTCGCTCTGTTTATGGTTTACTCAGATCAACCAATTATTTATTTTCAGTCAAGTCATTTTTGGATCAAATTTATTTTTATTTTTCTACATAGTCTCCTTGTAAGTCTATACACTTCTTCCAGTGATGCTCCCGTCTCTTCAACTCGTTCAACTAGTACATGACGTTTTTCTCTGCAAAATAGTTGTTTACGAAGGTGATAGCCCACTCATTCGGCGAAAATCTCTTTCCTGCAACCGCAACTTTTAGCTTAGGAAACACTAAAAGTTGCTTAGGGCTAGATCTGATGAGTAACAAGGATGGTTAAGCAGTTCAAAACCTTAATTCATGAACTTTCGCCATGGCAACCGCTGAGGTGTGAGACGGCGCATTTTCTTGGTGGAACAAAATTTTTTTTTTCTGCAAATGTAACCGTTCTGACCGTATTTTGACTGTATTTTTGATCCTGGAGTGTATTGGTGTATTAAAGTTTCATCAACAGTAATTAATTGGCGCCAAAACTCTGATTTATCGCAAACGCAACACCCAACGCGCGGACAGCTTTTATCTCTCTTACGTTAATTCGACGGTTGTCTAGCACCATTTGGTGAACTTACCGCCATGTTTAAATTCAGCTGTCCAAAATTTCACGGTGGTAAATGGCGGTCCAAGGTCCCTGTAAATAGCGTCCAAATCGTCTTTGATTTGCTTAGGGGTATTGCCTTTCAAAAATAAAATTTTATAACAGCCCGATACTCGATTTTTTCCATTTGCACGAATGCACTGACATCAACTCACTTAAACTATTGTTAAACAACAACTGTCCAAAATGGCTGATATTGAATACCTTTCAACACATGTACAAACACACTCCCCACTTTTGTTGACGAGTGCTGCCATCTTTATGTTGTGGTCGGAAACTTTTCAGATAAGCCTCGTATGTTAATTGAGTTTCCTTAGTAAATGGGATAAGTTTGCACATTAAAATTGTAGAATTATAATTCGTACATAATCGAAGTTTATTTATATTTATAGCTTTGGTCAAATTAAAATTATCACAATCCTTATTTCGAGGACGTGCGATGATTGAGACCAACAGTAATCTTACAGTATTCGAATTTCTTAATTAAAATGTACCTATAATCCCATTCTAGATCACTTCAAGCAAAATACCGCATCTACTGATTCGAAACCGATTAGCTTCGAAGACC
Source organism: Nephrotoma guestfalica (assembly GCA_963691935.1). NCBI lineage: Eukaryota > Metazoa > Arthropoda > Insecta > Diptera > Tipulidae > Nephrotoma > Nephrotoma guestfalica. The sequence goes on along the minus strand of OY829914.1, from coordinate 196,013,039 downwards.
TAAAACGAAAGCACAACGAGTTTCGTACAGATTTACCAACATTTGGCGTTGATGAGATTACAAAACATGATTCTATGTAAAAAAAAAAAATTGTTCACCTGAATGTAAACAACAACCAATAATGCAACTAATTTAAATTTCAGGGTTAAAGGTGTATGGGTGAGTTATGGCATTGGAGTGTACGATATCACTGAATTTATTCCTAAACATCCAGGTAGCAGTCAAATTATGTTGGCCGCTGGCAGCGCAATCGATCCATTTTGGCACATATTCCAGCAACATAATACTGCGGAAATATTAGAAATGCTAGAAGGATATCGCATAGGGAATTTAAAAGCCGAGGACCATTTAACATTAAAAGATATGATGGATCCTTGGAGTGCCGAACCCAGGCGTCACCCATTATTAGAAGTAAAAACAAAGCAGCCGTTTAATGCAGAACCGCCAGCATTTCTTTTGACCGAAACATTCATCACCCCAACGTGAGTATAACTGAGTAAGTCCTGCTTACTAAATACTAAACTAAGTATGATTAAATTATTAACATTTGTGTTGGACAGGGAATTTTTTTACGTACGTAATCATTTACCTGTGCCCGTAATCGACGTCAAGGATTATGAACTGGAAGTTTCAGTCCAGAATAAAGATGAAAAAACGATAAACTTAACGTTTGAAGATATAAAAAAATTTCCGAAACATAGCGTAACGGCAGCTGTGATGTGTGGTGGCAATAGACGATCAGAGATGGCCAAAATTAAACCAATAAAAGGATTAAATTGGGCGGCGGCTGCAGTGGGTAATGCAAAATGGAGTGGTGCTCGACTATGCGATGTACTAGCCGATTTAAAAATTCAGCCAAATGAAACGTGGCACGTACAGTTTGAGGGTTTAGATACAGATCCAACGTCAACGCCTTACGGTGCATCTATTCCGCTGTCAAAAGCGATCGATGAACGCGGTGATGTATTATTAGCATACGAAATGAATGATGAACCACTAACTCGAGATCATGGATTTCCAGTACGTGTCATTGTACCTGGTGTAGTCGGTGCACGACACGTTAAATGGCTTGGTAAAATTATTGTGTCGCCCAACGAATCAGATTCACATTGGCAACAGAATGATTACAAAGCGTTTAGTCCGAGTACTGACTGGGATACAGTAGATTTTTCAAAGGCGCCCGCAATACAAAATATGCCCGTAACATCGGCAATAACAGTACCGCAAAATGGTGATTCGGTAGTAATCGAAAAAGGTAATTATATAAAAGTAAAAGGTTACGCATGGTCAGGTGGTGGAAACCGTATTATACGTGTGGATATTACTGGTGATGCGGGTAAAACATGGCACGAAGCAGAACTGGTTCAAGAAAAGGAAGAAATAGCTCCAACCGGGCGACATTTCGCCTGGACGATATGGACAGTTAATATACCTGTGGAACAGGGTCAAAAATCGGTCAGTAAAATGTGTAGTGTAGGTCTGATTTATATTTTCAAAACAAAATTTAAATTTATCCTATATAGATGGAAATTTGGACAAAAGCCGTTGATTCATATTATAACCAGCAGCCGGAATCATTTGAAAATATTTGGAATTTGAGAGGTGTGGTAAGCAACGCGTATCATAAAATTAATGTGAATCTTCGTAGATAAAAATAAAATATTTTGAGATTATTGCAAACTTGTTTTTGATTAAGAGTTAGTAGCTGTGATAACAGTTTGAACAACTTAGTATAAAACAGGTAAGTTATTTATCTGATGGACATTGAAAAGTAAAATTATAAAGAGCCTATCAATTATGAGTGCTTTTACTTCAAGTGCTTATAATCGTAACTTTAACAACTGATTACACAATTGTTAATGTCAATAAACAATATCAATCACTTGTTGGCAATATTAAGAGACCACTTAATTATCTACAATCTAAAAATTAATAAAAGTGTGTCTTATAGTTTGAATTATACTTATTTCTATAAAATCGGGGTTGTTGTTAAATTATTTCAATTTAAATAAAAAGATTAAGACAATTTAAATTAGTTGGTAATTGTTTAGGTGGATCCAGTAGGGTTATCCATGTTTGTAGTACTCAAATGGTATAGTACGGACGCGGTCAACCAATCATCCCGCCGACTTCTCTCACAAGGGTCCAAACCAAGACTAAATCATATCAGCACTCGTTATTGGCTTGGTTGGACCTTCAACACATTCACATTGTTCAACAGTATAACACTCGTATGGTTGTACAGCTAAAATCGAATAAGGTCCAAGTAGTTCGTTTAGACCTTAAGTCCACCAAACTGAAGTGTAAAATGGAAGTGTATTCAATCGCGAAAGATGAAAATTGTCGGTTTCACGCAATTGTTCATCAACTTCTTTTAAAAAAAAACAAATACTCTTTCGTTGTATTCACCTAGTGAGGTCCATACGGAAACAGTTTATTAGATCCGTGAAAATTTTACCGATTACATTCCAAAATTGTTAGGTTCTTGTAGCCAAATATATAACTCAATCCAAATTACGGGGCAGACCGCACAAGAACTAATATTCAGGTAAATTTAATAAAGCAAATTATATGAAAAATGGATGGCTTCTGGGGCGGTGCTGAATGTTTATCTGCTATACCCAGACTAAAAACATTAGAATCAGCGTATACCATTCCATCGATCAAAATCTAATTACATTAACTCCGAATAATGGGCAACAATGTAAATGGAATTCACCTTTTTTATTCCGGTTCTCAATATGATAGTCCTGTGCTAAAAGTAGGCGCACTACCTTTATCGCATAAGTCGATATGAAACTTTCCAAATCAAATGTTCCAGATAAAACAATCCTTAAATACTGATTAGTGAATCTTAATGTAGTCCATCTATAACTCCCAATAATTCCAACTCTGTCTGTTTTGGTACCTGGAAGATTCGCTCGCGGATTTTGTAATTCCCAAACATATCGACATTTGTGGTATTCAAGAAACTAATATGAGCTCCAGGCTATGCTCAAACGCGAACTGTTCATGGTATCTAAGCAACGACCCAACACCAAAAAGAAGAGGAATAAGCATCTGCATAGATCTTCACCTCTGCATAAATCCCAAATGGGTGATTTCTGGGATCTCAAGACTAATGGAATAAATTAAATATTGCGGAACCAAACTATACCACAGGGAATCAAATGAAAACAAAAACAAAAACACCTTGTTTCTTCTCCAATCAACTGGTTTATTCATTCATACAACCACACGAGTCACTACCTGGACTGTCGTCCATATTTAGATTCGTCAATAAAATCATGTGACCTACGTGAATTACAGTAAAGCTGATTCTTATAAATCCGAAGTAAGTGACCACAGAGTGATATAGATTGAATGTCTCCAACGAAGAAAGGTCCCAAAGTCATGAACGCTACTCTGTACTTCCGTAATTAAGACATCTGATTCACCGATAATTTACAATTACCGCATATTCAGACCATTGTTTCCTTGAGTGCCGGGAATTTAATTAATTTAATTATCCAACCTAAATAAATATAAACCATCCGACAGAGTACGAAAAACATTTGCATTTTTAAAGCAGCATAGCCATTAAAAAACCAGCCAATATATATTCCCATTTCTTCTTGGAGCCCCGTACTTCGAAACTACGGGGGAGATTGGCCGGACCTCGTAGAAGGGACTGATTTGTATATTACAACCCCACCTACTCGAGGCGAGATCAGATCAACGATCAAATTTATATGTTCACGAACTGTACCCGAAATCGGTGGAATTCCTAGCGAATAGTATCAGTATACTCCAGATAATATACTAGAAACTTACCAATCCTTGGTTGAGAATCTCTGAATCAATAACGAACTCCCTCTTAAATGGATTGAAATTTCAGAAGTTCCCAAACCAAAGACGAAGCAGCCAAAGGATATAAATGATTACAGTCGAATAACTTTGTGTAATGTAGGAAATAAAATTTACTCCTCGCTCATACCAGGCTGCATTTTCTGGCCAACAGATCTATCGAAAAGCACTGTCTGAACAGAAGAGTGGCGTTCTGGCATTCAAATTTACGTCATCCCATTGACCAAGCAAAAGCCTTCGATACAATAAACCTGACCCATATTCATCAGCCTGCAACAATACATGCCACACTGTCTGGTTAACCGAATCACAAATTCACAAAGGCCCACATTTAGGAGAAAACATCAATTAAATGGTTAAATGTATGGACCGAAAGAACAAAAATAACAAAGAAGTCAAGCAAGGATGCCCAATTTCTCTCAGAATATTTAACTTTATTCTAAATGAAGTTTTACTCAAAGTAGTTGACCAGTTACTTGAACTAGGCTACTTATTTTTGTCATCAGCGTGACATTATACTCGTGACGCGAGATCTTCCAAAATAAGAACCCATATTCTAGAAAATTTGATAGACAACCTAAAATACGCTGGTCTAGAAACAAATGCACAAAAATGTACCATAATCATACGAAATGCTGATTCCTTATTCAATCCACCTCGTACCATAGCGCTAGCAGAAGTAAAGTTCACTCGCGTCATCATGATGAGATATTTTGGTACCTGCTTCAACCCCACATTAAATCGGCCATACTCTATTCGCACTCGTTGTCATCAAGCTGTTGGAACCACCAACCAAATACCAGAAAAAAGTACAGACTACCATTTAAAACAGCTCTATTGTTGTATAAAACAGTAATTGTTCCAGCACTTACCTAAGAAAGTACGAATTATTTTTTCTAAATCAAATACTTAAGTTAAAGATATATTAGAATGCAATACTATAACCAAGAAGATCGAAGTTAGTATAAAATTAATTTTTGGGGACACAGTTATCGTCGCGACCCAACCCATATACTTAAGGCTACTTCAACCTACACTACCGGCACCAAAAAATTGAACCCTGCCTTACCTGCAACGATTCACTTAGACAAGAACTAAGATATTATAATAAAGCCCTTGATGAATGGAAATCACTACTACCTTTCCGAACTGAACTACGAAAAGCAGCCGACGACTTTTATCCAAATCCTAAATCAAAGTTCAGTGAATCAATTGAAAATGAGAATGAAAACCAAGGGGACGAACAAACTTAAATATATTCACAAGTTATCCTTTTAACCTACCCGAGGATTCGCCCTGATTTATTTAGGGAACCTCTACATACATAAAACCCATTAAAGCTTATCTCTCGGATAATGATTGAAACGGATAACTCCTCTAATAACATCATTTCGGTAACCAACCGACAACAACCATTCACTCCCACACACCAACAAAAATCAATTCTATTAGAAACACATTGCCACCGTTTTTCAACATCCCACCGTTAAAGAGACCCTTGAAAATGCGAAAGATGAACAAACAAAAAGATATATAAAAACCATGCGACATAGGATAGCAAACTTAAAGCCACACACTCTTCTTCACAAATAAAGAAAATTAACAACTAGGCGACATTTAATTATACGATCCGACATACCACAACAGATCAAATTAAATCTGGCATACAGCTCCCTTTACCAATTCCAAATTTGAAATCATAAAATTTGAATTGTAAACCGTTAAGCCAACAAATACAAACTTCCAACTACAGATCATATGGCGTATTCCTTCAGTGTTACTATCAGTCACGATGGACTTTTGGTTTCCAAATGCAGTACGAACCACTATCAACTTTTATAGCGCTCCTTCGGCGGTCAGCGCGGTTTCAAAGGGAATAGCCATGTAAATGTTGTAAATCCATTCAATGCCGCTGTAGTGGTTAAAACTTCAATCGTCAGATGATCAATGTGTAGCATCCCCAATGACACATTCACTTTGGGGCAAGTACCCTACTATGGTTGCTATATGGATGTCGCACAGGATTCTATACACGGTAAAATTGTGTGCGTTATTCTTAGTATGTGCACTCATAGATCACAACTTCTTTTATTTTTGTTAATCCAAAGTGTCTAACTTCAAGGGATTGCTTATAATTCCAATTTCAGGCAATGGTGGGCCTTTAAGTAGTAATTTATACGACAAACATAAGCCTCATTCAGTTTGTGCAATAATCGGATTTGGCCTCTAATACCAATACCTAAAAATAATAACACCTGCACGATGAATTATTAACACCGGTCTGTAAGCCCAAGTTATAGAGATCCTGATGAACATGACCAAAATGACCCTGTTCCAAAACCATCCCAGCCAACCATCAACGTTTTGAAGTTCCTGATCCACGTGTCACGAGCGTTCGTTTATGATTATACTCCCTTTTCTAGAAATGTTCACGTGGAGGTTCTTTTCCATATAATCGAATAGGTCACAAACATTTTTGAAGAGAGCAAAAAACAATCACGTGAACATTTCAGGGATAAAATTTTAAATTTATTTATATTTATGGAACTTCCAAGTGGGTAGCCAATGGTACAATAAAAATTATCAATCATCATAACCAAAACCCATTTATCTCATCCAGAAACCTGTGAACATGTTTAAGGCTGGCAACAAGAATATTGAAAATCCGATCAAGTCAGCAGGATAGTCTCCACTATCCAAAAGTATAACCGCGACTCCGTCAACATCTCTAGGATTCCCGTTATTAGGTTTTTTGTACAACAAATCTGCACCTTTCATGGGAATGTCAATTGGTTAAACTCACCATTACTGTTGATTTTACGCAACAATGATATACATAGAAGACCCCATAAACATTTCTGGGCCAACTATGTTCAATTTAAGCAGAATAGGCAAAAAGTTGCTTACATTTGCGCCAAGCTTATCAATTTTTGAATTGAGTGAAATAATGAACTTCATGATGATGATTGAAATACGAGTATTAGTTAAAGACCACAACGCATAATTGATTATTAAATAAATTTTTTAAATTTAAACTAAAGAATTATTGTGAATAAAATATAACACTTCAGAATACTTTCAAAGTGAAAAATTTTCAAAACGAGAAAATAATTTAAACTTGAAAATTTAATGCAAGATTCCGAAACACTTACAAAGCTAAGAATTCTCAAATCAAGAAAATTGAATGTTTGAGAATCAAAAAAGAAAAGCAAATATAAGCTTGAGAAATAAGTATAGAATTCCAGAATACGTTCAAAGCGAATTCATCATTCATCATTCATCATTTATTCATCATCATTTACAGTAACTTTGTAAACCATACATCTCATTTTGAGCTTAAAGCTCATTCATAATGAATTATACAGTTTGTGCTTTTGCCAAATCCTTCCCATCAATATTTTTCTTTTCTTTCCTTTGTATTTTGCTTTATTTCTTATAAATACACGAATGACTCTCAATACAAGAAAATAAAATACAGAAAAAAATATAATCCTGCAAATTAACTGCTAAATCCTAGAACAAGTTTGAAGCCAAAATCCATAAATCATTACTTTTTGATATCATGGGTGATGGCCAGATATTTGTTTGATATCGAGTCTGTTGAGACGACTGAATTAATTAATTAATAGAAAAAAATTATTCGTTTTTCCAAATTTCATTCGTTCGAAACCAAACTTCCAAACGTTTTGGTAACATTACTATAAAACTGATCATTAAGTGCACGATTTCGAATATATTCAAAGCAAATAATTCTCAAAACAAGAAAATAAAACATAGAATTATGTTCTCAATTTTAGAATATTTATTCTCAAAATAAGAAAATAAAATACAACATTGAGTAGATACACTAATTCGCCAGGTCACCCCTCACAGAAAGACGGCCGAATTTGTTAATTTATAGAATTCTAAATTTCATTAGTTCGAAACCAAGCTTCCAAACTTTTTTATAACATCGCTTCGAATTACATTCTCAAATCAAGAAAACAAAGTATACAACTGATCATTAAGTGCACGATTTCAGAATATATTCAAAGCAAACAATTCTCAAACCAAGTAAAGAAAATATAAACTTGAGAATTATGTTCTCAATTTTAGTATATTTTCAAATCGAACAGTGCTCAAAATAATAAAATAAAATACAACATTGAGCAGACAGTGCACGATTCCAGAATACATTCAGAGCAACAAACAATTCTCAAAACAAGAAAAGAAAATATAAACTTGAGAAATAAGTACAGAATTACAGAATACTTTCAAAGCGAATGATTCTCAATACAAAAAAGCAAAATACAAGTACGAAAAGACAGTAAACGATTCCACAATATTTTCAAACCCAGAAAGAAAATATAAACCTAAGATTTAACTGACAGATTCTAAAATAAATTTGAAGCCAAAAATTCACAAATCATTATATTTTGATATTATGCGTGATGGCCAGATATTTGCTTGATATCTGATGAGACGGCCGAATTTGTTAATTTATAGAATTCTAAAGTTCATTAGTTCGAAACCAAACATCCAAACGTTTTGGTAACATCACTTCGAATTACATTCTCAAATCAAAAAATAAAGTATAAAACTGATCATTAAGTGCACGATTTTCAAAGCAAACCATTCTCAAAACAAGAGGAGAAAATATAAACTTGAGAATTATATTCTCAATTTTAGAATTTTTTCAAATCGAACAATTCTCCAACTAAGAAAATAAAATACAACATTGAGTAGACAGTGCACGATTCCAGAACACATTCAAAGCAAACAATTCTCAAAACAAGAAAAGAAAATATAAACATTTCACAAGTTTATATTTTCTATACAAGTTTCAATACAAGTTTGAAAAGACAGTCAACCCAGAAAGAAAATATAAACTTAAGAATTAACTGCCAGATTCTAAAATTAATTTGAAGCCAAAAATTTAAAAATTATTACTTTATGATAACTGATAAGATGGCCAAATTTTTTAATTTATAGAATTCAAAATTTCCTTAGTTCGAAACCAAACTTCCAAACGTTTTGGTAATATCACTTCGAATTACTTTCTCTAATCAAGAAAATAAAGTATAAAACTGATCATAAGTGCACAATTTCAGAATATATTCAAAGCAAACAATTCTCGAAACAAAAAAAAGAAAATATAAACTTGAGAATTATGTTCTCAATTTTAGAATATTTTCAAATCGAATAATTCTCAAAATAAGAAAATAAAATGCAACATTGAGTAGACAGTGCAATTCGAGAACACAATCAAAGCAAACAATTCTCAAAACAAGAAAAGAAAATATAAACTTGAGAAATAAGTACAGAATTACAGAATACTTTCAAAGCGAATGATTCTCAATACAAGAAAGCAAAATACAAGTACGAAAAGACAGTACACGATTCCACAATATTTTCAAAACAATTTTCAAACCCAGAAAGAAATTATAAACCTAAGGATTAACTGCCAGATTCTAGAATAAATTTCAAGCCAAAAATCCCCAAACCATTAAGTTTTGATATTATGGGTGATGGCCAGATATTTGTTTGGTATCGAGTCTGATAAGACGGCCGAATTTTTTAATTTATAGAATTCAAAAGTTCATTAGTTCGAAACCAAACATCCAAACGTTTTGGTAACATCACTTCGAATTACATTTTCAAATCAAGAAAATAAAATATAAAACTGATCATTAGGTGCACGATTTCAGAATATATTCAATGCAGACAATTCGTAACAGAAGAGGAGAAAATATAAACTTGAGAAAAAAGCACAGGATTCCAGAATTCTTTCAAAGCGAATGATGAACAAATTACAAGTTTGACAAGACAGTACACTATACTACAATATTTTCAAACCCAGTAGAAAAATATAAACTTAAGAATTAACTGCCAGATTCTAGAATAAGTTTGAAGCCAAAAATTCACAAATTACTACCTTTTGGTATTATGGGCGAATTTCTTTTCTTTATAGAATTCAAAACTTCATTAGCAGGAAACCAAACTTCCAAACAGTTCTCAAAACAAGAAGAGAAAATATAAACTTGAGAATTATGTTCTCAATTTTAGAATATTTTCAAATCGAACAATCCTCAAAATAAGAAAATAAAATACAACATTGAGCAGACAGTGCATGATTGCAGAATATTATCAAAGCGAACAATCCTCAAAACAAGGAAGATAAATATAAATTGAAACAACATCGAATGTGAAAAATTTACAAATTCCTTGGAAACTTTTCCGAATTAAATCAAATTGTGTCAAAATCGGTATTGTAAAATTCATCAATTTTGAGAATAATTTTCTCAAATCAAATTAAATTGTGTCAAAATCAGTTTTCGAAAAGAAACATTTTTATATGATTATAAAATTTTGACTAGATTTAAGGCTAAATATTAAACAAATTTATTAAATTTCCTGGAAATTCTGTTTCAACCATAATTTTCGTAAATCAAATATAAAATGCCCCAAAGTAGTCAAATAGATTTAAATTAAATATTTTAGACAAAGATTCATAGTTTCTCCCACTTAGCTTTAATTTTTGAAAATTATTTTAATGTCATGCGATATATTCTTAAATTTTTATGAATTTCGAATTCGTATTTTTCAGAAACCAAAATTCATAATATAACATTTCATTCAGGGCTATGAAAGTCGACCAAGTACTTTCTTGAACCCGAGACGATATATTTGGCATAACCTAGTAAAGATTAAACCACTCAAACTCATAAAAAATATTCGACATGTTACTGGGGTTAGTTGTGAAACAAAAATATTGTAACAATAAGTGACCTGATATATGAAATACCGAAATATAAAAGTTGGTTACATAACAATCTCATAAAACAAACAAACAATTTGGTAGACGCATTGGTAGATGACGTGTCCGCTCGCGTAAATTATTTTGTCGTAAAAAATGTCGTTTGGCTTATTTTTTACACAGAAATCAAATAATTTATCAATTTTTATTGAACGCTAACGTTAATAAAAAGAAGTAAACCAACAACGTATCTCAGACTCGGATACACAGAGATGCGAAAAGATAAAAGTGCAAAAATTATAGCAATAAAAATATTCAAGATATCCGGTCTAGTTTCCGGGTAAAACGTTGCTGCCGCATAGAAATAAAAAAAAATCTTTTTTGTTGTTTTATCTACAAACTTTGAAATGGTTCAATTAAAAAAAATATAATAATACGTGATACTGACTGCTTCGAGGATGAGTTAGAAGCACCTCAAAAAAATATATAATAAATTAAAATCGGATGCTGTGTCAGTTTATATATCAATCAATCAATATTATGTATGTACGAGTAAGAGTACATAGAAAAAAAAACTTTATGTGAGTTGTAATAAAAAATTTCCTTTTCTCGCTACCTACAACAGTGGAAGTAACTTTTTCGTTATTCATCACCCGCCGATATACTAAATTGAGTTATCGTAAAAGTGTCTGTAATCTACATAATACGTTACACATGCAAAGGTGATTGACTTTATAGATTTTTGGTTGATGTACGAAATGATAAAGTTTGGCGTACGTATTTGTTAGACATAGGCTGTTCATGTTAATATCGAATAATTGCGAACGAGTTGAAAGTGAAAAGATGAGCTGCAATTACAAAGCGAGTATGGTAATTACATATCACTTTTATTTAATCTCTATAAATTAAGATAAAAACACTTTTGCTACAAAATGCATGTAAATTAACTCAATTATTTTGTCTTTGTAAAAGATTTTATCTTTTAATGGTAATGGATAACATTAAAATCAACTATCAAATACATACAAAATTTTGTACCTCCTGCCTCGTGAGATAAGGTTGATAACGCATATATTTTACCTTTCGGCCGTTCTATTGATACCTCCTCGTGGTGTAGTAAAGACGAACAGAAGAAATTTTGGCTATGGTCATGGACACTAAGTATCAAGATGAGCCATTAGGAGCCTAAAATCAATACCAAATCAGCGTCTCTTCTAAAGGTTAGGGGTTCCTGAAGCGGACAATAATGGTCCGAACAAGATAGGCTAACAACCTTCCCTCTCAAAAACTACTATGTTATGAACCCTACATAAACGCCTCGAATTGCCATATTGGATTCATCACAAACACGACCTCGGACCGGGAAAATGTTACTCTTTAGACATACTTCCACTATAACAGCTTAGGTGGTCTGGAAGTCTGATCCATATGACACTTCCAATAGCTATACACTGTTCACTACAGCGGCCATCAGAATTAGGAGAATTTGGACCTGGATTTCTCATCCATCGCCGCATGAATCATCGACTTCCATCCTATTAAGATGCAGATGTGCTGCGTTAGACCCCGCGCTAAAATATTTAACATCACGTTGTGAGTTGACGTCAAGAATCCATTCTTTGTCAAGTTGGAGGAGGTGATTAATACCATAACGCACCACGACATTTAAATCATAGTGGGTGACTTTAATACATAAATCGGTAGAAGTGCAGAAAATCCAAAAACAACAACGGCCAACGCATCACTGGCGCAATCAGGTACAATTTAGTTGTATCAAGCACGTTTTTTCCACATAAGAAAATCCCAAATCCAACGTGGAGATCAAATGATGGAAGAACGGAAAACCAAATCGATCACGTCATGATCTCTAATTCGACACTTCACTAGCATATCCGACATAAAATCTTACAAAGATGAAGAGTGCAAACTGTCACCTACATCAAATAGTCAAGCACAAAAGACTGTTCGATGGAATGACGAGGCTTTAAAAGTTCATGACTATCTAATCCTACACAATAATATCGAAGAACCCTCTCTTATCATCCAGGAGCAGTGTTTAGCTATTTTATCAGCCATAACTACCACGGCACAAAATATTATCGGGTGAAGTTCACCGAGATACCGCAATAACTGGTTCGATAGTCAGTGCCGTTTAGTCGTCAAAAACAAGCAAAAGCTCCGTGAATAGGTATTTGCCAAATCTCACACAGTTTAAGAAGTACTCGCAGTTATTTCACTTTCTCTCTAACTATCATATTCCAGGAACGGATATTTTCGCCTGCACGGTGATTCTCTATCCGTTGCGATTTCGAAATCTTATTATACGTAGGCCAAGGTTGACGTCATCTCTCTACGACGTACACCAGCTGATAGGTGCTGAGAACACTTTTTAATCATTCGTTGTTGTGGGAACTTGTAAAGTGGCCAAGTCATCTAGTCTCCGAGAAGTTGCTTTATCTAATGGTTCATGAGAACCCGATATTCAAGTTTCTGCAACTTCAATGTTACCAAATATCGGTACAAACCACATTACTTTCGAAAATCGATAATATTCTACTGTCATTCGAGATGAGAGCCCGGCTCTCGCTTTCAAAAGCCATCATTGCTCTAATGAGTGCTTTAAATAGTGCGAGCTTACTTGACTGTGATCTATTGTATGTTTAGGTCGCCATAACCTTGATTGGGCGTAGACACCTCGATGTCCGGCATCAATTCGGACTTTTATATCGGCCTGCATTTCATATGATGACTTATTACCTGGCCCGATATATTTGAACTCTTCTCTTGGGTGTTAATACGGGTTTTGTTTTACTTTGTTCACTTTCAAACCAAGTCTTTTTGCGTAACGATCGAGCGGTATGAAACTGTCCTCGATATTGCTAGGTCTTTGGCCAAGAAGCACGGTATCATTTGCATATCTAATATAACATCAAATTGAACAGCACATGGCGCGAGTGCATCACCCTGCCGAACACCAGATGTTATTTCAGAGGATTTCCTCGAATATGGTCCTACATAAAGACCCAACTAAACGTTGTTAGTTTACACATAGAATCGAATTTCCAGAATCAAATTTATGGTGCAGCACTGGTTGGTCGGGTGGGACGGAACTCACACTGATATCCAACATTAAAAATAGCCAGCACTTAGTATAGGTCAGCGATGCAAGAACAGTGCCTCCGTAATTAATTAATTCTGCGGGATGCGATCGAGTCCGCATGCTTTTCTATTTTTCAATCTACTAATAGCTGCCACTACTTCCTATACTGTGGGATATTCAACAAAGGCCTCCTCATTCAACGGAGCAGTTTCTCTAATTGGGGTCGCTTCGTGAGTCCAATTTAGCAGATTTTGGAAGTATAGGTTTGCCATACTGAGAGAACATGAGCCACGTTTGTTCTCCCATTCCAGTCTTTATTGATTCTAGTGTTGCGAGCCAACCATTTCTTTGCCAACCATTTGCGCTTTGGTAGTTATGGTCGACTGAATAGCATGCAACTGCTCTTGGATGTTCCTCATTATTACTATGCCAGTCCAAATAGTCAGTAACTGACGATTGGTAACTCTGTAGTGATACTTGATCTTTAAAAGCATCGATATTCCAACACGGGCGGTTTTTTGTACATGTCTATTGAATGTAGATGACAATTTGCACTTTTATTTGCAAACGATAAGCAGGTGATCGATGTCTCTGTCGACACCTCTGTAAGATCTAATCTCTCCACGTTACTTTGTAAATTCTCTTATGAGGAAAACCGTACTTAATACAACTAAATTGTAAATTATTGCCAGTTCGCTGATACGTTGGACATTGTTATTACTGGTGAGTTGCATTTACGTCATCCAAGATAATTTTAAATAATAGATCCTTGACGTCTTTTAATTTATCTTCGGTGAGTGCATGTACATTACGATCGATATGTTAAATTTCTTCTGTATCCGCTGCGCCAAAAAGGTGACCGTCTAAAATGTGAAAATTAACGTGTCATAGCTCTGTTTAGCAATGCTCACAAAGTCTTGGCTAATGTTGTACTTGCCAGACTCATCCGTCTCACCGAAAATATTAATGACTATCATTGTGAATTTCATCCAAACCGATTAAGCCACAGACCAGTGCTTCAACATGAGGATAATTTTGGAAAAAATTTTGGAGTACGATATTACTGTACAACAACCATAAATAAATTTTCGGCAGGCATATGACAGTACAAACCGCGAGAATCTCTAGGCCACAATCATATGTCTTGGAATGCTCGAGAAACTCGTTTCCCTGTATAAATTAAAAACGTCTGGCGTGACGTCGTCGACCAAGACCTACGTATAATAGGACGTGGAAACTGGAGGGCAAGAGCGATGGAAAAATCCATTCATGAAGTGGGACAGCTAGAGTGAGGAATGTTTAAATACTGACATTTTTCTCACCCCTAGTTAGGGAGCTCTTGATTATTTTTTCTAAGTGACATAGTATACATAGTCTACAGCTAACACTCGATCAGTAAGCGTATCTAATTCTTGATAGATACTTTGGTCACTCAGTATGAACATCTTTAACTAAAATTCCCAATAGAATCTCCGGACTTCGATTACGGCGTACCACAAGATTGGCCTGGGGATGATACAGTGAGATTAGACTTTGCTAAATTCCCAACCAGCACGTAGAATCTTGAATAATTTTGCTCACGAACTGCGGTCCATTATCAGAACTGAGCCGCCTGAGTAGTGCATAACGTATAAGAACATCGTCAGTCAAAATTTTTGGGGAATCAAGAGCAGTTGCCGAGACGAGCGCGCAAATAGTTCTACCCACTGTGTATAACAACATCCTACTATTAGCATGTGTCGATTGCCACCATCAGCCTCAGAAAATGGTCCCAAGAGATACATAGCCATAACTTCCATTCGTTGGGTCATTTTAAAGGCCAGTGGGTTTCAAATTTAAAACTATATACTTCTGAAAATTGATACAACTACGACAAGACTCGGTAACAGAACAGCACATCACCGGCCAGAAAACTTTTCCTTACTCTTCAATAGAGTTTGGCCAACTACTCCTTTTTCAACTTCTTCGTTGTTACAGCAATAAAGTACCCCTTACTCCATAAGGTATCCCCGAAAAACTCTATCGAATAATTTTCGAGATTCGGGTCATCCTGCATTCGCCTTAACCCGGTTGGTCTTCGCTTTGCAAAATCAATCCCGAAGACACTGGATTTGTAAATATGCTCGTGTGTTGTAGGTGGTCGAGACAGTTAGTCACCACATTCTACTTTCTGGCAGTATAAATATTTCTTAAATTGAATGATTGAATTAACATTACCCACTTGGCTAAGTAGCCAATGAGTGATTTCGTTGTCAGTAACCATTTTAGCGGTTAATGGTCAGTCCGTATTATGATTTCAGCATCTTCTATGCAGCCTCGGAACTTCTTCAATGTCCTACTATACTGAGAATGGATCTGGAGCAGAATTTTCAGCTTCACTCTGGCCCACAATGCATTTTTGTTTGTCAAATTCACTAACGGTTCTGTGGGCTCATGTCCAATATCGCAGACACCTTGTTCGAATTATAGTTTTTATCCCATCGTAGATTATAACATGGTACGGTACATTAAGACGAAGTATAGGGCTTGCTTAAATGTTGATTAAAACTGTGATGTGATTAAAACCAAAATTGCAATTATGTTGAAATGTCGCCGGCACATTTTCAACCCGAATGGCATTCTTCTAAACCAATATAAACCAAATGGCGTAATGAACGCGGTCGTATCCGGATCTTTATTGCTAACCTTATAACCTGCCAGTAACCGGAAATCAATCATTCACTTGAATAAGGACGGCTTGGCCAAATGCAAAAGGTCATCGATTCTATCTAGGCAAAGGAAAGGAATCCATAACTGTGACCGAATTTTAACGTCCATAATCCACACACAAACGAACTTCGCTAATCTTCTTAGGTATCATAACTACAGGTGCTGGTCCAAGATGGCTCACACTCTTCGATGATATCGTTATCAAGCATCTTATAAATTTCTTGAGTTTTACGGGATCCAGACATTTGATATGGCGGGATGGCTAGGGGAAGTTTATTCGGATCTTTCATCTTCATAACATATTCGATGGATTTAGTTGGGTCTCCCCTGGCTCAAAACTATCGGTTGTTAGCAATCTTAGTCACTTGAGACTTTTCGTCCGTCGTTACTTTCGCCACACGATCATTTGGCCGAAGCTCGATTGTTGCAAAATTTAGCAAAACATGTTGCTGATATGTTTTGAATTTGAGCAAATGCTTGCTTTGGGATCATCGTTAAATCAGTATAGCTTCTGTTCGGAATCGATAGAATAACAGAATTGTTGTTTGTACTTGTACAGTTTTCAACCTAATCGCATTGAAACGTCGCAATGAGAACATGATACATGTTCCTCTTTCTAACATGGCTCATGCGCCAACTTAACAACATGCATGATATTGGCAAAAAAATTGCCAATGAGCAGTGTTTCAAATTTATTGCACAAGTGTCTAAACTAAAGAAATTTATTGCACTTGATGAGGTAGTTGACCTACTCCTGGTGTACCACACCCATAGTACTTTATTTCCGACGATAATGGTTTATCATTCACCGTGCTTGGTGATTTATTCAGACTAAAACAATTTTTTGTACGTGATGGTGGCTCTGACTCAGTCTTTCCTCGATTGTGATTAACTTTCAGTTCGATTGTATTTGTCAACTTCACTACGCAAAAAAATGTTTCTCAGCTCGGGCTAGTTTTAAACTAACTAGTCTTATGTTTCAAAGACAGTTCGTTTAACCCGTTCTCGAATTTTGCGCGACAGGTGACCGTAAATCATATCAAGTTGTGTTTTCGCCATATTAAGTTTTACAAACAATATCCGTACTTTTGCAACAAAACGGTTAGTTCACACATCACTGTCTTGTTTCAGGTTTAAAATTTCCTGAAATATCATGTAGAGGGTTAGGGAAAAGTTGCCTTTTTGGGTGACATTGAAACAAAGCATTGTCTTATTTCAAATGAACTTTATTAAACCAAATATGTGCCATTTTGATCATTGACGATTTGCCATTTTTCTGGTAGAGCCATGATCCCATCACTGTAGAAATTCTGTAGTTTAGAGCGAAAAAACGAGTCAACTCATTTTCGCCAGCCTCATTTGAATTTAATGTAAAACCATTAAAATGGTAGTCCGATGGTACAAGGTCAGGACTATATGGTGGGTGCATCAAAACTTCCCAGCCAAGCGTTCTCAGTTTCTGCCGGGTCATTAATGGAACACAACGCCCGTTCTGCTGATCAATTCTGGACGTGTTAACTGAATTGCTTGCCTTAAACGCTCTAGTTGCTGACAGTAAATATTTAAATCATTCGATTGGCCCGGTGGTAGCACTTCATAATGCACGATTCCTTTCCAATCCCATCAAACACACAGCATTACCTTTCTTGGCGTCAATCCTGTCTTTGATACCATTTGGGAAGCTTCACCTCGTTTCGTCCATGTTTTTTTCGCACAACGTTGTCCAGTAATCAACCAGTAATCATTCGCTTTAAAAATGGCTCGATTTCGCAGATAGAAATCGCTTCCATTAAATTTTTAACTGTTAATTCATGTGGTACCCAAACGCCAAGCTTTTCTTGTATCCAGCCATTTTCAAATGCTTTAAAACTGTTTTGTGATTAATATTTAGTTCTTTACCAATTGCATGGGTGCTTATATGCCGGTCTTCTTAAATTTTCTGCATGATTTCATCGACTTTCCAATGTTTGGTCGACCAGAGCGAGGTGCATCTTTGACATCCATATTTTCAGAACGAAAACGCTTGAACTTCTCCATAAACAGCACAAATTTTTTCGCAAGCCTGAGTCGCGGTTTTACCTTTGTCATATTAAAATTGTAAAATAAATTGAATTTTTTCATTATTTATCTCCATGTTTCAAATGTTGTAACGTTTTATTCACTTCACCGATTTTAATGTTTTGTATGTCAAAGTACAAGCTAAAATGTCACCTTTCAAACATACATAAGAGTTGCCCAATACGATCATTGGTTAATGAGATATATGAATGTAAAGCCATCTACCGGGAAAAAAAATCACGAACTTTACCCCGACCTATTATTTTGTATGTTGGTCCCCAGAAGCTGCTTGCAACACCCTTTTCGCCTCAACGGTTGATAAAATGTGGGAAGCTCGAAGAATGATATCGGTAATAAAAATATCTACATTCGATTTCACGTCGCATCGGTATAAGAACATTTTGCGAGACCTACAATCGTGTTAATAATTACAGCACCAATTTCTTGTTCTGCAATTCCCATATAGCTTAAATAGTCTCCAAGAACCGGTTGAATTGATCTTCCAATCTTATAGTCTTATTCGTCTGTTTGGTTGTAACGTTTTTCTTATCGCAGTAAGACGATTTATGTTAAGACGAACGCTCCAAATAATATTTATTCTCATAATGACATTAATTCATTTGCCCGCAGGAAGTGGGTGACAATTGATAAATGTAATTGATTGCATTCAGTTCCACAGGCTGCATCTCATTTTTGATGACGTTGAGAATCAAGTGAAAAATCAGTTAAACCCGCACCGCCTGTAAAGCTAGCAGGAAATTGTCATCTGACATTCGATAAAATGGCACTTGACATTCGAGAAGATGGCAACGAATGGAAGCAAGGAAAAGGAATTTTCTTAAACTTAATCAACCTCTGTTCAAATGAAATCATCAAGTATATTGATTTCTGCATCACTAGATTAAATAATTCCCATGACATACATAAATATTATATCTAGCTAGATTACTGGCAAGGCGTTACATTTCCGTCATATACAAATTATATGCGAATAAAATCCCACCATTACTTGCAATACATCCTTTAATATAAACGACGTACAATAACTTTATAGCGTACAGCTATCTACAATAAAAATTGAATTTATTTTTTTTAATAAAGCCATCAACAAACATAATCGTCAAACATCTTCGCAACCATCACTCATATAAGAAAAACACCAACAACAAGAAATTTTTTACGCTCGAATCTTTCTTTAACGTAAGAATACTTCTTCACTAGAAGAGGCGTTTTTTAACTGAGATCTACTGATTTCGTTAATATCTTCTATTTTATACATCTGACGAACAGAATAAAAAATAAATCAGAAGCACGACATGTGAACATGATTTATGAGAAAATATGTTTTCGCATAACGTAAAAAAGAGTAAAATTTTCATTCCATTTTTCAAGTAATTGTTATTAATGATTGTTCTAAAAGTAATTTACAAACAAAATTACAAAAGATTTTTATTGATTGGGCTTAGAATTTAGTTTTACATCTAAATATATTTTACATAGGCAATCTGCCGTGTGCTAAAAAAATTCACCTCAAAAACTGTTGTGCAGGGGTTTAATGAATTATGTTAACAATAACAGGTGGCGTCAGTGACAACTCTAATTATTACGCGTCAGGTTGGTCGAGCGGTCTAAGGCTTCAGATTTAAGCTTTAGCGAGAAAGGGAGAGAGGGAAAATCCTGAAATACCGTGAAATCGTATGATGTATTGAATGATGTCTCTATACATCAACTGCTGATATCGGATTCGGTGCCATAATCAAATCCAAATATAGTTGATTGGACTCGGCGTAGTGAACTCTTAATTGATTGGCAGGATACCGTGACGCGCTATTCGTGTCAATAAGACCAATTGAATAAATAAAACGGCCGATTCGTTTATCGATGATTCCGCATTCCCAAAATTGTTCGTTACGGCGATATGATTTTGTTTATACATTGTCGGTTGAATTGGTTCTCTCGTTGAATATCTCGATCCATGTTTTCAACAAGCCGAGTTCCATTCGAATTGAACGACCCACGAATAGTTCAGCAGGTAGAGTGACCAGATCAAAATCCCTAAATTTATTTTCAAAATTAATCCAAAAAATTAATTAATTAATTCCCTATTTAATAAGAAGTTCTTTCTTTTATAGGGTAAACTTTCTTTTATAGAGTAAGACTAAGTGTGGAAATGTGAGGATGCGTTTTTCGATTTGGTGTCTGTCTATGTGTCGGTCTGTGTCCTCTTTGCACCCCAAGTGGATTTTTCATGTGTTGGGAGGGCCAGGTGGCGTTTAAGCAGAGGTCGGCGCACCGGATGTGACAGCTTATATTATCTTATCTGGCTTAAGCTTTATCATTTTTTGATGCTTTTTCAATTATTTTGGAAGGTAGCACCTACGAGCGGAAGGATTATGGATTGGATGTGTAATAAGGGTGTTTAGGATCATTTGCCAAAGTTTAGGCGGAAGTGATGATTTTGGTAGTACACTGTTGCTTCGCTCGCAATCAGGATAGAATATCAGGACAGAACTTCATACTTGGCGATTTTGTTAGGTTAGGGGAGGTGGCAACTTCCATTGAAGCTTTTTCGTTTTTGGCAGTAATTTATATTGCATTTGCGTGCTACTCAGTTAGAATTGGGTCGATTCTAGTTGAAGTTGTAGCAAGGCTAATCATCATTTTCCGCGGATGACTAATTTTGATAGAAACGGTTTTTGTGTGAGCTTGTTCTTGTTTGCAAATGATTTGCAAAAAGCCTGGTAGGCGCAGGAATGTTCTGGGTTGGATTTGGAAGGTTATTTTTTATTTATAATGTATAATATTACAACAATCTATTCAGGTCTGCCAGTCCTTTGATTTCAGCAACTCAGGGAACCACTAATTCCAAATGCTTTGTTCTCTTTAGACGCTTATTGGTGTGATCCTATAGGTTCGGCAGTTCCTCGTTGTCATGCCACTGCAATCGCAGTACATGACTCCTTGCAAATTTTGGTATTTCATTTCTGACGATTTTTATGTTTAGGTCTCGATGGAGATTGTCATTTCTAATGTACCAAGGTGCACTATGCTACGTAGTACTTTGCTTTGAAATGTTTATATGATTTTAACTGTAGTTTTCTTTACGCAGCCCCAAAGTTGAATACCATACGTCCAGATGGGTTTTAGAATTTGTTTATATAACAGCAGGCATTTTTCTGAATTTTAAATTCAGTTCTTGCCTTTTCCTTTTAACATGTGCCTTCCACCTGAGCTTAGAGTCTAGCGTCATGCCGAGGTACTTAGCGTTATCAGAATCTGGAATTTGTTGCGTTTTCAGTCTAATCGGAATATATTCTAATTTTCGATTCGTTTAGTGTTATTCTCTATATTTTTTTGTCCAGTTATTCATTATATTAATAGCATTTTGAAGTTTCCTTGTGGACTCAACAGTACTAGCATCAGTGGTCATAACAACAGTGTAATCAGCAAACATTCCCATTCTAGCTTCTACTATGTTTGGTAGATCATTTGTATACAGGAACCCCTACCTATATTTCCTTTAGTGTTGAGTATTCCTCTTCCTGTCTCACCCGGATGTAATGGTCGTTGATGTAAGACTTTAGAAAATTCAAAATATTGTTTTGGCAAATCTCGTTGGAGCATAAATTCCAGACCTCAGTGCCAAACCTTATGAAATGCTTGGGTTACGTCTAAGAACATTGCTGAGTATGTTTCCTTTTTTCCAGCGCCTCCTCAATTGTATCCGCGATCCTATGTACCTGTCCTATCGTTGAGTGATTTTCTCGGAACCCAAATTGGCCTATACGATGTTTTGTCGCTTAGCGGTTTTTTAGGCTTTGGAATCATTATGATATCTGTTACTTTCCCCTGTCTCGGAACATAACTTATTCTAAAGATAGCATTGATTATGTGTTGTAGTTTCCTTAGAGCTTTTTTTAGTAGGGCTGGGACTTTTTTATCTTTGAGATTTTTTACTTCTTGTTTGATTTCTTTCAGAGTAACTGGTAGCACAGATGCCTCGTCTATTTTGCTTCTAGATGTTAAATATTCATTATCCGCTTGTCCAGTTGGTGGCTTGAAGGTATTTCCTAGGTGTCGGCAAACAAGTCAGAATTTTGCTTTTCGCTGCGAGCCCAGGATTTTAGGCCTTTTTAAATCTTTGGGGGCTTTCCAAATATTTCGTGTCATGTTACTTAGTAAGCTAGCATCTGACTCATTCTTAATCTTCTTTATAAGTAGTTTAAGTTTGTTGCACAAGTTGTTTAGGATTGTTTTGTCTTCAGGGGATCTAGTTCTCTGCCAAATCCTACGAGCTCTTCGTTTTTCAATAACCAACTCTCTCACTTCAACTAGATAGTATATACTTTTTAGTAATATTTCATGCTGATCATGACTACTTTCCCAGGCCACGTTTTGCCGCTTTCCAGTTCATCTTCTATCTTGTAAGCGTTCGAGATCTGCACCTGTACATTGATGCTTTCTTTGACTAGCTACCGAAAGTATTCCCAGTTTGTTTTGTTATTTGTTAGTCTCGGAGGGCTGGCTTCTCTCATTACCTTATCACTTTATTGTCATACAAACTGGAAAATGGTCATACCATAGTCATCTTCATTTTCAACTGCTAAGTAACTCTTGATTAGTGGAAGAATTTATAAATAAATTCAAAACTTTCTCTTCTGGTACCGGTATCTTCGAACTGAGTTAGTTATCTTCTTAGAACGGACAAGAAATTTAAAGAATCGTTTTTAATTAAGAGAGAAGACGGAGTACTTATTCCTTTTTCAAATGCATTGTGGGTCGTGTTTCATAGTTAGTTGAATTTGTTGTTGGTTATCGTCTGACGGTACTTTTAAGATTTCTTCCTCAGAATGGTAATATGAGGGATGTATGTTTTTTCCTGAATCTGGTAATGTTATCAATAATTTGTAAATCACCGATATAAGCGTTTTTTTATTTAATTTTGAACTTGCATTACCGACATCGCAGGAACCAGTATGTAAATACTGAAGAACAGCTGATGACTCCTCTCGAATTTCATTAATTCGTAATTCTAGTTTCGATTTCATTTCTTTTGAAAGAATACTATTTATATTCTGCAGTCTTGATAACATGAAGGTAATAGCAGCATTCGCAGTAAGAAGAGTTGCATCTCTCCGGCATAAGCCTCTACCGTTAGCTTTATTGGCTCAAGCACATTAATAATCTCCACCAACAAGATTCACAAAATGAATATTCGGTGAGGTTTACTTCTACGATCACGATCTGTAGACTATAGACTTTACTTTGTAAACCCGTTCGAGCATTATCAACAGGCTACTCCGTTGCGTTTTAGAATCTAAGGTTAATTCCAATTCTTTCCCATGGTTCAGTTTTACATATTTTTGCAACGTGGTATTTCTTGTTGGAGAAGCTCTAAAAATTTGTAGTACAATACGAAATTTGAGTATGTTCAAATTGGTCGGATCATTCTGGATCTAAATTATGGTTATATGAAATTTCAAAGTTAACTGTTCCGGGATTTACATCATCCTCGCCCTCATTTTCGGAATCTGCAGTTTCTGGGCAATTTACTTCGTCAAAAGTATCTGCAGTTTCGGATAATTCGTCAACGCAAATGACTCCCAATTCAGAATTTCTATTCATATAAATCACGTCAAGCACTGCTAGCTGAATGCCATGAGCAAGGCAAAGCTGATATTCATTACCGATGCTCTATCGGAGGTTATACTTGCAATGTCCTTATCAAGCGATAAAGAGAAATCGTTTAATTTATTTTTAATTAGCTCAATACACTTTTCGCCGGAGCACTACCGTGAATTCGGATCAAGCCTAAATTTCATATTTTTTCATTGGAATGTACATTAAATTTAAGAATCGACGCTTTCTTATAGAAGTCCACTCATCAAAAGTTAAACTGAATCTAATTTTATTCATTTTCTTGTTAAACAATTCGGATCTTGTTACCTGTTGATTTTTTGCAGCATAATCCCTTACAATTTTTTTATGGTGTTGGGTGATTTTGGTATTTGATTGCACGTAGATCCTTTGGCCATAAGCAATACCTTGAGATCATTTGAGGTGCAAAACTCAGAAAATGGTATACAAGAGATGGCAATAAGCCGAGATAAAATGGCAGACAAAGAAAAATTTTGTTTATTTTCACCAAAGAATTCTGTAATTTGTTGGATGAACTTGAATCAGAAAGATTTGATGTAGAAGTGTCACAATTTGTTTAAAGCCAAAAAAGTATAATTTGTACGAATAACGAAATAAAAACTGGGCAAAGATCGAAAAAATAGGCCGAAAGTAAATGGTGGTTAAATTTTAAGGGCCGATGTTGATTTTGAATAAAACACAAATTATTTAGGAAATTACTGTCAATTCTTTTTATTATGATAATATGGTATGGTTCAATTATGTATGGAACAAAATATCGGCCAAATAGCTGCCGCGACCTCGGCCGCACACCTCCACCCGATGGTCCAAATTTTCGATGACGCTTAGGCATAATTGAGGTTCTATGCAGTTAATATGCCAAATTATCTCATCCTTTAGCTCTTTAATTGTTGTTGGCTTATCGACGTACACCTTTTCTTTTAAATAACCCCAAAGAAAGAAGCCCAACGGTGTCAAATCACATGATCTTGGCGGCCAATTGACATCGCCACCACGTGAGTTAACACGGCCATTGAATTTGTCGCGCAAAAGAGCCATTGTTTCGTTAGCTGTGTGGCAAGTGGCACCATCCTGTTGAAACCACATATCGTCCACATCCATATCTTCCAATTCGGGCCATAAAAAGTTCGTTATCATCTCACGATAGCGAACACCATTCACAGTAACTGCCTGACCGGCCTCATTTTGGAAAAAAATACGGCCCGATGATGCCGCCAGCCCCTAAACCGCACCAAACAGTCACTCTTTGTGGGTGCATTTATTTTTTCGACAATCAATCTTGGACAATCACTCTTTTCACTGAGGTGAAAATGTGCCTCATCACTGAAGATGATTTTCTTCGAAAATTGATCATCCACTGTTGCCATTTCTTGCCACCATTCTGACCATTGACGACGTTTGGAATGGTCAAGAGGCGATTGTACGCACATTTGGACGATTAAATTGACCGAAAAAATCACGAAGTACACGATATGCATTTTGATTTGAACGCCCATTTTCATAATATGCCTGAATAACTTTAACGCGTTGCTCTATTATGTATCTTTCCATTCAAATTGAGTTAGTCTGAAATTGAGAAATGTCAAATTAAATGCAGAAAAAAATTTGACGTTTAGGTGTGGTTCACATTCAACGTCGGCCCTTAAAATTTAACCACCCTTTACATACAGAGCCATCTCTTATAAATATATGAAAATATTTCAAAACCGGTTTTTATTTCAAATAAAACCGGGTTTTCAGCGATTGAAAAGGGAACGATTAATCGGTTAACCAGTTAATCGAAAACTGGGTTTGCAATTACTACTCTTGATATATTGAAATCCAGAAGTTCAGGAATTTTATTGGGGAATGGAAGGGGAAAGGTTTCTGTTGATTTTCTGTTGGTTGGGTGGATGTGGCGGCTTTTGTTATGAAAGTTTTCTTATGAACTTTCTTGTTTTTGCTAGTGTTTTGTATACTATGGGATTGAAGAACAGACCAGGCGGATTCTAAATTGAACAAGCATCTTGGTCTAACACATTTTTCTGGAATTTTGGGTGGAAGTGAAAATTTTTCATAGAAATATTTTGTTACCAAAATTCGTCTAAGTTATAATTTTATTTTTGAAGAAATTTGTTTCCGAATCAAACTATTTTTATTTTTTGTTATTTTGGAGAGGAACCGACGACTACGGTTTGAGATTGTGATATTGTGCGGCATAGATACACAAACACAATACTTGGCATTTTCTATTAAGCTGGGTGAACAGGGAAAGCGATGCGATATCAAGGGTATGCAGGTCGATATTAAAATGTTGTACAGGGTTTTGGCACATGAGCTTGTATTTGTGGTAGGGGAGGATCAATAAACAATTGGTTTTACTAAATGCCAAATGATACGTTTTGTCTTGTTGGACATTTTACACTGCTGTTCATTAGGTAGACGCAAGGTCAAGCTTAAGTCATCACCTTACGTAATAAATCTTTGTACTGAGGATAACAAAGTCACAGATTTCGCAAAATTTTTGTTAATGTTGCAAATCGTTCGGAGTGGCCAAGAGAACTCATTCAACATTTTTAAATGCTTCGTTAAATGTACAAAAGCATAAAAATGTAAATTTTGATCATTTTCGGGTATTGTTCACATTTTTGAATTAAGGTATTTTGCAAATTATCTCACAACCATAAGGGGTATAATACCCCAGAAAGAGATACGTCCAGCCACCCTATCTGCAGGTGACTTACTTTGTTATGCGTTTCGGCTTGGTGTTGATCGATTTACATCGGTCATGTCAATGCCTAGATTATTCTCGCAATCTAAGGTACCATACGCACTCCATTCTTTCAAATTCCATTCTGCTGATGTTAATATTTCTCTTAAATTATTTTTAAATTTTAGAAGTAAATCAATGAAATCGCTACCAGTCAGCCATTTTTAATTATTTGAGCGGCTTCAGGATTTATATTATAATTGACGATAACCTATTAATTGCCCCCTGTTACAATTATTTCTTTATTCTATTTAGAACTACACCAACGGTGTCTGCCTTTAAAATCTTCTCACTGCATTGCAGGTGTCCAACATGCAAAGTTTTTCTACATTCTCGTGTGAACATAATCGCTGTGCCTGTTTCTTTACTTATTTCTCGATTTCCTCGGTGACGTACTCAGGCATTGACAATCCCACAAAACATTTTATTTTGAAAGCATTAATCATTTGCATTTTATCATGTTAACGTTACGTATAGTTATAAGTTGTTGCACAGACAATTGAGGTTATTTGTATGTTGCGGTTCACGAGGATGTTGCCAGATTTTATGAGCATTCCATTTCTCTCTCATTAGTTGTCTGATCTCAGGAGGATAATTATATGTCCTTGACGAACGATATGAGAAAAGGTGAACTATCCCATGCTGCTTGTTCAATAGTATTATTGATGTTTCTAGATTTCTTCGCTCTCCACTAAGTTCTTTTTAGATCCCAATTGGTCTTATTGTTTGTTAATTTAGGCATTAAATTTGGCGTTGTCGCATCAAATGATGATTTTCCTTTAGAAGTCTAGGCTGTAAGTCTAGATCCTCAATAGATATTATCTGCATTAAAATCACCGCTTATGATAAAATTTGGTCCTAGTGATTTAAATATCTACTGTAGTCTTCTTTTTTTAACGGGTGGCGTGGGAAACAGTAAATAGAGGTGATACTGAGATCCCTATTATTGATTAATTCAAGTTTTATGGTTTTAACTTGAATTATTTCAGTTTTGGTACCGGGCTGCTCGTAATATTTGATATTTTTCTTAACAATTACGGTATAACCATACCTCTAACGTTTCCTCCTTTCCGATGAAAAACATACGAGATATCTCATTTTTATAAGTTTCGGTTCATTTTTATAAGTTTAATAGCTCTGGAACAAGCTGGTAGTCCATTCTAGTTCCAAGTTCTGTTCATTTAACTAGTACAACATTGATGTTATCTCAATCCTGGCTTATTATCTTTCTAGTCGCTTGTATGTAGCTTCTAGATCGGAATATTCTTTTGAATGGATTTTATGTAGTAGCATTAGTTAACTGCTGCGTTATTTGTGAGTAGCATTTCCTCTTTACTCCTATGAACTGTGGTTGTGGCGACACTACCGTAGTAGTTCGAATCCCCTATCTTTCCAACGTTAGAGTTTCGAGTCGATTGGCGAGTTTTATTTCTTAATCTTTGCAAAGTTGTAACGCTAATTTACATCCATTTTGCAGGGTCGTTTCGTCTAACTGTGTAGTTTTTCGCGTTTTGTTCACCGGCACATTTCACACACTTAATATTCCACTACCATTATCTCCGAGTGTGGTTAAAGCCTTGGCTCTATTTTAACTCTCATGTTGTATTGCTTTGATATGATTTGATAAAAAAATTTTAAATTTTTTAATTTTGGTTGAAAGTGAGCATGAATACCAAGAACCCACTTTAAATGATGTTGGTTCCTTCTCCATTTTCAATTTTCTCTCGTTTTACTCGCTCTCTCTAGCTTTCCTAACCTTCAGCTTACACGATTGCGAAAGATATTTTGATCCCAACAACCATGTCCGCGCGTAGAAGACTAGAAGTCCGTGCCTAAGCATCTTTTGTTGAGGTTATAACTGACTCGTGATATTTAAAATCGTCTACGCTGTCAAAGTTTTGGTCTGTTCCGAGAATTACCGTATGGAAACGAATTAGTTTTGAAAGACATTTAGCGTTGTTGTTGTTCACTTTCAGATCTAATCGTTTCGCGTGGGGATAAGCGGTTTTAAACTGTCTTGGATATCACCAGGTATCCGGCCTTAGAAGCAGGATATCATCTGCAAATTCAAACACTTGGTACGACTTATTGAATATGCAGCAAGAAGATTCAATACAATTTATTTCTTACAACGTGGTCGAGTGCAAGATTAAACAGGCGCGACCACATCTTCCTGTCGCACACCTGATGTTATCACATACGGATTAGACAGAGCCTTTTCCATTATAATTCTACACAGCGCACCAGATGTGCTGAGCTTACAAAGAGAGACAAGCTTCTCTGGGATTTCGAAACATATGAGCGCGGCCCATATAGGTTTTCGGCATTGGTGTCACATAGCTGATGAAATCTATAAAGAGCTGATGAATGGTTATGTTTTACTCCCAGTATTTTTCTAGGATCATCCTCAAAGTACAACAACGGCTAGTGATTTATCGGTTGAAAACTACATTGGTAGCCGCCGATGTTTTCTATTCCTCGGGAAGCTCCTCCTGGTCCTAGATCGCAACGACAACCTTGTGTTTTAGTAATTCTGCAGTGATCCTGTTTTAATCTACTAATAGCTGCATCTCAGTGCGACAATAGCTCGAATAGGGGTCACTTTGTCGTTCCGATTTAGTAATGTTTAGAAGTACGATTACCATACTGAGAGAACAAAAGCCCCGTTTGTTCTCAACTCGCCATTCTTGTATTTTATGGCTGTGGATCATCATTTAAGTCCGCACCTTTCCTGGTGCAGATTTACTCTGTGTGAGTGATACAATCACGAGCTAACCATATTTCACACAGCTTTCGTTCGATTTTGCTTGTTTCTTGGTGGTCTTCTCCCAATTGTATTTATTTTCTGTTCCTGGATGTTTGGTTAAGTTTCATAGTTTTGATTATGCCGAAGTCAGTGAAAGCTGATTGGTATGTTTTGCAAAGAGTCTTCATCTTTGAGTGCATTAATATATTTTTTCTTGTTTGTTGAATGTGGATGATATTCTGCTCTTATATTTGGACAGAACAAACATATGATCACCATTCAAGGCGGATCTATACGACTAGGTTATTCATCTGACACAAGCTGTACGGACCAATATGTGATGTAGTATCCGCGCTCCTACCGAATTTCGCGTTGAAGTCGCCCACGATAAATCATGATGTCTTAATCCGAGTTTATCCGTAAATATCCGCATGTTGATCAGACGGTAGTCGAAGATGTACTGCTGTGCTCGCCGGTGGATAAGATATCCGACTTCAAATTCTCCCCCGATCTGATGGCCGCTGTAATGGAGAGGGTAAGCATTAGTGGTATTATGAATCCCACTCCCAGAGCATCTAAGCTCTTGTAGTGCAACTATACGTCTAATGTGTAAACTTCCGCATGGTTGGAAATGTTATAGAGATCTCGAGGTCTTAAGAGGCTTAGCACAGGCCATGTTCCCAAGTTTATAGCATTGTCCGACTGATTATTGCAATAGTAACCAACAAATCCAATGAAATTGGCAGTGGGTCAGTGGAGAGAACATTATTTGGTTGGTTCTCGGTATTCGGTTATCTCGCCATTTCTCGCCAGAGCAGCGTTTGTTAGCAGAGTTCACCACGTGCAGGTGAGGTTGGCATTTGGGATTTTATATTGACCTTCTATAACGCGGCCCTTTACACCCTCCTATAGCTTCAAGGTGGTTAATGATTTCTGCTGATGCTTTAGATGACGATATTCCGACATAACTCGTTTACACTAATTGTTTTCTTCTTCTTTTGCCACTCCCGCTTGTTTAACGAGTTTACCCATTTGTCTAATTTTTAATTCAATGTAAGTGTTATATTTTATAAAAAAAACTTCAACCATTGCGTGGTTGGTGGATCCTCTATTTCCCAAAACGGTCTTAGAGTATACGACACACTTGCTCTTCCGGGCACAATATACGCAAATCAGAACAACTCATTATTTAACATCATCTTCACATAGTATCATATGGACGCGGTATAAAAGAATAATATGTAAGCCCAGTAAAAGAATGGAGTCAGCCTTAAATAGATATTCCTAGCTAGCAGGTTATCGAGTATTCTACACCAGTAATTTTTCTTGGTAGCGTGACTTGGACGCTAACAACACGGGACAGCCAAAAGCGCGCTTTTTAGCGTAAATTATTTCGTATGATGCTTGGCCTAGTTAAAGAAGGATCAATGTACTGGATGCGTCTGAATTTCGAGATCAGAAATGATGACAACTTCGATATACTTCAACCAATAACTTGAACATGTTTGACGTTCCCCAAACCTGCCATAAAAAGGGCCTGCGAAAAAAGGCCCTCGAAAGAAACCCCTTATTCAAAGGATCGACGACGTTGAACAGGACCTTCAAACCATTACTTATCGTGCTTGGCGCCCTTTTGTGGTTCGTCCGAAATTAAAAAAAACAGGGAGTGTAAATGAGAAAATAAATTTCAAAATTAATTTAACTAGACTATAAAATAGACTTTGGCGTTTGTAATAATGTTTTTCCTACAAACATTTTCAAACCTTGTTCGTCCCCATAGACTAACCAGTCTCTAACTATTATGAAAACATAAGAGGACACAAATTTAAACATTTTCAAAATGTGTAACCCAGATTAGAACAGAATCTCTGTACAATCCAATTAAAATACAATAAAAGATTAATTAAATTTGAAAGGAGGTAAAAGGAAACGAAACCTGTATTTTGATTATATCAAAAATTAAATTAAAATAAAATTTCAACAAATTTTTCTTCCTATAGGAGTAGGTAAATAAAATACTTGTTACCATAGAATAGTTTTCCAACAACAACACCTTTGATAAATTATAGATGCATTTTCCTTTTGCACAGGAAGAGGTGCACACACCTACCTGACCTGTTTTGTTTAATTCCTAAAATATTGTTATAGACAGTTTTGAATTTCAATTTTAATTCGAAGCATATTTTCTGCAAAAATTTTGTCCTTAAAATTAGAATCCTCTTCTATACAAAAAGGACAATAATCATTATAATGATAATGAAATTGAAATAAAATTAAAATAATTAAATTTTATACGAATATGTTTTATGCTATCGAATCGAATAATTATCACAATTTTATTCAATAGTATTTGGAAACTAAAAATGAAAATTGAAAAGTTATGGTAACATTACTTTTTAGTCTGAGATAGAAAATCTTATCAAATCCTTAAATCAATTTTCAATTTTAAATTTACAATAATTATTGACTCACTGTTTAATTAACTTGACGTGTTACATAGGGTATCGCACACTATTGCCACCGCCTCCAGATTCTCATTCTTGGAAACAAAGATCGGCCTTCTTGTACAGGAAGGTCATCGAGGAGTTAGGCGAGGTATGGCCAGAAGCGAAGCTCAGGGCAGTTCCGAAGGAAGAGAAACCCAGTACACATAAGGCAATGGTTATCCAGGTTTTCCGACGGGGAACTGCAGGATTGTCAAGCAGTAAGAGCCTAAGGACAGCTCCAGATTATCAATTATGATAATCACTAAGGAATCTCTAGCTCCCCTGTCAAAAACCAAAGGGGTTATAAGCTTCGGCTTCGGCTCAGTCATCCTTAAGGTGTTTAGGAAGGACGAGGTCGAAGTAAAACCGGGCACGCGTTGTCCGATAAGGGGGAGCAAGAGGTCCAGCCGGTTGAGGGAAGCTCGACGAGTGGTACCTCTTCAGAGGAAACGAACGCTAGTGGCGAACCCAAGTGAGAGGTTAACTAGGGATCTTAAAGGTCGACTACCTCTAGACATGGGGAAGGGGACACATCGGACTCTGAGGGGGAATATGGGGACCTCCTTAAGGTTCAATTAACCAACGTAGCACGGCCGTCGCTATAAGGTGAGTAAATACTGTTACCAATGATCATGCTTGTGCAAATAAATCTACATCACTCCCAGGCTGCTTCGGCTGCGCTATATCTCAGACTTGCTAAGTCAGAGGAGGATGTAGTTCT
Organism: Nephrotoma guestfalica; assembly: GCA_963691935.1. Taxonomy (NCBI): domain Eukaryota; kingdom Metazoa; phylum Arthropoda; class Insecta; order Diptera; family Tipulidae; genus Nephrotoma; species Nephrotoma guestfalica. Next base: position 195,980,230 of record OY829914.1, on the reverse strand, counting down.
GATCCAAGAACCTTGTATCAAAAACAACAAGACCTGTGGTCTGCGAGCGAAGGGGTACATCCTTTTTTACGATTGTGGGATGGAAAAGAGCAGATCATGTATACTGGTGGAAAATAATACAAATGTTTTTCTGCTTCCGCAGTATTGCAATGGGGACATCACTGCGGTCAGACGAAGAAGGCAGTGCCGCCAGATTTACTGGGGGTACTTGTTTGGGACGCGGAAAGGAGGAAGGTAGGAGTTATCCTAGGGTGTGACGCGAACGTGCATCATATCATCTGGAGTAGCTCGGACATCAATGACAGGGGTGAATTACTTTTCGAATTTCTTTTGAGAACTAACCTCATTATTAGTAATATAGGTCAGAACCCACCTTTATTATCAGCAATAGACGGGAGGTTCTGGATATTACTCTGGTCTCCGATTTTATTTCACCTATGGTCTCCGATTTTATTTTATTTTACCCATCGGTACCTAAAGTTTAAGCGCAATCGCCAAATTACAAATCAGTGCGTGTTCAGAAATCTCCGGAGGACAGTATGGCGGGTATATAGGGAGGTATTGGAGGGCAGGATCCCATCCAGAGTTTCACGACTCCCCGAAACGGGTAGTGATCTAGATTCAATGGTGGATACTTTTACTAGGGCTTGCAATACCTCTATGAGGAAAGGTTGCCCATTAACAAAGCTGAGAGAAAAGCGAAAACTTGTTTGGTGGACCTCGGCACTTGCGGAGTGCCGGAAAGTCTGTGGGTCTGCTTTCAATAGAGCGAAAAGATGAAGAGAAAGTCAAAACTGGGACTTCTATAAGGAATGTCTCAGAGTATACAAAGGGAAACAAGGAAGGCGCAAAGGAGTTCGTGGAGGCTCTTCTGTGATAGAATGGAATGGGTCTCAGATACCTCACGCTTAAGAAGATTCTCTCTACTAGTCCAGCTGTTCCAGGCTTCCCGGGTAGTGAGGATGCGTCGATTGTGGAGCCTTTGGTTGACTGCGGGTCTAGGAATGACTGTGGCATCCAATAGTTGTGTACAGAGTATATTCTGAATATACAGAAGATAAAATGGGCTTTTAAAAGTTTTAGGCCCTTTAAGTCAGCTGGTTCGGGTGGGATTGTACCAGCAGAAAATCAGAAGAACTCGGAGGTCTTGCTCCTAGGAAGGAGGTTATCTTCAAAGGGTGTCTGCAGCTGGAATACATTCCGAAGAAATGGAGGGAGGCTAAAGTGATCTTCATCCTGAAGCTCGCACAGCACCCTAAGGACTTAAGATTAATATCTCTGTCATATTTTCTGTTGAAAACTGGGCACAGTCTCAACATGCGTATCATAAGAGTAAGTCCGTAGACACGGCATTACATACCTTGGTTCGGGTATTGATAAGTTACTGGATTTTCAAGAATACTCGATGGTGGCGTTTCTCGATATCGAGGGCGCTTTCAACAACTTGAAGGTGGGGGCAATTAGGGAAGGATTATTGCCAAAAGAGATTGAATACCCTGCAACCAGGCTAATTAAGCAACTGCGGGTTGGGCCAGCAGATGTGAATTGAGGATTACCCCATCTAAAACAGAGCTGGTTCTTTTCACTAGGAGATATAAAATTCCGGTAATGGTTCCACCAAGTCTAAATGGTACTATGCTGGCCCTTACTGATAGGGCGAGATTCCTGGAGATCCTTCTCGACAGTAAGCTCAGTTGGAAACCAAACACGATAGAAAGACTGAAGAAGGCCACTGTGGCACTCTATTCTTACAAAAATGCCATCGAAAGGAAATAAGGTGTGAAACCGAAGCTGGTGCACTGGCTTTACGCGGCAGTAGTAAGGCCCGTACTACTGTATGGTGGCTAGCTCTAGAGAAATTATCATACAGGATCATAATGATGGCGAAGGTGCAGAGGGCAGCCTGCTTGTTCATTATTCCGGAGTTGAAAACCACCATCGAGTGCCTTAGAGGTCGTGCTGTATCTTCTCCTGTTCAATATTATCGGTAATATGGCTCAAATGGCAATCAATACGGCCGCCCGACTATCCGCGATTTCGGGTTGGAAGTGAATGCAAAAAGAGCACTCAACTAAAGTCAATTCTGTGAGGAATGATATGGTGAATTTGGATTATATACAACCCCTTTTATGCTTTTGCAAGCGTTTTAAGGTGATTCTCCCCTCTACGGCCAGCTCCAAGCTCGATAGTGGGAGCTGGTGTGTTTTGTGGGGAATTAAATGTAAGTCTATCTTTTCGTTTACCTAATTACTGCAGCGTGTATCAAGCTGAAGTTATAGCGATTGAAGAGGTTAAGAAGTGGTTGAAGCATAGTGTCATATCGTTGACTGATATCACTATTTGTGTGGACAGTCGAGCGGCCAATCTTTCACTGGATTCAGTTTCTCTGGCGTCAAGGGTGGCGTTGGATTGTCACACATCTCTTAACGAGATGAGTGAACACTTCAATATTCAGTTGGTCTGGGGTCCGGGTCACTCTGACGTTGAGGGAAATTGCAGGGCAATTAGCAAGGCACGGGACAACTCTCCAACTGGAACCGTGAAGAAAATGTGTAGGAAGGCATATGTCCGGGCTGAGAGCAACAGGCCATAGGAAAGCAGTTGCCTGGCAGATGCTAGGTAGTTCGCCAGTACGAGTGGCAGGGTAGCGAAGCAAGTATGACCTGAGCTGAGCTTAGAGCGATCCAAAATCTTGATCGGGCTAGGAAAGCGTGACTTAGATAGAATTATAAGAGTTCTTAACGAACACTGCCTTTTCGGAGATCATGTGGGAAGACTGGGTCTGAATGCAAATGACTTCTGCAGAAGCTGCAAGGACGAGAAGGAGAAGGAGACTCTTATTCACTTCCTATGCTCATGTCCTGCACTAGCTGACAGAAGACATGATCACTTGGGCAAATACTCTGTAAGCTGTAATGTGCGAGATCTCTTACGTTATGTGAATAGCACTAGACAGGTTTAAAGGGAGTTTTAATGATGTCGGACCCTGTGGTATCACAATTGACCAAAACTGGCCTAAGTGTGCGATAGCAACCACTGAAACCTAACCTAACCTAACCTACATAAAGTATCTGTTCACTCGAATATAATTTATTAAGGACTCTAAAAAAGTATGCTACTGCAATTCTGAATAAAATTTTGGGTTGTGCAGGGTGATAGCAGTCTGATGAAACAACCGAAAACTATTTACAATGCAAGAATACATGGGAAAAATTGTAAAGGTCCGCCTTGGAAACAAATATCTGGTCTCTATCATAAAAGACCACCATCTAAAACCCGCCATCTTCTCGTACTCGAATATTTGGCTGCTTTGGGTAAAGAATTAACAAGCATCAGGTGTCTGAAAATGTAATATTAGCTATTTTGGTATCACTTCGAAATATTTCATTAAATTTAAGCTAAAATTATATAGGGTGGCGTATAAGTAACCTTATGATTTATTTAATGAATAACTTTTTGTTTCTGATTTTATTTAACGTTGGCATTTATTCAAATTTAGATTATAGTTTCGGAATATGTTCACACTATGTTTTGAAGATAATATCTTTCAAATGGTGCCCATTGTTTGCTTCGACCTGACGTGCTCTTTCCGAGCATTTTCCCTTACTACTTCTCGTTTATTGACCTTAAGCTGTTGGATGGGTTCTTGGCCTAATGGCATACATCTTAGCCTTTAGGTAGCGCCAAAGAAAAACGCGATATTATTCGATCGCCTAAAATTTCGCGCAGGAGAGCCACAGTTGGCGAGCTGTGTGAGCTGTGGCTCCATCTTGTTGGAATCACAATTCTGGATCGTTCTCTACCTCTAGCCTTAAAAAATTTTCAACCATTGTCCGGTATTGAATTCCATTCACATTAACCGCAACTTGTTCGTCGTTTTCGAACAAATATGGTCCAATGATCCTTTCTGAAGTTACTCCACACCATACTGTACATCCGAGAGGACGCATTTGATCTTCAACAATTATTCATCGATTTTGTTTATTCACGTGGCCTTTGAGGTGAAAATGGACCTCATCGCTCATTATGAGTTTGTGAATAAACTCGTTGTTTTCTAGACACAATTCTTGAAAACAAAGGCTAAATTGAATGCGTATTTGTGTAGCATTTGGTTTTAACTCGTGAACCAATTGAATTGTATATGGGAAAAGGTGTAACTTTTATGTAAAATTCTTTGCAAAGACCGCCTAAACATCGCCAACTGATGAGAACGTCGCAACCCGAGCAATGTTCACATTATTTCCAACTGCACGAGGTCTTCCAGCACGCGGAAGAGCACAGACAGCCCCTTGTTGACGTAAACGCTGAACCAATCGGTAAATTGCTGGAGCGCTAGGTGCATTTCGAACATAAAAGAAATTTCGATATGATCTTTGTGTCTGAATAATCGAATGCTGCGTCTTTCAAAATAAAATTGAACAACTTTGGTTCTTTATTCTGTGCTGCCTGCTGAGTCTTTCCATCATAAATTTCTCAAGTTTTTCATTTCCCAAGTTCTAACTAAAGGAATAATTTTTCAAACAACAATTTAAATTTAATAATCCAATTTTAAATTATAGATTTTAGAATAATTTTTGTCAATTAAATAACAATGAAGTATGTACTTGTAATACAATCCAATGAAAATGACGTATTTGCAAGCTGCTTCGTGTGTGGGCTGGGACATTAGATAAAACCGCACCACACTTTTCGTATTTCGGTTAATATTTATAGTATCGTATACTGGAATTGGTACGGGAATTTTTTTTAAATAAATTACAATATATTAACATAGTTTAATCCTCAGAGTGAAAGGATTGAAACTTCTTGAAATGTAACAAACAACCTGCCCTCAAATTTGATGAAATAGCCAATTAATACAGTTAAACTTATAACAACAGCCGACATTAACAAAAATTGATCATAATGCATTGAATAACCTTCTCTACAAGAAATAGGTACCCTCGAATTTAATACAACAGCCCGCCCACACGCATAAAAATCGATTATGAAGCATCGAATTGGCGTTCGGTATAAAAAATGTGTACCTCGAATTTATTTCAAAACCCCACATTCACAAAAATCTATCAGAATGCATCGAATTACCGTTGGGTACAAGAAATAGAAACCCTCGACCCAAGTAACAAATTTTAGTTTCAAATTGGACTCAATACCTATATTTGATAGCTCGGTATCAAAACCATACCGTTTCAAAATTAATTCGCAACACAATACAGACACTTTCTAAGGTCGTAGTGGACACTGAATGATATATTCTAATGGTAAGCTCCAGGTCACAATCTTCAGTATATTAAATATTGTTCTCGTTCACTTTTCAAATAGTAGGGCGCGAGAGTCGCTGAACGAGCCATTTCAACATTTTGAGCAAACCACAGTTGCATATGGAACTAGACCGGCACCATTCCTTGCAATGCGAACCATTAATTGATTAGCGATAAATACCCATCGGTCGCTCGTGAAATTTTTGAAAACGTTTATGTCAATGATATAATGCGACTAGCAGCGTACCTGAATTGTACATGATGAAAGCTATTTAAAAAGATAAATTTAGTAACACGAGATGAAATTCAATACAACTTAACTTTAATACCTCTTAACTCTCACATCAAATATACGAAACGTATTGAGTGAAGCAAATCGTGTATTCGACCCTTTAGTTACTCCCTGAATATTCGCGATGAAAGTACTACTACAACAGTTGTGGCAAATCAAACTGGATTCGGATAACGAGTTACCCGTATCGTTAAACATCAATGGAATGAGTGACGTGCGGAAATCTTACAATTGCCAATCATTTCTACACCAAAATGACTCAATGTCGACCAATAAAATAAAATTCATAGATTTTCAGTGAGAGGGGGGAGAGCTTACAACATAATTATTTCGATAAATAAGTTTTTACTTCGATTTTATTGTTTTTGGTTGTGTATCAAACCGAATTAGAAAAAAATTCAAAAAAGAATTTTCGGGCCTCAAGTACTTACACTCCATAGTTTTCTACTAAAGACACACGATAAAATAAAGGATATCTTCGTGAGAAACCCTTTTGCTGCTTCTTGAAATTCACGATTTGTTTAGGAATGCAAAAATGTTATGGGAATTACTTTATTTCGAACTAACCGCACAAGATGAACCGTCATTCGCTAAGATAGTTTTAATATAAAAAACCTTCAGAAAGATAATCACCCTGAGGAAATTATTCGATTCAAGGAAGGTGTAATCGTAAAATGTAATTCACTTGTGAGAAATTTTAACCCATTTTTGTTTCCATGGAATCATGATAATCGGCAGGTAGATTGGTAACGTGGAAGTAAATTATAATATCAGGCATCCAACTAGTTTACCGCGTGAAGCTTCATTGGCAAAGAAGATAGAGCAAGAATACCACCTACAGCATCATCATGCTGGTCCAACATTTTTAAACAATATTTTGAAACAAATCTTGTTTTCGTGCGGAGTCGCAATTTATTCCAATGTAGTTCCAATGTAGAGCACGAAAGATTTTAGAAGAGCAGCTAATGACAGATTTACCAAGGACATGCAACTCATAAAACCGTTCTCGAAAGAAAATTTGTACATCTGAGATAAAGAGCATGAAAACCCACTCAAAAAAGTTGAAGAAGCTGAATTGGAAACGTTATTGGCTGAACATTCTTCTCAAACACAGTCAGAATTGGATGTAGCCTTAAACGTTGATCGACCAACTATTGCAAAACGTTTACAAACAATCGGAATGGTTCAAAAAGCTAGCAACCGGGTTCCACATGAATTATTCGCGCAGAAATCAAAAATTGGCTTCTTGGTCGGTTCGCTTCCAAAGACCAGGTTTCCTTCAGAGAGAGAAATAATTCTTTCATTTTCTAAACAAGCAAATGTGTTTTATTTTAATTAAAAGGACGAAGTCATATCCACATACCCAATAGAGGGCATTTGAAAAATCCAAATCCCCACATTTTGGTAGTCTATGTTAGGCTGGTATAACTAGTGTTAGGCTGCTATAACACCGCGATGTTGATTTCCCAACTCCAGAATATTTTCTTATTGGATAGTCGATGGCATCCCAACCAGAACAAACTAAACCAAATTTTAATATGACTTAGCGGGAACATTGTTTAGGGTGGTACAACAAATAACTCAAAGCTGTTGGCCCCCTAGTACAGAGAATATTTGTTTACAATTCATTCGCAAATAACTCCAGCAATGTTGTGCTTGCCCGTATAATACCGACACTTCACGACACTTCACAAGAAGAAATCTAACAGCGTCAAGTCGCAGTTGCACGGAGGTCAATTGTCATGAACTCGATTCTGATTACTCGAGTACCAAATTTCAAGCGTGAAATTGATCGATTGTTTAATTGCAAAGATTGTAAACGTACAGGTCTTCAATTTTGGACAAGAAAATATCGGTTATCATCACTCTGCAGCGCTATCTGTGGCGAATTGATGTTCTTTGAATGAGTCCACACTTTCGATTACAGCAGCAATATTCTCAATTGTATGCACTGTAAAAGTACGAGGACCGCTTCTGTTATCCCTATGCCCAAACAGGACATTTCATAGTCAAAATAAATTTAAAATTAAACCGCTAGTTGGCCCACCCTGAATATAACTTTAAACAAATTACAACGTATGTATATAAGGTACTTACCGTAATATGAACAGCAATTATTTCGTGTAACGGCTAATGACGCTTTATACACTAAAATTGGGTTCTTCAATTCAACAAATCGTTTTGTGACAGGTGGCCCATCTACCCAAACTGTAAGTTACGTGGAAAACTCAGTAGAAATGAAATGCCTACAAGCCAATTTGTGGATCGATTTGTGACGAACTCGCGTGAAACTGGATTGTTATTGGATAAACCAACACGTGCACGTGCATTTACAGCGCGTACAGCCGAAAACATTGCAGCTGTTACTCAGAATGTGTCTAAGCATCTATCAACATGAGAATTTTTGCATAAAGACCTCGATATAAAGCCGTACAAAGCCAGTTAGTGCAGAACCTGAAGCAAAATAACCATCCACAACGTTTTCGGGTCGCTAATTGGGCTGTAGAATGCTTGGAAGAAAATGAGCATTTTACCGAAAAATCATCTTTTCCAATGAAGCTCATTTTCACCTCGAAGGCTACATCAACAAACAAAATTGTCGCATTAGGGGCTCAGAAAATCCACACATAACCATGGAGAAGCCGATGCATCCGCAACGAGTAGATGTGAATTTTGGATCGGTGGCATCATTGGCCCATTTTTTCGAAAATAAGCAATGAGTCGATTTTACAGTCAATGGTGAGCATTACCGAGCCATGATAAACGAGTTTTTGTTACAGAATTCAAGAGGAGATCACCCACTACGTTTGGTTTCAACAGGACGGCGCAACTAGCCACACAGCAAACGCAACAATCGGTCGTGTGCACACTGTCTCCGGGGATCAAGGAATCAGCCGTAACGAAGATGTCAATTGGCCACCTCGAAGCTGCGATTAGACTCCGTTGCGACTTTTTTTGTGGGGAGCCGTTAAGGATGAGTGTTACGCTAGCCACCCAGGACTTGAAAGATTAAATCCATACAATCGAAAAAGCTCTGAAAAATTGGATTAACAGAATGGGGTACTGTAAAGCCAGCCGTGGAAGTCATTTGAATGGAATTATGTTCCATACTTAATGGTAATGTATATTCTTTCTAATAAAACAAACCGCTTTGAAAAACATTCATTCGTCTTTGAATTAGAGCCAAATTAAATTGCAAACGTTAGATGGGCCACCCTGTACATATAAGAAACGAATTACGAGAAAATAAATGTTTGATTACGGCAATTTGGGTAAGAACGTTTTAGCAGAGCAACATAAAATAATGAAAATTTGTCATCAAATTTGAAATTTTGTTTCAACGTGAAGATCATTGGTTCTAAATTTCTAAAATCAAGGCTATTCCGCGTAAGAACCTAAATTTTTTATCAAAAAAATATTTTTTTATTTACAAATACAAATAAATACAAATAAAAAATTAAATGCTATCAAGTCTTGACCGGTTATCACTGTCTTGATAGTGACAAGTATACTTTGTGTCCATAACGTCACTTAATTCAAATATACAGACGTATTCAGAGTTTATTGTTACTGGTGAGAATAATTAGTGATTTTCGTGCTATTTTTTTAAACTTTAAACTAGTTTCCAGATCAGAATGGAGAAAAGTCCAACGAGACGACGATTGAACAGGGAAAGGCAGCAGCGGTACTGTGATCAACAAAGCCAACAAACTATGGAGGGATTAATAACAAAGATTCTGAAAAATCACTACTCGTCATCGAAATGAAACTCCAGAACAACTCAAGTTCGACGTGGTACAAACGCAGTCTCACCAGCTCATCGCCGTCTAAATAAAACTCGAAATGCAACACAAGCTCATCATCTTCATAATAAATCGCATCCGTAAATCTTTCAATTTTCTAAAGGAACGACCAATCGAATCTAGAACAGCTGCTACCGCAAAGTAAAAGTTAAATCTCCACAGCCGTTCAAAATAAATACAGTGGGCCAGTTTTGGCTCATTGTGAAGCCACAGGATTCGACTTCATTAAACTCCCTTTAAAACCATTAAGTGCTATTCACATAGCGTGAAAGATGTCGCACACTACAGCTTTTGATATCAGAGAGACTGTCCATAGTGTATTTGCCCAAGTGATCACGTCTTCTGCCAGCTAGCGCAAGGTATGAGCATAGGAAGTGAAAAAGAGTATCCTCCTCCTCCTCCTCCTTGTTCTTGCAGCTTCGGCATAAGTCATTTGAATCCAGACCCAGCCTTTTCGTATGATCTCGTAATTAACTAATTAATTCCTATACACATTCTCTCCCTGGTTCCAGTTGGAGACCTTGTACCGAACCTTGCTAATTCGTCTGCCTTGCAATTTCCCTCAACATCAGAATGGCCCGGAACCCAGACCAACTGGATATTGAAATATTCATTCATCTCGTTAAGAGATGTGCGACAATCCAACGCCACCTTTGGCGCCAAGGAAACAGAATCCAGTAAAAGATTGGCCACCCGACTGTCCACATAAATAGTAATATCATGCTTCAACCAGTTCATGGGCTATTCAATCGCTGTAACATCAGCCTGGTACACGCTGCAGTATTCAGGAAGAAGAAACCCTTGGAAACTCCAGATAACGGACCGTATATTTGCAAGATTCATTGTTATGCTTATCACCACAAATCACATCTAACGCTCCAAAGGGCAAGAAGCTAAAGTTTACCCAACTGTACGTTGTGGATAGCATTCCAGTTCAGATATTTGTTGATCAGATCGATCGCTTTTTCTGTTTCCATAACCATCACGACGCGTCGTATCGATTATGCGATATATTGGGCACAAGGAAGTACTTAAGGCCATTGAAGATAATCCAACAGCACCCATCGTGAACATGGTGTTACGCTGCGACCGTCAGCCAGATCAAAGACGCTATAATATTTCAACATCAAATAAAATTGCCATAATTTTTGTAGCTGATGTCGGTGAGATTTCATTTGCCCGTAATCCTGAAAATCCAAAGCAACAGCAATTCTCTACTCTTACGAAGAAGCAGGATAGCAGCCGATTCGGAAACAACTGTTCAAAGCATCGTTGACTTATATGACCAAGTCGAAATTAACTTATATTTTTAACGTTCCTTATGTTACTTTCGGGGCGGACCATGTCGCAAATGCTGCCGACCTAGCTTACAAGTTCAAGCTTACAGTTATTTTACCGTTTTTATTTGAAAGATCACCTAGATGCATTTCTACATAATTTTAACAAATTCGGACCTCCAGAACTGTTCATCCCATTCACTGCAAATCAAAGTTGACCCAAAATTACATCGTACTTTAGAACAGGTGATACTGCATCCGATCGTCAAGATTTAGTTGGGGCGAAGTATCGCTTATGTGTATATACCAACCGACTTCTACAAGCTCACATTTTGTTTACGCTTCATGATCATGATAAATTTAAGACAGCTGAAAGAATCGATCATGTACCTTGCGGTGTCGCCACTCCATGTGCTCCATATATGGGGAATGGAAAATACAAAACGAATATCAAGCAGATACAGTGCTAAATGTAAATGGATATCCACTCGAATTATTTTCGAAATAGAACAGGAGTAGGAGGCGCTTGATGCGACTGCTCATATATGCGATAATGGGAAAATTGTCTTAACGAAGCGTTATTTTTCCAAATGTCACCTGAAATGCACCGGACATTTGGATTTATTGGCAAGCCCATTGAGTCTGTGAAAAAAGAGTCCTGAGATCGACTCTGTTCTCCGCTTGTCTGGAATTTCATGCACGTAGCTTTTGACTTGCCTTAGCCCACAGAAGTAAAACAAGCAGCAGTTGATCAGGAGGAAAAAGAAGCAGAAGCTGAGATACTCATCGCCACATTGTTTGACATTAACATTGATATTTTTGTAAAGATTACCAAAAAATTAACTTGACGGATCACTAAAAGCTGTTCTATCTTAATGGTTCAAGACATTCCGGCAAGACATATCTCTATAAAACATTGACGAGCTTCGTTCGAGGTCGAGACTTCTGTTGCGAACTAATGAATTCAACCAATAGTTACTCGATATTAGAACCGGAAACTTGCCGGAGAATTCCAGCAGGTATGATAACAATGGAGTACATTATTTAATATTCGTTTATTAAAATTAAAATTTTCTTATAAAACTAATTTACTTAGAATAGAGCTTCGGATGCTATTTTATTTTAACACTTACACCTAATATTGAGAACACTGTCGATAATTGTGGTTTGGTAGGTAAAAATAAAGCAAAATTTAGTGGTAATAGCCAGCACTAGCACCGCCATATGGATAAACTGAGCTTGAATATCCACCATAACCACCTTTATTATATGGCAAGTAAGATCCTGATGAGTATGATGGGTAACCTGATGTATATCCGCCATATCCTCCAATTCCTTGTCCAGAATAACCTCCATAACCTGAGTATCCGCCTGAGTAGCCACTATTATAACCTAAACCGGAATATCCTGAATAGCCGCCCAATCCGGAGTATGATCCTAAACCTGCAACACCTAATATTAATCATAGATAAGGATTACAATTCAATATCGGCTTACATTCAATTAATAATCAAGATTACATTTTCTAAGTAATGCAATTATTCAACCTTGCATTTAAAATCACTATTGTTAATTTTTATATTTTTCTGGGTCGTGGGATTTTTATTTGTGGAATAAATAAAAAATAAATAATTACCTAGGTTTGATGTACCATATCCAAGGGAAGAACCGTACCCACCCCCATATCCACCACCATAACCTCCCCCGTATCCACCATAACCGCCTCCATATCCGCCATAACCGCCTCCGTATCCACCATAACCGCCATTATTCCCGTACGAAACTTTTGAAACCGCTGGATAAGCTCCACCATATCCAAGACTGCTTCCATATCCTAAAGCACTACCACCGTATCCGGCACCGTATCCACCACCACTATATCCACCAGCACCACCGTATCCACCATATCCATATCCACTTATCACACCACGTTTTTCAACGGATTTCTCAGTCGGCTTATCATTACTTGCGACCACTTCTTCACATGTAACGACTGCGATTACCGAAAGCACACAAATTACTAAAAACTTCATGGTATTTATATATTATTACAATTTAGTTATTTGGTCTATATGTTAATACTATAAAACTGTTATGGTTTAACTTGTTCGAATGATCAGGATTGACTGAATACATTTTGATATTGATACTCAATTTTATATAGGAAAAAAATTTGCTTGTACAAGGTATAGAGTAAACACTCGTGCATACATCTCAATAACCAAATTATGCAACATACGCTTATAAATTAAAAATTTATTTTTATTGTTTCAAAAAAAAAAAAAATGAAAAATACAGAATAAAAACCTTATTGTTGATTATTCATCAAGTTTAGCGCGGTATATACCCACCACCACCTCATCTCGTAGTTTCATTTTTTATTTTACTTAAATGTTTCTTTTTCATACTCGAATATAGTTTTACGTTTGATTAGTAATCATAACAATAATTCTCAAAGCTAAAATATTATGTTATTACATTTTTAACTTAAGATAGATTTTCATCTGAATAACAAAAAGACAATTATGTTAAATATTATGTGTGTCTCTATATAGAATACAACTGATTGTCTTCGAGATATGCCGTGTTTTCAACCAAGGTTTAAGCTTTTAGTAGTTAGATTTAGAGATGGTGCGTTGTAATGTATACATACAATGCATACAGATGCTAATTTGTATTAATGGCACTGTCACAAATTGACCACAAGTTTCGATGTTGCCAAATTTTATAAATATAAGACGTAAATTGGGGGTGCTCGCAGTGTAACAGTACCAGTTTTAGATATTATACCGGAGTTCCGGATTTGGGTTTACATGTAAGAATGTAGATTTTGGCAACTAAAATCATCTCTTCTATATTACGCAGTGCCATACAGAATCGCGAAACAAGAGCTGGCCATTATAGGCGTTTAACAGCAACTATTGTTACTAAGACGCTTACGAGAGATATTCTTTGAATTGCACATGCAGCATTCGAAACTGTTCGAAATGCGATAACGCATTAGATTTCTTAAGATTTCTTAGCAATGACAACAATGCTCTAGAACGGGCTCAAACAACTGCCCTTGCCAATGCTACTGAAGTTTATCCAAACTAATCCAAAAAAATATAACAACAATAAACTAATTGTAAAAGTATTTTTGTAGGTAAACATTCAGGCGAATTTATATCGACTAATTTAGAGGAGAAGTGATTTTTTAATTGGCCTCTAGGTATATTCCAAAGCGCATGAACTTCAGTGATACTGATGGACTACTGAAACAAAACGGAGTGTCCCAAGAAAGTTTTATGATTTTATAATGGGTCTGGCAGGGTGTTCCATGAGATTCCGTACGCTGGTGTTACTAATGTCTAGGCATGTCTCGATTTCACGATAAGTTACATGACGACCCTCTTCAATCAGTTTTCTCACAGTTTTCTCGTTCGCGTTTAAATTCATTGTACCAATTATAAACACTAGCCAAGGATGGTGCTTCGTCACCAAAAGTCGAATGAAGTGATTCATCTTACATGAACATTTAAAGGTGCGGAAGCTATATTCACGTTGGATTCCACATTTGTTGACAGATGCACAAAAAAAAGTTCGTGTCGATTGGTGCCGCCAAATGCTTGAAAAATCCGTTGGGAGTACTACCTGACAGGCGACGAATCATGGATATATATGTGTATGGGCCGGAAAGAAGAGGGCAATCGACTGCTTGGGTCTTCCAATTCGAAGAAAAACCAACAAAAGTTGTGCGAGCTCAGAGCATTGGGAAACAAAAGGTAGCGTGTTTCTTCACGAAAACCGGTCATATGGCTACTGTGGCTCTTGAAAATCAAAAGATAATCAATTCAGCTTGGTATACGACCATTTGTTTGCCCGAGGTTTTCAACAAATTAAATGATAGTGAAATATTTCCTAAACATTCCTAAAAATTTAAATCCGCCATTTTTATTTCAATGTATGCGTAAAACTTCGGATAAACGAGTAAATTATAATTTGTATGAAATAATGCAAATAAGTTTACAAATCCTTTACACGATTTTTAAAATATAGAAAACCCTTTAACCCCCCCCCCCCCCCCATGTCCTAGAACACCCCCACCAAATACTGATATTGTACATTCGAGATAATAAGCATCTAATCCAACCGAAAATCATCACCCCTTGAAAAGTTATAGGGGCTAAGGGTGTTTAGTACGTAAACCATTTGTCAACGACCCGGACAATTCATTAAGAATACCACTTCATTTAGAAGTGCTTTGCACTTTAAACTTCTACGCAAGTGGCAGCCATCAGCGTCACTTTGGTTTAGATGCTTTTGCCGTTATGAGCCAGAGCAAAGTGTCATTTTGCGTGACGCGGATTAGCTGAATTATAAGCACTAAACTGACTCGGCAGCATATAGTGTTTCCGTCGACTTTAGCGGCAGCGGACTTTAAAAAACAAGAACCTCTCGAGAAATTTGGCATACCCGGTATTATTGGTTTGATCGACTGTACGCATATTGCGATTGTCAATATTAACAAAATAACCGAATATGCTTACGTTAATAGAAAAGGATTCCATTCATTAAACGTTCAAGCCGTAAATACATTTTTTTATTCTTGTTTACTTGGAGCTATAATTTATAAAAAAAACTTATTTACAGATTTGTAATTTAAATTTAAAAATCCTTAATCCTGGATCGAAACACGACTCCCACATATGGGACGGCAGTAAAATGAAAACAGGAAGTCATGGCCTTTTGGTAATATAATAATAATAATTTAATATATGTTACTTAGTGAAACATAATTGTATTGCAGGTGAGGGTATTCATTGAAGCCCCATATGATGGTTCCATACCGTAGGCCGAATTCCAACGCAGAACAGAAGTTTAATGTAAACTAAACTTTAAAACTGCTTCAGGGCATTTACATTATTCGCACGAGAGAGCGGCTCACATTATATATTCATGTGTAACACTACACAATATTTTAATCGAAAACAACTATCCCATCGAGGAAACTGATGGGGCAGCCGAAGAAGACACAACGCCAGTTAATAACGCAGACGAGGAAGATTCTGGAGAAGAGAATCGGCTTTTTATAACAAATTATATCCAGGAGACGGGCCTCGAATTTTGATGTATTTTTTTAATAAATAAAACATAATTTTTCTTGTAATTTCACGTTTTTTAATTCAAACAAATGTTAATTATTTAAGGCCTCTCGTTCAATTTATTTAAAATTTGCTTTAATAAACTTAGAGTTTCTTGCTGTAACTGGAGGGAGCGGATCACCGATGTTACAGCTACACTTTCCTATTATAAAAAAAAACACATTTAAAATCATGTACTAATATAATTCGTATCATAGGCAATACTTACATTTCGGGGATCATCCCTTTGCCGTAGTATTCTGGGAGGTTGTCTTGATCGGCGAGCACGGATCGGCCTCTTTCATATCGTCTTTGAGGTCCATTTGTGGCAGAACTTCCAGGGTGCGATGGCGGTGGTACCATTATTTCTAATGGTGACGAAGGTAATATTAAAGAAGTGGATTGGTTTGCATTTTGCTGTGGTTCTGTTTGAGATGGTGGAAATAATATAGGAGAGGAGGGATTGACCAATGAGGGAGTCGTGGCTGTGGTGCCAAAATAAAGCATGATAGAAAAGTTTGGATTTAGGAGGATGTGGATGTCGTAATGGCAGAAAACGATGGAGAGGGTGGTGTAGAGTTTTCGGACTCAAGCTATGAAATAAAAAACGAAACAAATTTTATTTAGATAATTAAATAATTATTATTATACCAATCCCATTTCACCAACGTTACGAGCCCTGTTTAAATTTTCCATCCCACAAATTCTAATAATTTTTTCCTCTTCTTGTGTGAGATTAAAATCTATTTAAAACTCACCGCCCCCGGTTTCATTTCGGGCCGCTCTAACTCTATTTATTTTGCGTTTAATGCCCTTTTTTAGATATTGCCATGCCTAGAAATTAAAAATGTAGTATTTAGAGATTTTGTCAAAATTTCAGTATTATCTTACTCATTTGCACTGTTCCACACTTTTAGGATATGTCGATCCATTATTTAATTCAGAGCTTTTTTCGCTCCACAGCTCAGCTCTTCTAATATTGCCATTAGCCGCACCAAATCCGATTAATTCGTTAATATTGATTTCCACGAAATCGATCAAAATTCTTTTTTGGTCTATTGTTATTTTTTTTTTTTTATTTATTTACCAAAATAAAATTTTTACAAAAATTGTTTGCATAGATTCATTAAATATATGCCCCGGTTTATGTTTTAAGGAGAAGCTAATAAAGTTAGATTTACTAACATTTAGAGCAAATTTGTTGGCTCCCAGCCAGTTAGTTATAGTAACTATGTCTTCCTCCATATTATTATTTAATTGATGATGAGTTGTTGAACTATATATTATGGCTGCATCATCCGCAAATATTCGAATTTTCCCCTTGAGATTTAAGTCAAAGATATCATTTATATAAACTAAAAAGAGGATCGGACCCAAAATTGAACCTTGGGGAACACCTGTTGCAATGTTTACTTTGCATGATTCGAAGTTACCCAGTCGAACATATTGCTGTCTGTTATTTAGGTAGCTGTTTATTAATTGTATTGCCCTACCGGAATTCCCAAAATTAATAAGTTTATTCAACAAAATATCATTACTTACGCAATCAAACGCTTTCCTTAAGTCTAGAAACGAGTATGACGTAGCATTTTTACCTTCCAGAGATTTATATACTAGTTCTACGAGATTTAAGGCTGTGCTGGAGTTTGTAGTGAAGCCATACTGATTGATGTTAACTAGGTTGTTAAAGTTTAAATGCTTTACTAGAGCAGAGTGGATTATTCGTTCAAAAATCTTAGAAAGTACCGGTAAGATACAGATTGGACGGTAATTGTTAATGAAGCAGGAATCATCAGTTTTGAAGATAGGCGTGACTCGAGAAATTTTTAAAAATTCTGGAAAATTACCTTCTTCGAGGCATTTGTTAATAAACTTGGTATACAAAGGAATAACTGTGTGGCCCAACTTTTTTATTAGCAGTGTAGAAATACAGACATATCCAGGTGAGCATGTTGAATTTAATTTGTTTACTAAGATAGCGGTTTTATCATTAGTAACAAGAAGGACGGTTGTTAGACTTCTTTTAATCACCCGTGGAATGGGAACATAATAATTTGGCATTAGTAAGCTCGAAATTTGTAGTCCTATGTTCGGAAAGAATTCATTTAGCGCACTTGCCACTCGAAACTGGCTCTATTCTATTCTGTAATTAAACATTTATTTATTTATTTATTTATTTAACGAAATCTATTCTGTTAAAGGACTTTAAAACACGAAAATATAAATCAAATTTTGATTTAACAATTAAAAATTTTAAAAATAATTCTTATGGATATTTTTGAACTTGTGCTTTGATAAATTAAAGTCAAATAGGTCGTCGACGAAGTTGAACGATTTAGACGACCTATTAATGGGGTTATTTTCTCCATAGTTTGTGGAATGGTGTTCTAGTGCTAAAAACTCATGGTTCCGAAATGTTCTGCAAGACACATGAACTGATGTTTTCCAAAATGAATGCTGAATCAATGTGACCAAGCAAAACGTTACCAATGAAAGCCGCACCTAAGAGAAGTCGTCTATTTTCAAGCGTGCATATTTTGTAATCCGTGCATCTTGTTGAGTGCGGAGGTAACCGAGCCAAATGTTCATGGAATGGTAAATTGTGATCGTAATTCTAGTCACTTTTCCTAAACAAGAAAATCAGAAACTTCTTTTGAATGCTTTCAATTCTTTTAATGTGTACAGCGTATTCCAGTTGAGATCAAACGTAAGCGAAATAGAGTGAACAAAAGGTTTGAATATCTTTAAATTCACCAGTCCACCTTTTAACAAATCCAAACATTATCTCTCGCAATACAATTTTCAATATGCCTGTTGAAACTGCCATTTTCGACAAATTTGACACCTAGATCTATGATCTCATTAACTCTTTGCAATACTTCGTTGTTGACTTTGTAGGAAGTAATTAGCGGATTTCTCTTACGATGGAAAGACATGATCTTGCATTTCTTAATATTTAGTCTTCTTGAAGTTTCTTCGTATCTAGCATTCCATTAATAGTACGAAAAATTTTCACGTCTTCAGCAAATATGAGCACGTTTAAGTTTTAGATTATCTCGCTCATTTCCCATTATTAAAAAATTGTCGCCGGTTTGATAGATAAGACTTGAACCAATTTATGTAATCGAGTGCAAACCCAAATGCGAATAAACTCCGGACTGTTGTTTGATGGCAGGTGGAATCAAATGCTTTACTGAAATCCGTGTACGCTACATCAACTTGATGATGGTTTTCTATCTCATTAATTATTTTACTGGTGAATTCAACCAGATTAGTTGATGTGGATCGGCCAGGCATCAACCCATGCTGGTTTATTGATATATGACGTGACGGATTTAAAGTTGTTGCGTAAAACTAATTCAAACAATTTTGGAATTGATGATGTAGTTGATATTTCTCTGTTGCATGTAACGTCGTCTCGTTTGCCAGATTTAAAAATTGTTGTAATTTTTGAAATTTTCCATTTTTCGGGAAACGCCCCGGTGCTTAAGGAGTTGAATAGGTAACATAATGGAATTGCTAAAATGTCAGCGTACTCCTTCAGAATAGAAGAGGGTATATTGTCAAGACCACAGCCGTCTCCAAATCTCTTTAGAGCCGATAAAATGTTATCCTCATATTTAACAGGAGGAGTTATTGATAAGTTGTTATTGGTGGGTTGTTCGTAAAATCTACTAGTAACACTTGGTTTATAGACTGATTGGAAAAACTTCACGAACTTGTCAGCTATATCTTTGGAGTTTGAGGAGTTGTCAATTTCGCGTTTATTCCTAAAGTATTTTCAAAATCGTTTTGGATTTACTTTGATTTTTCCTTGAATTTGATAGAGATACGACCTGTATTTTGATTTGATGGATTCTAGGTAACTTTGTAGCCCCGCACGGTTTGTTTTTTTGAAGTTGTATTTGATTGGTTGTAGGTGTTCCGAACTCGCCATTAAATTAGTTGAGTCAAATACAATATCTAAAGACTTGTGATTGATATGATTAATTACAAAAGGTAACACGGATTCTGAAATTTTGAAAGTGTTAACGTCGTTGCTGAAGACAAGGTCCAGTAAGCTATCACGATTATTAGCAATTGTATTCATCTGGTTCAAATTATACACCGAGCATGGCGTCCACAAATAAAGATACGGCATCTGTTGTTATATTGCTTGGAAAAATACAATTTCGTTCCGGGTCCAGATTCTATACTATATTTGGAAGGTTAAAATCTCCAAGCACAAGAACTAAATCTGACGAGTTCGTCAATCGCATCGATGCAAGTTGCGTATTGATCACTATTTGATTGAGGTGGTTTATATGCTGCGTAAATGAATGGATTGGTTTGGTTAATTTTGATGGTTACACCAATTTGTTCAACTCTCAGAGCATTCCAGAGTTTAGAATGTACTGCTATCAGTACACCACCACCCGAATTCTTTGAGCTAGTTTCGAAAGATCGATCGCATCTGTAGACAACATAATCATGGCCAAAAAATTGACTGCTCATTATGCCGGGTTTTAATGAAGTTTCAGAAATTACATAGATTAGGTAGTTTGATTTTAAAACGAAGTTATAAAACTTAAATGCTTTTGATGCCATTTTGTTGACGTTTTGATAGTAAATTGCATATTATCTCATAAACCAAACTTTTCTTGGATTTTATGAGTTGATTTACTTTTTGAGTAGTAGTGTAGATTCGACCTCTCGTTAAAAGTGAGTGTAGTCTATCATTAGCCACTAGTGAAAAATATCTAAATGATTGGGTGTGTCTTGAAATTGCAACTATGGCATGGGGTACACTATCGAACAGCTCAAGTGGTTGAGAATTGAATTTTATACACGACGAAAACTGAAAAAGCACATTTACATTATAAAAACCCATAAAATATTAAATTAACACACTAAACGACTATATTTTATTTATATCAATTCACAATATTTAATTAAAGCGAATTAAAATATAACAAATATTAAATATTTTCACAGGAAGAAAAAAACAAATCGTCGACCTAGCGCTGTGACTACTTGAATCTCACGATTAAAGAAGGAACCGATGGCTGTGGCATCTGAAGTAGATTCTGCTAGAATATTTGACAACTTATTGCATTGCATCGGTAGCGCATATTTTGGCCTTATACAAAAATAACTTCTTTCAACATTATACCATATACATTATAATCCCGAGAGCTTTGAGCTGATAATGAAAAATTCATCAATAAAAGTTTTAGTATTCGCAATAATCTACTATCAGTGTCACTTTGGCATATTCTTATCGTATACCAAATTTTCATCGTCATCACAGTCATTTATTATGCCACCGCATTCTGTACCATTATTATCACTTTAATCGCGTACAACATGTGTATATGTACCGCGTGTACACGAATCCATAATACATTTTTAATAAACTTTTCTCATGTCACTACAGAAGATTTGGGATTAATATTTCTCAGCAACACTGTTCGCATTATCTTCTAAATACTTATAGAATAGCGATTCTGTTTTTTTGTTCGGAGCTCGTTTTTCCATTTTCCATGAAAGAGCTTTTTTATGCTGATAACAAACAATGCGAACATTTTTGGTTGTTCGGGTACTCGAGTAATTTACATTTCAAAAATTGGGTGAAAATTGGGTTACTTCTCTATACAACAAAAATTATTTTTCAAATATTTTAAACATATTTTGGGAATACTCGTACATACGAGTATATTTAAAATTTAAAAACATGTTGTTTAGACGTATACAGTGGCATACGATGTGAGAGATGAGACACCGCACCGTCATCTTCGTGTATGCTAAACTTTAACCGTCTATATTGAATATTTAATTAGCACCCATCGCAATACAATAAAATAGATATCATCTTTAAAATTAATAAAGTTTACATAAATTAATGTTCTGTTGAGTTCTCTATGTATACTCAATACGCTACACATGCTATCTGCTACACACACACACAGGCATACACACATACATATAATGAGAAAAACAGAATAAATTAAATTTTTGGGATGATGATATCTAATTTACATACCAAAAAATGATAATTCGAAAGAATATTAGTAATTCAAACAAGAATTTTAAAATATTTGCTTATTAAACGAAAATTTAATTAAAAGGAATATGTGAGTGTCGTTGTACACACATACATATAGATAAACAATAGTTTGGTGAAAAGTATACGATTTTAATTATAAATTAATTAGATTTAATTCTAATACTCGTTGAGCTTTACTTACGTAAGCGAATATGGATTATGTGCCATCCATATTCATCACCGATACACCACTATGGGAAAAAGCTTCTAACAATGATTAATTATTAATGCTGGAAAGTTTCTGTTTCTCTTTTTTCTAGATTACCATACATATTTGATTCCTATACGTACGGTATACAGATCATGATTTGAGGTTTTTAACCCTACCACACATATCTCGTGGCGATATGAACTTATCGCCCTTTAAATAATCTTTGTGTACATATGTGCGAATTGCTACCGAACCTGTAGAGAGGCAAAAAGGAAAATTGACCCAACACTTAAAAAATGTTTATGGGTTATTTTTGGGTTTCCTTTTATGAAAAATCAATACAATTTTATCTGTTTCTGATGACTTGAGCAAAATAAATTACTGTATGAATTTGTGGATTCTTCTTAAGAATTTAATAGAATTTGGTTGGTTTATATGGATATATGAATGCCATAATTTATTGCTGTTAATTCAACGAGAGATTTACACAAATGTTTTTTGGCTCAAGTGGTATTTGCGTTGGCCAATAGGTTTCACAAAATAGAAATTATTTAAAATTGATAGCAACTACATGTGATAAAATGTTCTGTCCATTGTTCATTTTTTGATCTATCAAATAACATTTCGATAAGACTAATTTTCGACAAATTGTTTGATTTATTGGTCTGTAAGCGATGGACATAAGATTACGTTTGTGAAGTTGGCCCACAATGCTGGTCCAGAAAATTATATTTTTTGTCGCTGGCAATACAGTTATCTATTTTGATAACTATCATGACAGAAAACTATAAAAACATTAAATTTAACATCATTTCATTTTTGTGTTTCAAATTTATAAAATTGTACTAATATTAAAAAAAAATCACTGAGAGGCATAGAATTGCCTTAATCTTCTTTTAAAATTATCTTTAGTTACACAAAAATCAAATAAATAGTTAATTCTATTGAAACTCTTACACATCATCTTCACTGGTTTATTATCGCCATAGTTGGTTCTATGTCGGTCTAAGTGGAGGAAGTTATTATCTCTGAGCTGTCTACCTGTCTCTGAGCTGTCTATTTTAATTGACTTTAGCACATCCGGTGCGTCGATTAGGCGCAGTAGGAAATTTCCAATAAATGTAATTTTTAGCAATTCGCGTGTATTTTCTAGAGTTGTCAAGTTGTATATCTTGCACCCGGTTAAATATGATGGTTGTCGCTGTATGTTCACGTGGTATGGTAGATCATGATCATAAACCCATTCGTCTTTCCTGGGGGCCAATTTTGATCGAAAATTGTCTCATACGGCATAAGACATTCGTATACGTACAAGGCGGATAATAAACTAATTGGTATTGGGTGCTGTAATTTAACTTTGTTGTGTTAGTGTGACCTTTTATGTTGGTTAGTACCAAAAATAATGAATCGGGTGAATCGGTTCAAATTTTCTGCATTGGGTTCTTATGTGAGACATTTTCCCTTATTACTGCGAAGGAGAAATTCAAATTTTTGGTAAGTTCATGGTCCATTCAACATGGTAAGTACAATTCAAAATTAAATTAACGTTTTTTGCGAATAATACTCGTATAATATAAAATTAAGTTTTATAATTATTTTTTACAAAATAAAATTATGATTATACGAGTAATAATAAAGATAACGAATTAAAAAATAATTTAATTTTCAAAAATTGTATTCAAATAATTTTACTTTTATGGAATTTTGGGGAAATCCATTTTCCTGGTATCGGATTTTGTTTTATTTTAAAATGTTATCATTTTTATAATTAATTTTTATTTTAATAAATTATAAAACATATATACATTCTATATATTTATAAACTTGGCAGTGATCTTGTTTTATGTGCTACTAAAGAAGGACTTGCTGATATGAAATTAAAGGAAAACATCGATTTTAATAAAATCAAATTAAATTACAAAACGATTGCCTGGTATCTAATCAATGGAAATCGGACCTACGATACAGTTTTTATTGATGAATACATGATGGCACATGCTGGATATATAGGACTCGTGGTTATCCTTATAGTAAATGTTCTAAAATATATCTTCTGGGTGATAAAAACCAAATACCATATATTGACAGAGTACATCATGTCAACATGCAATTTTCCGATGCAAGCGCATTCGTAACAAAGACGGAATACTTGAATATGACGTATAGATGCCCAGTTGGTTTGGCATAAAGCCGGAACAATATCAACCGGAATGATCGAACTACATTCTTTGTTACGCGGAACACGAAGGTTCTTTATAGTATAGGTTCTTTATTTTTGAAAACAATCTAATTTTTAAGATTTATCGACCAATCAAAGTTATGGCTAGAGGTCTTCACCCAACCTGCACAAAAGAGGAATGGAGGATCTCAAGCAAAAGGGCCATCAAATATAAAATACTGTAAACATCATTAAGAAAGAGAAAATGGAAACTGAACATGGAGTTTAAATCAACAAAAGAGAGCTTCCACTATTTATGCGCACTTTTAGCAATGACGTTCAATACCACAGTGCAGAAAATGTCAAGGTTTTAATCATCGCATAATAATAAATATAATATGGCCAAATGGTGATCGGTTAGTAAAGATATTGCTGCAAAGTGTGTTGATTGCAAGAAGCCACATCCCGCAAACTACATATAAGGGAAATGTGAGAATACTGGCAAAAATTAACTTAACTTTCACCAAAGAGGATCCAAAACCTCATGCTAGTAAAACGGGAAAACCAAAATATACTTGCGAGGTAATAACAAAACCAAATATTTTGAAGGGCACTGCCGACGATAGAACAGTGAATTGAAGCGTTTAACATTCGGCTAGCTAAACAAGAGAAATGCCTAGAAGCTCCAAGCAACAGGTTAGATAAGCAAGACCTCTAAATGAAATGGCACCAATGCTCTATTAAAATGATGCAAACAACCACAAATAAAACATTAAGAATAGTAACCTGGCATGCAAATGGCCTAACGCATCATATTTCAGAATTAAAAATACAGAAAAATAGATTTATGCCTAGTATCGGGAACACATTTCACTTTAACTTCATACCTTAAAATGTGTGGATACAGTGTTACCACGCCATTCATCCAGCAGGAAGGGCAAGAACAGGATCGTCGATTGTTATAAAAGAAAACACCAAACACTTTATAGATCTTAAAATTGAAGGGGAATTTATGCAAGTAGTCACCTTAAAAGTATTTATAAATAACAACAGAGAATATAGTGTATCGTCAATATATAATTTAATTAAATAAGACTATTGTACATTATTTAAATCACTTGGATCAAGTTTCATAATCGCATGTGATTTTAATGCAAAAAACACCTACTGCGGATCAAGAGTAACCTCTAAAAAAGAAAGAGAGCTGTTTGCAGCAGGAAGACTATGCAATTGCGATTTTCATTCTGGAGAACCAAAGGTATAGACGAAAACTACATATACCTAGAAAGAAGCGAGGGGATTAAGTCGGATCACACGCCTGTTATTATGACAATCAGTGCAACGATTGTTAAGAAAACTAGTCTACCTTGGCTGACTAACAAAATCTCTCGTGAGAAATTCCTGAAACTAGTTGAGGATAATATTGATCATCATACAAGAAGCGGAGTGGAGTAATACTCCTCAAGTTCAAAGGAAATGCTCCGAAATGCTATATTTATGCTTTGGAAGTTAGGGAACTGGTTGTTAGCAAAACGAAAAGTAAGAAAGGTCTGCCAAAGAAGTCGAGCGCCAGAATACAAAACAACTCTAAATTTTTTGTCCGACAAACTAAAGTTGCTAGTTAAAGAAATAAAGAACGAATTCATTAATAAATACCTAAGTGGACTTACTGGGGAAAAAGGTACCGAGTGTTCCCTTTGGAAAGAGACAAAATCTTTAGAACGACATAAACTACAAATTCCACCAGTTAAACATGACAATGGAGCATGGGCTATAAGTGCAAAGTAAAAAGCTTCGTTGTTTGCAAAACACCTCGAGAACACGTTCCAGCCTCTACCTATAGATAAACAGCAGAGGAAAACATACCACCAGTATCTAAAATGGATAACTGCAATATAACTCCTGAAACAATGCAAGAATTAAAAGAGGAAGTCTATATTACCCCAAAATTCAAAGAAATCTCTAGCATAAAGAATAATAAACGCAGTATGCAGACTTAAACACGTTCCAAATCAATGAAAAGTGGCAGACGTAATTATGATATCTAAACCCAACAAACCACTAATTGACAAAAATTCGGTTTGTACGAATTTCATATCCGATACTTTCGTGTTAAATTCGATGGTGAATACTCAGAAATAAAGAAAATATCAGCAGGAGTACCACAAGGTAGCGTTCTGGGACCAACTTGATATGTTATAAATATATACCGCGGACCTGCCAACGATAGAGGAGACTAACATAGCAACGCTTGCGGATGAAAGTAAAAAATGAAAAAATTAATAAAAATTGACTTTTCATGACAAGTGCGCCACCTCTTACATTATTTAATAATTATTATTAAAATTGACTGTGTAACGTTGAAAATAAAATTTAATATTTCGAATAATTTGAAGTTATTAGCTTTTTGCTCTCAACAGTATTTTTCACAAATAATTTATATTTTTTTTAATTTATGTGACAAGTTACATTGGTAAAAGCTGGTTAGCTAGAGTGTTTCAGAATGATATTTAAATTAATTAATTAATTTTATGTAACATATAAGAAGCATGTATTAAGATGTAAAACTGGTTGTTGGGCTGTTTTTATTTTCTTTTTTCTAAATCGACGAGAAACTCATTACATATAGCCGTCCTTGAGTTTATTTTCATCACCATCCATTGTCTGTAGCCTTAGATATTACACGTTCCTTTAGTTTTTATCAACATCGCCAAATATTTCAGCATCTTTGATCATCCGATCAATCGATTGGATACCGGTAAAATTGGAAACAAAATGATTTTGATCGCTATAGAGAAGACAATTTTAGGATGATTTCCAGTTATCGTACCTTCAACGGATGCTTGTAAAATACCGTTGTAATCGAGTCAGCAGTTATACTATCGTTTGTGCCAGCCTACAAGCCTATTGAAATAATTTGGAAGCCCCGTGGGACTTACTCGCCCTTCGTATCAAATACTGTGAGGCTGTGATCAAAGCAATTTTAGAATCGATTGGAATGCCATTATGTAAACTCAAATTTGTTAAGGGGACCAAGTTTCAACTCTAAGCAATATACACTGGATGTACATATAAATATAAACTAACAGCATGGATGACACAGCTGGATGTCTAAAAGACTGGCGCTGAACTTGTGAAGTAAATCGAGTTTCACTTCTCTCTGAACTTTTGTATCCTAGTCTACATACTGTAGATGAAGAATATCAAAAGGCACAATTTGGTGGTTTTAAATAGTGGAAAATACGTGTTTTTCAAAAGAATTGTATTCCATGATCGTGATATGGTCACGGGATTCAAAAGCCCTTGAAAAAGTGGAAACTCAATTTGTTTCACAACCTCAACGCTGGCCTTCTTCGCATCGAGCTTGGCAATGATGTTTCATTACATACATCCAGTGTATATTCCATAGAGTATACATACTCGAACTCTACCCTCTTAACAAATTTGAGTTTATACAATGGCACTTAAATCGGTTCTAATAGTATTTGACACCTAGGTCGAGTGTAACTACCGCGAAGCTTTCATATTTTACCTAAATAGGCGTGTAGGTCGGCAAAAAGGATAATAAATAGAAATTATAAAAAATATACGTCGTGAAAGTAGATTTCACATGCAATTAATGTCTGATCTAACCTCACATTCTACTTTGAGAAAATCGACGATTTTACTCTTCGGCACAATGTAAGCTATGTCTGGTAAACACATGCAGTCCTCAAAGAACAAGATATTAGTATATACTGAGGCATTGCCACCTCCCGCAAGCGGCAATGTCCCAGTATATACTACTGCATTTTAAAACTGCACAATGCAGCACCAACGAAACCCAACAGTGTCAACTAAATCAAAATATATTTGTTTCGACGGCCTCGACACAAAATCGAGTGGTCAAAATCAGTTACAAAATTTTTGTTTGTGAACCAACGACTCAATTACACAATTGTTAAAGAATGTTAATGATGCCTTAAATGAAGAACAGAATTCAGATAATATATGCAGGTTTATTTGGCCGGCACATGACGAGGTCGAAATTTGTTAACCAAAATTATTCGCCGAATCTAGAGATAAAATGACCGTACAGAATTTAAACAAAAACCAATAATATTATGTCTCATTCACCGAGGTACAACACGACATCGAGTACGTGAATTAGAAACCTCGAAAATTGGTACCCTGGTTCATATTTCGGCGTAAGTCGTTCGCGCATGTATACCACACCACGTTCGGTAGAACTTATTTTACGCTTTGAAATTATGGAAGCTGTTCACGCTGGTGACGATTGATTTTACTGGAACCTCTATTGTAGCTTAAATTGTTTAATGAGTTTGTATATTATAAAATTTAGATAATAGTTTTTAGCTCAAATTTTAATAATAATTTTATTAGTTCTTTAGCTTTCGGAACCTTAACTTGTTATTTAATTTCTCAATTGTTACCCGAAGTGGGTTCGATTCAATTACCGGAGATGAAAGTAAAAATTGATTGGAAACAGCAGCAAGGTGATACGGCGGCTACCGTATTCGAGGATTAAAATCACTTGGTGTGCGTAACATAAACTACAGAATGGCATTTTTGACTTGAAGTGTTCAGGCAACTACTACAAGGTTCGACGGAACTGACCTATCAACAAATAAAGTAACCGCGGAAGATATAAAAAACAGATGACTGATGTTGAGGGGGATAAAGAAATTAAATAAAAAATTGTTTATAAAATTACGTCGGACATTTTATTTTTATTCTTTGTTAGTGCAGTTCTTCTTTGGCTAAAGCTGATTCTAAATCTACGTATTTAAGCTAAGTCATTGCATCCGAACAACACTTTTCGTTTTCGCGTCCGTTACGCCGAGTACCATGGGGTGCCCGGTATTATGAAATGAATCGTTTTCTCATACTCCTTTTCTCGAAACCTCACATCCTATACCTTGAGGAAATCGACGACTGTACTTTGTACTTATCTTCGTTAACCATTTTCTGCAGATTTCGAGTTATGAAAGATTTTTGTTCTTCACAAGTAAGTAACATTTACTAGATTGTTTAACATTTACGAATAAACCGAGTAAAATGCTACAGATTTGATAATACGAGTTCATGGCACGTAATTATTCCGCTACGAAAAATAATTTACACTTTAAAATTATTCTCTTTCTCAAATGCAACTAGATGTCAGTAAACGGTTATTTCGAGCTTGTTCAAGAAGAAAACAGATGGCAGTGTAGATGCATATATGAATTTTTTCTTGTGACTGTAGTTAACTTAATGTTAAAAATAATTAAGAACAAACATTCTTAATAATTTTAAACATTTAGTTAACTAAAGTCACAAGACTCTTATTATTATTAGTCTTATTTTTTTTTTAACAGTTATGGTGGTCCTCAAGGATTGCTTAGACAAAATTAAAAAATATTATTGGCCAATGCGAAACCCCTTCCGATTGCACTTGGCTTGGTTTTGGGTTTGGTCAAATTTTGGTAGCTCCGTAGTTGGATTTATGATGTCGTTAATTGTTTTTCTCTAATTATTTATTGGATATCACAAGCTGGGTTTAAATTAAGATCAGCCTTTCGTCAAATGCTCGTAGTCGTCGCTGGTAAAGATGATGTTGATCCATTTGTAGCGATTTTTTGTCACTTTTATGTTTTAGTTCTACTAGTTATTTTATTTGCATACCGGTTTAGTGATCTTCGCTTTGTTTATCAAGGTATTTATTTTACTAATGCTGGAAGGTTTGAATTAAATAGTTATCGCCGAGGCAAGACTGTGCCTGTTGGAAATGTTTTTCGATAAGAAGATGTGGTTTGAGGTTTTAAATTTAGTTGGTGTATTATGGGGTTAGTTAAAACATTAATTTTGAATACAGTTCCACTGAGTAAATATCTTTTGACCTTACGTGATATAATTATAGTTATTTACCTAAATGTTTTGTAGAAAACAGGGCCTTACGAGATGATTCTAAATAATGTTCCATAATACAATACATCTATTACGTAATCGATAAATGGCCCATCCCAAACTGAAAGATAAACGCATGAATCACGAATCCGTAGGTATGACAATGTAGCGTATACTACACAAAGTATGTGATTCATTAAGAAACAGATTAAATCTTATTCATGTACAGTGGAATAAAAATGTAATCATACATTTGTTTAGGTACAGAAATAATGGAAACTATTTGTATGCACTGTACTCGCTTTTAGTACATAAAATATAAGTTCTGATTTGATACGTTTTATAATCTGATTAGTAATAATTAGACGTATAGTACAAGCAGGAAGCAACTATTAAAATTATTCTACCCGATTACAATTTGATCCGATTAAAAATTCAATTTTGTTCTTTACGTACATAAATCCATATACCCGTACTCGTACACGCCTGATTTAAATACTTCATATATATGTAGATACGTACATAACATGCATATTTAAACTTAATTTGAGTTAAGCCTAACTATGGTACATGAAGAATTAAGCCGCATTACCAAATCACAAAATATTTTCGTGTGAATTTTTTAATTAATTTGCAGAAATTTTTGTAACATGTGTGTGCGTGTGTGTAATCTGGAAGTGCTATTGAACTATTTTACATGCTACTTAAAAATTGAAGCCTTAATTGTTTATTAGCAAACTATCTCATAATTCACACATGCAAAACTACAAATATTGATTGTTTCGGCCGCGGACAAAGTAAGCACTTATAGCAAAGCCAAAGCCACACGGGAAACAATGAAAAAGTTTCAAATTTATTTTTACACACATTTTGTGTAGTCGTGTAGAGTACAGTAAAATCGAGAATATGCAAATTAGGTAATAAACGTATTATGCAGCAGATACTTAAAAAGAATTTATTGTTTTAAATAAAAAATGTGTAAATTAAATTTGGACTGTCTATGGAGTTATGGACATCTCATTTGTGCGCAGTGAGGTCAAACCCGTTTAAGGGCAATACGAAACAATACCAAATAAAACATATTTTTACGAGTAATATGCATTTTATGCTTAATATGATATAAATAAGCATTCGTTTAAGGTTCGGCAGCTTTATTATTTAATTATTATCACAATAAAATATTAAGCACTGTAAAGTTATCGTAGACGTGTTAATAAAAATCCAGTGAACAAAAATTAAATATTTACTCTAAATAACACATTGAAAAGTTTACTAAACAAAGGCGTGGTTCCTCGAAATGAAAGAAAAATTGAGGAAGGCTTAGGGAAAGTTATATTTGCTTTAAAGAGTAAAAAAGAATAATGTTCGCTAAATACTGTGCGCACTAGTAGCGAAGGGCGCGCGTGCTGTGCAATATGTCAATATGTACAAAACACACAATCGCCGAAAAGCAAAACAGCCAAAACATGACTAACAAGTCATAGGTTAGGTTTCAGTAATGCTATGGCACACTTAGACCAATTTTGACCCATTGTGATGCCACAGGATCCGACATCATTAAACTCCCTTTAAACCCATCTACTGCTATTCACATAGCGTAAGAGATCTCGCACATTACATCTTTCGATATCAGAGAGGCTGTCCACAGTGTATTTGCCCAAGTGATCCTGACTTCTACCAGCTAGCGCAGCGCAAGAGCATAGGAAGTGAACAAGAGTCTCCTTCTCCTCCTCGTCCTCGAGTGCAGAAGTTATTTGCATCCAGACCCAGCCATCTCGCAAGATCTCCGAAAAGGCAGTGTGCCGTAAGTGCCCTTACAATTCCACCTAAATAACGTGTCCTTAGTGTGATTATGATCGTGGAGCGCTTCATGTTCAGCTCAAGCCATACCAGCTTCGCCAAAGTAACTGCTTTCCTATGGCTTGCTGCTTCCAACACAGACATAGGCCTTCCTACACATTCTCTCCCTGGTTACAGTTGGAGAGTCGTACCGTACCTTGTTAATTCGTAACCCAGACCAACGTGATATTGAAATGTGCATTCATCTCGTTAAGAGATGTGTGATAATCCAACGCTACCCTTGACGCCAGAGAAATTGAATCCAGTGAAAAATGGTCGCCTGACTGTCCACATAAATAGTGATATCAGACATGGATATTACACTTCAGTAACCAGGGAGACAGGAAGAATAGATTCATATTTAATTCCCCACAGAGCACACCAGTTCCCACTCTACCATCATCCCGGTCTCCACGATGAGACCACGCTTCCAATCAACTCTATAGGGGAGAATCACCTTAAAACGCTTGAAAAAGCACAAAAGGGGTGTTATACTACCGTGGGCAAAAAGTAGTAAGACTTTTTAATTTAAATTTCGCGCGGAAACCCATTCGTCGAAATATTTTTTTTTCTATGTTAGTATGACTGTCAGTGACATCTGTGCCAAATGTCACATCAAAATAATCATTAGTGTTTTGTATACGCTTCTCTTTCTGAAGTACAAAAAGTGCATTCGGCGATTTTTACAATGAGTGAAATTATTCAACATAGAAGTTCCATTAAATTTTGTGTGCGGAATCAATTTTGTGGTGCCGAAACGTTCAGAACGTTGCAAAAAGCCTTCGTTGATAATTGTATGTTGCGAGCAAGTGTTTTTGATTGGTACAAATTGTTCAAAGGGGGTCGAGAATGTGTTGATGACGAACCACGTCTAGGACGGCCATCAACATGTTCAAATCAAGGAATTGGTGCTCGAGAATCGACGATTAACAGTCAGAGACCTTACTGGCATCGTTGAAATATCGGAAGGATCAGTGAAAACGATTGGTTCCAAAATTACTTAATTTTTTGGAAAAACAGTGTCTCGTTGGCGACTGTGAAACATTGCTTTCCGATTACCAGGATGTCATGAAACGTATTATAACTGGCGATGAGTCTTGGATCTATGCTTACGACCTGGAAACCGACAATCAATCAATCAATCGGCCGAATATCGTGCCAAAGGTGAGCCGAAGTTTCGGAAGGATCAGTGAAAACGATTGGTTCCAAAATTACTCAATTTTTTGGAAAAACAGTGTCTCGTTGGCGACTGTGAAACATTGCTTTCCGATTACCAGGATGTCATGAAACGTATTATAACTGGCGATGAGTCTTGGATCTATGCTTACGACCTGGAAACCGACAATCAATCAATCAATCGGCCGAATATCGTGCCAAAGGTGAGCCGAAGCCGAAAAAACCACGTCAAAGCAAGTCAAAAATCAAGGTGATGTTGACAGTTTTCTTCGACTATCGAGGTGTGGTGCACTCCGAGTTCCTTCCGACCGGCCAAACTGTTAACAAGGAATACTATTTGAGTGTTATGCGTCGTTTGCGCGGGAACTATTCGTAAAAAGAGGCCGGAATTATGGGTCGACAACTCTTGGTTTTTGCACCACGATAATGCACCTTCTCATACTGCATTGGTTTTACGTGATTTTTTCACCAAAAATTCCACCCATATCGTTCCGCAACGAAGACGCAACGTTGTCCGCAAATTGAAAACATTAAACGTGACGCATTGGAGACTATTCCGGAAATTGACTTTAACAACTGTTTGGAGGATTGGAAAAAACGTTGGCACAAGTGTATTGAGGCCTGGGGGATTACTTTGAGGAGAACGAAATAGATTTGGAGAAATAAATAATTTTAAAATTATGAACAAAGTCTTACTATTTTTTGCCCACAGTATTATAATCTAAATTCACTAGGCCATGCCTCACAGAATTGACTATAGTTGAGTACCCTTTTTGCAGGCAATTCCACACCGAAATCGCTGATAGCCGGGTTGCCGTATTGACCGCCATTTGCTTACCGATAATATCCAACGGGAGAAGGTTCAGCAGAAGGCACATTCAGATAATGTATGATAATTTTTCCAGAGCTGGCCATCATACACTCACTCCATACAGCAGTACGGGCCTTACTACTGCCGTGTAAAGGCAGTGCACCAGTTCTGGTTTCAGACCCCATTTCCTTCCGATGGGGGAACCTTTCTATCGTATTTGGTTTCCACCAAGAATCCCTAGGAATCTCGCCTTATCAGTAAAGGCCAGCAGCCTGGTACCATTCAAACTTGGTGGAATCACTTTCGGAATTTTATACCTCCTAGTGAAAAGGACCAGCTCTGTTTTAGATGCGTGGAATCACATCCATGATTCTACCCAGGTGCTTTCCCGATACAACTATAGCTACGTCATCGGCATCAGCAACCACACCTATTCCTTCCCCTCCAATTTCCATAGTGGTCCGTTGATTACTACATTCCAAAGAATAGGAGAGAGGACACCACCCTGAGGTGTTCCCGAACAACCTGACTTCTGACGAAGACTTTCCCAATCCCCGCTAAGACCCTTCTGCTTCCTAGCAAGTGATTAATTAGCCAGGTTACTAGGTATTCAATCTCCAGTGGCAACAATCCTTCTCTGATTACCCCACCTTCTCGGTCCACCAATGCCGTGTCCAAGGACTTACCCTTATGGTACGAATGTTGAGACTGTGCCCAGTTTCTGGGTACAATTATCGAACGAATATGGACATCTAGCAGCCTTTCCATGATTTTCAGCAGAAAGGATGACAGAGATATTGGATCCGAGATCTTCTGAATTTCTGCTGGTACAATTCCATCAGAACCAGCTGACTTAAAGGGCTTAAAATTTTTAATAGCCCATTTTATCTTCCGTATATTCAGAATATACTTTGTACACAACAGTTGGGCCCCGTCCAGTCATCCATGGACCCGCAGACATCCAAAGACCCCTAAAATCGACGCATCCGCACTTCCCGGGAAACGAGTTTCCATCAAAAGATCAAGTGTTTCTTCACTAGAAGCCATCCATTCACCATCCGGTTTAATCAGACAGCCTGGGACAGCTAGATTGGTGGGGAGAATATTTCTTAAGCGCGAGGTGGCCGAGACCACTTCCATTCTATCACAGAAGAGCCTCCGCGAATTTCTTCGCGCCTTCCTTGTTTTCCTTTAATAATATTTTCGGAGGCATAAGGAATGCCCTAGTCTTAATTTTCTCTCGATTTTTTCGCTCTATTGAAAGCAGACTCACAGACTTTTCGGCACTCCGCAAGTGCCGAGGTCCACCAAACAGGTTTTTGCTTTCCCCTCAGCTTTGTTAATGGGCAGGCCTCCCTCTTAGAGGTATTGCAATCGTGCATCCAGATCACTACTCGTGTCGGGATGTCCTGGAACTCTAGATGGAATGCTTTCCTCCAATACTTCCCTATATACGCACCATACTGTCCTCCTGGGATTTGTGAAGACGTACTGATTTGTAATTTGGAGATTAAGCTTAAACGTTAGATACCGATGGTCAGAGAAGGAATGCTCCTTCGCCACCCTCCATTCCCTAATCATAGTTGAAATAAAATCGGAGACCAGAGAAACCTCAAGAACCTCCTGAATATTTCTAATAATAAATGGGGTGGAATTGATAGAAAAATAACAAAATGCGTCTGAGTGTTATAATAATTCAACTTTAATCAATTAAAAATGTCGATGCTGTGTCAAAGATGAATTTTATTTATAAATGGTGCCGACATTGACTACAATCGGTTCAACAAAATAATTGGTAAAAAAAATTACGGCACTTAAGATCGACTACAAAAGATTATATAAAGCTTTCTTGAAGGAATTCGACAAGTGATAATCGAAAGCTCCGTAGACCTTGTTGAACACTCGCGATTCTCTTGGAATTGGATCAGAAAGACCGTAGTTCTTTACCGCTCGGTCGATGAATAAAGCTTATCGCGTTGACGCATTCGACGTTCGGGAGCGTATTAGTTGATACGTGCTAGTAACTGATGATATCACGCACAAACAGCGCGGAAGCTACGTCTCGGCGATTATCTAGACGTTGCAGTTTCAAAAGATGACATCGATTCTGATAAAACGGAAGATCGTAATCCACAGCACGCATGGATGGTAAACGTCGTAGCGCGAACAAAATAAACTGTTTCTGGATACTCTCAATCCTCTCGGGATGACAGTGATTAACGAAGCATACGTATAAGGAGGTCAAAGTTAACGGGTCACTAAAGACCTTGCAGTTCCGTTTAATGAAGCCAAGCATAAGGTACGACTTTGAAATAATGGCGTTAACATGTCTGGTAAATTTAGCCATCAAAGATCACACCAAGATCCGAAATGAACTCAATCCGATCAATGGTTTCGTTGTACAGTTGATATTGATAAAAAACAGGCGAGCGGATACGGAAGAAAGAAAGAGTTTTGCATTTACGCACTTTTAAGGCCATTAATAAGTTATTAATTGACCAACTGCAAAAGCGGTTTAAGTCATCTTATAACATTTCGCAATCTAACACGCTACACGATGGCACCCGAAATAATGGGGAGAAAGAATCCAGAATCCTAACAGATTGCCTACGATCTGAGAGATAAGAACACAACCAGTCGATGGGAATGAAATCACAGTCAAGACTCTCCAACTTGCTAATAAGAATGGAGTGATCAATCACATCGAAAGCCTTTGCGAAGTCTGTGTAGACAACGTCAAGTTGCTGCTTGGAGCTTAGACTGTCAAATAGATGACCACGCAATGAGGACAAGTTAGACACGGTAGGCCTACCGCGATAAAATCCATGCTGAAAAGGTGAAATAAGTCTCTTGGTATGGAAGTGCAATACACTGAGAACCATGGACTCAAACAGTTTGGGTTAGATAGGGAGAATGGCGATTCCACGATAATTATTTACCTCACTTCTAATACCTGCCTTGAAAATTGGATGAACACATGAGATTATCGAATAAGATCGGTGGATTGGATCGGTGGAAGACCGTCCTAACCTGCTCCCTTACTAACGTCGAGAAGAAGCAGTTGATCCAGAACCTCATGTTCGGTAAATTTGAAATGATCGAATACGATGGAGGCAACATAGTAGGAGGCACGGTGTCTGTTAATCGAAGTCTGTTAAACAAATTGCAAATGTCGGATGGCTGACTGGCGATGGAGGTCTGGTAAGACATATTCGGCGGAAAACCAGATTAATTTTTCTTGCCGTTAATGAAGTTCCAAAATTATATGGGATTGGATGTCCAAACTTGCTCTATTTGCACTACGTAATTATTGAAAAGGAACCAATTAAGGGTATTAAATTCATTGGGATAGTATTCTACGCCGTAAAGCTTGTAAAGGGAATGAAACTTGTTGCGTCGTTTCTCGAGCAGTATCAACTCGGTATTATACCATGGCTCCCGAAAGCCGGATTTATTATTGATAGCCCACGGAACGTGTCTCTCGACTCGATACCACTCCCGAGAAGCTCGTTGAATCTGTTCACCGTGTCATTCAAATCCGCATCGCGCTGTAAAAAGTCCCAATCGGCAGTGCTGAGAAATTCATTCAAGGATGCGTAGTCGACCATTCTAAAATTCAAGTGAAAATCGTTAGAAAAATAATTAGTTGTATACATTTAGTATAAAAGATATTTATCATAATTGGTGTGTGATAAATGCTCTCACGTCCAGTGAAATCAAAACACGGAGCAACATCGGCATGCAAGACATCGTTGGCAAATAGCAGGTCCAGGAATTTCCCTCGACTGTTACTGAAGCGGTTAAGGATAAAGATGAGGATAAAGAGAACACACCGTCGACAACGTTCCAAGATATAGCGAGTAAGTTGAAGTCACCCACAATTATAATTTGATCACAAGGGCGAACTGAAGGTATAACGACTAAGTCGATGTAGTTGATAAACGCGTTGTAGACATCCTGGTCGGATCCGTGCGGAATATAAACGAAATGAAATAACGACTGAATAACGTATTTGTAATCATCAGGAAAAAGCAATTTTATAACGGTTGTTTAGATGGTGCTCAAATTCAAACATTATTTGGGACATCTTTAATCACCTCATTATGTTTTATCATGTAAATGCTCTTTGCATTATAAGCTATATCAATTTCAGGCCGATTTTGAAATCGGTCAACAAACTTCTGAGATATTCCATGCTTTTATTAAGGGTGTCTTTGATCGCCCATTTTAGGAAAGTACCAGGTGTGTAAATCTGAAACCGGCATTTTTTAGTAAAAAGTACACGTACATCGTATGATAATGATTAAGAGTATTTTATTCAAAGATTTGCCCAATATTAGTTATACAGTTATCGAGCCATTTTCGTAGAAAGTGAAGTGCTCATCAGAAAGCCCATGCACCATCGATGCAAATAAGTGATAATCAGACGGAGCTAAGTCTGGCGGTAAGCCGCATGTGAAAGTATTTCCCAATTAAGTGCTTCCAACGTTTCCATGACCGGTTTTGCTTTCTGTGATGGTGCATTATCATGGTCGTTTTTTCACACAATGCTCGATTCAAATTTATAATTTAATAATTTGTTGTTGGTAGCGTTTAGTATTTACGGTTTCACCAGGTTTTAGCAGCTCAAAATAAACCACACTCTCTGATTCCACCAAATACATAGCAATATCTTCCGTCCAAAGCGGTTTGGCTTTGCAGTCGATGTCGATGGTTGTCCTGGATCAACCCAAGACATTTTGCGCTTTGGATTCTTCACTAGTCACAATTCGATTATCAAATGACTTTCCTTTTTATGTGGCGAGCAACATTTCGCAAGTGGTTTTTCTCTTTTCGTGTTGCCTTTCATTAAGTTTATGCGGAACCAATTTTTACAGCTTTTAGGTCTTTCCCATGGCTTTTAAACGTGTGAAGACGGCTTCCATGACATATTCAATTGATCTGCGAGTTGTTTTTCCGTTTGAGCGTCATACTCATCCAATAATGCTTGCAATTCACTGCCTTGAAACTTTTTTGGTAGTCTTCCACGTTCTTCGTTTCTCACGTCAAAATCGCAACTTTTGAATTTATTAGACCACTCATAGCATTGTGATTTACCAAGATCATGGTCACCGTAAGCTTTGACAAGCATTCGATGTGATTCTGGTTATGGTTATTATTGGTAAATTCCGGTTTCATATTTACACACCTGGTATTTTACCAACCTCTTCTTCTTTCCGTAGAGCCATTTGGCCTCCATTTCGTTTCCATAACTATGAGATTTCTATTTTATTTTAAATTATAAGATTTTGTAGCAAAGCAATCTAATGTCACCCAATCTGATCAATTTCACCCCATTTTACGGTAACTCAGATCTTCTAGTTTTCACAAAACCCATGATAAATAAGCGTTTTCACTGTTTCTCATTTGTTGGTACTCGGACTTTTGGTAAAACTGTCTTGTATAATCAAAAATCCTCATTGCTACTTAAATTTCAGAAAACCAATAATTTCGAAAATCTAATCTTTCAATTTATTTGAATCTTTTAATTCTCTAACGTTTTTTGTAAATACTAAACTTTTCAACATCGTTGCAAAAATTGAAAAGCTCACATAAAAGCTGCAAAATCCGGTTCACAGATCTCCACCAAATTTCACAAGAACCACCCAAGTAATGGAAAAAGATGCCGAACTTTGATGAAATGAAGTTTCTTTAACTCTTCATATACCCTGTAAGATTTAAGCAAATGATCTGAACAAATTTTGCTTGAAACTTTATTTACAATCTTCGTGTTTTAACTGTTTTTCGTAAATACTACTTATTTTTCAAAATGATTGCGAAAACGAAAAATTTCTTATGAAAGCTGCCACTTCCGGTGGACCGATTTCGACCAAAAATCACTACAATCTCCTAATTTATCGAAAAAAGCTAATTATGAAGTGTCAACCCGATCAAACAATCAGTCTGGGCTGTACAGAGAGGGGCCAAATTTTTATTGAACAATAGTTGTTTGTCACAATTTGTAATTTCCGCTCAAATTTTTGAAAATGTTCTGGTCTGGTATTGTTGCAAAATTATTTTAGTTCATCGACGTTTTCTCGTAAATAATATAATTTTCAAAATATTTGCAAAAGACAAAAAGTTCCTTAGATAGCAGCCACTTCTGGTGAACGGATTTCGACCAAAAAAATGGAAAATGAAAACTGGAAAAATTTAAGCATGCAGTTTCACTCCGATCGAGTGAATAGTGAGTGGCCGAGACCATGTCAGCTG
The DNA here is from genome assembly GCA_963691935.1 of Nephrotoma guestfalica. Classification (NCBI taxonomy): domain Eukaryota; kingdom Metazoa; phylum Arthropoda; class Insecta; order Diptera; family Tipulidae; genus Nephrotoma; species Nephrotoma guestfalica. The sequence goes on along the minus strand of OY829914.1, from coordinate 195,940,116 downwards.
TAGAGACAGAGTCATTTAGTCAAAAAACTTGAGGCCAAAAATTGTCATTTTGGAAAATTGAAATGGAGCGATTTTGTTGCGAAATTAATTTAGAATCTTTTAGTTCTGTACCGTGATATTATTGTTAAAGTATTGGTACAGAAGGTAGCTGGTTAGATATCCGTGGTATATGGTAGTTTATATCTAATCAGCTGGTTTCACAAAACTCAATTTACAATTACTGATATAAATTCGGTTTATTACAACAATAATTATTATTTAACTACAGATGTTCACTCGCTGATGGTTGGTTGTCAAGAGAATGATTTACAATTTATATTTTATAATCAACAATTTTGATTTTCTTAGTTGGTAAGCTTTACAGTTCATCGGTTTTGTAACGACTAATAGATGTCGTAATGGAATGAACCATAAAGCACCAATCGCACTCATTATGTGCACTTGTGTAGTTGTGTTTAATGGACTTAACAAATATAAACAAGTGTTAAACGTCAAGTGTTTGCGATCGGAGTAAATAAATTGGTAAGTACAAGTTTCGGTTTTTAAATTACATAATTCTTACAACTAATTACTTTTAATTATTTCAGAATTCCATTTTAATGATGGGTTGGACTAACTTGAATTGAGATAAGTATTAATTATATGTTAAACAGACTAATTATGCTAATAATATCCATTTCTATGTGATTCTAGGTTATGTCAACATAAATAATTTAAATTGGAGGGTAAGTTAGTTTAACATTACAATGAATTCGTTTTTATTTTAATTCTAATTTTTGTATTTGCAGATGCTGAATTAAATTCTAGTGGTTAGTGCTCAACATCCCGGCCCTCTTGAATCGGTTGATTCAACTCAGTGGTAAACGACAAAGTTTATGGATTGAACGTTTTATATGGCCGTTTTGTGTTTTGACTGTAACAACTCTTACATTGTCATCAGTGCCTCGATGTAGTTCTATAACTTTTCCCATTGACCATTTTGAAGGAGGTAAGTTTATTTCCTTGATGAGTACTATGTCGTTTAATTTAATATTGTTTTGCTTGATGTGCCATTTGCTCCTATGTTGCAGATTCGTTAAATATTCGAGATTCCATCTCCTCCATATGTGTTGATTCATCTTGTATATCATTTGCCACCTGGACAGTTTAGAAGGCTTTATATCTGTCAAATTTTCGGCTGGAAGTTGAGTTGTTGGTCGGCCAATTAAAAAGTGCCCCGGAGTAAGATAATCCAAATCGTCGCTGGACAGTACACAAATCGGTCGGGAATTCAACATTGCCTCGATTTCGGTCAGCAAGGTAGTCATTTCTTCGGTGGTCAATATATGGCCGTCGGTAACTCGTCGCAGATGAAATTTCATGCTTTTCACGGCAGCTTCCCACAGCCCTCCAAAATGCGGCGAACTCGGAGGAATAAATTTAAATCGTATTTGATCTGCCAATAAAAAATTTGAAAAATAATTAGCATTTTTCCTAACAAACGTATAAAACTCGTATAAATGGTTTCGCGCTCCAACGAAGTTGCTGGCATTATCGCTGTAAATCTCTGCACATATTCCCCTACGGGCTATAAATCGTCGCAATGCTGCTAAATAGGCGTCGGTTGTCAAATCGGAAACTAGCTCAATGTGAACTGCCTTTGTAGCTAAACATACAAATATACAAATATAACTTTTGTATGTTTTCTGCCCTCGGCCTCTGCATGTGTGGGTTAAAACAGGACCTGCATAATCAACCCCAACTTTATGGAATGGTCTGATTAATTCGACCCTTGGATTTGGAAGATCGCTCATGATTTGATTCGACTCCTTCGCTGAATATTTGGTGCATTTTATGCAGTTGAAAATGACCTTTCTAATCAGGTTTCTGCCTCCAAGTATCCAATATTTTTGGCGGAGAGTTGACATCATTAATGTGGGTCCAGCATGTAAGTATTTTTCATGGTGTTCTCGTACAATAAGCTCTACTAATTTTTCCTTTCCTTGCAGTATTGGTGGGTGTTTGACATCATACGTAATTGCTGCATTTTTGATTCGCCCGCCAACTCGTAGAATTAGCGATTCATCGTAAAAGGGTTTTAGGTATTTTAGGTTGCTTGTGGTCGGTAAATCCTTTTTAGATTTTAAAGCATTGATTTCAGATTGGAATTGTTTGGATTGTATGTGTCGGATAATGGTTAATCTAGAGTTTAAGAGTTCAGAGCAGAGAAGATATGTCGGCAAGGAATTTTTAGGTATACGTTTTAATTTCAGTTTTATGAATCTCATTACGTAAGCCAGAATTCGCAATATTTTGGTGAAACTGGATGATTTTTCGATTATGTCGTCCAATACGTTGAGTGACGGAACTTTTACGTGGAATGATTGATGTGGTTGATTTCGCAGCTCATCTGTTGTGGTTGATTGATCCGTCACGTCTCTTGGCCAGGCTGTTGTATCTCCGAGCCATTGAGGTCCATTCCACCATAAACTGGCGTTTATCAATTTATCTGGATCGAGACCTCTCGATGCGTAGTCAGCAGGATTTTCTTGTGAACATACATGCCTCCACTGCGAGCGGTTCATATGTGAAAGGATCTCCCCCGTTCGATTCCCAACAAAGGTAGTCCATCTCGTAGGATGTGCCGAAAGCCAACTTAAAACAATGGTAGAATCAGTCCACGCATTGATTTGGATAATATTGATCGACATGGCATACTTTACTTTCAAAATAAGTTTACTTAGCAATAACGCTCCGCATAGTTCAAGACGTGGGATTGATATCTGTTTGACTGGAGCAACCTTTGTTTTTGCTGTTAACAATTTTATGCAGGAATCTCCATTTGGCATTGTGGTTTTTATGTATATGACTGCCGAGTAAGCATATCTGGAGGCATCTGAGAATCCGTGCAAAATTACCTCGCAGTTTGATGTCGTACCTAAGTATCTGTCAATTGTAATGTTTTCAATGATTCCTAGATTCTGTCGAATTTTCTTCCATTCCGCTAATAAGTCACTTGGCAAATCATCATCCCAGGCTAAATTCCGAACCCATAAGGTTTGAAAAAATATTTTCGCTCGTACTGTAACTGGAGCTAGCCATCCAATGGGATCAAAAAGCCGACTTGCTTCTGAAAGCACTCCTCTCTTGGTAATGGTAGGTTTTTCATTTAAGGTTACTTTGAATTTGAAGCAGTCAGTTTTCGGGTCCCAATATAAGCCCAATGTTTTAACTGAGTCAGAATCCTTTATCTTCAAAGTGCTATCTTGTTCGGTGAATAGCGATGGTAGCGTTTTAAAAATAGTCTCGTCGTTTGTCAACCACTTTCTCAGTTTGAAGCCAGAATTCAACAGTATCACATCGATATTTTGCCTCAACGTCATTGCTTCATCGGCAGTATCGGCTCCAGACATTAAGTCGTCTACGTAAATACTAGTTCTGATTTCATTTACTGCCTTTGGGTAGATCTCTTTATAGTTCTCGGTGGATTCACTGAGTGCTCGAGTAGCTAGGTATGTCGCGCTCGCTGTGCCGTACGTTACAGTACTAAGTTCATAGGTCCTAAATGGTTTGCTGGGTTCGTCTCGCCATATTATTCTCTGAAATTTGGTGTCTTCTGTTGCTACTCGAACCTGTCTGAACATCTTTTCTATGTCACTTGTGAATGCTACTCTAAATTTTCGAAAACGTATTAAAATTTCGTATAATGTAGGTTGAAGGGTTGGTCCTACTGCTAGACAATTGTTTAACGATACACCGGAAGTTGTTTTGGCGGAGCCGTCGAATACAACTCTTAGCTTCGTGGTGCTGCTCGAACTCTTCATTACGCCGTGGTGTGGTAGATAATATCCTTCAAGTGTTCTTTCATTATCAGTAACTTCCCTCATGTGTCCTAACGATTCATATTCCTTCATGAAATCCTTATACAACTTTGCGAACTCGTAGTTTTTGGCGAATTTTCTTTCGATGGAGTGCATTCTTTGAAGTGCGGTTTGAAATGAATTTCCTAATGATGATGGTGATAACTTGAACGGTAAACGTACTTCGAATCGACCAGTGTTATCGACTCGTTTGGTGTCCTGAAAATGTTTCTCGCAAAATTCCTCTTCTTGCGACAAACTACAACATGGAACTTCGACTGTTTCTATTTCCCAAAATTGTTTCAACAAGTTATCCAGGTTTCCATCCGGATCGCTTAAAGTGGCTGCAGTTGATTGTCTCGGGCGGTCTTCATTTGATTTGGCGACAACTATCCATCCTAAAAGTGTGTTCTGCATCATTAATTGATCTTTGGTTATCAATTTACCTTCGGTTAACACTTCGAAAAAGGTGTCTGCTCCAACAATCATGTCGATTTCTTTTCTTTGGTAGAAATACGGGTCGGCTAAATCATACTGCTGCAGTAACTTCATATTTATCGGTAGCGAGGTTTCGGGTTGCTCTGCCGTCAGCTTTGGTAGTATGAGGGCGTCAATTTGAATAATTGGCCTCTCCTTGTTCCATGGTGAAAATGTAAGCGATATTGACCCTTTCGTATAACCACTCATTGCTGCTCCTATGCCTGTAATTGCGAATTTGGCATTTCTTCTTTTTAACTTTAACCTTTGAGCGCAGCTTTCTGAGATGAAACATCCTTGTGACCCAGAGTCCAGAAGTACTCTACAGAATTGGTTTTGCTTTGATGAATCGCGTACCTGCACTAAAGCGGTAGGTAAAAGTGACGTTCCTAGTTTGAAGCTGGTAGTATCGTTGGCTGTTTTTGATGCGATGCATTGAGTACTTAATACGGTAGCATTCGGTTCTGGGTTTTCTGGTGGCGTGGTGTCATGCACTAAGCTGTGATGTTTCCGGTTGCACTGTCTACATCGATATCTGGACTTACAGTTGTAAACAGTGTGGTTGTTGTTCAAACAATTGAAACATCGTGTTTCTTTTTTGAGAAGTTCCACTCTTTTATTTAACGGCATTTCCTTAAATTTTCGACATTCAAACAATTTGTGGCATTCTTCAGGACATATTGTACATGGTGATGTTGATGTGGTAATTGCTGTGTGACTTCTAACGTTTGGTTTGAGGTGGTTTGACTGTTGCTGCACCCGTCGAGTTGGTGTTTTAATCGATTCGAGTGCATCAATTCGCTTAGTTAGGAAGTCAAAAAATCGTTTTAGTGTTGGTAGATCATCATCAGAAGACTCCTGTGCCCACAAGCTATTGGTTTCATCGTCGAGTTTGCTTGTCATGATGTATATCAGCCAATGATCTCTGGATTCCGCATCGTTGCCTAGTGCCTTTAGACCTCGAATGTTTTCATCTGATGTATCTAAAAGGCGTCTTACGTTTACACTATTTGCTGTTGGTACTGCTGGCTGTGACATAAAATTACGGATGAACGCATAAATAGTATGTTTTCGTCTATCATATCTTTCCTTCAATTTTTTTAACGCTTCGATATAATTCACATCGGTGATATTGAAATGTTTAAGTAACCCAGCTGCTTCGCCTTTAAGTGATCCCTTGAGGTATTGTAACTTTTGTGAAGCCGTCAGCTTTGGGTTGTCGTGTATGGTGGAACAAAAAAGGTCGTAGAAAGACTGCCAGTCCGTATAATCGCCGGTGAATACTGGAATCGAAATTTTCGGTAGCTTCACTTCTGTATGATTGCCGGACATACTATAATTAACCATTGTTTCGTTTATTGATATCGTAGGTTCCGGAATTAATCTTAGTGCGTGGTTTAGTCCCGCAGTTATGGCATAATAATTTTCCTCGAAATCTGGATCTGGTTCTTCCCTTTCGTCTAGTTCAACTATTTTATCTTCGACTGCAATGAATTCATCACGAAGTCTATTTATAAGTGATAACCGAGCCTTGATTTGTTCCACTTGAGTTTCTTCGGTAATATTTTTAATGTAATTGAGTAGCTTGGTAACATTGCCCTTTATAGTAGCTCGTCTCTTTTTCATTGCTACTAGCGCCGCCATTTTGGATATATATTTTGGTAAGTATTCACACTTTCACTAAAAACACCCTTTTAATCACTCTTGATATTTATAATATGATACTTATGTATCCTGATATTTATTAACGGAATTATGTTTAATTTTCAGCGATCGTATTTTTAGACGCGTATAATTTATGATCGTGATCGCAACATTAATATTTGTTATAATTATTTAATCAGTAATTTTAACGTAAATTTGTTAGTTTTTATGTTCAATTGTATTTTATTTTTATTTACTGTGTTATTGGTATGAATTAAAATGTGTGATACTTAAGGTTTTTTGGATCCTGGTGAACGTATTTCCATGCGGTTTCTCAAATTTGGTTTAATTGATGATTAGGCACTCTGCTATCCGGCTCGAAGGACCAATTTATGTACCGTGATATTATTGTTAAAGTATTGGTACAGAAGGTAGCTGGTTAGATATCCGTGGTATATGGTAGTTTATATCTAATCAGCTGGTTTCACAAAACTCAATTTACAATTACTGATATAAATTCGGTTTATTACAACAATAATTATTATTTAACTACAGATGTTCACTCGCTGATGGTTGGTTGTCAAGAGAATGATTTACAATTTATATTTTATAATCAACAATTTTGATTTTCTTAGTTGGTAAGCTTTACAGTTCATCGGTTTTGTAACGACTAATAGATGTCGTAATGGAATGAACCATAAAGCACCAATCGCACTCATTATGTGCACTTGTGTAGTTGTGTTTAATGGACTTAACAAATATAAACAAGTGTTAAACGTCAAGTGTTTGCGATCGGAGTAAATAAATTGGTAAGTACAAGTTTCGGTTTTTAAATTACATAATTCTTACAACTAATTACTTTTAATTATTTCAGAATTCCATTTTAATGATGGGTTGGACTAACTTGAATTGAGATAAGTATTAATTATATGTTAAACAGACTAATTATGCTAATAATATCCATTTCTATGTGATTCTAGGTTATGTCAACATAAATAATTTAAATTGGAGGGTAAGTTAGTTTAACATTACAATGAATTCGTTTTTATTTTAATTCTAATTTTTGTATTTGCAGATGCTGAATTAAATTCTAGTGGTTAGTGCTCAACAAGTTCATAATCGATTTTCTCATGTATGACTTGATTACTTACCTAATAATCAAGGCTCTCCAGATAAAGGATTTCGTAAGCTATTACATATAAACAATGCTTTCGGTTAAAATATGTTCCGTGGCAATGGAAAGTAGCAGAAGTAATCATGATAGCCAAACCTGATAAACCACCTTACAGTAAAAAATCATACAGGCCAATTTCAATGCTGCCAATTATGTCAAAACTCTTTGAAAAATTATTACTAAAAAGACTTAAACCAATAATTGAGGACCGACAACTAATTCCTCCACATCAATTTCAGGTTCAGAGAAAAGCTCTTCACAATTGAACAGGTGCATAGAATCACCAACATTATTGGCGTTCGAACGTAAAAAAGTATGCCCCAGCATATTTCTGGACGTCGCCGAAGCATTCGATAAAGTCTGGCACAGTGGACTGAGGGATCTGCCGAGGTAATTCCTAATTAATGCCATACTAAGATCTTCTTTGTGAATTAGACATTTTCGTGTCAAATATGAGCATGAGTACTCCGAACTAAAGAAAATCTCTGCCGGTGTTCCGCAGGGGAGTGTCTTAGGAAAAATCTTGTATTTATTATAAACAAGGGATATTCCAACAACAGATGAAGGAACCATAGCCACCTTTGCAGATGACACAGCAATCATGGCGATTGGAAGTAATCGCTGATGCAACGAGCAAACTCCAGTAGATTACCAATGCGGTTTTTAACTTTACTAAGCGCTGTAGAATCATATTAGCTTTACATATCAAAAGGCTTCCCATCTACCGATAGAAATTAAATCACGACCGGTGCCATATGCAAACAAAGCTAAATATCTGGGCATGACACTCGATGCCAAGCGCAAGTGGAGAGAGCATTTCAAAAAGAAACATAGAACTATTACCCTATTAAAGTTAGCCGAAAATGCCCAGCCGAAAACTGTCGATAATGTAGTTTCAAACTAATCAAACGAAAATGACAGCCGATAATTGTCGGTAACATGTTCATCGAAAATTCCCGCCGAAAAATGTCGATAATGCAGATACAAGTTTTATGTTGGAAATTAATTAATTATATTAGAAATTTTTATTTTGCTGTTCCTAAAAAACAACTACAAAAAATACAATAAGAATTTTTAATTCGAAACATTTAAAACAAATTACCTAAAGCAAATTTTTCTAAGTGCTTTATTAGATGTTTGGGGAGGTAAAATGAGAAATGCATCTATATATAGTGAAATGTTCAGAAAATATTTCAAATGAAGTGTTTTCTATTGAATAACATTTTAAAAACGTCAAGTCAATTTTCATGTTGCGAGTACGGGAAAAAGCGATTGAATATATCGCACACACAAAATTTGAAAATTTCTAAAAATTGGCCGTTTAAAATGTCATGGCTGGAAATAGATTCAAATGAAAGGTCCTAATGAGGCCCAATTGTGGGAAAAATTTCAGGTCAATTTTCATGCTGGGAATTCGGGTAAACTCGGTTGAATAAAACTTATAAAATGGTTAAGAAAACCACAGAAATACCCAAACGGAAAATACCGTAAATGCAGATTAAATTTATATAAGATTTAATGACAGCCGAATGATGTCGATAATGCAGAAACTATTTTTTTTTAATATAATTTATAATTTCAACATGAAAATTGACCTGCATTTTTTCTTGGTTTAAGCATCATCATTTGCCTAAAATTTGAATCAATTTCCAGCCATGACACTTTAAACATTAAATTTTTAGAAATTTTCAAATTTTGCGTGTGTGATATATTCACTCGAGTTTTCCCGGACTCCCAACATAAAAATTGAACTAAAAGTTTCGCCATGTATGAGCATCACTAAGACCTACTATTTGAATTTATTTCCAGCCATGACAGCCAAGCGGCCAATTTTTAGAAATTTTCAAATTTTGTGTGTGCGATATATTCAATCGACTTTTCCCGGACCCCCAGCATGAAATTGACCTGAAATTTTTGAGGTTTTGCTTCATATTATTCTTCGAGTTGTCTCAGTAGTAAAATAGTTTTGTATTATAGTTTTAATGCATTTAATGCAACGAACTACACATTTTGGATTTAAGAAGAAATTACTGTTTAACACCAAATGTATTTATCTGATTTAACGACATTTTTAGGGTGGCTGTGTGCACGAATCTGCATTACCGACGTTTACAAGCGGACAATCCGTATGTTAAGCATTATCGACATTTTTCGTTTGATAAAGTTTAGTTGTTACAACCGAATCTGTATTATCGACAGTATCCGGCTGGTTAATTTTAGTACAGCCAAGTCAGCATTATCGACAGAGCGAGTCAGCTAACTTTAACAGTATCTTAATATTAAGTTCAGAAAAATGTACTGGCTCATAGTTGGGGCTCTGCGCTTACAATACACAACAAGCTGCTGCTATATCGGCAAATACTGAAGCCGATATGGACCTACGGTATTCAACTCTCGGGATGTACTAAACAAACAAACGCCAAAATGATACAGACGTTTCAAAATAAGGTTCTCCGTAGCATCGTAAATGCTCCGTAGTACACAAGAAATGAAGACCTTCACAGGGACTTACAGATGGAATACATCAAAGATGAAAAAAATGCACGCCGCCAAATACGAAATAAGGCTCCAGGAACATGAAAACCCCTATATTCGCCATATGATAGATAACCCTGTTGTTGAAAGAAGACTTCAAAGAACGAGGCCACTTGACCTAGTAACCACACCAAATTAAAATTACATTTTAAATAGGTTTAATTAATTTTGAGACTAACCATTGGGTTTCACCCCAGCAAATCAGAATTGTTTAAGAAATGTAAAATTTGTAAATTTGAAAGATCAACTGCTAGATGAGCACAGTCCCAGTTGTAATTAATAAAGGAAGAAAAAAATATCTACCGAAATTGGGTTCCCAAAACGAAAAATGTTTACCTTTACAGATCAAAGGGAGAGTAGTAGTTGAGTTTTCTATGCCAATAAAAATCTATTTTATATATCCTAATATTACAAGATCCGCAAACATGCCCCTTACCTACGTGTATTACAAAACAAATTAATAAAATCGATTTATAACATTATTTATGTACGTATAATGTTTGTAACCTCTTAATCATCGAAGTCAGCAACTTACCATTTTATCATTCTACCTCTCGATAAAATTTCAATCAAATCATAATTTCAAAATTGTTTTTGTAACCGAATATTTATTACAATTTTTGTTGCAATGCAACTATTTATAAGACGATAAACATAAATTTTAAGACTGTGAGGTTGTTTCTTACGTAATCGCGCGCCATTTATTTATTTTAGTATCTCTCTGTACACTCGCTATTTGCTGCGGTTAATAACAAATAAATTGATTCCTAATAAATCTTATCTATTTCAATGTTAAATGTAATAATCGTAATTATTTCAAAAAAAAAAATATAAATAGTTACAAACACAAAAGTAATAACAAATATTTTGCTATTTAATAAAAATTATAACAAATCATAAATTATTAATATTTAATTGGATTTATGTAATTTTATTGTGGTTTCTAAAGTGGAAGTTATTAATTTTACGTTTACTACTACGAGTATTGGGTTTAATCAGTAAGATCTAAATTACAGTGCCATTTTCTAAATAAGGAGTAAATAGTTTGGGTGGAGATAGCTACTTAGCTTACACTTTTAGAAATCCGGTTTATATGATTTATAGATTTTCAGAAATGTCTGTGAAGTTAGCCCGAAAAATATGCCGACAAAATGCGATGGCAACACTTAAATCATGACAGTTTTCAATGTCATCCCGAAAAATCCCGACACTATCACTATTTTTTTACACATCATTCAGGAATAATTTTCACTATCGTGACATTTTTTTATATCAGTACGAAAAAAAAATCTATCGCAACAGGTTTTTTACCGAGTCAACCCGAAAAAATACGTCACGATAGTTCACATCATAAAAAGGAAGTGATAAGTGCCAAATTAAAAAAATCATAACTATACAAATGCAATTAATAAGTAACATTTTATGCGGTTTGTGTAGTAAATGAATCCACGATTACACAAGGAAGATAAATATGCATTACCGGTTTGTAAACAACTTCACCTACCTCCCTTGCTGATCTCTTCCCTTGGTAGAAAGGAGATGCAGCAACTTGCCGCGTGCTTGTAACAGTTATGCCGGCCGTTAACCAATACAGTTGACTAGATAGTAAAACATACCAAATAGTCACTTTAAACGTTGCATATAGTTAATTAATACAGTCAGAAAATAGCTGTTTCAGTTTAATTTAAACAGAAATTTACAGAACCCTTCGTTAAAAAGTAGAATACTTTAGAGAGAAGTAAATGTTTAGACCAAACCAAGAGCTATCAGAATGGTAATTGGACCTACTATTTACAATGTTCAACATCGTGGATATACTCGTATGCATGGAGTTACTATACGCAAATCCCCACTGGATGCCGTTGCGGGACACACTATCTAATTTTATCATGCCACTATCTAATACTACTAGGAACAGAAGTGGCCAGAGTACGCATCATTGTCTTACTCTTTGGTTGTTACTGTATGATTCACTTTGCTTGCCTTTGTATTGAACTCGATTGCCTGCTCGATTATGAGTTCGATGAATTTCTTGCGTTCCTGTGTATGGTGTCGAATGAACGTTCGATGATTACGAAGAGTAGGTAAAGTGGTGAATTCCATTCGTTAGACTACTTAATGATGATGCATGTCGTGCTTGATCGGTGCAACTTAGCCTTGTTCTGAAGCCAATTTGTTCCACTCTTAATTTCGGGTTGACTGTCGGGGAAATTTTATCTAGTATGACCATTTCTGATTTGCAAATCTTTATGTTTACGCTTAGGAGGGATATATCCTGCCAATTTTTACATTCTCTGAGCTCCCCTTTCTTGGGAATCGTTATAGCGGAGACTTCTTTCTAATTTCGCGGTATTCTACCGGAATTCCACACTTCTGTTATTGCTGATGTTAGAGCTCTAGTAGTTGTCGATATGTCTCCTTTGAACACTTCAGCTTTATATTGTCCGTTCCTTGTCTTATTATTCTTCATTTTAGCAATGACACTTCCGCATTGCTGAACTTCTCGCTCCATTGTGGATGGGTGTTAACAGTTTCGTTGTTAGCGCCGGATGTTAACTCAAAGATTTGTGTATCGTTGGTTATGTTGTGACCGAAATATTCCTTCGATCTCTTCAATTGTAATTAAATTTAAGATTTGAAGGGGTCTATCCCTTGTTAGTAGGATATCGGTGAATTTTTGTAGTTGCCTCTTGTAGGCATTTTGAATGCATTGATGTATCATTCGCGAGAAGGTTTTCGGTGTATTCTCTATGGCCGTTTTCTTGATTTATAGTGGTGTATCTTCGTATTGATGTTTCAGCTCCGACGTATTTTGTCGGTACATTTGCAACTTGAGTTGCCAGCGCTCTTCAATTTTCATCCAAATTTTATAATAAATCCAGAGTGTACGTCTAAATTTTTGGCTGTTTCGATAAAGGCTTCTTCGATTTGTTTCCATTGATGTTCTATACCAGTGTTTTCCAACCTTATTTTTTACATGTTAATTTCATATTTATGGTAGTGATTAATAAAACTTTCATGACAAAATTTGCATGGCCTGTTTAAGTCCAAGGCCCACTAATTTATGAATTTAGTTCATGGCTCCTCAAATAGATGGTATGCCTTCCTAGGGAGGCCGTATGGCCCCCGTTGGGAAACACTGCTCTATACTAGTGGCTGCTTCTTCATCGGTTTGGAGGCTAAGCTTGAGTGCTTCGCAGAATGTGTTTTTGACAACAAACTTAATTTTGAATTGTGGTATTACCTGTTAGTGCTCACTGTGAATATCTGCTCTTGTGGTGCCCCGATATCGTGTAATGATGTGAGAAACTTCTTGTTGATCATTACGTGATTTATTTGGTTATTTGTTCTACCATCAGAAGATGTCCATGTGCATTTGTGTAAATTTTAGTGTTGAATTTTTTTTTTTGTGGAATTTTACTGCCTCCTATGAATGGCTGGTTTGTGACGCAGAAGTAGGTGAGTCGTTCCCCATCATTATTATGCACAGAGTCTATAATACTTGTTTACTCATTGGTGGTTGTCAGGTCGATGAGCATATGTGTTTATTCATTATGCTATTGTGGCTGGTTATTGGTCATAAAACTATTCCTTAAAGTTGTTTTAGCTGCGTCTTTTGTTGGGACATATCACTGAATGTTGGTTACGGTTGTGTTTTGTATTTTTAAATGGAATCTTGTTACTATTATTCTGCTATTAACTAGTTTCTATTCGACTAATGCCTTCTTTGACTTAGGCAACGCCTTATTCGATTATGTTTATTTGACCACAATTTTTACTTCACTGAGGCCGAGAATTTCGATTTTGCAATGTTTTATTTCTTTCTATAACTGCGCTAGCTGTGATGCTTGCTTCTGTTAGAGTTCTGATGTTTCAATTTTCGTTTCATGCTCGTGAAGTACGTGCAGTTTTGTATTATTTCAGTATTCGTTTCTGTCGTCATTTTGATTTTGGATTAATGAATGATTGGTCCATTAAATCCTTGCCAGCTCCCAGAGCTTCTGATTAATCCAAGCAATGGTTGATTGACGTTGGCGATGAAGTTGTTGTTGTCTTATTTACCTATGCCAGTCGCCAAGATAACTCCAGTGAAAAAACCTGAAACAAACGCCGATCGATAATAAATTGGTTCAAATAAGCTAATTTGAACAAAATGGATATCGCCTGCACTAAATCCTACCTTGATATTATTGTTCAAGACAAGATTAATCACAGTTATCAGATAATTTTACTCTGGAAAAACCAGACGAAACAGTTTTGTAGTAACCCCAACTATGTTGCTTAAGAAACCGGCGTTAAAGTAAAGAATCAAGTATATTCTTTTCGAAAATACTCATGGCAGAAGGCACATTCGGCACAGCGAAATTCTTTTAAACCATAGTCGAATATAGCCAAGTACCGCGATATGACAATCGATTAAGCTCAGGAAAGTATATTGCCTACCGATAATTTAACTAATCTCGTTATAAAACTAACAAGATTTTAACCAGAATGAAAGTTATTAATTTCTATAAAGCTCGTTGAATACAGAAAAAAATCTTAGAAGATTCACCCATGTTTCGGATTTTTTTTTCCAAGGATGCCGATTTAGAATCGATACTGCAAATCAACAAATATATCACAAGATCGTGTAAACGCCTGATATGAAAGCTAGGGGAACTATTGCTATTTACAATATAATCTATTTTATTAAACCGGTTGCTTAAGTGGTTGCTCTAATATCAAAGTCTTCGATTGGCCAAGATATTTCAATTTTACACCTATTTGTTATATAAAAATTGAATTTTAACTTCTAAATTATAGATAAACCCCAATTTAAACTGGAAAACTATATCAGATTCCGACTTTGTACAGAAAAACAATGGAAAAACTACAAAAAAGCAATAATCTACATTGTCTACATACGAGTACTCTACCAATTCTCAAAATTGTCTACTCAAAAATCAATTGTCTACGCTATTTTCGACACCATCATGTAGAAAAAGTCGGGAATACGCGTAGACGCACAACACTGCTTTTCGTAGATAATGAAACCACCTTTGAAATAGTAAAGTAAGAAAAAAATTATATTAGCCGTTTGCCTAAATGCCGTGCTCGGTAATTGATATCTAGGTCGACTTCAGAGCATCATGTCTGACAAACGGCTAATAGAATTTTTTTCTTACTTTGGTGGTTTGAAATAGAAAAGTAAGAAATCTTGTCTTGATGGGATATTATCGATAGTGAGTACAATCGATAGTTATCGATGTTGATAATTAACAACCGATACTATCGATAGGAAAGGGTATTTTAATAAGGACGCTCGATTTTTAAATGTATGTCTCACAAGTTGTATATATCGTTGAAATGTCAGCCGCGGCTTTGCTTCGTGGTACGTATTTCGAAGGTCCAATTTTCGATGACTTTGGCGCATAAATTTGGCTGAATTTGCTGGATGGCGTACGTTATGTTGACTTTAAGGGCGTCAATTGTTTGCGATTTATACGCATAGACCTACCATTTAAGATAGCCCCAAAAGAAGAAGTCCGCCGCGCGAGTTAACCATGCCCTCAAATCGCTCGTACCAATGTACATCGTGACATGCGCCGTGTGGCACGTATCGATATCCATTTCGAACCACAAGTGGTCGGTGTTCATATATCCAGTTTAGAACACAAAAATTTGCTTATCTGTAGCGCCCGCCGTTAACAGTTATGACAGTGCCAGCTTGGTTTTGGAAACGTATACGAACCGATGATTATGCCACACAAAAATCCGCACCCAACAGTAACAGTATCTCGTGTGGATTGATTGGTACCGCTAAAAATCCGACATTAGCTTTCTCACATATCTATTCAGACGGCTTCGTCTATCGCTTAATATTTTTCCTGCAGCGGAAAAACATTTTTCAGATGGCACTGATGTAGCAGATATATTCTCAGATAGTGTCTCGATTGTTGGATCAATGGTTTCTCAACATATTATCTTATACTAATTATCGATGATCTAATACAAAAGACAGCAACCCTTTGTCACTATTTTCGGATCTTGATTGTAGTAGTGAGTCTATTGCGTCTATTGCGTGGCATTTCTTATTTGTTTCTTTGCCACTGACTGGATTTATCATCTTAACGTTGAAGTGATGATATCCATCAAACCACCATAGCAAAAAATGATTTGGAATGATCTGGAATGATTTGGAATTGATCTCCGACTATAACAATTGCCACTTCATCTATAGTTGGAGCATTGAACCTCCGCACATGTTCTCCAACGGGCGTTTTGTCAGCGTGAATAACAATCTTGTTACACCTTGAACAAACGCACTAAATTATTTTTCTCGTGTAGAAGCTCTTGCAGTTGGGAAACGATGGATCTTTTTATGCCGGTACAAATTCCACAGTGTGCATTTAATTCATCATTACCATCACCGGGAATGGAAGCAGGGTGCCGGCTTTATGATAAATTTGTCGTTTGACTTTGGAAGTTGGCATGAATGATGCCAAATGATGGGTTGGGCTGTTACGATTTCTGCGGCGAACGACGTCATTTGGAAGAATGAGTTATATTTTCTAGTGTTAGATAGGAAATGCTTTCATTCGGCGGTATATACGGTAAGCAAAGTTTTAATGGCTCTCAGAGCCTTACAATGAGGACACACTTGAGTCATAGTACCGATTAGACCATGCTGGCTCAAACTATAATCATCAAATGGGTTGCACCGTAATGCAAGGCGATTATAATCGCGTGATTATTGAGCACGGAGTCGTGTTTGACGCTGATCTGCTGATTCTTGTTGACGTCTTTCAACCACACTCAGCTTGTTGCGTCCATTCTATTGAAGACGAAGCAGATCTTAAGATGCAAAACGCGTTCGCCGTCTTTGCAACCGTGTATCCCCAAGTCTGGCTGCACGTCGCTCTGCTGCTTCTTCGACCCGTATTAGAGCAATTCCTTGTCTGTTTCGCTCGTTCGATAACGCCTGTTCTTCTTCAGTTTCCTTTGCAATTGGCACTAGCCGCACTGCTTCCGTTCCGCGACGACGACCTAAGTTTGATCTTCCGCGAGGCATTATTTTTATGAATTAAAACAGATCGATTGCACTGAAAAAGAAGAGAGACAGTTAAAAAACCGAATGAAAAAAGAAAAAAGAAATACTCATGAAATGAACGCTATGGTAAACGAAGCAGCTCAATTTCACCAAAACGTGACACGAAATAATTAAATCAAAATGAAAATAAAAATGTTTTTACCTGTCAGAGTTCTTCAATCGGTGAAGAACTTTTGGAGATTTAAGATTTTAACCAAACGCACATTTACATTTTTATTTATATAGATACCATGATCGGGTTTATCGAGTTTATCGATAAATGCCGGGTTCCATTGTTGTCATTTTCCATTTTCCTTTTTCTGGACAAGTATGCCGGATAATGCCGGTCCTATTCCGTTAATCTATAAGCTGCCGAATATTGAAAAAAGTTACGAAATGCTGATGCAATATCAAACATACCAACTTTGTGCGAGCATTAATTAGCTGATTTGGTGAGCCCTAGCTCAAAGCCCCTCGTATAAGTTACGAGGGCTTTACTTTCATAGAACTTAACCAATGTGTCAAGCAAAATAATCACAAACTCTTTATAAACTTATTATAAGCTTAAAGCATAAAATCAATCGTTTTCATAATGGAATTCATAATGTAAGATGAAAATCTTATAAAATAAAGGGTGTCTTTTTATAGGTTCACATCTTTAAGTTGGCAACACTGTTTTGTTTGACAACCGATTTGGCCGCTGACATTTGATTTGTCATTAGTTTGATTTGCCATTTGTTGAAATTTTTTATCAAAATAATGGTTCTGTTCGTCAAACTCATCATGCATTACGTCCATTTTACGGTCGTCATAATCGTCCATCAGAGCAAGTAATTCGGTTAGGGTAGGTTACACTTAAGTCAATTAAGTCCTGTGCTATCACAATCAATTCTGATACCACAGGATCCGACATCACTAAACTCCCTTTAAAACCATCTAGTGCTATTCACATAGCGTAAAAGATCTCGCACAATACATCTTTCGATATTAGAGAGGCGGTCCATAGTGTATATTTGCGTTCCTCGTCCTCCTCGTCCTTGCAGCTTCTGCAGAAGCCATTTGCATCCAGAACCTGGATTCTCGCATGATCTCCGAAAAGGCAGTGTCCGTGAAGTACTCTTACAATTCTACCTAAATCACGCTTCCTTAGTGTGATTACGACCTTGCCAAGGTAACTGCTTTCCTATGGCTTGCTGCTTTCAGCACAAACATAGGCCATCCTACACATTCTCTCCCTGGTTCCACTTGGAGAGTCGTACCGTACCTTGCTAATTCGCCTGTCCTGCAATTTCCCTCAACAACAGAATGGCCCGGAACCAGACCAACTGGATATTGAAATGTTCACTCATCTTACCAAGAGATGTGTGACAATTAAACGCCATCCTTGGCGCCAGGAAACCGAATCCAATGAAAGAATGGCCGCCCGTCTGTCCACAAAAATAGTGACATCAGTCAACGATATTATATTATGCTTCAACCACTTCATAACCTATTCAGTCTCTAAACTTGAGCCTGGTACACGCCGCAGTAATCGACGAGACTAAAAGATAGACTCACATTTAATTCCCCACATAACACACCAGCTCCCACTCTACCATCGAGCTTGGAGCCGTCGGTGAAAAATTTAACTGTCCCGGTCTCCACGATGAGACCACTCTTCCAATCCTCCCTAGAGATGAGAATCTCTGCATCACCAGCTCGTGCCCCCGGTATATCTGGCGACACAGGCTTCTCCCGGTCTATATATACGGCTACGAGCCAGAATCTCCTACCTTCCGTCTCTATGCAGACCGCAGTGACGTCTGCATTGCAACACTTATTACTATAGCCTTACTGCGTTGGTTAATTGGAGTCGATGGTCTCCTCCGTCTCACTCCCTCCACAGTCCCTAAACTTAAGAAGGTCCACTTCTCCCTCTTTAGAGTCCGATGTGCCCCCTTCCCCATGCCTAGAGATAGCCGATCGTTCAGTTCTTTAGTTAACCCCTCACTTGGGTTCGCTACTAGTTGCAATTTTAATACCGCTTCTGAAGAGATAACACTCGTCGAGCTTCCCTCAACAGGCTGAACCTCTTCCTTCTCCTTCTCGGGTTGCGCGGTACTCAGTTCTTCTCCGGCCCCGTCCTTCTTACACAACTCAAGTGTTATTAAACCGTTGTCTGTTCCTCAGTCCACTGCTCTTCCGGGACTGTAGCCAGTCTGTCCAAGACACGGAAGGCCGAACGCCTGGTTCTGTATCTCCAAACCAACGGAGCAGTGACTTTCGCTTTCTTCCCGCTAGTCCCTGGCTTGGAAACCTCGAAACCGCTCTTAGAATCACTGACGAATGGAGTCACAGACACCCCCCTCCTTACCAGCAATTGAGAAACGCTGATTTAATTGTATTTTTGAAGGATTCCATAATTGGTCCCATGAGTATCCGAGAAAATGATGGTCCACCCATGCAGAGATCCGCATACACGGGTAAGGCTATATACAGCTGGAGGCCGCCAGGTATCCGGAGGGCTCCGTTCGGGACTGGAGTATTATGTTTAGATGCGTCCCCGGCTTGGCTGGTCATCGGCATAGTTCGCAAAACACCTTGATGCGATCCATCTGCTACCATTTAGCGTGACCCGCCTTACACCTAGGTTATTTGTTTCACCGATTCTTGTTACCAAGAAATGAGAACCTGGAGGCAGTGGCGATTGTGAGGCGGGTAATTCGGTTAACTATGGATCGTTCCAATATTGCACCACGTATACTCTAAATAATAATATGCATCCAGGAAAACGTCAAACAGTGCGGACCGAGCAAGCATTTAACGCTGTACAGCGTAGCATTGGAGTGGTAGCACTGGAGATGTGTCCATCCATTTTATGGAAGATTTTATCTAAGGATCTTGGTTTACGTGCTTACAAAATTCAACTTGTGCAGGAATTAAACCCATCCTACCCTCGCATACGACATCATTTCGGCCAATGAGGTGAAACACAATTTGATATTGATGTTGATTTTCCGAACAAAATTTTGTTCAGCGATAAAGCTTACTTTTGGTTGAATAAACAGAATTGTCAGATCTGGAATGAAGATAATCCACAAGCCTTTGCCGAAACACCATTACATCCAGAGCAAATCGCTGTTTGCTGGGCCGGTGAAATCATTGGTCCATATGTCTTCAAAAACGATGATGGGCGGAATGTTGCAGTCAACGGTATTAGAGACATGGTTTCTAATTTTTATGTACCCCAATTAGCTGGCATAAATCTTTCTGATATGTGGTTCCATCAGAACGGTGCCACATGCCACACTGCACTGGATACAATTAATTTACTCAAAGAAGCATTTGATGAAAGACTAATTTTACGAAATGGTCCTGTTAATTGTCGGTGGCCAATCTTGTGATCTAACTCCATTCGATTATTTTCTTTAGGGATATGTTAAGTCACTTGTTTACGCTGATAAATCAGAGACGATTGAACACTTGGAACACAACATCCGGTGAGTTATTAGCGAGATACGGTCACAATTGCTGCGAAGAGTAAACGAAAATTGCACCTCCAAATTACGCCTAGTATGCGCCAGCCGCGACGGCCACATGGCCGAAATCATATTCAATCATTAATGGCATAAAGTTATCTATCCAATAGAGCTAGTTTCACTGATATTTAAAATGTTTTTCTTTGTTCTCACGCTTTAAAATATGTTACTAAGTTAGCAGAAAAATTCAGCAGAAAAAACTGCATTATTGATCTCCTTTATATACATTGGTAAAAAAGTTTGTTGACCAATTTATGACGAAACATAAAGTTCCGCCGATCGTGGGAGTTCCTTCTATTAGAATATACGAGACACGGAAAATGTATTGGTCCCGTTGAAAAAAAAAATTCTATAGCCTTAAGGTTTAAAAGGTCCGCAAATTTGTTGATTTATGGTTCTGGACCTCTATGCCTATCTACCGGGTGAGTTCTGTCGGTTTTTATCAATGCTAAACTTTTCAACATCATTGCAAAAACTGAAAAAGCTCCAATGGAAGCTGCCACGTCCGGTACACAGATATCCACCAAATTTCGCAAGGATCTCTCAATTAATGAAAAAAATTTAAGTATGAAGTTTCATTCCGAATAGTCAATCGGCGCGGACTGTAAAGGAAAAGTTTTTGAATTTGTCTAACTTCAACCAATTCATATTAGCTTTCACATGCATTCAGCTTTTAAATTATTTACACAGGCGTTCATTGGTAGCGCCACAACTCAAATTCATTACCCGCTAACACGAGAAATTATAAATTTGGATTCCAGGAATTTTCGAATGAAACGCGCACTCAAAATTAAATAGCGGGAATTCCCACGATTAGTGGGTCGCCATACTCTCTCGGTAGATAGCCATAGGAGTCCAGAACATATCTAAATCAACAAATTTGTTCTTGTGCTTATGTGAATGCATTTTTATAGTAACCAATTGAGATTTACTCGAATTTCGGCCGAAAGCATGCTTACATTTAGAAAATTGAGTCAATTTGGCTACGTCCAATAAAAAAATTCTGCTGACTTTGTCTACCATGGTATATAAAGGAGGTCGATAATGCAGTTTTTTCTGCTAACTTCAGTAGCATCTTTAAAATAAAATTAAGGTAAGTTGTTCACAAAAACAACTATTAATTACCTTAAACGTTGTTGAAATTAACCGGTACAGGTATACAAATACTTAATTACGCAATTATAATAAAATTAATTGCACATTACACGAAATTTATTACATTTATATAAAAATTATAATTAGGTTACGATTGAGATATAAGACATTTCCTTTACTACTAAATTAATTAAAATTTGTGTGATTTTAATATGAAATTGATTAGAGGAAATGTTTAGTTAAATTTATATGCGTTTACGACTGTAGTTTGGATTTAACATAAACTTTACAACGTCAATCTCAGTCTCTTTGTACGTAATACTTACTTTGTGATAGTAGCTAGAGGCAATTTACAATTTTTGTGTAGATTTAATAAATGGTGAGAAATCAAGATCAAAGTCACTTTCTAGAATTGCTAAAATAACTTTCAATTTCAATTGTTTAAACTTATCTACCTTAATTGGTTTAGCTGTCAATTTTATTTTTGATTGGCATCGAAATAACGAGATGTCGCATCTTTGTAAATCTTAATTATATAATTAAAAACTAAAACTATGCAGTTTTGAACTAAACACTTTTCAAGACCAATTTATTAATTATTTGAGTTATATGACATAACAGTTTTTCAAGAAATTTTAAGAGTGTGTTTTGCTATGTAACATTGTAGCATAGACCGATTCTTCTAAATGTGCTGCAAAAGCGATTTACACGACAATCCAATAATTTAAAGAACGAACAAATTGCTTCTGGAATTAGATTTTTATCGGGACTCGTGTTACTTTTATTAGGTTTGCATTGAGACGTGGTCTTTACTTAACCATGGATGGAAGTTATTGGTGATCATGGTCCAGGCCTCCAAGATCATTAGAAAGAGCGAGTTTAGACGAATGCAGTAAACTTTTTGATATCTGCATTATACGTCGACAAAACAATGACAAGCATTTGAACTTCAAAATAATAGGTCTGTCAAAAAAGAGACGGTAAATGAACATTTAAAAAGCCCACTTCAAGGGATTGTAAAATTATTGTCGCTAAGTTAGCACAACTGTCCTCTATCTTATCGTGAAGTTTAGGCGAGATCTGTCTCTCAAGTATGTCTTGCGATTTTTATAATGAAAAAAATATCGCACAATGATTTTGTCTCAAATTTTGTATTGCAAATGGAATTTTGTGTGCCGAATCACTGACTTAAGGTGAATTGACTTTATCAAAAACTCGTGTATATGAGTGGTACAATGCATTCAAAATCGGTCGAGAAATGAACGTCTTCAACTCAACGTCTTCAACTGAAATTAACATCAATAAAGTGGAGCCCGGTCATTTAGGTTTGAGAGAGATACTCGTTGAACTTTCTGTTTCTCATGAATCAATTCGTACCAATGTACACGATTATTTGGGCATGAAACGCGTTGCCGCTCGACTAGTTCCGAAAGACTTGAATTTTCTTCAAAAACTCAATCACGTAAAGGTAGCTGAAGAACGCTAGAACGAGTCAATTCCAACCACATACTCATAAAGCGCATTATAATTGCTGATGGGACATGGCTTTACGAGTTTGACAAGAAAACCAGTCAACAATTTTCGGAATAGCGCCTTCCAACTGACCCGAAACCGAAAAAACTGAAAAAACCAAATAATATTATCTGGGCGTTATGCGGCGTTTGAGAGAGCAAATTCGTCGAAAAAGGTCAGGTTTGTGGAAAGAAATCTCTTGGCTTTTGCAACACGACAACGCACCATCTCACAAAGTTATCATTGTGAACGAATTTTTGGCCAAAAACTCAACAAATATCATCGAACAACCACTGTATTCTGACTGACATGGCTTTCTCTTTCCAAAACTCAAAGTACTATAAAAATTTGACACTGCGCCATCGTGTAGTGTTATCAACAAGTGACAGACGTGCAGAAGTGATAAATTGGAAAAGCGTGTGCATAGTGTTGTGTTCAATATGTCGAAATTTATACCGAACAAAGAGCACTCGCGGACAGCATTAATTTTTCGTTTTCATTTGAAGAAAACCGCTGCTGAATTATACCGATTACTTCGAGACGGTTATGATGAACATACTCCATCACAAGATACGTGTGAACGATGGTTTCGGCGTTTCAAAAGTGGTGTCTTCGATGTTCCAGACAAGAAACGTGGTGAACCTCCAAAAAATACGAAGATATGGAAGTGCAAGTAATGTTGGACGTAGATGATTCGCAAACACAAAAATAGAATACCGGTAGATGAGTACCACATCGTTCAAGAGGCAAATGGAAAAGCAAAAAAACACATGTAACGATGCTCTTTGTTTGGTGGGACCAGAGGGGCGTGGTCTATTATGAGCTGTTAAAACCTAGAGAAACGATTAATATTAAACGTTACTATCAATCATTGACCGATTTGAGCCATTCGTAAAAGCTTGAAAAAAGGCTAGAATACCGAAAGAGGCAACACAAAGTCATTTTTTCGTGACAATGCTCCATCACATACGGCAAAACCGGTTCGCGACACGATGAAATCACTCAACTGGGAAGTTCTATCCCATGCGGCTTACTCATCAGACTTGGCTCCTTCCTATTACCACTTGTATGCATCGATGGGTCACGCACTTGCTGAGCAGCGCTTTGGTTCGTACGATGTAAATTGTATAACAAGCGATGGAACAAACTTTTTATCATTCTTCCGAATCTAACATGTTTTTTAGTAGAAAAAAATCCGTATTTCGGATACTTGTACACCTGGTAAACGCGTTTGAAAAATGTTTTGATATTGGATTATTCGTTAGCATAAGTGTATTATTTCGGAAGGGGCCTACTTTTAAGGTGATACAATAAATTTGAATGAATAATAAATATTTTATGTTCTATTGACCAATTCCCGCTTTTTTGACAGAATATACAGGTTGGGCTATCTATTGGTATGTTTTTAAATCATTTGCTTGACATTTTAACAGCTCATCAATCTATTATCCCACGTTACGAAACAATCATATTTCCGCTAGAGAAGCGTTTCGAAATATTGAAAACTTATTTTCAAAGTCAGTGTTGTGTAGACGAAACCATGCGAGTTTCGAAAAGAAATATAGGTCATGAAAGAACACCAAGCTGTAGTAAAATTGGTGAAAAAAGTTCGTGAGAAAAGTATGCTATTAGATGTCAGAAGTGGTCTCCGATCTCAGACAGTGCACACGCCCAAGAATATTGCGGCTGTCGTACAGTGTGTAGGGCAGAATCGATCGACCTAAACTCGACGCCGATCGCAGCAACTGACCATTAGTCGCACCAGCCTGAGGAGAATACTGCACAAAGCCCTCGGATTATTCACCTACAAGGTCCAAATGACTTAGCAGTTGAAAGCAAATGACCATCCGCTTGGTTATCAGTTCTCTGTATGGGCGATAGACCAGCTTCATAATGATGTCAATTTTGGTCGAAAAATCATATTTTCAGACGAAGCACATTTCCATCTCGGGGGCTATGTAAAAAAACAGAACTGCCGGATTTAGGGTTCGGAATAGCCACACGTAATCGTAGAGAAGCCAATGCATCCACCAAGACTGACTGTTTGTTGTGTATTTTGGAGTGGTAGCATAATTGGTCTATTTTCTTCAAAAACACTGCTGGAAACGCCGTTACCGTCAATGGCGACCGTTACAGAGTGATACTGACCAACTTGTTATGGCCTCAAATAGACGCAATGAATGTGAACAACCGTTGGTTTCAACAAGATGACACCACATGCCATACAAACCGACCGACAATCGATCTCTTGCGCGCTAATTTTGACAACCGAATAATCAGCCGTTTTGAAGATGCCACTTGGCCTGTGCGGAACTTGACGCCGTTGGACATTTTTCTATGGAGTTTCGTTAAAGATAGGCGCCGAAATCATCGAAAAAGTTCTTAAAAACTGAAATCACAGGATGCCTTAGTATAAGGCCAGCAGAGGGAACCAAATGAACGAAATTAAATCGGAGACTCCAACCTACACAATAAAAAAAGTTTCCACAAAGTAAAGATGTATATTCATTTTATAGCGTTTTTAAAAACAAACTTTGGGCCATTTACCCACTCTTCCAGTCTTTCTAAAGGCAAAACAAGCACGGGGAATTACCTGGCATAGTGTTGGTAACTGCAGTAGGGAATCTTTCGAATTTCAAAATTAAAGTTTGCATACCGATTAAGACCAATTTGTGCTAATTAGTGCTCACGGGAAAAAATTAATACTAGTCCAGGCCGAGAAGACCGTTATAGAAAATTTCAAATTTCGCCTTAAAGACGATAAAAAAATCCGATTATAATCCGAAATATAGTTTTCATAAATTTTCATTTTAAAGGTATGTATATCGCCATCAGGAAACTATGGTCGCAGAGTTAGTGCTAATCCAGAATCGGTCCAAATTCATTGAAAAACAAAGGCCATTGAAAGAAGGATTTTCTGACAGAAAGTGTTCTAGAAATCAATGAAATTGGCATTTCAGATTACATATTCCTATATAGATATGTTCATTGCCATCCAATAAATATAGAGGCTCAATTTTTGATTAGCACAAATTCATATCTAATAGCAATATGCAATCTGAAGTGCGAAGTTCATTGGTTTCCAGAACACTTTATTTCAGAAAATCGTTCATTCAACGGTTTTTGTTGTTCAATGGAATAAGGCCATTTCTGGATTAGTGCAAATTCAATGACTATATTTTTGGAGGAAAATGAACATATATCTTAAATCAATAAGAATAGAAGGCAATTAGTGTAGTGAAATAAAGAAGATGGATATTTGTCAGTAGAATTTTCCCATCACAGCCACAGATGAACAATTCAAGAATTTTGTGAGTATTAAATTTCAAATTGTAAATTTAAACGTGGCTAGAATCATCTCAAAAGGTAATGACTACGTTTCATAACTAATCAGCGTCAATAACTTACAATTTGATTCTTTGATAAATTCTGATGCAATCGTTTTTGTCGGAATACAAAAAACAACAGCCAAACCATTTAAAAACCTGCAAACCGAGCGACTCAACATTTAACTTCAATGATATGGCTTCAATATACGTACTACGACTGTGGTTGTTGATGGCAATGCTAACTCGGTGTACTTTCGCGCACCGAAAACCTCATCAAGCCAGCGAGAGTATTAAAATCAGAGACGCGTAATATGCGATTCAAACTACTCAAAGACTCCCGGTTGAGTAATACATGCGCATCTAAACATTGCGAAACTCAAACTGACAAACTGACAACCACCCTGAAGACTTATTACCGAACAAGAGTTTGTTAAAGATATTCCATCTCAATATTTCCTGCTTACTGAAACTCAGATTATAATCTTCAAAAACCTTGCGGAACGGACTCAAACTACATAACTTCACATATACTTTGGATGTTAACTACCATGTCAACAAGCTTTTGTAGGTGTTGGATTATATTAAAAATTATCCATTTAACAACATGAAAGGGATTTTAAATATTCCATTCAATATGTCACCTCAGTATGAAAGAGTGTTATCTTTCCGTTGGATTACAGATGATCCCTCGAAGTTCTCACATGTGTACGAATTTTTCATTTACATCTCCGACATTTTACAAAGCGTTTTCTGCAGGGGTGTTGTTTAATGTATGTGAGTGGCATCCATTATGTTTTTAGCTGTCTGAAATTCAAACGCATTATTCCTCTTTGGCAAACTAAAGGAGTTTGATCCAAGGAATAGATTGCAGTTAGCTTATTTAGCTAAATCGAGATTATGTTTAGTGATAAAACGCTCATTCTCACGGTTCAATCGCGAGCCCGAATAAAAGTTTAGCGATTTGGAAAGTAATTTCTAAACTGCTGAGACATCTCTAGACAGCAATACCATGCAAAATGAATTAGACAAGTTAAATTCTGGGATAAGCCTATCGTAAATCATATTAACTTTGGGTACTTATGAATTTCACTTGAAAAGAATTTGCCGATGCCTACAAGAGCATCACGAATATTCCACGCTTCACTACTATTTAAACGATAGCCTGCAGAACAAGGTGATCTAGCAGTAAGTGGGATTGAAGGAAACGTACCAGTGATTGCTATGCAAACATAATTTTGCTGTTTTTGCTAGATTGAATTGTGGAGCTACACCGCTAAGGATAACTTCCGGCCACCAGACGACAGACGCGTAACTGCTCGATTTGTTCATGTTGGGGAATAATGCCCATGATTTTCTACTGGCTCTGGGACATTACCATGAAATGGCGGTGGCTTTATCAAAATTTCCTTTCCATGATCCAAGCTAACTCCCAGATGCCTGACACAAGCCAATTTAGATATTGTGCTGCCAAAGTGAGTGGGAATAATAAGGCCTCTAAATATTTACGTTTAGTAAAAATTACTAACCAATTTTAGATGGGTTTACACGAACG
The DNA here is from genome assembly GCA_963691935.1 of Nephrotoma guestfalica. Lineage (NCBI taxonomy): Eukaryota > Metazoa > Arthropoda > Insecta > Diptera > Tipulidae > Nephrotoma > Nephrotoma guestfalica. Next base: position 195,912,372 of record OY829914.1, on the reverse strand, counting down.
CCCTTTTCCACACACCAATCCCCCACAATGCCGACAGCTTGCGTCAATTCGCATACTACGTAAAAACCAGATCATATACACATTACCGTGAACAACAAACCCGTGTATAGTTGAAGTTTAACTTTAACTTTGTTAATAACCAAGAGCCACAAGAACGGTAAGAGCACACCTCCTGTACAACTATGGTAGTAGAAGAGAAATTATCCAACTCAAACTAAACAATGCAAAATTTGAGCATAAGTTCAATCCAATCACAAGCAGAATTATCAATGTTGAATTTGTCTGGCAGAAATTTATGTTAATGGCAAACGTAATGAATCTATATAAACGATTCTTTCTAACAAGTTCAAAATGTTCGATGACAGACTGATTTGACAAAAACTCTTCGGATCTCTTCGGTTGCACTTACCACATTTGTGTATAACAAAAATTCGACAGAACTCCTGATCCAAGAACTGGGACTAAATCCGAATTAGGGCCGCCAAACTTATAAGAGGTTTCATTTTGATATTAAAAAACACGAGTATTTTTTAAGAAAAATCAATGAATGTTTATTTCATTGTAAAGATGAAGGTATGCCATTAACATTTGAAAACAATATCAGCCAAATGGCCGCCACGGCTACACTTGCAGCACCATATCCCTTTTCATGAAATTTTCTATGACCAATTCGCACATTTGCGGTTGTATGTCCTCGATAACTTCACGAATTCCATCTTTATGGCCTTGAATCGATTGTGGAGCATTGGCATAGACCTTATCTTTCACTTGGCTCCAAAGAAAAAAGTCTAAAGGTGTTAAATCACAAGATTTCCAATTTGCAATTTCATTGCAAAATTGCGATTGTTTCGTTGCTTGTGTGGCACGTAGCGCCGTCTTGCTGAACATAAACGTCATCCACATCAATATCTTCCAATTCCGGCCATAAAAAATCATTAATCATAGCTCGGTAGCGCAGTCCATTCACCGTAACAGTTGCACCATCCTCATTTTAGAATAAGTAAGGTCCAATCACACCGCCAGCCCAAAAACCGCACCAAACAGTGATACGTTGAGGATGGAGAGGCTTTTCAACTGAAGGACGCAATCAGCGAAGATACGACGTTTATGTTGATCGACCGGCTTGAGTTCTTTTGTTAACTGAACTTTAAAAGCCTTAAGACCAAGGTCCTTATGCAAAATATGGTGTAATGCCGTTTATGCCTAATTCCAAAGATCGACGAGGAATTGACAAACCTGGGTTTTCGTCAACGTTACGGGCTACAGCAGCAATATTCTCAGTTGTTCTCGAGCGACGCACACGGTTTCGATTCTTCACATCACTAACTTGTCTCAACAGGTAAAAATTTTAATTATTGCCAGCTGAGAACTGTGACTGCAAAATTTTCACCATTTTTGTAGTGAATTTTAACAATTTCAATGCGTTGTTGCTTACGTATACCGTACCATTTTTAGTAATGGCGTTGTTTTTACTAGTCAAATGTCAAAAGATGACAGCTTCAAAAGTGACAGCTGCCCAAATAGCAGGCTATTCAGAATGAAACCTCTTATTGGAAAACCCATTATAACATCGTACGTAATCAGCTTTTAAGGCAAATTCCGCAGTTAGTAGTTTCGGCATAGTGCGGCATCGGGATCAATGATGACGCAACCGAACAATCAACGGAGCGAAGAAGCTTCCCAACATTGTTTGATTAAGAAGTAAACTTTACCATTAGGTAGTCGACGAGGAGAATTGCGTTGGATTCTTAGGCCAAAATTTTATTGAGTCTATGACAGTCGACAGATTGTTAATTTACTCCCAAAATGTATTCCAAAATGATATGTAAGCAGATCTTAAATTTTAGGAAGCTATACTAGTTGACTTGAAAGCTTGTTTTTATTCGAGTAGCTAAGGTTTTAATTTCCAAGCAGTTTTTGTTAACCTTTTCAAACCAGAGCACCGTAAAGGTGTTTATTTCGAGTATTTTGATTAGTATTAAGGTGACAAGCATTTTCAAAGGCAGTCGCAATAGCATTCGAAAGCGAAGATACGAGAGAGTCAAAAACATCTACAGATCTTATATTAATAAGTGCATATTATTAGATATCGGTAGTGAGCTAGCGAAAATATCCCTGTTTATCAATTTACTGTGAGCAGAGGTAAAGAATAAGTAAAGAAGTACATGTATTGTTATTATTGGAACTCCCCAAAATGAAATAATGGGCTGCAGCGTCACAATCAGTTCGGAAAAATTTACTTATTCTCACTACAATTTACAGAAGTTGAAAGTTCCTCCGACGGATTAGGGTTAAGTTTACGGTATTATGCACGATTGCAATATAGAATCCACAATCAGAGTGATTCGATCCGAAAACTTAAGAGTGATACTTACAGCCATAACATCTTCAAAATTACACTCTTGAATGAGAGTAGCTTTGAAATTATTAGATGCCCACTCCGCTTTTGGATTCAATCCAGAACAGGCACCATCGAGAATGTATGGTTCCTAAATTAGCCAAGAGAAGTTGACTTACTGTGATGTATGTTAATCTGCCAATAAACGTTTAGCTTCGCCAACAACGTTACGATTGCCCGAAGAGCCAGGTACCCTAGTATATATCAGGAGAGGTTTAGGGCGATCTCCAACAGCGACAACCTCATACCAACACTTGTGCAAGTCGTCAATAGCGCTTTCGAAAACAAAATTTGTAATTCCGAACGAAAACGTCAAATTTTTGCTTTCATCTAGAATAACTTTCGGATTATTTTCACGTCTACCTTTCTAGGTAGAAGGAGTGTCTAGTTCTTCACCTATCGAGTCTTGTATCATACTTGTGTTTAATTAGTTGCCCACATCATCGAAAGTAATAAGACAACTAGCGTAACCAGACGTCTTGGTTTTCCCGGACATATTTTGATTTTCCTTGCTTTTACCGGTTGTCCGGGGAAATTTCAAAAATGTCGTGTTTTTTAAATATTCAATCATTCTTTCAATGTAAAAAACAGTCAGTGAACTAAAGAAAGGATCTGTATAATGAATGTAGGGTGGTAGACCCAATCAATTGAATTTTATTATCGAATTATAGAACTCTCCGATTTTTATAATTATACCTTATACGTATAATTCGAAATTATAAAGCCTCAACCATCGAACATGTAATAGCTTCGGCTAGCGCCTGCTTGAACCACTGCGATAAGTGGTACAACTACCGACGATTTAGAAGCCCGTTGGTTCGTTTTGACGAGGTCTAAAAGTACGAAATAGTTCAAACAACGTACAAGTTAATATATTACAGGTAAGAGTTAATTGCTTGTGGTTTAACTCCAGCAAATTGGAAATTGAAGTTTATTTTTATTTTATTTTAATCGTCACGTGAGAATTTTTTTTTTGTTTTTATTTAATTTATTACAACTGAATCCAATTCATCTAGTAACTTTTCTTTATTAATTTAGTCACTTGTGAATGGGAAGGGGCCAGTCTTTACAATGATGTCCTTAATCCATTAAATCGATTGGTTCCATTCTCTGCAATCGCCTTACTGCATGCGCAGTGTCCAACATACCACGATGCTCTTCATTTACGTGTTGATAAATACGTCGTCCATGAATTACTGCAAGTTTTTTATTTCTTCTTAAACCGTCTGGATATTTAGGTCTCTATGAAGATCATCATTCCTAATGTACCACGGAGCGTTAACCACGTAAACACTTTGTTTGCTGAAAACCAACACCAAAATAATACAAACTTTTCAGTATTATTTTGGTGTTGGTTTTCTTTGTACAGCCCCAGAGCTGAATTCCATAAGTCCATACAGGCTTTTGCGCCTGTTCATATAATGGCAGTTTATTTTCGGTTGACAAAATTTTTCCCGAGCAGCCATTACATGTTTCGATATTTGATATTAAGTTCATCTTTTTTCTTTTTAACGTACTCTTTCCATCTGAGTCTGGTATCTAAGGCCATTCCTAGGTATTTAGCCTTATTTGCATACGGAATCTGCTGACCGTTAATGATTACAGGTTTGTAGCTGACTTTTAGATTAGTAAAATTCACATGTGTGAATGATAACATCGTTTAATTAAGGTAAATCTCTGGTGTAGAGCAGGTAAAGGATAGGTCCCAAAATACTACCTTGCGGGACTCCTGCCGAAATCTTTTTAACTCGGAGTATTCTTCTTCATATTTCACCCGAACATGGCGATTCTCTAAGTATGATTTTAAAATCATATACTATTGTTTTGATAAATCTCTATGTAGTTTGAAGAGTAAACCTCGGTGCCAGACCTTAGCCCTGCGCCACATCTAAGAAGATACTAGAGCAAACCATTTTCCTCTCTAATGTATTCTCAATGACATCTGTAAGCCTACGAACCTGGTCAATAGTTGAGTGTTTCTCTCTGAAACCAAACTGATATCATGGGACAAGGTTGCTTTGTTCTATGATTCTTTTCAATCTTTTGAGTAGCAGCCTCTCAAACAACTTCGCTAGTGTTGATAGAAATGAAAGTAGTCGGTAAGATTTTCTATCATTTCATCATCGGCTAAATTTTCGTTATCATTCTTCTTAGTAACAAAAATTTACCTGATTTTCATATTTTTCACCTGTGTCACCCAAAAGACAACAAATTAGAGTACTGCGGATGTTTTGTAGATAGATAAAATATAATAAATTTTGAGAGTATAGGTTTGATTTACTATCTGTTTGACCAACCAATATCAAAAAATTTTGGAAGTTTGTATTAAATTATTTGTTAAATAAAATAAAGTACTTCTTGTGCAACCGGCCATATACAGAAAATAAAAGGTTCGAGCCTTAGAAAAATAATAAACACTTACAAAGTTTTCAACAAGATGGCAAATTTGTTTCTAGCGCTATCTACATAAAATACTAACTAAACATTTATTTAATACTCATAAGGCGGCTACATACCGTAGAAGCATATAAAATTTGCGATAAATGAATCATTTCATTGTGTGCTGACATGCTGAGCACGTGTCAAAATATTCTCCTTCATATAATTACGCTCTCCACACCAAACATGAAATTCATCCATCAGTCAAATTTCGTATTCATTCGCATCTCACAAAATAAACAAATTACTACATTTTCACATTCTGTAGCTGTCACACGTTCATAAGTCAGTCATGTATCGTAATTAAAACAGAACGTAATTAAAAAATACAATTAAAGTGTTTTACATATGTAAATTTTAAATTATTTATTTTTTAATTGTTTATTTTAAGTTCGTTAAAGTTATAAATAAGTAAATGTGCTGTGATACTGCATTGCATATGTGTAATATAAATTTTTTGTGATAGGAAGAAAAATATTTTCAGTCTTCAAGGTGAACTGGTTTCTAAAAAAATAGTTTGTGATGAAATAACAAATTTAGTGAATTAAATTGTTTATTAAGTAATTGATGATTTGCTTAGCTGGAAAAAGCTAATAAGCACCTAATATAATATTTCCATATTATATCATAATTAAAGAACAATGTAAGTTTTCTTATGTTCTCTTATCGATAAGATTCTTCGTGCCACACAAACCAGAATCTATGTATTGATAAAACAATATAATACATATGTTTTTATCACTATGGCAACAATCTAAAATGATATTTTGGAAATATTATTGATAACATGCGGTGTATAAATATTCATAGTTCATTCCTTTATATTGGAATTACAAAGCAAATTGATTTCTCTCTTTCGGTGGTATGGACGTAAACAAACAGGCGACGAAGTAAAAAAACCAACTTTCATTTTCGTTTGGATGTGTATTTGTTGTTGTGTTACTTTCTTACCAAATGTTGCACATTTTATTAACTATCGTTACTTATATAATAGACCTTCGATTTCTTACATAGCTGACTATTAATAATATCTATGTAATAATGATAAGATATTTTCTTGGCGGATGGGGCATTGAACTTGCTTACCTGTATATTTTATCAATGGGGGAGATTTCATTTTTTTACTAAATTTCTTAGATAACTACGACGAATATCTTATTCAAATAATTTACATTACGTTCACGCGTTAAATATAATAGGCAACCCTAAATCTTTAATCAAAAAATAATGTGGGATCTACGCAACAAGCAAAAAATTCACGATGCTATTCGGAGAAATATGGTCCCTTGCGTTTAAGTTAACGATACAGACGATATCCCGTTTCTACGAATTACCTACTTGATTTAACCTTCTTGAAAAATTCCAATTTTTATTTTCCTTCGAAATTAATATTTATGTTAATAACAATTCGTTCTGAGAATATTAAAGAATCGAATACTTACTAAGAAAATGCCATCCATTAAATAACGGCCGAATTTGAAACATTTCGCATAAGACAACAAATTGTATTGCGAGATGCGAAATAGAAACTGAACCCTTTGAGTCATAAATGTTAACCAGCTGATGAAACAAATCGTGTGTTTTTGGGCTATGTTTGGGACATATATTTGAAATACGCAAGAAAAAAATATATCTGGTCCCGGGTTAAGGCTCCTCAGGATGCTCCGAATTCGGAACAAATTGCCACAAAAGACGAAAATCATTAAAATGATTTTTTTAAGGCAGCGAAAATATTTCTTATTTCAAACATAAAAATTCAAAATACACGTTTAAATTCAATTTAATTGAGTCAGTAATTTTATCATAAATTAAAAATTTGAAAAGTAATTCTCTTTACACTCTTGCTGTTTGCATCTAGTTCCCTCTGGGTTTTGGTCATGTTGCGGGAAACGGTCGACATGGTCATATTTTAAATCATCAAGCGGTCGTACTTTACTGCGATTTCGCTTCATTTCGCTTCACTGGCTGGAAAATCTCCTCGCTCTTTGATTGCCTACCACGTTGTACTTGTGGTTTAGTTTCAATAAGAGCTTGTGTCAACCATTCTAAAATTTAGTAAATCCATAGTTTTGTTTGCATGGACATTATTTAAATTACATAAACAAATGCGATAATAACTCATTAATTGATCTACTAGATCCGCTTCTCCCATATTTTCGTTGTAAAAACTGACTATTTCAGGCTGATCTACTAACCATGTAGGATTTATTTGATTTATCCCATCTTCGAACCGGTCGTTTTATACCGATACCGATAAAATACGATGCCAAATGAACCAGCTTATAGCTATTCACACCTCCTGAACCTCCTTACAAATTCCTCTGGGCTGTTTTTATACTTCTTTGTTTTCAAGAAACGGCGGACTTGCAAATCGGTTGACTCGAGCTGCTTCATTTGTAATATGGTTAGATAAATAACACAATTGTGGTGTCGTATCCGAAATTTTTAATATTAGCTTCTGGGAGACCGGTTGGTGTTCCTTGATAAATTATGAAGTCATTTGTAAAGTCACTTTTTCCACACAACATATAAATTTGTATACTCCAAGGGCACGGTTTCCCTTTGACGTATTATTTAATAGCTAATCTGCCTTTGAAAGGCACAATTTGTTCGTCGATACACGAATATTCGTCCATCTCATGTTGTAAGCATCGGCTTCTAAATGAATTTAAGATGGTAGTTAGTTTGTGAAATTTATCGACGGATTTGGCTTTGCTGGGATCTTTACATCAACGAATTGTAATACGTTCCTGAGTTGAGAGAAGCGGGCATATCACTTTTAGAACCAGCTGAATATCAAGTAGTGAATTCCAGTCCAAACGTGAGCGGGGGAAACGAAGAGAACCCATTAGAATATGTAATCCGAACAGTTTTCTTAATTCGTCGGGATTCGTGTGTTTGTATCCCCGAATAGACTGTTCTTCGGCGTGCATATTTCTATAAAACGCGGCATTTGTTTATTTATTTAATGAAATCTATTCTGTGAATTACCGTATGATTTAAGATTATTTAGTTTAAAATAAAAATTATTTAAAAAATTCAAACAACAAAACTTTAAGACAAAAAAATATAAACCAATTAAAATGAGATCAATCAATCAATTAAAAAACAATTAAAAATTTTAAAAATAATTCTTCAGTATAGTTTTGAAGTTGTCCTTTGATAAATTAGTGAAATAGGTCGCCGATGTCATTGAATGATTTAGACAACCTATTAATGGGGTTATTTTCTCCATAGTGTTTGGAATGGTGTTCTAGTGCTAAAAACTCATGGTTTCGAAATGTTCTGCAAGGTACATGAATTGATATGTTTTCCAAAATGTAAGCTGAATCAATGTGACCGCGCAAAACGCTTACAATAAAAGTCGCGCCTAAGAGAAGTTGTCTATTTCCAAGCTTGCATATTTTGTAATCCGTGCATCTTGTTGCGTAACCGAGCCATATTTTCATAGAATGATAAATTGTGGTTGTAATCCCAGTCACGACTGCCTAATCTTTCTTTATGATTGTTCTAAGGGAATATTAAACGTTACCATCTTTTAATGTTTTTTTTTTTCTAAAACTTTATATGGACGCGTTTATGGGGGTTGTAATGAACATCGATGGGTATCCGTGCATCAAGTAACCAATCTTTACTCACGAAGTCTTTTGACGAACAAAGGCTTCGAGCTAAGATTGGTTTTAGTTCTTTGTTATGGTCCTGTAGCAACCTTAAGAGCTCCGTTTGTGGAGTTTGTAGTCTCTATAAACTGTACCGGCAAAAATGTGTTGCTTCCGTAAACTAACTCTTTTGACGTAGTTTGTAACTCCTTTTTAAACATTCATCTTAATCGCAGCATTATTTATTACCAATCAGGTTAGTAGTGAGTTTGTGACATATAATGCTGGCTTTAAGAATTATGTGCCATCGCTCGGTTATAACCAGCGGTTGGGTTGGGTTGAATTTTTTAGATCTATTGTGCATCCCAGTCCCATCACGTAAAGAGAGGATTTAGTTCCTTGAAAAATGTAATTATTTTGCATCGCTGTGTTGTAGAATCTGCAACAGGTATTTTGAGAATACCATATTTTTTTCAAGTGAAATGGGTCATGTCCTGTAATACACCATACTAAAGGCCTTAGTGATTGGCGCTCCAACTTCAGTTTACCTTCTAGATGCTCGATGTTGTAACTTAAGAAGCTTTATAATTTTGTTCATCCTAAGAGTGTACCGAATCCGTAAAACTTCTATTTAAACCGCTCTTGATAGGCAACGCTGTGCTCGGGCCACTAAGGTGCCATCTACATCCTCCCTCGCACAGAGATCGGCTGCCTCGTTATCTAGAATGCCAAGATAGCCAGGGAATCAGATTAAAGTAATTTTGTTGTCTTTAGTAGCTCCATGTCAGCGCATAATAGAAAATCGTCCCGACTAGAGTTAGCAATGCTGCTAGGTTGTCTGTGATTATGAAGATCTCATTTTCCTTGTATCTTCTTCTGGATCATTTATGTGTGCAGATCTCTATTTTCAGAATTTATGCTTGAAATGCATGCGGAGTATGAGCCTCGGTTACTGCAGTTTCAGTCTCCGTAGTTGCTTACGATACATCAGTATATCATCAGATGCTTGTTGAGTATGAGAGAATATAACGTTCTAAACTTGGTATTGTTCGGGTCACGATCAGACGTGAAATTTATGATAATTGAACAATTTCAATCTCGAGATTTAGTTTGGTCTAGATATGGCTATGATCTAGTCTGTTGGGTTTTATTTGAATTAATATTTTTTTTTGCCCACCGGCCACATCTTTGATATGTAAATGCAAGGGTGTAAGCCCTAAAAGCTTCTCGAGAATATCTTGAAGTGATCGTAACTCCTGTATACACTTAGACAGATTAGCCTCGGTCATTTGTGGACTAATATCTCACGTTTTGCTAAATAAGCGTTTTTTGGCTTTGTTGGTAAGACGTACGTGTACCAAGTCAGTTTTTGATCAAACATATCTTCCAAATATCTAGCTTCCGAGTATCAGGGTTTTACCTTAAAACTTTAGCACAGAAAAATGAGTTTCCTGCTGTTCGTAAACAGGATGCAGGTTGCATACGCTTCGCTAATGTACTCTCAAATTTACCCGAAACCAGTAGGGGAAAAAATGTTAATTAAGGTCTTGCAGGCTTCTGATTGGATTAAAATGGGCCTGGTTGGCTTCCTGATTACTCAGAATTATGCGGTCGGAGAAGTAATCTTTTACTAATAAGTTATAGTCCCCTCCTTTGATGTAGTCAGTTCACCTTTTCGCTTCTTGATTGATCGGTTGAGTTTTATGTTATAAGGAGGGGACCTTTATAGTTGACATGGCGAAAGCGGCCTGTCACTGTCTTATATCTAGTGCGAGAAGTCCGCTAGGCCGTCTACGCGAATCAGAGAAGAAATTTTATGGTAGGCGTCTATTATTGCCTCGGTGAGGTTATATTTGCAAGGCTGACAAGATCGACGATAAGGCGGCAATGATTAGCAGTTGCTGCATTTCACCTATGTAAGTTAGTTTGAACACACCTCAACCTGCAGAGTGTCCTCTGATAGGTCATTATCGAGGCAGTTGGGAGATAGTTCATGCGTTTTTGATCTCTTTTTCTCGTGTGTCTGTGCCACCCTGTTATTAAAGCCAAAGAAGCCCGGTTTTGATTGTCGGTGAAGAAGGCGCTTAGTGACTTCATTTGTGTCCGATACGCCTTGATGTTGCTCGCTGCCTTTTATTTTTTATTTTATTTTATTTATTTTTATTTTGAGATAGAGATGGTTAATTGTAAATAACGGTTTTACATATTTTTGTCGTTTTCCCGTTTCGGACCAGTAGATGATTGGTTTATTTTCTCATTCGTCTCGTTTCTTAGTGTGGTATGAAGAAAATTTGGGGTTGCGGGATTTCGTTCTCTTCGGCCATTTTTAGGTTTGCAGCGCCCATAGCTTTAACGTCGGAACCGTTGTGGTGAACCATGTCGATGTATCTTTATCCGCACAACCAACGGTTATTAACCAACCATTTCTCATTCTGGACATTGTTGGTCTTTGGTTCAACTAGCAATCTAAATACTTCAGCCTGATTCTTTTGTAATAATTGGTCCTTTGACCATTTCCAAGAAAGAATAGAATATTTTAGCCCTATTAAATGGGTTTTTTTGTTGGAGCCGTCTGATCGGCTTCGTTTGCCCTTCCTTGGGACAGCTGTGTGATTATGATTGGCATTGTGCCCAGACGTCATCGTGAGAAAGGTCCGTTTGTTTGAAAAACGAAAGGCGTTTCTCTGCAGCTCTACTTGGTTGTCTTCTTTTCTTCTGATAAATATGTGGATATGTTGTTTTCGCATTTGCGATTGGTGCGTTTGGAGGATCATTACAAAAAGAACTAGGTTTCTTTATCCCACCTTGGGTTATAACTCGTGGTTCGTTTACGTAGAAATCCTATCGATTAATACTTCACCAAATAATTACGACTCAAATTGAGCCCTTTAACTCGAATAATAACACTTTGAAACTCCAAAACGAGTGATACGAGGAAACTGCAAAAGTGACGGTAGCAGCCGTGTAAACGTGAATTACTCCCAATCAACAAGCGTAAAGTGTGTCTATCATGGTATTACAAAGCCAATAATTACTAGATATTGGCACAGGACCGATGATAGAAAGGTAGACTTTGGAGAAGATTTCGGTAGCTGGTTTGACATTGTCATTGTTGTTACGTGCATACTTATTGGTCAGAATGGCTCCCGAACCGAGGCACTATTCGTTTCCCACTATGTCGTTCTTTTGTTGCTTTGTTGCTGTTCGATATTCTCCACCAGGTTCAAACCTGTTTTAGTCCCTGCCGCCTGGGACGAATACTTGTCTACAATCTCCTTGTCAAGTTCTCTGTTTGATTGGAGACATGTATACACACCCAGCGTCAAGATAGTTAAAATAATAATAATTTTGTAAAAATTAGTCGCATCTAGTAAGGAGCAGCAGTAACCCAGGCTTTTCACTCTCAGGAGAAACTCCTTAAGCAACTGTTAAAATATTTAAATAGAATCAAAAGTACTTTTGGTGAACAGCTAGCGTTGTGCAGTGGTCAACAGAGTGGCATTTGAATCAAAAGGTATTGCTCGCCACAATACATCGGCATTAAAGCAGGTTAATTTTGACAAATTTGACACGGATTCCGAACTTCGATGGTTGATAAATTGGTCGGATACGTTTTTCAACTAGATAAAAAGCTGGGTATTCATCTCAACGATATTGAATCAACCCTAGGGAAAGAAGTATGCTCGTTTATAGGTGGTTAGAGCATTTAAAAGCATGGAAAAATAATTCCGCCGTATTTCTAGGTCAGTGTTAGTGCGGCTATCTGCAGTTCTCCGGACTCGTCCTCCTAGGTGGGTGGTAGTGTGAGGTAACATGGTTTTTTGAGATAGGTTACGCTGACCTCCGTGAACCTTCTCCCGTAAAGCGTTGCCTATTCTTCATCCAACCTGTTATTTTTTGGTTGTTCCCTCCGATTTCGTCCTAAATTGTATAGACACGCTGTTTTAATAATCGTCCACTTATTCTCCACGGTCCTAAGAAATTGGTTCTGGCGTGTGCCCGAGTAACATGCTTATTCCATGTTTGTTTCAGTATACCAACGGGAGGTTCGTTGAAAAAGAATTTTACGATACTTCTATCGTAACACTAGGCAGGCAAATGCAGTTAAAAAACATTACATAGAGTGTGGTTAATAAAATATTTTTCATGGGATCCATTAGAGCATCATCACACCACGGAGGATTATTGTTTTATTTTTTGGAAGAAGTTGGAACATACACCAACATCTTCCAAAAAATAAAACAGTAATCCTCAGTGGTGTGATAATGCTCTAATAAATCTAAAGAACAAGAAAGATAAGACACAAAGAAATGCTGAATGCCTGAGGTCAGCAAACATAAATTTACAGAGTAACCATAATTTTGAAACTTATTTCGAGTTCAAAATGAAAAGGTCAAAGGTGACACAAAGCGCTTCTAAAAGTGTTTTAAAAGAAAACGTGGAACCATCGTCCCCTTGATACATGATATTGAATGCCCAAAAATCCTTGATTCAAGCACATGATCCCAGATGTCCTTGTAATATTCAGTATGTTGGACAAACTCATGTCTTAAACCTTTTTGTTTAAGAACCTTGCGTCAAAACTGGTGGATATTTGCGTCAAAACTGGTGGAACTGGTCCATATTATTATTGTGTAATAGGCATTTTTAAATTGACTTTTTATTTAAAATTTGTATACCTATGTATAGTTACTCGTATTTGCGTTAAATTTTGCAAGTAATAATTATAGACTATTCCTTAAATAAATAAACATAAATACGTGTAAGGCCAATAATGGATTGACGATATCGGTGACTGATGAAGAATCCAACTCCAAACACATGCTTCCTGATGTCAGTATATCCGACACGACTCAAGTCGATGATGACGCCAATTAGCTTTGTTTCGCGTAGAGCTATCTAGCGATTTAGATTTTAGTGTAATGCCTGTTCGAAGAGTTAATGAAGCCTCTCCCTGCTACGGAGAATCGTTATGTCCTTAATTGGTGTCTAAGGTCGTTGTTGTGATTCCAAATTTATCCGAAACTTATGTTGAAGTTTCGTCACAATTGAGTTTTCTTTATGTTGTTTATCCATTGCAAATTCCTTATAGAAACAGTACAGTCCCACACATTTATTGTTATAGGGTATTTACCAGTGGTCGCCACGAGAGTGTACTCGCTTGTTGTATACAGAGACTTAATCACCAATAAAATAAATGTTGGTTTAGCAGAATTCATTGATGAAAACAAGATTCTGTCTTTGATAAAAATATTCCATTGTGTACTTAAATTATTTTGATAAAAGAAGTTGTCTCAGTTACCGAAGTGGATTATTTTGGGACTTACTGCAATGAAATCATTAGAGTGATTGACGACTTGTCATGCAAATCGAGTTATCCATCCATCAGTGATTTTCTATCAAATCAAACGACTAATCCAATATTAATTTGGCATACAAATTGCGCAATTATGTCTACCTAATTATGTTTTGGGTTTAACTAACTAAAACTTAGATGGCCCCTTTGGCTTTATTAGGAAATGAGTTATTACACAATATGTTCGTCACATAAAATTAAGGAACTGTGTGCTTCTGGTAAAGGATTGCTTTTCGTGGTGTTCTTTGATTGGTGTTTATTTGCAAGGACTGCATTGTTTTAGAAAAGGGAAATGTAGAAGCATGGGTTTTGTGGAAGTTTCTGACTCTATTAATACATGGGAGAGTTCAAACAATACAAGGTTATTAGCATGGTTGCTGGCTATTTTTACCATTTTCTTTAATCCAATAATTCGTGTAGTTATATGTGGTCTTACTTTGGGAAATATTATTCCTATTCGAATAGGAATGAGATTTGTGTCCAACGTAAAAGCCATGCAATTTTAATAAAATCAAACATTTGCGGTTCATTTATATGTCATAAGAAATAATGAAAAATATAAAATACGGTTTCGACATAAATATTTTTTAGTTTTGAGTTTAATTTACCGCCGAAGTCTTTTTTTGTATTATTTAATTTATTTCATTCTTGACAAATGGTTTACAAATTCAATTGACAAGATGCCAACTCATTAAATTAAAATTTTCCAGAAAGTTACTCCAGTGGTGAATAGAACAACTTCACGTAAAATAAAATTGTGTTCCTATTCCTACAAAAACTTGGAATAAAACTATTTTTGGTTGGAATGACATGTAAGGCATTGTTGTAAAATTACCAAAGTATTCTAGTGGCAATCAAAATTCCGCGCGTTCATAATTTTTTCATTTTGATCGAGTTTCTCGTGTACATGAATCGTGTATTAAGTCGGAATAGTTTCTGATGAAATTGAAATACAACCCGTTTTAGACCATTCCATATTTATTGAGTATGTCGCGATCGGATGAGTTAAAAAATTAAATTTGCTCGAGTAATAATAATAGGGGTTGATCCCTACAACTACTGTTCCCACATATATATCTCCGCATCTTCATGATGAGTTGATGGAGAACCTTTATCCCTTTTAACAATTACTAACATTTTCAAAAAAAAATATCGGGAAATTCAAATTGGTAGCTAAAAACTAATATTCGACAGTGTTCACTCAACAAGTGCTTTAAAGGGCCCTCGCAGGTTCTGGATTTTTAGTCAGTGCACAGCGAAAGTATGCGTTATAGGCGATAAACTTAACCGCTGCCCTGCGTAGTAATAATCCAATCTAATCTAAATCTGAAAAAAAAAATAACTTTATTACCAATTAATATTATTTCCGTTTGCGCATCGCACTTCAAGTGCTGCTTTATGAATTGCACTCTTCGTGTTTTTTAGGATTTTTAATTTTAAAAATTGAGCACTTAAAATTGCTCGAGAAACTGTGAATTTGTTGAGATTTAGCCTAGTTTTTTTGGTCTTGGTGGTGGAAAGTGATGAATTTAATGCTAGCCTACGAATTGTTATTTTATGTTGAGGCGCTAGAAAAGCTGCAGCCGTTAAAAACCGGATTCCATTGGCGATAGCAAAGTACTCACAAGTACTTGTAACTGCCAATCAAAACTACTTAATCAAAAATAATTTATTAACTTACTTTTCATTCGGATCATTTGGTATTTATGTGATTTTGACTTACGTTAATGCTTTCTCATCTCACATAATTTCCCAACCCCGGAATCTTTATCATTATCCTTACTTTTTCTGGTATTCACGTTTCGCGACTGCTTCAAGCCAACATAGACGAAGGAAATCAATAACAAGCGGAAACAATTGAGAAGATATGGCAATTTGATGTGAGCCCGATGAGTTATTTGACTTGTGACATTGAACCTATTAGGACAAATAAAATTGAAGAAAGAAAAAGTAGGATACGTTTCAAGCTAAATTGGCTTAGAAAAAACTGTATATGTACATCATTCTATATTATCAACGCGAACACAAAAGTTTATGTACTTATTAAATAATTGTAGCGTTTATAAGAAATCAGATACACAAATTCAATAATGTATTGTTCTGGTACGAAGTATGTACTTAGATAAAACAGAGTGTCCGAATCCGAACGAGAGCGAATGATTTGTCTTCAAAAATATACGCAAATATTTTGCGTAGCAATAATGTGGCGCAGATGTGTACAAGGCTGGCTCTGTACATTTTCCCAATTTAATAAATTTACATCACACATTCGGAACCCCCTGTACAACACAAAAGTTTTTTGTTACAAAATAATTTTGGTCTGGAATTATTTACTTAAACCAGCAATGCAAATATTTTTCAATAATGGATAAATATCATGTCACCAAATTTGAGTCAACTGTTTTCTGTACATTGCTCGTGTACATAAAAAAATATTTGCAGTAATTGTAATTCAAATT
This sequence comes from Nephrotoma guestfalica, assembly GCA_963691935.1. Lineage (NCBI taxonomy): Eukaryota > Metazoa > Arthropoda > Insecta > Diptera > Tipulidae > Nephrotoma > Nephrotoma guestfalica. The sequence goes on along the minus strand of OY829914.1, from coordinate 195,896,121 downwards.
TATAGAAGCTACTGTTGTATTGTTTGGTGGTTTTAACTCTGGTGTATTATTATCTCACGATAAATTCCTGGAATTTCCCAAAAGATGTATACACGAGTATTTTTATTTTCAAAATCACGTGCACAATACAACAAATTTATACATACACGATTTATACAGTTTTCATAATTAGCATATATATTGCAAAGAACTCAATCGTATACTTGTTGCGCTTGTTAGATCGTCATTATATGAAGAAATGTGTAAACTTATACGTTATAAGGTCAAATTCGTTAGTTATTTCTTACCATTAAATCGTTCCACACATTTGCCCACATAAAATATTTATTATCAATTACACGGACAGCTCATTGACACCTCTAGTACTTTGACTGATATGAAAATTTTTCGGTCTGGTTGAATATTTTTGATAAATGATTTTAGTAGTATTTGTGACACTTGTTGGCATTTACTTAATACGGAAATGTAATAAAATGAAATGTATCGCAATTAACAAAAACGCTAATGCAGATTCCATACTTGTCAGAGGAATTTATTTGGAAACCATCTTTTTTGAAGATTAGGTGTATAGCGGAGTACAGGGTCACAATTCTAAATAGTATTAGCATTTACTATTTTAACAGTGATTTACTCTAATAACCTTAGAAATCACATTGCCGCAACTTGCACGAAAACTTAAGACAACAGGAACCAAATCAACGGCACCTGGATTCACGTCGCTGGCACTCTTATTACACCATCATTTACACTAACTTCATTTTCAATAATTAAACGTCGCATAGTAATCATCACAGTCAACTTCGCCAACATCTTAAACAATCACATCGCTGACAACTAACACAAACATACTCCGGCACTCCGAAAATTCAACAACCATATTTACGATAGCCAAAACAATTTCTGTAATTTGCTGCCAAGTCGTTGACACCACGAGATCGATACCCACTTGTCTACAAACATATCTGATACTTATTGCTCATATCTACGTACATTGTCGATATCTTGTTAGCCGCACAGGATCGACACTCACATCGCCGAATCATTATTGAATTTCAGGAGTAGCAGGAATTTTTAAAAGGATGAAGGAACTTTCTCTATAGTTATGTGCGTTGAGTTTGTTTCAGCAACAAAGAAAGCAAACGTAATTTTGAATTTACAAATCTCAGAATTTTGCTTTCTGTGAAACGTGACATTTTACTGAAAGCCATCTATTCGAACTTTTACAGTAAACGATTTGCACGTTGCAACTTATATTTCAGGCGCAAAAGTGTATATTAACGTGGAAGACGATTCGGCGCTAGCAGTCTTGCCAAACCTCGATGTTTTCGTTTGCTTTGTATATTTGTTTCGTATGAAAATCATGCAATCTCTGGGTTGAGATTGTAGGCCAAATGAGAGTCGCCAGTGTAAGTGTCGTCCATGCGAGTATTGAGGATTTTAGTGTTCGTTTAAATTGTTTAAAATGTCACTAGTTTACGAAGTGAAGGTCAGAAACATATCTATAACCGTGAGAGTGTCGGCGAGGTAATTTTTATTGTAAACGATTTCTTGGTTAGTCGGCAGGTAGGGATCAAATCCCTCCCTGAGATTTATAAGGTCGGGGGTTGTCGTCGATGTATGTGACGGTGATGTGAGTTTTGGCATTCGGTAATGTATTCTCCGTTATGGTAGGTAATTTGAACTTTGGACCGATTCCTTTTAATATCAATCAATCAACATCAATCAATCTTTGGACCGATTCCTTTTAATATCAATTGATAATCACCATTCGGTGATTAGTTTTATTTTAAACCGTTCTTTATTTGAGGCAAAGTGTGATTATTAGAGTTCTTTTCTAAAATCTTTGATTTTCATTTATTAGATTTGTCGACTAAGAAATTGTTTGTTATAGATATCACTACCTCATCTGCAGTCCTTGATTTCAGCTACAGCTTGTTCGTCTGGTTTTCGGGTGAGATACATTGGGGCGTGGAAAAATTCCAGCGTAATTGTAAGACGTCAACAATGATGGAGTTCGATATCGAGTTCGACAACCTCACCTCCCAGAACTAGATACAGCGGTAAAAGAAACCGCCCGCACACAAATTAGCTCTTTTGGAACTAAGACTTTCGTAGAAGAGATCGGCAATTCTTGGCAACCATATGAACTGCGTTGTTTTGCGCAGGCCAGCGACGAGAGCACATTCGAAATTTTCAATAAAGCTAAACTGGGTACTTTTCGTCCGAAATTGTTAAGGGATGTTATCTATCAAATAATGCCTTAAAATAGTTTTGTTGTATAGTATCTCTAAAATTACAAATATCTGGCTGATTGGCAACTCTGTTTTGGGGATCCTCTGAAACGGCTGGTCGTATAAATAAGGATCCCTGGTCCTCCAAATTAACCAAGTGTTAACCAAATGTATTATTCAAAGGACGAAAGGTATTGTACACAGATTCTTGCCTAATTCAAGAGCCTTGAACAACGGTTCTTTATAAAAATTCCGCCTCAAAAACCCATTTGTCTAATAATATCCCATGCATGAGTGTAGCTCACATAATCATACGCTTGTGATAGTTTGTTTAAGTCTTTAACTCTTTGTGCTGAGCTAATTTTAGCGTTTCGAATGAATCGACTGCTGCTATAACTTTGACTACGAGTAAAAAAGTTCCCTTTGTGGTTGGGTATGATGTTTATATGGGAAAATTATAATATTAAGCAGAGCTGGAAATTCTCAATCAAGAATGTGAACCATCGTTTGTCGTCTATTACGTTCATCCCGAAGTGATTTATATTATTTTGTGTCCCTTGTTGATCATTTATTTAGTTCGAAACTGGAGGGTAACTAATGATTTCCTGCCTCAGTTTACAGGTATCGATCCTTTTTTTAAATATTTGCTTGAAATCGTACTTCAATAGGAAGCTAACCAACCGAACTATCGCATGTGAATTACAGCATAGTTTTACTAATTTTTCGCGTAACGTTTTCAAGTGTGTGTGTGTGTACCGTTTGGTTTTGTTTCGAGTTCGTGAAGCGCCAGGTCGCACTTATACATAAAGTATGTTTTCTTTATTCCTATATAAACCTCAGAAATGATTTATGACCGCTTTCTGCACTTAAACTCTGCCTAGTATCACACAACATATTTATAGAATAAGCAATTCTTGCAAAACACAGTTAAAAAAGTTAATAGTCTGCAAATTGCCGGACCATTACACTTTTTCCCAACATACTGGTTCCATTATATAGCAGCATTTCAAAGCATTTCATTCGACTCCACTTTTTGCTAGGGTGTCCTTCTTTTCCTATCTGAGCTAAAATCATTTATTTTGCGTGGAATCTACGTGGCGCAATATGGACACCGGCTAATTCTCGAGAATTTAAAATTCGTGACCTCTAAAATATAAGTTTTCTAAATCTTTCTCGGTGGCTTATTCGCCGAGAAGTTTATGGATGTCTCAGGATTTCAAGAACAAACTGTCCAAGTCTCTTGTTGAAGGCAACAGACAGATGGCTGACGATCGAGTCAGAGCCAAATAGTCTGAGTATGTATAGTACAGTGTTTCAAACTGAGATCACGTTGTTAATTTTATTGGTCTTAAAGTGAAGGCTTTGGAAAGCACTACAAAGTACACGGTTCACAGTTCACAACATAATCTTTGGGACTGACTTATACCAGTTTTATAGTGCTTAATTCCTTGTTTAACTCATTAATCGACTCGCGCCTAAACGGGGAGTAACTTTTATTACATTTATTATCAAACGATCCGTGGTAAGGTTACAGTAAAAAAAATTTCGGATTTACTAAGGCAGGTATGACTGCATAGTTTTACTTGTCACACTTTAACATTGAACATTAAACCAAGACTTGGCCGCTTTATAAAACATCTTTACGGTAGGCATAGGTATGCCAGGACAATGATGACAGTAAATATTACGTGTGTCATTGTCTTATCCAGCATTTGTCAGGATAAGAGTCCTCGTATTTAATTCTAAGTAACTATATTGCAGATGACCACTTGCCTACTATTCCTTGATTTAAGCTTATTTAGTTTACCAAGATAGCAGAGGCAATTGCGTTCTTTCATATAATCACTGGTTTGCGCCGTAAACCATTTGACGCATTGAGCACAAACTTGTGGTTTTCCGATGACTTTACAGACGTTCAAGTCGTTACCGGTACCCCTAACACGAAGTTTGCATTCATATTGGAACCTAATTGGTTGTGAACCAGCGGCTCTCCTGACCTCCTAAATGATAAAAACTTTATTCGAAACTAGGTAAGGCAAACGGGACTCATAATCGCTTCAAAGATTATTTACATTGCAAGGGGCTAATTCATATGAGGGGTCTAAATACAAAAATAGATATAATCCAAATTTACAACTTTAAGCGGGAAGAAACAAAACTAATAAATGCCATAACTTCAAGTTTGTAAAGGGTGTTTTTTAGAGGTTCACATCTTTCAGTTGGCATTACTGTTTTGTTTGACAACCGATTTGACAGCTGACATTTGCTTTGTCATTAGTTTGATTTGCCATTTCATAATGAATAGACTCATGCCAGAGCAACGCTTGCAAATTGTTGAAATTTTTAATCAAAATTATGGTGCTGTTCGCCAAACTCAACAGAGCGAGTAATTCAGTTAACTATGGATCGTTTTCGCACCATATATACTCTAAATGATAATACGTATCCAGTGAGACGTCAAATGAGTCAATTGAGGAAGACCCAAATCAATCAATTCGACGTCGTGCTCAGCAACTGGACATGTGTCCATCCATTTTATGGCAGATTTTATCTAAGGATCTTGGTTTACGTACTTACAAAATTCAACTTGTGCAGGAATTAAAGCCATCGACCATCGCAGACGCCGCGAATTCGGCCAATGGGCTGAAGCACAAATTAATATTGATGTTAATTTTCCAAACAAAATTCTGTTCATCGATGAAGCTCACTTTTGGTTGAATGGGCACGTTAATAAACACAATTCTCGGATTTGAAGTGAAGATATTTCACAAGCCTTTGCCGAAACTCCATAAAATAAGATTTAAAATTGAAAATCTTCCTGCTCTAACTGACAACATTCATCAACGTCATGGTAATGCTCAGTTGAATTATTGCGTTCACTATATCCAGAACGTTTTTGTAAAAAACGTAGATTATTAAAATTTTGCCGTTCATCACCGCAATGAGGTTTCAGCAGAGCCTCGACAGCTGAAAATTTCTCGGGTTCGACATAGTTAGACTAAAGGTATAACTCGTGGCTTTATTGAAGGCCGTTTGCTCGATTTTTTCAACACCGATTTTCCACTTAATGTTAACCATATAGTTAGGTTCCCCCCTGACGAGAATGGTACCGTGCTTATCACCTTCTTTTTGCAACGTTAAATTTAAAATGTCATTGCCCAGGCAACTTTACGTGCTTCTTAGCCTGCTCGCGCGAATCATTTATTTCGCAATCCGATGTCAATTTAATTACTCCCCGAATTGCTGAAAAATGTCAAAATAATCATTAGGTTCGAATATGATTTCCACTATCTCTACGGATGCAGGTGCAGTGCTTGAACCATGTGACTAGCATAGTTAGCATGGTGGTATTCTTGTTTTGCCCACCACATCCGGCGATGATAAGGTAAGGTAATAAGCCTAACTACTTTTACACATGGTGGAAAAGTCTTCCTTTGAATCTTAAGCAGGTGGAACATGCATCGGTTAATGGTGAACCCAACACCTTATTATACTCTTTATTGAATATTGAACGAAAACTGCATTCCTTATACTACCCGACTCATTTAATTCGTTGTACATCCTCCATAATTTGTGTATAGGTATTTTCGTTGTGTTTGCGAACGGCACCGATATTTTTTTGCTTAGCTGCTTGTGGGATGTATGGGCACCTCCTCGTCTTTCCTTAGGTATAGAGTCGAATTTTTATGGAACTTCTTGCCAATATTACAAACACGATCTTTCCGAATGCCTAATATTTCTGTGTCTTTTGTGTCTAATATTCAAAAAAAATACCCATAACATATTTCTATTTTTGGATTTTGACAGTGTTGATTAGGCGGACTATCGCATCTTCAGTAGATAAGCTTCTCGGACGAATTTTTGTCTCTTCAATTCGCGGTGTAATGCGAATGGCTAGTAACCTTTCTAGGAGTTTCCCCATAACTGGTAGCAACATTATGGGTCTAGAAAATTTCGAAGAAAATGGATTACAACCATTTCACTCGTTTTCCAAACTTTAGAGAAGTTACCAAATTTTAAGCTGCTATTTAATAATTTTACTATTCATCTATCGAATTAACTTCTGGAAGTGCTTCTACACTGTCCCAAGAGCCAACTAAGTGTCTACCAAATAGACCCCAGGCAGCTATCTTAATGGCAAATCTCGGAGTTTTGCTACTTGCAAGCGGACTATTATATGGCGCGTTTGATAAGTCAATCGTGATGACTCTATGGTCACTAGATGTCCAACTTTCTCTTACACACCACCCAACTATCGAGCCCAGCAAGGCTCCGTTGACCATTGTTAATTCAATGTTGGAGTTCCCATTAGACGAGAACGTCGTTGGGTTTCCCTGCAAGTTCATTATGGAAAGATCACTCCTGGACACGAAGTCCTCTACTTTTCTTCCGTTTTCATCGGTTAAACGGTCATGCCACATTTTACTTCTAGCATTGAAGTTTCTGGTGATCATTACCTTTCTGTGTTGACCCGATAGAGAGCCTATATATTGAAAATAGGTAAAATGAAACAACTTCCGATGATTTTCAACACATGTGTGCAGTGGCTATCACAGAACTAACTTATAGCTTCACCATGTTCATGCCAACACTATGAATACTAATTGCAGTCTTGGGATTCTCAAAGCACCTAGTTGCTACTCTGGCTATAGCAGGCATGCCGCTGATTTGTCCATTGACCGAGTGTGGTTCTTGCATACACAATATATCCTGTCGTGGGAGGAGATGCGGTCACATATCTCTGATCCAACTATTTTCGCGCCCTGCATGTTGAGGTGGGCGATTCGTACGTTGCTGTTACAATATCTGGTATTACGACTAATCATCATGTTTAGTGTTTAATTTCCGGGGTTGCGCAGCACTTTTGTATGTGTTACATGAAACACGATCTACTTGGTGGTCATGTAGTTTTTGCATTTCTTTGCAGCTTGGCAGATTTGTCCTTATTTGGACATCTCGTGTTGGACCGTATTGTGCACAGTGAGAGCAGGTTTCTATGCTCGTCTTCCATACTTTAGCAACATGTTTTTGGTTGCCGGTTCTACTTCTGGCACACAGTGAGCGGTCTCTTTATTTTTCGCAACAGTCCTATATAGAATCTCAATATCTTTTCGATCCAGGCAGTTTGTCACCATGCCACCATCAAGCTCAGAGCTGACATCAAAGATAATTACCTTAGGTAATCTCTTCATAGGCACTGGTTTAGTGGCTACTAGACGCTTTCCAACTCTACGTTTTCCATGAACACCTTCAAATCCGAGGAAGAGTCTTTGTTACATAGTTAATCTTTATGTTTGATTCACTAGGACGTATGATTTCCTTGATTTTCTTGGTTATCTCGTTAGTCGACAGGCTGGAATCATTATCTCTTGCTGAATTAATTATCCGTTTTCTGTTTCTACTTTTCTTGATAAACAATAAAATATTTCAAACTAACGTAACGATTTTTTGCGAATCTTCTAAGACTCTTCGTCTTTTTGGCATTTCGGATTGTAAGTGTTTTAGAATAAATGTGTCTTGGTCGATTTTGGTTGTGCATTTGTAAAATTGCGTATGAAAATTCATTATCCTTCATTGTGAGACTGCGACAAAACTGATTTAATGGTTTAAGACTCGGCTACATACATGTTGGGAATTCCGGTAAAGATTCACGTTTATACCTAAGGCAGTAACAATAGAAAGATTAAACAAACTACATATAATCATGATTTTAAAAAAATATAAAGTTTACCATTATAGTCATTACTTACCTTTCCCGTTTTTGTTGAATACGCTTTGAATTTGAAGGATTACATGATTTTTTCGAGCATTTCCTGCGATCGCATGTTCTATATTTTGTGTAACCGATTCCAATCCGTTTCTGGTACATACATAATTTTGATGGTTCGCTGAATGACACTTCAGTCTTCACTCAACGAACGTTGACAATATGAACATATCTTGTTCACGTGTTCAAAAACAACCTGAATATACTGGCAATTGGAGATTGCAATCGGCTTTTACGTTTTATTTCGGTCTGAAAATATTAGGTTGTGCATTTGTCCTAAAGCTACAAGGCAATTAACACTGTAGAAATCGTTCTTTGTAAATATACATTTCTAAATTCGTATTCTACTATTCGAGCTGCGTTCAGAGATATGCATAATCCATTTTTGAAAAATAATAGATTTATCGGTTTTTGCATTTAGACCCCTCATATATAACTTGTGTGAAGATTTACTTCTCGTTTTCGTTTGTTTTATTTTCAATCGCACACGATCGCAATTATTCAGCTTTCGATTTCTTACTGTAGGTCAAATATCTTTAATGGTATGGTGCGAGCTGATGCCGGTTAGATCGCACTAAAGCGGTTGATCGCATCTGAATCCTCTATTATTATCATGGACCATATTGTCGTATTGAATGGGGTTTTCCAATTTTAATAAACATAATAACTCAACAAACGACATACAACTAAGAACTAAACTAAGCATTCAATTTATTCTTAATTATTTCGTAGCCAGAGCGTTTTTTGTCGAATTTTTTAAACAAAAAATTGACAATATTTTATTTTCATCAATTAAAAATGTAAGTAGCATTTCTCACGAAATACTATTACAAACAGAGATCAGCATAATTCAGTCTCTTAAACCATAAATACATACACTTAATGGTTCAAATTCCAATCGACGTTTTCATTGAATTCACATAAAAGTATGTGATTATGTGCAACGTACAAGTTAAGCATATAGAAAGTTACCATTTTTGATTTCGATATGTATTTGGTACGGTAAATTATTTCGTTTAATTTTTATTTCCAAATTTCTTATAAGTAAGATCTCTTTGGAATTGCAAATCTTTTATACTAATAGAGTTATAATGGGCTATAAAATGTACTTTCACTCATAATTTGAAGTAATAAAAACATTATTTGATTGTATATTTTGATCTGGTCTAACATAAGAGATGAAAGTCGATGAATCTTGTAGTTAGACTTCTGGTCAAGAAAGTCACAGGTTCAAATCACAATTTTGAACTCCAATACACGTTTAAAACATTCCCTTAAACTTAGAGAAAGTTTTCCTAAACTATCTAAAACCACCAAACAGAATGCAATAGAAAAGTAAGAACATGCAATACTTGCAATTGGAATAATTTGAAAATTTAACAACTTATTGGGCCACTTAACCAGCAAAATGTGACTGCAATGCAAAATACTAACTATAGGGTTCAAGATCGTCTACAAGAGTCGAAAATTGCCAATAACTATTCTGAAATATAATCTGAGCCATGTGTTAACAAATGACCATACAACAAAGGATTAGCCATCAAATAAACCAACCAACTTTCAGATTGGTTAATTTGATAAATTTATAAGCCATAAGCGAAGTCAGCTTTCCGAACATAGAAGTGTGCAAAATTCTTTTGTTATTAAATCTAAATTTGGCTGGGGTAATTACAGTCCATATATCCATTAGTTCAATGAGAACAAAACCTAATGTTAAGTCGACCAATATATCAAACCCAGAAATCGTGAAAATATTCGTGTTGAAGCAGTGATCCGACAGTTTTGAGGAGTTGATTTGCATGTAAACTCACTAACAACCGAAGTTGATGGCTATCGAATAACGTTTGTTTACCATTTAAACTTATTCAAGCAGTTAAAAGGTTCTGCGCGTTAAAACATCGTTTACGGGGAGATAAACAATTACGAGCAGCTTATGACGCTTATTAGTCATTTGGAAATCATACCAGATGATGAAATTTAGAAACCATAGAAAATTTAGAACCAGAACGAACCGACCAAACGGCACAATGGTTAAAGCGTTGGGCGTTTGAATCGGGAGATCCAGTTCGGATTTTTTATCATCTGATTACGATCGGTGATGAAAATGAACACAACTATGTCCCCCTGTCGGAGTGCAGAACTCATGGGCCGACCCATTTTCCATGCCAGTACTGTAAAGGAGTTATACAATGTGCAGCATTACAATTTAGTAAATTTGCTCTCCAATACTGTAAACTTACCTAAATATTTATTTTATGTTGACCTTGAAAGATGTTCAAGCAAATTTTGATCTTGACTACAAACATGGATTATCATCACACAGTATGGAAGACTAACCCTACGGAACCGCATCAACACCGAATTTAACAACTGCTACATTAGTTTAGATCAAATTTTTTTTTTATATATTTATTTATTACAACTGATTAACAAATCATCTAGTAATTTATCTTTCATAATTTATATTCTTGTTTGGAGGGTTGTAGCCCTTTGACTAGTCCCCTTTACAATTTTATTATATTTTTAGTCGATCCTGATTGGATCTTGTAGATCATGCGGTTTCTTCCTTCGCAGCCATCTTACTGGGTTTGAATCATCCAACATACGACGTATCTCGGCATTTTGGTGTAGACTAATACTGTAGACTAATAATGTAGACTAATAATGCGTTTTCTCGCGTGTTTGCTTATTTCTTCACTAACGAAATCCATCTTCAGATCTCTATGGAGGTTGTCATTTCTTATGTACCACGGTGCATTAACTATTCCACGAAGGACTTTGCTTTGGAATGACTGGATGATATTGACATTGGTTTTCTTTGTATAGCCCCAGAGCTGAATACCGTAAGTCCACACAGGTTTTAGGATTTGCCGGTATAGTAACAATTTATTATGTAGAGTTAGCTCAGAATTTCTTCCTAAGAGCCAATCCATCTTTCTGTATTTGATGTTTAACTCTTCTTTTTTCTTTTTCACATGCTCTTTCTATTTTAGTTTCGCGTCTAGAGTCATGCCTAGATATTTTGCCGTATTTGCATAGGGAATTTGCTGGAAGTTCAGTTCTACTGGTATCCAGTTGACCTTCTTGTTGGTAAAGTTTACTTGAACAGATTTTGTTTCATTAAGTTTTATTCGCCATCTCTTGGTTCAGGTACTGACAGTATTAGTAGCTCTTTGCAATTTGCTTGTAGATTCTTCTTTGCAATTAGCAACTGCTAAGATGGCCATATCATCCGCAAACGTCGCTATGTTATTCTCCTCTATCGTTGGCAGGTCCGAGGTGTATAGAACATATAAAGTTGATCCCAGAACGCTACCTTGTGGTACCCCTGCTGATATTTTCTTTATTTCTGAGTATTCGCCATCTAATTTAACTCGAAAGTGTCGGTTAGATATGTAAGATTTTAGAATTTCATAAAACTGCTTTGGTAAGTCTCTTTGTAATTTATATTCCAAACCTTTATGCCATACTCTGTCAAAGGCCTGTGCTACATCCAAGAAGACGCTAGAACATACTTTCTTTTTTTCAAGTACGTCTTCAATTATGTTTGTAATTCGGTGTACTTGTTCTATTGTTGAATGGTTTTCTCTGAAGCCAAATTGATGTGGAGGAACAGGATTTCTTTCTGCTATTATTGGTTTTAGTCTCTTTAGGAGTAGTTTCTCGAACAATTTTGAAATTATTGGGAGTAAGGAAATCGGCCTATACGAATTTTTGTCATTAATGCAGATTTAAAATTGTAAATTCTTCTTTCAATTTAGTAGTAAATTCTTTTATTTCTCTTAGTTGTTCACGGAGTTCGGCATTTTCCTTCTCGTACTGAAATATATTTCCAGTTGAAGATCTTGGTGATCTTGATAATTTGGAACTTTGTCCAAATGGGTTAAACAATGATTGTCCCACCCCAGAATCTGTTGGGCCTGCCTCCGAAGAGTGTGGATTTGGCAGCATATCTGCTGCTGTACCACCTGGGGTATTACATTCCGTATTTGTTGTACTCATTGTTTGTGTTAGCCAATTTATACCACTGGCATTTGGTCCTTTCCTTTTTGAAAACAAGCCGTTAGGTTTGCTATCACCTGTGGTACTAGAGGCCTAAAAATATAGACAAATATGTTACGCTACGAAACCAAAAGTGTAAATTAGCAGAATTACAGTATTCCAGATTCTCTTTCAGCGGTCTTAAAACGTTTCGGTACGGTGAAAGAAATACCCAATTATATTTTAATGAAACGCAAGATTTAATTGACACACTGTTTTTCAGAACGAATACTTGAAGAAGAAATAATAACTAATTGATTTATGCCTTTTTCATTTTAGATAGAATCAGCGAGTGGTGTCATATCTCGAATATTGAAAAATGCAAAAGTGTATCCTTCCATAAGACACAAATACCAGCAAATAATAACTAAGTTAAAGGCATACAAATCAAAAGAGATGCGCACCATCTTACAGTTCACATTTCAGCTATAATATGCCGTTCAGTAAAGTGCCCTTTCTATGAATCTCACATTGATGGAATTGAAAGTATTCAGAAAAAAGTGTTACTGTTTATAATGAACGAAACTAATTGGGACTACGAACATGATCTTCCTTAGAACGTCAATATTGTTAGCCTTACTGCATACACTACCGCATGTAAAAAATTATAAGATCTTGACTCTGGGTAAAATCTTCTTGCAGTACCCTCTATAATAAATAAGCTTTTGCTCAATATGGAGGGTATTCCGCTGTTCTACACTTTGATTCTTTCGTCGTGATTCTTGCCTCTTTTCTTCCCCCTACGTCTACAAATTGGTTTTAGTTTGTTGGTGAAGGCGAAGGAAACAAGGAAAAAATCAAAGTGTGGAATGGCGGATTAGCATGAAGTGGATTTGTTTTTGAAAAAATTTGAGCTTTTATGCCTCCTCTGCCAAAATTGTTTTGTCAATTAATAAATAAACAAAGAAATAAATAGGCGAAAATTACTTGGGTTAACGCTAATTCCAAATGAACTCCTGAGAAAAATGAGAAAATTTCCTGCTCTGGTTTTTGTTGCAAATCATTTCATTATGGTTGTGCGGCTATTGACCGTGCAGCTCGCACCCTAATTCGGAAATGTGCAAATTTTATGTGGTTTTGTGATGAATGTAGAGACCTGATCAAAGATAAAACATTCCGTTTGCTTGAGCATCACTAAATGTTGCTAAATAATGCTCAGCTAACAATTTTTCATAAATTATCATTTCATCAATTATTATTATTTTTCAGATTGGACTACCTTCTGTTTCGTCAAATATACTCGTACATATACAACAAAACGTACCAGATCTGCAATTGCCGCCTTCGCTAAATACGGCACCATATGAAAATCCTGCTGCTTTGCCGTTGGATACCTTGTCAATACCTTTGTGCTCATCACGTGATATTTCTGCAGCGGCTAGCTTACCTCTAATTGATGTTGCCGTATCTTCTAATACGAGTTTATTAGAACGAGGTTGTGAAAATCGTCTTTGTCTTTGGTTTTATCATCTGCTGAGTCTACAGCAGCCAATCAACCATATATAGGTGCTGTTACATCTGACTTTCCAAATAGCATTTTACCTGTTATTAAATCTGCAAGTCATGACAATAGTTCTACTTCTGGTGTAATAAATAAACCGATTTGTGGTACTAAGTGCTATAATGAAAATTATTATTTTCGCGTTAAAACGATTATACCGATGCTTTGGTTACACGTATCGAAATTCAATACCGATACAACCAAAAATGATATTTTGTTAATGTTAAAAACATGTTTGGGTACTTATAATTGTAAGGTATTTAAATTAGTGCCTAAAGGTAGAGATCTTGAAGTTTCGGATCTCTGCTGCACTCAACACATTAATAGATTAAATTACCTTTCATGTAACGTATGTAGTGGTCTCGTAGCTGTTCCAAGTGACAATCCGCAGGTAAATATGGATTCATGTTTAAAGTTCGTCCACTTAAATGTTCGAAGTTTAGTAAAACATTTTGATGACTACAATTTTATTAATGAGTACAAATTTGACTCCCTTGCGTTAACAGAAACTCTTCTAAGTTGTAATATTTTAAACAAGTCACTTCGTATCAATAATTATAATATTATCCGTTTTGACCGAATTAACAATACGCGATGGGGTGGAGTTGCTCTTTATTATCGATCTGCATTAAAAATCAAAAAAATATTCTCCGGTGCCTTTGGTAAAGTAGAAATTTTAGTATTGGAGCTTACGGAACGTATTGGTAAAATCCTTATAATTATTATTTGTAATCCTCCTCCTGCTTGTGCCGATGATGTTAATAATATTGAATAGCTTTTTTTAGAATACCTATCACAATATAAGAAAGTTATATGTTGTGGAGATTCTAATTTTAACATGTTGATAAATAATAAGCTAAGTGATTTGTTGAGGTTATATAACTTGTGCTATTTACCTTTTAATCCAACTAGATTAGACAGCACTTTATTAGATTTAATTATTTTATATGTGCCAGATAAATGTAATATTATTTCTTTTGGTCAATTAGCGGTACCTGCCATTTCGGATCGACTAACTATATGAACATTTTATAGACCATTTCCTTTCTTTAGGTTGGGGTGGATTCTATTTTTATAATGACAGTAACGATATCGTTCATAAATTTAATACATATGTGTTACAGCTAGATTCTGCTTCTATACCTCGGAAACAAAGTATTAAAAAATGTCCTACTGCTCCTTGGTTAAATGTACAGATTTTGGACTTAATGGCGCGTAGAGAATATATAAAAGATCCAATTTAGTAATTGATTTGGAATCGTTTAAATTTTTTAGAAATAAAACTAATGCGTACATCAATCAAGTGAAAAATAAGTTTTATTTTGGGAATATGCATAATCCTAAATCAACATGGAACAAGTTAAAATTGCTTGGTGTTTCATGTTCGTCTACTGAAGGAACTATTACTTTTCCTGCTAATGACATATTAGACGGTATATAGTAAGTAATTTTAGTGAAATTTTATGTGTTTTGCCTTTACCGAATTCTGATTATAGTAGTTCCAATGGTTATACATTTGCATTCGATTGTGTTGATGAGCTGATGGTCTGAATGCCATTAAATCTATTAAATCAGATTTAATGTCATATGATATGGTTGACTTCAAAATATTAAAACTATTTATTGATTTGTTTTTGCCACATATCACATTGATTCGATTTTCTTTGTTCCAATCGGAATTCAAATCTGGCCATAGTACTACAACCGCACTTAATCATATACTCGTAGTTGATTATATTTCTGCTATTATCCATAAGCGAAGCTCAGTTGCGATTTTAGTACTATTGGACTTCTCTAAGGCTTTTAACAGTGTTAATCATACACAATTGCTTCAAAAGCTTAAGTTGTATTATAGGTTCTCTAATTCTGCTGTTTTATTACATTTATTTTTTAATAATCGCAAACAATTTGTAAAACATGGTGATGATATTTCCAACCTACGCGATGTTTTTGTTGGTGTTCCTCAAGTATCATTAATGATCTACCCTGGCATATTTTAAATTGTCATTATCATTTTTAAGCTGATGATTTGCAATTATATATTGGCGGTGACTTGTCTGAAGTCAGATATCTGAATGACGATCTTAACAATGTTTCGCTATGGTCCAAAAATAATGCACTTACCATAAATCCAACTAAAAGTAAAGCATTATTTTTCTCGAAAAATGGCTCCCATAGTATTTTACCTGAACTCTTTTTAAACAATGATACTGTTTTATTTGTTCCAAATGTTAATAATCTAGGTCTAATCATGAATTCAAAATTGACTTGCAATGATGAAGTTCGTCGTGTCAGCGAGTTAATTATAGTTTATACTCGCTAAGATTAATAAAAAAAATTTGTCCAATTGTCTTACGGATATACTTAGTCAAAAGTTTGGTTATACCAATTTTTTCTCACATTGTGATGCAATATTTTCAAATTGTGACAGTTCGTCAAAACGTTTGCTTCAGGTTACTTTTAACAATTGTGTACGTTATGTTCATGACCTAAAGAAATTTGATCACGTTTCTGAATTTAAACATTCGATTCGTGATTGTGACTTGTTTGAGTTTTATCGTTATAGGACTGCTCTATTTATCTTTCGAATAATTAAATCAGGATGTCTATTGTACTTGTATGATAAATTAAATGTCTCTCAGTCATTACGAACAAAAAATATTAATTTACCCGATAACAGAACTAATGTTTATAATAATTCGGGTTTAACAAATGCGATTGTCACTTGGAACAGTTTACCATCTGCGGTAAAAAATATAACCTCTGTTAATAATTTTAAAAAAGTGGGAAAATTCTACAATGCCAGTAAACAGAACGGGAGTATGTTCGTAAACTCTACATTGTTACAACTGTCATTGTTAGTATGACGTAAGTGCTTAACAATGATTTTGTTACAAATGTCAATGAATTTAGTTTGCAGATGAGTATAGCATCTGGCGATCGATTACTTTGCCAGATGCGTCTTAAGCGACGTTTCTCTGTTAACATTTTTTCTATTTCAGTGGATGTTATGGTGTGTCTTGTATGTTTGCTCTTTGGTTTAGGCGAGGCTGAAATAGCTGCGTTGACCAGTAAATCATTAAAGTTTTCCATAGCAATAGCCGTCTGCAGGGTAGACGTCAGGTCGATATGTGAACTGATGTACATCTTGAATTTCAACCAGTTGGTGTTCGTTAGATTGTTGTTTGTAGAACATGGCTTTTGGTCAGCCCAGTAATATAGTAGGCCGGAGAGTGGTCAGAAGATAATTCTAAAGCCTGGATTATTTCTCGGTTTATTTTACTTGTGACTGCAAAATCAAGGACGACAGGAATTTTTCAATGATCAATAGGCCAAGCCAGGGGTGCAAAAAAAATTCTAAATATCTGCCGAAGCGTTATTATTTGGAGGGCAATATATTGTAGCGATGACTAAGCTTTCTTTATAAAGGTCAACTCATACACAGATTGCTTGAATTTCCTTAGTGATATATTCATTTAGAACAAAATGGTAAATCCGCTTTTTTATAATAATAGCAGTTCCTCCTCGACTTCTGCCCAAGGGATGTTTTGTGTCATAAGCCTCGTAACCATTTATTCTGAAATTGTGTTTATCGGTTAGGTGGGTTTCAGAAACTAGCATAAGATCAATTTCGTGTTTTGCTAGGAAATGTTCTAATTCGTGTTTATGTTAGCTTATACCGTTTGCGTTCCAGTGGCACATCTTCAGCTAATTTATCGGAGACATTCTAGTTTGTGGACGATAATGGTTTGAATTTGTAGCATTGCTTGTAGCATATTTTGGAATGTTGTCATTAACTGCATCATCAGTTGTATGTAATTATTCAGGGTAGAATCAGCATTTGAAGATTCACCTTGGAGAACGCAGTGGTAGTTTGCAGTGTGGTTTTCATCGCAGTTGCTGCATTTCTCTTCTGTTGAGGAGTTCTTTGGTTTTGAGCAACTTTTGGTTTGGTATAGTGCCCCGCATACAATCAGCTTGCAATAAGTCCTTGACTGACCGTATTCTTTAGAAGACGTTAAACTTCTACTTCCAATCCGCATAAACATTGACATTGGTTTCTTATTTTAAATCTCTGCAGGTAGGCTTTAAACTTATCATGTCCAGAGATAACTTGGCTCATCAAGCTCGTCAGTGGTAATTTCAATTTGAGTCATGCTTTTATATCTGGAAAAATGTATGCCTACCATTGGCTGGTTCATTCCATCTTCTTTGTCATAAGCCAATCGTCATCTCTTCTATTTCAGTTTTTTTGCTATATTGATTATGTCTACAATCTTTAGCATGTACATGGACACCTATTTCATTTTGGGTACATTTTCTTAGGTAGTATAAGTGCGCTCGCTTTTTGATTAGAATATATACCGGGAGTACGCCGGCCAGAACCACAACAGCATCTTTAGACACTGTTCAGTAGGCCTTTGTTACTCTTAGCAGGATATGCCTCTGAGCAATTTCTAATGATTTGACGTGGTGACGGTTTAACCTATAGTACCAACAAGCGGCGGCATACTTGAATAGTGCCTCCGCCACACCTTTGTAAATGATTACAAGTGTTTTGCGATTCAGTCCCCATCTGAAGAGAATGGAATGGAACAGCTTCTTAGCGTTTTCACAGACTCTTAGAACGTGAGAAGTTACGCCCATTCGTTCATCTAGGTCAACTCCTAGATATCTCATAGACTTGATTATTTTCATGTTTCGACCGTTTAAAGATGTTGTTGGAGGCCGACAAGAGTCAAATTTGCCTTTTAGCTGCAGCATCACTGCAGATAGTGACATTTTATTTGTTTCACACCTGAAGTTCGAATCTCTAGTTGCCATGCACCAGAATGACTGTCATCCGCAAATGCAATTTCGTCCAAGTCATCAATTATGCTTGTGTTAAACACGATATTCCAGACTAGAGGACCTAGGATAGAGTCCTGAGGACATCCTTTTGTAATTTGTTTAGATACAGAACCATACATATCTCTGATTACCGCGGATCAGTTACTGAAGTAGCTCCTAAAAACATTTATAGTATTTCTAGGGAGATTCTAAACCGATAAACTTGTGATGACACTAGGCCACGTTAGGTTATCAGATGCTCCGCTAATATTCAAAAAAATACCCATAACATATTTCGATTTTTGGGTTTTGACAGTGTTGATTAGGCGGACTATTGCATCTTCAGTAGACAAGCTTCTCGGACGAATTTTTGGCCGCGAACAGTCCGCTCTCTTCAATTCGCGGTGTAATGCGAATGGCTAGTAACCTTTCTAGGAGTTTCCCCATAACTGGTAGCAACATTATGGGTCTAGAAAATTTCGAAGAAAATGGATTACAACCATTTCACTCGTTTTCCAAACTTTAGAGAAGTTACCAAATTTTAAGCTGCTATTTAATAATTTTACTATTCATCTATCGAATTAACTTCTGGAAGTGCTTCTACACTGTCCCAAGAGCCAACTAAGTGTCTACCAAATAGACCCCAGGCAGCTATCTTAATGGCAAATCTCGGAGTTTTGCTACTTGCAAGCGGACTATTATATGGCGCGTTTGATAACTCAAACGTGATGACTCTATGGTCACTAGATGTCCAACTTTCTCTTACACACCACCCAACTATCGAGCCCAGCAAGGCTCCGTTGGCCATTGTTAATTCAATGTTGGAGTTCCCATTAGACGAGAACGTTGTTGGGTTTCCCTGCAAGTTCATTATGAAAAGATCACTCTTGGACACGAAGTCCTCTACTTTTCTTCCGTTTTCATCGGTTAAACGGTCATGCCACATTTTACTTCTAGCATTGAAGTCTCTGGTGATCATTCCCTTTTTGTGTTGACCCGATAGAGAGCCTATATATTGAAAATAGGTAAAATGAAACAACTTCCGATGATATTTCAACACATGTGTGCAGTGGCTATCACAGAACTAACTTATAGCTTCACCATGTTCATGCCAACACTATGAATACTAATTGCAGTCTTGGGATTCTCAGAGCACCTAGTTGCTACTCTGGCTATAGCAGGCATGCCGCTGATTTGTCCATTGACCGAGTGCGGTTCTTGCATACACAATATATCATGTCGTGGGTGGAGATGCGGTCACATATCTCTGATCCAACTATTTTCCCGCCCTGCATGTTGAGGTGGGCGATTCGTAGGTTGCTGTTACAATATCTGGTATTATGACTAATCATCATGTTTAGTGTTTAATTTCAGGGGTTGCGCAGCACTTTTGTATGTGTTACATGAAACACGATCTACTTGGTGGTCATGTGGTTTTTGCATTTCTTTGCAGCTTGGCAGATTTGTCTTTATTTGGACATCTCGTGTTGGACCGTATTGTGCACAGTGAGAGCAGATCTCTATGCGCGTCTTCCATACTTTAGCAACATGTTTTTGGTTGCCGGTTCTACTTCTAGCACCCAGTGAGCGGTCTCTTTATTTTTCGCAACAGTCCTATATAGAATCTCAATATCTTTTCGATCCAGGCAGTTTGTGACCATGTCACCATCAAGCTCAGAGCTGACATCAAAGATAATTACCTTAGGTTTGGTGGCTACTAGACGCTTTTCAACTCTACGTTTTCCATGAACACCTTCAAATCCGAGGAAGAGTCTTTGTTACATAGTTAATCTTTATGTTTGATTCACTAGGACGTATGATTTCCTTGATTTTCTTGGTTATCTCGTTAGTCGACAGGCTGGAATCATTATCTCTTGCTGAAATAATTATCCGTTTTCTGTTTCTACTTTTCCTGCGTTTTTTACCGACCTTTTGCCATTTTCCTTCATTTTCATTTGAATCAATTGCGACTTTCCCAGTTTTGTTTGAATTGACACTAGAAATTGAATCCTATGCAGCCATCTCTGGTGTCTTTTTCACAGTAACCAATGATTTCGGTTTGTGGCAGCAAGTGCACTTATATGGTTGCGTGCTGCCTCCTGTTTACCAACAACTAGATTAGCTTCCGCAACCACCTCTATGAATGTTAATGTTTTTTAATTTGATTTGTCAATTCCCGAAATTCAGTAAGTTTCATGTTTCTTGTATGCTCTATCATCGTTTCAAAAGAAATGATTTTTATCAACAGGTTCTCATGGGGTCGTTCGCACGTTTGTGGTACTTGACCAGTACTGCTTGGCGAAGTGATTGCAACTTCAGCCATGTCCTCATCATGGCCCACAAGCTCGGCATCAGAGTTCGAATCGTCGAGATTCTTGTCATATTTCACCTTTTTAGGTGCCCTTTGTCCGTCAGCTTCTTCCGAAGTCTGACCGCGATCACGTCTCGACCCCTTACTCATATCTCTGGGTAACTCACTAATAAATATTAGCTTATGCTTGTTGTTATGATCTATTTAAACGTTTAAATAGTGAATATAGTTTGGATTCCCCTCCCAACCCAACTAACGCCCCTGCACTATATTTTGCCGTGCAGTGGATTTTTATTACACCTTAACGATGTTACCACTCCTTCGTTACCTCCCCTCGACCACGTAGAGGTAGACACATATATATGTCACTCCTTAAATTCTCTTATAATATTCGCTTTTAATTGCTTTGACTAATTCGCTTTGATAAGTTATAGACTACACTATAAGTTCCCGAAGGGCAAGCTGTATATGGTGTAGTAACCAAGCGTTGAATCACTACATTACTGCGGTTCCTGGATCTCGACGACTAGAAGCCGGCTTGCTCAATCTCGAGAGCCGCCGGTACTGAGCACCGGATTCCCTGCAAAATAACGTTGTTTTTCATGGTTGACTCCATTGAGTATTTAGATTCCGGGAAGGATCCCTTAGCATTTTATACCTACTGCCAGGTTTTTTACAGTCGCCCCTAACATGGAGAACAGACACTGGGAAAAGCCGCCGCTAGCATGGAGAACATATGCTTTACGGTTTGCCATGGGTATTTTCCTCTCAAGGCAAATAGCTAGGGTTTTACCGCGCCTATACTCGCGGGGTTATACTTTTAGCGTTACCCAGTGTGCAGCGCGAGGAGCTTGTATAACCATCGCACCTTCATAAACTAAAATGTACGTGATATTTAGTTCTAAATTGAAAACTAGTTTAGCAAATTTTAATTACACCAGACGTGGTTTGTTTAGTGTCATCTATGAACGACTATGGTTTGAAGTAAAAATCAATTAGTTAGTCGCAAATTTAGACAAAAAAATCGGTGTGAGGCACAAGTCCAGTTTAATTACCAACTAATAATCAACGGAAAAAAGTCTAAGTTTATTATATATACATATTTGGTCTGATAAATACAAGTTTTTCATAAGCAGTTGGAGTTAAATAATAGACACATATAATACCAAAGAACTTGTACTGTTGGATGTCGAACCATTGTAGTATTTATTTTAGAATTTCCATCCTAATTTTCCAACCAGATAACGCACGTGTTATCAATAAATCTAGTTGTAGTATCCGTTGTCTTCTTATGCATTCCGTGCTAGCTCCAGCCTGAGAAGCAAAATGATTCACCCTATGCAAAGTTTGTTAAATACTTGTTTAATAAAATCTGGGATTTTTTATTTTATTTTAAAACTACCCACAATTTTATAAGACTATATATGTATTTAGCAATACTAAACGACTCGAGAGAAAGTGAAATTAAATAACGTCATCTGCGTTTTACAACAACAATTGTATTTTGATGTCCAAAACATGTGTATATTTTACTGAACCCCAATCTAAAATTTTGTGTTCCTGAACTCACATCCCATAAAATGTGTATAAGTACTTACTATACATACATTGTACTCAATTGCCGCTGATAAGAAAGTTTTATGAGCTGCAAAAAAAACACACACATGATGATTGCTGATAAGAAATGTAAATTTATGTCTGTTTACTATACACAACAAAAATTTATCGAATTCTGAATAGCAGCTACACGATATAAATGGATTAATAAAATGTCTACATAAAATATTAATTTAATTAACCTTTCCGGTCATTATACAAACTGGAATAAAGTATAACCCTTTCGCGCTCAATTTTTGGGATTTCCGTACTAAAATTACGTCATTCTTATATATAAAATATTTAATTGTCGTTATAGAATTACCTAAGCATTTTCATTGTGTAATCGAATTTATAACTACCTGATGCAACATTTTTTAAGCGCATCTACGTTATGAATTTTAATTATTCCAATACCAAAAGCCGATACTTTATTGTTATAAAAAATTAAATAACTGCTAACCCTTTGTGGAGTGAATATTATTTTGTTAATATTAGCATAGCAGAAGCAAGACTACTACGGCCTAACTTTTAAAATTTTGTGGGCGATATGACGATATAATGCACATAATTTACAAATAGGAATTGCGAGATACTAGGTATCGTATACACAAATCCAAAAACGTGTTTGTTACGTTTTCGGTATTACCAAAGTCCATAAGTTTTCAATTTTGAAGAACTTGGCTATTAGATTCTTTTACGTAGCAAAGCTTAATTTTTTCCATAAATTGGGAGACCCTAGTGATTTAATTCCGAAAACGGCCCATCGGAAGTGGCACATTTCATAAAAACTGCTTCGTTTTTTGAAAATATTTTGTAACGCGCGACATTTTTGGGAAAATTGATTAAAAACACAAATACTTTCGAAAATAACAGTTTTTGATAAAAAAAAAATCTTCATACTTAAGCTTTTTCCTAAATTTGCAGGTCCCAGTGAAATTTGGCGGAATTCAACCAACCGGATGTGGCACCTTCCAAAGGAAAAGCTCTTTTTTGCAATTATTTTGAAAATAAATTAAATTTCAAATAATATTAACTTAGATTATATTTTTTTTTTAAATTTAGCCAAAATTACGAATTTTAATAACAAAAAAAACTTTATTTCGCCAAAATTCGGCATCGATACAGTTTTTAGAAAAAAATCATGTGTGGTGTATTCGAGATCTAATTTTGCGTAGATCATCGTTTAAGTTGTTGCAATATGTCGCCTGTAATCCAGGTCCGATGACATAATATAACCGGATTTCAAAATACGAAATTTTCAATAACCGCGCTTTCCAAATGCAACCAAACCATTAATTTCTTACTCAACATATTATTTTATTTATATGATCATTTTGAATCGGAATTTCAACAATAAAATATTTATTCGATTTTTTTGTAAAAATCCCAGCAAAAGCAGTTAAATTGTTAACATGTTCAGCAAAATGACCACCTATATAATGAAGTGAAAATATAACAAACAAGTTTTCCAATTAAGGTCGTTAATAACTTTCTCCATTGTGTTCGATCTGCGTTACAAAAATTGTATAAACCATTTCCTGCAGATAGCACCGTTTTCTTTCTATCGTCAGGATGGATTGATTTACGAAAGTTCTTCCACAAAATAACCCATTCATGGCATTACAATGTACAAGATAGCCCCTTACTCGCCATCCATTTTGGATGGTTTTCCTACCTTCTCTCCTCACTTATATTAATTTCTAGCGTTACGTTCACATCACATTATTTTAATACCTGGTTCTTTGAGTCCAGGGCTAAGCCAAGCCAATATATTATACATTGATGAGTTCTGCTAACCGCAATAAATGAATGTTTGAACCGTATGTAGCACGTTATAACTGATAATATAAGGTAAAAGTGCGTTGCTGCCGAGTCAAAACTCCAATAACAACTAAAACTATTGCAGTCCTTCCCATGTTGCGACATTAGAACATCAAAACTGTTAGAAACTAGTTTTCCAGCGTAATCGTTTTGTTCAGTTATTGACAGGATGGTTTCTTCAATCCTCTCAAATCACAGGTTAAGCTCACTGAGGCTATCTCATCTCCCTATAAGCTAAACCGTCAAAATTCGTTCATCGTTTTTCCTTGTGTTGATTCTTAAAAGCGGTTTCGGGTGGTCAACTTTTATTTATTTATTTAGTTAGAGGGGGGGGGGGCATAAAATTGCCTTAATCTGCTTTTAAAATTATTTTTATTTAAGCAAGAATCAAACATAGTATTTTATTGAAAGCCTTACAAATCATCTTCACTAGTTCATTGCGGCCATAGTTGGTTCTGTGTCTATCTAAGTGGAGGAAGTCATAATCCCTTAGTTGCCTACTAGGAACCTTTATTTTAATTGAATTTAGTGCTTGCCGTGCGTCGATTAGGCTCATCAGAAGATTACCAATAAATACTTTTTAGCAATTCGCGCCTATTTTCTAGCGTTGCCAAGTTGTAAGTCTTAAATCCAGTTAAATGTGGTTGTTGTCGCTGTATGTCTACGTGATATGGTAGATCATGCTCATAAACCTATCCGTCTTTCCAGATCAAGTAGCGTATAAACTTCTTTTAAATTTTCTCAATACTTTGGATATATTATTTTTAAAACGTACACCACACATTTACAGCATATTCCAGCTCGGATCGAACGTAGGCACAAATAGTATCCGTCAAAAATGTCACCCGTTCATCGTTTGATAAAACCGAGCAGGGAGTTCGCTCTAGCGATGCACAGCTCAATGTACTTATTAAAGCTCATGTTTTCAACGAAAGTAACCCCTAGGTTTTTAGTACTACCTTTTCAAGGTTGTCGATATATTCTTGTAATTTATTGGCATCGTCAACTGGCTCTGTAGATGTTGAGGTCATCTGCCAACATCAGGATTTTGGAATGCTTTAATACTTCAGTAATATCATTAATGCAGATTGTGAAAATCCATGGGCCAACGTGAGAGCCTTGTGGCGCACCAGAGGCTTTTATCTCCTATTTCAATACATTGGATGCGATTACTCAAATAAAACTGGCATGGAAATCCGAACTTAAAAATATGTTCCAAAGTTTTGTAGTGGCTGACATAGTCGAAAGCTTTTTGAAAGTCGGTGTATATCACATCAACTTGTTTGTGCTTCTTGTAGCAAACTGTATGAGATTTGACGATACTGATCTTTTGGGGATAAAACAATTTTGGTATTGAGACATATACCGCGGGAGCACTGCTTGAATGAGTCGCATATTACCAGTTCAAATAACTTAGATATAGCAGGTATACGAGGGTCGATCAATAAGTACCCTTGTTTGAAAACAGGTGGCGTTGCTGAGGAAAGTTGACTTTACCATCCCATCGTACTCTGTCACAATACTAAATTTCAGTCTAGTTCACAGGTTAGTTTTTATTTGGTAGTCAGTTGTGTATCACTCGTGTTTCGTGTTTCTCAATAAAAATGGAAAAAGAGCAATATCGATCCGTAATCCGCTTTTTACTTTGATAAGATAAATGTGAGAAAGGAGTCGGCCCGATGGATGCCGCTATTGCTCACAGTGGACAATAAGCGGATACTTAAGCGAAATTCGCAGGAATTTTTGCGTAGAGTCGTCACCGTTGATGAAACCTGGAAACATTATTATACGCCAGAGACCAAGCGACAGTAAAAACAATTGATTTTTCTGGATGAATCTGCTCCGAAGAAGGCAAAGACGGTCCCATCAGCCGGAAAGGTCATGGCCACGATTTTTTGGGATTCAAAATTAATCATTCGCATGGACTTTTTGTAGAAAGAAAGAATACACACGGGGCAGTATTACAGTGAATTATTAAACCGATTCGATAAGAAATTAAAGGAGACACGGCCCCATTTGGCTAAGAAAAAAGAGCTATTTCACCACGATAATGCACCAGCAAATTCCTCCGAAATTATCGCGGCCAAATTGCATGAACTGCGCTACGAATTACTGCCGCACCCTGTTTCCAACATGAAAACATGGCTTGGGTAAAAAAATCAGTTCAGACGAGAAGGTTATCGCCGAGACAGAAGCTTATTTTGAAGAGTTTGGGAAATCGTATTTTTTGTAGGGGTTAAAAAGTTTAAAAAACTTGCGTCTTCATTCCTAACACGGGTGCTTCTTGATCGACCCTCGTAGATGTAATGCCTCTGTAGAAAGAAACAAAATTTCTAAATCCAGTTTTGAAAATAGGCGTCACTAGTTATTTTCCACGTTTATGGAAAAGTTGTCAATTTTAATGACTGATTACACAAAATGCTTAGAAGAATTGCCTAACTTCGAAAATTTTTAAAAAATCAAGCAGGAATATCATTAGCACCACATCTTTCTCCGAACCCTACTAATGCTCGCTGGATGTCTTCTGGCTCGATATGTGTAGTAATTCTGCTTTATAAACAGATTGGAAAAGCTCAGCAAATATGTTGGGCATGACCTGTGGATCACAAAACTTTTGATCTTTAAATCTCATCCAGCCTGGGTTATCCATCAATTTCGCATTTGGTTTTAAAAATCTTCAAAAGTGTTTGGGGTCGCCTTTTATTAGCGAATATAGCTTTTATATCTCAGTTCGAAATAGGATTCAAAATTTTGTTACACACAGTAAATTTATGTTTATCATCCTGGCAACGTAATTTGAGGTTTCTTTATAACACTCCTCTTTTTTGTTTTTAAGACTGATAAGTTAGTCATCATTCGTTTAAACTATATCTGTATGACACTATCATCGTCAATTTTCTCTCTAAGTTGTGCGCTCCCTCTCCACTTCGTTGACATTATGGTCCGCATTAAGACTGTGTATGGTTAAGCAAATAAGTACATCCATCCCATGTATGTCTGTCTACATTTGAGTAGACTCAATTGTAGAATTCTACATGGGCTGGATGCAATATCTTCATGTTATTTTGGGTTTATGTCTAATATAATTGATTTTACTAATTAAGTAAATATCACATGCCAATTTACTAAACTTCACACCTTGAAGATAAAAACAAATGAAAATAGAACAAACTAAATTGTCAATTAACGTGCAGGCTCAGACCAAAAAATATCTACTTAAAAGTAGCCTTAAAAATTTTAGCCACAGCCCATAAGATCTGTGAAGACTACATGGGCTGGATTCACCCTATGACTTTTATATCCCCGCTCCAATATCATGAACCTCCTTTTGATGGTGATGGGATTTAAAGCACACAAGTATTTATTGCTTTATCTCGCAGAACCAACATTAGTAATTAGTACGTTGTTCCGCTGTAGTCTAGCCATTGTGGTGCCACATTATATTAGGTTGGGGAAATATAAATCCATTATGTTTACGTTTATTTCGGGACTTTATTCAACATAGTTACAATCATTCATTTTGGCTCAAGTATGCGCCGTTTATTCGATAGCGCTGAGATAACTAGTTTTCACAAGCATCCCTTGAGGCCATTTTTACACCACCAAGAGAGTTTATCATGGACAAAAAGAGATCAAAACCGTTTAGTATCAGGTCCGGACTATAAGGTGGATGCATAATAGCCTCCCATCCAAGCTCCCGGAGCTTCTGGCGGTTCGTCATAAACGTGTGTTGTGCTGGTGGAACACGATGCCTCTCCTATTGGCTAATTCTGGAGTCAATCCTGGTTTGGCCACCGTTTGGGCCGCTTCACCACTCTTCGACTATGATCGTTTCCGCTTCAGAAATGGCTGGATGTCGTTCCATTTGACCAAGGATTCGAAAATGGAAGCACGGTCCATCAAGTTGTTTTGCGGCAACTCATGCGGCGCCAATACATCGAAGTTCTTTTTGAAGCCAGCCTTATGCAAATGGTTTAAAACTGTTTCGTGTTTGATCTTCAGCTTCTGGGTGGTGCTACGATAGCTCGCATGCCTACTTTGATAATTTCCAGGATTTTATTGACATTTTCGACGATAAGCGTTCCAGTGTGTGGTGCATCTTTGATATCGAAATTACCGGAACGGAATCGACGAAACCAGAAATGCGCGTGATTGGCTGTGACAGTATCGAGACTATAGACAACATGCACAATTTCAGCCGCCTGACTTGCGTTTCGTCTTTATCGAAGCAAAATAGCGAATTTTCTCTTCGTTTACCTCCATCCTTGCCACGCTATGCCACTCACAACTGAATCGTTCAATCACAACAAAGACAAAATAATATTTTCACTACATGAATCGCCCTTTCCAACGAGTATAAGTATGGCCCACTGCGACTAATACATCACGAGATATATGCCACTAAAGCCATCTAGTGAACAAATAATGAATTTATTTTTCCCCAAACCCATTATACCTATTTGTTTTGTATGTTTAACTGTCCATTACTAACCGTCGACGATTCGATACAACATTCTGTTTTTGATTTCCCATAAATACATCACATACGAGTATATATTTCATTAACCAGATAGTCCCTGTCAAGCTAGATCCGAACTTTATAGTGATTGCCAAAATACTTCGAAATCATAATAAATTGAAAAAAGGTAAATTGATGAATTTTATCCTTTTCATCGAGGACTAGAACAAGGACACAGTATTTTACGGATAAATTTCTGTTATTGTAATTGTGGTGAAAAATTATTCATGCACCAATTTTAATCAGCCTATAATTACACCAATATTTTGTTCTTTTTGTAAATTAAAGCCAAACAAACTGTGGGACTGGGCCTATATAAATGTAATGATGCGGCACAGCATCTAAATCATTTCTTCTTCCAGATACCAACTGTTGGTGTAAATATCTACTCCTACCTATTATATGAATACGCCACGTTATCAAATTACGGCTAATTTGCAATCAAGACAATCATGTTTCGGTGCTTAAACACAAGCATTTCGAATAATTTAATATAAATTAGCTACGTTTACGCTATAAATTACTTACATAAATTACAGTATTTTTATTTTCTTTTTCAGATCTGTAGATAAACCTGAACGACACGTACAACAGTACAACGAAACAAAAGTCAAGTTAGTCATCCAGAATGCATATGCACATGTCATTTTGGTTTGGGCCCGACCTGGGCGAGTTCCTGTTCAAAGATTTTAACATAAAGGGTGCTGGTCCATTAACCGGTGTCTGTGTTGTTTTGCTAGCCTTTTCGATTCTGTTCGAATCGATGAAAGTTCGTGATGCCAAAGCAAAGGCACGGGTTGCTCGGGAACGTCATCGTGCCACATCGTTGGCAAGCGAAACTGCAAATTTACTAGCAGTCGATTTAGCACCACCACAACCGCCTCTCATGATGCGTGTAATGAAAACTGCACTCGATCTCATTATGTTTATGTCTCACAATATTTTGGGATATTTACTAATGTTGGCTGTGATGGTTTACAATGGATATGTATTTATTGCGGTAATTGTGGGCATGGGAATTGGATATTTTATATTTGGTCACATTTCGATGAAAATTAATATGGAAAATATTCAGGCGCGCACAACAAATGTGATATGTTCGCAGAAATGTACGGATAGTGGTGAGATGTTATTAAAAATTATAATTATTTTATTTATGTAATATTTCATATATAACTACAGGACATGATTGCGCCACACGAAATAATCGTATTAAGGTGTCGACGGTTTCGGTGCCATATCTTAAAACTTATAATATTTTTAGTGAATCAAATGAAATAACGAATGCAGATTCTTAATTTTAAATATAAATTTTCTGTTTGCTTTATTATGTTTTTATTTTATCTTTGTAACGAGTCAAAGAGATGTGTTTATAGTTTTGTATGGCAATAGTTTAACGAGTACTAGTTATTTGAAAAAATCATTTTCCTCTATCTTCAGAGAACCTTTAAGCAGACTCTTTGTACCATATAATTACAGCCCTGCATGTTACAAATTTGTATCCGTATATGCTTATAATTGGTTCTTCAATCAAGATACAAAAGACAGCTAAGTTACAACCTTTCTGGCTCGGATTATTTTTAGAATTTCCTTTGGAAAAGGTGACACAGTCAAAAACTAATGCAACTAATAATAATTTTTGTTTTCCCCAAAAACCAAAATATGAACCGTTAAGCCGTTTATTTAGGATCCCTTATTGTAAAATGCGAAATACATTCCGGAAGCTTTGTTGTAGGTGCATATCGCCTTCTCTTATTAAAGTGAAAGTTAGATAATCGTATGTCATCGACTCGGTAAAAGAAATTTTGGCAGCATTTCTAGTAAATTATCCTTACTTAATCGGTATATTAAAGGCGTTATTGTATACGGCCATTTTTATGCCAGAAGGTTTTATTTTAGGATGAATCTGAATCATCACAGCAAACGCGCCTTAATAATGAGTAGTTATGAAAAATAATTCCGTATTTCAATAGGCATATAGCGTGTATTGTTTCAAATATGACAATCATACCCACCGGTGGGTCACATGCATATTTTTTTAAAGTAAAATATTTTTTCAGCACTTGATTGAAACACTATGTTTAGAATAGTGCTGGATTACCTTCACCTCATTGTAAGTTTTATTTAGGAGAAACAATTACGTTTAACTGTTATTTATATGCAGCTCAATAAATAACAGTTAAACGTAATTGTTATAATACATTTTTTTCTTATGGCAGCAGTAAACGTGTTAATAAAATATTTAGCTTACATGCCTTTTTTCGGGGCTAAGACAATCAGTTGCTTCAGATTATTATATTATTAGTAGCATTGCCACTTCAATTGCTGTAGTCATCCAGTTCAACTGAGTTATGAGAGTCGTGTCGTTCAATACGTTTTAGTTTCAGTGGATCCGCTAAGAAATATGCTTGTCGAATGAAAAAATGTGTAACAGACGGTGTTTGAAGTTACTCAAGTGGTAAGAACCGACTACTAGAATAAGAAAAATGGAACGATGCCACTGTGGTCACGCAAAATAACATGATACGACTCTCACAAGTTAGATTCAATAAAAAACCACATAATATTCGAGTATTGTCACCCGCACTTGCAACGAGTTTCTCATTTGTCCTCAAGTAACAGTGATCGATATCATCCATTTGCGTTGAAATCCGTGTTCAATTTTCTCCGTCTACCACTTCTAGAATCAGCATTATCACTTTTCTCAAGTTTACTGCACACGACTGGTTTACTGTCGTTTTCGATGATTAAATCATCGAAACCTGCTTTCTTCGGTGATCCGTTGCTATCCTCACTATAGACGCCAACTTTACTGGTTCTTGCTGAGGTAACGATTCTGCTCACGGTTGTGCATCCAAAATCCCGATAACATGCCAGTTGAATCGGCTATATCGAAATATTTTGCCTTTCGATTGGTAAAGTTTCTGCACGTTTTGAGTTGGCTGCCTAAATTCCTCGACACTTTGTCCTAACTTTTGATTTTGTTGATACCCCCTCCCCCCGGGGTGCGACTGTTTAAATTTCTGATCGAACTTTTGAGTTATAACAGCCAATAATTGCATCATAGCGATAGTTCCAGTTTTTCCAGGAACTGGAAATATTAGATCTTCGAACTCATAATTATCCGGGTCTAACCCTTGCTTTTCCATAGCCTCACGTAGTCGCAATACTAATTAATTTGTGTGACCATCGGTAAATTACACACTGCCTTAATTTTAACTCCGTAACTATTAAATCATTTAGAACCGTTTTGTAATATTCACAATCCGACCGCTGTCACCAATATGCCCTTTCAAATCCGGTTCGTATCACTGGATTGTGAATACAGCTATAAAATTGATAATTTACAACAACAATTCTCTTAATTCACAGTCACACCACTTTCGGAATATTCCTGAAAATTATAAAAATAACCTTAGAATAATTTCCAAATGCCCACTAAACACAACAACAAATAATTTCCACAATAATTAATTAATCCACTTTACACCATGTACAATTATTTTAAATACAACCACTGTCCGCCCAAGTAACCAATCTATGCCGAATTGACGCCCACCAGACCAATTGGCGGGAACAGTATAAATCACACAAATACAAAACAAATAATTATGACTATGAGCAAATCTAACCATCTGGCATTTAGTATGCTTGAAAATATTATATTTGATCGTTAAGCGGGCTTTCCACGGCCAATAATAATGATAATGTTAACCTAAAAAAAAATACTTTTCCTAATGCGCTAAGCCTAACTATGTAAGGTTAAACGTAAAATATTATGAAAAGGCACTGGAAATAACACATTTTCAGATGATGATGTTTTAGTGCAACAAGTTAACTTATTCATTTGTTTCCTAGTTTCAGATCCACAAGAGAGGTTTAAAGCCGTCAAATCTAGAGTTTTGAATTTTTGTTTTCATATCAGTTAGTGTTAAATCCAAAAGTTTTTATCGCCTCCTGTAAAATACTGAAAATGTGATTTATCAACATTTCCAAACTAAATTATTTGGTTTGGTTTTGTCTACCTAGTCTAGATACACGGGGTATGCGGGTTTTGGTATGCTAATCATTACAGGGTGGTTCCTTTGATTATTCCGAAATAAATCGTATGGGAGAGAAGAAGTCAGTTTTTGATATCCCCTACTTTATTTCAGGGTATTGAAAACACTTTTCTTCAGAAAATACACAAATTTTTAAATAAAACTTTCAAAAAATATTTTTCGTGGACTTATTCAATTGGTAGTGGCGCAGGCTTTTATTTTAGATCTAAGAGGTTGTCGGTTATCTCCTTCATATTTAATTTTTTGTTTCCATAACGCTTTTTAATTATTATTTTATAATTTATTTTCAATTTTATTTTGCAATTCAATTTTCAGAATCTGCAAGGCCGCTAAACGTTGATGTTGGTGTCAATTATAACACATTAACGAATTCCTCATCAGTGTCTCCATCAGCTTCGACAGCTGGATCTTCGCATAATTGTTAATTTTCATATACATTTATAATTAATATTTTATTATTATTATAATTATACTATTGTGATTTTAAATAATAATTTTTGATTGTGACAATAAGTCTAAGAAATGTTATAATATGATTAACTATTATAGTTTTAAATGGAAGCTGAAAGTTTATATATAAAATTTAATATATTATTAATACTCAATTTAGCCAGTAAAGTACCTACTACCAATATTATAAAGTAAATGTATTGCAGAAAGGAAATATAATTCGATATTATTTATAAAATACAAATTGTGCATTGTTCGATGGTACAGAAATGGTTTTTTAATTTATTAAATTTTATTTTGTATATAAGAATAAAAAATATTGTTTTGATATAAGTTATAGAAATTTTTATAATATTATGAAAACAAATAAATAATAAATACATTTTAAAAATTTGTAAGCTATGTATTCGACAGTTTTTTATTGGGGATTTTTA
This sequence comes from Nephrotoma guestfalica, assembly GCA_963691935.1. Lineage (NCBI taxonomy): Eukaryota > Metazoa > Arthropoda > Insecta > Diptera > Tipulidae > Nephrotoma > Nephrotoma guestfalica. The sequence goes on along the minus strand of OY829914.1, from coordinate 195,862,556 downwards.
ATTGGGAATTTCGGTAGACGGTTCCCGTGAACCCAAATATTTGGCAATCACTCGATTTATTATCTGCACTAATTTTTTGAAATGTAAACTTCATCTTGTCCACTGGTAAGCAGCGGTTTTTGAACCCAAGCTGGAAATGACTGGAAAATATATTAACCTTTAGAGAAGTGTATAAGATTTCAGATAGACTAGTCCATAACTAAAGACGTCACTCACAGTAGCAGGCAGAGTGTTTGCTTTGTAATTCGTGGGTCCCGGTGGTGACCAGAAAAGAGTTATAATAAATATTTGTCTAGTTTTGGAGATGATCCGATATGGTAATCCGAGCCTTTGTGTAGAGTTCATAGAATAATAGTTTTCGTGAGAGAATGAAAAACAAATTTTGAAAAAAACTATTAAAAAAGATAATATCGACGAATTTATGATCGAATTTTGGAAGGATGGTAAACCCTCGTTTTATTATATTTCCATAATTTTGAGAAATATAAATGAAATTATATTAATAGTTGACTAAAAAAATTGTGCAATCCTGCTGCATTTCGTGATGGTGTTTCAACAAAATTTCACATAAAAATTTTTATTTGGTTATGATGACATTGAATTTGAACTAAAATTATGGGGAATGCAAAAAGTAGAAAACTTCAAGCTGATCTAATTGCTGCGTACATAGAGACCGAGTCCATTCGAAAACAATTGAAAAGAGGCAAAAGAGTGCCAGATTTGACAATCTGCAATCGAAATACGAAGAAACGCAAGTGAAATGAAGAAAAGTCACAACGAATTGCAAATGCAGCTGACTGAAGCTAAAACAGATTTAGAAAAAGAAATTAGTGATCTCACGGAATACCACGAACAAGAACAAAAACTACTCGATCAAGTTATTGATTCGGCAATAAATGATCGGTCCGAGTCCGAATTTAAGTGGAATATAGAATTTGAACAAGTGCGGCACGATTATTCGAAACGGGAGGCGCATTTAATGCAAGACTGTGAGTTTCAATTGCGAAACATGCAGAAAGTTTGTGCAGATAATGTGGAATTAGCTGAAAAAGAAAAATTGGACGCGCTAAATCGGCTTAAAGAAATTGAATTAGATGTTGAAGCGAAACAGAAACAAATAGAGTATTTAACATCGTGTGAAAGAGAAACTGGTATATTAACCGAATTAAACAGTACGCAACTTAAATCTATAGAGGCAATGACCAATCAAATAAAATATTTAAACGCTGAATTGCAAGCAGCAACAAAACGCGTTGAACATGAAATTGAAAATTCAAGAAAAATACAAGAGCAATGTGATATTGTAATAAGTGAAAATCAACAGGAAACTACTAAAAGAATTGATGCGGAAACACTGGCAATTACATACCAATGGGAACAAAAGCTATATGACGAAATGGCTCGACTAACGAATGAGCTAAATCAAATTCATTTCGAGGAACGCCAACAGGCAGTTGGACAAGCACGCGCTGCTGGTCTCAAAGAACTCGAAGAAATGAAATCAATGTATGAAGCAATTGACGCAACTCGTAAAAATGAAATTGCATCACTTAACATGACATTGCAAAATAAGCAAATTGAATTGGAAACTTTACACTTTCAGGTGAACACTGAATTAGATCAGTCACGAATACTATTGGAACAAAAAGAATTTGAACATGTACAGGCAAGATCGGGCAAAAGAAAAACATGAAGTGACGTTACGGGAATTAACAGAACAATATGAAAACGAAAAACATAGTATAGAAGAAAAATTTCTGGAACGGTTACAATATGTAAGAGATGAATTTGCGGTCGAAATAACCAATGCGACGACTGCGCAAACCGAAAAGCAACAAAAAAATATGCAAACGGAAGGCGAGCAGTTCCATAGGGAACACGATGACGCTTTGCAAGAACTCGAACAAACCTACAAACTTAAATTATCTGATTTGGAAAACAAGCTAAAGCAAGGAATATATTTTTAAAAAGTTTTATAAAACAAATATTATGTACAATACATACAAATTTTGAATGAAACGTCTATCCTCCTCAATGGTAAAAGATAAAATCGCCACTGTCCTGATGAATTGCAATTTTTCTTGTTTGATGCAACTACATTGTAAGTTGGAGCCGGAATTGTGATATCATTCTGAAATTTGCACTGCAGGAAGATGAAAACTAAGCTGTCCAGAATTATTTAAGGGAATTCTCGGCAACACAGAAGACTGATTATTCTTTGTGGAAGGCAACAAAACCCTAAAAAGGTCTACAAAGTCGAATCCACCGATTAGACTGGAAATTGGTTGAGAAGCGATGAAGAAAAAGCCAATGCTTTCGCTCCACATCTAAAGACGGTGTTTTCACCACACGAAGGAACTAATAATATCGTGCTGCCTCACCAGATGGATGATGATTCATCCTTTAAACCTTATTACTGGAAAAATTATTAATTACCAGATAAATGCATAAAACTAATAACTTACATTTTTAATGCAATCATGCGAACTAGTCATATTCCTCAAATGTGGAAGATATCTTTGACCACAATGACACATAAACCTGGGAAAAACGAAACTCAAATCTCGTCTTATCGTCCAATAAGCATGCCTCCTTCCCTCAATCTCAAAGCTGTTTGATAAAATATAATAACAAAACTGAAACCAGTATTAGAAGAAAGGCAAATCATTCCAGGCCATCAATTTGGGTTCCGAAGCCAACATGGTACCACAAAGCAAGTGCCATAGAATTGCAAATGCAATCAGACAGCCCTTTGAGGCAAAGCAATACTGTTTTACTGTCTTCATGAATTTAGCACAAGCATTTGACAAAGTTTGGCACGATGGACTAATATAGAAACTTAAAGCTCTCCGGCCGAAGAATATTCACTTAGTTCTGGAAAACTGTCTCCTCCAAAGGCAATACATGGTGCAACAACTTCCCTAAATGATATAAGCGCAGGAGTCCCACAAGGAAGTGTGCCATTTTCTGTTACCGAATCCTGGTATCACGCGAAAACCCGCAAACAGCCTCAAGAAAATTACAAAGTCAACTGAGCAAAATTGAGGATTGGCTCAAGATCTGGCGAATAAAAGTAAACGAAAAAAAATCAATTCATGTCACATTCACGCTGTTTGTTCAGCGCTGTTTGTTGAGGAATATATATACCGTGTAATTGTACTGGTGAGCTATTCCTCAACAAACAAAGGTCAAATACCTAGGCTTCCACCTGGATAGACGGCTAACGTGGAAAGAACATATTGAAGCAAAGCGCAACCAAATAAAAATAACATTTTCCAAATTGTATTGGCAGATAGGACGAAAATTCAAGTTATCTTTAGACAATAAGGTTTTACTATACAAAGCGTTAATCAAGCCAATATGGATATATGGTATTCAGTTATGGCGATCCACCCGTGCATCAAATAGAGAACTCCTGCAGCGAACTCAAGCGAAAATACTCCGATGACCTTGGTATTAAAACCGTTAAAGAAACAATCAAGGAAATCAGTTCGAAATACTACTCAAAATTTCAGGGACATCCCAACGAATTGACCCGGAATATACTAAAAGAACCGCGATTTAAACGACTGAGAAGAGCAGATCCACTCGGACTAATGAACCTGTAAAATCATTAAATGTGCAGATTACGCTTATAAGCATTAACATTGGTTAAAACTTAAAAAATGTAATTAGCTTAAGATTTCAACACTTCTTGTAGTTTCTTATGTAGAAAGATTCAAGAATAAAGCCATTGGCAATATAAAAAAAATCGATGTTTATGTAGAAGTAAAACATGTATGTAAAAACGACTGTGTTAGCGTCTCTCTGCAACTCTTTGCAACTTTGATGTACTAATCACATTTTTTCCGTCCTTAGAGTCGATGAGAGTGTTTCATCGTGATCCTATACTCATTGTGTGAGTATGTTTTAGATAAACAGGGGTCTCGTTGACACGTCCGTTTTTCTGAATAGAATGTAGATAATTCTCTTCCAACCAAGTACTTTATATTTCAGAATCGATGTTACGTGAAAGGCCGCGTTGTGTGCCAGGTCTAGCGCTTACAGTAACACCATGTATACTATACCGATATGTGATCATACCTTCACTACTCATATGTTGAGAAATTTTGCTTAAAATGTAGATAGTGACTTTTGGTATGTACCTTCACAAATGAAACGTTGAACTGACTTTCGGAACAGAAATAACACGAATGGTCAGCTCTGGAAATTTCGAAAAAGTCGGAGAAATAATGCAAAATGTGAAGCAAGATAGTCATATAAACGGCTAAGAACTCAACATTCCCCGTAAAATAATTTAAATCATTTGTAGAAAACTGGATTCAAGAAAAACTTGAAAATTTGGCAATATATCGAGATAGATAGATTTATAGAGTAGTTTGTTTTGATGACTGTTGAAAGTGGACAAGTTTTTATTTGTTTGCACTCAAAGGAAAATAACAGTATCGGTCGATTGGATTTCTATTTCGGGTGGGAAGACGTGTAAGGAAATCAAAGTGAAGTTGTGTGCCTTACATAAGGATCATCCATCATTGAGGACTACCATTAGATTCCGCTAATAATTATTACTGCGACAAAGCGTTACGAAGATTACCTTTTATATTTTGTGATTAGAGAACAAATATTTATTTATCAAAAATGGCTTTATTGTTTTCCAAACTATGAGTATTCTCCATGAAGATCGAAGCATTGTTTCCACTCCGATTGAGGTACCTCCAAAACATACATTTTGAACCGCTTCTTCAGGTGTCGATATCAACTTTTATCAGATTTTTTTTTTTTGTTTTGCGGAAATAAAAAGAAGTAATTGGATGCCAAATCAGGACTATACAAAGCATGACCCATTAATTCGATATTTAGACTGCTCGCATTGTCGTGGTGGAGAATGATCCGTCATCGGCGGTTGGTTTTCCTTATTTCGTCGAAGACTCTGGCAAATAATTAGTTGTGTATCATTCTGAATTGACCGTTCTACGTTGCAACAATGGTACGGTTGCGACATGTTCAGTTTTTCCGAAAAAAACAGGCGACCATTTGCTTCGTACGCAAACAAATTTTGTTGGATTTGGCTCATATTAAAACACCCATACCGTCGACTGCTGTTTGTTTTCGGACTCATACACATAGATCATAGATTTGTTACCTATCACGCTGTTGTAGATATGTTTTGAAGCATCGCGATCATATTTTTTGAGTATTTCTTTCGACCAATTGACACGAGTCGTTTCGAAAACCTAATGGAATAAATCGTCTTAGTATACCTGTTGAAATATCACAATACATTAGTTTATCAGAGTTAAACTTAATTGGAAGTTGCATAAATTTTAATGACAGCAACTCTCTATATCATACCACCTTTGTTGTGTTTCGTTTAATCTAGCGGTTGTCAAATATTCGGAACATACTACTAGCAGTGATACAGCCCCGATCGAAAAATCGGATGCATCAACCATTATTGCTAAACGAGCTTTAAAAGAGAGATGTGCATGAAGTGTCGCGTGACATAAGTTCTCCTTACAATTATTGTAAACGTCAATAGATGCTGCAGTACATCCCATTGATGTTTTCATGTTATACTTGTATCCTTTCAATAAGTCATTAAGTAAGTTTGATATCTAGCACCACCAGGAATAAAGCGCCTATACAAATAAATCATTCCTAAAAAACGAGTTAGATGACAAACTGTTACACTGTCGTCGAAAATCTTTGATGATTTAAATCTGGTCTTGAAGAGGAGGAACGGGACGTCCATTAATAGCGTGTCCAAGAAAATTTATTTCGTTACATGCAAAGACGCTTTTATCAGAATTAATGATCAAACCTTTTTCAGGAGTTTGTGAAAAACAACCTTGAGATGTTCAAGATGTTCTTCGAAATCTCTAGATGCGATTAAAATATCATCAACAAAATTTAAAGACAGTTTGTGTTGCATTCCTTAGGAATAAAGTCACTTTTAAGGTGAATTCGAACAACCCGAATGAAGTAGTAATTGCTGTCATTGGTATATCACAACGTTCGATCAGAATTTGATGAAAGGTCTATAGTATAAAATATTGTACAACCGTCAAGCTGATCAGAAAAGTCCTATAGATTCGATATTGGGTACATCTGTCCGGGAATGTCACTCTATTTAGCGTTCGGTAATCACCACATACGGAGACCATTTTGCTTCATAACGAGATGCAAAGGGCTTGCCCACGAACCGTTACTCGGTCTACAAATGCCCTCTGTACCATCATGTGGTTGAATTCACTTGAATTATGCATGACGTGGATTTATAATGATCGAGTTGCTAAGATTTTGATTGGCAATTTTCGGAAATTTACTTAACAAATTTTGAATTTCGATAGGTACGGCAATTTTCACCAAATGTTTTCCAAAATGAAAATCGACACATCCGCTAAAATCAATTTCCATCGAAACACTCTTCTAACACAAAGATCCAGATTTAAAAGTTTTGAACCAAAAGCTTTAACTTGGTACTACCGTTGGCCGCGAATATTTGATGAGTCGAAACAGAATTTTGAAGATTTTTGGAAAATTTATAAGAGTTAGTCAAAACATCAGCTCCAGTTTCAATAAGAAACTTGAATTTTGAATTGATATCCTGGCAAAATGTTTACAACCCTGTAAATATTCACGCGCGTTTTCATCATAACAAAATTCATGTTTGGGACTAATGCGTTTACGCGAACGGGTTCTATTATATGAACGACGACCTCTAAAATTAGATCGTGGTCTAGAACGATATCGTAATACCGTATCGTATTACCAGCTACAATACCAGAAATCTCCTCAAGCATATCTTTTCGACACTGATCAACGAAATATTTAATGTGAGAATCTGATGTTGATTTAGAAACAGAATCGTCAGTGCTATATGAGACAATGATGACGAAGTCGATGCACCATGATCGGCTGAATTTACCGATGATTGTAAAAATGTCTCCATTAATGCATCTGCAAGCTCAGCTAATGTCGTTAAATTAAAATCATTTTCAAAAGGAGCAAGTATCAATTGAATCTGAGTAGGCAGTCTAGACACAGATAGTGGTCTGAGTGGTCCACAATTATTTCAATCATTTTTCACTGAATGCAGTTCCGGCATTAAGTCGAAATTCGTTCAATAGTTGAGACGGTTTATGATCTCCTAAGGTTAAGCCATGTAAAACACGCTGAGAATCACTCACAGAACACTCTCACAACGAAGGTGTTATGAAGCCTAGAGTCGAACTGAACTCATGAGATTATCGAGTACTCCAAGTAACAATGTCACCTAATAATAATTGATTTTCCAGAATTTTGAACCTAACATTAGGTTTGTGTTCATATAGTGCCGCGAAGGTTTAAAAACAACTTTAAGTAATTTTGAAGCCGATTTACCAGCACCAATCTGACGAACATTATTATTTACGGCGTTATTTAACTTTGCTAACATGATGCAGACATATCAAAATTGAAATGAAACCGTGAAAACCAAAAAAAAAATCCGAAATTTCGAATTATTATTAAATTTTCAAATTTCTAAACGTAATTAAAAAAACAATTATAAATTTTGTTTTAATTTTGTCAACCGGAATATAGCGAAAGTTATGTAAACCAAAGAGTTATTTAAGGCTTAGAAAAACGTTTCTGCAGTCCACCGAAACAGGAACTTGAAAGCATAATTTCCAATGATGAGCCCAAGACCAGCGAAAACTGTTGAAATCCTCAAACGTGGCGAGGTACAGCAGGTGCAACAAAAGCGCGTACGGCTAAACTGTACTTGAAGCATAGGAGCAAATATGGGCGGGGGTTAAACTGGGTTTCTAATGGTTCCTCTTTGACGCTCTAAAACAAAAATTAGTTTAACTGCAACTATTTAGCGGATAACATATGTATATATCAAAGAAATTAGTGCGATTTATAAAAAACGATATGAAGCGATGTACACTTACATTACATTCGAAAGAATCGAACATTTCGTTTGCAATATTTGTATAGAAGAGACAAAATCTGAACCACTACAAGAAAAGGGGATGACGCCAACATACAGTTATTTGATGAAAATTCTACGCTGGATGCAGTTGTGGAAAAATTGGCGAAAAAAATATTATTATACCAAAAACAACCATGTGAAATAAAATTATGGAACATTGCTACGCATATCGAAATACTTTGGTCAAACCACTGCTAACCCAAAAACACATTGAAAAGCGACTACAGTGAGCATCAAAACAAAGATTGGACGAATGTTGTGTTTACCGATGAGTCATCCTTTTGAAGTTTTAATGTTAAAAGACGTGTTTGGTTAACTAAGCAAAAAAGAGATTGTTCAAACTGTGAAACACCCGCCCCAAGCTCCGGGGGGATGCTTTACCAAGCAAGGTTTTGGTAAATTAATGGTTTCCACACACGGAACCTAAACGCACTTTTCATGAATACGATTTATTCACGAGGTTTGTTACCATCTGTTAAATGATTTGGAGCGGGGAACTCTAATTTGATCTTGCAAGAAACAAATAAACAGGCATCACAACTTTGGATTGGCCATCTCAGTCACCTGATGCCAATTCGATCGAAATGTATGGACACTCATGACGATTAACCTCAAAATGTACCACATAAAAAAGTTAAGCCGTTTAGCGTGAGTCGTCCGGAAGATATGGAAAAATTTGTCACCACAGTATGCAGAGAATTTGGTTGATGGTATTGACAAAAGGTGCCAGGCAATTATTAGCAGTAATGGTGACTTTACTGTGTAATAAAACCAAAACAAAATAGTAATTTTATTTTTACTTAGTCTTTTGCAGTACACGCTCTTGTGCACCTACTGTATTTCAATAAATACGGCTCACCGAAATTCTCAAGGCGTTCATTTTTACCTTTTTAAACAAAAACGATCACGTCGAGGTTGCCACTTTATGGAATAGTTATGATAAATCCTTACACGATTATTTAATGTTTCAAGGTAAGTATTTTTGAAACTAAACTACACATCCAACTCCAAATTACTGTTACTCCCGATCCACTCTCGATAACAGATTTCAATACAAATTCAATTAATTCACTGGTAACGGACTGCAATCCAATTGAAATAACTCATCTCTGGCATAAATTTAACCATGACTAAACTGTAACTTGGAAATTTAAAAACAACAACACAAAAATACCACAGAATATATATCTATAGTTATATCTATTCTGTGCTTGTGCATCAATCAACGTGTATATTCGCACACATACAAATCTTGTTATTCTGCTTTGCTTCTCAAGAAGTATTTCTTAAATGTTTATTTTACCCCAGCAAAAAAGAAACCGATAAGAGTACATATACATACATTTTTTTATTTCCCCTAAATCGACTATATTTTTTTAAATAAATAATAATTCACTAGAACAACGTGTACAATGATTTGAGTACATATACCATTTTTGACACAACGTACAACGGGATGGTCTGAAGCTTCAATGCACAAAAGTGTGGCCTACTATACAGGCTAAACTACAATTTCATTGAAAATTGAAAAAACTTACAAGTATCTAATTACAAGTAAAAAAATTAAACATATGAAACAAATATGAAAATTAAAATACTTGGTTCCAATAGGGACTTGCATTTGAAGCGTTAAAATCGACTATCCTTTTTTGTTGGTGGTTAGTCGCTAAATTTATTGTACGAGTATGTGTTTGTTTTTGAGCATTTTCTGGTCAAATTTATTACTAAACATAAATCTACTGGTAATTTTATGATGGTACAATGTGCAGTCTAATTCACCACAAATGTAATCAGTCGATTCAATACGAAGAAACATTTCTTTTGTGTATCCACTCACCATTTTTATTTAGTACTAATCGTGAAAGGCGCTAGACTAGGCACTAGTCGAAACGAGACCGATTACAATTAATGTTGATTTAACATACCACCATACCAATAACTCAACAAATACAGTCCATGAAATAATTAAGTGCACAAACAACATCAAGTTGAGAACGTCCAGAATCTCTAAAATCATTTCGACAAAACAACATCCAGTCATCGAGTCGAAAGCGTGAAAATGGACACACTTCTACAAAATTAGTCGGGCCTTAGTGAAGAGCTGTTTCATCAGATCGCGAAAATAAAGCGCGATGACGACCGACCAATCACCAGAGAGTTCTACGAAACACTCAAGAAAAATATCGAAGCACAATATAAAAAATATTGCGACAACGACAAACAGATTGTCAATCTTGGGACGTTACCCAAAGCACATCCATACTTGGACGAGCGCCAGGAGATAAAACGGGCGTACACAAAAGCGATGGACGACACCCGCGGTCGTGAAGAGGACATTCCCAAGCTTGAAAGGGACATCCAAAAGCTTACCGTAGTCACAGGTCTCTTACTCAACATCCTTAGGACCGGATCGTCAATCACCAGGGAGGAAGAAACATCACCTCCAAGATCCGATACGGCGCAAAAAGAATTTAGTGAACCATAGCGGCAGCTCAAACATCATGATACAAGTGATTACAGATCAACAGAGGAAGTTCAAGCTACGGTACAAAAACTACTCCGGCAACAAGATATTGGAATGCGTTTAATGTATCGAAAAATGAATGCAATTAATACAAAACTAACTAACATCAGGAGAGTTCTCAGACGGCCTCCTTCATTTCGGAGTTGAGTTCATCAACTCAACTCCGAAATGAAGGAGGTTGATCGGCTGCACCGATGTATCCTCATGAAAATCAATGATGAAGGTTAATACAAATACTTCACCGATGATTACTACGGGAGTATAACATCCGAAGTAGAATCCCTATTAATCAAAATGGAGCAAGAGCTAACTAAACCATCTACATCAACATCGCCCGTAAAACTACCAAAAGTGGAAATACCCACGTTTCACGGTAAATACGAAAATTGGTACGTGTTTAACGACATCTTCACCCGGCTGATACATCAAAATACTACACACTAAAGTTGTCGTATTTAAAATCGCATCTCCAACAACAAGCGCGCACAACTAATCGCTCATTTACCGACCATTGGAGAAAATTACGAGGCGGCATGGGAGATTCTACAAGCGAGGTATAATAACAAGCGATTGTTGGCCTCGTCGTACTTCAACGTGATTACATCCCTGCACAACATACAACATTCATCAGCCGCTAGTATCAGAACCCTGCATGACACAATCGTCGAGATGCTGTACAACATTATTGGCAACAGCCGTTGTAACGATCAATTCCATCTGTGGCATTCCAACCAATGTACGAGCTTTAATAGATCCAGGATCGCAAGTCACAGTCCCCCAAAGTATGGTGCGGAAGCAGGAATAAAGTCCATCAAAACTCATCTTAAAAAATGTATAGGCGATATGAGGTTAACATTCGAGGAATTGACCACTTTACTAAACCAGATAGAAGCGTGCCTAAATTCCAGGCCACTCTGCCCATGAACTGAGGATCCAGAATCCCTCGAGGTGTTAACACCACGCCATTTCTTAATTGGAAATTCACTTACAGCTCCTCCAGAAAAAGAACAGCCAGACGCCCCAAAAAACATCTCATCTCGATGGAGGGTGGTGCAGAACATGCCGGCGCAGTTTTGGGAAAAGTGGACAAGGAATTACTTACATCGACTACAGCAACGGCCCAAATGGCGAAAGGAATCAAAAACCATCGTCAAAGGTGACATTATCTTATTACGAGATGAACTGTTACCCCCAACCAGATGGAAGCTAGGCCGAATTCTGGAGTTACATCCCGGCAGGGATGGACGAAGCTGGGTCGTAACTGAGAAAACCACTGATCATCCCAACATCAAGAGACCAAAAACAAAGGTGTCACCATTGCCTATCTAACAACCAATAAGTGAGGGAAAGTTTGAGAAGTTACAGGACATAGCAAACCATCCCGCTCGCCGACAACAACCAAGTCGTCGCGCAAAACAAAACCGAAGTCCTGCCAATCATACTATAGTAGACTTTTACTACTGACCTGTGCAGTGATTTGTGGCATTAGTTCGGTACATACTCATCCATTCGGAAGGGAATCGTATGCCACACAACCTCAATCATCGGTGATAATCGACGAATGGGCCAACTCAGGAATATACTTTGATAACATCGTGAAAGTAGAATTATTGGCGACCAAATGGACTCTGGTCATTCGGTATAACTTGACCAATTATTGGCAAGACAGGCGTAACATGGAAAAGAGTCTTACTTTACTTTAAACAGCCTGCAGCCATGTAATCACCATCAACTGCGACCTCTTAATACAACAATTACAGTGGCACAATTCAATAACATAAAACAAGACAACGACTTCCTAACACGCAACGACTTAAACTATCACAGAAGAAAACGAGGATTGGGCGATACCATTGGCAAAATAGCTGGGGACATGTTCGGGATCCTATCTCGAAAAGAAGCGGAGCCCAGTCAAATGCCATCATCGCTATCGAATTTCCATTAGTTCCATGGACATACAACGTATATGAAGTAATTCCGGTTCCAGTCATCATAAATAACACTCAGACGCGAATATTGTCATCAACAAAATATCTACTTGTCGACCAATGCCGTGAACGCTTCGCACCCACTCCTCGGAAGGTAAAACAAAATGCCACGGCGTAATTCCTAGACTTCTTCTTTGCGACATTTCCACAATACACACTCGTCAAAGTGAGTATAATCAATGCGAAATATCCATGTTCTTGGACGCACCAACTCAACATGAATCCTGTGTATTGGAAGTGTCCACACCTCACAACTTCTTCATCAAACTTCATGCAGGAACTCAATGGATTTTCGGAACCAAACAATCAATGGTAATCGAGTTAATTATCATCAACATCAAAAAAAGTACTGGAACACTACGGCATCCTAGAACTACAGCCAGGATGTACACTCAGGAGTAATAATTTACATCTATATGCTAGCAGCAATAGAATCAGCGAAATAGATGACGCCTTTATACCGTTATTTAGTATATCATCCTCCATAACTAGTACACGACCATCAATAATCCACCATTTTAACCTCACCATTACAACTCCAGATACGAGACTGTTGGAGCAAGAAATACGGGACCAACAATTGGACGAATCAAGGTCGTTGGATTCGCATCATATCCATCATTACGTCATGTTTCACCTAATGTTCTCAACTCTCATAACCCTTGGAATTGACAATAACACAATACATTCGTGCACGACGCAGACATCCGCCGATATAACCACTCGTTTAAATATCACCACAATAGTTCACAGATGTCAGGGCCCCGGAGCATGTTGATTTAACATACCACCATACCAATAAATATGTCATCCATATAAACGGTTATGGCACAACAACAACTCACATATGTTCGTATAGGATGATATATATCGGTCAAGCATAAATATTTTCCCACAAAATTATACGGTTCTATCATAATGCCAGACTTCCTGTGTGTGAATACGAGTACATAGATTCATGTTATGTCCGCACTAAATATTTTTTAACTTGTTAAAATGTACGATCAGCAAATTTACCTGCTAGTTGTTATTGTCCTTATGATTTAACTAGTATATAAAGAAACAAATTTGATATAATAAAGGTCAGATTCAAGTAAACAGTCAAGTGTTTTAAATCTCGCTAGTCACACAGCCATCACCCTTGTTGAGCTGTTAAACTAGCTTTTAGGTCTTGATTCACCACAAGTCAAGAGTGAATCTTTACAATTAATTTTGACTGTCATTCTTGAAATTCCGTAAACAGCCTCTTACGTCACCCTACTACAGTAATATCCTAAACCGATTTTGGGTAATGTTAACTTTATACATTGGTTCCATATCAAAAAACATATTTCAAAAATTTGTAAGTGTGCCTTTGCCTAGAGTACGCATACTCACTCGGCCCATTAACCATAAGTGTCTCGAGAGCATATCAAATAAAATTAAACTTTTGTTACAGTTGATTACAATACTCGTATACCATATGGCAGTCAGAGTTATGGTGACCGATAAATAACAAGACGTTTTACGCACGTCGTAAAAATTGAATATACCTACCCCAGAGCTACAATTACATACGAATTTTTAAATAATAAACGCAATGATATTTCCATAAATACAATCAAATTTATTCATTTTTGATTTGAAATTGAACCATAAATTTAAATCGCCAATGTTAACAATAACAAAAACCAGAAAAATTATATCTCCTTTCAGTCTCCTAAATTAATAAAAATTTAATAACTATAATTCATAATTAGGTAATAACATAAAAGTTCTTTATTTATCCCAAAGCCCAATTTCCTTCATCTTGGTTTGGAAATATCGTTCCAAATTATTCGCACACCGATAGTATTCCGTATCGGGTGAATTATAAATCCGGCAATTAGAGAAAATTCTCGATATATCAGCGATGAATAATCGTCGAGACACATAATAACCCTTCTTAATGCGGTCACCAACCGTTTTTAAATCCATCGGATATTTGATGTGATCATAATAATCGGGAACTTCTTGAGGATTTACAGGTTTCAAAAAAGGCCAAGCAGCAGAATGAGATCGTATTACCGAGAGGATTTGACTAAATACAGTTGCAAGTTTATCCGGATCGGATGGTTCTTCGTATGGTCGTGACATGCGTTGAGTACGACCCATCGGCTTCCAACCAACTTCACGCAGTCCGGGTATTGATTCAACAGGAATGTTACGAACACCCTCCTTAAAACACGTTAAGCCGGGATGAATTTTTTGAACCTCCTGCTGACGTTGAGCAATTAGTTCTTTAACAATTTCCTTTTGCTTCCTGATCACAGAGCTGAATTGCGTGTATACTAAACTAGGGTGCAGTTCAAAGTGCATTAGAGTTGCTCCTTCGTACTCTTTTATAAAACCAGCGTAAACAGGACGTGCAACTTTGATGTCTTTCGAAAAGCCTTGTTTTTTGAAATAACCAATCGCAAATTCATCGGCATATGTTAGGAAATGGCGAATATTTTTTCTGGTGCTATAATCTTTGAGGTGATTCATCAAATGAGTACCGTAACCCTTAACTTGTTCACTACTGGTTACTGCGCAGAATACAATTTCTGTAAATCCTTGTGTGGCAAATGTCCGGAAACATATTCCTCCAATGGGTCGGCCTTCTTTAATTAAAGCAAGAGTTTTGTGTTTTGGATCGAAAACAAGCTGGCTGATGTACTCTCGCGGCATTCCAGGTAATTGGTGTGAAAATACGCTATGCAATCCAAGCAGCCAAAGCATCGATTGTTTACTAACTGGTTTTGTAAGCGAATTTCCAATAATGTGGAATTCAATTTCTCCCCTAGTTTCTTCTAATTTGGCCGCTTCATCACGTGGGGCATTTACAGGAAATACAATTTCAGGCCGACTTACATAATTCGTTTCATTAATTTTCTTCATTAGCTTGATAACAGTCTCCTCCGTTAAATCTTCATTTTCATTTTCTTTTTTGGAGCGCCTTGACGCTGTGCCAGAGCTTGTCCCTGGTTCCGTTTTAATTTGTTTTGTGGCAGGCCCTGGTGTTGTATTCGGAGCAATTTCATTTAAACGCTTCGTTCGCTGGAACAGCATCATTGGTGGTTTAAAATTTGGATCCCAAATTTGAGAATCTTCGTTTACCACCTCGTGTTTGAAAGCCTCGAGAAATTTTGGTAGATGTACTAGAAGAACTCGTTTTTCTGGTGGCATGCGATCTTTTTCCGTTTTACATTTAGTGAGTACCTGCTGAAATACGTACTGGTAAACGGATTTTAACATGGTACGCCCGAAAACCAAAGTTGTATCGTAGTGCTTTAGTGTACTGCAGAATGCTGGGACATGACAGAACACCAACCATCGAGTATAATTAATTTTGTATGTAGAAGCATCTTCATTGCATAAATCACGTGATCGGACGCTTGGGGCTTCAAAGTTCCAATGGTTAAGACAGGTGAGAAAGGTTTTAGCGACTTCGGTTATAGTTTGTCGTTCCCCTTGGCTGACGTGTGAATACTTATGTAGAACAAAATTTATAACAGCTTTTGAAATTGAAGGTTGCTCAAACGGAGGCTCGCCAAGTGGTCCACGAATCACGGGTTGCTGCCTAGTCAGAATACACTGACGTAGAAGGCGAAATAAAAATGCATATACCTTTTTGGTGTCTTCATCCTCTTCCCGTTGTATGCTCATAAATAAATTCTCCACATCTACCACCGCACCTAGTAAGCCATTTAGTTGATCATCGGTGGCCTCATTCAAATGTGATATATGGCTTGATAGTGAATGTTTGCAATAGGTGTTGCGACATTCCTCGGTAAATTTTGGGCAGTAGTTTGTTTCAACGTCACGATGTCGATTCTCCTGCGGTATTTTCCATCCTGTACACTGGCAATCACCATTTTGACACTTTGAATACATTGATAACTTAGCCAATTTCTGATCTTTGGGCAATAAACTAACTTTCTGTTTGCGTTGCTGGATTTTTTGCAAACTATTTTGACGCGTAGTTTCTTGTGGTCCATTCGGTGTTCCTCCCTCATTTCCTGTACTCGGTTGGCCATTTTCAGTTTTCATATCTTCTTGTTTGATTTTTACCTGGCCGTTAAATTGATTACTATCATTTGACATGGTATTCCAAATAATATATGCACTTCCCCAACAAACAAACAATACACAAACTAAAGCTTGGCTTTTTCAGATTATGTCTGCGAATTTTTGACAGCAGTGTAAGTCAAAACAAAACAAAGTTGTTAATTTTATTGTAAGTTTGATGATTATTAAGTCTGATGATTTGTAGTGCGGATTTTATAAAATGTGGAAATAAGCCAAAAGCCAAAGTAAGATTTGCATATTTCTTAAAAAAAAGTTGTAAAGTAAAAAATAAAACAATTGTTATATTTGTAAACATTTTTTATATTAAATATGCATGTAGGTATGCACATACTACTAATTAGTATCCATTTTTTTCGCAATTTTAAGATTCTCTAAATATTTTTTCGATATTCTTTTAAATTTTAAATGCTGTATGTTGACAGCATTTCCATCCCACTTTTTGAATGCATCAAAACTTTGATTATCGCACAAGTCCATCATTTCTAACCCACATGTATTGAACTCGTTTAATTCACGTTCCCGTGTCATTCTAATGATATTTTCGCGATTTAAGTGCTGCTTCGAACGATTTTTACTTATTGTTTGCTTCATTTTGATTTGTTCCAATTCTTCATCGAAACGGCTAAGATAAATCTTGATCAATTTGCCAAATTCTTCAGCGGAAATTGGTTCCCCTTTATCTTCTGTACGTTCATTAAACCAAATCAGTGTATCACCTAGTAGATTTGACTTAATAGCATGGCCCATTTTTTGGCGCTCACGATTATTTTTCCTGAAGAGACAAAGTACATAGTAAGTATGTATAAAGACTGTAGATCGTAGTGGTAGCATTTTACTAGCAACTTACTGTTTAATTTTCTTCGCCAACATTTTGGTCTTCCTGCTGTTAGGATGTTTTAACTTGTCAATATCTTTTAATATATTTGGCTGAAATAACAAACGAAGATGCATTTACTAAGAATCGTTTCGTCTTCCTTTTTAAACTTAGACTAAAATTGGCTGAAATAAGCGAAACACAACTCAGAACTGATCTCAACTAGCCCGTATGCACAGAATTTTGAGGTTTGGAGGCAATGTTACTAATTCAGGTTTGACTAAACTCAAATCACATATCAAAATATTTAGCTCAACTTTGAAGACCTATTAAATATGCACTAACTAGTATAATAAAATTGCTTATTACCATTTTAAATATTTATTGTTTTATTCATCTGCCTTCAATTTCACAAAAATGGTTTGGTTCTTTAAACGTCAAAACCGCGTGTGATTTACAAGATCAAAATAATTAGCACAGGTTATACTATTTTGAGTCAGTTTTACGAGCAAAAAATACCTTCATCGCCACTCCATCTGATCATCCGCCGAATTTAAAATATGAAAAACGTTTGCCATGGCAATGGAATAACAAATATTGGCGAACATGTCAGAAGACCGTGAACAAATTAATAAAAAAATGAATTTGAGTGAAATATTGTCGCACCAAGAAATGTGTTTGAAACAGATAGATTTAGCGAAACTATACGAAATACGGAATGATGCTAAATTGCGGGCAGTCTACACGTCCCAAAGTTACGATGAGTTCAAGTAGGTTTAATCGATTATTTCTACTGTGATCCAAAAATACTCCATTTTACAGGGACATTGTAGATGCAGCCCACTTAAAATCTGTTTCTAAAGAAGATAAAACAAATTTCCGAACAACAACGAGGCTGTGGAATTCGACCGCCAAATCAAATTAGAAAAGAAATTTATTAATCTCTAAATTCAATCTTTATATATATTTCATATTAAAAAAGTATAAATTTGAAATGCACATTGTTTAAAAAATATAACAAAATTGGAAAATTCAACACTCATAAGTGAGTTTTTGTTTAGTTTAAAATGACTGATTAAGAAAAATGTTTCAAACACGACAAAAAAAAATAAAACATGGCGTTTTCTTCTGGAATATTTTAGCCTCTACTTTCTAGGCTGTTGTATATTAATTTGTGGTTTAATGTTCACTGCATTTGGAGGTTTTTCTATATGATGTTCGTATTGGACTGGGGGTGCATTAGCTAATCCCGAACTTTGCACGGCTGGTTGACTTGTTATTCCTGTACAGTCTTCATGATCTTTAGCCGGGCGTTCCGTATTTGGTGTTTTATGTTGAACAATACGCATACCACCAGCTTTTACTGTAAATAAAAGATAAAATAATTACTATCACACAAAATCGCAGAGTAAACAAGACTATAAATTGAAAACAACAAATTATATAAAAAAAATATTGTCCAAGGTTAACTAATTTTGTTCTACGTGTCAAAATTTCTTGTAGGAACATAAATAGACCACTCAACATTAAAATGATACATACCTGCAGGTAAATGGCCAGCTACCTTTTGATTTTCTTCGTCAGCCATTGTGGGCAATTTAATAAATAATATATCGTTTTACTTTATTAAATAATAGTATTATAAAATTATTTATTTAAAAAAATTAAGAATTATTTTATTATGAAACTATGAAAGTTCTTGTTTGGGTGTAACTATGAAATTTTTCTTTGGATTAAAGAATTTTTCTTGATGAACTGCGTGTGTATGACCATGTATGACGTTTGTGTTTTTATTTTCCATTATTTTTATGGTACATATTGCTTGCCAACGGCGAGAAAAATTATAGTCATAAGTACAATCAAATACTGCTAGATGGCAGAATACAGTACAAAGAAGATAAAATCACAAATTTAATTACACATAATTATTGCTAGAAATTAAGTTAATGTTATTTATTATTATTATTATGAGTCGATTAAAAATGATTGTTCGATTAATGAGATTATACGAAAATTCCTAATATATATGCCGATTATTATAAAATTAAATTAATTATCATCGTCATCCTCAACGTTTGATTTTATCGTTTTGGCGATGTCCGGAACACAGCTACGATCGTCAATCATTGCATGTTCGATTAAAAAGCTTTCGACATCTGAAGCATAGAATTCATCGCCAAATTCGTCAGAAAGCCGTATAAAATTGCCAATCATCTGACCACCTTTATATACCAGTAACGCAGGTACACCACTTAGCTTAAATTTAATACTCATACCAGCACAACTACTAAGCATCCGACAAAATTTAACGTGTGAATACTCTTGGGCCAGAGTATCAATGCACTTATTCATAGTACGACACGCCTTTACTTGAGCCTCATATATATGGATAATCACCGTTGTGAATTTATCCTCTTTATCGACAGCGTTTAGGAAATCATCACCATTATCAAGCGAAAACACTTGTTTGAACGAAGTTTGCGCAACTGCATTTTGTAACATTTCATTCATACGTTGACGTTGAAATTGTAGCAGCATCTCATCTCGCATTAATTCTCTTAATTCTGGATCCAATTCCTCCTCTTCTTTCGCCTTACTATCTTCAGCGTTCGTTCGACACGTAATACTCAATTTTTTCAATAAATCCAGTTTTTCTTTTTCTTGCGCTTCTCGCTTTTCATTTTCCAACTGTTTGTACCGTTGCCAATCATTTATTACTCCCTTGGGTCCAGTATTCTCTGCCGCACCCGTCCACTGTGTTAAATCTGCTGGAGGTCCACCGCAAGCTTGACTTTTTAATGAATTCGATTTATCGTTACCCTCGTCTGACGATTCAAATTCATCTTCACTACTGCTGCAATAATTGTGAACTTTATCACCAAGAATTTTATCTTCTAATGTAGCCATGATAATAATAAATATTGTGATAAAAAAAAATCCCGTTTATAAAAAATAATAGAAACGACACAAACCCAAAACGAAAACAATTCTTTTTTGACGTTTTATTTCTCATAAGAAACCGGTTGATTACCGGTTCATGGATGCGAAAACCACAAAAGCAAAATCAATTTCGAATTTAGAAATTAGTGCTTTCCAAAGTCCTAAAGAACAGGAATTGGAAACATTTTTGCAACGGCTGTTATGTGAAATTCACATCACATGAAAAAATAAAAATAAACAAAAATAGTTGAGATTGAAGTTCTGAAGTTAGAACTGAAATTTTGTGTATCACAGATAAAAATTCATACACGTAAATTTTCTATTTAACATTATTAGTTGAACGAAATTAAATCAGTATTCACAGTACAAACAATTATTATACAATTATTTATTTGATTTTTTAAATTAATATAACTAATAATATTAAAAGTAGCAAAAACTGGAAATTCTGGAAACAAAAAAAATTCTATTTAAAATTGTTTTTTCAAACAAACTATGGCAAGTTCTTTCCAAATATCGAAAAAAAAAATGATTTTTGTGTGTCAAAGAACAAATAGAAAAAATACAAAATAAAAAAAATTGTAAGATAAAATATAACATATGTTAATAATTGAAAAAAAAAATCAAAAATTTTCAATTGACAGTTTATTGTGTTGTGTACGTTGAAAACAGTAGTGTGTTTATTTTTTATAATATAATAGAATTTATTCACGATTATAACATAAAATACACAACAAATTAGTTTGAAGTTAAAATCTCAAGTTCAACTAATTCACAACAAATGATAATCTGCAAATAAATAGTCCTTGTTTATGTTTATACTTTTAAGGTTAATATTATTTTCTTTTTTTTTCTAATCCGCATGCAATATTTTTTGAGGTTTGCTCTTTCGCGGTTCATTTTTTCCGTAGGAAACAAATGTAGTAGTGTTTCTTTTATAGTAAGGCTTGCGATTAGATTAACACTATACCATAAATTAAAGAGCAATTTTAACTCGTTTATTTCCGCTTAAACTGAAAATTGGGGTCGAATATAGTGGCTTAAAATATAAAAGAATGTCAGACCAAAAAATTCACATTGAAAATGCAATAACAATTTAGAAAATGTTTTGTGTTCACCTATAACTAGTGTATATGGATACTATGTATAGTAAGACTCTGTGAAGGGTTGTTAAGCATTGAACTGCTTTTACTCTGCATCATATTATCTTAACTATTCTTAAAACTGTATCTTTACACTTCATGCCATCCGAGCAGTAAGAAGTTCGAAGAGAAAGTCTGATCGCAGACAAGCTGCCTAAATCTCGAGTAAATAGTTTGCGAAAAAATCATATTTGGGCTCAGTTGTTTAAAATTCATCACTATTATGTTAAGATCGTTATTTTATTAACACAAATGAAAGTAATTTTCGTTCATAACTTATTGATGTTTTACTGTAGAATAAATTGGATTAAAGGGGGACGGTCATTAAAGCAGAATCACTACGGCTATGGGTTTCACATGTGGTCCGCTATTTCCACACTTAGGTGATGCAGCTGAAAATGGTCTTGCAAATTTTACTACACCAATCAACCCAATAACAAACTGTGCTATGGCTATTTATAGCCTCTGGAAGCCAGGAAGAAATGATTGCTTGACGTTGGTGACATCGTTACTATCTCTGCCTAGTCGCTGTCAGAATTTATTTTTCCACAATAAGTTATAATTTTTTAAATAATTATTGGCTGTATAATTTAGAAAACTCATTCATAATAATAATTTAAAAACAAATGAAATAGTGACTCGATTCTACACATTTTAGAACTATAACTCTACTGCAAGTCGAACCAAGACTATTGATAGTGAACTAGAGATGAAGATAGAGAAATTCTTATATGTGATTTGCTACGTTCAACAGTAGAATAGAATAACTTAATCAGAAATAATTCTGCGAACCTATAATAAGTTGGCCTGGTTTTGGGGGTAGGCAGTAATAAAAGCACATGTAAAAGACCAACTCAAACAGAAAAGGCCCGTAAAACGTAAATACTAAAAAGTCCGATTCCCAAATGCTATTGAATTTATTTTGTTAAGTTTCTTTTTAATTAATTTATATATTTATAACTCGTAAATGCAACAGAAAAATAAATTTCCATTCTCCTGAACGTAAACTTTGAAGTTTTTTTCGTGTTTACGTTTTATATGCCAACCGTAGTTGTTTATTTACCTTCGACTAGGCCGTAAATATAAGCAAGGCCTCTCCCATCTCACCGCTAAATACGGTACATATATGAACTATTAACGAATCATTTTCATTCTCCAATTTTAAAGTAAAAACCAAAAATTCCATAATCTAAATTATTTAATGTTCATGACTCGAGCGAGACGCCATATTGTGTATTTATGTTATTAACTTTTTCGTTAATTTAAGTAAGTATTTTATATTATGGAATTTAATTTATATTTCTATCGTTGAAGATAAAAAGAGACCAAATTATAAAATAAATACAATTTTTATTAAAATATGTGCCGAAAATCAACTATAGTGCAAGCCGAATAGTCAACAAGGCAACATCGAAGCATCACCAGATTTGTTATGAGAATGACTAAGATTTTTGCGTTTGGGACTCTGATACTAAATTCATTTTCATCTCCAGTAACTATTCGATGCAAAAAAACATTTTCTTTGTTGTCTTAGAAGCAGTTTTTCGACGTTCGAGGTCCCTTTCTTTTAATTCATGTGGTACCCAGTTGCTAGCTTTTTGAACCATTCCGATTGTTTGTAAACATTTAATGCTACAGCCAATTCTGATTGTGTTTAAAAAGAATCTTCAGCCAATAATGTTTCCACTTTAGCATATTCAAATTTTTTGGGTGGTTTTTCATGCTCTTTATCTTCAATACCAAAACCATTATTTTTAAATCGTCAAAACCATTATTTGCGCGTTGTATTGGATGGGATATGTCCACCGTAAATATCCTCCGCTGCACTTTTATTTGCAATAAAATAATGTAATAAAACTTCCCGCAAATGATGTTTATTTGGAACAAAATTCCACATTTTCAAGGAATTAAAAATACTAGTTCTTTACACTTTCAAGTACTATGGAATACCAGTAGTGCCCATTCATAGTACACGTAAGCGGTACTAGTAACGACACCTATTGGGAAAGTGCGGAGTCATATTCATACACCTATAATAGCAACTTTCTTTTTACCAAAATAACAGTGCACCTAGAAAAAGAATAATTCTAAAAATATTTATTTTTTGGTATTTATGGTGTTTTTTACTGGCACAACGAAACATAAAACAAAACAAAAATGTTACAGTTTTGTTTTATTTTGTGTATATTTTGTCTCACTCAAGATTTTTTCTAATCAAGCATTTGCACGTAGCACTTTGACATTAAAAAGTATTGTTTCTTATTCAATGTTTAATAAATAAAAAATTTCCAAATAACAAGTTTTTTTTGTCAATAATTTATACCGAAATAACAATGGTACCGTAAACTTCGAGACAACCTACATTTCCATCGATTTTAGAAGAGATTAAAGCTCATTACAAATAAAAGTATGTTCCGATCCAATTTTGTTCGATTTGTATTAATAAATTATTAAATAATTATTAAATTTGTATTAAGTAATTTCTATTGAATGAATAGATGGCACTACCTCAGTTATAACTTATAACGAATGTAACATTTCATTATATTGATATTGCTGAAACCATAAACATCGTAATACCGCGTTTGCTAACGTTGGGAAGAAAAGTACTAATTCGAAATTCAAAATACTAAAATTCGGACTCATCTGTCAAATTCATAACAAAAAAAAATCCCTTTTTTTGACATCGTCCTCGCCCGGAAAAATCTGGCTGACGTAAGTTTTAAATTTTTTCGTGTATAAAAACTTTAAACTGCCTCGTGGCATTTAAAAATACGTGAAATTAATCAAAAATCGAACGAAAATGAGTGCAACAATGTATAAAATAAAGCCAATAATAAAACCTGTTGAAATTGACTACTCAAAATGCATGTATAAAATGCAAAGTCTACAATTTTCTAAAACGAATGATAGTAATGAAAGTGATGCTGCTGTAAGTCTAGTCCTGTCAACTTTGGATAAACGAATATATGAACAAATTCAGACTATTCTTAAGGTTCTAGTCAATTATTCTTCCAAATGCTACTTTATTGTTTTCTCATGCACTTATTAACAATTAGTATTAATGATAATTATAATAATTTGTAACCAAAATTATTTGAGGTTATGTTTTTCCATAATATAGTATTGACAATTTTAAATTGGTCGCAAAATTTTTGTAAATTTAAAAAATAATTTAATGTGTTTATTTTAGAAAAAATTACCCGAAATGGAAGCACTCGAGATTAGACAACGAAATATTCTACAGCAATTAGATGAGCTACGACAACAGATTCAACTGATGAATAAAGATTTAAATTTATGCAGTAAACCGCAACAACCAAGCGCTTCATCAACGGTTTCAACCCAAACTGAATTAAAACCCATTGAAACCGCCAACCTCCTAGATATTGTAATTAATGCAAATCCGAAATTTATACCGTATAGTTTGCTCGCTGTAAAAAAATTATGGGCAAATCGTTTGCGGTTGAATTTCTTGATATTCTTGCATTCATCTGTACCCGAAATTTCGAAAGAAGCCCAAAAATTTGCTACTGAAATTTCCGCAGAGATAAAAACTAATAATGATGTGCCGAATTTGAAGATTAGTTTGATATGGAAAAATGGTAGGTTTTGGAAATTAGAAGTATGTAACTAGTTAAATAATTAACGTTTTTGAATCTAGTTGGAGCAAATACAGAATTAAATTGTTCGGCCATTATGTATGTACCAATATATGGAGAAGTCAATACTTTACGTTACCTTGCTAGAATTGGGCCAAACGAATTTAATCATGAAAATAACGAAAGAGTGAATGAAATCGATATTATCCTCGATACTTGCTATCAAGTTGTAAATGAAACAAATTCAAAATCACGGCAGAACTATTTACGAGTTTTAAGCAGTCGACTTGGGAAAGAACTATATTTTGGTGGGAATTCTGTTTCAATTGCTGATATTGCCGTATATTCAATTTTCAAACAAAATCTTTTTGTTTCGAAAGATTTGTCTCAAAATTTAAATAAATTCGTTCAAAATGTTACTCAAGTACTTCAATATTGATTTACTTATGTAATTTTTATTTTACAGAATATTAAATAAATTATTAAAACAAAACCGAGAGCACATGTTTATTAATTAAATATGTATTTAAAAATTAGTTTAAATAGTTTGGTCCCGCTGAAATATATTTCTTCTTATTGGGAACAGTCCCAATCTATCGACAAAAGAGAATACTATAATTGACGTATGTCTCATTGACGTGGTGGTTTCCTATAACAAAATCCAAATAATTTTTTTTTTTATAAATTTTTCCAATTTCCAAAAATGTATTAAAAAACACATAAAAATTGAATTAAATATAAATACAAAATGAGTGAAAGATATCTAATTTAATTACACCTAATAAATTATTCTAATGTTATTGGTAATATTGATTTTAAACATTGATTAAAAAAAATATTAAAAAATTCCGACAAGAATTGTCATATTTCGCTGATTCATTAGAAAAAATATTTTATAATATAAATTAAAAAATAACATTTTATTATATTTTTTATTACAGTAATTAGTTATAATTTAAATAAATATTCAAAGAAGTTCATAAACAAATATATTCAAAAAAATATTTTTCAAGTATTTAAAAAAACAATTCGAAGATGAATGAAGAAACTCCTTCATCAAATGCAGTTCTCTTATTTTTTAAGCGACTATCACAGGTATTTGTAAACATATTAGAAATAAATTGTGAGTTTAAAAAACAAATAAATTTATTTTAGCTGTGGCAAACACAACTGGATAAATGGACACCTCATACCCGATTTCGTTGGGGTTTTGCAATTGTACTGATATTACTGTTCCTGGCAAGGGTCTTTACCAAACAGGGATGGTATATTGTAACGTATGCATTAGGAATATATCATTTAAATTTATTCATTGCATTTTTAACGCCAAAAATGGACCCAGCTTTAGATTTAGATGGTAAGTCGCATAATTTTTTTCAATGGATTCTTATCGATATTTTTGAATAACCCAAGCAAACTGTTATCTCATTATTTCAAGTAGATTTAGCGATAAGGGGTACAGTTTGAAAGTTCGTTGAGATATGAGAGGTCGTAAGTGCATTGTACCATATAGTTTTAGACACGAATTTACAAAATATGTATATTCAACATCAAATTTATCTAATGCATCGAACACATTATCTTTGTCTACTAGCATTTCTAATAAGATTATAATTGACAATTCGATATTATCAACAAATGAAAGCTTTGCGCCCTGTAAAATGTGCGTACTCACTTCTGTCCATTCAAAGAGCCAAACTGTTTTCGATTATATTATCAGCTGTGCCGATTGGCAGTATATAATGAAATTTGTGTTGATTTGAGCATCAATTTAACTACAGTAAAAATGAATTAACAAAAGCCATTTACATACTTCGGTAGTTCGTTTACTACTGCTACTACTTAAAAATAATCTACTTCGACAAGCGAACATTTCATTATAACATATTGGTCATATCCAGCGGGCTGATATCTCATTAAATATAGGTCTCATCGGCTGGCTACAAAATATATCAACAAAAAATCGAGATAATCTCATTTTTTTGTGACACAAATTGTTTGTCTATCAAGTAGATATTCTACTTTTTAGTTTGATTCGAGGGTTCGTCCGAAAGTTATGATATTTATCATTTAATCAATTTAATTATATTTGGATATTAGTCTGATAAAAAAATTCAAGTTAGAAACCAAAAATTAGATACATATAAATTTCATCCAGCGGGCGTAGAGTCTACAAATGAGATTATCCTACATTTTTGACAAATTAGAACCAAATTTTGTAGATATGCCCATTGTTTCAATTTTAATTAACACGGTTACAGTTAATCAAAATATTTTAATAGTATTCGAATAATCAATAAAGTTGATCGATTAACCTGGTTATTTCAGTTCATAATAATTATTTCTCATGCTTTGCCTTTTATCCTAGAAGTAGTGGATGTTTCTTCCATCCAGTAGAAAATTTTAGATCATCTTGCAATTGAAGAAAAATTAAAATACATTTTATAGTTTTTGAAAATCTGAAATTCTGAAATTCATATTCAGAAAATTTTAAATACCATATATCCTAAGCTAGATTACTTATCTAAATAAATATGTAATATGATTTTACACGTCTGAAAAAACTCATTTCTTGTTGTAAAATCCCTTGCAACGAGAGTAGTTCTCTATTTAATTATCATATAATAGATATTACCTGCTTATATTCTACAAAATTTTCGACGTGATGTTTCATTAGATATCTGCAAATAAAAGTTTCCCCATGTTGTCTACTAGCTAGGATGCCCAAACGATTTTTAATTTGTTTATTTCTTTTATTTTAGATGACGCCGGTCCAGAGTTACCAACACGGTCAAATGAAGAATTTCGACCATTTATACGTCGATTGCCTGAATTCAAATTCTGGTACGCAATCACCAAGAGTACAATAATTGGAATGATCTGTACATTTTTCGATGCATTTAATGTTCCGGTATTCTGGCCGATCCTTGTCATGTATTTCATAACACTGTTTTGTATAACGATGAAGCGGCAGATTAAGGTAATCATTTTTAATTACATTATACATATATTTTCAATCTTTTGTTTAATTGTTAAACGTAATTTTTTTATTGTATTTGTTGTAGCATATGATAAAATACAGGTACCTGCCATTCACACATAGTAAACCCCGGTATCAAAATGTACCGGAGGTAAAGTGACAATTAAAAGCACAGTCGCAGCCATTAGTAACATCGCCTGGTCTCGAGTCGGAACCTTTATTGACGAAAGATGCAGATCAGGAATCAACCAAACTTAATACATCAACAGCTCCACATCTTCCACCACAAATAATATCAATCGTTTGAAAATTGTTTTAATTTTAATATTATAATTTTCATTCCTCCTATTTGATTATTTTATGTAATATGATTTGGTTGTTGTAAATTATTATTTTAATTGTTGGGTAGTTTCGTTAAAAACATCAAAAACGAATTTTACCAACAAAATGGCCGTGTATTGTGCTGACTAGAGAACATTTCGTCAAAACTTGCAAAACTATTATTTTATTATTAATTATTATTTTATTATTAATTATTATGATTATGTATTATATTTTTTTGAATAATTTCACTACTTAGTTCAAAACATTAAATGTAGATAAAAAACAAAAAAATGTTAATTTTCACTGTACTCTATATTCTAGTATTTTTTGTTGCGTTTTA
Source organism: Nephrotoma guestfalica (assembly GCA_963691935.1). Lineage (NCBI taxonomy): Eukaryota > Metazoa > Arthropoda > Insecta > Diptera > Tipulidae > Nephrotoma > Nephrotoma guestfalica. Next base: position 195,833,835 of record OY829914.1, on the reverse strand, counting down.
AATTTTTAGTTTAAATTTTTGAATGTGAACACATCTTGTCAAAAATAACGTGTGAGAAGGATAAATAATTGAAGTAAAATAAAATAAATTAATTTATAATTAAAAATAAATATGTATGATTAAAATTTGATTTATTTTTATAAAAACAGAGTCTAGTTTTTTGCAGTGTACTAGTTGAACATGTGCGCTTTGTTTTGACGTTTTGACATCACAGAGTTCTAGGCAGATTGTCATCATAATCGTTTAGTATACATACATAGTAATGGCAAAATTGTCGGTTGTGCTGGATGATATTAGTAAGAATCCAAGCTGTGATCATGGGCCAACTTTATTGTTTCAAAAAACTTGTGTACAAAGTAATAAAGTGTTGGAAGAGTTTTATTCGTGTTCGGCATGCCGAGATAGAAAATTTTGTAAATTTTATTTAAAGAAAGGTGACCAACTAAAAAGCACGATGTGTGGTTCGTTGGTCTCTGTTGATCACCAGGAATATATTACAAGACTGGGCAAAATCTCCATATTGAAATCTGAAAATCGTGGATATTGTACCACCTGCAACTTATTAATAAGTTCGATGGAATATAAACAACATACTTCTCACAATATTGTGAAAGATGTGACCGATACAATGCTTCAGCAGCCAACACAATTTTTACCAAGCTTAAATAATAATAAGCAGGAAGCACAGTATTTGTTCTCAGAAACGACTCTGAATTTCATCAAAACGACCTTAACAACACTTCAGATTACAAAAGTTATTTGTATGGGAGCGCCAAGATTGCATGAATACCTAAGCTGTCAACAATCGAAGTTTGGAATTAATTCAATTTTACTGGATTTTGATAAGCGGTTTTATAATTTCTATGACAAAAACACTTTCTTTTGGTACAATATGTTCAACAATCATTTCTTTGGACAGGAAGAATCCCGCGGATTGTTTAAAAAATTCTTATGCACCAAAGCCGGTGATAAAGTTTGTTTAGTGACTGATCCACCATTTGGCTGCCGAACCGAGCCCCTAGTTAACACAATTAAATATATATCATCCCAATATAAAAAGATGAATAGAGATTATTGTATATTGCCGGTTCTCTGGATATTCCCGTATTATATGGAAACATATGTCACAAATTTAATGCCCGAAATGGAGATGCTGGACTATAAAGTAAACTATACCAATCATGAGTCTTATCATGATGGTAAAAATGGGCGGAAACAAGGATCACCCGTTAGGATTTTTACAAACGTTAACATGAGCCAAATTGAGCTGCCCGCAGCTGAAGGTTATCGACATTGCCGACCTTGCAATAAATGGGTAGATAACAACAATATACATTGTTCAATTTGTAAAATTTGCCCGTCAAAAAACGGAGATAGCTACGTCCATTGCCAACGGTGTGCAATATGTGTTAAACCAAATTATATTCATTGTAATAGCTGCAATCGATGTACTCAGAAAATTGGCCATAACTGTTCAGAATACCAAAAGAATTTAATATGTTGGATATGTCGGCGAAAAGGGCATCAAGAGCGAAGTTGCATCGACTGGTTACAACTAAAGGGGGCAACATTAAAAAAAACACTTAATAATAAATGCAAAATTTGCTTAATTTGCAATAAGCCCGGCCACAACGAAAAGATGTGTTTATTCCGGAAGAAGTATTTAAAAGAAACGACATTTTTAGGGACTTTTACAAATTTATTTAATAAAGCAAAGAAAATAATTTAAAAATTCTGTCTATCTCTTGGATTAAGTTTTTCTCAAATCATTCCGTTTCCTTAAAAACGCAAGGATGGCGCCAAACCAAAAACTATAACGTCTGTTAACATCAATATATTTTAATATCGCTTATAAAATTATAGCGCATTTCGTAGCATCCGTTTTGATCGTACTTGTTTATTAAGTATGTACAAAGTACAAGTTAACTATAGTTTTTCAGAAACAATTTCCCGTATGGAAAAAAGCCAAACATTCTCTTTCTGTCTATTCCGATCTAGGTAGCTTCAGTCAGAACCATGTGATCAACGCATGTTATTAAGATTCGCTTTATTAATGATATCGGAACTTCACTGGCAAAGTAAAGGTGGCATTAATTACGATAATTTACGAATATGGTTTACTTGCGAACGAACGAGACGCGTTAAGCGACATCTCGAATAAACAGGGAAGAGAAATATATATTATTTCAGCAAGCAGAATATTATTTTAAATTGTTCAGTGAAGTGACGAAATAAAAGGGAGACAGTTAGTTTAGTTTATTTCTGCTAAATGTCACTGAATCGCTATACTGATCTACTATACCACGTAAACCTACAGCGACAACCAGCATATTTAACCGGGTGCAAGACATACAACTTGCGACAACTCTAGAAAATAGACGCGAATTGCTAAAAAGTACATTTATTGGTAATCTGCTACTAGCCCTTATCCGACGCACCGGATGTGCTAAATTCAATTAAAATAAAGATTCCTGGTAGACAACTAAGAGATCATGACTTCCTCTACTTGGATAGACACAGAACCACCTATGGCGATAATGAACTAGTGAAGATGATGTGTAACTAAAGCTAATTAAGTAGGTTAAGGCAATTTTATGTCCCTCAGTGATTTTTCTTGTTACTTTACTTTTATATTTCAAATTTTTAAATCCAACGCGGATTTATTTTATTTTGTATTTTTTCAATTCAAATTTGTAGACTTATTTCAATATAAAAAAATAAATATACTGAATTAAATTGGTAGATAATGGTCTCAATCTACTTCCTGCTATGACGTTATATTCCATATAACAAATATAACAAAGTATAGTATACTATTTAAATTATGATGAAACCTGAACATCCCAAAAATAATTAGAAAATCGTTGATCAGGTGGTAAAACAAACTCAATATTTCTTGCCCATTAAGGTCATAAACAAATAATATCTAGCTCAACTTGTTATGACAGAAGGAGTTACTAACTTATGGTGGATAACTCTTACAGGGTTCAAAAAGATAAATCAGAAGTAGACTAACATGTGCGGAATTCAAAGTGGTCTTTATCTCTAAAGCCAGGATCGACTTTCTTGGCTACAGGTAGGAAGGAACTAAAATATATCACTCATCATGCTACTGAAGCTGTGGAAATGTTGTTAGACGTTTACCTAATTCGAACTGGTGAAGAAGAACCAAAAAAATGTATTTATTAAAATGTACGCGTCATGATGATTCGTAAGATAATTCATTAGTCACTGTGCTGCAAACATTTGCCTTAATTACTAGGATTCCTTAGCAAGTTAATCAATAAGCTAGGACGCAGGATTGTGAATTCTGACTTGAAAGGATGCCTGAAAGCTGTAAGATACAAAATAGTTAACGATACAGGTAGCTTATAATAGGGGTTCAGTACAAGATAAAAGGAGTAGGTTTCTGTGATACGCCAAGCGGCCGTACTCGATCTAATTATGAGGAAGCAGATCCTATAAATTAATATAGCTCTCAACACCTATGCCCCTTAAATTGTTATTTACAATTTTAAAATTGAACACTCAGTGGTCCTTGTGGGTATCTTCTAAGGACTTCTATCTAAGATCTACAACCATTAAAAATACGAATGGATGCCGATTTTCTCTCAATATGGCAACCCTACTTCCAAATTCTATTCTAATAATTCGAAATGACGGAGTGACCCCTGTTCGAGCTATTGCTGCACTAAGCAATGAGATACTTGTATTGGGTTGTCCCATATTAGAAGAAGTAGACGCAGTTATTAGATTAAAAACTGAAATGCACCGGTCTTGATAAGTCATTCCTGCATAATCTTTATGAACTTATCATTGCGATCTGAGACCAGGAGGAGCTTAACTAGGAAAGATGGGAGATCGCATTCATATGTCTTCTGCATAAAAAATGCGGCCGTCTCAAGTGTAGAAATTACCATGTCAGAACTCTGTTAAACATACCGCCTACAAAGTTCTTGCTAATGTCGTTCTTGCGCGAGTCACTTCTATTACCTAAAATATTATCGATTACTACAAATTTGGTTTTCGTTCCAACCGATCAACAATTTACCAGTGGTTCAGTTTGAAGATGATCCTGAAAAAGTTTTGGGCGGGAAACATAACAATCACCAATTCTATATAGACTTCGAGGCATGTCATATAACAGTATCAACCGCGACAACCTCTGGGCTGCCTTCATATTTTTTGGAATTCAGAGAAGCTTATCTCTCTAAGCTAACAATATTTGGCTCGCTGTGTAGAATTGTAGTAGAAGGCAGTACGTCTGATCCTTTTCAGTTAATTTCAGGTGTGCGGTAGTCAGTGGTAAGAATAATTTGTATTGATGCATATTCAATAAGCCATGCCAAATTCTTGGATGTGCAGATGATAACGTACGTCTTGAATTGAAAGTGATCAGCAACAAAACTAAATGTCTTTCAACACCAAAGAGCATCCATACGATAAATCTCGGAAAGGAGACCATAACTTGGACAAAGTGGCAGACTTTAAAATGTCTCGGGCCAGTTGTAACATCACCAAATGATGTCCAGCAGATATAAAAACCCGCGTAGCAGATGGACATCGCGCCTCCTACGCACGAACAACTTCGAACAAGAATGGGAAAAGCGTGCGATGAACCGTGATAGAGAATCACCCTGCAGAAAATATTGTTAAAATAAAATTTTATTGTACGAAATAATAAATTTCATGAACTTTAAGATGCACATGGTACTTGGCCTTTGGATACTCGCACAATAATTGTATTTAAGGAAATATATGAATTAAACATTTTTTTAAAAAGCTTATGTGCATCAATACATACTTTTAAAAAAGATTCGTAAAAATCTTATCAATGGCGACACTTGGGGACTACAAATTTGTATGAATGCGCCGACTTTAGGCTCCAAAAACAAATTAAAATTCCAAACAAAATATTCGACCAGAGTGACCATTTTTTAAGAATAACAGTTACATAAGTATAACAAAATGGATTTATGTTCTGTTAAGGTTATGTAAGGTCTTTAGAGTTTCTGTGGAAGGAACTTTTGACCAAATTTTGTTATTTTGAAGGTTAATTTGTGACCAGAGTTTATTACCGGTAAACATAATTTTTCTGAATTTTTTGTTTACTAATCCCTTCAGTATCACTTTGCATCTATCAAATCGTGTACGAATTTCGTGGAATTCGATACCAATAGCTATGTAAAATTGGGATGGGTTCCCTACCTTGCTCTAAAATTCTTAAAATAAACTAAAACCCACATAAATGTTAATTCCGCATTAAAATGAAAATACATTTTAAAGATTTAATAAGAATTAATATTTATTGTTACGTTCTAATATGTTGCTACTTCTTTTATAAACTTGTGGAAAATTACTAGAAGTATTTGGAGTTGCTGATGGTGCCGTTTTATCTCCATGATTAACCACGAAAGAAAATGCTATGTGACAAATGGTGTAAAGTGCACTGCGAAACATCCATCAAAAGACTGCAACAAAAGCAAGAAAGAACCAATGAAATGCATACACTGTGGTAATCATCACCCAGCTAATTACAGAGACTGAGAGGTAGCCAACGAGCTGCAAAGAATGAGAGAAGCCAAGAGAAATCAAACAAGTAAGAGTTCTCAACCTAGGATGGAATCCTACCCAAAATAAATTCCTCTAAATAGCGCCAAAGTAGGAGAAGGCGCAACGTATGCACAAATGGCTAGACAATCGAAAATATCAAGACAGCACCGAGTCAGAAAACCATGTCCACTGGAAAATACATCGATGAACCAAGATTAAAGATAACGGATGCAACAAGTAAAACTCAGGTAGTCATTGACAGTGCATACAAATGTAACAAGAAAAAATAACGACACACTATTTAGCCACGTATTTCAGAATTACAAATACTTTCAAACACAAAAAAAATGATATAAGCCTAATCTCAGAAAGTTATTTTGCTAGAATGTAACGCTACAGGTTCACCGTCTTACGACCGTATACCCTAACGCTAAAGAAATTTGTCCCCATTTCATGCACTAACCCCATGTGCGGCTTTGATTCCCGCAGCTCAGTCTTGTAGGGGATGTGGTCGTGGGTTTTTGGGGTTAGACGAAATGCGGGACCTAGATTACCGCACAATAACAAAAGAGAAAGAGAAAGATGGCCTAATATTTACCATCTAAAGGTTGAAAAAAAAATGAAAAGTGGGGTCCTCAGACCCAAAACTGGCGGGTCCTACATATCTCAAGCGGATGTTTTACCCACGGTTGTTAATTCTGGTTTCTTAGGATAACATAATTACCCTAAGAAATACGCACCAAAAAAAAATATTAATAGAGAAGCTTAACGATTAGTGGTTTAATGGCGTGGAGGAGGTCCTCAGCAGAAAGAGGGTGTCCCGCCTATGGGCAGGGTTACTTTCGATGCCCTCGCTCCTAGCAAGACTCAGCTTTGCTAGAAGCAACTAAGGAACCTCGCCACGATTAGAATGGTTAGTATCTCTACTGCACTAAAATCATACTTACCAAAAAAAAAAGAAAATTTAGTCTGCAAAGCACTAGACTAAAAAAACTCGCACTTTTAATTTACCTCTCGGATCAGTCTTTCAATGTATGTATTTCACTAACGTTTATTTTTATTTTTAAATTAATGAACAAAAATTTTCTTTGGTGTCAAACATAAATCAAACTTGCAACACTCCCACAAAACGAATTTTTCGGATATTTCACATTTATTGGCACTTGATTTGATTACATTCCCCGATTACATCAATTTATTTATGTAACTTAATGAACACTGTATAGTATCACGAGATAATAAACACATCCAATTTTCTTAATTAAATTTATTTCAGATTAATTTATACTTTTTTTTAAAATTATTATTGTATTTCACTAAATTTTACACATGTTAACAAACGCATTTTATTTTAGATATCAGGAAATTACCCAAAAAGAAACTGAACTTTCTACCTCTTCTAAACACAGCTGCACGGCTGACTGTCTAGCACGCAAACCCCCCCTTCTTTCTTTCCGTTGTACATTTTATACCAAAAATTGAAAACAAATTATTGTACATTCATCAAAATGTACGAACGCAAAAACGTACAACAACGTGACATTGATTTTCGCTTACTCAATGCACGCGCAAAAATTTATTTACATCAACAAAAAATCAATCGATCGAAAGGTGCAATTGTAGGTATTTTCAATAGCAAAGTTTTTTTTCAAGCCATTTACCTCAAGACATATCGATGCAAAAATAAATTGATAATGTTGCATTATATATTATTATGGTTTACGTTTATTCACCTACTGCATGGATATATACAGTAATCTGAGTAACATAAGCAACCAATAACAATGCGAAATACGGCATGGTAATTTCTTTTGGTAGAATTTGAGGTATCACCTCGAAGGTTATGCCGTATGTTAAAATTTGATGTTTGGGTTGATAACGGAACTGAATAAAATTCCGTTACAGCGTGGGGAAAACCCAAACCCTGAGATGAAAAGGGATCTCATGCCCTAATGAAAGGAGGACAGGAGTAGAAATTCAGTTTCCTTACATCCCACGTGGGGAACTCCCACACCCTGAGCTAGTCTCAGTGCCGGGCTGTCTAAATTAAACACCTAACCTATATCTAAATATCTAAATTATAACTATGGGCTACTAATTATTACTACCAATAAGCATTAAATGTCTAACCCTACGTCCTATCCTTGTTATCAGATCAGGTTTCCCTGCGCCCCCTCAGCCTGGTTTCCGCCTTCCCGTGGTGTTGGCCGTTGCCTTATTGGTCCCCGTTGTCTCCACGGTCTATTCCAGAGTTTGCATCCCAAGAGTAACAGAATTAAGGTTAGTACCAAAGCTGCCCCAGTGCCCGTATAGTTCCCAATGTGATGCCAATTGACTTGGGACCACGGTTCCTCTCTTTTTAGTTCTTGGATGGTTTGCTGTAGTTCGGACACCTCGACCTCTAACGCATTGGCGGGGAATGTTAATGTACGCCTCTCTGTTTTCTGCGTGAGGTTGAATCTTGGAACAACATCAGCACGGATTACTGTTTTGTAAGTAGTCGTGGCCTTAATGACCACCGAGGCCCCCCTCAAACTACAGCCAGGGTCTAGTGATAGAATTCCGCTCCCGTTCATAGCCACTGCCTGAGATTGTTCCTGGCATTCCAGATCAAAGACTACTTCGCGGGGTAGTACCATGATCCACCGGTTATCCTTTAATGGGTGAATGTAAATCGAAGGTAGTGCTGTTCGTATGGGGCATCGGCTCGGTTGCTCATTGGCATGTGAGAGCAACGCCATTTCACAATGCTCATCTTGACTTTCAATCTTGTACGTTGGTCCTCCTGCTTTGCAAATTACCGTTCCTTCTTCCCAGCGTCTACACTCGTCCAACCTTTTTGCAGAGATTGGTTGGTACCACACTCTAGAGCGGCTAACCAAAACATACTGGTATTGTGGCTCGAGGTAAGCATACCCCCCTTGGTATCTTGTTGGAACCGGGATGGGGTGAAATATCTGGTACTCTTCCCCCTGGATAAGAGGTACCTGAACTTCGAAAATAATCTGATCCTCGATGATTGCTGCCTTGGCCTCCAGTAACCGATATACATTGATCCAGTGTGCTCTTGAACTAGGAACTTGCAGGTTCGTGGGGATCTGCTTACTTATTTCCCATAGTTGTTTTGCAAACTGCGAAGGAGGTAACAATCGCACACTTGCTCTCCTATGATGTACATCCGAGAGTATATCTATCAGGTCTCCTTGGACATCCTTATACATCCAAATGGCCGCAGATAGCTGGAATAACACGTCCATATACTCTTCATGCACCATCACAGACTCGATTTCCTCCTGGATTACCCGATAATGCTTTTCCATTTCCTCATGCTCCTTACGGATAATGTTTCCGGTCAAATCTAATACATGCATTTGCTGTTGGAGCATGGTTTGTGTTTTTAGTACACCGGTGTTCAGGTGTTTGATTTGCTCCTGATACCTCTGAGCATCTCGTTGGCCCAACACTCCGATTATGTCCCCTGCTAAATCTCCGAGGAAATCCAATGGAGCCCTCTTTTCCCGTCCGTGTTGTGCTTGGAGAAGCCTATTACTGTCCTCGATTTGGTCCATCAAGTAAGCTATCGGACTTAACAACGCCTCGCAATGTCTAACGTACCTGGTCGCATTGGCGTTTTCTGCACATGTCGCTCGGAGATGTTCTTGCGTTAGTCTCATGTGCTCCCACTCCCTCCAGTAGCTTGATAAGTTATAGTACCCCACTATGGTCCAAATGTTGGTGGATAGTTTGGCCCTACCTTCCTCCGCAAAGTATATACCTGGCTCAGTCTGAAACTCTTGGAACTGCAAACCCTGATTACTCAAACTCGCTGCTGCCACCAGTATCGTCGTTAGCATCAAACACCAGTTGAAGAAACCCATTTCTAGAAATGAGACAACAAGCATAAGACCGTTGTGCCGATGAATGGCGCTAACCCAATCCCACTTTGCTGAACCATGTGCATGGAATGTGATTGGGTCAACCTCATCCTTTCCTTAACCTTACTGACTTAAGTACTATTTGGCTTAACCTATGCTGACATGCTTTCTCGCGCGCGGCATGCCAGCCTTCAACTCACTACTACACTGACTATGTGACTACCGTGCCCACCGGTTCATATTCAGTCTAATGGTGAGGTAGTAACGAATTTGGATTTACCCCGACAATCGGCTCTCTGAGGCTGGAGGTACGTTTCTGCGGCCTCCTCCTTGAACTTTGCCTGAAGCATCCCCCTAAGCTCGTCTGATATGGCTTGCTTAGCTGCATCACCCATACCTCTCACCTCGAACTCCACAAGAAGCTCGTCTTGATCTAGGTAATCTAGATTCATTATATTATTGTTGTTGATTAAAAAAAAAAAATAATAATAAAAAAAATTTTCTTAACCTCAAATAAAAAAAACTAACTAAAAAAAACGTATTCAAAAACAAAACAACCATGGGTAATATCCCCCTTCAATGAATAAATTCCGCCAACGGGGATAAAAATAAGGATAAGATAAAGGCTTTGAAATTGAAATTTTGATGAAATTATTTCCTTGTTCCCAATGATGCAGCGGTAGTCTTAACCTGACATACAAGGTGATCCTCGCTGCTATGGTGAACTTGGAAACAGATGACATTTATGGTACCCAATAGACCATGGCAGGTTTGTTGTCCCCTTTTCTGCAGCTGGCAGTCTTACCCTGAACTCAGCAGAGGAGCTCAGCTACATGGGTGACAAAAACGTTACCATGTAAGTCAACTGATGTTGATGAGACCTTTGCAGGCCTCTAACAACAGCTGCTATTGCTGTCTATTGGGGATGATAACACGCCAGTTATCACCAAGGATTTCAACAGTGTGTGGTATAATAGTGTTTAGCTTATGTCCGAAACCTCATCAATATCCGTTCACTGATAGAAAACCGGATTGGACAGCTAAACACATTATACCCTGAACGCGCCTACAACTAGCAATGGGAGGACTGGCAACCCCATCCCGGAGGATGATAAATTTTTAAATGAAACGACAAAGTGGAATTTGCGCAATAACCTAACTATACACTGCTTGTTGGAAATCCATATTTTGAATAATAAAATTTGCCACAACTCGTAATAATTTCTTATAACCATTGTGGAATCAAACCGTAGGAAAATTTAGTGACAGTCGTGCAACTTACTTTAGGATGCGGAAAAGTAGTTTTAGTATCTGAGAAATGTGCAGCTCTTAATACCCCCGGTCTTATCACTCGGCAAGGAAAGAGATGATGCACATTGTTTCAAGGAAAAACCCTTTTCACCCTTACTAACATCCGTTGCACCACTGGTTGTTGTACACGGTACAGAAAACCGTACAACTGGATTATTGTTTGAGTTCGGTTATCAACGCATGCTCCAGCCTTCCCACCACATTAGATGAATTCTTAAACTCCTATAACTACCACGAATGTTGGTTTATCCCCCGGAGTGCGGGTTGGGACATGCCACGGATAAACCATCCATTCGGGGATCTAGCATAGAAACTCAACTATCATCAATCTCTGTCGGTACGCGTATGACCCACCACGTATTAGGTCAGGCTTGCCGCTGTCATACTCGTATCGATAGAAATTTACATCTAACAATGATAAAAACCAAGCACACTGTTTTTTAAACCGATTTAAATTTTATTTAGAAGTATTTAACAATTTTTGAACATTATCCAAAAAGTAATGTCGAATATTAATTTAGACGAGAGTGTGAGGGGATCCTCAATTGAATTTCTTAGACTTATTGTGGTATTTGTTACCAGAATTTTTGGGCCGAATTATGGCCCCGTTTGGGCGCCACTGTAACGCTACAGGTTCACCGTCTTACGACCGTATACCCTAACGCTAAAGAAATTTGTCCCCATTTCATGCACTAACCCCATGTGCGGCTTTGATTCCCGCAGCTCAGTCTTGTAGGGGATGTGGTCGTGGGTTTTTGGGGTTAGACGAAATGCGGGACCTAGATTACCGCACAATAACAAAAGAGAAAGAGAAAGATGGCCTAATATTTACCATCTAAAGGTTGAAAAAAAAATGAAAAGTGGGGTCCTCAGACCCAAAACTGGCGGGTCCTACATATCTCAAGCGGATGTTTTACCCACGGTTGTTAATTCTGGTTTCTTAGGATAACATAATTACCCTAAGAAATACGCACCAAAAAAAAATATTAATAGAGAAGCTTAACGATTAGTGGTTTAATGGCGTGGAGGAGGTCCTCAGCAGAAAGAGGGTGTCCCGCCTATGGGCAGGGTTACTTTCGATGCCCTCGCTCCTAGCAAGACTCAGCTTTGCTAGAAGCAACTAAGGAACCTCGCCACGATTAGAATGGTTAGTATCTCTACTGCACTAAAATCATACTTACCAAAAAAAAAAGAAAATTTAGTCTGCAAAGCACTAGACTAAAAAAACTCGCACTTTTAATTTACCTCTCGGATCAGTCTTTCAATGTATGTATTTCACTAACGTTTATTTTTATTTTTAAATTAATGAACAAAAATTTTCTTTGGTGTCAAACATAAATCAAACTTGCAACACTCCCACAAAACGAATTTTTCGGATATTTCACATTTATTGGCACTTGATTTGATTACATTCCCCGATTACATCAATTTATTTATGTAACTTAATGAACACTGTATAGTATCACGAGATAATAAACACATCCAATTTTCTTAATTAAATTTATTTCAGATTAATTTATACTTTTTTTTAAAATTATTATTGTATTTCACTAAATTTTACACATGTTAACAAACGCATTTTATTTTAGATATCAGGAAATTACCCAAAAAGAAACTGAACTTTCTACCTCTTCTAAACACAGCTGCACGGCTGACTGTCTAGCACGCAAACCCCCCCTTCTTTCTTTCCGTTGTACATTTTATACCAAAAATTGAAAACAAATTATTGTACATTCATCAAAATGTACGAACGCAAAAACGTACAACAACGTGACATTGATTTTCGCTTACTCAATGCACGCGCAAAAATTTATTTACATCAACAAAAAATCAATCGATCGAAAGGTGCAATTGTAGGTATTTTCAATAGCAAAGTTTTTTTTCAAGCCATTTACCTCAAGACATATCGATGCAAAAATAAATTGATAATGTTGCATTATATATTATTATGGTTTACGTTTATTCACCTACTGCATGGATATATACAGTAATCTGAGTAACATAAGCAACCAATAACAATGCGAAATACGGCATGGTAATTTCTTTTGGTAGAATTTGAGGTATCACCTCGAAGGTTATGCCGTATGTTAAAATTTGATGTTTGGGTTGATAACGGAACTGAATAAAATTCCGTTACAAGAACCTAGTACGCCAAAATTCGTGGATACGAATGCTATCAAGCTCTACATCCAGCAGAAATAGCTAGAGGCGAGACAGCAATCTTTATTACGGATAATATTAAACACCACGAAGAATTAAAAATAGAGGAGGAAGCGATGCGAGGACCTACTGTATCTATAAACCAAAAATAACAAGAGCTACAGTAAATCAGTAATCTACTGTAATTTTATTATTGGAAGCGACTTTAACGCGAAAAACGTATTCTGGGGATCAAATAGAACGCTCACAAAGGAAGAGAGCTATTTGATGCTTGGAAAACATTAAAATGTGAGTTTCACTCCAGTAGAAAGCCAACCTACTGTCCTATGAACTCACATACAATTCTTGACTTTTTGGATTTCTACATAGAATGTATCTCCGAAAATTATTTAGCAGTCGAAAATGAAGAAGGCTAACATCAGACTATTCTCCAGTTTTAATGACAATAAGTGCCACGGTAATAAGGATGGAAAGCCCTCCAAGACTAAATAACAAAACCAACTGGGAATACTTCTGGCATCTAGTCGAAGAAAGCGTCAATCTACAGGTGCAGAACTCTAACGCTTACATGATCGAAGAAGAACAGGAAAGCTCCATTGAAAGCAAAAATCGGTCTGGGAAAGTACTCCTGATCAGGGAATATTACAAAAACGTATTACTATCCAGTTGAAGTAACAGAGTTGGTTAATGAAAAAAGCAGAGGTCGTAAGACTTGGTAGAGAACTGGAGCCCCTGAGGACAAACCAATCCTAAACAACAAACTTAAACTACTTATAAAGGAGATTAGCAATGAGTTCCTCTGTGGAAAGCCAACAAAGGTTTAAAAAGGTCTAAAATGCAAGTGCCACACATAAAAATGGTTGATTGAAACTAGTCTCGCAGCGATAAACAGAAACCCCTTTTGTTTGCCAAACACCTAGGAAATACCTTTAAACCACCAACTGAATAAGCGGATAACCCTTGGAAACGACTTGATAACGGGGCAACTAATCAAAGGCCTAGTAAAATTTTTGCCGGGGGTTCCATAAGGTAGTGTTCTGGGCCCTATATTGTACCTACTGTATACAAATGATCTACGGAACATAGTAGAAGCTGATGACACATCTGTTATGACCCCTGATGTTAGTACTGTTGAATCAACACGGAAACTATTTTGTAGCTATTATATAGTGAATAATTGGAGAAAAAATGAAGAATAACAGTAAACGAATCGAAATCGACGCATATAAACTTTACAAATAGGAAATTAGAATATATTCCGCTTAGACTGAATTCGCAGCAAATTCCATTCTGATAAAGTACCCTGGCATGACGGTAGACACTAAGCTCAGGTGGAAAGCACGTGTTAAAAAGAAAAGGCAAGAACTGAATTTAAAATTTAGAAAAATGCACTGGCTTATTGGAAGAAACTCCGAGCTGATAACGCACAACAAACTGCTGTTATCTAAACAAAGCCTAAAACCTATATCTGGACGTATGATACATTAGAAATGACAACCTCAATCGAGACTTCTTTTTCTAAAGAATATACTACCCCATTTAAGCAATTTATCTCATAAAGACAATCACTAGACAATCACTGAGATTAGTTGTAATATTATACTGAGAGGAATATTTCTAAAAATAGAAATTAGGAAGCCAATATAGTCGTAAGTCACGGAAATGTTACCTATGTTCATATAGGTATATAGTTATTATGTATTAAACAAACCTCCAGATATTTTAATTCCACTTCACAACAACTATCAGATCGTATGTTATAAATTAATTAACGTATTATATTAACCGGTTCTGTATCATCGACAGTTATTTAAAATAGATAAGGTATAGTTACGTTATGTTTTGTTGATCAACATGATTAGATAAATCTTACTATATAAAACAAATTTAAAAATAACTTGAGAATTTGCCCCTTGTTTACAAACCAAGGGTATTACTTGGCAAAATTTATTTAACGTTGATTAATTAAAATTAGTCAAATGATAATCACGTCAATCTGGCCCGACGCACGTTAGTATTGAATAACGATTTATTCTTGGTCGATAAGTGGTTACTGTTTCTTTATAGTGGCAGTAGGTTTTTTATATGATTGGATAACACGGGAAAGGTCTTTGCAAATTAAAAACGTTACTTTCAAAATAAAACTAAAATATATTTAGTTAACTTTTTAATATTCTTATGGTTCTGGTTCAGGTTGTGGCGCAGGTTCTGGGCCACAGTTGTACATACTATTGATACGTTCAATATCACCAACAGTTAAGCCGTAACGTTGTCCTAATTCTGGTGCATCTGGTTGGAGTGCGATAATAGTTGGTAGACCATTAATTGAGAACGAAACGGCTGGGTAGTGCATTACACTTCCGTAATCGTATTCGACTCCAAAATGTGAAATCTGCGTATTTTCGTATTTACGGAAATTGTTTTCTGTTCCTGCTTGAATATTTTCCCATACGATTTCAACGAATTCATCACGATCATATGCACTTTGCATGTGATAGAAACCAATAGCATGAATGAATTCGTGCATAATTGTACCGTTGCGGAAGCATCCTAGACCTGGTTCATATGATTGTAAATGTAATTGTTGGCGACCACCTTGACGGCCGACCATTGACCAACAACCTCCACTGCCAACTGTTGTAATTACTTCAACATAATCAGTTTGGTCAGTTCTTTCGACGAATTGTAGACATGTGGTACGTTCCATTTCAGCCAAACTTTCCAAAATGTATGAACGTTGTGCAGTTGAAAGTGCAGCACTAAAAGCGAATGGTACGATTGCATTAGCCCAACGATAACGTTCGTTTATCAAACCAGTCCGTGGATAGTATCCTTCTAGAACTTGTTGTTGGGTTGGGTTTAAAACCATATCGCCCTCAAATTTACCACTGCTCATTTCTCTGTATGCTAAACGGCGACAAAATATAGAACAATATAGTTAGTATTTAAATTTAGTATCGAACAATTTCATTTCATTTACCCAGATCATCGGTGGGGTAGGCAGTGGCAAGCACAATTAATGATATAAAATATAAAACCTTCATTGTTGCACAACGTTTGATATCCCTACAATGCGACAGTTTAAAGTAAACTAAATGTAACACAGCAAAAGACCCTTGATTTATATATTCGAGTCTTGAAGAAGTGCGACATATACTCGTAAGTAAGATTATTATCAGTGAATTATATTCAATGAGGTTTTTCTATTATCTATAAATTACTGTGTCTTACTTAGGTATTATTGATAATTTTACAGCAAAAACAATATTGTTATTTTTAATTATTTTGATTAGATGCTTGTTGCGTGTATCGCCCCACAGATGTACAATGAATTGCTTAAATCCTGGTATATAAATAAATTTTGTACTTAATATTGCCACCAGAAGATAAAGATAATTTGTGGATTGATTTACACGTGAATTAGACTTTTATTGGTGATAATATTCTGGCTGAGTTGAAGAGCTGATTTATTCTAATATTGCCATAGCATAAATCATTTAATATTTTAGCAAAGTGCGCGGTAATAATTGGGCGACACAACTTGCGCAACTATCGTATCTTTAGAAATCTGTGATATTCTTACTGTCGACATCATTAAATAATAAAAATTCGGAAATGAATTTTCAAATATTTATGAACTAAAGTATTTATTCATTTGATTTATATACAAAATTTCCAATCATACTTTAATTCTGAATCAGATTTAATCTGGGAAATTTTGAAGTTTATTTGGGGAAATATGGCAAAAATAATATTGATTATTATGGTTGATTTATCGACAAATTATTATTTTACCGATGCCCGTTGCCTACTTCTAGGTGGATCAAACAATATGAATGAGGAGGAACCAAAAGTATTAATATTCCCCGTTAGCTCATCTTTATGCTATCAAGTATCTATTATGACAGGCACTTCTATTGCACATCTCTTGACTTTGGGTTTATTAGCACCTTTTTTACTTCGAGTTAGAATAAATTATTTAATGTTTTTATATATCAAATCTTTTCTATTTTGCAGGATTTTGTTACAAAACCAAAAAAATGTATTATTATCGAAAAACATGAAATCTAATTGGAAGCATTACTTTATTCAAATTATGATGGTTTATTCCTCATTGAAAATTTTTCTGGTAAATAGCAAAGAGAGGAAAACGGCTATGAACTTAAAGATCAGTTTCCAAAATTCAAGTGGAAATTTCAATTTTGTACAAAAAACTGTTTTGTACAGTCATCATGAACAATTTTGCCCTCGTGTGTGTGAGGTGTCGTGCAGACTAAATGTCGTTGGTCTCCTACAGCTCGGAACGACGACTGTTCGGGGTGAAACTTATGATTTTATACAAAACAATTTATATCACAAACCCGGTAGGTTCATTTTCCGCTTTGGAAATTAAGTGTAGTTGGCCACAACATATTCACCCCTCCATTTTTAGATGAATTTTAATATCAGCACATAATATGAACATTTCTAATCAACGTTGAAATTAGCTTTAAGAGTCATTAAAAAATTCTTATTTAACATTAAAAAATGTGAATTCACATTTCAGATGAGGATATATTTCGAAATAATAAAAACGTTTAACTACAAAGATAAATCAAACAATCAATATGGCTCACGCAGTAGTTTGATTAAGTTCACCGCGTTCGTTAGAATTCTTACATATCAAAAATTTTAAACAATCGTTTCGAAACGGTAAATAACTTCATGATACACTCAGTTATAAAAAAAACAGAATATTGTTAAGAATTTTACGTTATCGGGTAATACATATTTGCCCTGTCAAAACCGGTTTGTATCACTATAAATTTGACGACATACAATAACAATTCTTGTGATTCGCTACTGGAATATCGCTAAAATTTTAAATATCGACTAAATTTCGCTTTGATTCCATCGCATACCGTGCCTTTACTTGACTTCTCTTTTGCGCTCATCGCGCCAGTTTTTATATACAGCGGTGAATATGGAAGGTGGAAATTTATTAATGACTCTATTACTTGCAATAACCTTGTTGTTAACTATTTTCATAATCGTACTTACTTCTTTGTTAAAGTTAGTGTTCGACAATGGAATATTTATTAATCTATTAAAGAAGGGACGAACGCTGCCATTTTTATAATAGGCGGAAGTTGGTTAGTTAAATCCAAAACGTTGTCTTAATTGCGAGGCGCAAGAACGCTGAAAGACATGTCCCACATATCTTTCCTCATTACGACTGTGCATGCAGGACCTTCATCATAACGTCTGCCACTTCTATACAAGAGTTGCTTCCATCCTCGAGCCGTTGCAAACACAAACCGCCCACGCTGAACAGTCTTTTTGTGAATTACCAATCGCCGCTTCCGATTACTCTTGCTGCCCTAGAAATCATGGCCATCCGCAATCTCTATAGATACATCTCATTATCCTCTCCAACAGACACCCAACCTAACCCTAAGTGGACCACTCCACAAACATCAATTTTCCCTGGTTAGCATTCCTTACTCTTACCTAGTTACCATAATTGCTCTTCGGCATCATTCGAGAGCATCACCACACCTTCAATGAGTTATTGACTTTTCTTTAGATCATACTCACTCAACCCTAGTCTGATTTGTTCCGTTACATTTACGCCTCACCACAATCATTATCACACATTCCTCGAGTTTACTGTAATTTTCAGTTACTCAAACATATCAGAACGACCAGAACCATCTTTCGAACAGTTGCCATCCTTATGCACTATTTAAATAAACTTTAGAGGTTCTTACTGACTAATAAATGGCTCACTATGAGACCATGACTCTAAACGGTAGCTTTCAAAATCTCGAGCAGCTTGTTTTCTTCGGTTTAATTGTTCATCATCTTCGAGCTGGCTCAGCTAATTTCCCATGTCTGCTCTCTACCGTTATTCGAATTCGCAACGTTTTGCTCCATATCGCTTACGTCGCTTACGATGTTTCCGTTGATTGCCATAATCTCTTGTGAAAAATCTTGCCTCATTTCCTCAAACTTGTGGCTGGATATGCCGGATTAATTTAATTGTATTAAATTGGGAGTTTATAACAACAATTCCTATGATTTACACGACTACTTGGATATTTCCGGAAATACCGCAAATAATCTCACAAAACTATTTCCAAATATCCATTAAACACTAAAACATGTGTTGCTAAGATTGGCACAAACGAGAAAACTTTTACAAATATCGCTGATTGTAATCTTGTGATAAAAATTTCCGTTTTACCCTGGTCCTGATGGGATTATAATATAGCCGCTATATATACTTCGCCACTTGTTTTAGACAATTTGAAAAGGGCAGAAGAAGTTCGCAAGATAAAATTATTTCTTCTAACTGATTTGGCTTATCACGATTTTCAACTATGCATACATATTTGCAGATATTTTATGTAGTAACTAGATAATTTTGACACTCGCAAAAACTTTTAGCCCGGTATTTGGCAGTTTTCATTTTAAATTAATATGCTAGGTCCATCAAAGTTTTAAGCCGTAGTTTTTTGGCTAATACAATTTACAAACAAATTGGGTACAGCTTAAATGAAAATTTGAATACACCCAAAAATGTTCATAGTAAAAACTGTTAAAATTTGCGTGAATCCACATAAAATTGCTATTGCAACCAGCTACTAATTACATTAGTAAGGGCAGACATTTTAATGTTTTAAATCTGTATATTTTTGCTTATTATCAAATACTGCTCCATTTTGCTGGGTGGAAAAAGTACTTCTTCGTACTAGACTATAGAATTTCAAACCGGGAATGAAAATATTGCATTTGAATAAAACCTGACAGATATTGTGATATATATATTATGTAATCTGCATTTAGGCGTTGAATTTGTAATGAACTTTACTTATACGGGTAATAGCCTTGTTGCATTATTCTCTTCACTCCATACTTCGTGGTCGTGCACAAAAAACAAAAACAAGTACAATTCTCTCCTCAAACTCTCTTGCTTATAAGATGTTTGTTCTGTGCATTCAATTTGAATTTGATGAAAATGCTTTAACGCTACAAAAGAAAAATGATTGAAACGAAAACTAAAAGCAAAATGTTTGTTTTCTGCGCGAAAAAATGTAATTTTTACACAAACACATATAGAAAATGCATTCTTTATAAATAAACACTGTACACATCTGTACATATTTTTTTTGTATATTTAAATGTGTAAACGTAAAGCTCTCTCTCTATACCAAATTGAGAATAATTTTTCATATGAGTGAGTAGTTTTTGTATTTTATTTTCAATTTCAGTCTGTTTTCAGTTGCGACAAATTACTAAATTAGTCACATTTTATTAATCGTGTGGTTATGTGCGCACGGTAAAAAGTTTTTTTATTGTATTTTACGGTTTTGGTTTATGTAAATAAAACGAAAATTGATTAGTTTATTTTATTTAAATAAAACAAATTATTTGTGAATGATAAAAGTCTATTTAAATTTTTGTTTTGGTGTTAATGAAAATCTGTGTACCTAGTTGTTTTTTTATATTGTGAAAATTCTCTATTTCTCTCTTGTGTTTGTGCATTTAAAAATATATAGTAAATAAAATAAGAAAAAAATTATTTGAAATTATGAGTAATGTGATTGTATGTGAAAATTCACCGACTGCACCATCGAAAGGAAGCAGTAATTCTCCATCCCCTCCGGTTGCATTGCCTTGCGGTTGTTATGAATCAGGGGCATCCTCAGTTGCGGCGGCAGCAACAGAAACCGTCCATCCACCAATAACAAAATCACGTTCACTACGCATGCGTACCTCATCATTACATTTGAAAGCATCGAATGGTGATAATTTAACAAATTGTAATAATACAGTGAATTTGTATAGTGAAATAAAATTGTGTCCAAGTGAAATGTCGCCCGAAACAATCAAAATGTTGCCACCAACTACCGAGACCATATTGACAAAACCATTTCCAATACGTGGTAAGTTTTCCGATTGATTTATTTTTTCAACATTGTGATGAACTAGTTTTCCTAAACGTCAAAAAATTGCATAGGAACATTTTATACATTCAAGCACGCTTTATGTGACTTTATATATTGTATAAGGTCAGAAAATCGGTAGAGACGAGGTAGAACGTCTAAGGTGGTTTGTTTCTTTGGTTTTGAAAGAAAAACACCCATTAATTTACAAAATAGAAATCCAAACCAAAACAAAATTTTTCTTATGTAAAATAATCTGTCATGTCAATGTTATTTATGACGCAGACCTATCGTATGATTTTTCTTATACAATGATTACTTAATTAGAAGAATGCAAAAAACTAAGTAAAATAATATTTCCCATATAAGCTTAGTTCTTGTTAGTTAAGGATATGTAATTCATGTCTGAGGTACTATATATCTTTGATTTAATACGGAGGGAAGGATTGATAAAAATTTAGATGATAATTCTATTTACATAACTAAATATTTCGATCTTAGAATATTAGCCGTTTTCCAATCGCACCATAGTTAAATTGGATGTAGGCAAGTGCTTGCAAATATGTACTTAAAATATGCGATTGGAAAACGACTTTAGTTTGGTACAATTGAATTCCATGATCAATGCTAAGGTAACTTTACTTGTATCACTTCCAACATGGACTCCGGTCGGTCAAGTAGTGAACGTTGTTTTAAATTTTATAATTAGATTAAATGAAAGAATTGAATGAGAAAGAAGAATAAGTTATTCAAATTATAATGATTATCGCTTTGATCAAAAAGATTCAAGAGCATCGTTCGTGTCATCCAATTGTGGGACACCTTTTATAAGCAGTTCGTTTATATGGAAAGGAGGATGCTAAACTGTAATATAACACAATTCAAATAAATCTTATAATATATGGTATAATCTCAATGATCAATTCTTATCTCTAACTCTAATACTGATAGACAGTAGCAAAAAGAAAGAGTGCATGATTATTATTAAGTTAGTATTTATTGTTGATTATATGTAGACACTACAAGAGTAATTACTTAGCTATGTAGTTTTACCGGCTATACAATGTTATTACTTTATAATTTATTAGGTGTGCAAGTAGAAACTGCATTGTTTGGTCAAATTAAACTTTATTGAAAATATAATTGTTACAAAAATTTATTATCGAAATATTCATTACTATCTATGGTCTTTTGCCATTTACCAGGTAGATGATAAATGCCTTCGCGATAGAGAGTTGAGGGGTTTAGAAGCAAAATGGTCATCGAGTCATTTTTGTACATCTTCAACTTTTGTGAATCGATAAACTTCCCAGCCTAAGGAGAAGATGAGTTCCTGGCTTGATTTTGCTGTATATGCTGTAATGTCCGCGTTGTCATGCAGCAATATCACCTTGCGTCTTTATTGACCCGTAAATGGTCTTTTTTTCATGCAGAGCATCACTTAATTTGATCAATTGGGCCTGGTAGCGTTCAGCTGTAACAGTTTGACCAGAATCCAGATGCTCGTAGTAAATGACTCCTTTCCAAACCAACCAGACACACAGTAACACTTTCTTGGCATGAATATTCATTTTTGCAACTGATGTTGAGAGTTGGCTTGGATCAACCCATTGTTTTCTGCGTAGATTATCGTACAAAATCCACTTTTAATCACCCGTAATGGTTTGTACAAAAATGTTTTCCTTTGTACCGAGAAAGCAAATTCATGCAGATGTCAACTTTTCGGTTTTTGTATTGTTCCGTCAGTTTATGAGGAACCCATTTTCCTTCTTTCTGTATTTTTCCCATTGCAGGCAATCTATTTATTTATTTAAATAAATCTATTCTGTGATTTACATGTACGATTTCTGATTATTTAGTTTAAAACAAAAATTATATAAAAAATTTAAACAACAAAACTTTAAGACAAAGAAAAAATATTATTCAATTAAAATAAAATCAATCAATCAAACAATTAAAAATTTAAAAAATAATTCTTCAGTATATTTTTGAAGTTATCCTTTGATAAATTAAAGTCAAATAGGTCGTCTATGATGTTGAATGATTTAGACAACCTATTAATTGGGGCTATTTTCTCCATAATTTATGGAATGGTGTTCTCTGAAAACTCATGGTTTCGAAATGTTCTGCAAGGAACATGAATCGATATGTTTTCCAAAATGTAAGCTGAATCAATGTGACCGAGCAGATCGTTTCCAATAAAAGCCGTGCCTAAGAGAAGTCGTCTATTTTCAAGCGTGCATATTTTGTAATTCGTGCCTCTTGATGAGTACGGAGGTAACCGAGCCACATTTTCATGGAATGGTAAATTGTGGTCGTAATCCTAGTCACTTTTCTTTAACAAGAAGATCAGATTTTTTTTAATGCTTTCAATTCTTTTAATGTGTACAGCATAGTATGGATTCCAGACCGATGCAGCGTATTCCAGTTGAGTGAGATCGAACGTAAGCGAGATAGAGTGAACATAAGGTTTGAATATCTTTAAATTCACCTGCTCATCTTTTAACAAATCCAAACATGGCATTCGCTTTCGCAATACAATTTTCAATAAGCCTATTGAAACTGGCATTTTCGACAAATGTGACACCTAAATCTATAAATCTATAATCTCATTGACTCTTTGCAATACTTCGTTGTTGATTTTGTATGAAATAATTAATGGATTTCTTTTACGATGGAAAGACATGATTTTGCATTTCTTAATATTTAAGTAAAGCTAGTTTCGATCACACCACTCACTTAATTTATCGAAGTCTTCTTGAAGTTTCTTCGTATCTAGCATTCCATTAACAGTAGGAATAATTTGCACGGCATCAGCAAATATGAGCACGTTTGAGTTTTTGTGTATCTCGGTTATCCGATCTACGAAAACAATAAACATCCAAGGCCCGATGTGTGATCATTGGGGAACACCAGACGTAACTATAATAACGTTAGATTTCTCATTTCCCATTATTACAAATTGTCGCCGGTTTGATAGATAAGACTTGAACCAATTATGTAATGCGAATAAATTCTCCAGTGCTTTTTGATGACAGATAGAATCAAATGTTTTACTGAAATCTGCGTACACTACATCAACTTGAAAATGATTTTCTTTCTCATTAATTATCTTACTGGGTGAATTCAACCAGATTAGTTGATGTGGATCAGCCACGCATAAATAAACCCATGCTGGTTTATTGATATATGACGTGTAATTGTGGATTTAAAGTTATTTCATAATTCTAATTCAAACAATTTTGGAATTGATGATGTAGTTGATATTCCTCTGTAGCATGTAACGTCATCTCGTTTACCCGATTTAAAAATTGGTGTAACTTTTGAAATTTTCCATTTTTTTTCGGGACACACGCCGCTGCTTAAGGAATGGTTGAATAGGTAACATAATGGAATTGCTAAAATGTCAGCGTATTCCTTCAGAATAGAAGCGGGGTATATTGTCAAGGCCACAACCGTCTCCAAATCCCTTTAAAGCCGATAAAATGTTATCCTCGTAAATAAAAAGAGGAGTTATTGATACGTTGTTATTGCTGGATTGTTCGTACAATCCCCTAGTAATACTTGGTTTATAGACTGGTTGAAAAAACGTCGGGAACAGCTATATCTTTTGAGTTTGAGGAGCTGGTATTGTTATAGGTCACATTAGCAGGGTATCCGCCAATTTCGCGTTTATTCCTAAAGTATTTCCAAAATTGTTTTGGATTTACTTTGATTTTTCCTTGAATTTGATCGAGATACGACCTGTATTTTGGTTTGAAATAAATTTAAAATTCATTACTATGTTGTAGAAAAATAGTTTTGTCAGCTTTTAACCCGCTTTTCAACATTTTGGCATACGCTTTCGACTTCCGATTTTTTAAGTTAACTAGTCTATCATCGAACCACTGAGGGTGGGCATTTTGCGGTTTACAGCACATAGGTACATAAAATTTCAACATTTTCGTGTATATAATTGGAATTGGGAGTTATTTGCCAGTTGACGGATTCCAGGTAACTTTGTAGCCCTGTAGATTGGTTGTAGGTGTTCCGAACTCGCCATTAAATTAGTTGAGTCAAATACAATATCTAACAGATTCTTGAATTTTGAAAGTGTCAATGTCGTTGCTGAAGACAAGATCCAGTAATCTATCACGATTATTAGCAACGGTGTTTATTTGGTTCAAATTATAACCAAGCATGGCGAATCGAAGTGATATTGCTTGGTGAGTAGCTCCTAACGATTCTGCAAGCTCCTTTTGAGTTTGGCACAGATTTACATCCAGTGAAACTTTCAGTTCTACGTCTTCAAATTGTTTTACCGCACCTGGACGTGGATCGTCTTCAAAACTAAAATTATTATTACGAAATTTGGCACACCACTTTTTTACTGTTGAATGACTCACAGAATATTCATTCAAAGTCGAATTGATCAATCCCATAGCTTGAGCAGCATTTTTTTCAATTGAAACCAGAATAGAATGCAATGACGTAAATGTTGCTTATCGACATCCATATCTTAAAACTGATGCACACTTATGTCATAAAAACTGTAATGCCCAAGCTACATACATTCAAAATGGTGGGTGATTTGGATGCGTTTAAGTATATTTTAATGCAACCAACGTCAGAGAGGAGTTTCTACTTCTACTAAGTAATTCTTATGTTGTCTACGTGACGGTTCCCTTATACTTATACGTATTATCTTGTTTAGGATCAATCAGATTGCAAATGTTAGCGTTCATACGGGCCAAACTGTCTTTATTAACCGTCATTTCATTTTTAATGTTACAAGGTACTCATATTAACCAGCTGACTTTGCTGAGTTTTATTTTATCTAAGGTTAGGACTACCTACAGATAACGCCATGCCAAACACAACGAAACTCCTGTTTCCATAGATAAATAAATTCGAGCTTGATTGCTTCAATTCCCTTATTGAACAATGGTTATTTATTCCACAGGGTATTTCTAAAGTAGCTGACACGAATGGTATCGTTGGATTTCATGATCAAAACGAAGATGGGGTTACTTCTATCACTTCGCACGGTAAAACCCCTCTATTAAGTTATAGACGTTTAAAAAGGAGCCTTACAATATAGAACCTTGTATTAAAGTGACTTCATTATCTTGAGAAATAACCATTTTTATTTTCAAGTACTAATTTCTTTAACAAGCTGATAACATTCTCTTTTAAATAAGGTATAATAATTATGACTATAGTTATTTAGTTAAAAAGAATTTCTAATTTAAACAAAACTTTTAGAATTCTATTTTGTTTAAAAAAATATTTTGTTTCTGTATCATTTAACTCTTAACAATTACTCTATGTACGTCAGTAAATATTTTTTGATGGAAACATAAATCAGACTCTTAGCTTTCAGAAAAGCTAACTATTTGTCATATTTATTTGCTATATTACGTTATTTAAAAAATGTGAGCTTTTACACAATAGAATTTTTGTATTTTCTTCTTTAGACACAAGCATGTTTGGTACTAGCATGTACTAGCATTAAGTAATATTATTCACAAATACTTTAAAATACAAATAAAATACAAAATTTTTATTGTGAACTTTAGTTTTCCTGGTTTGAAATTACAAAATGGGCTCGACCTCGACCAATGGGATTGTAAAATATTACTTAAAACCAATTTCGAAATTTCGACATTTAAACTCTTCCCGATAGTAATATGTAAATTCAACATTTTACTTGTGTGAGACGCCTTCTTATTAAAATGAAATCTGAACAATGGAATAATAATGGATAAAATGGTTTTGTTGATTTGCAGATTGAGGCCGAACTATTCTGTCACTAATGGGGGGGCTCTCATCTGATGATTTGATCCATAAACAGTGTTTTCCTTTGTTAATGAAAATAATAACTCCAATGTCAATTCCCAACACACAAATGACTTTAACTTTAATTGTGTTTAGGACAAGTCAGTTAATTCTATTGCATTTCTATTCATCTATTGCACTATTTACAAGCTAAATTTTATATACAAAATATTGTAGCTTAACAGTATAGTTTCTTGTTTACCATTCGAACCTTTCGATATTGCAATCACTAAATCTAACCCGTTGCGACATTGAGCTCTAAATGTTATGGACTTCGTATCACAATAAAGCATTATAGGAGGAAAACCGGTTTGAAGTTTTATGTCTCTAAAAATTGCAAAGTAAGGTGTTCCCGCGTTGTTCAGCTTTAGTATGGAGGAAATTTCCGCTTTAATTGACAGAAGGTATGAATTTGATAACTTTGATTTTACGAATTTGGATTGGTATCGTAACAAATATTTATTTAAGAGAACAGGTTTGTTTTTATAAATTTTTTACAATGTCCTTGTATTATGTCCCAAAGCGTCCCAAAATTTTTCAATTGTGTTATTGCATACTTTTGATTTCTTTTTCATATAACTGATACAAAGGGTCAAATAGAACTCAGTCAACGCATGCTTTTATGAAGCTTTAAATGATGATAAGAAAATTATTTATGAGCCCCAGAGAGAGGTACACGCGATAACGACGAGAAATGTGTTATACCGAACATAAGCTAATATTATTAATTTAAATAATGCCTATAGTTTACGAAATCTAATTAATTATTCCCGAACACTAAAAAAGGCGTATTCTTTTATATTTTCTGCATAATTGTATACTCGTTGATTCTTTAATACAACTGTTGAACAAATTTGAAATTGCACATGGTATGCTCTTCTTTGATATAGAAGACACCTTAACATGTGAAATCTTTCAGAGCTACTTAGTAGTTTAGTTTTACTAAAAAGGCCTAATATCCTTTACTAAATCGCAGTTTTACCTATCTTCGAAAATACTATACTTTATAGTATTTCTTTAAGTGAATTCTTTATCGAAAATGTAAGCCTATATCTGTATGATCATTATAACAGGAATACTGAAGAGTTTAGCTTTAAACTAATAAGGTTTGTTATGCTAATCATTGCGGTTTTTTTTATAAAATCACATTGAAACAGGTTTAATGATTGTTACGGAACTTCAGATAGTTGGTTATGTTTGATGAAAAGATCTCCATCTCCAGACCTTATTTTTCCGCTCAATTTTTTTAGGGAAATCACCATGTACAAAAAATGAAACAAGATAGAGAGTTCTGTTAAGGACATCCTAACTTTTACGGCGAGCTTTATGAAATAAAAGATATACTTACTACTTACTTAGTTATAATTTGTAAATTTGATAAGCATAATTCTTTTTTTCAAAAGTTCAGATTATTATTAAATTTGGCAGTAACTCAAGGAGATCCCGCATTCAATGTCTACTGGGGCCCATGGTTGAAAAAAAAGAAATACACAATTCCAAATAATTTATTCATGAAATCTAATTCATCAGTTTTCTCTGCTTAGTGAAAGTTTGCGAAAATTACTCAAACTGTAAAATATTAGCATTTGTTTGTGATTTTAGAGATTTTAAGTGACGCTAAATTTTAATCCTGACATACAGACTATGTTTATTAAGTTTGAAATTTATTCGAACTTTGGATTTTCAGCATGAGCCGACAATATTAATTTTTGTACGTATTGGTCTCATTATTTCAATTTGTATGGGCAGTTACCAATCTTGAAGCATGGCTCGTCGAGTGCAGGAGCTCTGATAGGTATACTAAAATAAAACTGTTTAATACTCTTATCACCAAATTAAAAGCCAGTTCATGAGTACTCTTCGCGCGCATTAATGATTCGATCAATTGATATAAAAATACGGTAGCAAATTAAAATAAAATTACAGACAATAGGTGATTGAAGAATCTTTTTGATTGGTTGAATTTGCAGATCAGTAATTCACGGCAGACGAGATTGGAACTCGTAAACTAACCTTAAACATAAACATACAGAGTGTTGCATTGGCACGACTCCAAACGAGGTGAGGGTCAATGTAATGAAAAAAATTCATTACGCGTATGCCCAGAAATGAGGCAACTCTTATACAACGGGGAACCTAATCATTTATAATTATAAATATTTTCTAAATAAAGAGACACCCTGTATAATTATTGATTATCCCACTTGTTAACATTTATTTTTTTTTGTTTTATAGTTTTTCTCAATCAGTTATGCTCTTAATACAAAATTGTGTTATTAATTATTTATCTTTCGATTTACTGCGAAACAGTGTATCAAAAAAAGCTATTTAAATTTGTATATTGATAGAACATATTTAGGAACACGGAATTTGAAATTTCAAAATTCATTTTTATGCCAGATTATTGATTATTGAACAGAAAAATATATTAGTCTTACCCCTTAAATGCCCAAGGCCATAAATTTTACAAATAATATACAAATTAGATTATGTGTAATTTTGTCTGTAGTTACCGAATCAAAAAAATATTTAGTATTTTGTTTCGTTTTCAGTAACTTCTGGCAAAAAAACGGTTGTATCCTTTAAGATATGTTGGGCATTGAGCATAGCTATGAAAATAAAGGGTTAGGGAAAAAGTTCGTGGCCTATTTTGGGTGACATTGAAACAAAGAATTTTCTTATTTCAAATGAACTTTATTAAACCAAATATGTGTCATTTTGATCGATGACCTTTTGCCATTTTTCTGGTAGAACCATGGTCCCATCACTGTAGAACTACTGTAGTTTAGAGGCGAAAAATCGAGACAATCGATTCATTTTCGCAGGCCTCTTTTGAATTTAATGTGTAAAACCATTAAGATGGTTCTGCTTGGACCGGAACAAATGGTAGTCCGATGGTGCAAGGTCAGGACTATATGGTGAGTACATCAAAACTTCCCAGCCAAGCTCTCTCAGTTTCTGCCGGGTCATCAATAATGTGTGTGGTCTAGCGTTATCATAATGGAACACAACGCCCTTTCTGCTGATCAATTCTGGATGTGTTAACTGAATTGCTTGCCTTAGACGCATTAGTTGCTGGCAGTAAAGGTTAGAATCAATCGTTTGGCCCAGTGGCAGCACCTCATAATACACGATTCCTTTCCTACCAAATACACAGCATTACCTTTCTTGGCGTCAATCCTGGCTTTGATACCGTTTAAGAAGCTTCACCTCGTTTCGTCCATGATCTTTTTCGCACATCGTTGTCGTATTTTATCTACTTTCCATCACCAGTAATCATTTGCTTTAAAAATAGCTCGAGTTCGCAGAGTTTCGCAGATAGAAATCCGGCCCATTACATTTTTAACTGTTAATTCATGTGGGATCCAAACGTAAAGCTTTTTTTGTATCCAGCCATTTTTAAATGGTTTACAACTGTTTTGTGATCAATATTTAGTTCTTTACCAATTGCATGGCTGCTTATATGCAGGTCTTCTTCAATTTTCTGCATGATCTCATCGATTTTTCCAGTGGTTGCTCGACCAGAGCGAGGTGCATCTTCAACATCCATATTTCCAGAATGAGAGCGCTTGAACCATTTCTTTTCTGCTGATTTTGATAAAGCGCCTTCTCCGTAAACAGCACAAATTTTTTCGCAAGCCTGAGCCGCGTTTTTACTTTTGTCATAATAAAATTGTAAAATATATCGAATTTTTTCATTATTTATCTTCATGTTTAAAATGTATTAACTTTTTATTCATTTCACCGATTTGTATGTCAAAGTACAAGTTAAAATGTCACCTTTTAAACACACATAAGAATTGCCGGATACGATCAATGGTTACTGAGGTATATGAATGTAAAGCCATCTACCGGGAAAAAGGTAACGAACTTTTTCCCCTACCGATTAATTTAAATACACTAATAAGTAATTCAAGATATTTATTGATAGGAACAAAAATGTCTGACCACTACAACCGGGATATTTTCATCTTCTATTTGAATTCAAAATTACCCAAAGATCAGTCATATCTATTCGAGTATCTCTTGGAGGAGCCGAAGATGCGTTTGGTTTCTTTATTTTTGCCTGAATTTGATATTCAAGAGATCCACAGTTTATAGTTTGATTGATTTGTACGTAAATAAGGTGTCAGCTATCTCCAACTTGAAATCAATCAATCTCATATAAGCCGGGCATTAACGCACCATATCCAATAAATGATAGAATATTATATTTGTCCATTTACCGCTTTTTATATGAATCAACTCCACGAGTATGGCAATTATAATCCTATATAATTTATGGACAAGGGATCAAGTTTACTTTTTTCCCTTTTTTGTCGAATCTTTCAACGGCTGGCGTTGAAGCTTCTTGCTGTGTTAGCGATAGTTACATCTATCCCATAAATTGATGCGACATATTCTTGGCTAGTTCCTCTTTAGAATTTCATCATAACTATTTCTTCGGGAAGCTTGCAATTTTTTATTCCGTTTCGTCGAATAGTATCTATAGTAAGAATTCTTCGTGTTCTCAAATATAATATCAAAGAGACTGTTGTATAATAATTGTCAAAGTAAATTATATAATTTTGAAAACTGGGCACCTCACGAACTAATCTAACCGCAATATTGGCTCAGCTTTGGATAATCCAGACTAAATCTCAAACATATATGTGAATCCCATTGTGTCACACAAATTAAAAAATTTAAACCTCCATTTTTCTGGATTGTTTGGTAAAAACTGCTTCATGCCATCTCCAATTTTAGTTGAGCATATTTGTGCATCAACGCAAAATCTCTCCAATTTCAGAATATTCCCAAATGTACTGTTCAATGCGTCTATTACGGGTCTGAGAAGGAAAAGGCGATCGCGTTTCGGGTCTTTACGAGCAGGTGCTTTACTTTTATCATTAAAATGTATATACTGCCGAATCTTTTCAAACCGGGTTCGGCTTATTTATTGTTTTATAATATTGACGCAACTGTGATTATTATTGAACCAATAATCTCTTACACTTGGAAGACTGTAATATGTCATATAAAAGAGAATTTCGATAAATTTGCGTAAATCTGGTGCATCAAATTTAAAGAACTCATTTTGACCTGTGTATCTTCTTGTTTCTTCCACGATAGTTTTTTCCAATGATTCCGGAAATAAGAGTTTGTAATTCTTGTATATTTGCAGGAATAGCACAGTTCTCTCTAAATTTGATTTATTATTCATGATAACCCAAGTTTTGCAATTCCATAGATTTAGGATCAATTTTGCTTTACGAAATCTATATGGAAATGATGTACTGTAGTCGGTTTGTAATGAAGCGGTTGTCCAGAACTATCAGTATCGATAGTTGTAGATATACTGGAACTTCCTGGAATATTTCTATTACCATTTTCGTCCAATGTGTCGATAGCTGTTATGATCTTCTTGAACATTTTCGTCTTCATTTTCATTTATGCATGTTTTTTTTTTTATCCCTGCTATCTGTTCTGGGGCCAAGGCTCTCCCAACTTTTTCGCGGTTTGCTTATTTACGTCCTTACTTTTACGCCTGTATTGGCCAATTCGAGGACGTACGGATATAGGTCCGATTTTATTACCATCTGCACATTGTATAGCTCCATGCCAGCCTATACTGGCATGGAAGATGGGTGGGCCCATGAGTTTTAAACTCCGACAGGGGCTCATAAATGTGTTCCTTTTCATCACAAATCGTAATTTGTTGATGAAAATTCCCTTTGCAACCTGCCCCTATCGGGATTCGAACTCGGTACCTCCCGATGCAAACACTAAAGCTTTAACCACTATGCCATTTGGTCGGTAATTATGAATGTTATCGAAATTTTACTTGAAAAAAATCAGTTCTTGAACTTCATTTTCCGTAAGCGAAGATAGATCATCTCATCATTATTTTCCATTATTTTCACACTTTTATCACGAATTTTATTTATTTTTATTTTTTTCGAGAGTTCTCTCTTCTTCAGCAATTTTATTTATTTGTAATTTTTGGCTCACAAATTTTCCTTTATATATTGGTAAATTTCGTTATTCGGCATCCTTTCGTTCAATGATTGTGGGTTGTTCCTGTGTTGATACATTTTATACTCCTCTATTTTATTCATTTTCATTCGGTTTAGGATTTCTAAATTGCTGTCATATCCTGTGTAAGTGTGCTGATGATGACTCAGATGTTCAGCGTATTTGGACTGTGTTATTTGGATTTTCCCACATCTGTTACGTGTTCTTTAAATCATGTAATAAAACTCCGACCAGTTTGTCCGAAGCAGAACGCCTCGCAATCGTAACATTTTAGTTTGTTTAGCCTGTATTCATTATATTGCTTTCTTTTTTATTATTTAGGCGGGTTTCCATTTTATTTGTTGTCTTATATGCTGCTGTTTAGTTATATTTTTTGAGGGCGTTGTGTGTTGCTTTTTATGTATCCCTGTTATATTCCATTGTTATGTATTTATTGGTTTTTCGATCTTAGGCTTGATTTTTGGTGGTATTTTCTATTTCATTGGTCAGTCATTGTATCAAAAAACCGTTGGACTTGGCATGACTATCTGTTTTATAATATTCATTTCGTTTATGTAATCATTTTTATGTATGGGTATGTTATTCATGCGGTTGATCATGTGTTCCTATGCTGACCTTTTGTGTGTTGGTGGATGGTTTGATGTGGCGGGTATCGTATGATTAGTTTGGGTTACTTTTCCATATATCTTGAAATTATGGTTGTTGTTGACATTTTTTATTCTGATATCTAAGTTGATTTGGTGATCCTTTTCGGTCTCTAATGTGAATTTTATATTAGGGTGTTTGCTGTTGATGTAGTTGTGTAGATTTTCACGCTGCCTGTTAGATCAATACACAATGTCCTCAAAAAATATAACAACACAGCAACATATAGAACAACAAATAAAACGGACATCCGCCTGAATAATGAAAAAGAAAGCAATATAATGAATACAGGCTAAACAAACTAAAATGTAACGATTGCGAGGCGTTCTGCAAACCATAACACAGTCCAAATACGCAGAACATTTGAGTCATCAAACAGCACACTTACACAGGATATGACAGCAATTTAGAAATCCTATACAAAATAAAAATGGCGACACTTATCATAATTTTTTATCATTTTTAATTTAATTTTATTATTATTTTTTTATCACACAAAAATAAAGTTTTGATTTTAATTTATAAAATACTAAAATGCACAATAAACTGCAAATGTTTCATACAAAAAAACATTTCTAGCTAAAAAATAGCTTATAATAGCCGGTTTCGGAAATATCCCATGGTAACTTTGGTTAATTTTAATTTTTTAAATGTTGGTAACAAAAGTTACTCAAGTTACTCTGGCTATTCGTATAATAGTAAGAGTACATTTCGCGTGTGAATATTTTTATTCAGCAAAATTCAATGGTGTATTTTTGGCAGATACGACATTTTTGTTGATTCTTTTTATGCAATTTGTATTGTACTTTAAAATTGTGTAATTTAATTTTTCTGATACTTCTAATTTAATATAAAGACAGAAACAAAAAACAACAAAAACTAAATTACCCTAAAGTTACTCCACATGTTCGGAAATAGATTTGGTAATTTATTGTCAGCAAGTTACTCAAAAGTTACCATGGGCTATTTCCGAAAACTGCTAATGAGAGAATGGTGATTTTGGTGATTTACCCGGAAATGTGACTACAATATGGTTATATCTTTTGGAAGATACAATGGGCATTTAAGGGTTAAATACTTAAATATTTATACAAATAGATCAGTGATATTTAATCGCAAAAACTTCAAACAGATCCCCATTTTAAAAAGCCACATAAATTGTTTATGAGTTCGAAATGGTTTGAAGTTCATAAAGCAATATGCTAGAAAACAACCTATATGTGTTGTATTGTGCTTAATATTTTATGAAAAGGTAATCATGTTATAAAAACTGAGCAAGCATTAAAAATCGATAATAATTGTTCATCAGATGAAGTTAATATAAATAATAAAAAAAATACGTAAGTTGTTTAAATTAACGAAGAAGTATAGTTAGTGGTTTAGGTTTACCAGACATTTAAAAGATAAATTCACCAAGAAATGGTTGAAAACCAAAGTGTTTGTTAACAAATTATTGTGGTTTTTATATATCCGTGGTTAAAGTAGTATCATAGTGTGTTACAAGTGCAATCAAGACACGTGCCTATTCAGAAAGTGATAAATGTGGTTGGTTGCTACCATATATCTACTTTTGAATAATTTAATTAATCCGATACACATATGGGTTTTTGAAACAATAGCTAAATTTGTTTTCTGTTTAGGGTAGAACGAACTTGTTTTTCAGTATACAAATCGAAGGTTTATCGCAGAAATAAAATGTACGATTTGTCTAAATTATATAGGGGTCTATAGTGTTTCATGGTTCTTATTTAGTTAATTTTTTATAAAAATGCGCGATTATTCGATTTGTGTTGCCTGAAACATGTATGATTCGTCAAGTCATATATAATATTTGACAACATAACTAGAAATATAGTCTACTACGAAAAATATACTAGAAATATAAGGGTTAAACTGAAAATAGAAAGAGCAGCAATAACCTGGAACAGAACATTACTGGCAAAACAAGGAGAACCAAAAACCAATAATCTCGATCTGAGTAAAATGAGTCAGTCTAATCGACGTCCTAAAACTTGAATATTTAAGTATGCTTTGGCCAATTTTCCTTTGTGACATGCTGTGTGGCACGGTCCACCATATTGTTGAAACAACATTTCGCCAAAGTCGATCCCATTCAATACGGCTATTAAAAGTTGAATAGTATGTCACGGTATCGTTCACGATTAATACTTATCGCAGTTCCAACAGTATTTTGAAAATTTGTTTGTTCCGCTCACGCATTTCATATTTTTATGGTTATAGTAGCTGTATTTCTTTGCGCTTGATCTTCAGGCGATCAGTTCGAATGTCGTGTAATAACAGAAAGCCGCTCACTATATTTCAAATAAAATTTGCAATCTTAAACAAAATTTGGATCAAGTTTTCCAATAAAATTTAATCTGATTCAGCTCAATGAGTATCATAAAAGAGAGCACATATCTCCCAATATTCTTTATAAATATAAGAAAATACGTTTTGCGCCAGGAACTAGTCGTGTAAAAAACAGTCGCATTTTTCATCTTAATTGTGTGTTAAGCCCAATTTAATCGTGAACGTAAACGTGGTTTATTTAAAACTTGTTCGTGGTGACTATTCAATCGTTTTGAATAAAAATCAAATTAGATCACACCTGGCTCTTATTCGCGTTCACAGTTAAATTTTTGAAAGTGAAAAATATTTATTTATTTATGTATTCAGCATAAAGGATAAAGCATGAAAGTATATAAAAAATAAACTAAAACATAAATTAAAATGTATTTTTAATAAAGTCAAACAATAATTTTTTAAATTTAGTAAAAGGCTTCACACGTTTAATCTCAATCGGAACCTCATTCCAAAATTGTCAAAGAGGTAAACAGGGACGATTTGTTGTAAATATTTGAACGGTTAACAGGCAGTATTATTTTACCATTTCGATTAGACTCAAATTTTATTTTCTCATATAAATAGGAAGGAACACGATTATTAATGACTATATAATAGTAATAACGCTCTAAAGTAAAAGAATTGAATCATAGTACAACCAAAAAATTCGTTAAACTTAGCTGATATGTGGTCAAATTTTCTCAGTCCACTAACATATTTAACGGTATTATTCAAAGTAACTTGCAGCAGCATGTCACTTGAGGTAGAATCACATCTTAATAAAATGTAATTCGCACTATATACGTGGAGAATTACTAATGATCTAACCAGATATTTTTATGAAGCTTCAAACATTAACAACTTGTGAATCCCAGGTGAACCTGTAATTTATACAAATCCCCAGATTATTAACATGATTCGCAAACTTAATCTTCACACCACCAATAAAGATATCGGGTATCATTGGGAAACTTCTTTTAGAAATCAGAATTCTTGCGTTTTAGCGATGTTCAGTGAGATTCCATTAGACTGGACCAAGCCAATACATTGGACAGATCCAAATTAATATTGTTAAATGTTTCCAATATATTTTTACTAGTCCCACCAAGATAAATTTGACAATCATCAGCCTACATGTGATATTTGGTGTATTTTATTGTTTAATAAAAAGGGGAAACGGAGTTGGACCAAATATAGTTCCTTGAAATACCCCTACAGGTATATACGCTCAGGAACTGATTATATTCCATTTACAATGACTTTTTGATATCTATCTGTTAAATAGCTAAACATAAGTTTAAGTGCTCTATTGTCAACATTAAAGAAAAGCATCAACTTCTGTATATGTCATTCAATATTATTTCGAGGTTCGCTACGCTAAATAACATGCTCATTATGTTTACACTCTCCAAGGCCACTTTGCATTCCAAAATGAACAAGTATCACGAACAATAAAACATTTAAGTTCACCACTAACTAATTCATGTTTTCGTTCACTTTTCGCTTTACATTTCCTGTGAACTTTTGTGACTATCTATTCGTATTCACAAATAAGAACACTACTGGTATTCACAAGTCCTCGTTCAAGAAAGAAACGAGAAAAATGTGTCATAATTTTTTTTCGTCAAAACTCAACAATTATTTTTAATTGTTTAACTCTTCTTCTTCTTCGCCGGCGCTACATCCAATGAAGGGAATTTGCCGCCTCAACAATGCTCTTCCAGATCATGTCTTCATTGGTGCCGACTTCAGGACATGCTTTTATGGTATACGGTTTTAGAAACATAGAACAAGTGACAGCCGAGATTCAGGCGTACCCAGTACATTTTAACTTCTTTAATAGGGCCTAATATACAAGACTTAAAAATGTTTATGTTACTGTAAATGCTCGGTGACCTCTGCTGAGAGTGGGCGTACTCCATTTTCCATCGGTTCCAGGTATTTAAACTCACTCATCTTTTCGTATTGTGTGTTGCTTGCAAAAAAATTCTCCACGTATTGGACTTCTCGCAATAGCTATGCATTTGGTTTTCACTTCGTTGATAAGGCCGATTTATTGGACTGTTGTTTCCAACGGGAACAGAACTTCCTTAAGAGACACGATGTTAAAACCCAGGATGGCTCATATGTCGTCTGCGTAACCTAATATTGGGCTTGATTTATTGTCCTTTTTATCGCCGCTTAGTTAGCGCCACTAACCTATGCGAGCGAAAGGCGATATTTGGTTATATGAGAAAAAGCCAATTTTATTATTATTTCATCATTTGTTACATTAATTGTAAACTAATTGAACATTTTGAACTTTGTAATATAAACTATGAAGTTTATATTACATAAAAACTATTTTCCGAGAAAATGTTTATCGCTCTCTAGTTCTAAAATATTCCGCCAGATGTCAGTTACTGCGTTAAAAGGCGAATATATACGTACTCTTGTGCTATGTTGAGCTTTCAAATGACATATTCTAACGAAAGGTTGAATAGAATTTGGCTATAGGGTCTCTTTACTGCACTCCTGAGGTTATTTCGAAAGTCTCTGAGAGATTACCTTCGATTATCCCTTTGCTTTTAGAGCCATCCACTAATACTTTGCACATAATTATCAATTTTGAAGAAATGCCCAAATGTAACAAGACACTCCATAATGCGTTCCTCTAGATGCTATCATATGCCTGTTGAAAATCAATGATTATAAAATGAACAAAGACGTCCTTTTCGTAACACTTGCATAACATAATCTTCAGAGAAAAGGTTTGATCGGTTGTCGGCCTGTTTAGACGAAAACCGCACTGGTAGTCGGCCAAAATGCACTCCCTGTAAATTGATAACTTGTCGTCAACTACGTTGGCCAAAACCTTGTAGCCGGTGTTGAGTAAAGCCATTTCACGAATGTTCTGACAATTCAACCGGTCTTCCTTCCTCAGTAGTGAACAAATTAGGGCTATTTTACGTTCGTCTGAAATTTGGAGAGGCCAAATCGTTGAAACCAGCTCACACATTCGATATAGGTGGTGCCTTACTCACCAAGTACCTTATTATTTTTCAGTTTTGATATGATGCTTTGTACCACACTACTCGTATTAGGACAGTGTTTGTGTCCATTCGTAACTCTTCAGATTTGTTGCGAATAGCGCTACTACGTATGGATTTCTTTTATTGAACGGCGTCTGTCTCTTATACTGGTAGTTTCGATTTTTTGCACTTGTTGTTTGTGTTATTCACGTTTCGCCCTGTTACATAGTCGATTGAAAGACGTTTGTTATCGCCTACTTTATTATGTTACACTGTCCTTCCAGAATGTGGGTAGCGGTTGGCTGTTCAGATTTTCTGATATGCCAGCCTCGAAGTTGGGCCGAATGCTTCGGTATTCCAACGTGAGATTCGTTCAAATCAATTACTCGGATAGATGAACGACGGACGGTATATTACGCAACGTTGGTCTTAATATCTCTGATGCTAGAAAAATGCCTTTTGGTCACGAGGATATGGTCGTTCTGTTTGACTGTAACCACCGTTTGATGTCAAATGTTCTTTTATGAATCCACTTACGTAGGAAATATTGTCTTGGTACCATCAGATTATATAGGAGAGCTAGCTCGGTGATGCGCATCTGGTTGTTGTTTGATGCAAGATTTATGGAGTTTGGGCCGATGGTACTACGCTGAAAATGTCTGCGTTAAACGCTTTCGAGGAAATCGCCGATTGGCATAAACGATTGCTGATCAGGAAACCAACTCCGAACTCGTATCTCTCGAAGTTCTTGTTTTGGCAGCGAGTAAATCCTATTTCGTTGTTGTAAATCCAACTTAATTACCCGCGGTTTTCTTGAAGTTTCATAATAATTATTTTTTGCTGATTGAGTTGTTAGTCCAATGCAAACGGCATGTAGAAAGACCACAGTTTTACAATGTTTAAGCGGCTGCAGCATGCGGATGGGGGATTTTTGCCACTAATACAAGGAGCTTAAGATACTGCATCAAATTTTAATTCCATGATCAGTATACCAAACAACAGAAGCAAAAAGAAGAAGTAGTTTAAACTTTAATAAACCACTTGCTTACCTCATTGTTTTAATATCCGGCGCCATCCAAAAATGAGTTGTAGGCGTGAAACATAATTTGATCTTTGAAACTTCCCAATCGGTGCGATCAATTCCAACAGCTGAGAACATAATCTTATATAGGCTAAATGTGCTCAGTCCTCGTATTTAAATGAATATTGCTGGTTTTCGGAGATTCATCCGGCACCTTCTTCTAATATTTTGACTCAGTGGAACACTATGCCAGAGAATAACCCGCAACCCAAGCTTAATGGAATAGCTTAGAATTAAACAGCTGACAGAACAGGATAGCACGACAGAGACATTGTAGAACTTTGCGCGAACATTGGAGCTATAAATTTTCAAATGAAAGATAGCGATAGTTGCAAGATCTTCGGCAGTTACAAGGAATTAGAACTGTTAGAAAGTCCATTCTGCACCCAATTAATATTAATTGTAAAATATACTAAAATATTTGTTTAAATGTTATTAACATTTTGAACATTGGACTGTAATAAACGTTATTACCTCTTTGAAATTAAAAATAATTTGCTGTCGATAAAAATTGTTTTCAAATTATCGCCACATTCCGGTAATGTTTTAGTTTGTGTGGGAAAGTTTTCAAAATAAAATAATCCAAGGACGATACATGGTGCACCCAGTTTACGATGTATTATGTATCATGTCGGAGTTTTGCTCAAACTGACAAATCAATTAAAACCAGACAATAAAAGACCGGGTTAAATTAATTAGGGCTTAGAAAAATAGAATACTATACTGTGTTTCACCAATACTACGGTCTTACGTTTATCCGAAGCTGTACTTAGAATGATTTACAACAAATTACAACGTAATATTATCGATAGAATGGCTACTTACCATGAAATTAAGAAATTTTAATTTTAAGAAATGACGAAAATTTTACAAAAAAAGTTACACAAACAAAAACCTCGTGAACAGTTAATAATCTCAAACAGTATCTAGTGATTTTTGATTACTTAATCATATATAAGCCTGATAAGAAATATTATGATAGCATGGAAGTAACCGTTGTAATCGGAATCTTATTTTGCATACCCTAAAAATAAAATCTCCAATTCAATAATAAATAGCCAGCTACGATATAAACGTATACAAATATATACTCGAGTACTACACCACCATTCTCTGATTAGCGCCCTTATCAATATTTTATATAAATAAATTATTTATCACTAAGTTGCACACCGTAACGTGATAAAGGTTAATTGTTCATAAATAAATCAGTTTAGTCGAATGTGTGTGGACAGGTGTACGCTGTGCCAATAGTGTTATTCAGTTTAGTTTTAAATTATAGTTATTTAGTGTACCAAATGGATATGGAAGCTAAATGTTGCCCATGTTGCTTACAACAATTGTACACGCTTATTGATTCGATTGATTGGAAACGTTTAAGTAAGCTATTTGTTATAATAAAATAAAATTTTACTTAAAACTGAAATAGTTTTGTGACATACGTGATTTTAGTTTTTGCGTTAGTAAACAATGGATGACCTAATCGTATAGGAAATTTACAAATTTTTACTTAAAGTTGTGTTTTGCATTCGATATTCTTCGTCTTTTGATGTTTTGAAATATTATGCCTTCAGTACATATACAAAAAAATTATGTTCAGCTACAATTAGTTTTGAATTTTTGACTCATAGATGGAAAAATTTGTAAGAATCCATCAGTTTCGAACGGATGAGATTATTGATTTGAAAAAATCAGTCTTCTCATCAGCTCGCGACGACTGATGTTGTATTTGTGGTAGTTTTTTATTGTGATTGTTCCGTACATTGGTCTATCTTCAGTGCTCTCGAATTAAATACACACTCATAGGAAGTTCATCCATTTAGCGTCAAATCTGAGTGCACTTCCTATGATTGTGTATTTAATTCGAGAGCACTGAAGATAGACCAATGTACGGAACAATCACAATAAAACCCATTACAATAGAAAAACAAAAGTAAATAAAAGAAAATACAATTAGTTTGTTATAATGTGATGGTAGAAAGTCTTATCTCCGAAAAATAATAAACATGTCTGGTAAAAATACAAAACACTTTGTTGCTCTAGTTCAGAGGTTGTGTAGTCTGATCTTTTTTATTTGTTTTGAAATATGTCCTGTGGTCTGTGTCTTAATGTGTGATACAAATATCGAGCAATCGTAATTGATGTCAACATATTGAAAATCGCTCTTTGTAAAAAAATTTCGCATCGCAGAATTCCCTTTCCCCTAATGAAAATTGCACCTAAATATTTACTTAAATAGCTAATATACTTAAGTAGTTTTATCGAATTTTTA
Organism: Nephrotoma guestfalica; assembly: GCA_963691935.1. Classification (NCBI taxonomy): domain Eukaryota; kingdom Metazoa; phylum Arthropoda; class Insecta; order Diptera; family Tipulidae; genus Nephrotoma; species Nephrotoma guestfalica. The sequence goes on along the minus strand of OY829914.1, from coordinate 195,791,824 downwards.
GCGTGGGCGCAATTAAAAACTGCGATGTTATCTCAACAAAAAATTGCAATGAATTTTAAATACATCAAGTATGTCAAGAAAGCAACAGGAATTGGTCTTTTAAAAAGCCCACTTAAAGGGATTGTAAAGTTTTTTTTTTGTCGCTAAGTTCGGACAACTGTCCTCTATCTTGACGTGAAGTTTGAGCTCGATCTGTCTTTTAGTTTGTTTACAGTGCTCTACTATGTCAGTTCATCTCAAGGGTATTTTCCGATTTTTAGCCTTATCAGGTGGTTGTTCGATGATATTTGTTGAGTTTTTGGCCAGACATACGTTCACAATGATAGCCTTCTGAGATAGTGCGTTATCGTGGTGCAAAATCCATGAGTTTGCGTCAAACCTCGCCTTTTCTGAATTATTTGCTCTCTCAAACGCCAGAAATTATAATGTAAACATTCGTTTTTAGCTTACCAAAATATGGAGAATTAAAAAAGCAATGGTTAAAATCAAATGGCTTCGGTAAGCAAGATGTACTAAGGCAAAAAGAGAATCAAAAGAGATTTTTAAGAAAATTCACGATTCCATCGGTTCATTAACGAACCAATGTGAGGATTTGACGTCGATGATCTTGAATGCTGTGATTACTATTATGCTAAATCTGCCCCTAAGACGTTTGCACACAACTTCACTAGGTGACTCTGATGATATTATTGGGGTTAATTTTTAAGTTTCTTTTCATGTTGAAGAATATTTTCTTGGATACTCAATTATACTAAACGAATTTTCAATTAATCTTATTGAATACACAGGGGGATTTGTAGTTCGATATTTATTTAGAAAATTGAATTATGTGGGCTGTTGCAAATTAATACAACAATGTAATTCTTATACATCGTAAATCAATTTAAAAAATAGAGGTGATCTGTTAATTCCTTCGATATTGTGGACTACAAAAATATAACGCAACTACAATCTAGATCAAAATTGTTTAAAAACCTAATCAGTGTAAATATTTTCAATGATGAAGATCAACATAGTCATTCCCAAGAACACGTTAATTTGTTAGCTCATTCTATCTATCATATAAAAATACTACGACATCCGGATGAATTATTGTTGTAACCAAAGATCATTGCCCGGCCGTTCTATTGCAAATTTGGACCAACGGATTGCCACTCGAAACCAAGCGCCACCGATGGTGATGGTTTGGGCCGCCATAACGGCCGAAAGCCGTTCACCGCTCGTTTTTTTGGACCGTGGCATCAAGATAAATGCTCAAATTTATCGGGATCATGTGTTGGACGGAGCGTTGAAGCCTTGGGCACAAAAACATTTTGGTCGCAGAGCCTGGACATTTCAACAGATTGGCTGAGAAAAAACGTTTCGTGGTTTATTTCCACTGCCCAATGGACACCAAATTCACCAGATGCAAATCCGCTAGATCTCTCGGTTTGGGGTATTTTGAAGATCAAGGTTGGGACAAAAAAATATCAAAGTGTCGATCATCTCAAGCAAGCGCTTCGTCGGGAATGGCCAAAATACCGCAGAGCCACTTTCGCATTAGCTTTATCGACCGTTTGAAGGCCATAATCGAAAGCTGCTTATGCAATTCGAAAATTTAAATATTTTGTGAAAATTTTTTACTTTGATTCAATAAAGTTCATCAAAAAATAAAAATTCTGTGGCGTTTTGTTTTGGTACCACTTCGGGTCAGCCACCCTGTTTGAGAAGAGAGAAATAAAAATAATTTTCAATTTATGTAGTTATTAATTTCAACTTCCTAACTTCATTCCGTTTGGTCGAAAAAATTCTAAATACGGCCCTGTTGATTTATACGCTTTCTATTTTTCTCTCCAAAGTTTTTTTATCTTTAATCTGTTCTTGGGGCCTAGGTCCTCCCAATTCTTTCGCTGCTCGCTTTTCCCGTCCTTATACTTTTCACAGTTTCGTAGCCAATTCGAACGGATTTCGGACATACGGCTATAGGTCCGATTTTCGTAGAACCATCTGCGCATTACATAGCTCCATTCCAGCCTATAGTACTGGCATGGAAGATGGGTCGGCTCGTGAGTTCTGTGCTCAGACAGGGGGTCGTAGTTGTGTTAATTTTCATCACAGATCGTAATCTGATGATAAAACATCTCTTTTACATCCTGCCTCTATCGGGATTCAAACTCCGAACCTCCCGACCCAAACGCCAAAGCGTTAACCACTATGTCGTTTGGTCAGTCTCTCCAAAGTTGTGACGCTTCACAGTTGCTTACATTCGGTCTAAGTATATATTTCTATGGAGACGAATGGTATAGTTGGATTCCTAGAACAAAGTGAAAATGACTTTACTTGTATTGTATTACTACTCAAGAGGAGGCCTATTAAAGAAACTGATATATCTTTGAAACCAGTGATTAAAATTGTATAATATTATAATTATTTGTATAAGTTTATAAATTACCCCCACCTATGTGCAACAATTAATTTATTTTAAAATCTCTTGATCTCACATTTAGTTAATTTTTGATTTTGCTTTTGCAAGCGTTTTTCCTTAAAATTTCTCTATGGTTATAGATATTTCAAAATATAAATGAAGCTCTGTCTTTGTGATTTTCGAAAAGGAATATTTCCATGGCTGTGATAGTGCCTTATCTAAAATGAATAAAAGTGTGATCGTAAAATGTTTTTTTTAATTAATTGATTGGAATTGCAAGCCCTAGCACCAAGCAAGACTCCTTGGAAGACAGGGCCACACCGCACACTAAACAAATTTGAAGGAAGACAAAGAAAGATGAAAGTGTCAATGCTAATTCATCACCCTCCTACACAAAGCTTCCAATCTGATCTAATTGAAACCAATATTAGCTTACAAACCTATCAGGCATAACCTCGGTGAAATACGAAACTCTAGTGAACGTCAAATCACCCCGAAAACCCGAAAGTGCCTTAGTAAAAAGCGAATACCAATCCACCGCAAAAGCTAAGCGAAGAGAGACAGGTTTAAATTCAAATCAACTATTGACAACCATCAAATATTTAGTAAAACAAACAAACTAAAATCGAAACATGCTAAGTGAGAGAACCCTATTCAACGATAAACAGAGCAGGAATATCTAGGCACCCTAAATTAGGATTTATCCGGCGGTTCATCTCTCACCAAAATTTAACCACGCCCAAATGCGAACTCTTGAACAACTACACTACCATCCGATTAATCACCAAGAGAAAATGAATCCCCACCTCCCTAGCCAAAACCATTCGTCACCACAGTGGCACCGCTAGCAAGCAACCGGTGACAAGTAGTTCCAAACTCAACAACCAACGGCCAATCCGTAAATATGCAAAGTTATCAAAAAGGTCAGTCTAAATCCCAATTACAATACAGAATTCAAACAGATGAAACTACGCAAACATGCCGATGTAGGAAAATAATTCGAAACTGCTCAAGCATAAATCGACACCGCCCGTTCTAAATAGCACTTAACAATAATTCGGTTCGGTCCCCAATTGCGGGACGCCCGACACTATGATCGTTTTAGTTTAAACGCAGTTCCTCTAATCCATCCATCGTGTAAGAGGCCGTCCGCGACTCCAGCACTTGTTTGGTGGTCCAGTTTTGTAAGCTATTCCGCTATTCGTAGATCATTCATAGTTGATACAAGTCCGTCCGGTCTGTAAAACATTTGATCGCCGCCGAATTGAAAAACGACCGATTTTCATTTTTATTTTAAGACTATCTGAGCCATGACATGAGGTTTTATAATATTTTTCTACATACATATAATAGAAAACTTTAATTTGTTAAAAATAGTAATCCAGAAAATCCTTAAAACTATATCAAAATCGTATTTTAAAATTACTGCATTTAAAATTGTGGTTACACTTAATACTTCATGATTTACAGCATTCAAAATTACAATATTGGTATTTTTTTATTCTCTTTCTAAAATCTGAAATCACGAAAGCAGCATAAAACAAAAAATTTTGAAAATTGAAAAAATACATGAAGTTTTGGTAGAAATGATTTTAGGGAAGAATTCAAATTTTTAATTTGGTATTTCGTTTCCATGCTTCCATTTATGAACCAAGAAAAAGAAACAACTCAATTTTAAACCCGAAAAACATCTATCCACTGGGTTTCTTATGTTAAATATTTTTTCTTTGAGAATCTGATACTCATATTAAAATTAAGTCATCTCATCAGCGGAAGAGACACTTTCGACACTTAATAAAATCTAGTTGTCAGGCACAGAATGTGTTTAAAATAGCTACATCATTTTCGGCCAGACCTGATGCCATGCCTACTTTTAAAATGCTGAACACTGTATTGAACGACCGTCATTTGTCTCACTATCAAAAAATTTGTACAATCCTCTGATGTAAAGTTAATCAAATTCAAAAGCTTTATAGGAATGGTTTGATGTCCCTCGGATTCTTGCTGTTCCTTATCACTGAAATAGTAGTTTTCACCATTCGCCTCCCGAGTTTTTTCTCTACAGCGTTCTGAATCGATTTCAATTGATTTGACGCTATTTAATGACTTGACGCTGCCAGCCTCGATACTTTCAAATATCGTAAATGTCGATATATATTCATATATTGCTATTGATACTGTTTTCGAAATGGTTGTAGATTATGTTCGGTTATAGCGTTAAAAACGTAATTATTCAAACTATTATTCATACGTTAGCCAATGTAATTTGGTTCAATAAAAAATCTTAGTCATATGGTAGTTAGTCATACATATATAGTATACGACAGTCGGTCCAAGGAGATAATTCTAACTCGATTATGAATTAAAATTTGCAATATAAACACAACCTGATCCTCGATATACGGTTAGAGTTCTGCCGTTTTATGGCTATCTTGCAGTTTCAATGTTATCTGTTTGAGTTGACATTTGTTGATCATCTTGTTATGTTTTTAAAAAATTTCTTATAATTCGGTATTCTTTGGCTATCGTTACTTAAATACGAATAAAAATTACTGATTAAACCTGGTTCAACTCGAGTACCAACTGTAACATCGATTCAGGAGGCATATCACGACTTCACATTTTGTTCGAATACCACTCATCGTTACTAAATTTACATCAACAGACACATTAATTGACGATGAGAATTTATAGAGCGGAACTACCTTTGTTTGACAAGGAGCTTATCCATGACGATCAAATTTATCCGACCCTTATGTTGAAGTCTCGTAACAATTTAGTTTTTACAGATTGGGTTGTCAGGCCGACGCAAACTTCTAAAGGAGCCAGCCCTCGCACGTTCGCCTTTATCGGCACAAGCAGCGAGACCTGTGTTTATCCCCCTATCTACTACATTACAACCTGACAATTATATCAAAAATGATAAAAATCTGTTGGTGTTTTTCTGAGAGTAAAACATCAAAATATTTATGAAGGTCGATTCTTGAAATATTTGATCAAATATAGAATGTTGATTAATTTTGATACATGGTCCAACTAAAATCAAAGTTTTATACCGCACATATTCTAGTGAACGATCCAGCACGTTACTTCCACCACACAACTCCAAGCAAGTATACAACCTAATCACAGCTAAGTTAGTGAAAAACAACAGCTTATGCAGACCCGCATACAAAAAGAGTGCACACATCTCACTCCAATGTAATTAACACACTCAAGCAACCTCAATCCCGCTACTCATGAACTTCCCATTCACCATACCAGTGCATATACATTTCACGAAACCGAACAAAATAACACCTTCATCACCTATATCACACCAAACGTACCTCTACTATTCCAACCTCTTCTCTCTCTCGCAATCCATATCGCCCAATCCAAACATTCAACAATGCCACAACACACTCCCCTCAATCAATTAAAGGAGTTTAAAGTTTGCCATGTTTAGCAATGGGAATTTTATTAACTTCATAAATTGTAATAAATCGTTCTTATTTAGGTAATTTCGTTACTTAAAGCTTCTAAATCCAATCTATAATTTATCTCAGAAAGACAACGAACTTAGAACCTACCTTGAACTTGGCCACTCGAAAAAACTAAGAACGCGAATTTTTAAACCGGAAAGATTTGCAATTATATCCCAATTTTTTATTCTTTGCTGCCTGAGGCAATTTTGTAAAATAACTTAGTTGTTCGCCCTTTAAAAATAAGTCGTTTTGAGACGGTTGCGAGATTAAATTCAGAAGGCTATATTTAAATGTGACGTTAAAACGGAAGTATTAGATTTGTATTTAATTTATATCAAATGGTCTTGTGGTTAATTTTAATTCTACGTTGGGCAAAAGATATTTGCATAAAGTCGATTAGTTGAGAAAGGCATTTCGTCATAACTGTTTAACACTTTAAAATTTCTCTTTTGATTTATCTCGTGGACGTTTTTTATTATTTACAATAAATAGTTTTGTTACCATTTACGAGTATTACAATGACTCTTAATTTTTCTGGTGCTAATTTTGTACAAATATAACTTAATTATAAGCTTTGGAATCAATTAAAAATAGAAATACCTTTGAACGCTAGTTTAAGTGTATATAACAGTTCAACCAATTTTGGTTTGTATCGGGTTGAATTTCCAGTAACAACCGGCTTAGTTTTGAATATCCATCTCGAACTTATTATCTTTGCACCACGTTCAGGCTTAACAACATCTCAACTGAGACGATCACTTTGGAATATGTAGCATTCCAGCTAAGAATGCTATATGACTTTCGCAACCATAATCGTTGAGATATACCGGTTTTGGTGGTATTCGTTTGTTCATATTTTAGTTCGTTTCAGTTGTAAAACTTGTTGTTTCTCCTGCAGCATCACAAACGTTTGTGTTATTAGGAGCTACACACGATGGGTTTTCTACGATGCTCGGATCTCCCTAATTCGTGTTCACATTAATATTTTCGACATCTCTCGATTCATTATTGCTAGGCTTTTCATAGTGGAATGTTGTGTTTTGTGGATTTGTGTGTGTTAGAATTCCGCACAGTATCGATTCATCGAAGACTACAGGCCGTTTTGCAAATATGCAACCGTTTTTCTTATCAAATAATCGACAGCTATATTCGGAACTTCTATATCTTATAGCTTTCCTCGTCTATCCAGTTTCGAAATATGTGCGAAGGCTCTCGATCTAAAAACTCCAAGATAGGAATGGTGGTCGGTCGTACTACATTTCGAACAGATTTTTTAACGCTTCTGTTGGTGGGGTGCTGATTTGTTAAATACATTACTGTTAATTCCCCACATCGATCGATCAAGTTGGTTGTCATTCAACGTGGACTTTTTTACACAGAGTCCGGTTTAATCGTTCGGCATACATACATACATATATATTCACCTCCTCGATAGCATCGAAGGTATTCAATTTTACGATTAAATTTTGTTTTGTCCGTCGCATGATATTCTTTAAATACATTACGAAACTCACTCTTAAACTTCAATAGGAAAACAACAGAGAAGTGAGTAAAGTCATCCATAATTAAACGGGCCACATAAATCGCAGTGTATACACGTTCTAACGGGCGCTGTGTCAGTGGCCTTGTTCCATCAAACAATTGTCTTGTTTGTTTCGATCTGGTACAGCTTTCACAAACCACAGGAATTTCGGAAATATCACTTGGCATTCCCTTAAACAATCTTTTTGACATGCTGCAAATATTTGCCAATAGATGGGCTAAATGGTGGTGCCATAAATCGCTTGTTTCCTTCTTACCAATGGTAGCGTTTACATAGTGCTCTCGACCACTGAATGTCACGGGGAACATATCGGTTGTCTTTTCCGATTTGAAAACAACCATATCATTCTTCAACAACGTGACGTACGTTGTTTATATCTAATTCATGTACTTTCCGCCTTTCGCTAAATGATAACAAGGGTGTCATCACGCTGTTTGGCGGCTTAAATTTCAAATTGAATTGTTCATCATTAATCAAATATCAGTATAGGCACAATAAGTTTGCTGCTACTTACTCGTTGCTTGACACGTGCTTGTTTCTGTGATGATCCATCGGCAGACGTCTTATTTTTTGAGGGGTTTTGTACACTTATTGGCCTTATGTTCAATCCTATTACCGTTGTATCAATGATTTTTTACGGAGGGTTTCTAATCGTGTCTGGTTTGCGTCTTAAATGCAGCAGATAATCAGTCCCTCTGAAAATGGGGATTACAGTTGATTCCCTCGGTGAATCCATAAACTTTTAATATTAAAGCTGGAATATTGAGAGTTAAAAGCTATTTTCGTTAGTTTTTTGACTATCAGAAATGTACGAGGATTCACTGTAAGTGTTTATATCTTTATAATCACATATTTTAATAATACACAATTTACTAATCATCGTTATAAGTTTGTTATATTAGAAAAGTATACTTACGTGTGTTTTATTTCTACATTACACACAGAAGGGAATATGATAACTACTGGTCCCTCTCCCGACAGACTAAACACGAATGTGTTCTCTCGGTGTGTTGAGTTTAATCGTGGGTAGTTAAGTGGGCCCTTCTTAAAGAAGAACAAGCTTCTTTTCTTTTACATTTTTCACATGAGACACCCATTTAGTACGTTCGGCAAAACATTTCTCAGAAATGCTGTGTGATTTTCTGTAGTAGTTACCATCAGTTTTCATGCCAATCCAATTAAGGAGAGGTCTGCTTCATTTGTTTGCCACTCATGGAACATAATGGGCAGTTCAGTTAAAGCATGCTAGTGCAAGATGGCATCTGGTTCCTTTGATATTAAGTATACGGTATAGTCTCTCATATTTATTTTTCTGTTGATGTAGTTAGAACTCTATGGCTTTAGTAGTTGTCATCTAGCGAGGTGACAATATTTTGGCCTTGCAAGCGAGAATCTTTCCGCTTACTTGATTTAGAGTCGTTGAATTCGGAGCGTTGGTCATATTGCCATATAGCCATTTTGTGGCCTTTCAACTACAATTTGAAATTTATTTGTTGAATAAATTTCTCTAGATGCGTAGTCGCCAGTAATGTCCCTGGATTATATTGCACATTATATTTATTGAGATACTGCTTAGTCACACCAACACAATATTGGAGCCAGTCAATTTATTAATTTGCACTTCCGATAATTTTAATGTTTGTTATGCTTGTTTTAAACATTCTAGAATGGTGTGCGTTAGACCGCTCTAGATGCGGCATCGTTCTTCTGGATCAGGGCGATACATTCTTGTTTTTGGATATTATGAAAAATGTGTTAGTTTGTACCCGTTTCACTTCTTAGCACGCCATTTCCGAGGTGTCTGAAAATCTTACGTTTTCAGTAGTTTCGATGTAACTAAGTTCTTGTTGCCACTTTTTCATAACCCTAATTTTCAGGTATAGAAGGGTTAGTTTTGTAATAACGTTATGTCCATCGATCATTTTTATTTCAGACGTTTTTTCTGTTGATAACTCGAGGTTTCCAATGAGTTGATCTGAGACATGAATATTTTGCAAAAATTGTGTATATGCTTGGTTCATTTTGTCAATTTTAACCTGCCCTTTTTGCAGAACGATGTTTTTATAGTTTTAACGATTGTAGAGCTCATCGTTGATCTATCAGCAAGTTATCCACATACGAATCCTCTCAGATTACTTGTGTGGCTTGTCGATTATTAAGATTTTTAATATTTATCCTATCAGACTAGAAATGTTCTATATATCACTAGGCACTTGCTGCCGGAAAATGAAAATATAATGGTAACACTTGATCTTTCTGAGAGAGCTCTCTTGAGTTTAGCAGTCATTCTATATAAATCCCATAACTCCTCGTTACCAGTGTACATGGGTGTATTGAGAAGCTTTCTCGTTTGTTTCATCAGACTACCTAATTCAACTCCCAGTTCGATGGAGTTTACTATAATGGAGTTATTCTCATTGCATCTCGTTGTTACTTTTTAAGTAAGCAGTTTTTGTTGTTCATTGCTGATGTACGAAGTGACTGGTGGAGGGAGGTTGGATCTATAAAACACCCTGTTTGTATTGCTGGGCATATGATTGTTATTGTTTCTCAATTTTGGGGTTATCCGAAATAAAGGAAAATTAAATACAACGATGGTTAGAAAGAATTACCACATCTAAGACCTAGGTACCAGTATAAAACTTTCTCACTCAAACCTCGTGAACCAAAATAATATTAATTAATTCCTATCTAGAAGATTTTAGGAGATTGAATGTAAAATTAGAAGTAGAAATATGGCAAAAATCGCCTACAGTTAAACTGAGTGTACTAAAGTCTCAACAAAATATTTTTTTATAGAATGCCGTCATACCCAAATCTGATAACACGAATTCCTTAGTCACGGTGGTTTTTCCAAGTATATCGGCTGATCCTTGTCATTTGAGACATACGATTTTTTTTGAATCCACGACTGGTGTCTATGTGTTTCAAGTGAAGCAATAATGACGTGGATAGTGAAATTTTGTCAGATGTTTTCTCTACCGAAACAACAGTAACTTAAAGTTCACCCTGTGTTTTCGTTTCTTTAGTAAATTCCAACACTACACTTATATGCTTGTTATTTTATGACTCAGCTGTACACTGACCTACCACAAACGTTTACTACAGCAGTAAGGCAAACATCAAAAATTAACGCCGGCTTAATATATCATTTTTCTATTAGCAAGTTTATGTTTATACATATTTAAGATTAGAGATTTATGAGATAAATAAAGAGCGCATAGAACCAATATTTTGCGAAGGTTGTAAGGTGTGTCGCTGACTGATTACAAATCATCTTGCGATATATTCTATATGTACTTGGAATAAATCCAATTTATTTTTTATACCTACAAAATCACCGTGTTATATTTGTATTGCACATGTGTAAGAATTATATAAATTGTCTTTGTATTCACGTATGTATAACATGATTTTTGCCGGTCGCGTGTATGAAAAATATTTAAATGATAAAATCAATCCACCACATAGCAACAAACATAAGACGTCGTATGATTTTCATAAAACAAGTTTGACATACATTTTTGCTTGCATGAATTGCTGCTAACTAAGTCAAAAAAACTTCATAATAAACAATTTTTAAGTATACATATGCATTTACATATTATTACATATTGTTGGACGCCACACGCATGGGAATTCCTGGTAGCCACAATGAGTTTAAACACGATATGGGTTTGTATCAAGATTTTAACTATATTCCACTTGAGTACTATCGATTTTGTGAAGGAATCATAATTAGATTCACCTTAGTGGCGCGTATGTATTGTTCTGATTATCCATAATAATTATGCAGATATGTCACAAGTTAGTTGTGCCATTGTTGACATATAGAGTAGGATAATTTAGAAATAAATTGTTTAATAAGTAAAAATATTCTCAAAACCCCGTCGAAATATTTTTCAAATTGCTTTTAGATGTAATAATTAGATTCAATAAAAATGATACTTCTTAATTGTACGTGCGTATCATAAATATGTATTTGGCAGTAAAAGTTACCTGTAATCCTAGAGAAGTTAATTCTTACCAGTTTTGGTAAATTTAAACATAGAAAAATAAAATATATTACTTTAACTATATTTTCCATATTAAGTTCCGCTCTTATTCTTTAAACTAAAATCTTCTTATTTTTATATCCAATTAAAATTATATAATTCTTATTTTTATAAGCAGAGTTTCTTTCAAGTATTTTCAATACGATAATGATTTCCACTTAAATTCTGTTGTTTCTGTTTCGTTATAAAGTTATGCGTATCCTTGAACTTAACTTTCAGGGTTATGTATTCCGTAACTCAATTAGGCTGAAATGCTGGTAAATTTCCATCATGATGGATTTTTTTTATGTTGATAGAAATATTTTCAAGAGAAAAATGTTGGGGAGAAAAATTCTGAAGAAAAAATGTAATTGTAATTGTATTGTAGAAAAATCAAATTTTTTCATGTTCATGGAATTGAAAATCGAATACCAGAAACTAGTTGCTGTGTTCATCACGAGGTGCGTTTTTTGAAATAAATATCCCAAAAAGAGTCTTTCAATACGGACCGTCGATTTTTAAATGCAAATAAAACAAGTTGTGTGCGAGATACTCATTCAATTTTTTGATACCCACCCAAATTGGAATAATATTTTATAGCATTAAATATGGAACATAATAGCGTTCGTTATGTTGACTTTGAGAGCATCAATTGTTTGCGGTTTATATAGGTTTATAGACCGATGATTTAAGATAACCCAAAGAAAGAAGCCTAAAGGCGTTAAAACGCGCGATCTCGGTGGCCAGTTCACGTAGCCACAGCGCAAGATAACCATGCCCTCAAATCTCATGCAGTACGTCCATCGTGACATGCATTGTATGGCACGTAACACCGTCCTGTTGGAATCACATGTCATCGGTTGAAGCCGCAGATTGCCTCAGGTATTTCCGTACACTTTCACGCATAGCAGCGATGTTTTCGGCAGACCTTAGGTTTCGGGTAACTCGAATTTGGCCACCAAACGTCGACGGCAGGACGGTTGTGGTGAGAATAAATATCACGTAATGCGCGGAACGTTTCTCGAACGGAGCACAGATTATGAAAATAAAATTTGATGATTTGCACATGCTATAACCTTCCATGCTGATTTGCTATCTACTGAAAAATTCACAATAATTTTGACATGTGTTGCCTTAATAACAAGGCTACTACATATAACCTAACAAATTGCGAGCGTCCCTATTGAAAGATCCTTTTAATTAACAAATCGAACGAAGGTGGGCAACGTGGCGTCAAAATGCAATTCAAAATTATTTTCGAAATGTTTATTTTGATTTAAACATAAACTTCTACAAAGCAATCAAATTTAAATTTCAAATTAATTCCTTGCTCAATTTATTTGACAAAATTGGAATTTTAAATTATTTATTTATATTGAAATAAGTCTACAAATTTGACTTGAAAAAAATACAAAATCAAATAAATCCGCATCGAAGAAAAATCACTGAGGGGCCTAAAATTGCCTTAACCTACTTTTAAAATTATATTTAGTTAAACAAAAATCAAATAAATAGTTAATTCTATTGAAACTCTTATACATCATCTTGACTGGTTTATTATCGCCATAGTTGGTTCTGTGTCTATCTAAGTGGAGGAAGTCATGATCTCGTAGTTGTCTACCAGAAACCTTTATTTTAGTTGAGTTTAGAACATCCGGTGCTTCGATTAGACCTAGTAGGAGATTATCAATAAAAGTACTTTTTAGCAATTCGCGTCTATTTGCTAGAGTTGTCAAGTTGTATGTCTTGCACCCGGTTAAATATGGTGGTTGTCGCTGTATGTTTACGTGGTATGGTAGATCATGATCATAAACCCATCCGTCTTTCCAGTTCAATATGATCTTCGTAGAACGGATACCACACATTTACAACATATTTCAGCTGGGATCGAACGTAAGCACAATACAGGATCTTAATTGTTTCCACATCAAAAATGCCACCCGTGTACTCCTTCAGGTAGTAGTTGAAAGTAATCCCTAGGTCTTTACTTTCAACTACTACCTGAAGGAGTACACCATTTATCTTGTAGCCTTATGTAACAGGGTTGGCTTTTCGGTGAAATGATAGAGATTTGCACTTTCCAATATTGAGACTCAGAGAATTAAACTCGCACCATAATGCTAGGTTGTCAATATATTCCTGTAGTTTATTGCCATCGTCGACTGACTCGATGGCTTTGTAGATTTTGAGGTCATCTGCGAACATCGGGATATTAGAATGCTTTATTACTTCAGTAATTCCATTAATGAAGATTGTGAAAATCCATAGGCCAACGTGGGAGCTTTGTGGTACAGCAGAGGTTGCTTGTATTCTACTCGACGTTTTACTTCCTATTTCAATATATTGGATTCGATTACTCAAATAAGATTTGAACCAGGCTACAAACTGGCTGGAAAATCCGAACTTGAAAATGTGTTCCAAAGTTTTACAATGGCTGATGGAGTCGAAAGCTTTTGTTAAGTCGGTGTATATTACGTCAACTTGTTTGTTCTTCTCAATTTCTTTAATAGAATAGCTAGTAAATCCTATGAGATTTGTAGATTCTGATCTTTTAGGCATAAAACCATGTTGATATTGTGATAAATACCGCGGAAGCACTGCTTTGAATGAGTTGCACATTACTAGTTCAAATGATTTAGGTATAGCAGATATAAATGTTATACCTCCAAAGAAGCAGCAAGAAACGTCATTTCTAGATCCAGTTTTGAAAATAGATCTCAGTCTAGTTTTTTTCCACTTCCTATTTTGTGGAAAAGTTGCCAACTATAATGACTGATTGAACAAAATGCTTAGAGGAATTTCTCCGAATCCTACCAATGCTCGCTAGATGCCTTCTGGCTCGATGTGTGGAGTAATTATGAATGTAATATATTCACTAGTGGTTGGATCTTTATAATTATCAATGTCCTCTGCTTTATAAACAGATTGGAAAAACTCAGCAAACATGTTGGTTTTGATCTGTGGATTACAAGACTTTTGATTATTAAATTCCATCCAGGATGGGTAACAATCAGTTTCGCGTTTGTTTTTAAAAAATGTCCATAAGTATCTGGTATCGCCTTTTATTTTATCCTTTAGATTGCGAATATAGCTTCTGTATTTCAATTCAAAATAAGATTCAAAATTTAGGTAATATGCAGTAAATTTCTGTTTCCTATCCTGGGAACATAATTTAAGGTTTTCTTTATAAGCCTTGTCTTTTTTGTTTTTAAGACTTGATAAGTTGATCGTCATACCATGGAGAATATTTGTTCGGTTTGCTCATAGACGCGGGAATGAATAAATCAATTCCCTTAAATAGATGTGTATAAAAATGTTCTACAATTAGATCTACATATGCCATTGCTATTAAAGTTATTTGATCAAAATATTGTTATAAGTTATTCGAATTGGCCTTTCTGAAGTTGTAGTATGGTTTCCAATTTTGGTAATTTTGGAACCTGTTATTCGCATCGGTTTCCAATATTATTTCTATTGTGGTAAATATCATTAATTGCGAAAGGTGTTGGTGATTCTTCTGTTTTTAATAAAACTGGTTCATTAATAAAAATAATGTTAAAGGTTCAGTTTCGTCCATTTTTAAATCGATTCGGCCCAAATTTGAGTCGACGAATAAGTACTCATTATCCAAATTCACGTTTACAGGCATAATCTCGTTGGTTTCTTCATCATAGGTTCAATTGATTTTTGAGAGATTGAAATCCCCAGTTATTAAAATTATGTCTGATTGATCGGCCATATTGGTAATTTCCATAATTGGGTCGCAACACTTGGTATACGATGATGTAGGCGAATCAGGTGGAATATACGCCACGTAAATTCGTACTGACTTATTATTGATGACAATTTTAACACATACTTGCTCGATCGATGGATTCGTTAAATCAACCAATTCATTAGGTAGTGATGTATCGTCGGCTATGAGTACTTCGCCACCGGATTTTTTTATGCTTGTTTGGGGTGAGCGATCACATCTATAAACCACACATTGACTAGGGAAGAATTCCGAGATCAAGATTTTTTCGTTGAATAATTCAGAATTTCCATTGATAATAAAATTTCTAGGATAATTTTTGTTTCACCTATGGGTTCCCCAATAAGCCCCATAATTGCAAATTTAGTCATGGAAAATTCGGAACTAAATTCTTTAAATTTTCATCCATTATTTTATTATAGATATGTAGACGATATTATAACGGTCATCCCAGAAGACAAGACAAACACATTTTTAGATGCGTTCAATTCAATCGATAAAAGTAATAGGATTAAGTTTACTCTAGAAAAAGAATCAGAGAACAAAATTTCATTTTTAGAAATTCTTTTGATACATGAACTTGATGGCAAAATTTCTTCTGATTGGTACCACAAAAATACTTGGTCTGTCGCTATCTAAATTGTATGTCAATTCCGTACATTAAAAATTTATTCGAAAATTACAATTTCATAGTTATTAGACGTTCAGCGACAAATTTAAACAGCAATATTTTTTCGAAACTAAAAGATCTGGTTCCTTTAAAGCATCAATCCACTGTTGTTTATCAAGTATGTTGTGATTGTAAAGCAACTTATGTTGGCCAAACTAAACAATTGATGGAAAAGAGGTTTAGGGTGTTTTTGAAAAAATAGTTTTGTTGTTTCTAATGCGAGCGAAAAATGAACTAGACAAAATTATTCCAGCGACATTTGAACAGAAGTAAATATTTATTTGATAGGCCAGTGAGCTGTTTGGTGATATGTATGTGAAAATAGCCCAAAGACCAGCTCGAGAAGACGATTTCTATAAAAGAGTGTCCTCACTAAATTCATCAAAAAGCCTCTTAGGCGAAAAATAAAAATAATTTACCTTCACATCATACGGAATCTCGAACATGAAAATAAAAGTTTGAAAACTGGTTCAATAAAGTTTGTTATTTCAAAAGTGGCTTCATATTTCTAATCTATAAAAATGATTAAATTAAACAAAAGCTACATTCTGATAAAGTATTAAATAAATAAATCCAATTATTAAATTCTTCCCAATCAATTCTTAAAATAAACTCATATATTTTCTAGAAAGTTCATTTTTTCAAGACATTAATCTCTATTTAGCAGAATTGTTAGATCTATTAGATTATTTAATTGGCTTACTTAGTGGTACTATTTCTGAGCCTCATCTATTACTATTCAATGGGGAATAGACATTTATCCGGGGCCAGGCATATTTTCAACAAATCACGGTACTTCAAAGCAGCAATCTCGTTTCTTAGAGACTACTTCTGAAATTCACATATGCGCCCATTATCATAAGATGGGAATTAGGCGTTTATCTGTTGCAAAATTTATGCATCGAATATTTTAGAAAGATGTCTACTTGAATTCTGAAATCCCTGTTTGCAGAGATCATCATATCTTAGGAATAATTTAATTAGCTTATTGGTGCTGTTTCTGAACTTCACGCATGCATCATTACCATACGATGACAATTATGCATTTATCTGGGCCACATTTATGCATCTGAATTTTACAAAAAATCCATTATTTGTAATCAGCGATTTCTGTTCACTGAGATTGTGTCAGATCTAATGAATTATTTAGTTAGCTTAGTTAGACTATTTCTGAACTTCACATTCATGCATCTGGGTATTTTTGAAAAATCCATTATTAATTCAAATCATAAAATTCTGTTCACAAAGAATGTCAGATCTAACGGCTGATTTAATTTGCTTCGTGGTACTATATCTGAACTTTATCCGTGTTCTCATTACTGTACGGTGGGGTTTAGGCATTTATCTGGTGACAGATTCATACAGAACGAATTATTCAATGGATTCGATTTCTAATGTCGTCAGTGGAGATATCTCAAATACAGTTCAAATAAAGTCAATCTGAATAAAATATTTTTGGTATTTTTCTTATTGATTAAAAGAGCGCAAAAATAATCGAATGCATGAATTAATTCATGTTAGAATATACGTGTTTATTTTAATCTTTGTCTCGATTAAACGGTCTAATTTATTTTATAGTTCTTCAAAATGTAGTTTCTATTTAATTGGAATATTAATTTTTATAGACTACAATTAGTGAAAAAATTTGAGCAGCTTTTAAAATTTTAAATTTTTTTGTGAATTTAGAGGCCACCCGCCGTTTTATAGAAAGTTTTTTCGGACTGTAGTTTTTCGGCTATCTTCATCTACTTTGGTATCTATTTGACTAACTCAAATTAGTAAAAGATATCGATTGTTATGATTCGGAAGTAGAAAATAGCTATTTAAGCAACAAATACGAAAATGAGATTATTCACAGCACGTGGTTTCCTTATAAACGTGGCTTTCAATGTTTTGCAAAGAGCCTCGTAATAAATTGTGAAAAAATAATTTAAAAATATGTAACTGCGGACGAGTCGTCGATTTAAAGTATGTTCAATAAATTTTCACAAGTATCTACGTCAAACTGATCGAAAAATCGGATCTGGCAATACATGATTTAATCGAACAGTCTCTCGTATGGGATAAATCATTCAAAATCATTTTCTTTGGTAGCATGCAATTGTTGATCAGACAGTAGTCCCACACAAAAAGAATGTTTTTTTAGAGGTTCACAATTTTAAATAAAAATAGAACAAAGAAAACCATTTCGAATATCAGTGAAACTACTAGCTTTATTGGATAAATAATTTTATGCCATTAATGCTTGAATATGATTTCGGCCATGTGGCCGCCGCAGCTGGGGCGTTCATGGCGTAATCTGGAGGTCCAATTTTCGATCACTCTTGGAGCAATTGCAGCCGTATATCGCTAATAACTCGCCGAATGTTGTGTTCCAAGTGTTCAATCATCTCTATTTATCGGCGTAGACAAGTGACATAACATATCCCCAAAGCAAATAGTCTAATGGAGTTATAGATCACACGATCTCGGTAGTCAATTAACAGGACCATTACGTGAAATTAGTCTTTCATCAAATGTTTCTTTAAGTAAATTAATTGTATCCCACGCTGTGTGGTATGTGGCTTCGCCCTGTTAAAACCATATATCAGCAAGATTTATGCCAGCCAATTGGGGTACAAAATGGTTAGAAATCATGGCTATACCGTTCACCGTTGATTTGACCCATCATCGTTTTTGAAGACATATGCACCAATGATTCCGCCGGCCACCAAACAGTGATATTCTCTAGATGTAATGGTGTTTCGGCAAAAGCTTGTGGATTACCTTCACTCCAAATCCGACAATACTGTTTATTAACGTACCCATTCAACCAAAAGTGAGTTTCATCGAACAAAATTTTGTTTGGAAAATCAACATCATTATCAATTTGTGCTTCAGCCCATTGCCCCCGAATTGGCGGTGTGTGCGTTGGTCGGATGGCTTTAATTCCTGCACAAGTTGAATTTTGTAGTTGCGTTTACCAAGATCCTGGATGGACATATTTCCAGTTGCTGAGAATGACGTCGAATTGATTGATTTGGGTCTTCCTCAACTGTACGCTGTACAGCGTCTATCGCTAGTTCGGTACGCACTGTTTGACGTCTTACTGGATACGTATTATCATTTAGAGTAAACATGGTGCGAAAACGATCCATAGTTAATCGAATTACCCGCTCTATGGATGGATTATGACGACCGTAAAATGGACATAAGGAACGACGAGTTTGGCGAACAGAATCATTATTTTGATAGAAAATTTCAACAATATTAGCAAGGGTTGCTCTGGCGTGAGTCTTTTCATTATGAAATGGCAAATCAAACAGATAACAAAACAAATGTCAGCTGTCAAATCGGTTGTCAAACAAAACATTGTTGCCAACTTAAAGATGTGAACCTCTAAAAAACACCCTTTATTTGTGTATTCGTTTATCATTTTGTTAGAGTTTAGTATGTTTCTTTCCTGCTCTTGTAACGAAAAATACTTTGAAGGCATTCTCGAGATTGCAAATAGTCTACGATACCAAGTATTTCACGTGACATCATTCTGAAGATAAAAGTATGAAATTGGACTATTAAGTACACAGTTTGTATTTATAGAGTTTTTAAATTTCGCAACATAAAACTTTCTCACTTAAATTCCGCTTGGGAAGCGCAATGTTAATTTTTTCCTGCTTTGAGGAGACCAGAAAAACAGGTCAATTCTGAGAACAGCGAATTCAGAGAAAACACCAGACTATTAGAAAACACAGATGCGAGAAATACAATTCTCAGAAAATACAATTCCAACAAATGGAATTCTAACGATTATTTAGGGAAAATGGCACCTCAGAGAAAACGACAGTGAAGCGCATACGTCATTTCGGAGAAGCGACAACACCGTGGAAACGTTTATTCTACGAAACGATCGTTCCATAAAATTAAATTTTGAGAAAACAACCATTATAGAAGACATAATTCCGAGAAATATCCTGCAATGGAAAAGTAATATTATTGAGACAGTTAAAAGTATAAACCAATAGTTATTTTTCTTACAAGGGCGAAAATTACAATTTTCGGACAAATACAAAGTATTCCCGGACGAGATGAAGCCGGGAACTGCAACCGATTTTTTTTAGTTAGAGTTATACTTAATATGGCACGATAATTCTAAAGTTTCTTGACAATCTAATACAGCAAAGCCGAAAAATTAAAGCCGTAAAATTACTTAAAACGAGAAATGTTATTTGTCCAATGTTCTTTGAGTTAACTCAACGCGGTGTAAGTTTGCATCACAACCCACAATGATCTGAAAATGAGAATACGAGAGTAAGGAGAAATTACTTAGATCACCACACGCATTATAATACTTTTGTTTAACTTAAATACGGCTAATGTAATTTCGTTAAAGCAAATCTCGTCAAGGAAACGACTGTCATTTCCACGGCGGTTCCTGTGGAAAATTGTGGTTTCTATGGTTTGCAAGGCCCTTTGTTCTTGTAGGTCTTTCGTTTAGAACCAAAAGTGTGCTCCAACTAGAGAAATCGTGTTCGTATTTAATCTTGTTCTTTTCTGAGGCCCATCTGTAGCTACTTTTGAGACCTTCTTATATTTGCATCAAATTCGTGTACTCGAGGATTTCCTATAGCACCTTCATGATTTTCGACTCTGCAACAATATCGTGAAAGGACTTGTTTTTGATGTTCATATTGAAAAATAGTTTGGTATGCAGGGCAACACAGATCCACGAATACATCCCTGCCTTCACCTCTTGACACGATATGTTACACCTTAGATTCGGGATTTATTTTCCGGGTTTGCTCCTGTAGCTTCATTATATTCAACAATAAACCCGGGTCACAACGTATGGTAGCTTGAGCGTTCCAGCTCGACAAAGAATAGATCTTTAATTTCATCTGATTTATCTTCGGTGGGCGCAGGTGGAAGTCGATGATATGATGCTTCACACGCCGATGGATGAGGAAGCCAACTCCATATTCTCCTCCATTCTGATGGCCGCTGTAATGAAGAGTATAGCCATTGGTGGTATCGTGGATCCCACTCCCAGACCATCTAAGCTCTAATGTGTAACTCTTTGCTTGGGTCGAAAGGTTCTGGAGATCTCCAGGCCTTAAGAGGCTAAGCACGTTTCATGTGCCCATTTTTAAAGCATTGTCCGTGTACAATTTCCGAGCTCGAGTTTGTGATGAACCCGATATGGTAATCCGAGGCCTTTGATTGGGGTTCAGAACTTAATTGTTTTTATGAGATAAGGTTGTAGGCCTGCCGCTTAACCCGCTTGTTACGTGTGTGGGTCACGTACTGATGAGAATCTTAAGGCATCGAGTCCTACCTTGAACACATTTATATAGCGAGCCGCTTGGTACAAGACAGATGCCCGCTTCAGCCGCTCCTAACCTGGAGAACAGATGCTGAATTGGTATTGGTTTTGGGGCGCCAGTGACTCGCTCTGACGCGTAGTGTCCACGACTATAAACAGAATTTCTCCTGATCTTCTCCACAACACCACCTGATTCATTTAGAGTTACCCAGAGGGCAGCTCGAGGAGGTATAAATGTGGGACTACGCCCTCTCGCCACTGTAACGAGACACTCCGTTCGGTGCCACTCTTAACGGAACACGAAGAGTTCCCAATTGATCGCTTCTGTAACGAAACACGGAGAGTTCCATCAACAAACACGGCATCAGAGGTCTTTGCGGTTATATGTAGCTCCGTCTAAAGCTCAGGAGCATAGGCTTGGGGTTTGTAGATATGATGCCATGCTTGAATAAACCGCAGAAAAATGAAAAATAAAAAAAAGATAAAGAAAATGAAAAAAGAGACCGAAATTTGCTGAATGACACTTGACGTGAAATTCGAACTCCTAGCATACCAAACCGCAAAAAATTTTGTAAACCATTTTAATTACAAAGAAAGTGAAAAGGGTGTGATCACACACACGGGAAAATAAAATGAATCCAAATATTGCTAAAAAAGAAACAAGAAATACGAAAGGAATACGACCACCAAGCAATAAAAGCCCTCTCTCCGAGTAAAACACAATACGTCAAAGGAAATACGTGCAATCCGTCTTGAAGACTGTGTTTCGAAAAGAAGCTAAACAGAAACAGGTGGAAAAAGAAATGAAAAATTGAATTAAACGAAAAATAATAAATCTGAGATAGATTTGAGATTAATATATATATACCGAACATACGCCACTTGAACGTTCTTTAGGCCCTCAATTACAATAATTCCAAATTTAATTTAAGAAACGAAAAAAAATGGTGTACCTGTGCCTGACCACGTCCTTGTACCGCTCGTTTTTGCGACCTCGCTGTTGTGATTTGAGCCACGTCGCAGGCGATCCTTAATGTTGCGGTGTGTTCCCACCGATAAATAATAATAAGGAGCCGCGTGGCAGCCACCCGTAAATATACTGTCGAATACAAATAACTGTGAAGTTAATATTTCCGCAAATTAACTATAAACGCAGGATAAATCATCTGGTATACCCAACGTTTGATTTGATTCCATATATGTAATACCACTAGCACATTCTGCTATTAAAACGAGTAAAGACCACACGGAAAAGGAAGGGACCATTACAATGCATCATAGTTTTAATGAAGTATTAACAAATTGTAGGTATTGTTTTGCGACCTATTTTCCAATATAAAACTACTAATTATCTATGATCATTAGAATATAAATTATTAAACGAGTAATTTAGTAGTTGTTATCACTTTATTTTATTTATTTTCTTTATAGTAAAAATATTTATCACTAAACTCATATCAAAACTAAACAACTTTGGCAAATTCAAATGCTAAATCGTCACACTTAATTAATATCCAATTCTCGACTGGCTTATGCATAACTGATACCTCGAATTGTATTTTGTAATAGAATTTCACGTTTTCACTCGACTCCATCTCTAATCCAAATTTTCCCGAAAACCTGCGTTATACAGTTTTGCTAGTATTAAAGCTCTCAAGAGAGTAGGTTAAATCCCGTTTTTATCTTAAAATAAATATTTCAAAATCGTTTAACATTTAAACCTGGCAAAAGTTAAAAGCGAAAATATTAAGTTGGATCATAAAATTCTTCTAAAATTTTCTATTCGCTTTTCTGACATTGTTTTCAAATTAACGGGCTTAATTTCCTTTTTCGTTTTCTCCAAAATTATTTTAAAGTTAATTATCTTTCGGTTTTCTACTTATAATGCCTATAAGTTCTTTATAATATAAGTTCTTTATACTAAATAAAATAAGTGCGATGACCAGTTTAATCAATTACCAACCTAAGTTTCCTTCCACAGATTATTTGCTCTCTCAAATTAATTAAAACTAAAAAATATTCACAATAAAATATTTACTTAGTGTAATAAGTTCAAGTTCAAGTAAAATTGTTTTTTTTTGTAACATCCTTGATAACAGAAACCCAAAATAATAATTTTTCAACGTTTCTTATCTGTAACCCAAATGTTTATGGCCCCCAATGTGTACAATATACGAGTACAGACGACTGTAAACTCTATCACATCTAATTAAATTATTCCAAACTTCGATTTTGTTATATAAAAACTCGTTGTACACGGAAAACAATGAATGGACAAACCAACCATAAATATTCAATTGATAATTTACCGTGCAACTCAGTACAAACCATTCTACACAATTTTGTTTAAAAGACGAGGGTCGCTTGATATGGCTCATCAATTTAACGATAGCCGGTTTTTTCTTACAAATATTTAAAGGTACCCGCAGGTTTTTTTCAAAGGTTGACTCCTCTCAAGCAGTTCAATTCATCTGGTTCGAATGTGAGAGCTTTGAAACATTCAGAAAAATCCGATCACCTTATGCTTAATAGGAAGATTAAAGAAATTTGGATATTCAAATTTGACATAAATAATTAATTTGTGTTTATGTGACAGTACAACGAATCAAGTGATTGCCAAGCAAACCAATTACTAAACACTTATAGATCTGTACATACATACCACGCTTCCTCCATATGATAGCGATATTAAATTCAATTGCAGTTGTAAAGATAAATCGTAAAATGAAATAAAATTTTTTTAGTTACAGCTCCCATATAGATAATTTAGAATCTAGGTATAATCAATTCCTATAATGCAGTGTCCGCACGCGTTATGTAAATGTAATGTGTTAATTAAAGCCAATAAATAAATTGACCATGAAAATCGGTTAATGATAATGTGGCTTGTAGTTAGTAAATATTTTAGTTATGTACTCACATTGCTTATTAAATATTTCAAAAACAATGAACGACGGAATGTGTATGAATAAAGTTACTAAAAAATATTTAAACTACATGTGCAATAACATGTACAGCCATAAAATATTGCAGTGTGCAAGATGTAATTAACGTAAAATGCACAAACGAAATAATTTACAATAAAAATTTAAAACACTTGACCTTTGCGTAAAATGTGTCTTTTTTCTATAGCTATAGGTACTTGATCTTGATTTTTGGTAACTGAAAAAAGAAATTGGTTGCGACAGACAAATAATTTTCTTCGAGGTCAAATTTATGCCCGGCTTTCATTTAAACCCGAGTTTAGTTTAGAGCATCGTGTATGATTAAAGGCATTTCCTTTAAATAAACTTTGAAGAACTTCTTTTATACAACATTATAAAATTTCTGGACACCGGTTGACGACCACTGCTCTAATAGTTTTTCGCGTTTTATTAAAGAAATGCGATTTGTAAAACTATCTATGTAAGAAGAGGAAAAAGAAAAGCGGCCGACTTATTTGAATTCGTGAAAAAAATCTAAAATACTTAAGATAAAAATAAAACTAAATTGAATGAACTTCCGACGTTTTGAACTTGGCATAGACAAGATTTTGTTGAAACGATAAGTGTTATAATTTCTACGTGTGTATGTACAATAGATACATATACACATATGTTGAATGAAGCGTGATGGGCACACTTTTGTATTTTATTTCATTGTCAGCAGCACATATTTTTATATGCGTTAAATGATTGGCGGAATTTTTTATTTAATTAAAAATTTTATTCACCAAGTCTGGCTATTTTTAAATATAAGTGGCGCTATTTCTTAATTAAAGTGTGACTGACCTTTTCAAATCCCCTTGAGAATAAGTTATTAGTGTTGTCTATAAACAAAAGCAACGAGTTACCCAGAGATATGGGAAAGGCCCCATGGAAACCTGATAATAGAAATCGTTTCTCTTGAAACGATGATTGAGCAAACAAAGAATACGAAACTTACTGAGCCTAAGTTTCGCGAATTGTCTAATCATATAAAAAATGTAAAGATTCATATTCTAGAGGTGATTGCGGAAACTAATCTAGTAGTTGATAAACTGGAGGAAACACGCAACCATAGGTGCACTTACAATTACTTTGGTTACTGTGGAAAATACACCAGAAATGGCGGCACATGTTTCAGTTCCTATATTACTAATTCAGGAAATACAGGGAGAGTTGCAACTAAAAAAACGCTAGAAACGTAGAAACAGAAAGCGTTGGCAAACTAAGACAAAAACAGCCTGTCGACCAACGAGATTACCAAGAAATTCATGGAAATCTTACGTCTCAGTGATGCGATCATAAAGATCCACTATGTAACAAACGCTGGCCCTTAATGGTGTTGCGTTTAAAGTTGACTGTTCCTCGAATTTAAAAGTATTCACAGAAAACGCAGAGTTGGAAGGCGTGGGTCTAGTAGCCATCGAAACCTATAAAGAGATGACGATCTTTGATGTTAGCTCTGAGCTTGATGGTGACATGGTCACAAATTGCTTTTTTTATTTATTTATTTTTTATTATTATTCTATTTTCAATATATGCCCCATACAGTGAACCCATCGAGTACCACCTGTGCAAAGTCGAAAAGATCCTAGGCTCTTTATCTGGTCAACACTAATTAACCAAATCTTATAGACCCATAATGTTGCTACCGGTTATGGGGAAACTTCTAGAAGCTACTAGCCATTCACATTACAACGTGAATTGAACAGAGCGGACTGTTCTCGGACAAACAATTCGGATTCCGACTTAGCATGTCTACTGAAGATGAGATGGCGGACTGCCTAATCAAAGTTCAAAATATGTTATGGGTATATATTGGATGTCGCCGGAGCATTTGATAACCTTACGTGGCCTGTTGTCATCGCAAGTTTATCGGTCTACAATTTCCCTAGAAACACTATGAGTGTTTTAGGAGCAATTTCAGTGATCATTCTTCAGTAATCAGAGGCATGCATGGTTCCGTGTCTAAGCAAATCACAAAAGTATGTCCTCAGGGCTCTATTTTAGGTCCTCTAAAATAGAGGACTCGAGGAGGCAGGAACTCGAGTTTTTTTCTTAATAACTTCTGCAAGAGAAATCGTAGGAGAAGTTAAAAAATTAATTGGACACATCTTTAGAGGCCATTCTAAAGATATCATTTTTCATTTGTTTTCTTCATCATCTTCCTGTATATAATAATTTGTACAGAGAGCTGGCGACCACATACTCATTCCTTGAGTACCAGCTCCGGTTTCAAACTACGAATTTTCAAATATCATTCCTGCATTAAGTACAAAGCTAAAGTAGCATTGTTTACTCTTTTCCAAAATGTTCGAATTTTACTTACCCTATATTGTACAGAATAGTGCGCAGAAATCAGCTTTATCAGTAAAAGGGCTTCAAAATATTAGGTACAAGCAATTTTCTCTTGGATGATCTTCTAATCCGACTGATTTATATGTTTGAAGCGCCAATATGATCCGATTTTTATTAACAATATCTTCTATTTATAAGAGCTCCATCCAGCTCTCAAAGCTTACTGGGATGCGAGTTTTGGTGAAAATGAGACGCCCGGTTCAATCAAGCTGCTGAGAGGAGGGATTTTGTCTGTAGAAAATTATCCTGAGGCCAGAAGTCGTGGAGGTCTCCTTTTTATAACAGGGGAATCTTCAAAACTTCCTCCGTTCACTTTTCTACATTTTTTGATTCTGCTTACAGGAATAGCTACTGCTATTGCACTTGACTAGTAATTTTGCTCTCTTAAATCTTTTCAGATAGGTTCGAAATTACGCAGACCACCTAATTTGTTTTTGATTGTCTCTGAGCTTTACTACAGGGCAAGCAGGGCCCTTTCAGGCATTTGTGATCGTAATTTGTCTGATGCTGCCACGCAACCCAGCTCCTTCAATTTTCCCTCGGGCTTAAGGGGCCCAGGCAATAAAAGATTTTCCACCATTTCCTTTATATGTTCGAGTTTGTCCTCCTGTGGTCAAGGGCATTTCGGGTATCAGGGTATTTATAGGTCAAGCATCTTGGTGGTCTGAAAAGTTCCAATCTAGCCCCAGGCGGATGCGAGAGCCACATTTACAACTTCTCGCTTGCTCCCGCAGATTGTATGATTTGCTTTCGGATCACATAAAAGTATCGGATCGATTTTCTTTTTCTGTGTTGAAATGAATAGCTGTCCCGCAGGCTATCCGGTGAAGTCTTCTTACTATATGCGTTGATACCAGCCAGATTTGTTATCGTCAACCTTTAGGCCGTTTATATTATCGTTACATTACGGATTTAATTGAATATTTAATTGATTCTGTTTTTATTCGGATCCATTGAATTCGCTGTGACCACAACGAATAAAAACGGAATCAATGAAATTATCACGGATCAATAAAAATCATAATATATTGAATATTTAATTTTATACTATTGCACTCTGGTCACCCACAGATTATATTATTGTTTATCTACGGTTGTTGGATAAGAACCAAATCCTGCCTCAATTTGTCCAGTTTGAGAAGAAGGGCTGAAATAGGATATTTAAAATTACTCGAAGGATCTTCAACCATCATGCGATCCCTTTTTGTGAGTCCGGAAGCATCTCAATGCCTTTGAAAGGTGACTTTTAGTCACTTTTCAGAACTAAACCTCAATTTTCATCATATAAACACAGTGTCTTATTCTATTCATATTGTCTATTTTCATCAAACAAACTCTGTTTCATTTCAATTTGCTGAGAAACAGAAACACATGCAGAACTAATATTGAAATCGCATTTTCATTGTAAAAACTGTGTTTCGCGAGTTTTGTTTTCAAGCTACTCCCGATGAATTAAATTATCAAAATAAAGGGGATTTTAAATAGGAATGACCCAATTTAAAAATTTTAAAAAAACCCATAAATTATTCAGTGAGACC
Source organism: Nephrotoma guestfalica (assembly GCA_963691935.1). Lineage (NCBI taxonomy): Eukaryota > Metazoa > Arthropoda > Insecta > Diptera > Tipulidae > Nephrotoma > Nephrotoma guestfalica. The sequence goes on along the minus strand of OY829914.1, from coordinate 195,763,794 downwards.
AGATTTTTTTTTTATTTGAAAGGATGCATTATGCCATTATGTATGGAAAATAACTTCATTCAAATGACCACCATGACTTCTCCGTAAGTACTGCATTCTATCAGCCCAATTTTCATCACTTTTTCACATAGATTTGGCTTTATTTCATCAATAGCACGTTCAATATTGATTTTTAATTGTTCAATTGTTGTTGGATTATCAGCATAAACTTGTGACTTAACATATTCCCAAAGAAAGAAATCACAAGGTGTTAAATCACACAACTTGGGAGGATAATTAACTGGACCGAATTTTGAGATAATTTCATCACCAAATTTTGTTTTCAATAAATCGATTGTTAAGGTGGTAGGTGGCGCCGTCTTGTTGAAACCACATATCTTCCAGATTATTCTCAACAACAGCAGGAAAAAAAATCATTTGACATTGTTCTGTATCGTTCTCCATTGACTTGCTCTTCGACCATTTTCTTCAAAGAAATATGGACCAATCACTCCACCAGCATGAATCGCACACCACACAGTGGATGTAATTGTGTCTGAACAGTTTCGTGTGGATTTTCATCACTCCAAATTCTGCAATTCTGTTTGTTTACATAACCATTTAACCAAAAATGAGCTTCATCACTGAATACAATTTTTCGATAAAAATGTTCATCATTTTCAAGTTGTTAAAGAGCAAAATCAGAAAATAAACGGCGTTTATGGTGGTCTAATGCCTTCAGTTCTTGAACCAGTTGAATTTTGTAAGGATGTAAACCCAAATATTTTCCTAAAATTCTCCATGTAGTTGTTTGAGAAAAATTTAATTGTTGAGAACGACACAGAACCGATAAATTTGGATTTTTTTTGCACTTGCTGCTACCAAATCAATATTCTCTTGTGTGCGTGCATTTCTTTGTCGTACTGGTACTCTTGTATCTTGTAAAGAAAATTTACTTCCAAATTTGACTACAATACGACGAATAGTGAGTCGATTAACTGAATAATATCGTCCATGAATTTTTCTTAAGTTTCTCCCAGTATTGTTGAAGCGTGTATCTTTCCATGATTAAATGGCATAACCTACATAAATGACATAAGGAATGTCAAAATATAATACGCAGTATTGCCATTATAACCATTTTAAATTGTATCATTCCTATTAGAAAACCCGTTACAGGAACGTATATATCTACATAAATGGAGGGGCTATCTAGCGGTTTCTTTTGGAAAATATTAAAAACTTATTTCCAAAGTGAGTGCTGTGGCGGCCATGGAAACAAACAAATTGCCGAATTTAGGGTTCAGAAAACCTACACTTAATCTTAGGAGCGTTTTCAGGTCCCCCGGCTGTTGGTATCATGATTGATGAAATCACCGCCAATTAGATTTTAAAATTTCAAAAAGTTAAAATTTGTGATTTTACTCAACATGTTGCCAACTGTCAGCAAGTAACAGCGAGTAACAGTTCGGTGTGGTTTGTGGAGTGGCGGCATCATTGGCACATTTTTCTTCAAGAATGTTGGTAACACCATTCAGACAACGGAGTGCGTTACAGAGCGATGATAACTGATTTTTGTGGCAAGAAATTGAAGACAGGATATACTGGACTGAATATACTGCACAACCTTTGGTATCTGTAGGATTTAGCGGCATACCACATCAGCCATCAAACAATCGATCTTTTTTGCATTAAAATCGTTGATCGTGTAATCAGCCGTTTTGGTGATGTCAATTTACATTCGCGCAGTTGCGGTTTGACGCCATTAGGCTTCTTGTGGGGTGCTGTGAAAGATCGATGTTATACGGACAATCAACAAACGATTCAGGTCCTTAAGCACGTCAACATTGATTGAGTTATTCGCGCTAGCCAGGGCCACCACTTGACTGAAGTTGCATTGCATCAATAATCGGAAAGTCTGCTGTTGCTTTTTAATAGGAAACCGCTACATAGCTCACCCAAAAAAATATTCATCTATGTCAGATAACAAAGCTAAAGTGTGCGTAGCAATTATTTTGGCAACATTATCTTAAATAATAAAATATTATTCAAATCTGTAAATTTATTTAAACACGCATATTAAATATATTTATCAACATGATGATTTATTTATTTAGACACATGCATTTAATTTTTGACAGTCCGTTTCTATTTCTGTCAATAAAACATTTCAGATGATCAATACTATTGTAAATGTTTTCACAATATTAAAATTTTTTCCATCATCACAATAATATTTTGGTATTGTCAATTTTACAGCGACGAAATGACCCCATCGATTGATAGGAGCTTCAACTTTTGCCGGTAATGCACAGCATAAATCACGCAATTCTACAGTCAGGTCATAATTTCTGACCGTAACAACAATATGCTTATTGTGGTTATTTTTAAATAGCTTGAAATTGTTTTGTTTAAATTTTTTCGAATGCAAAATGCAAACAATTTTTCTATAAACAGCAAATTCAATTTTGATATGGTTTCATTGTTTAATTATATAATAAATGTTTTATAAATGACTACTCTATAGATTTTAATTAAAACCTTTCAAGAGCTTTAATTAAATGACAATTTGTTTCATTTGTAATCGTCAAAGCTACAGTAGTGATATTTTCGTGACTTTCCTCGTTCAAATAAAATATCACTTTACAGTTTTCATGAAAAAATTAATTATTTTTACTAAACAAGAAAATGTAAAAATAAAATTGTATTATGAAATGCTTAGTTTGAATGACAAAATATTTAATTGTTTGAAGAAATTTAAAAGATTTTATGAAAACAATTTTATAAATGCAAATATATAAATACCTACAGTCATCGACGAAAGTATTTAAACTTATAAAATTTGGAATTTTATCAGATACACTTTTAATATTTGAACATTATTTATACGAAAGTCCACTTATAATATTTGTAGCAATAAACTTTAGTTGTTTCTGAAATTTGTATGTTCTGTTATCAACGCACTTAAATTTAACGTCCGTAAATGCGACCTCTAATATAAAAGACGATGCCAACCGGATTGTCTATCTTAAAATTGTAAAAGTATACTACGAGTATATCAGTGGTATGCAACATTATTTACGCCTCGAGTTGCATCGATTCCTCTTGCTCCGTTTCGAATTAGGTCGCAAACATTTTTGCCATTAACATAAGTTCCGACACAACTCGAATTCGAAACGTTTTGTTTTATTATTAGGTGTGTGAAGTGCCCCAACATTTTTTATCCAGTGCCTCCAGGTGCCTTGCTGAAAACTGTTATACAAATAACACGAATTTTTACAAAAACAAATATTTATATTAATTCAAATCAGTACATTTTGTAAATATATACATATATATTTTTACATTCTTAATACATTACTAGAAGTAGTAGTAGTTTACTACTTGTTAATTCTTGTATGCTTAGCAAAAACATTAAAGTACCTCTTATTATCACTTTGTCTTATTATAAATTCAAATATTGCAGATGAAATAAGGATTTAGTGCTTTAAGCCAATTTGTATTGTCTAACTAAATACTAAATTTTTTGGAGGATTCCAGTCACATAAACTAATGCCTTCGGTGAGCTGCTTAGCTATCATCAATGTGTTTATGTTTTCTGTCTTTAAACAATTTCTTTTTTTTGTTTTAATATTGTTTAGCTGGGAGAAACATCTTTCTGCAGCAGCGCTGCTATGTGACAGGCATAAAAGACCACCAATACATTTTTTTAAATTTGGAAATTGTAATTCTAAACCATTTTTTAGTTCAAAAATGCTGCCCCAAAACTTCCCTAAATTCGAGGGAGGAAACAGGAACAAGTTTTTGAAAAATTGCAGTCCTAAATTTTTCTTCTGTTTCATCAATTTTATTCTCACACAAGTGAGGATATAAGTTGATTACAGGTACTAGTGTTACTCCTAGATTTTTAGGATCGATAGTTTGAATGTGAATAAGAGTTTCATCATTAAAATCGAAACGGTTAATTTCTTCACTTAGTTTTACATAATATTGTCTACAATTTGCTCTTATTGCCAAATTACCTTCGATAGATAAATTACTTTTTTTTATTTCTAGTTCAGCTTTTGGACCTAAATATATTAAACTTAAATCTTTGAAAACTGGAGCAGTACTCTTTAAGTTAATATCAAGTTATTTTCGTCGTTGAATAAAATTATGTAAAACCATCAGTAAGCAACTTTTAACGGAAGGCAGCAGTTTATATATTTGGGGTTTTTCACTTTGAAATTCTTTCTTAATTTATTCTTTCTTCTTCTTCTGCGTAAAATTACATCTTCTAAGGCAAGCCATCTAGAAGTTGTTGTCTTCATAATTTTGTGAATTGGCACGTTGAAGCTTGTTTGAAATGATTTAAAACCATTTATTCGCTTAGAGCTATGTGAAAAAATTAATAAATATTTCTCACCAATTTCTCACATGTGTCAGGCAATTTTTTTGCGGCCGTGGACACATGCAGAGCACAAATGCAGAGAATGACATGTGCATCCAAGCGAAAATATGTATGTTTTTTTGGCTTTGAGTAATGCTTGATACTAGCAGTTTTGCCCATCATTACGAGCGTTATCAGCGCCAAACCCAATCAAATGATTTATTGGAATTTGGTGGTAGTCTAAAAATTTGGTAATACGATTGTTCGCCGACTGAGCTAATGTCCGACGTTTCGTCAATAATAATTGAGAAATGTTGGTTTTAATGTTGTGTAGGTCTCCTGGTTAATGTTTTAGTACCTTCTTCGGCAAGTAGCGTTGTTGTTGTATCCGTACCTCTTTTGTGCGGTTGAATTTAAATTTTTGGCATATTTTCGATTGTAATTCAAAAGACTTAATTAAATCGATTAATAAGTCAATTAAACTAAATGGTAAATTATTTGTGATGAGGAACATCAAAATTTTCAGATCGGCAACTTTCTGTTTTGTCCTAAAATTCTGCCCACCTTTGTTAACAATGAGCGTTTGATGTTTTAATAAACTTACTCGTATCACGGTTACATGGGTTTTATAATCTTCTTTAGGTTAATTAATACTCGGTTTTTCATTCACGCACATACCACCTATTCACACAATTACAGTATACCACATGTACATGGCAAGCTCCATGTCAACCTGTGCACTGACATGGACGGTGGGTCGACGCCGGATTCTGGACTCCAACAGAGGGTCTTAGTTGACTTTATTAACATCACCAATCGTAATCTATGACGAAAATCTGCTTTACATCCAGCCTCTGGTGGGATTCGAACCCAGTACCTCCCGATCCAAGTACCGAAGCTTTAACCACTGAAAACATAGTAAGCCAATTTGAGTAAAATTTTCGGTTGGCGGTAGAATAACAATTTCGTTTCATTAATCTAAAAAAGTTTTAAATTTAAAAGACCTTGCAGTTTTGACCAAAAAGTTTTCACACACACACACATGCACACTAACTTGTCGTTTGAAACATCTTCGTTAATATCCATAAAATCATCCGTTATATTATTTGTTCCGGAAGAATTTGATGATGTATCAATATTCGTCGGTATCAGAGCCGGACTAAAAACTAAAAAAATAACAACAAATATATTTTTGTTGGCTTACCCTGCTTTTTTCAAACACTTGACTTACCCTTGTTGCGCTGTAATGTTCCTGGTTCGGAATTCCTTTTCGGTGAAAATGTCTTCAAAAATTTCTAAAAGTAAAGAACTATTTGCAGGTGAGACCGCAGTTGATGACGATACAGGTAAATCGTCTTGCAAATCATCATTCGTATTAGGAGTATTTTTATAAAGCTTTTCGAAACTGCAAATATTTATTTTCTTAGTACCAACACATTTCACATCACTCACTGCTCTGTTATATTTACTTACTTCAAAAGCGTTTGTGTCACTATTTTGTTTTTGTTCATTTTGTTAATAATTATGTGCTTAAAAATAATGTTCACGGTTGTGTCACTTGGGTATCCCAACAAAGAAAAATTTTCCGAATAAGTTCCAAAAATCCATATTCTATTTCCCACGTTCTTTCTAACCCTGCGTAGTGCGTATGAGGTTTTAAGGTTAAGATGGTACAGAGAAAAGTAGCAAAACTTGCAAAATCATTAGCTGACTCGCTAGAAAATTTACGCACAATTTACAACAGAAAAAATGTCTAACAGAACATAGATGGTGTTGATGTGTAATTACAAATTATTCAGCAAAATTGCAAGACACTATAACGTTTATCAGAAAAGCCAACTTTACTATTAATTATTAATATTATATATTAGAGTGCTCTCTAAATTTTTATAAGTGCCTCAGTGCCTCACATTCTTCATAAGTGCCTCTTTTGACAGCGCTGGTGTGAATATGACTCCGATGTTTTTTATTAAAATAAAACACATTTGCTTGTTTAGAAAATGAAAAAAATTATTTATTGAAAGTCCATCTGTAGCTACAATTTTCCCCCATCTTTCCCCTGTCTTGCTGAAAAATTAATTTGTTGTGTTTATTTACCCATTGTGATCGTTTTTCCTCTATAGCTCGCTTCAAGCGTATTCACACCTTTCTGATTCCACCATATAAAGAGCATAACCTAACTTAACTAGGCTTCACTCAAGATGTTTTTGCATTTTGAATTCACATAATAAATCTATTTTTCATCTCCGGTAACTATTCGATGCACAAAACCTTTTTTTGTTGTTCAAAGGCAGTATTTCACAAATTTTCGACGTTCGAGGTCTCTTTCTTTCAATTCATTTCGATTGTTTGTAAACGTTTTACAACAGTTGATCGATCAACATTTAATGCTACAGCCTAATTTTTAATGTGTTTGTTTCCATGCTCTTTATTTTCAATGCCAAAATCATCAGTTTTAAATAGGGAGACCATTCTTTGCACGTTGTATTCGATGGAGCATGCTCACCTTAAATTTCCGCAAGCAAACGATAAAGTTCCGCTTCACGTGTACAGTTGACATCAAGTACTACAGAGTACCAGAATTGCTCATTTATAGTACACGTAAGCAGTTCTAGTAACGACACCTGTTGGGAAAGGGCGGAGTCATATTCACACACCCAATGTAACTATCTGTAAATGTTGGTTCTGAAAACTCTAGCTTGAGCATGTACAAGGTGGGAATACACAGGGGCAGAGAGTGATTGTCACCTATTACTTAAACCTCTCTGAGAATATTGATGGTTGTAAACGTACGAGTATATGCTTGGTTCACAGTGAAAATGTCAGACCTATTTTGGATCCACCGCTGGAATGGCAGATTCAAAATTTAGTGATGATTTGTCAGTAATAATATGGCATCAAACATGAAACTGGTCATTGTAATTGGAAGAGAGATGAAGATATGTGAGCTGAACAGACACAGATGAAGATATTTGTAGCAGAATGAAATTACAGGAATTTGATCACCATTTCCCCAACTGTAAGTGTAGAGTCGTAATATGCGTTCTCGGCAGCTGGAAATACAGTTTCATAATTAAAACCGCATGCTATGAGATAATTGTACCAATGCGTCATGCTTTCTATAACTTTTTTTAAAATCATAATGAAATTGATAATATTTATTATAGATTTAAGTATTATTTTTGCTTATTTATTCTGTCAACAAGTATTGTAATTGAAAATGTTGAACATTTTATTACTCTTACTATTTATTTGAAAATCAGTTTTCTTTATTTTTCATATACATAATTAAAATGATAATTTAATATACTACTATAATTATATAAAAAGTATATTTGCTTTCTTTACAATAAAATATAATAAAAACCTACTTAGGTAATAAGTATTGCACATTGATTTACTCCACATCCTTGAAAATGATCCCAAAGGTCGAACATTTGGAAAATAAATTATGTGTTAAAAAACTAAACAACCAATTTCAACAAATATTATACTGTTTTTACATTGGAACCGAGCCCTTCTGACCCTCAAAGAAGCAAATTGAATGTTCTAATCGTCTACATACAAGATTAATGGCCCGATTATGAAAATGTAATAGTTCTATAGCTGCAACTTTATAGAAGTTGCTTACAGAGAAAAAGGTGCAATGTTCTAAACAATGATATTCATATATTGTAGACTTTTTGCCGCTGTAATCAAATTATATTTTATTTTAAAATATTCTAACAAATTCGATGGCGGCATTCAAATATTGACATAAACTCGAGTTATAAATAGAATTTGCTAAAAATATCATAAAAATATTGAATTTTACGAAAATTAATTTAGAACTAGATTAAAATAGGAGTGTATTGTACAGCTGTCAAACAATATATTAGTACAGTTGATGTCATTCGTTTGCATACCTTAAGAACAATATTTTTTCTGTGTATATTGCAGACATACTATTTGTTTCGACTGTACGTGTATGTATTGCATTATCAACATTTAGGCATACATAAAAGAAATAATAAATCTTAAACACATACATTTTATCCAAAAGCTCAAAAACTACAATTGCCATTAATTTGATATAGAGATGCTATTGGTAACAACATATATATGCAAAACCCGTTTCATAAAATGACAATTTTTCCGAGATTTTCGCTATTGAAATGTGATAAGTAACTTTACATCATTAAATTTGGTGCTGCATTTTAGTACATATCGGAAATTTTATAGTTACAGAGCTTACACAGTTTGTGAATTAGTCCATATACTTTCCTAATACTCTTCTAACGACTAACCTACAAAGTTCGTAGATTATTATAAGATATAGTTTGTGTTACCTTTAAATTAATAATGGTTGATTGTATGTTTAACCTTGGTATTAGCAAAGCCTACGATTAATCTATATTAAGGACAAAACCGTAATTACTAAGGCTGAAAATCAGAAAATGGACGAAAATATATAAATAACCTATGACAAAAACACCCAGTCGCAACTTTTTTTTTTTCTACTGGTCACCACCAGGAATCGAACCCCGGACTCCCGAATAACAGGACAAGCACTCTACTTACTTAGCTAACGAGGGCGACTGAACAATTATACCAATGATGGTAAAGCATGGAAAAGATACTATATAGTTAGTCTAGTTTTTAATTCAACGTGAGCGACCAGAGCTACCCAGCGTACACCGAACAAATGTTGCGCGGTGTAAAATTATCCGCTATGTACGGACTCGGTGTAAAACTGAATAAATCGGTTTTATGAAAATGAATTGACTGTTTCTATCTATAAAGATGAGTGAACTCTGTTTTTATAAAAACAATTTTTTGGCATTTAACAATTAGAAAATAATGTGTAATGTTAAATAACAATAATATTTTTAATAATATAATTACGTTTAAATTGATAAATAAATTAATTATAAACTTTTGTTTAATTATAAAACTAATTACTTACTGATTATGTTTCGATGTTATGATATTTGTCTCTGCTATACACCTACATTCATTTCGGAGTAAAATTTGAAGAACCAAGTATACACAGTAAAATAAGCACAGTTCACAAATAAAAACGCAGTGTACAGAGTAAAATTACTCAGGTTGAATTAAAAAACATTGAGTAAATTTTTGACAGCACACTGCTCGCCCGGGTTGAATTAAAAAATATACCCATTATTTTATTTTATATAATATCTCGGTATTTTTGTGGCATGAAATCTAAATAAAATTAAAATACTGGAAATTAATAATGATGGTTATTGATGAATTTATAGGCACGAAATGATTGTCCATGTTACTTTTTTGCAATTATGCGAACCAAAAATAAAACGCAAGGAAATTTTCAGTGTACATCTTACACTACAGACGCATTACTGGTTGTTTCATAAACACAATTTCGGGATCATGAGTTTCGAATTGAAAATTCCAAACACACTACAAATTCTTTTGTGTTCTATCAAGATAGTGTAGGAGTCGGGGTATTTACAAAATACAAAGCTTGACATTTAATGGCAAAAATCACGTTTATATTAGCAGAACGAAGACAATGTGGTCCCTCTGACTAAATGTCTTAATAACAAACAGAAAACTCAAAGAATTTTCAAAGTTTTAACAGATCTTGCATCTAGTTTTTAAACAAAATTTCGCTCTCAGATCAAAAAAGTAAATTTACATAAAGTGTCATCCAATTTTACAGCAATGGCATAATGTCCAGAATTTCCATATCTGCTGAATTCCGTGAAGCCGACTGCGCGAGTGCGGGCAAAAATGTATAATTTTTGATTCGCACGCTAAACCAATTAAAACGCTTGAAAATATTTCTCCTTCATTTTTTTTCCATATAAAATTCCCCTGCGAGTTAAAATATTTTTATCTTTGCGCTACTTGGTCCGTAGACGACCAACCTACAGATATAAAAAATTTTGCTTAAAAAAGAAAATGAGCAAGCGTTTTGCTATTTGAGGACAAGCATTTGTCATTCAATTTTTTTGTGTTTAGGTTGTGTCTCGCAAATCTTTATAATTGAAGGGCGTTAAAGTAATTAGTGGGTCTCTTATTTATATAGCGTGAAAATGGAGCAAATGTAATCCAAATATTGTTTCGTCTAGAACAACTTCGGCACTGTGCAAATTTTAAACACACAGTTGAAAATTTTTCAGAATATCCCGCCTGCGGCGTGTTTGCGATGTATACTCATAATTGTGTGTATCTGCAAAACGGTTTCATTCAACAGTCGGAACGTTAATAGAACCCTTTATATTTCTGTTGGTTAACATCTCGGATGGTATGAGCAGCGTTTGTGCCGTCAATTATATTCTCATTACAGGCCCATGTTAATTTTTCAAATCCCGCTTTCCTGTCGTCGACATATTAACTTCCCCACCATCTCCGACTTTTTTTTAAGAAAATTCAATGGATCGTCCATAATAATGGATATGTACTGATGCAGACATTAATTTCTACGTACAGAATTGAATTTGATTGCTAAGACGAAACAATCCATTAAAATTATCTAGATTATTACTACCACTCGATGTATTACTACCAAGGTCCTGTTCTGCATAGTTTGTAAAACGTATTTGAAACATTAGATTCGATTTTTCGCTGATCGCTGTTATCAATCCCGCTTTGTTACTTTGATGTTTCTGCATTTGGAGTAATACAGGGATCTCAATCATAACACACAATACGCAACATGTTTCTCGTTGCACACAATAACAACAATTCCATTCGAATGAAGTTTAAACGTCAAATAATGTAGACGAATTTTGAGGAAAAACTATTAGTTAATAACTTCAGACTGTGAGTGCGGGTAAAATCTCGAAGTCGTGCAGCAGCCTTGAGACCGATGTTCAACAAAATGTAATAATGAAATTTAAAAATTTAGTCAAATTTCCTTATTAACATTTTATACGAGAAATTTAGTATCAGAGGTTGCGTTCACTGCATCACAAAATATAACGAAAAGTTACATTTTTCGATAATTTGTCGTTCTCTGAGAACCAGAGTAGTATAGTTTGTTGTGACAACTTGGTGTTTACTGCATAAATTATCGTCGACACAAAGCAACATTTTTTAATCACAGTTGCCAGTGTTGCCGATTGATGTTATGTCGTGTCGCCATAGTAAATGACAGTAAAATGTTTTTGTGTCAAATGGTGAAAATCAAAATATGCAAAATTGCTAGAGCTTGTCAAAACTATTAGTATTTATTATTATAAACAAAGTATTTTATTATATTATTAACTTGTTAGGAAGTTTACAATTGACACAAAATGACATATAGGTTTTGCACTTCAAATTCACAATTTTACAAATGATATTCAATTTTTTTTAGTTCATTCACAACTTTTTAAAAGTCAACCACAATTTTTTATACTTCAGTGTCAATTTTTTCTAAATCAACCACCATTTTTTGCAAAGCAAATTCGTGTTTTTTTCAATGTAACTTCAATTAAATGTAAAATAAATTAAAATATTTTTGAAACAAATTCAAGTTTTAATATTTCAAGTTCGTAAATTTTTACAATTCAAAATCAACTTTTTGCAAACAAAACAAATTCAGTGCTCCAAATTCTTGACCGATTATGTTGGGATTGGGTATATTGGATGGAAATAGGATTCTTAAATGATTTTTGAAAGAAGTTCTGGAATATGGCCACCTGAGATGGAACGCGGTAATTTCTTAACCGATTATGTTAGGATTGGGTATGCTGGGTGGAAATGGAATTCTTAAATAATTTTAGGAAACATTTCGGGAATATGAGAATATGGCCATCGGGAGCGGAACTCGGCCTATTTTTAACTAATTATGATGAGATTGGATAAGTTGGATTGAAATTGGATTCTAAAATGTTATTGAAAGAAGTTATGGAAAAGGCTACCTCGAACTCGGCCATTCTTTAACCGATTATAAGGATGGCACTTAGGCAATTTTGAACCGATTACGATGGAATTGGATTTGTTTAATGGAAATGAGATTCATTAATGATTTCTAGAAGAAGTTTTTTCATATAACGGGACACGGCTATTACTTAACCTATAATAAAATGATAAACTGCTGCACTCGCCAGAGGATGAGAAACCGAATCCTAATTTTCCCGTGTTCTGATTATTGCTGTAGTGGATAGTATAATTGTTGGTTGTATTATGGAATTAATTCCCAGGCCATTTATGCTCTTGTATTGCAAGTACAGAGAGCTCAAGGTCTTAGAAGACATCATATTCCATGCTCCCGTGAACAGTATTCGAGGTCGTTGTTTAAAATACTATAAATGTATCTGAGCCCTTTGTGTAGGGGTCATAACGCGATTTTTTGTGAGAGTAGGTAGTTGGCTTGTCGCTCAACCCACTAATCACATGAGTGGGTCGTGCACTGGTGATAAATGTTAAGGTATCCAGCCTTACCAGAAACATGTTAACATCTCGAGCCGCTTGCTTCAAGAAAGACAGCTGCTTATTACCGAGTTCGTCATAGTTTAAATTACCGAGTTCCATCATAGGTGGCAACATTCCAGAAATTCATCCAAAATTTATTTAAGGTTTCCATTTCCATCCAACATATCCAATCCCATCATAATCGGTTAAGAAATTATCGAATTACGTCCCAGGTGGCCATACTCCAGAACTTCTTCTAAAAATCATTTGAGAATCTTATTTCCATCCAACATACAAAATCCCATCATAATCGGTTAAGAAATGGCCGAGTTCCGTCTCAGGCGGCTATATTCCAGAACCCCTTCCAAAAATCATTTAAGAATCCTATTTCCATCCCACATACCCGTACGTCCTAACATAATCGGTTAAGAATTAGAAGCACTGAATTTGCTTTACAAAAAGTGGATTTTGAATTGTAAAAATTTACGAACTTGAAGTTGAAATATTAAAAGTTGAATTTGTTTTAAAAATATTTGAATTTATTCTACATTTAATTGAAGTTACTTTGAAAAAACACGAATTTGCTTTGCAAAAATTTGTGGTTGATTTAGAAAAAAATGACATGGAAGTATAAAAAATTGTGGTTGACTTGTAAAAAGTTGTGAGTGAACTAAAAAAAATTAATATAATTTGCAAAATTGTGAATTTCAAGTGCAAAACCTATACATGTCGTTCACTGAATTTTAAAGTTGCTTCGATCGACACCGATGTCATGTCACATTACTAACACTACACCACATCGAGAACAATTTTTTGTAGTGAACGCAACCAGATACTTTTGCCCATGACTGAATACGGGTATTTCAAATATTTAATTGTATTATAATTTTTTTATGATATGTTTGTGGCAATTTAATCTGTTTATGCGATAGGCGCTATGTACGTACATATTCTTGTTTTAATTAATTTTTTTATTCGTTGCAAAAATGACGTATGCCTGTTTAAGAATAAAAATATTAATAATTATTATTTTTAATGAAGTTTATGGAGATATTTCTATTTTTTATCAATTATCATAAAAAAAATCATTATTATTGGTAATTTATTCATATAAATATGTTAATAATATTGTTATTAATATTATTGGAATGAGATAACACAAAATATTACGCACATACGAATATATGTTGGTGTTTAATGTGTGTTTTGTTTGTTGTCGAGCGATATTTTGCTTAATTATTGTTTTATTAATATGTCCAAGGGATTATATTGTAGTTAGGCTTTGTGTTTGAGAGGATTGCATTATGTGGTGTCTTACAGCAGTTATAAAGGTAGGGCATGTTGGTCCTCGGTTAATAATGGGTATAAATACCATTCTCTACATTTTGCACTGTAAAATTTGCGATCCTTGTGTAAACGCAAACCGTAAACTACTTCTTTCAGATTTGTTTGAATGCCTTGTAATTCCAGTGCTTTATTCTTCCTTTTAGATGTGGATAGTATTGGTTGAGTAATTGGAAGCGGTCAACTTTAATTGTCATAAAGTTAGCACTTCTTAGTTTATCTTTATAATATGCGAGTTAAATAACCTTGCATGTACAATTCGCGCTGAAGATCTTTATGTTGAATTTCTTGAAGGAGTCAACTGCTCCACCACCAAATGCTAACCTTATTTTTTAGCGAACGGCCTACTACAAATGTAAAAAGTCAATATTAAAAAAGATATGTTGAACACATTTTAACACCCCGATTTTGTTCAGAGTGTGGCATATAATTATACTAATCAAGACAACAAGAAGTGTTAATGTGACAAAATCAAAGGCGTGCATTTTAGGGGCAATATTTTGAACATTGAAGCTGAAATTACGCCTTACAACAATTAAATTACGTTCAAATATAGAAAAATATATGGAATTGGAAATATATATGCAATTTGGGCCACAGCATTCGTATTACAAATTAATTGTGAATCTAGATCGTAATATAAATGGTACTCGTACATTTTGTAATGTATTGTGGTTGAACAATATATACTAAACCTACCTAGTTGCCATTATAAGATACGTTCGTTCATATGTCTTAAAATGCTTTAAAAACAGCATGTGTCAGATCGAAATCTACTTCTTTAAAATTGCGTTCCACCTTTCCAGTTTTTGTTGCAGTGCGCCTCGCTTCGACCATTAATTTCGTGCTTGGCAGCCTATATTTTTGCTGTCTTGGCAGCACATATTTTTTATCTGCTTGGCCAAACTTCAAGGCAGTGTTAAAGTGCCTTACTACCTGAGACGGTACAATTAATTAATGGGCCATTCAAAAATTATCTTATGCATTGTTACGAAACTTTATGAAACTATGAAACTTTTTATGAAACTTTATTGACTTAATTAACAATTTTCCAAATTGCAGTACTTACACTGCACTAAGTGTAATTATATGTGATATAAAAGTACCACCACTTTCCAAGCCATCTGACAGCTATTTTAGTAAAACGGACAGATATTTTGTTCTTGTTTCAGAAAGAATTCTTCAAAATTAATTAAATATTGTTACGACCTCGCCTAGTGGTTTGATGGGCAAACATCGCAGAGTGGTCGGGACATTTATTTAAATAAATTGCTCGTTTTAAGGTTTAAAAAATTAAATATATTTTTGTGAGATTAGTGACATCTAAGTTTAAGTAGTAGCATTAGAGATTCTGAAACAAACCCGTCTAGAATATTACTTCTGTATAAATCCAGGCAACTTTAGAATGTTCGAATGGTACGAGTATTTAAATACGAGTGCAACGAACATAATGAGTGAGTCTTTTGGGAGATTCGGTACGCGAAAGATTAAAAGCGAAAGTGATTAGCAGGAAAATAATAAGAGCTGTTAACTGGAAATAGTGGGAGATTTAAAAATAATTGTAAATGGTAAATAGTGATTAATAAATAATTGTGAAAATAATTTGTTGTGGTGTTTAGTTTTAGTGGGTTTTGGGAAAATTATTTGGAAGTATTCCGGTAGGGGTGTAAGGTTTTAGAAATTATTTCCGGTATTTTCGTGAATATTCCGGAAGAGGTGTGAGTTATAAGAATTGGTGTAACCGTCAAATTCTATAGCTGTATTCACAATCCAGTGATACGAACCGGATTTGACATGGCAAATTCGTAACTATTAGTGAGAACGGTGAGATTATTAATATTAGATAATGTGTGTTTAGAATTTAACGGTTATGGAGTTAAACTTTCACTAAAGTAGCGTAATTTACCGACGGCTGGTTGCAAAAATGAATTAATATTGCGAATAGGCCATGGAGGCTATGGAGAAGCAAGGATTAGATCCGGCAAATTATGAGTTCGAAGAAGTCATAAATGAGTGAAATGGTATCTGGAACCTTCGATATGGTGCAACAAATAGATTAAAAATCTGATCAGTAAAATAAAGGGACGTAAAAAACAATACAAGATTTGTCACGAGAAATGAACCAATAAATTAAAGAAATCCAAATAGACAACGAAAAGTTCAATAATAAAATAGACGAAAAGTTTTTGGAGGTACACGTCGAAGTGTAGAAATTGCAGAACAAAGTTCAACAGGTACAGATAAATGTTCAAAATGTTCAATACAAGTTTAATTCGATGTTCAACATATCGAAAAAAATCTTCTTCGCCTGAAATCAAATGGAACAACATTTCAGGTAATAAATGCAAGCCACCGACATTCGATGGAACAACTTCGTTTGGCATTTTCAAATTCCAATTTGAAACGGCTGCAAACAGAAATGCATGGGATAAGTCAATCGCAACAATTACAGTGATAAATTGAAGAGGCCGGGTCGGAAATACGTACGTGCCCAAGCGAGAACTATATCGCATCGATATAAAGGGACGCCACCAGAAGGGCGGATAAGCTTTTCTAGAGTACGCATCGAAGGTCGAGCGACTAGATTAAAAGGGTCGTTAAGCTTAAATTAGCTGAAGCTGGCTTCCACAGCTAATTGTCAATAAGAATTGATATTGATGGGAAAGGATCTCATCAGTGGAAGCACACAACCAGCAACGGGTTGAAATTGCAAAAAGCAACCGGCGACAGAAAATTTGGGATACTAGTTTTCAACACGAGGTACTGGTCTCCGATATTGTCGATGGGGTTGTTCTAGGTATGGACTTTATGGGAACGAACCGCTTCGTGTTGGATATTGGACGAAGCTACGATAATGTCGAGATGCAACTTCGACTCGGCGGTCCAAATGTAACAACCATCAGGGGAGTAATAATTGACCATCTGTCAGCAAATAGAGAAACAATTATTTGGGGAAGATTGAAGGAGGGTTCTGGGTCACTCACCCTTAAGTTGTGGGTTGTAGATTCTAACGAACCGGAACAAGGAATTAGAGAGTAATGATGGGAAAGCCATCGATATTTGTAATATCAAATAACGACGATAGAGTTCCAATTAGAAACAAGAAAGGAACAATCATCGAAAAATGTGGAGGTAAGTACCATAGTAAAATGCGGACAGCAAAATCCGATGAGAAAAGTCAAAAGGGACAACTTATGCAGAACAGGACAAAACATCTCATCTCTCAGCTCTCTCTCTCTCTCTCTCTCTCTCTCTCTCTCTCTTATTAGAGCGATACATGTCGTATACCAGAAAATAATGGAAGGCACACTATTGTAAAACATAGAATTGACACTGAAATAAACACAACGATTCGCCATGCTTCTAGGTGATTGCATTTGAGTCATTGAGTCGTCGAGCAGTTCATGGAGCTCACCTCTGGTGTTAGTCGAAAAGAAGACTACAGACTAGATTATCGAAAATTTATTTTTAATTTTATTTTTATTACTACGAGTCGATTACACATTATTGGACGCTAGAATTCTCATTGGATCTCCAAAGTGGCTATTGGTCGGTAGAAGATCGTGAGAAAACGGAATTTAGCGTAGGCAACGGGTTACGGCAATTTAATGTAAAATTTGGATTATATAATGCCCCAACGACTTTTGAACGATTAATAGAGCGCATACTAAAAGGGTTACATTGGAGAACCCAGCTGAAGCCTTCGAAAGGATACAATCTACCGGGTTAAAGTTAAGTCTTAAGAAATGTTCAATCTTCAGTACAGAGGTAAAGCATTTGGGTCACAAAGTAATCGCAATGGAATTCATACGGACGAAACAAAAATGTCAACGGTAAAGGAATGGCCAAGACCCAAAAATTTCCATGAACTACGAAGCTTCCTTGGATTGTTATCTAGTATAGACGATTCATGACAGGATTCGCCAATGTTACAAAAAGTTTACGAGAATTAACGAGAAAGAACAAGTCGTTTGAATGAAAGGAAGAATCATTCATTGTATTGCGGACACGGCTATGAAAAGCAGCCAAGTATTGGTGCTATACCCAACGTTAAATTTATTTTAGATACAATACAAGCAATGATGGAATAAGAGGAGTGTTGCACAAGAAATCGATGGTCTAGATCGAGACATTGCATATTACTCAAAAATCCTATCGAAACCGGAGTGTAACTATTGGATGACGCGAAATAACATGCACGGCCGATGTAAACATGTACGACCGATGTACGGCTTATAAAAGTACTACCCTTTGAAGACTGGATGGATGAATCAATCGGAACGAGCAATTACTAAACACGATTTTATCAACAATATTGCGTTATAAGTTAAATGTTAATATAAAGTTAAACAACATGAGACCATCTCGGAATTAATAAAACACTCACAAATATTCGTACGATTTTGTAGTCGGTAGTAGAGTGGTGTAAAATATGTGATCAATGTGCAGCAATGCAGCATGCACCCTCGGAAAAGCCGAGGATCAATACAACAGTACAACGTCGGCGCATCATTCGAGAGGATTGCCATGAACGTGGCAGGGATTCCATATTACGGAAAGCGGTAATAGGTATGTATTAATGATAATGAACTATTTCAGTAAATGGCCGCAGGTGTATTCTATAACAATCCCAGCCGCTACGGAGTTCCGACGAAAATTCACTCGGACTAAGGAAAATTTCTGAATCGGTAATATTCCAGGAAATTTGTCGGTTGTTTGGCGTAAATAAGACAAGAACAACGCCTCTGCTTCCTCAATCAGATGGTATGGTGGAAAGATTTAATAGTTACACTGGAGAAATATTTAACAAGGATCGACATAAACAATTGTTCCTGATGGCTTATCGATCAGCAGTTCATGACTCGACCGGGATTGCACCAGTCTAAATAATTTTTGGGAATAATCTACGATTACCAATAGATATTAAGTTTAATGCTGTCGATGAAAGAACTTGATGAGATTCACAAATTTGTATGAGAAAAAAAAATCGCTTAGCAAGCGATCGAATGAAGGCTATAGTGGTAAAACTTCAGAATAAGGACAACTGTTTGGCCTACAATCCGCAACGAAGAAGCGGGTTATCACCGACGCTCCAACCGAAGTGGAAGGTGGTAAACGGTGAAAAAAGTAGTACGTTTAGATAGGTTAGCTAGGTTACTATTCAGAGGTAGTGGTTTTGATTCTGTTCGGGACGAACAGGCTTAGGTGGGGTTACTGTCACGATCTCGCCTATTGGTTTGATGGGTAAACAATTCAACTTGGTCGAGAAATTTATTTAGTGAAAATTGCTCATTTTAAGGTTTAGAAAATTGATTATATTTTTGTTAGATTAGTGACGTCTAAGTTTTAGTGGTAGCATTAGAGGTAGTTTTCTGACAGTTTTGTGGTATTGCAGATTATAGTAGTCTAGACTAGAACAGTCGAGAATGTTACTTCTGTATAAAAGCAGGCGAGTATAATATGTTCGATCGGTATATAAATTCGAGTGCATCGAACACAATGAATAAATGCGAAAGATTAAATAGCTGCATTCCAGTGAAATGAATAAGACTTGACATGTCAAATTCGTCACCATATTTTAAAAGATTTATTTAAATTTCTTAAAATTACTAAATTTAAAGAAAATTTGTTAAATAAATTGGTGTCAAAGTGCGTCCTTCACCATGTATAGTTAGAGGATTATTAAACATTAGTTTACTAATCACAAACTAAAACAAATACAAACTAGTTCAGTAAGGCCTATATCAGTAATATTATAGCCGTTTACCTTAATTCGTCATGATCAATGATCATCCAGCAATAATAGAGAATACTAATTTTTAGTCATCCACACTTCCAACACATCCAACTTAATACAAAATATGTACTACAACATATTATAGTTTGCACTACAATTTTTTATTACTTATACCGGGTGATTTTTTTAAGCTGAAACTTTCTAATATCTCGGAAAATAAGCACTCTTCGAAAAAAATGCCCATTATCAAAATTTAATCATGGCGGGACGTACATTAGTGTTAAATTTAGTACCTCTCCTCCTCTTCTTATAGGTGGGGCGGAGAGTAAATTTTGAAAATAAAATAGGAACCCCTGTTTTTTATTGCAGATTCGAATTCTACAGCTTAAAGTACGTAGGATTTCTTTAAAACATTTTTTTCGATTCATGATAGATGGCGCTGTTAAAATAAATTAATATTACATGTTTTTCGATTTCTCCTACCTTACATTGAAAACTTGTTAATTTTAATTCAAACATAGCGCAGTAGGAGAAATCGAAAACAATTTAATATCGTTATTACAGCGCCATCTATCATGAATCAAAAAAATGTTTTTATGAAATCCTACGTACTTTAAGCCGTAAAATCTGAATCTGCAATAAAAAATAGGGGTTCCTATTTTAATTTCAAAGTTACCCCCCGCTCCACTTACAAGAAGGGGAAGAGGGGTACTAATTTTAGCACTAATGTATGCCTCCCCCGGAATGATTCAATTTTGATAATGGACATTTTTTTCGTAGAGTGCTTATTTTCCGAGATATTTGAAAGTTTCAGTTTAAAAAACTCACCCGGTATATTCGTAACATTAGGTAGTACTCGTAGTAGAAAAAGTTTTATTTTTTAAAATACGAGTACGATATATCGATCACTCTGAAAATAGGAAATTGAAAAATATTATAAGATTATTTCAGGTCAGTAAACAATTTACGACAACATATTACTTGTTGTTTGTTGTGCAATATAATTTTCATTGAAAATGTGTCATTTCAAGGTAATTTTTATATATGCACATATGAACATACCATGTATCAATAATGTGCACTACTCATCTATTGTTTAAAAATTGAGTAGTTCATAGAACCGCTTGATTGTATAGCGTTGCAATGTGTGTAAAGCGTGTGTAAAGTATCGTTTTTATATCAGTTTTATCTTTTGTTGACAAGAGAATATAAACACTTTTTAAATTATAGTAAATAAAATTTGAAGTAAATTAAAACGGATTAAATTACAGAATATGAAGTATGTATACGTACGTAATATTTTTTTTCTGATTGAATGCGAACACACCATTGATACGAGTAAAATACAATTTCAATAAATAATACGACTTAAGATCATGTTTATTGTAAATACAAAGCAATTAATTTAATTAAAAATACATCTTTATCGGTGGTCTATTATGGTATCTTTGCGATGACCGGATTTATATTAAACAGGGCCATGGATCGAACTGGATTTTTGCGCATTAGCAACAAATATCAGAAAATATAGTTTTATGCTGAGTTAATTCCTAAACGAAATAAATATTTTTGTTTGTTTTATTTACATATTATCTGCGCTAGACATATTTGGTTGGAACGATTTAGTTGAATACTGTAATAATTAACCTAGGCTTAATGCTCCTCTCTTTCTATCATTCTAAAAACTTGATTAAAAATGTTTTCATCACAATTTAAGAGTGTTAGACGACCGTATACGTTGAAATAAATTAATTCTCCTGCCTCTTTCCAGTTATATATTAGATGATTAAATGTAGTACCTAGATCATAAAACGTACAGATTTTGCCGAACTCTTATGGATAAAATAAAGTAAAAATTCCTTTGTGTTCCTATTGTGTCAGAAACACGACTTTAATACGAACACGACTCATACTTGTTTCTATAAAAGGAGTTTGGGTTATGTGAGTCGAAATTAGGTTGATACAATTGTGCTATTTTCTAAAACGAGGACTACGGTTTTATAATACGTTGGTTAGCACAGGACATCACAGTGCTTAAATCAAATTTTTATAAATCAGCTTACTTCCAATTGTTCAGGAGCCTAAATAAAATATACTATGTATATGTATATGTTAAAATCTCTGTTTAAGATAAAAGAAAATTATTTAATAATGATAACGCACCACAAGTTGAACTATCTCTTTGATGATAGAAATTCGAAAGATAAGAAATGTGTGAAACATACGAGAAATAAAATAGGTTTTTCGATAATCAGAAGAATAATAATCTAACTACAGTAATCCCCCGCTTTACGGACAGAATTCGTTCGTTCCAAACTGTCCGTAAATCGAAAATCCGTTGAATTTTATTATAAATTCGCACGAATAATGTAAAGATCGTTTATTTAAATTTTCGGCATAATTCGCATTAGCTGTTTCTTCAACGCACTCGATGTCAGTTGGGTTAAAAAAATAACAATCTAGCGAGGTCTGTTTTGCTGCTTCTCTGTAGACGGATCATTCTCGGAAAATATCTCCATGGCTTCTTCTATAAGAGAAAAGGCTTTTGACATTTTATTTATTATCAAAACGGCCGGATTGTCATGTTTCGGAGAGTTTTCTGTCGGTCGTGCATTGGTGGTGTATTCTACTAGCATTAATAATTCTTCATTGGAAAGGTACATATCTTAATACATCTGTGGTGTCTACTTCTTGCATTCCAGCTTCATGCGCAATAGCGATAATCTCATTTTGAATTTCTAATTTGATGTCATGTACGGTCTGTGAAGAATGAAATTCGTACACTCGAGCCATAACTTGATCCACACACCATTCATAGTGGCTTCCTTCACCTCAAATCACAATTTTATTATATTATGGCCCATCAATAGACTCAATTAAGTTTTTGAAAACTCGTCGCAAATAGTATGTAATAATGGTGTTTTATTTGAAGGTAGAAGTATCACTTAGATGTTATCCGGAACGTTATTTAGTTTATGGCTGGAGACATTGCCAACGAAATATTTTGATCGCTTTGAATTTTGTCACAGAATTTGAGAAATCATAATTTAGCCAATCTTCAAAAAGGCGTGATGTCACCCAGCCTTTTTATTTGACCGAAAAGTTATCGCAAGCTGTGACTTATCAACACCTTTGAAAGCCCGAGAATTTTTCCGAATGATAAATTAGTAGCGGTTTTAATTCTCTCTTTGGCTGCATTGAATCCCGAAGCTGCTTCCTCTTCTTTAGAGACAAAAGTTCTTTCTACCCACTGTTGAAGTAGCAAGGCCTAGAACTTTGACGATCTCAATATTTTTTTCGCCCGCATTAAACCGTCTTATATCATCTAGTTTTACTTCTAATGTGATCGATTGATGCGCTTTTTTCACAAACTTTTTGTTTATAACTTGCTGTTTGCTTTCACTCTTTTTGGGGTGTAATATTAATAGAATTAGCACCGCGCTATACCAAATAACAACTTATACTGAAACTTAAATTTATTTTATATCTATTCTATGATTTCCCCCCCGTATAACCCATATGTTGTGGTTATACGAGGGGGGGGGGGGGGAATCATAGAATAAATATAAAATAAATTTAAGTTAAAATAAACTGTATTAAAATTTTGAATGATAAAGGATGAAAGGAAATTGAAAAAATATTTTGTCCGTAATTGCGAATATTATATTGCAGCCATATATCGAAATTTTTGGCCTAAATTTGCTATGTCTGTAACTTCGAATTTTCATAAAGCGAGCGTCCGCAAAGCGGGGAACTACTGTAAACCAAATCTAATAACAATCAATAAGCAAAATAATATGAGTTCAAATATAAAATATTTTAAATATCAACCATTTATAAAAAAATTAATATTTTCATATTGAATAGAACTTAAATTTTTAGAAAATTACATAACATTCGACGTGCTCAGCAACACAGGCATCGTAAATTAATTATTATTTTTAATTAATATGATGCGTGATGCTATGCAAATCACCAAGACGAACGCATTCCATCCATTCCATTCCAACACTAACCATTTCAAGCTAAAAATAAAACAGCTTCCAATATTCCATTCAATCAAAACCAACAATGAATAAAACAAAAAGTAATCCGTAAGAACAACACCACTTTCAATGAGAACCCGCTATAAGTCATAATTGCCAAATCAGTTCATTTCAATCTCTAAAACCAAATTTTTCAAGACAATCCAGCCCCAACAAGCACTTCATAAACAATCAAATCAATAACTACATCAATAACTACAAACAAGCACCATAACGTTTAAAGTATTAAAGAATTTCGCCATAAAATTATTTTATTTCATTAAAAGTAAATTAAAAATAATAAAAATAATTTATTAATTTATTATCACTAAAAATAATAATATTCAACAATAAATATACAAACACGTTTGAGACGAAGGTGTCTAAGACGTAAGACCTTAACTCGATGGGTAGTATGTTTCACTTGAGTGAATTTGTTCGGAATTTTCACTCAAAATGTTATAAAATTCGTTACAAGAATTTGTTAAGATATATTTTACACTTATAACATACGAGTACATTTTACAGTTGATTTTCGATCTAAAAATTGGTGACCCAAATTTCTATTAACAAATGAGAAAACTCGTTCAGTTGCAGCATTTGTTTGAGTTTTAATTCCAAGGGAATTCGAAGTAATATTTGCTAATGAATTATGTACATCTCATAAAATTGGTTTCTTTAATATTATCCGATAAAATGGTACGCCACTATTTAACTCTGATATTTATTCATCTGGGTAATCTAGGTAATTCATCTGGGTTTCTAGTACCAGTAGTAGCCCACCCCTTTTGGCCTGACCAGGCTCTTCTAATAAAGTAATGTCGTTGCGAATCGTTAAAGAAATATAATTATTTTCGAATGTTTTACGACATTTTACTTTTAAATCGTTGATGTATTCGGAAACCTCGATTATTGAAATTTTACCACCTTCAACAAATTTGACAGCGTTATGAAATATAGGTGCCCGTCTATGGATGAATTTAATCCATATTTCCGATTTGTTGCTTTCAAAAAGTTTTGTAATTTTCTTGGACACTTATCTTGTGATAGGAAATACAATTTTAAAGGCCCGTCCATTTTCAAAATTCGTTCAACCGCCGGCAACAAAGCCTACCTTCTGGTTTCACTATTTCCAAGCATATTTTGATATCCATGTTTGCTGCAGTCTCGCAAAACTTTTAGATTTTCAACACGAACAGAGTAAATATAAAAGTATGAATATATTTTTGAAACTAGACTTTCTCAATTGAACTGCATTTTGAATAATATGTGCGGCACAACCTACTCCGACTGTCCTTTGTTTCAATTTTCAAATACTTATTATGCTTAGCAAAAATATAATTCGTGCCTTTTCAATTTTTTCCTCCAAAAGTTGCGTTTGTGTAGTCCGCCCAGTATGCTAACGAGTGGCCCATCTAGCGTTTGCAATTTTAACTACCGGTTATTTCGAGTGTGGCAACACTTACATCATTCTTGTTATGACATAAAATTATTGTTTAATGTTTGACAATTATGAAATGAGTCGCTTTGCGCTTGAACAAAATTGGGAACTATTGAAAACTTACTTTCAAAGTGGTGAGTGATCTACCCAAATTTACGTGGAAAATTCAGTAGACATGATATGCCTACAAGGCAATTCGTGGATTAATTTGTGAAGCGAGTTCGTAAACCGGATTGTTATTGGATAAACTAACAGGTGCCTGTTGCTCAGAATGTGCTTGAGCATCCATCAACATCAACTCGTCATCGTGGCTCCAGAATTGAACATTTCACGCAGTTCTGAGAATTTTACATAAAGACCTCGGTATAAAGTCGTACAAAGTTCAATTAGTGCAGGAGCTGAACCAAAATGACCATTCGCAATTTTCGGTTCGTCAATTGGGCTGTGGAACGCTTGAAAGAAAATGAGCATTTTTACCGAAAAATCATCTTTTCCGACGAAGCTCATTTTCACCTCAGAGGCTACGTCAACAAGCAAAATTGTCGGATTTGGGGTTCTGAAAATCTACACGGAACCATGAAGAAGCCGATGCATCCGCAACGAGTGACTTTGGTGTGGATTTTGGACTGGCGGCATCTTTGGTTCATTTCTTTTCGAAAATGAGCAAGGAGTCGCTCTTACAGTCAATGGGAAGCATTACCGCGCCATGATAAACGAGTTTTTGTTACTCAGAATTCAAGACGATAAACACGACGAATGGCACACACGTTTCAACAGAATGGTATAACTTGCCACACAGCAAACGCAACTATCGGTCTTTTGCACACTGTCTTCGGGGATCGAATAATCAGCCGTAACAGAGATGTTAATTGCTCATCTACGCAGCTGCGATTTGACTGCGTTGGACTTTGTTTTATGGGGAGCCGTTAAGGATAAGTGTTACAAGACTTGAAAGATCAAATCGAAGTTGTCATTGATGAGAAAGTAGCCCATACAATCGAAAATGTTCTGACAAATTGAGTTGACAGAATGGGGTACTGTAAAGCCAGCCGTGGAACTCATGTGAATGAAATTGTGTTCCATACTTAATGGGAATGTATATACTCTTTCTAATAAAACAATCTGCTTAGAAAAATATTCATTCGTATTTGAATTAGAGCCAAATTAAATTGCATGTTAGTTGGGCCACCCTTTAAAATTTTGTTTATTTTTTTCTAAAGTACATGAAGTAAATACATACTTTGAATTGATTCAAAATTTGTTTCACCCAGCAAGAACCCAAACTCAAAAATTCTGATGCGATTTACATTTTACAGAATAAAAAATCTAACAAGTATTGAAAAAAAATTTAAATCTTTATGATTAGATGCATCGGAATAAATTTAAACAAATGTGGCACTATCGAGTTCCTTTTCCAATTGCGAAAATAATAATTTGCAAATAATTGTCTCGGTTTTAGTTTGACGCAAGCAAATTTTTTTAAAAATAGTTTTTGAATAATTTCGTAAGCCTTCACCATCCTAAAGATAAATGTTATTAGGTGTGCAAGTAGTCGCCCGCTATTTTGGGTTTAAGTAGCCTTTTTATGTTTTAATCTAATTAGCACTCTCGAAGCACTCCCAACTCTTTCATGGTCCGCTTTTAATGTCCTACCTTACGCATGTTTGTCAAATCAAGGACGTACGGCCTTGATGCATTGCTTGTCAAATCAAATTGGACCTATTTACGTAGAACCATCTGCACATTGCATAGCTGCATGCCAGTCTATAATACCGGCATGGAAGATGGGTCGGCCCAGTTGTGCACTCCGACAGTGAGTCATAGTTGTGTTCATTTCCATCACCGGGATTCGAACCCGGTACCTCCCGATCCAAACGCCAAAGCTTTAACTAACCACTGTGCCGTTTGATCGGTTATATGTAGCTTAGTTCTGTATTTTATGACATAAGTTCATTTCAATCATTTACAGCTGCCGTTCCATGTGCATCAATTTTAAGAGATTGATGTCGATAAGCAACATTTACACCATTGCATTATATTCTGTTTTCAAATAAAAAAAACTGCTGCTAAAGCTATGGAATTGATTAATTCGTCTTTAAGTGAACATTCTGTGAGTTATTGAATAGTAAAAAAGTGCTTTGCAAAATTTCGTAATGGCAATTTTTAGTAAAAGTAAAAGTTTTTGGAGACGAAGAACTAAAAGTTTTACCTTAATGAAAATCTGCGTCAAACACAAAAAGAGCTTTCAGAACAGTTAGGAGTTACTCATCAAGCAATATCACTTGAAGAGTTGACATCTACATGAATTTGCTTTCTCGGTACAAAATAAAGAATCATGATATTTATCATGACATAGAAAAGTTGAATTTGATCAAAAATAAATCAGTTTCTACTTGCACACCTAATATATTGAAGTGATCATCGCCTACACACTTCCCAAACGCCCGAGCTCCTTAAAGGTACTACTTCAAATAGAAATATCAGTTCTCCCTTCACCAGGAAGAGGTTACCTTAACTCCTATAGCTTAAGAGTGGCGCAGTCGAAATCTGATATCGAATAACCCAAATACGAGTTTATTTAAAAAAACACGTAAGAATAATTTTATAAAAAAATGCTGTTCTCTGGGTATATGATGCCTGATAATTACTGATATCAATTTTATCTTTCTTATGTACATATATCGTGTAATTATGACGTTGTTTGAACTTGACGCGTAAAAATAATAAATCATGTAAAAAATGTGCGACTGAGATATGTGCATGCCTAATCTCAGCCATTATGTGTTCCATCCTTGTCAAGGGGAGTGCTAACCAGCTCTCCTTTCAAATGGCACAATTTAACACATTGATTAATTTCTTATATACAAAACTATAGTACCACTTAGTTCTAGAGAATTATTTGAATGTAAGTAAAAAAAAATTGTGCAAGGGGAAAATTGAAACTACAGTTATGGACACATTAATAAAATACGCATTATATGGTTATGAATTCAATTTATGATGAATATCAAAATATAGAGTTGAATCAGAACTACTGCGTAACGGGGACATAATTGCGCAGATATCTATTGATATATAATCATTTGAGTTGGTATTTTAATTCCCTCAAAATTTTGCTAGATTTATAACATAATTTATATTACGTTTATATTACCGTTTTTGGTACAGATATGTACAGACCACAGTTTATGTGATATTGCTTCTGTGTATAAAGCAATAAAAAAATAATGGGTTGGGGAAAAATAATGGGTTGGGGAAAAATAAATCCATTATTTTTGCACTAGATGGCTTTAGTGGCATATATCGCGTGATGTATTAGCCGTAGTGGGCCATACTTATACTCGTTGGAAAGGGGGATTCACGTACTAAAAATATTCGTTTTTTATTGTTGTAATTGTTCGATTCAGTTGTGAGTTATAGCGTGTCTAGGACAGAGGTAAACAAAGAGAAAATTCTCTATATTTTACAATTTTGTTTCGATAAAGGCGACAATGCAAGTCAGGCGGCTGAAATTATGAATGTTGTCTATGGTCTCGATACTGTTACAGCCAATCACGCGCAATTTTGGTTTAGTCGATTCCGTTCCGGTAATTTCGATATAAAAGATGCACCACTCACTGGAAGACCTATCGTCGAAAATGTCAATAAAATCCTAGAAATTATCCAAGTAGACCGACCGGCCTGCGCGGTGCGTAGCGAACAAACCATTGCCCAGGAGCTGAAGATCGAATACAAAACAGTTTTAAACCATTTGCATAAGGCTAGTTTCAAAAAGAACCTAGATGTTTTGGTGCCGCGAATCCTTGATAAAATGGAACGAAATCGAGCCATTTCTGAAGCGGATGGTAACTGGCGACAAAAAATGGGTCACCTACCATGATTGGCAGCCAGGAAGGTGTGTGTTTGATGGGAATGGGAGGAAATCACTTTGAACAGCTGCCCGATGACCAAACGTTCCACCAAGTCAACACACATTTATGCTGACCCGCCAGAATCTCCGGGAGCTTTGTTGGGAGGTTATTTTGCATCCACCTTATAGTCCGAATCTGGTACCAAACGATTTGCATCTCTTTTTGTCCATGGCAAACGCTCTTGGTGGTGTAAAAATAGCCTCAAGGGATGCTTCTGAAAACTAGCAATCTCAGTCTTTTGCTAATAGGATCAGACGTTTTGAAAAGCGGCATAATAACATTACCTTCTAAATGGCATCGAATACGATTTATCGAAAAAAAAACGTCGCATATTTGAGCCAAAACGAATGATTGTAACCATGTTAAATGAAGCTCCGAAATAAACGTAAAAATAATGGATTTATATTTCCCCAACCTAATGTTCCGTATAATAAAATGTTCACGTCGTTCATTCAAATTAATGTTCATACATTTTTTATTCATTCTTTTATAACTAAATACATTGACTAGACATTTTACGTAAGACACCATATGTTTATGGGCACAACCGTTCGTATATATCATACAACCTGTTAAATATGACGTATACAAATACAAGCCGTGATAGCATAACTACAAAATATAAAAGATATAGATAAGGGAATGTTAGCCTACGGTTCTGTCAACAACAATATCTGTCCAATATTTTAAAATGTTTGTAAATAAATTAGCAATTAATCTTCACACTCACACTATATTAATTTTAATGCTGTTGACTTTACTATCAACTTATGATTATGACTTATTCGCGGTTTGTTGTTACTTACTGCTCATTCATTATACGAGTACATTTCTTAGATCACGTGTAAGGCGCGTGCTCTTTGGTTTTGTTTATTTTGATTTGCAGTTGAAATAACATACGATCATATTAAATACATGCATACAATTTTTTATTTTTATGTGTGTGATATACGAGTATATTTTTTGTCTTAGCACTGATCGATGCGTATAAGAATAAATTCTTGTATATAATCGTGATAGCGGCATATTTTTTGTATGAGCACATTTACATACATTCATTCATATATACATTTGATTGTTATTCAAAATGTAAACATTTCTTTCCTAGTTCTATCTTACTCACTTTAGATTATGAATTATAACAGGGTGGCGATATCAAGTTACAATATAATACCGCAGCCGCTGGATCATCCGTGATCGTTTAATCCTCCATTATTGGCGCCTAGATTTATTACAGCATTACTAACTGCGGGTGTAATTCACCTACAACTTTAAATTCATTTTTTTTTTGATAAACCTTATATTCAAAGTTCTAAAATTTATTTCCTTAGGAAAATTCAATAAAAATTCTTTAATATAAGAAAAAATCAGTTCATTATATATCAGAAATATCAAAAATATTGAATTTATAAATATTTTTTATAAAATTAGACAACAAACACTTGATTTCAGTCAAAAAAAAAACTAAAAAGGTAATGGCCTCAGACCAATAAATCACAGTCGTTCCGTTTAAGCATCACATTCCTAGTTTATATATATTTAGAAAGCTGAATGTTTTTTGTATTAGATTCAATTGAAATTGAAAGAGTGTAACACATAACTAACATGGATACTTTTCCATTTTTCTTTAGAGACGAATTTCGTCGAAGTACAAATTTCGTACAAATGCCTTTTACATTGGATGTCAATGAACGAGACTTGCTTCGCCAATCGATTTGGGGTTGCACTTTTATCTTTTCTTGTAATGGAATGGAAGATCAACAGTCGATAACAATATTATACGAGCATTTGACTGACTAATTGGTGAGCACTGACTAAATTAAGTAGGTTGAAAAACATAATCAATGGCCAGCCACGAGAATTACTAACAACATTATATGTTGCGCACAGTTGATCGGTTGTGTTAACCCCTCCTTTTGTTTTATTAAACTCAATTATTTCCGGCAAGTTTTTTGGCCTGATAATATTACCATCCCTGTGTGTTGAAAGCAATAACACACACTTATTTTTCTTTGGAGTATATGACATAATTGTTGCATTCCTTTTGTAGCAAAGTGAATTTCACTTCGAACTTTTCGCAACAGTAAATACGGATTGTAATATTCTTTCGTTTTTTCGGATGGTGTCAACGATCATGTAACACCCAACGATCATGTAACATCCAACGATGTAATATCCAAAAATTTCGCGAACTGGTGCCAATTTATCAAACTTACGCCGTTCTTCACGAGTTCCCTCGTTATGAAAACGAATGCTTTGCATCAGAAATTGAAACCGAACATGGCTCATTGTTGTAGGGAGTATTTCCAATCTAGTGCCATCTTGTGCCCATACACCTCGAACATGAGTGTGCGACGATCTATGTAAACCACAAAAATATAGCAAACCGAATAAACTTTCATTTTGATAATGTTAGTAAGCCGTGCGTGTTTTACGTGTTTATACATCTCTTATTGCTTAGTTATATAGATGTTTGTATTTTTCACAATTATATCAACAAATGAAAAAACAGGTGCTGTTTAACAACAGAAGTAAGCTCAGTATCTGACTGATGAACACTTCTTATTTCCATATCTTCTTCGCTTTCTGCATCACCACCAACCGATTCCACCTCACTATCCATTTCTGCCAGTATGGCCATCTTGCTCTCGTTGGTAATTGCACATAAGAATGTAATATATGTGTAATGAATAAAGTTACCGAAAAATTATGGAAAAAATAATCACCTGTGTGTGTAAATGTGGGTTTAAACCACCCAAAACCTATATATTTAATTTTAAAAAAATGTTTCACCGTTACTAACTGGGTGAAAAGCACCCACAAAAATAAATCACGATTACTGACCTAGGTGTACAGCACCTAGTCAATTTTTAAATAAAATAAATAGTGTCCACATTGGAAGTCCAATGACTGAAAATTTTGTCAAAATTTAAGGTTACATTCGATTTTACTAATGGAAAAAAAATTTGGGTCGATTACACCCAGAGGTCAGTAATGCAGGATTAAGGATATAAATGTAAATAGGAGGCAGATGAGACTTGGAAAATTGTATATATCAAGCATGGCCAAGCTCCATGTGCTTTACTACACGCGGATCCGAATACCAATAATCTCTCGTTACGAGAGCCAACATAATCGAAGTCGATGTTTTCGATTAAGAACACAAAATAATTATAATGAATTATTAAATGTTATTTCTTTTTTTCATTTCTTTTTGAGACCGCATTCATTCTTTCAAAGAGCCGCATACGACATGCGGCTCGCAATTTGGCCATGTGTGGTATATATGCTTGTTGTTTTCCTTTTTGGGTGAAATTTATTTGTATGCAGACGATGTAGCAATACACTAGATATGCAACAGAATTATAATTAATAGTATTCTTTACGACTTTAATCGTATAGTAGAGACATGCACCATACATGAATTATAATAACCCAAAACGATACATAAATAATCTCAATGAAATTTTTCATCCAACGCAGCAATAGTTGCGAATTTTACCGTAAAATGTATTTATTATCAACTAAGTCTAAACTAATAATCGAGTAAATATTTTGTAAGGTAAATTGAAATTTTACAAGTTACTTTTCTTGTCACCAATTCACTAGTGATTAAAATTAGGCAAATACGGCTTCAAATAGTTCATAGAAATATATAAATACTATTTTATAGGTACATAAACCAATGTTAAAATAGTTATTTTTGTATCTAGGGCCTAAAATTCTTGTTGTTTGCACAAAAAAGAAAGTTTGCTAATCGAGCGGCCTTAGAGAATATTATTTATTTATATTACAAACAATTAATTATAACCATTTTCACGTTGATGAAAATTTTTGAATAACTAAATGTTTTCGCATGTACCTTTTCTACACAAAACGCATGGTATGATTCTAGGAGTGCTGCGGTTTTTACTATTGATTTTTAATCATAGTCTAAACGCATTAAAAAATCTAGATTACAAGTAAACTGGATTATAAATCTCTAGACTGAACAAAGCATATGTCAATAGGTCCAAAATACAGTTGTCATTAAAAATTCTAGACCAATCACCAACAGCGTGCTTAATCCAAAATGACCTACTACTACAGAAATACCATATGTATCATTTATCTCCCGGGGCGGTGGGCTTGCTGACGATACAGGTTTTCAATAGATAACTATTAGACGATATATATAACAGATCTAGTGCATGGTAATATTTTAAAAATTGCGTACCCTGTTAACAACTAAGAGTCGATCTCAACCTTCGCGATTGCTTGTTGTTTATCAAAAATATTGATTTAAAAATTATAGCGATATTTCGAGCCAATTTCAATTACTTAATTTTAAATAAGTTATGTAAATAATTAGTGACTTAATTTATCCGATTGTGATACTCACGTTTTGTTAACGTAACGTAAAAATTAACTGTTATTTAAAGCTTGAAGATAGTAGGTTTCAGTGGTTGCTTTCTGCAACTTAGGCCAATTTTTAGGCCCATTGTGATACCACTCATTCACTCCACATCATTAACCCACCTACTTCACCTACTCACACAACTACAGTATACCACCTGCACATTGCCAGCTCCATGTCAACCTGTACATTGACATGGAAGGTGGGTCGGCGCGTGACACGGAATTCTGCACTCCGTCAGAGGGTCTTATTGTATTTATTGTATTCGATTTGCATCTAGCCTCTGATGGGATTCGAACCCAGCACCTCCGGGTCCAAGTGCCGAAGCTTTAACCACTGCACCACTTGTCCGGTTCGAAGATAGTAAGTCTTATATATCTAAATACCCTGCAATTGTGGAAAATCAATGGTGAAAACCATATAAGAAAATTATAAAGTAATTTCCGATATTTAACGTTCGGCGCCCCAAGCGAGTTAAGCATGGTCTGATTATCGTGTTGAGGAGGCACAATCGTGGACACCGCACGGAATTTCATACGATATTCAACATTATCTGGAAAAACAACAACAATTTGCCGATTTTGTTTTGTTTCGAAAAACCTTACAAATCCGTTTGATTACTGTAAAGCGGACGAATGAATATGAATTTTTATGGCTTGCTATTTGATTTTTGTTTTGTGAAATAATATAACCCAATCGGTAAAATTGTGGTTGTTTCTCATATAAAATTGACGGAGATTGCAAAATCGAAAGGATAAATGAAATAATACTACTTTTCTGTTGCAAAATCTAAACGAGAGCTTTAAAAAATATGTCATTTAGTGCGTTTCGCGTAGTCGAAACTCTCTGCCCTCTTACGTTGATTACTTAAAACGTAATCGATTATAATTACATGATTACTTTCCGTTCACGGATTTGAAATGAGGCTATGGATGTTTAAAATGTTCATAAATAATTATTGTTAATAGAATTCGGTAGGTTTTATTAAGGTAGATTCTCGAATAAAACCAACCTAATGCAGGCTAAATTTTAATCTATAGAATGTGCCATCTGTTGGTCCTTTTTTAATCGATGAATTTTAGTACTAAATGTTATCTGTTCTAAAAAATTCTTTGACATATGAAAAGTCAAAAATATGCCATTTAACATCATGAAATCACTAACAACACAACAACGCATTTTGTTTGTTCAAATTTATTATGAAAATAATCGTTCAAAAACAACAACATTTCGTAAATTACGTGAAAGTTTTGGTCGACATAGACGTTCTACTGGTGCACGCCCAGTGGCAAAATTATAGATTGTTTTGAAGAATTTGATTCAGTGGAAGGTCTTAGACCTTCGTTCACAAGAACTAAACATTTCACGAGCCACATTATGACGCATTTTGGATGTTGATCTTCATTTTCAACCATACACAATTCAACTAACTCAAAAATTGAAGCCACCAGACCATTTAAACCGTCGTCGTTTTCTTAATTGGATGCTTCAACGAAATGAAGGTTTTTCATCAAAAATAATCTTTAGCGATGAAGCTCTTTTTTATCTTAATGGGTACGGCAAAATTGTCGAATTTGACTCCAAGAGTCACTGTTTTGTGTGGTTTATGGGCTGGTGGCATCATTGGGCCGTTTTTGTATGAAAACGAACAGGCAAATGCCCTTACAGTGGATGGGGAACGTTATCGTAACATGTTAACTGGTTTTTTGTGGCCCAAAATGAATGAATTGCGTGTCAACGACCTTTGGTTTCAACAAAACGGAGCGACATGCCACAGAAGTCGTGCAACAATCCATTTATCGTCAACAAAATTTGCTGATCACATAATTTCTTGAAATTCCTTGGCCACCAAGAAACCCGAATTTAACACCACTTGATTATTTTTTGTGGGGTTATTTGAAAGGTAGTAATGTGTATGTTATCATCCATAAACAGTTCAACAACTTAAAAACAACATTCGAGCTGAAATTGAGGTCATTGATCCGCTTTTATTGGAAAACAGATACAGGCCTGTAGACGAAGCAGTGGTGGCAACTAACATATGGCTCACTCTGTACAATATATTGAATGTATTCAATCCTTTTATTCGCTGAAATTCTGGAATTTAAAGCACGAATTCTTCCAGACCAGAACTTTATGCTTACGCTTCTTTATACGTAGCTAGAAACTTCTGGGCTGAAAAGTATCTCCGAAAATATTATTTTTTCAACCTCTTGATAATATAAACTCTAGCAGAGTAACGGTAGTAAAACGTAGCGTAACGATAATGAAATGGCTGCAAAGAAGCTTCCATAAAACAGTCGGGAAATGAGATTTACAGAAAAAAACTAGAAGGTTACTCTGGACTTCCAGAATATCCTTTAGCTGACTCCCTCTCATAAACCAAAGCTCTCTGTATAATGGCCTCACACTATTCACATTTTTTGCCTATTACATAAATTTATGTCTACTTCTAGATGACAGCATATTAATGTTTAGAAATTTACACTTTGTACCAGCTTTCAAATAAAATGGAAAATTAAAGTAAAATTATTTATTTTATTAATTTTTCCAGTTCAAGTTTATTTCACAACTTTAATATTTCTTTTTATTATCTGAAAATAATAAATTAAATTTGCAATTTCTAGTAAAGTTTAATTTACAGTTTTATACTATCTCGAATAGTACATTTTTGACATGTTTGGGCCAAATCGTATCACGCAAAACGAGAACAACAGGTATTAGAGCAAAGCTTGAACGAATGATCTTCCTTTTGAAAGTAGATAACAAATTACAATCGTTAGAGGTCATGGTGCAGCTCTAGCTTCCGAAAGCCAGTACAGGTCTTATGAGTGCTTTATAAAGTGCG
Organism: Nephrotoma guestfalica; assembly: GCA_963691935.1. Classification (NCBI taxonomy): domain Eukaryota; kingdom Metazoa; phylum Arthropoda; class Insecta; order Diptera; family Tipulidae; genus Nephrotoma; species Nephrotoma guestfalica. Next base: position 195,727,380 of record OY829914.1, on the reverse strand, counting down.
AGCTTGTACGACTGCGATAGATGTTTAAATCGCAATAATTTTGATTGGGCGTAGAAAACTCGTTGTCCGGCAGCAATTCGGGCTTTTATTTCTGCCTGCATATCATTCGACGATGTTATAACTTACCCTAGGGATTTAATGTTTTCGACGCTATCAAAATTATGATTGCCATTCCGAGATTTGCCATGGAGATATTCTTGGCTGTTGCTAAAAATTTCGTTTTACTACTGTTCACCTCCAAACGAAGTCTCCTTGCGCAGCGATCGAAGAAACTGTCTGTTTCTTATAAATCGCTAGGTCTTCGGCCAAGAAGCGCGATATCATCTGCATATCCAAGAATTTTGCCTGATTTATTAAATATACAGCGCGAATTGAACGCGGCCCATAGATTCTCGCAGTTTATACTCTCATATGCCTGTCGGAAGCTTATATATAGTTGATGTATGGTTATGTTGTCCTCCCAACATTTTTCCAAGATCATCCTCATAGTAAAACACTGGTCAGTGGTCGATCAGTTGGGACGAAAACCACATTGATAGTCGCCAATGATGTTTTCGGCGAAAGAGATGATTCTGGCAAGTACAACATTAGCCAACACTTTGTAAGCAGTGTTCAATTGAGCTATTCCACGATAGTTTTCATATTTAAGACGGTCGCCTTTTTTATGCAACGGACATATGAACGCGGTCTTCCAATTCTCCGGCAGCTCTTCTTGGTCCCTAATAGGATCGTATAGATTTGTTGCAAGAGTAGCGCCTCCAAGCTTCTGCGGGGATTCCATCGAGAACTGATGCTTTCTTCACTGTGGGATATTCGACGAAGACCTCTTCACCTGAAGCAGCTATTGCTCTAATGGGGCGTCACTTCGTCATTCCGATTTAGCTGTTCTCTGACAAGTGCAGGGTGTGTTTACATGGCAACGATGGGTGCAAAAGAGTATACAGAACATCGGGAGAGCGATTTGCACAATGTTGCAATGAAGAACGTGTCTCGTATGGCGGTGAATCGTGCATGTTCTGGGGAGGCATGTAACTGGAGGCGAACTGGCGAAGATAGATCTTGTGTTCATCTCCGAAGCGAATACTGGCCTTCGATCAAGAGGATTGAATTCTCAACGGTACATTGAGGAAGGAAGTACTCGACGATTACGTCTTATCTTCTGTCGGGTTTATTAGTGAAAACTTTCTGTTCATGCTGGATAATGTGAGAAATAGACTATGATTCTGCATTCAATAAAATTAAACAAACATTAGATTGGATTTTTTGATATTTTTGAACTTTTGTAGAAAATTGATCAATATGCGAATTTGCACCCAAGTGTAGTTCCAAAAACTTTCAATAAGTATTTACCAAAACACACTTATTAGTGAACCTTTTGGGACGACCTGGACGAGTTAGAGAAGCGTCGGCCTCCTCTATTCCTGAAATAGTATAGACCTCAGTCAGTTCTCCAAGCCATTCTCTTGCACGTTCCGTGTAGTAACAGAAAAGCGTTTCATGGATGATAGATTAACGATCTTTTATCATTTGTTTTAATTTTCTTGTCCACCCTATGAATGGGTCGAGAGATTTAAACTAAACGCATCCGTTCAATCACTTAATAATCAGAAATTCCGATTTGAACTTATTTTACCATCACTGTATTTACTGTACATACAAAATACATACATAACCAGATAATAACATAATTACAAGAACAACAAAATTGAATAAATACTTTGATAATGAACGGATGCTAGACAAGAAATTACTGCTGAATTGAATTTTTTCCTTGGTATTCCATTCAGCAGTATGAAAAAGAAAATAGAATAAAAAAATTCAGTATCTTATCGTTGTCAACGCAAGCATGTGTTTCGCGTAAATAATTTTTTCGAAATTAAATTGAATCCGACTGAAAATAAAAATAAAATAGTTTATTTACATAAATTTTAATTAAGCCCAAAAAGAGTTGTTTGTTTTGTTGTTAGTTGCAAAATAAACTACCACATACGTACAACCAAGCATACAATTTTTTTTTTTGTAATTGATTGATCGTAATTATTCATTTTGTTCTTGATTGTTAGTTAATAGTTAATAAAAAAAAAGCAAATTTCTAAAAATAGATTACTGCTACTGAAAAGCGTTTTAAATCGTTAAAAATTATTGTTATTGCGAAAGTTTATTACTAATTTGATCTAACCTCAAAATTATATTTGACATTTTCATAAACATTTTTTTCGTAATCTGTCAAATCGAAATATAAACACGGCGGCAATGGATTTGAAATCGTTGGGTTGGAAATTTTTGAATAAAGAAACTTTTGGTCACGGTAAAGTTAAGAAATTTGTTTCGTTACGTTTATGAAAATAATATGAATTTCATAATTTTAATATCGATATATTTTCTTTGATTCCAGGCGAACGAGCTAATTATGTTAATAAACCGCATGTGATTGCTATGGTCGGTTTACCTGCCCGAGGTAAAACATACATAGCTAAGAAATTGTCACGATACTTGAACTGGATTGGTATCAATACAAGAGGTAAATCTAATTCCTCGAAAAATCGAAGATATGCAGCCTAATCGAAGTGAATGTTAAAAGATTCATAACTGGTCGCTGCTCTATCTTTAATTTTCAGCTATCGTTACTGAACTCGAGATGTCTTTATTTAGTTTAAAAGATTTATTTATTTAGTTTTTATATTATTTTAGTTTTTAATCTTGGTGAATATCGTCGTCATGCAACAACCGCTTATAAAAGCCACGAATTTTTTCGTCCCGATAATGAGGAGGCTATGCAAATTCGTACTAACTGTGCTATCCATGCACTCGAGGATGTATGCAAGTGGTTAACGGATGGTGGAGAAGTTGCCGTATTCGATGCAACGAATTCAACGGCAGATCGTCGCGCAATGATTCAAGAAATAGTCGTTAAGCGTATGGGCTTCAAGTTATTCTTTGTAGAGTCGATTTGCAACGACCCACAAATTATCGAGCAAAATATCATGGAGGTGAAGTTGAGCAGCCCAGACTATGTAAATATGCATACGGAGGCAGTTCTGAAAGATTTTTTGCTGCGCATAGAGCATTACCAAGAGAAATATGAAGTTCTGGACGAGGATACCGAAAAGGAAATTTCGTTTATGAAGATTTACAATACTGGAGAAAAGGTAGTCGTGCATAAGCATGAAGGTCATATACAATCCCGAATTGTCTACTATCTTATGAATATTCATATTATACCAAGGACAATTTATTTAACTAGAGTAAGTATTTTGTTATTCAGTAGTTTGAATAAAGCCAAATTAAATAAATTTTTTGCTGATGTAGCATGGTGAAAGTGAGCATAATATACGTGGCTTGATTGGTGGTGATTCGGCATTAAGCGAACGTGGTCGATCATATGCAACGGCCCTGTCGAATTATATTAAGACGCAACAAATCGAAGGGTTGCGCGTCTGGACATCTTGGTTGAAGCGGACTATTCAAACGGTGGCTGGTGTTCCAGCACCTCAGGAACGATGGAAGGCGTTGAATGAAATTGATGCAGGCATTTGTGAGGAAATGACATACGAGGATATTGCATCTAAGCATCCGGACGAGTTTTCTGCACGAGACCAAAATAAATTTGCTTATCGTTATCCGCGCGGTGAAAGTTATGAGGATTTGGTTGCTCGTCTCGAACCGGTAATTATGGAACTAGAACGGCAAGGAAATGTACTTGTTGTATCCCATCAAGCTGTTCTTAGATGTTTATTAGCCTATTTCCTAGATAAATCAGCTGGTTTGTATTTTAATTTATTGAATTTATTCTTATACTAATAAATATTTATATTTTAGATGAGTTACCTTATTTGAAAGTGCCTCTTCACACAATAATTAAATTGACACCAGTCGCTTATGGTTGTAAGGTGGAACATATTGAACTGGGAATCGATGCGGTAGACACACATCGAGATAAACCAGAGGTAAATATATTTTTTTTTCTGGTATAGTAGTCCGTCTTGCTTATGCTTTTCTAAACAAAACACATACAGATTATGTTTTTTGCATTTCACAACATTAAAACTCATTTATTCTTGTGTAAAACATAAATAATCATCTTAAACCTCTAATAAAAACACGGTGGTATAGTTAAGGAATAAAAAAATCTGCATGGGTTTCTTTGTAATATTTTTCGTTTTGAGAATTTCATTTTTGTAAAATACACGTTTTAATTCATCTCTTCACATTATATCTCTATTTCAAGGTGGCAGAAAGAAAATTTTTCGTTAATTCTCGCAATTAAATGTGCTATATAAACAATATTATATTATATACATAATAATATATTTTTCTAATTGATATTAATAACGAAAACTACAAAAAAAATTAATTCCAGGTTCCAGGCACTGTAGAGATCTAATCATTAAAAATATATTTTCTCTTATTAAATTTACTATTATATGTGGTTTAAGATGGTTATTTTTGTATGTTTTTGATTTAAAACAATTTTTTTACACTTTTAAAATAATATCTAGAATGCAAATATATAATTTGGATGTAATCGAAAGCAATTTGATAATAAAAAAAATTGAAAAATAGACAGAATTGGTTGTTTTATATGTGTTGCACACTTTTCTTATCTTTAGTTAACTAGACTATACTAAACACAAAATAACGATTTTGAATTTAAATTTCAGATTCCGGGAACATTGGATGACAAATTTAAAGTATATCGGAAATTTTAAGTCCTTATTTTTTTTAGATAAATTTAATTAATTCCTTAAGTCTAATACTTAATTATTTTATTTAATAATATTATGTTTATTTTGTTTTTGTTAAGTGAATGAAAATGTGATATTTAAAAGAATTTTTTTTTCATATAAATTAAGAAAACTGCATAGAAGTGATATGTAAAACATGTTTTAAACTTATATTTTTTAAATCAATTCAAAGGATCAAGAATCGATATCTATTTATATTAATTTTATGCTTTGAAGTTGCGTCCAACATGCTATAAAATGAACCATAAAAGTGACTTGAATACTGCTTAGTAGTTGACTGGTTATCTAATTATCTTGTAATCCGAAGACTTACTGATTTGTGAAATTTGTTTTAAACAAAAAAAGGCCAAAAAATAAGAATGAAAATCTGTTTATAACATAATTTATTTAATTTTATTATTATGTATTATGTATATTATGTATGGTTAAGTTCATAAAACATTCATTTATTATATAAAAATATATACTATTATCTATCCATATACATATTATAAGTATAATAATTATTTTTATCTTAATTTTTTAATACATATTAATATTTTTTTAATTAAATACTTTAATTAAATAATAATAAAAACTGACATTCAAATAAAACATTTTAGTTATTGGGGGGTACAAATAAGTTCTGAGATTTGTTTTTATAACTTCGAAGCTTTATTCAAAAAATTGGTATAATGTATTTTATGCAACGTATGTATTGTCCATCGTTAGCTATGACTTTTTCCCAACTTTCTGGCAGCATACGGGTTCAGCAGCACTTCATGCGGCCATGAGTCATCGACTGGAACAAGTGGTAGTCGGAAGGAACAATGTCTGGTAGGACATCTTGCAACATGTGGCCGAGAGTTGTCGTGCCGAAAGATCACTTTCTCATGTCTTTCGGCATATTGTGGGCGTTTGAGCTTCAATGTTCAGCTTAATTGCATCAATTGTTGCTTATAACATTCTCCAGTGATGATTTCGTTAGGCTAAGAGTAGTACATAGCATATCACTCCGTACTGATCCCACCAGATGCACAGCATTAGCTTCTTGTCATGAATATTTGGGGTTGCTTAAATACTTCTTTGGGTTGTCGTAGTTTATGCAGTTGTTCGCACGTGAATCGACGTTTTTTGGCTTAGGTTCATACCTTTGAGCTTTGAGTTTGACATGAATCATGGTCCACTAACGCCACCAACTCAGCCTCTTCAGACCTTATCTATTATGAAGTTTATCCGTCTCGGATTTTTCCTTTAACGAAAATATTCGATTCAACACGGATTTACCCTATTATGAAACTTGTGTTATCGAATTGGTAATAAACGATTCTGAGTTAGCAACATAATTTTTTTAAAATAATTTTTAATTATTTAAATATATTTAATGCTAGAGTTAATTTATTTTAATAATATTGTAGTATTTTGTTGAAACGTCAAAATAACAACACTCGAATACAGAATACGTCAACTTTATAGCAGTCGGATTTTTTGTAGTCCGCTCGGAAAAATCCGATTCGATTTCACTTTTAAGTTTCATAATCATAATAGCACGGATTTATCCGTTAACGGAAAAATCCGAGACGGATAAATTTCAAAATAGACCCCTGTCTCCCTTCGCGTTCTTTGTCACTGGTGTCAAAATCGCCACTTTTAGAACGGCGGTACCAGTACTCACATGTTTTTATTGATGGAGAATGTTCCCCATGCGCTTCACACAGCAATCGATTCCAATCATCTGCAATTTCCTTCAAACTAAAACAAAAAAGCATCAATTACTGAAAATTGTGTTTTGTTGCACAAAGGCTGACATGGTTAGAGCACAAACAAATATGTTAGTAGTGTTGTGTTGGCAAAGTCCGCTTAGCTTACAACAACAATTGCATTGTATAAAGCCGAAGCCGCTTTAAAAAAAATTTAGTTTTAGTAAAATAAAACCATTTTATAGTTATGATGTTCACCGTAAGGCAGTCATTTTTTAATTTTATTAAATACCTCACCAATAAACTTGGCGAATCGAGAACGAATCGCAAGCAAGAAAATTTATATATGAAATACTGCGCAAACGTATCGCCTTAGCGAAGCAAACGCGATTCGTTAGTATTTCGTTTGGCGTATAAAAATTAAAATGAAAGCGAACTGATTTGTATATATTAGTAGTTCGCATTTCTCTTCATATTCGATTCATTTATGAAATATTTTGGAATCAGAAATGAAATGCAGATGATACTGTCCATCTTCTAAAATTATTAAAAAATTTGGGGGCGAATATACGTACAATGGCTTGTAACGCACTACAATCTATTATAAATGTAATAATTGATATTATGTTCTTTATCACTTTTAATATTATTATTGTTATGAATTACTATATAATAATTAATATTCACTATTTTCATCACTGTACTCTTATTATTGTTATTAATCACGGATTATTTTTATTTTTTAAAAATCGAAATGGCTACACACGTAAAAGAATATAAAAATTATATATATAGCAAAAAATCAACTAACATATGAACGTGGTAGGGTTGGTGTCATATAAAAAAACGATTACTTGCGTTTCATTTTCGATTCGCTTTGGTGAGGCCTCGAACATTTATTTATAGGGTATGTATAATTATATATATATATGTATTTATATTTAAAACTACATAATAATCAATTATCACATGATCAAAATTTAACACATAAATGTTTTATTACCAACACAGAAAAATTAAAATGCATCAAAAAACTAAAGCCAAAAGCTGTTGCTTTGGGATTTTAAAGTAAAACCCGCTTAGTTTTACCAAAGTAACACACTTGTTGTTTACACTTCAGCGAAAAGAAGATGGCCCGTTGCGGTTTAATAGTTGCTTTCCAATCGACCACCGCAAGTACTTGTAAGTGCGAAAAATGAACGTACAAAAACTGATAAAAGCAAAACATAATCTACAAATGTATGGTTTTTTTTTCTTTGCAATCTTTTTTGGGGCCGAAGCACTCCTAACTCTTTCGCAGTTCGCTTATTTACGTCCTTACCTTACGCATTTGTCTGCTAAATCGAGGACGTACGGATATAGGTCCCATTTGTTACCATCTGCACATTGCATAGCTCCATGCCAGCCTATACTGGCATGGAAGATGGGTCGGCCCATACAAATGTATGGTTTATTTGTATTAACTTTCTAATACAAAATATCTATACCGGAATTTTATTAGCACTTAACATATGACGTTCAATAGCCGTTTTCGGAATAGCTCATGGTAACTTTTGGGTAATTTTAATTTTTTTAATGTTGGTAACAACAGTTACTCAAGTTACACTGGCTATGCAAAAAGTAGTTCGCGTGTGAATATTTTTATTCAGCAAAATTCAATGGAGTATTTTTGGCAGATACAACATTTTTGGTGCTTCTTTTTGTACAATTTGTTTTTTTAAAAGTTTGTAATTTAATTTTTCTGATACTTCTAATGTAGTACAAGGACAGAAACAACAAAAACTAATTTACCCTAAAAGTTACTCTACATGTATGGATATAGATTTGATAATATATTGTCAGCAAGTTACCCAAAAGTTACCATGGGGTATTTCCGAAAACGGCTAATTATATTTTTGACAGAAAAATACTATACACAATCACCTAGCGGGCAAATTTATCGTAACATGCTTTCAACTGCTCATAATAAAAATGTAGAACAGTTGTGAGTGGTTAATTTAGCAAACACAAAAACCTTAAGTGCTTATTAGTACTTGCGGTGGTCGATTGGAAAGCAACTAATACTAGTTAAGAAGTTACGCCAACTTTTGTAAATCTATCAAAACTTATTTGTACCACCCAATATTTTGCTGAACTGTTTGATTTTATTGGATGCAACCAAATAACATACGTCAGGTAACCCTAGATTTTTTATGAAAAAAATGTACCCCGCTTTTCGGTATTTTTAAAATTCAACACATGTACATGACACACAAACATGCTAGAATTTATATGTTTTATAACAGTACAATAGTGTGATTTGAAAAGTGTGCGTCATGTTGGTGTTCGTAAACAAGAAAAATTAAGGTTTCATATAATTTATTAAATTTTATTAATAATTATTGTTTTATTTATTAAAGTAATATAGTGATATAATTGTTTTTATTAGTTAAAATTGGTTTTTAATAAATACTATATGATAATTTAGAGTGAAAAAAAATAAAAATTCAAAACCAAAATGAAAAATAAAAAATGGCGTACACAACACGATTGTCAATTTTTTTTAATTTCTTGTTTGTGCTTGTTTCTCATGTATGGTTTTAAATAATAATTGTGTGCTACGTGATAAAACAATATAAATCGAACAATATAATAATTGATTTATAAATTTCTTATTTAACTCTTTGTTAAGGAAAAATCGAAAAAATTTGTTGAGCAACATTTGTTGTTTCCGTATAGAAAAATTGACGCGGGTGTTTTATTGTGTCGAATTTAGCTTTATTTTTCGTGATTATACATATTACATGATAAAGAAAAGAGGTCTTGTGGTAAACCTACATAACTAGAAAAGAAATAAGTTTATCTCGATGCAAAGGAATTAAATATAAAATACAAATAATAAGTAGCTATTTTGGATTTAAATGTAGAAAAAGGTATGGTATCACCTTCCAAACCAAATCATTCGAAAGTCGCCAATAAATCGACGTCGTGTAAGTTTTTTTGTTTTATTTTCGTATTTTTAATTAATATATAATTTAAACACAATATTGTTTTGTTCTATATACTTTTTGTGATCTAACCGATACCATATACATAAAATATATGTAGCCCCTAGTCTACTTAGTGTGGGAACACCGCAGAAATAATAATTTTTATCGAACAAACAAAAATTCTTTTTTTATGATTTCTAATTTATAAATTTTTTGTTTTAATTTCTAGACAAATGTAAACTCGTCAAAGGATCAAAACCATTAATTAATTTTAAATTTTATTTGGATATTGAAAATATAAACATATCAAATAAAATTGAAAATAAAATAAAAGAACTTGGCGGCGTAAGTATATAAATAATGTGTGAGTGTGAATGTGTATGTATATTGTATATATATATTCAAGAATATCATTATTGTTTGATTTACTGTACACGTGATTTGTTATATGTATAATTTTGTTTGTTATGCGATCGAATTGTCAACTGTTCGAAATTTGGTATAGAATCTAATTTACCCGCGTAAAATGTATTTTCTTAACAATCAATTTTCTTTACGTTCATCTTCATAACAATTTTTTGAGTTTTTATTAGCATTTATTTTGTGTAGGGGAAGTTCATTCAGATTTTTGTATTTCGAAACAAGCCAGGGCCCCTGTTTGGGTACTCGATATAGAACAATCGAACTACGTTATCGAACAATCGGTATTTGTGAATTCGAGAACGTACAAAATGAAAACGAGTTTCACAACAAAAATACACACTTTAAATGTCAAAATTCAACAAGATGTTTAATTTTGGTACAGGTATGGCCATTAGGTATAACCGGGATTGATCATTCAAATTGAATTCCCAAATAGAGGCCCTCAGTACATTTGTTATACAATTTGAGTTAAATCTACATGTTTTAGGTCCCACGTCGAAACCGTCGAAATACAAATTGACATCGATTCGATAGTACTGCAACACTGAAATTGTATACAAGTTGGGTTTTATTAATTTTTAAAAACACGAATAATAAATAACGATGAAGGCGGCAGTGTCGATTTCAAAACGGCAACCATAATTGGAGTATTAATTTAAATTAAAGTCCATCTGGTTTACAAAGTGGCTAGAGGAGAATTATTGTGCGATTGGTAAAATCCCTTCATGGGATGTGAAAGCTAGAGAGAGAGCATCTAGTAGAAATAAAAATAAAATTTTAGCACATTCTAAGACCTTCTACTCCAATAAGGCACGAACAAATTTAGTGCTGAATCGTTATCTCAGAGCAAAGAAAATGCAATAGAAAGTGGTCTATGGAATTTATCTGTAAAATAGTCTTACGCCTATGTAGCTGTTTTAGAAACTACTACTTTAATGATCACAAATTAATACATATATGAATTACCTTTGATTTTTTTGCTTTTCAAAATGCAGATAAAACGAAGTGAAGAACGCAACGAGATTGAATGTGATATGAATTTAAAAAGTAAAATAATTTGTGCAAACAATCTAATCCTCGGCTATACCACTTTCCACTATTTCAATTAAACGAATTTCCACTATTTCAGTTAACTTTTAGTAAGCTTGAATAAAAACGGACCGTAATTTGCGTTGTAATAAAAACTGCAACTTTTATTTTATGTTTAGTTATTGCACATAATCTAATTTTTTCCATGTTTTTTTGTTCATTAATTTCATTATTAGGGCAATTAATGGGTTTATTTTGGTTGTATTCTTTTGCAACTGTTTTTATTATTTCAACAGTCAACTTAAAAGGAAGTTAAACTCAAAGAAATATTAAACTCCTTATATTATACGTTGTTGGGTTAGTTATTGGTATGTATATCAACAAACATTTCTAGTCACTGAAGCAAATTGTCCGTACAGCGCGCATCTTAAGCTCTTGTGCTTACAGAGTCTAGTTGTACTAGAAGCTCAATAATTATGGGAGTTTATATCTCAATATTCAGTTGCTATGATGCTATGGTTCTTTATATCTGCGTGAGTGTAATTCGTATACGTTGTGCCAAATAGATATTGACGTTAAAAATCTCGCTTTTTATTTCAAAGTACAAAATTCAAACACTCGGCCATTTCTTAAACTATCGCAGTCAAGTTTGCAGTATGGGATACGATAGGTGTTCTTACGTGGATTTGTAAATGGGAATATGAAATTGTATAAATTTTAAATGTTCGAGAATCGGCTTATTTTTTCACCAAGTTGCTAAAATTTTGATTATATTATGTTAATTGAGATTCTAACATTAATTTTAGGTTGCGTAGTGGTTGTCACGAATAACTGGCATAAACACATTGCGACGGTAGCATTAAAGCGTCTGTATCCCAAAAATACACAGATTTTAGTACTTTATTATTTCAACCTAATAAAATTATATATTTTCCACCTAATCGGTAATATTTTTGTAGTCGTACCAATATACAGTAAAACTTTTATAAATCGAATCACTAGTTGCCAAAATAATATGTTTGAGTTCGAGAAAATTCGACTAAAAGAAATTAAATGTTTGAGTTAGAGAAAATTCCAGTATTTGCAGTCAATTTTATTCAGCTGTATATAGAGGGTGGGCTAAATAATTTTTTTTTTTAAATTGCAATAAAACAAAAAGTTCTCAATATTTTTTCAAATTTATTTTTTCATTGTAAAGAAAAATCCTTCCGATTAATTATGGAATACTATTTCATTCATATGACTGCCCCGGCTGGCTTTGACGTACCCCATACGGTCGGTCCAATTTTTGAGCACATTTTCGATGGTGTGCGGCATTATGTTTTCAATGGCAATGCGAATATTGTTCTTAAGAGCGTCAATCGTTGCTGGTTTATCGGCGTAACACTTATCTCTGACGGCACCCCAAAGATAATAGTCCAACGGCGTCAAATCACAGCTTCCGAGGCGGCCAAATCACATCAGCGTTTCGGCTGATAATTCAATCTTCGAAGACAGTGCGCCTAAGATCAATTGAAACGTGTGCTGTGTGGCACGGAGTGCCGTCTTGTTGAAACCAAATGTTGTCTATGTCCTCCTCTTCAAGTGCCGGGAACAAAAAATCGTTTAACATGGCGCGGTAGTCCTCACCATTGACAACGGCGGCTCGTTGCACATTTTCAAAGAAAAATGGTCCAATGATGCCACCGGACCAAAATCCGCACCAATCACTCGTTGAGGATGCATCGGCTTCTTTACGATCGCGTGCGGGTTCTCCGTGCCCCAAATGCGACAATTCTGCTGGTTTACATAGCCGCCAATATGGAAATGCGCCTCATCCGAAAAGATGATTTTTTTTTGCCAAAATTTTCGAATTAATGTTTCAATATTTCCCAGCGTTGTTCAAGCGAATACACAACCATTTTAGACGTTTTCTGTCAGTATTTTAGAATATTGCTCATTAAAATTTAGATTTAGAGAAAACATTTTTAAAAATTAGTCTGAAAAATGGATAACCTATCGAAATAAAATGTACCATAGCTGTCAATTTAATAACTCGGTTTCATGGAAATGGTACTAGGTAACTCCAACAAATTTTCAACTCGACAAAACCTAAACCCATTTTAACTCAGTACATGGGCACATGGTGCTTATGTCTTCTATTTTATCGCCGATTTTATTGGGGTTAATATGTGAGATACCACTTTTAAAGGAACGTTATGATTATAAACTTTAGGGTACTAACCTGAGGACGGTTGATATTATCGAAAGTGGTTTTTATTCATATATCAACAGTCCACGTATTTGAACTCTTTGTTTTAGTTTTGTATTGCGCCTGTGCTTCGTTGATCAGAAGACCGAAGACTTGCGCTAAGTTGAGCTAAAGGTTGCCATATTCCAAGGATAAAATAACATTTTTGGTTATAAGAATACCTTGCAACTTTTAAGATATTTATTCAAAAGTACACGATAGTTTGCCTGCAATTGCCATCTTGATAATTTGGTTAATTTAGAATAAATGTTCAAATTTCATAAAATACTCCACAATATGCACGTTGGACATCTATGATAGCCCGTTTTCCTTATGTTCCACTGTTCTCCCGTGGAATGGAGTTCGATTGCTAACAATGATGTTCAAAATGCTAGCTTCATGGTTGTCCCTTGGTGGTGGTCGTGACTTGTTATTCAAAACTTCAGGGGGTCTATTCTGGTTTTCCCTGGGAAGCAGGAATTGGGAATTAGCAAATAATATTCTTTGTAGCACTCTTTGGAACAAATTTATGAGGAAAATAAATTTAGTTTAAATGTCGGTCGCCCATGGTGTTTTAAAAATTATTTTGTCAAAAAAATATTAAAGAAATTTACGATATTGATAGAAACCGGTTTATTAATTTGGTCCGAAAACGATTGGGCGACGTATCTTATCCGTTTGATATTATGGAAAGTGAATTTACAGGACTATAGACTCACTGAAGAACTATTATTTATATTACGAGAAAAACTGGTGTTGTTGTCACCATGTGCCATACATTCCACTCACGCAGTGTAATCAAATTAAATAATCTCGCTTTATTTCATAATTCCCAAACAAAAAATTTAGTGTGTGAGTCGTGTCTAGTACAGGTACTCCCAAACCTTTTCAATGCCGGCCGTTTGTTTGAAGAAAAAAAATATTCGAACCTATATACTTCAGTCTTCTAGCTGTGCTATCCATTATAACATCATTCGTCCTGAATCCTAGTAAAGTATAACGATAACATATAAAGGGATTGTTCGGGGACTCTTAGGCACTCTAAATACTAGCTTGGGCTCGAATTTATTTAATTTTTTGTGACTTCAACTTTTGTTTAATATTAAATTCTTACTTCTGTCAGGAGACCCCTCTGTAGAAGAACTCTGCTAGTTGGCGGCTAAGTTGATTATTCGTGCTTGGTGGAACTAAATGTTTGAATGGTACTACATACTTCAAGCGGAAGTGGATATTCCATTCGAAATTATTTCGTATATGTTTTCGACACCGGCCAGTATGGCCTTAGGTATAGTATTTGTGGTCTATTAAAATATTCTTAGTAGAATTACGAAAAATTATTATAGTTTATGAGATCTGACAGTAAAAAGTCTCAAAGTACGTGGGATTACTTCAAATGAAATCTTGAGGAAACACGGGATTCACAAAGCAACATATTCGTCCTGTTAAAATTAGCCCATTACGCAATAATCTAATCAAATGGGTATTTTATTTAGCTAGGGACCAGTCAACTTTGTTTTGCGCTCTCCTAGGGCTCTGATTTCGTTTAGTCCGCCATTTTGATTGTGTCCAAGAGATCAACATTGGGAATGAAAACGAATAAACCGAGAATAAGCAAGGTATAGACGATAAATGAAATCGTTCTCGCGGAAGGAATTTAAAATGACTCCAACACATTTGTAATTCATAAAAATTTTAAGCCAATGGATAACAACGATTCAATATTTAAAATCCGTGTCTACCGCAGGATAATAAATGTCCACTCCGTTTTAATCACTACATTTTATAAAATATCATGTTTGATGTCAATTTATATTAGTTTTAATAATACTATCTTATTTCGCCGCAAAATAGTAAGTAACAGGTTTCTAGGATTGTGAAATGTGGGACAGTTTTACATTTTTACGCTTTCACCATTGTCTTAATACTTACAATAATATTATATGGATGTTTCCAGTCCTAAAAATAACGAATACACACACAGTGTTTATGAAAATATGTATATAAAAATTGTTTTAAACTTATGTTCAATGCTATTTAATGTCTGTTCTAAGTATGTTTCCGCCAAAAAACTAACGCGATTATTGACATTTTGCATAATTTGGGATAATTACGTGGTTTTGTTCAGTTCTAAAATAAATATTTGTTATAACACATCATCATTATTACTTATTATTTTTTGCTACTATAATTCGTAACATTTTCAAAATAATTTCACCAACGAACTTGGAACAGATCCAGCTATCTTACCTTAGCCATGTTGCATTGTTGTCGTCGCGCTCTATAATATAGTAGGTAGAGTGCTTGCTCTGTTATTCCGGGTTCGATTCCCGGTGGCGAATTTTAAAAAATGAGTTACTATTCACACAAATTTATTAGCCAAATAGATAATTGACGAACTGAAGCAACTCAAGCGTTTCTTTCCAAAATATTTCGAAATAGTTTATTTGATTTTTTGAAAAACAAAAACAAGGAATTGAATCAACTGTGGGCCATAACTCTCATTCAAATAATTCCGTTGTTCAAAATTTTATCTGAATTGATTTATACGGAACGAACGTACTAATCAAATCAATTGGCTCAATTAATTCAGATTAGTCGGATAATTAGATACAATCAAATGTTGCCCAATAGTGGACGCGTTTAATTCGAAACCCATACAAATTTCCTGTTAATTTTTAAGTGCATGGTCCCGAGTAGTTCTAGATTTTCTTCCCTAGTAATAAATAAAATGGTGCAATGGGCTTAAAAATTCACGCGTAACTGCTCTATAGGAAATCAGCGAGCCTCTTTTTAAATTAAAATTGTTTAGTTTTTCTTTAAGCTATATGTGTGCATTAATATTCCTTTGGTTAGCAGCCTCTAGCATACATAATCGTAATTTAAGTTCTGAAAACAATCTGTAAGGCAGTGGAAAGCGGTACCAGACGATCTCTCTGAACCTCGAAACTAGTTTAAAGCTTATATGAAGGTATTTTATCTTTACCTTTCATGATTCGATTGTTCAATCTTTAATACTATTTTGTTAAAACATTCGAACACACATAAAAATGTGACGATTTTAGGATACACCCCATCTTTACGCATTGTGTAATCTGCCATTTCCAGTTTAAGAATCCAAAACTAGCATCCATTTTTAAATATGTACGTACTACGCAATACATTTTCATTTGGAAAGGTAAATGAGTTCAATAGTTTATGTATAATGATGATAAACATACGAGTAAATAATAGAAGAGCAGAGAAACTTTTAAATGTACAACGTATGTACTTGTTTTTTTTAGTATAAATCGAACAATCTAATTTTCGGTCAGTTAATTTTTCTCTTTTCCTCAGATGCTTTTTATTTATTTTATCCCATTTTTCTATGTTTAATTTTCTTCGGTATTTTTTAACTAACGCAAGAACAATATGTGTTTTATGCTTTTAACATTGATTATTTCGTTACATAATATTATATGTACAATATGTACATACGTATAAAGAGTTTCCAAATTTGTACTGTTTTTTTTTCAAACGATACTATGTAAGCGACATATTATTTTTCGTGATTGATAAGGAAATAACAACTGCAGTGACATCTTATTATAAACACTTGCGATATATCTAAAACGAAATTTAACAATTAGGAAATGCTTGATTAAATTCTGGAATTTATTTTGGTTTTACTTATAATCTGCAAAATATGTACATTATGATATAATTCGATCTTAATGACTAAACACACGAACATGGAAAAAGCACAAACGAAAATGAAAAATGTGTATGATATGAGCTGAGCTGTTGGTTGGTATTTTAATATATTCAATAAATCAATAATTTACCATTTTCAATTTTTCGTCATTTTTACTTTTTACTTTAAAACTGGCTTCGTTTTGTTCTGTATTTATTATATTGTAGTATGTATAGAGAATTGAATAAAGTATTAACAACAAAGTGGAACTCTAAACGAATAAACGAACAGCGAACATAAAATATAATCGCGACACCATTTTGAACTAACGTAGTTTTTGTTGTAATGAAAATGTTATAGGGAGACTGAGCTGAAGTTAAAATGATATTTTGAATTCAGTGTACTGTATAATTCGGTTTTTTGTGTATTATTATTGATTTACGTTAATGTAATATATTTATTACTTCACATTTATTTTTATTACTTTATTTGGCGATCCCAATTTTGCAAAAAAATTATACAATTCATAGATTTTATACAATTCCTATTGGAATGCTACACAATTTAATTTGAGTGCAAGTTCATAGCCCTGAGAAAAAAACGCGCCACCATTTTGAACTAATGCATTATTTTTTTTTTTGTTGTTTCTCGTACAATAACAAAACATATAAACATTTTAACTAATACACACAAAAAACATATCTGACAGCTCTCATTTTATTTTTATTTCATCGGATATTTTTTTATTTCTTTTTTTTCATTTCTCTGTATCGTATTTTATTTTTTCATTCCTTGATTCATTCGAAGCTTGAATTTTACAAACTTAAAACATAAAAATTTAAATTAATTTAATTTTGAAATTCAAATTTTAATAGATTAATAAAATATAAATTAAAATTATTGTGTATACATAGATAGAAATATGAATATACAAATATAAAAGTACATATACTTATTTATATAGTTGAATATTGTATAATTATGTATGTATTTGTGTTGTTTAAAAAATTGTATTGCTGAAAATGAAAATGTAAAGTTAATGAAATGGATTGAATACACAATTTCTGTATAAAATTTATAAAAAACTGTATAAAAAAAGAAATGATGTTGAATAATACAAAATGTCGAAAAGAATATAAAAAGAAAAAAATTGTCGACGAATGTTATTTTAAAAAGTACTTTGTGTAATAAAAGCGAGGAAAAAATTGTTTTCTATATTTGTTCGCCGTCGTTGGGTTTGGTGTGTACGTATATAACATTTATCTATTCATATATACATTTGGCTGTGATTGTGTGTGTTTCTTGTTTAATGTTTTATTGTGTTTTTAATAGTTCCATGACCTATTTATATCTTAAAAAGAAAAATTAAATGGTATTCATAGAATAATATTGTGTTTTCTTTCCATTTTTAGTCAATCGAATTTTTCTTGGCCAAAGAAGTCACACATTTTATTACTGATAAACAATTAAAAAACGATAGCAGCAAAAATTTAGCATCTGTGTGTGTATCATCGCCCAAAACACCAGCAACACCACAAACATCAATAATTATTGATTTTGCTGCCATCTCGTCGCCGACACATGATTCAAAGGTTTGTTTTATTTTTAATTTTTTGTGTTTTGTTGTTTTTATTATTATTTTAAAGATACATAATATTTTTTTTTATATATGTATGAAAAAAAAAAATTAATTCGTGCCTGCTTGGGAATGTTTAAAATACATAATATAATGCTTTGAATTGTACAGACAAGCGCGCGCGGTAAAGAGATATCTACGTTACAACAAAATTTCAAATCAATTTTGTGTCGTTCGTTTCTCAGTTTGTTGTACATAAGCAGTAAAACGAGAAAAATTGAAAAAAATGATTTCATATATAAATTTTTTCATTTTTATTTTAGTTTAAAAGACTTTGCATTGTATTGTGGACTTTTATTTTTGGGACTATGTGAGTGTATTCAAGTAAAATCCTCCCTTTATATGGTAAAATTGCAAATTTGTTGCACTACCTAGATTATTATACTTCTAAAAAATGTGACACGTAAAGTTTTTTTAATTTGTTTATTTAAATACGGTTGCTTTGAAGACCGTTATTGTAGTAACCGGTAACATTTGTGGTTTATTTTATTCAAGGTCAGTTAGATTGTAAAGAAACTACATCAAATTCATGATACATCTGCGTCGATTTTCGCTTCATTATTTACTTCACAAATTGCGTGCAATAAAGATTCTATGATAAAATGATTTTAGAGAGCGCTTCAAATTAAAACTGTTGGCGCTAGTAGTCCGTTGAAAAATTTGAAAAATAAATGTAATTTCAGTTTTTCCAAATTTTAAAAGAACTCTGTCCACCATATTGCCATTACATACTTGGTTAATGTAGCCCCTCGGCAAGATGATAAAATTTGTTCAGTGCCTTGAGCGTGAATTCCGCTTCAATGATAAATGACAATTACTGCGTTTATTCCACAGCTAGATTAGCAATGCTATATATGCAAAATGACAAGCGTAGCACCGATACGACATTTCATAGCTCAGCCAGCTAAAAATTCGATTTTATATGAAAATGACATTTGTAGCATTGCCAATTTAGCTGTGGAATAAATAATGAGTAATAATTTCATTTCTAATTGGCGTTTTTTTATCTTCATTTTAAAATAGTATTCAGTATTCTTTCTAGAACCAGCTTATTGAAATAGTTTACATCGTCAAAAAAATTTAGTGGATATACCTAAATAGTGGTTGTGTTCACTGCATAATACAATGTTACTAAAAGTTACAGTTTTCGACAAGTGAACGACAAGTTCACTGAGTATCAGAGTAGAGCAGTTTATTGTGACAACTTGACACAAAGTAACATTTTCTATCAAGTCGCGAGTGTTGTCGATTGATGTTAGGTCCGTGTTCGCCATAGTAAATGACAGCAAAATGTTTTTGTGTCAGATGGTGTAAATTGAAAAATGCAAAATTGCTTGGCATAACTATTAGTATTTACTATTATTATTTATTATTATAATTTTAATTATTTTATTATATTATGAAGATATCACAGAGAAATTGTAAAATATACTAGGAAAGTTTACAATTGACACAAAATGGCATACAAGTCGTCCACTGGGTTTTAAAGTTACTTCGAGTGACACTGATGTCTATTTGACATTATTAATACTAGGCCGCACCGACAACATTTTTTTTGCAGTGAATGCATCCACCCGTTTTAGTCCAGTTAGCAACCGTTTAAGTTGGATCAGTAGACGCAAAAAAGTTACGTAACAAGTCTACATCATGCTCATATCTATTCAGTTTAGGTCACATATACTGTATAGTCCGTGAACTAAATAACACGATGTAAACTACCTCATTGAAACTGACTTAAAGGACTGAAAATGGCTATGCTCGAAAATTTAAGCTAAGTGGGCCAGAAAAATTCAAAGTTCATTACTCATTCACATAAGTCATTAAACTGGAATTAACACCCCGATTACGCTAGTCGAGTCGATTGTCGTTTCAAGATAGTATAAAAATAAAGTGGTGTAAACAGGGTATTTTTGTCTGTATGTTGGAGAGTGTAATATAGGCGTTCAGCTTTGCTTTCGTTTTGATTGACAATCTCAACCGGCTGCTTTACATCGTCAGTCGACTAATGTAACTCTCGTTATTTGAGGTCAGCAAATTTAACTTTAAATTGAACCCAAATCAAATTGAGCTCAACTCAACAATGTCGGGGACAAAACAAACATGATCTATATTAGAGATAGTTTACGATGAAATTTCACGTGAATTTTTCGGATCGGTAAGTAATTTTTATTTCAACTCACTCAATCAAAAGGCTTGTAAATTGGACACATTAAACGCCTGGGAAATATGCAATGACTTATATAGGCGAATCATATGAGTTGATTAGGACTTTTTTAATTTTACTCTTATTATAATAAAAAAACTGGTTACTTATGATTTAGGCCCTTTTCGGTATCCATTTAGCTACTGCCAAGTGATATAATTTGCTAAGCAGTTAAATGACTGGAGACTTTTGAAAATCTTTTAGAACTTTGAAAACCACCACAAAATGGAACGTATACCCTAATATTTTGGACATATTTGAGCCTAACCAAGAAAATATTAAATTTCCAACGTAATTACTAAATTGTAATCCTCATAAATTGGAAATTTAAAGTTAGTTTGTTTCATGACGGCACGATTCATCTCTTCGAGATAGTTCACTAGTCAGAGCTAACGAAGAATAGACCATATACGTCAGATCCCTCGACAGATCGTACACGCAATTATTTTGGATATCTCAAGAGAGCGTTTTGTTTGGTGTATAAACCCCACCTATTCAAAAATTAACCCGTTTAGTGATTTTTGTGTAAACCTGAAAGCCTTAAATGTTGTTAGCAACAAATGACTTTTGCTTATCCCCTCCTTTTCAACATACAAGTGGTACTTTATCCTATTGAATTATAGTCGGACGTCATAAACTTTGAAACTCGCTAATATAGACATAGTGATTGGCGTTGTTCCATTTCGGTTTTCTACAACAATTCGTCATGGTATTTACATCATAGGTATGCATCACTCAGAAAATTATTTTTCTCTAAAAATGTAAATGCCCAACACAACTTTCGAACCAATTCCGATATTCCAACATCCAGTCAACCATAATCCCAAACCACTTTTCCAGCATTGTGGCACAATTGTCACAATTTAATTTTAAGTTATTCTAATAAATTACTGTATTAAATCCATGATCGTCTATTACATTTACACTTAAGTACGTATTTTTCAGTTTTCATAAAATAATAAATTTGTTTTTTTTCTAGGCGCAAACATCTAAACACCGTAGTCGTGCTGATGCAATGCTACAAAGAGCTCGTTTACAAAAGCAAGATAGTCTCGTACAGTTTAGTCAGAATAAATCACAATCACCAGTTCAAATTGCAAAAACCTTTGGTACACCAATTTGGACCACAGAATATGCATTAAAATTTCTTGAAAAAGTATTTAAGGATAATATTAAATCACACTCGCCGCAAATCGCATCGACGTCCCGAGGCAAAGAGTTAAATAATAATCAAAAGTTAAAATATCAGTATAACGAACATCATTCTCCCCATCACCATAAAAAATCATCTTCAAATCCAAATCACGTACGAATATTAAAAGGAAACTATATAAAAATCGAATCACTTGAATCGCGAAATTTTCGTCCAGTATATCGTGAATTAAAACACTGGCCTAAAATTAATTTGAACGCCTTACATTCAAATAGTCCATTCGATTCTGAAATTCAAGTCCCTGGGACTGACCAAGAGATGACACGAAAAAATAATCGCACAAAGCAGCAGCCACAAGCGAAAACAAAATCTAATCAAGTAGCAAACCAGAAACAGAATAATAATAGTGATTCGAAGCCGCCACAGCAGCAGCAACAGGTTAATGGCGGATATTGTGAAATTTGTCGTGTTGAATACGACAGTTTGAGACAGCATATTAAATCTGATGTGCATTTATCATTTATAAAAAACGATACGAACTTTATTGCGCTCGATCACCTGATTAAGAATACATCGAATGTAGATGATTTTTTAAAATTACGATCGAAAGTGGTAGAACAATGTACGAAAAAAGAGGAGATCGTTAATGATCCAGTGAATCGGAGAGCGTCTTTAAAGAGAAATAGTAGTAATAATCCGAATGCCCGTGACTTAGAAATTAAAAAGGAGAAACTAAATGATGATCGCATTGGTCTTAGCAATGGCGAGCTTACTCTCGATGTTAGTCGAAGAAGTAGACGAGAGTCATGCCGAAAGATTAATTATGCTGAACCTCGGGAGGATGAGGAAAATTCAAACGATCAATTAATTATAGACCCAACGCCTGCGAATAAAACAACTCTTAATTTGAGAAAGAGTATACGTTGGCTACCTCCATCTCCGGATGAGAGGCCACCGATTACAAAACCAGTTATGTATAAAGTGGATAGCAAATTAGTGAGCGAGAAGGAAATAAAAAAGGAGCCACTTTCTGAAAAGAATAAAAGTGACACGAGATCTGGTAATAATACTACGCCAACGGATGCAAAAGGTGAAAAAATTAAAATGAAGCTTACACGAGTGCGGCAAAGTGAGTTGTCGCTGTTAAGTGATGAGGCTGAGAATTTTATGTTCCCAAAACGCGAAGTAAGTGATAGCGAGGATACTGATGATGATCGTCAATCAACGTCTGAACCCGCTGAAATTTCAAATGAAATCGTCTCGAGCGAGCCTAATGATCCGGCAAGAAATTCTCAAATCCCAGATCATGTAAATAATCATAAATTAGATTCAAATTTGCGACCCAAACGACGCAACCACCTAGAGCAATTTATCAAGGATAATACTGATTATTATAAATTTGAACATCTTAACTCGAGGTTGCGTTTTCAAGAGGCCCCCACTCAACCGGAAACAATGAACATTGAAACTGATGAAGGTTTCAGTGAAAAACCGGACTTGGATGATGGTATAACAGTATCTTCACCACCGGTTGATCAAAATACGGAGGATAGGGTGGGGGAAATTGGGCCTAGCAATAATAATATAATAATACGTCAGTTAAGTACTAAAATCGATACGAAATTCAAATATTCATTTGAGAGGATACCATTAAATGAGCCTTGGTATTCGGCGTTTCAAAGGCAGGATGAAGGTGAGTTTATTTCAGGAATTTCTTACCGTGGTGCTAATAGTACTATTTTATGTCTTTCCAGGTAAAGAAAAGATTTTTGAATATTATGGTAGTACGGCTTATCGAAAATTACCATTCGAAATGGGTCCGTTGTTACCATTAAAACAAAATTGTTGTCTACTTAACCGTGATCCAACCCTACCTCCGCCCGCAACCTTATCGAGAGCGTCATCATCAATACCGCCATCCCCTCTAACAAATAATACCAATACAAATGATTTATTATTAGATATCGATATCGATGATAATAGTAATAGTAATAATAGTAATAGTAATAAATTAAATAACAACAGTATTAACAGTAGTAGTAATAATAAATTAAATCAGAAGCGATTAAATTATTTAACAAAACGGAAAATGATGATTATGGAATCGTGTCATCCGCGGAAATCGCCACGTGAACATGCCTCAACACTGGCAATTTTATCGAGCGTACTGCGCGATGAACCCAAAAGCTCGCGGCGAAAATCATCGAAAGGCAATAGTATTAGTAGTTCGATGGACCACAACAATCGTGATATTGATGATGATATACTCTTGAACGAGAATAGTATGGATTCAATACAATCTGAGGAAATAACAGTACCACAACAACCGCCACCACCATCGACACAAGCACCATCTAGTAATGATCGACCGGAGCGTTCACAATCGCCCCAATACTTTGACTTTGAAGGTAATACCTTCAAGTCGTCGAATCGTGTGTGCTATGAAATTGATAAATTTTTAAAGCTCTCCTACAATGATACAAAAGTGGAAGATATACCTAAATTGGCGGCCAAAAATGCAAGTAATCTAATTATTCAAAAATTGGAAAAGGATGAAAATAGCTTTTATACAATTTTGAATAAACTGCATGAATGTGAAATTGATAGCGAAATAAATGTGGAGTACATATATGATGAGACTACTAAAATAAATAAAATTCATGAAGTGCTCATGACAAAGAAAATGTCGAATCATAAGCTAACACTTTCCGAGAGTTTGCATTTGGCTAGAATTGCAAGGAGGCGAAAATATAATCGAACTGGATGGCCTCGCAGCAGACATGTTCCAAGGAATATAAATAGTAGTAGTTCTTCGGCTCGGCCTAGTAGGAAACAAGAGGTTGATGAGAATGGAATAGTGATTAGAAAGCGAGTAGGTCGGCCAAGATTATCGGATGAGGAAAAGAAACGGCGATTACTAGAGAGAAAATTAAATTCGGATATGTTTACGATATCATCGGATAGTTTAGATAGCTCATCACAGGTATTATTGAATAATAAGGAGGAAGAGGAGTTAGATAGTGTTAGTACAAGAAGTATGTTCGTTTCGGAAGATGACGAATCATTTGCGGATGCGGTTGAAGATCCTAGTACGTTGGATGATAAGTCATTTTTTGATGCGCAGCCTAAAATTGATGATATTGATGATGAGCAGAAGCTGAGCGATATACCTGAGGAAGATAATGAAATGGAAGAAGTTAAAATTCTAGATGTACCAAAGCCCGCTACACCACCACCTCGGACGCCTACGCCTCCGCCTTCGCCGAAAACTCTGACACCACGAACTCCCGCATCACCTCCGCCACCACCAACTCCGCCACCAGTGGTTGTAGTACATGAAGAAAAGAAGGAAATTAACGCCCGCGAAAATACTAAAAATGGCTTAATCAATAATGTCGCAGAGAAGACTCAATCTAAAATAAAAACGTTAACATGTTACGTGAAATTAGAAGATGATATTGCTAAAACGTATGGACTTCGAAGCTCTCTTGGTAAAGGCGAAAAAGTCACGATAGATACGAGTATTGTTTTGCCGAAATCACCAACCGGAAACGCAGCCAGCAGCACAACATCGTCACCAAATAAAACTAGTAGTAAAAATAGTAATAGTAGTAGTAATCATACGAAACGAACTGGGTCAACTCCAAAATTAAATAGTACACATACACCACAGTTTTCACCGCGAAAATTAAGAAAACCGCGAGGTCGCTGGTATCGTGAAAGATAGTTTTTCGGCGGCGCTGATTGCTACTAAACAACTAGACTGTTCTCATATTTTGTTTTTTGTTACATATTATGATTTTCTCTATTAATTATTTCTTTTGTTAAGTTACTAATTTTAAACTAAAGTAAAACAACCAAATTTAAATTATTATTATTGACTCGAATATTAAATAAAACTATTATATAAGATTAAGAAAAATCAAATTTTACGGTAAGATGGTGCAATGTTGCCAAGTTTAAATAATCATAAATTTGTATTCCTTTGTAAATATTAATTATAATAATTATAAAACAAGTAAATTTATTTGAATTTAACTGTGTCTCATTTAAAAAAACAAATTTTGTTTTTTAGTTAACTATTATGTATTTATTACATAAATAATTTTTAATTTATAACGATATATAAATAAAATAAAAACATTTTTCCAAAATAAATATCTTTTTTATAATTATTAGTGACATCTATTGTTGAGTATGCTAACTTAATATTTTATTGATAAAATATTTGGTCACATTGCGTCGCACCCAATTGAAAAAATACGATAAACATATATTTTGTTATTTGCCAGACCGAGATAAAACAAATGTTATGTTTTATTTTGTTATTCCAATTAGACCGACTCGGTGAATTTTTTTTTCAGTGAGTGTGTGCCAGTCAATGTACGTAGACTGTAAATGGACTTCGTGTCGAGCTGAAAAAGAAAATATTTTTTTTTGTGTTCTACTTTTAATAATTTTTCAATGAAAAAAATCCTTAAATTATGTAAAATCTATTAATTATTTATCTAAGTAAACTTAACGGGGCTTTATAGTATTCTTTATTGTTTCGTTTTCGATTCTTATTGGAAAGTGTGTGTTTGTGTAAACAAATTCTGTGTAAAAAAATAGCGGAAAGATAAGAAAAAATTTGAAAGAAAAAGTGATGTGTTTCATAGTGTTAGTGTAAAAACCGTATATCCATATTACATTTCCAATAAGAAAATTGATTTTGTTTTGTTTCAAAGCAAAAAAAAATATTTGTATTATTCTATTTGCAAGTTTTTCTAAATTAAATTAATCTAAATAAAGTGTTATAGTGAATGTAATTAATTAATAGCAAAATTATAGTGTTTATTATATAGCTCTATAAATATTTAATCGAATGTGGAATAGAATAAAATTCAATTGAAAAAAAGTAAAAAAAAAATATATATTTCTTTTGTTTATCTTGTGTTTTATTTCTTTCGTTCTTATTTTGTGTTCGTTAATTATTAGAAGGTAGAAAATTAAGTAGAAAGTGAAATTTTGTGCGATTTTGTGTATCAATATAAAATAATAGTAGTAACAATAGTAATCATTTCATAATAATAATAAAAATAAAAACAATACACATTATATCAAAATGGCGGATTTGGAAGCAGTTCTTGCCGATGTTAGCTATTTAATGGCTATGGAAAAATCAAAATGTACCCCAGCGGCACGAGCAAGTAAAAAAATCATTTTACCAGATCCGAGGTATTTAATCAGTAATCACTAAAGCTATTTATGTAAAATTTAAAAAATAATAATATTTTTTGTTTTTGTAACAATTAATGTTTCCACCATCTTTTTCGGTATTTTTTATTTACTGTTGTATTTTTTTTATATTCGGTAAATATGTGTCAGTTCGAATTACTTTATTGTTGCCAGTATGTATTGGATTTGGATCGTATGAGTTGTTTAATACCAATGCACTGAGTTCGAGTGTACGATAATGTTTTTTATCGTAATTTTATTCAATGAATTTGCCATTCGGCCTATCGACAGAGACGGAGAGGGAGTGTGACAGTGTTGATATAATTTGCAGTTTCATTATATTTTTAAATACGATTCAATGCATTGCTATTTAAGGTGGTGTTTAAACTATCTAACTAGGCATTAATGGTTGTAAGTTGTCTTAAGTATAATTCATTAATTTTTAGATCGTATTTTTGTTACGTTAAATATATGGCCGTTTTCTGCCTCGAGCCCCATCCTTTTTTATTCAACTGTGGATTTGCTTAAAATGTAAGATAGTTTTTAGAAGTTTTCAAATTAAATGAGTCTAGGGGAGGGCCAGGTGAACCGATGAATGTTCTAACATAAGAGGATCCGCAGATTAAGCGAAATTTTTCAAACAAGGGTTTTCGGCGCAGAAGGGTCAAATTGTTGTGCTTCAATGGAGGATTTTAAAAATAAAAGGTATTCTGAAAACTTCATAAGAATCAAAAATATAACAGGGGCTCTATAAGGGCCCTATTCCTGAATGCGATACGAAAACGAGTGTACAAGATTCATATTTGAATTGAATCAGATGCGTACGATTCTTATTTAAAATTGAAAATAAATCTTGTAACGGGTGATTTTTTAAGAGCTTGAGAACTTTTTTTAAAAAAAAAAACGCATAAAATTTGCAAAATCTCATCGGTTCTTTATTTGAAACGTTAGATTGGTCCATGACATTTACTTTTTGAAGATAATTTCATTTAAATGTTGACCGCGGCTGCGTCTTAGGTGGTCCATTCGGAAAGTCCAATTTTGGGCAACTTTTTCGAGCATTTCGGCCGGAATAGCCCGAATTTCTTCGGAAATGTTGTCTTCCAAAACTGGAATAGTTGCTGGCTTATTTCTGTAGACTTTAGACTTGACGTAGCCCCACAAAAAATAGTCTAAAGGCGTCAAATCGCATGATCTTGGTGCCCAACTTACCGGGCCATTTCTTGAGATGAATTGTTCTCCGAAGTTTTCCCTCAAAATGGCCATAGAATCGCGAGCTGTGTGGCATGTAGCGCCATCTTGTTGAAACCACATGTCAACTAAGTTCAGTTCTTCCATTTTTGGCAACAAAAAGTTTGTTAGCATCGAACGATAGCGATCGCCATTCACCGTAACGTTGCGTCCAACAGCATCTTTGAAAAAATACGGTCCAATGATTCCACCAGCGTACAAACCACACCAAACAGTGCATTTTTCGGGATGCATGGGCAGTTCTTGAACGGCTTCTGGTTGCTCTTCACTCCAAATGCGGCAATTTTGCTTATTTACGTAGCCATTCAACCAGAAATGAGCCTCACCGCTGAACAAAATTTGTCGATAAAAAAGCGGATTTTCTGCCAACTTTTCTAGGGCCCATTCACTGAAAATTCGACGTTGTGGCAGATCGTTCGGCTTCAGTTCTTGCAGGAGCTGTATTTTATACGGTTTTACACCAAGATCTTTGCGTAAAATCTTCCATGTCGTCGAATAACACAAACCCAATTGCTGCGAACGGCGACGAATCGACATTTCACGGTCTTCAGCAACACTCTCAGAAACAGACGCAATATTCTCTTCTGTACGCACTGTACGCATTCGTGTGGTTGGTTTAATGTCCAATAAAGTAAACTGAGTGCGAAACTTGGTCACAATCGCATTAATTGTTTGCTCACTTGGTCGATTATGTAGACCATAAATCGGACGTAAATCGCGAAACACTTTTCGAACCGAACACTGATTTTTGTAATATAATTTAATTATTTGCAAGCGTTGCTCGTTAGTAAGTCTATTCATTATGAAATGTCAAAGCATACTGAGCATCTTTCTCTTTGACACCTTGTCTGAAATCCCGCGTGATCTGTCAAATACTAATGCATGAAAATCCTAACCACAAAAAAATCACCCTTTACTTTCGTTTTCGTATCGTATTCAGGAATAGGGCCCTAGGTATGGAAGGAAATTGGATATTTGTTATCTGAGATAGAAAATTTTTCTTAATTGCTAAATTGACGAGTTAAAAGTAAGGTCTTTTGTTTACTCTTAAATCAAGTCATCTCGCGGTTTAATGTGGCGGTACGAAGCTCCGTGATATCATTTAGTCTTCGGCCAAGAGGCACGATATCATTTAACCAATTTTATTTAGTCCATTTTATTTAATCCATTTTATTTATTTCACAATAATTTTGAGGACTGCACAACTTATTTTGATCATGAAACCTCGTTTATAATGAATTAAGATTTGAATATATAAGTTGCCAATTTCTTCTTGAGAGTTATCGTAGCAGATCCGTGGCCTTGCAACCGAGTCGAGCAGTAAATTTAGAACGCCTTGTTTCTCTTCATCGTCTTTAATAGTTATGCAAGTCTTTTTGTGATATTCGTAAACCGTCTTTTTCTTCCAGAGCATCACTTAATTTTATCAAGTAGGCCTGGTAACGTTCAGCTGTAACAGTTTGACCAGGTTCCAGAAGCTCATAGTAAATGACTCCTTTCCAATCCCACCATACACACAGTAACACTTTCTTAGTATGAATATTCATTTTTACAATTGATGTTGATGGCTGGCCTGGATCAACCAATGGTTTTCTGCGTTTAGAATTATCGTACAAAATTCACTTTTCATCACCGGTAATTATTCTGTGCAAAAAATTCTGCCTTTTGTACCGAGAAAGCAATTTCACGCAGATGTTAACTCTCCGGCTTTTGTTTTCTTCGGTTAGTTTATGAGGAATCCATTTTCCTTCCTTATGTGTTTTTCCAATTGCATGCAATCGAAGTGATATTGATTGGTGAGTAACTCCTAACTGTTCTGCAAGCTCTTTTTGAGTTTGACACGAATTTTCATACGTAAAACTAAGTAAGTTTTTCGTCTTCAAATTATTTTACTGCACCTGTAGGCCTATTCTGGTTTTCTCCGGGAATAGGGAATTGGAAATTAGTGACGTTTTTCTGGCATTTAGGAATTTTTTTGATTCGTACATTTTTCAATTTTTAAACATTATTTTTTCTAATAAATATATATTTAAAAATAAATTAATCTTATCATAAGGTCGCAATACGTGTTTTAGTTTATAAATATCTAAAAAATTTCCCTCAAAAAATTATTCCCTGTCTGCCAGACATTTGGGAACGGGGAAATAAATATTTGAGAATTAGTGCATTTGTAATTACTACTAAATATTTTCCCAATTTCCAATTCCCCGGGAAAACCAGAATAGAGCTACTCGACGTGGATCGTCCTCAAGACTAAAATTGCTATCACGAAATCTTGTAAAATACTTTTTTACTATTGAATGACTCACAGAATGTTCACTGAAAGTCGAATTAATCAATTCCATAGCTTGAGAAGCATTTTTCCATTTGAAAACAGAATGCAATGGAGTAAATGTTGCTTACCGACATCCCTCTCTTAAATTGATGCACACGAAACGACAGCTTGTAAATGACTGAAACGTACTTGTGTCATAAAATCAGCAATAACTAAGCGACATACATCCAAAATGGCGAGCAATTTGGATGCGTTCAATTATATTTTAATGCAACCAACTTCAGAGCCGAGTTTATAATCGTACACTTATAATACTTCTCAACCTTGGCATATAATATAGTATTTCCTAAAACCAATCATGTGTTTCAGATAATACATTGCTGAAACACAGCGAGGGGTCATCTTGTCTACAGCAAAAGATAGCATAACAAACCAAGGCCCTACGTCACGCTACGAAAAAATCCCAATTTAAAAATATTAATACAACGGTTACCAGAACATAAAATATTTTGCCATTTGCATTTCCCAAAATCACGTGTGTTGCAGGGCAGTGATTTGAATTGATCATAAAGGAGTATTCATATGATGATTACATGATATTTAGAATGCAGAGTGGTTAATCTAGTTTCCGTTTACAAATTTATTTTGCTGACACAGCAAACTTTAGCGCATATTGTACTGCTACCTAATTCAATTATCACCTAATCACCGGATTAATTTGCCGCAGCAGATATTATTAGCTAGGTGAACTGACTTTGTATCTTGTCCTATACAAACGCTGGAATACCATCCGGACCGCCACCATCCCCAATTTCACTAATTGCATTTCTTAAATCGTCATCACTGATTGAAAAAAACCGAGCAAACATATTAACTATTTATTTAGGATTTGATGATTTAGTCTTCTAGGTGCTGTGTTATCGGCTAACCTTTGAATTCGCGTTTGGATCTAAATTACTTCCAAAATTATTTTTACAGTCAATTTCTTAAATATATCAAAAATATTCAAGGCATGATTAAGTTGGATCTAAAATACTTTTGGAAGTATTTTAGATCCAACATAATCATATCTTGAATATTTTTGATGTATTTAAGAAATTAATTGTTAAAATAACTATTAAATTCGGAATTGATCTCTTTAAATCTCGCTTTTCAAGGGCCGATTTACTCTTCTTCATGTTTGGAAAAGCCTTGCATTTTAACTTGTTTAAATTCACTAGGCGATATTAGCTCCTGCATGTCGAATAAAATTTCCACTGGCTTATGGTATACATCATTTAAGACAAATGGTGCTAAAGATTGAGATATAAAGTTATTTAGTTCAATAGTGAAGATTAAACCCAAAATTCTTCCACCGTCGTTTGCAATATTATTTATTTGGTTCAGGTTGCATTTGAGCATTGCATCAATGAACAAACAGTCGGCATCTATCCACTGGATAATGCATCGTTTTAAACTTTTTCTGTGTCTATTTATACCTGGATTGGAAGATGATTAGCAAATGGCTTAGATGTGATGATTTGCTATAAAACAAAGTAGTGGAAAGTTGCTACTTTAGATGCCATTTTGTTCACGTTTTAAATTAAATTGAGCAAATATTTGATTTATTTTCTATGATTTCATTAACTTCATGTAACTTTTAAAATTAAAGTTGGATTTCCTGATTTTATGTTCAAGAAAGCTTTGAAATTGGGCGTCCGTAATTTCATTGTGTACTCTACTGACAAATATAAACCTGCTAGGTTTGACTACCATGAGATCTGGCTGGTTATTTCTCGAATGTATTCTATCACTCACCGCCATCTGTGACGTGTCGAATATAATAGGGTTATTTACAGCTTCATGAAAATAACAATTGCTGGTACATTGTTGGTTATCATTGAAGTAGTATCCTCTTCAATAGCAGGTGATTCTACCACTACACTTGTCACAGGTGCCGGTGTTAACCGTAAATCTGATGATACTACTTTAGATGCATGTGATGCCCTAACCGTTCGTCGAGTGTGGGTATTTCAGGTAACGCTGAAAGTGGTAGTGGTGATGCCGTTTGTTCGAGAGTAAATGGTTTAGACTTAGATCTAGTGATCCGTCGATTTTTGGTTGAATTTTGTTCCGTGTCTTGTGATATAGATTGGATATGGCAAAAATGGTACTGTGCAGATTTGCTTCTGCTGTCCCAATTCTTTTAACTGACTTGTCAAGTAATGAATATAGGTTATTCATTCCCATTTTACACTCAGAGGAAAAATCGTCAACAATTATCTCATTGCACTCGACACACTTCTTTTAATTCTTTTCAATCATTATTATGAACTGAATTAAAGTTTTGACAAAATCTTGTTCGCATCTCGCTTCTAAAATTCTTTTTGCACTCGAAAGTGCCAAAGAGAATTTTCTAGTTCGTTTAGCAAACTTTCATGGCGCATGATCTGATCTTCTGGTTCAGTTTATGTCTCGATAGGAACAACCCACAGACGCTTATTAAATTTCAAATCAAAATTTGTGATCCAAAATAAAACTTCCAAAAATTTTAATAGTTTTCCATATAAAATTTGAACTAATTCGGGCCAATGGGTGTCATGAAATGTTGGAATTATTGTGCAAAAAGTATTTTAGGCGCAAGGTGCGAACAAGCTGTTTCCACCTCCATCTCGTGATGAAATTAATCACATTTTATGTTCTCAAACAATTTTTGTTCACAACTATTGCATAAAATCCTCATTATAGTTTTGTAATAAATTAAATAATTTGTAAATTTTATGTAGTAGCCTATTCTACCTATAACACATATAAAGCACACAGACCATGTATTTGAAACAATATTTTGTCCGAATATCGAGGAATCCTACTCCATTTCAGTTAATTCATTATAACAGTTTACAACCTTGTATGGCTGTTTTGTGAGCGAATTTCACTAAAGTTCCTCGAGTTTCATGTTGAACAGAAAATAAAATATGTTTCCAATGAATGAAAACAACAAAACATCAAGATATCAAAAGTAGTTTATTGTCGCCATTATATACTCGTTAAATAATATGCTATGTATGCTAATTTTTAACTAAAATTCGAAAATTCTGTAGTGCATAAAACACTTAGGTACACAGTCAATGGCAACCAAAATAAATAAATTTCAACGACACGCATGTTTTAGACATTGCAATCAATTCAAAAAATAGCGCCTTTACCAATGTGTAGTAGAAAATTAAGGGCGAATTTTTTATCGTGCATTAACTAATAAGCCAAATAATGACTTCAAATGATGATGATAGCTCTTAACGCTCAAAGTTATGAAGCTGAATTATATTATAATTCAAGAGGTTTCCAGTTGCGAGCATTTTACATTTGAAATTGGCCGGAATCAATCAAGCGAAATAATTTGGTTATAAAATCTTAGTATTCTGTAGAAATTTCAGCTTTGACCGGATACCTGCAGATTTATGTTTTCTTAGAAATTTTGCTTGTTGCTATTTAGCAAAGGATAGAGATTGCAAAATTTATTAATAAAGAAACTCGAAATTGTTTGTGCTTTTTAGGAATCTTGTGTATCGCACATCCCATACAAAAAGACTTCAAGTCGAAAATGGTAGTTTTGGAAAATCCCGTTTACAAGCTAATAAAAATTTAAATTTTTTCTGCGATGTATAGAAGCTAGCAATTAGGAGTCTAATGAAAGTCCTTCTTTATTGGAATATGCACATATTTTATTGCTTTTTGGATAAACCAAATTGTGTTACGTTAAAATAAATAAATCTTCTATAAGTATGATTTAGAATGATTTTGTTCATTTTCGTTATGAGGGTATATTTTGGATAGTATACTAAGAACAATTTGCAATTTTTCTGTACGGATTTTTAATTGCACTTACCACTCCAATTTTAAGTTTTAATTAAAAAACTCAAGTAAGAAAAAAATCGTATTATTTATTTTCAATTTGTGCTTGAGTAAGAAAAATTATAATTAAGAAACAATTCTTTTATTTAAGAATAAAATATTTTGATTAATAAAAATCAATTTATTGTTGCGGGGGTACATGATATCCTTTTTTATCAGCATTTAAGGGAATCTTTGAAGTGTAAAGTGCAGAGAAGTCATTATTCACCGTCGTCCTTTTTCTACCTCTTTTATACGTTTCGTTATTATTGTACATAATGATAGATACCAAAATCGTTATTGAAGTCGGTTTTATATAATAAATTATTTGGTGTGTTCTCGAAATGAAAATTTCACCTGTTTTTGATATATTGATTTTCCTATTTATGGTATTTATTTGAAATTCATAGTAATTTAAATATGTTTTAAAATCAAGTAAATCTTTTTGCACCATTTCGTATACAGAATAAGGCGATTCGGTACTTTCAGCGTTTTGGACCAAGTAAAATACGTGCAGGAAGATATAACACTTTTATGCCGTTTTTCAATGAGCACGTGGACAGAATCACCTACATTCTGTGTCTGTCCTTTTTCAAGATATTTGTGTGAGATATCAACTTTTAATTTTGCTGATGTCCAGGAATAAAATGCAAACAGCGTCTTATTCTTAGTTGGCCCGCAGGACAATTGTCAGACCAGAAGCAAAATTTTTTAATATTTTTATTTTGTTCGATCTGTGCCTTCATAAACATATACAGACAACTCGTTACCCTGCATGACCACTGTTTCACGGTTGTTTCATCCCTTAGTGGCTCTTTATGTTTCCTACATCATATATATCATCATATAGTAAAGTTAAATACAACCAGTTTCCTTTTGGAATAAAATATACTGGTTTCACCTTCTGGAAATCGAAGGTTGCAGTTCCAATATTTTTTTTTGGATTTTTCTTTCTCAGCAGCATACATATTTTCGTACGTTGCACATTCGTTACATTGGCGTTTTTTGGTACAAATAACGAAATATTGAAGCAATTATTGAACACATCTCGATACTACCATTATGTTTCTGTAACGTACTCATTCTTTAAAGAGGTGAACCATTTTTGAGACATTTAGATTACTATCTAACTATACACCACCCTGTAGGTGGTGCAAAAAGTCCGTTATTGTATGAATGTTTGATAACTTTTTTATTTATTATTTGATTTAATTTTTTTCTATATTTCATAGACATTTTTGTTGGCTTAAACGTGAAAAATGATATCCCGCAAGTGATCGACATTTTCTCCTTCACACATTCACATAAATTTTCTCAAAATTTCAGGTGATATGGGATTTCATTTCCAATATTGTTTTATAGTTCTGGTATGGTTGCTAGTTTATTGACGTATACTCTTTCTTTTCAAGTACGTCCAAAGAAAACAGTTGGAAGCAATTGAAATTGCTCCTTTTCGAAATTATTTGCTCGCCAAAGACGTCTCGTAACAGAGCCATTATGTCCCTTACAATATGGGATGTAGCTTCAGCTTGTTGGAACCACAGCTTTGGACGATTTTGCACAGCTGGCCTTAAACAATTTTTCAACATCGCCCGATATTGAGAGTGACGATAACTGTTGAGCCAACATTATTTTCGAAGAAATATGAGCCTAAGTTACCTGGGAGGTTTCTTACGGCACCTTGTTGCTGGAAATTTTCGGCCAGGCGGTTTATTGTTGGTCTAAAGGGTGTCCCAATAAGAAGTTCAGATTTAAACATTTAATAAAAGAAAAACGGCTTAATGTATTTCCAAATTTATTTTTTTTGTTTGAAAGTATAATCCTCCTGGTTATTATGGAAAATGATTTCATTAAAATGGGAGCCGCGGCTGGCCTTGGCGTACTTCATTCGGTCGGTCCAATTTCTGAGCACATTTTGGTTTGTGTGCGGATCTATTTTCAATATTGGCTTTCAAATGCTCAATTGTTTGTGGATTGTCCGTATAACACTTGTCCTTCACGGTATCCCGCAAATTAAAATCCAAAGGCGTCAAATCACAGCTCCTTGCCGGCCAATTCACGTCACCATTTCGACTGATAATGCGGCCATCGAATTTTAGACGCAGTTTCGCTATTGTAACACTCGATGTGTGGCATGGCGGCACCATCTTGCTGGAACCAAAAGTCGTCCAAACCAATATCTTCAAGATATGGCCACAAAAAAGATGTTAACATGTGGCGGTAGTTGGTTGCCTTGACTGTAACGGTCGCACAGGTCTCATCTTCGAAGAAATATGGCCCAATAATGCCGCCACGCCACAAGCCGCACCAAACAGTAGTACGCAATGGATGCATTGGCTTCTCCACATACCCTTGTGAATTTTCCGATCCCCAAATGCGACAATTTTGTTTATTTACGAAGCCACCGAGATGGAAATGCGCCTCGCCCGCGACTCGATTGATATCGAAGCGGATTGTCACGGGGCTTCAATTGCTGGGCCAATTGAACTTTATAGGGCCACAAATCAAGATCTTTACGCAGAATGCGTTGTATGGAAGACCGATTGATGTTCATTTCCGATGCACGATGACGAATTGATGTTCTCGGCCATTTTTGGCCACCGCGGCGTTATTTTCGGATGAATGAACACGACGAGAACGAGTACGCGTTAGATTCTCGACTAGGTAGCCCGTATCACGCACTTTATGCACAAACTGCTTGATACCGTTGGGTGTGAGTCCCGTGTTTTGACTAAATTTTGTACGACATTTTCTTACGATTTCGAACCACGAAGCGGTTGTTGAAGCGTTAAGCGACTCATTTCGTCAACTAGAAATAATATACTGAGTTTCTGTCAAAGAAAGAATGCCATTAGTGTTGCCAGAGCCAAAATAACCGATATGTCAAATCTGAACCGGTTATTGTGACACCCTATATATGGTACAGAACGTACATTAAAATACTGTCGATAATCATGCTGTTCCATTATAAATTTCCCAAGACTTCTTTACAAAATTCTGAAAAAAAACACAAAAATTTATTAAGAATTCAAACTAGAACGGTCTTTTTGCGCCATCCTGTAGTTTGCGCTCTTTAGTAATGAGGCTGTATTATAGGAAACTTAGAAATGAGTCTTTTTATATATTTTTTTGGTGCTTTAGGATTGTGCATCTATCGTTTTGCTTCGTAAAAGTGCAAGCCAATTTCGGAAATTTTTTTTTTCATTCAAAAATGAAAAATGTACAGTTTTAATTTATCAAATCTTCCATATCCAGGCATCTTTCAAGAAAATCCTGGAGATGATCTTAATTCAAATATTGTCGAAAATGTTTTTTGATTAAATATAAAATTATTAAATTTCTTTAGTTAAATTATTTTAATTCGTCTTATACATTAGAGGATGGGGGCTGCCGCTACCAGACCCGCGCTTCTCTAGAAATATTTAAAACTCAAGTGCTTTCCAATTAAAAATGCAAATGATAAAATTGCAAAATTTTTTCAAAATGTGTATGTTTTTATGTAGGTATATGACTACAGGGTGGCCCAAAAGTCACAACACCATTTTAAAATGGAATAACTGGTTTATTTTTTAATAAGTAAATCACATTTATTCTTTCATAAACATAAAGCACACTTCTTGGAAATAAATTTTATTTAGTTTTGAAAATTATATCCTTTAAATAACCACCATTTTGCTATTCACACTGACGCGCTCTTTCTAAGAGTCGTGAGTCATCACCTGTTGTAATGTCTCTTGGCTTATTTCTTCAATTTTTTCACGGATGCTGGTCTTCAATTGCTGAATGGTTAGAGGATTGTTACGGTGTACTCCATCTTTCAAATACCCTCACAGGAAGAAGTCTGGAGCCGTTAAGTTAGGTAAGCGTGACGGCCCAGTAATTTCAGAATTTCGCGAAATTATCCTTCTCCCAAAAATTGCCAGTTGTCAGGCGAGCTGTATGGACAGTAGTACCATCTTGCTGCCACCATTCGCCTTGTGTTTTCAAGACTGCAGGACGCACAAAATTCTCCAGTATTTCTCGTAACCTTTCGCCAGTGATGATTGGCGTTTTCTGCCTCATCTTCAAAGAAGTAAGGTTCAAAATCCATTGCTGCAGTTACTCCACACCAAACCGGTTCTTTTACGGGATGCAGACTACGTTAGTGGATTTTCGGTTCCCCAGAATCGCATATTTTCCGTTTAGGTGGAAGTGGGCCTCGTCGCCCATAATGAGATTGTGAATGAAATCAGCTTCGTGCCTGACCAATTCTTGAATCGCTAATCGATTCCGATAGTCTGCTAGCTTCAGTTTCTGCACTAGCTGTATATTATACGGATAGATATGCAGCATCCCTTGAATCCCCTTGAGCGAGGTTCGGGAAATCTTCAAATGCTGAGACCGCCTTCTAGTTGACATTGAAGGCCTTTCTTCAATGCTTCGGCGTACATGCTCAATGTTGTCCTGTGACCTCCCTGAACGTGGCTTCCCATCACAAATTGAAACCGCCGGAATAAATGAAGTATAGTTTGTTTATATGGTGGTTGTTTGACCCCAAAATGACGAGTGTAGGCAATTTGCGTTAGCACAATTTTCGATCGTTTATTTTCTATATAGAATTCAACTATTTAAACACGTTGCTCAGTCGTGAATTTCTCCATAAATAATCTCCAAGGATGATGCTTTAATAATCTGAAATTAGATAAAAAATAATTAGTTGTAGAAATTTATTTGAATTTTAAATGGTGTTGTGACTTTTGGGCCACCTTGTTCTAAAATTGGAAACCTCTCAAATCAGCCTAGCATTCATCTCCTCCGCACAAGGATACCACCTAAGCGTCAAATTTTTCGAAATGTGTTTTGTTATTCTCATACTAAAATTGGGAACTCCTCAAAGCCGCTTAACATTTAAACAGTAGAATACCAGAAACATATTTGATAGAACTCTACAAGGAGGGGAATATTTTGGAAAAGGGAAAATCTATACTTATTACTACAGAAAAATTACTTCACAAAATGACCACTGTACGAGTATAACAAAATGACGCATGTTAAATGTTGTGTTATATCAAATCATAGCCGAATACCAAAAGTCATACAACATGTAATTTTACTATAAATTCACAGTTCCAACATCAAAATCTATTACAAAATTTGTCATTATTATATTTAAAACAAAAAAAACAAATTGTTAAAATTTTAACCGAAAAATGTGGAAATTTTTGGCTTGCACATCCTAAAAACCATAGATACACAATTCTACAATGACAAATGTTCAAAAAATATTGATTTACCCGATTTCGGCGATGTATAGGGTTTTCCAATAAGAGTGATATGATCCAAACTTTTCTCGCAATAATTCAATTGTTGCACTTGCTGTGTGGCACGTAGCCCCTTCTTGTTGGGACCAAATGTTGTCAAGATCAACTTCTTCCAATTTCGGCCATAAAAAGTTATCATCGATCTATACCGATCTCCATTGACAGTTATGGTGTTACCAGCTTCATTTCGAAAAAAATACGGACCGATGATTCCACCAGACCAAAAACCACACCAAACTGTCAATTTAGGTGAATGTAATGGTTTTTCATGAATAATTTGTGGATTTTCTTCGCACCAGAATCGACAGTTTTGTTTATTTACCGTGCCACTCAGATGAAAGTGAGCCTCATCGGAGAAGATGATTTTCTTAAAAAAATCGTTATCGTGTGTAATTGCAATTTGTAAACGTTGTTCTTGCGTATATCTCACCATGATGAAATTGTAAACATCACTGAATACAATGAAACAAAAAATGACAGATCATGACATCTTACAAATGGCCGAAACGTCACTTAAAAATCATACCATTCCTATTGGAAAACCCTATATACGTAATCTTCACTGTAGCGCTTACCTATATAAAATTAAATATTAGAAAAGGAATTGTATAGATAATTACAGTTATACTGTGACAGAATCACGATAAAGTATACTGGGGATTGTTACACGAATTATTTTTTATATAATTCAGAATTTTATCACGAATTAGAAACAGGAATTACATGATTTAGGATTATGAATTAGAAAATTAAATTCTTGAAGATTACGATGATCCATTCATAATAGCTGTGTTTCTTGATGGTTGATCTGATCCGGTTCAGTTTATGTTTCATGAAATATGCAAAACCGCTTACTAGATTTCAAATCAGAATTTGTGATCTAAAACAAAATTTGGATCAAGTTTTCCATATCATATAAAATTTGAACTGATCCGGATCAATGGGCGTCATGAAACACGCCAAATATACTCACAAGTACTTATTTGTAGTTTGCCACGTTAAATGGAAGATGGCAAGGAGAAATTTTATTTATTTTTATTAAAGGTTCTGAACATATGTTTTTAAACATTCATATTACATCGAACAAATTCTACTTTAACGAGTTCCATTCTCATTTTAATTTGGTCGGCTCTCCATGTTAATCCCATCTCAATGAAAACACTCTCCTGAAAAAAGCATTGCTTACAGGAATTCTTAATACTTTCGTCACTAACATTTTTAATATGGGAGAATTTGAAAATATTGACTCATACAACTGTTCCGCAGTAAAAGTATCAATGTTTTCTAAATTTTGGCGAAGTCATATCATATGCAGGGTGTTTTTTAAGCCCGATAGAACTTGAAATTGTAAAAAATAACACAAAAAATTAAATTGTAATCAACAATTTTTTTATTCGAATGATCAATACATGGCATTAGTATTTGAAAATGATTTCGGGCATATGAGCACCGCGGCTGTTCTAGACGTCCAATTTTTTTTATTTCCAACGGCCTCCAATGCGTCAATTGTTGCTGTTTTATCAGCATAAACCAGTGACTTCACGTAGCCCCACAGGAAATAGTCGAGAGGTGTCAAATCGCACGACCTTGGAGGCCAATTGACAGGTCCATTTCTCGAAAACAACTTATCGCCAAATTTTGATTTTAATAAGTCGATGGTTGCGTTCGCCGTATTGCATGTAGCGGCATTCTGTTGAAACCACATCTCGTTCGGATCAATGTCATCCATATTTTCAAACAAAAAATCATTGATCATGGTGCGTGACCGTAACGCGATCCCCGGCCTGATTTTCAAAGTAAATTTTAATAATTTCGTAGCGTTGTTCAAGCGTGAGTCTATTCATGATGATTTGTCAGAGTATACTGAGATCTGCCAGAGTATATTTTTCATAAAAATTTAATTTTTTGTTTTATTTTTTACAATTTCAAGTTCTATCAGGCTTAAAAAACACCCGTTATCATATCCTTATCTAAATATAAATTTAATAGCTCTGTCACTTTCAAAATGATTTCGAAATTCAGGTTCCCATTTGTTATATTGAGAGTAGATATAATTTTTAATGGGTTATCCTAGAAATCGTAAAATTTTGAAATATAATTTAAAGCCCGCCTATAAGTCTCTAATGCAGCACCAATGAACTTATTTTGTTCTCTATAATTAAGTTTCAATAAAGCAGTTTTAAACATGGTGTCAAAAAATTTGTCCCAAATTCTGCATTCCACTTGATCCTTTAGAGAACTCATAATTGAATATAACTCAGTTGCTTTACCCGATTCACACAACAATTACAGTATACCACATGCACATTGCAAGCTCCATGTCAACCTGTACACTGACATGAACGGTGGGCATTCTTCGTGTATGATATCGTGTGCACGTTCATATGAGATGTTTATAATGTCAGCAATCTCGCGCAACTTTATCTGACGGGCATTCATAATGATTTCATAGGCTTTTTCGACCATTTTTGGTGTTGTTACCTCTTTTGATCTTCCTGATCGTTCAGCATCACTTATGCTTGTGTGGCCACGATTAAATTTATTTACCAGTTTAAAACATTTTAAATCAAAATATTTGATCACTGCAGGACATTAATTTTGCCAGATTTAAAAAAAATCAAAAGTATCTACAAAAACGACTATTCAATCAAATGCCATAAAAATTTAAAAGCTTTGTTTTAAAAGAACATACCTTACGGCAAACAAAATAAGTTGTTACTAGTAACGCATAGATGGCGTTATTCTAAACATTTATTAATCCACCCTCGTACATATAAACTTCAAATAAATAAACAAAGAGAGACCATTCCGTGCATGCGATAGCACTATTGGGGGTACAAATAAGTTTTGAGGTATTTAAAAAAGATGGCGTAGCTAGTATTAACTCACATTGTTCCATCTTGTAACTATATTCAGGTTAAAGCGTCATTTCCCTCTAAAAATCAGTATGTGTACCATTTCGAGTTTTTGTGCTCTAACCATGTCAACCTTTGTGCCAACAAAACACAATTTGCGAGAAGCGCTGCTTTTGGTTGATGGACATCGATTGCTGTCTGAAGCATATGGGGAACATGCTCCGTCAATAAGTACATGGGAGTATGCCGTTTCTAAATTAGCGATTTCGAAACCAGTGAGCTCGCTGAAACTTTGGGAGTGACTCATCAAGCGATTAAAACCGTCTCAAGACCATGGGTATGGTGCAACAACGAGTAAATTGGTTCTGTATGAATTCAAGCCAAGAGACATCGAACGCTGTTTTTTCACGTGTGAACAACTGCTCCAAAGACAAAATCAATAGGTTTTTTGTATCGAATCGTGACGGGGGACGAAAAGTGGATCCACTACGACAACCCAAAGCGCAAAAAATCGTGGAGTAAACCCGGTCATGCATCAACTTCAACCATCAAACCAAATATTCAGTTCGGAGTGATCTACTATGAGCCACTCCAGTCTAACGAAACCATCACTGGTGAACGTTATCAACAATTGAAGCTCAAACACCTACAATATGCCGAAAGACATGACAAAGTGGTCTTTCAGCATGACAACGCTCGGCCGCATGTTGCAACAGTCGCCAGGAAAACTTGGAGGCGCTTCAATGGGAGTATACGATAATAATTAATTCTTTTTATTTATTAATGGAAATGTTTGCTTAAATTTGTGTATCATGCTCTGGTGATGTAATTCCATTTTCCAGCTGTCCAGTGTATTCTAACTCATCTAAAATTTAAATCAGCACAATGCAGAAAAATCTAGCTCAACCTCGCTCGGTCCACAGGTCACATAAAAACCCCCTAGCCGCTGAAAGCTAGCCCGGTAAAATATGCTGCGTGGATTAGCGAAGGTATAGTCTGCAACGGGGTTTATTTTCATATCATATTACAAAATGTAGATACAACCTGTAGAAAAATTATTTTTTTTTTCTGGAATAAATACAAATTGTCAAATTATCCATTCGTTGATGTGTCGATCAATTATCTACAGTCCATAAAATCTTTCTATATTTTTGTTTCATATGCAGATTGAATAGGAGTATATTCAACTATTGAAAAGTTTCAAGAGCTTTGTTGAAAAGTAGTTAGTTATTTTTGTATTGCATGTCTGTTTTGGTCACATTAAAATGTTTAAATTACTCTATTAGTATCATTTTTGGTCTCTAAAAATGTTCAATGTACGGAGGTGGTCAACCTGTAGAGGGATCACTTTTCGGAGGGAAGACTGTATTTGCAAAAAACGATAAAGCTCATAAGGAAGCTGCCATTTCCAGTGGATTGATTTCGGCCAAAATTCACTGGAATCTCCCAGTTTTTGAAAAACACTTAAGTATGAAATTTCATCCCAATCAATCAATCCCTTCTGGGCTGTACAGGGCCGAATTTTTGTTAAAAACAGTTTTTTTTTGTCAAAAAACGTCATTTCCGCTAAAACTTTGGAAAAATGATCGAGACAAAAATTGTTGGAAATTTAATTTCGAATCTTTTAGTTTGTAATCGTTTTTCTCGTAAATGATATACTTTTCAAAATATTTGCAAAAAACTTAAAAGCTCTTGTGGAAGCTGTCTAGTAAACCGGAGGACTAATTCGAACACTATTTGTTTGAAGTCATTATACTCGTAAGTCATTTTGATGTGTTTTTGAATGGAAACTTATAATAATTTTGACTTGGTATAGTTGTTTAAAGGCTGATAAATAACTTATAAAATAAAATTCGAATCCGATAGCGGTATTTAGCCACGGTAACTCC
This sequence comes from Nephrotoma guestfalica, assembly GCA_963691935.1. Lineage (NCBI taxonomy): Eukaryota > Metazoa > Arthropoda > Insecta > Diptera > Tipulidae > Nephrotoma > Nephrotoma guestfalica. The sequence continues at coordinate 195,682,986 of OY829914.1, read as the reverse complement.
AAAACGCACCAACTAGTACCTTATAGTCGTTTTGTATGAGTTGTGAGATATTTCGTTTACGAGTAACTGTCGTGTGATTGTTCATTTGTGCATCTAACTGTTTGTGTGCGTATGCTTATGTAAGAATTATAAAAAAAAGTTAATATGCATACCAGTTTTTGATTATTAAATGCTCTCCCTGTACAATTTAGGTCATTCGATATGTTGAAAACTTATAAAATAATAAATCTTAATCATAAGAATAAAAAGCGTGCAAATACATATATTCAGTTATACACTTCACTAAGTAGTCACAATTTGTTGTTTAATCAAACCAAACAACCCGCAACCGAGGTTTGTAAAATCAGAGCAAAAGCTGTATATAAAATTTCGTATTACCTATACACAAATGTTTAATATTTATATAAGAAAGAACATGATTAAGAAAATAATTTTTGTGTCAAATGACCTCCAAACACAACAAAATCAATGTAAGTACATTATATAAGTACCTCGTGAATTACATAAATGAATACGTACGAGTATATGCATGTATAGCAAAGTCATAAAATTCAGAACGTATTAACCGCAAAACAGTGGTGGAATTAAAGATTAGTTTTGCATTGACTTTTCAAAATTTTAGGTTGCATGTGTAATATTTCAGTTATATATAGAGTTAGGGTTATGTGGTCTAGGGTGTAAAATATATTTATGTTATGTTAATATACTCCAAAATTTATATCGCGCGATTTACACCTCTTCATATTTACAAGGTATAAGAAAGTTGATTGAAACGTCTTATGCATGTGTATGAGACGTAGTTTTTAGTGAGTTTATAAACATATTTTGGTGTTGGAATTGGGTTTACAGTTTTTCGTGAACGAGGAATTTGTATATAAGGGGATTTTTAAAAAGGACATAACAATTTTGTATTTAAATAAAACACAGAATAATTGAGGTATATTGGGCTGAAATTTATTCCAGGCGTAGTACACATGTTATATTTAACTGTGGAATTCCATCTCGTTCATATGACTACCGCGAGCACGTTTGCAGCGGTCGATTCTTTGGAGCCAATTTTTCACCACTCACACATATATCGGCCGGAACGTGAACAATGTCGCGTTCGTTATTGTTTTTGAGCTCCTCTAACGTTATTGGCTTGTTGGCATAAACCAACGACTTAACGTAACCCCCCCATAAATGGAAATCCAACGGCGTTAAATCGCATCGCAGCGAGATGGCCATTCGACCGGACCATTTCTCGAGATTACACAGTTACCGAACTTTCCCTTCAATAAATCAATTTTTTGACCAACTGTGTGTCATGTGGCACAATCGTCAAGTCTATCCAATTCTGACGAAAAATAGTCTTCCAACATCGCTCGATAGCGAACTCCATTGACCGTAACATGGCGATCATTTTCATCGACGAAAAAATATGGTCCAATCACACCTCTGGCATGAAACCCGCATCTCATTTTTTGTGGTTGTAATGGAGTCTCTTGGAGCAAATGTGGGTTTGTCGCTGTCAAATTCAATAACGACGCCCACTTTTTAAATGTAAATGAAACCACTTCTGTGTGAGATCCACTATACTTTGTTTTATTTGAAAGAATATTTTATGGCATTAAGTCCGGAATATTATGTCGTTAGAATATCCACCGAGGCTTTGTTTGCTGGATAACATTCGTTATGTTGACTTTGAGGGCATCAATTGTTTGCGGTTTATTTGCATTCGGCGTTGAATCGCACGATCTCGGTGGCCAGAGAATTCGTTTTGCCGCGCGAGATAACCATGCTCTCAAATCTTTCGTGCAGAATATCCATCGTGAAATGCGCTGTGTGGGATGTAACGCCGTCCTGTTGTAACCACATGTCGCCGGAATCCATATCATCCAGTTTAGGCCACAAGAAGTTGCCTATCATCGATATGCAGCGCTCGCCGTTGACAGTTATGATAGTACCAGTTTCATTTTGGAAGAAGTATGGACCGATGATTCCGCTAGACCAAAAGCTGCACCAAAATCTGCTGGTGCTGGTGTATCTTATGTGGATTGGTGTCGCCCCAAATCCCACAATTTTGCTTGTTCACATATCCATTCATCCAAAAATGAGCCTTGCCGCTAAAGTTGATTTTTTTGGCGAAATTTCACTCAACTTCCAACTGCCCCAGAGGCCGAATCAAAGGTCGCACGGTGTTGTTTATGGTTGTTTACTATAAGTTCCTGGGTCAGTTGGATTTTATACGGATGCAGTGCAGACTCAAGTCCCAATGCAAAATTCGCCAAGTTGCGAATCTAGAGCGACGAGAAATTAATTGCCTCGGGGTTTCTCGTACGACTTTTTTTAAGTCAGTGAAAATAAAGAGGCCATTTACCTACAATATATCTACCACAAAAAGTAAAAAAATTCACTCCCCTCATTTTTAACCCCGTACTTGTGTAAAGATACACAACCCTTATAAAAATGAGAAATTCCTTAAGTTTCTTCTTTGACAGTTTGGTTTCGTACTGATAAAAAGTTGGTTTGTACCTATGGTACACAAGAACTTTTCGATTTGGCAAATTATATCATCAAATCAAAAACCTCTGGAAGTTCTCATTATGTCTGTGTACTAAGTCAACACTAATTTAGTTAAGAAGTTTTTAAATTCGTCTGTATTAATTAATTTATTTTAAGATTTTTTCGGCTTTTCAGACAAAATATTATTTTTCATGACATTTCACAACGTTTATGTCGTTTTTTAAGTCAGTGAAAAGAGGCCATTTACTCACAATATATCTACCACAAGAAGAAACTTAAGGAATTTCTCATTTTTGTAAGGGTTGTGTGTCCCCTGGGGTACCATGGAGTTAAAAATGAGGGGGGGGGAGTGAATTTTTCTACTTTTTGTGGTAGATATATTGTGAGTAAATGACCTCACTAATTTGAAAAAGTCGTAAACATTGTGAAATGTATTAAAAATAATATTTGGTCTGAAAAGCCGAAAAAATCTTAAAATAAATTAATTAATACAGACGACTTTAAAAACTTCTTAATTGATTGATTGATTGGACTGTAAGACCAAGTACTGGGCCTATTCCTACAGCCTGTTTACACATAACAATAGGAAGGATAGGAAAGCTTTTTTTTTTGGGACAGAACGACCCGGTTTCAGACACCTAGCGATCGTACGGCACAACACAATTCTAATCTACTTCTAATCTACTAAAGGCTTAATAGGTTTAATGGATAATGATGGTATTGGTCTTCAACAATTGCTTCTCTAAATCAGCAACCTGAGAACAAAATATTATTACTTCACGTACATCTGGAAATTTCCTGAAATTTAATTCTGCATTAATATTTTCTGGCTTCGACAGTTAGTAACACAATGACAATATAATTCTAATCTACACTTTCAGCAATTATTTTAAAAATACAAAGAAATATTATTTCACAAGTATCTGCAGGTTTCCTGAAATTTAATACTAAATTAATATCTTCGTGCTACCTAAATCATATAAAAATTTATTAATTTAATTCTCTCCTCCTGCAACTCCACGACTTACAATAGAATTTCCTGAAACCATAGTTAATTGATTATTTAGGACAATGTACGATATAATAAAATTATACTTGAATAAAATAAAGGTAAAGTAATGATTAGTATTAACTAAACTAATTTGGTTCTCTTAAAACAAATAAAATTAAAATAAAATAAATCGAATCCAAATATTGTAGTATCAAAGCAGGAAAGACACGCACGGCCTTCCTAACTTCTAAGTCTGTTGATTTGATGGATTTATTTATAAAAAAAAAAAATATTTATGAAAGTCACTTGTCCTTGCCATCTCTAATCTAATACAAATATGTTTATTTATAAAAATAGAAAATGACCAAACGAAAATTGGTTCCAAAAACAGCTAATCTGGAATCTGTAAGGTAATGTATTAATATTGAATGTTTTTCACAGCTTTAGAATCCCCAATACCTAAATAAATTCAACCAAAATTAAATAAAACTATTAAAGTAATCAGGAATCTGTAAGATGACAGAATTAATAATAAGTAGCTAGTACATCTGTAGGATCCATGATAATCAAATAACCCTTTAATTATAAAATAAATAATTCAGAAAATATTAAAATAAGATATTAAAAATTAACCTACGATAGTTGACTATTGTATATATCTATTTACAACAGCATTAAATAAATTATAAATCATATAATCGAAATACATAGATAATTATTTATCCAACCTAGAACAAGTTAACCAAAACCTTTACCAATTTACAGTCTTCCAAATAACCTAGAAAATAATTTAATTAAAAAGTACATGATCCCGAAAAACTATCTAAGTACAGCAAATTTGACTGCATTTAAAATTTACTCCATAGCTTCCAAGCTATCTGTAATTCCAAAAATTCAAATATTCGCTGAAACAGTAAAATCATAAAGTTAAACCAACAATTCCAAATCGATCACAGCCGCCTACCTATACATGTCCTAAACTAGAGTTCCAAATTTCATTAAGTTATTATTATCACGTTTAAAACAAGACGAATTTAAAAACTTCTTAATGCAATGAAAATGTTCTCTTCGGGTGAACTGAATTAATTCGAATCTTTTGATATTCGGAGAGGAGAATTTGTGATAATATTTGAATATTTGCAGTTATGAGGTTCTACAAGGAGATACTTTGTCCGTAATATTCCTTAATCGCATGCTAGAATATATCTTTTGGGAAATTGAAACATTGCAGCGCAATATTTTAAAATGACAGTCTAATCAGTGTGATTGATCTAATGTAAAACTGCCAGAGCTGGACGCTGACGAATGAACACGTCAGATGGTTTCTAATGTGCGTATAAGAACAATAAAGCGATTGATTTAAATCCTTAACATGACGAAGATGTCACTTACCGAAGTTACAACCCCAACCACTTTCTAAATGCTTCTAATGAATGATTCATGTTAATTACCGGATATTTATTGGTTGGCTTCACTTCATGTGGTAAACATTGGTGAGACTAGAATAGACTGTGCAGAGGCCAAAAGTACTTATCCACTCAAATAGTGATCAGCAGAATTTGGATTATTTTATTCGCGTCTTAATTCTTTGTAAGAACTGCTTCCACGACAATTTACTGAAAAACAATTAACCGAAAACGACAATTCTGCGAAAGCCTCAATCCCACGAAAAACAATTCACCGAAAACGATAATTCACCGAAAAAACAATTCACCAAAAAACGATAATTTACCGAAGATATTTAAAGGGTTGTTATTAATTTACAGACGAAAATACTGAAAAATAAAATCTTAAAAACTGAGAAATATTGTTAACGATATTACAATTAAAAATAGTTAAAATAATTGGTTATGAACTGCAACAAATCAAAACAGTTTATCTTTCGACTAAGGTTAAAAATATCGTTCAATACACCAGGAAAAGGTAGCCTAGCTAGGTAGAGCTTAGGTAGCTCTCACGGGTACTCGGGATTCTTTTTATTTAAGATTTGGAGGCGTATGAGCAAGGATGTACAAACATGGCGGGAATATAGAATTGGCACTGGTTCCAATTATAAAAGGTACACAAAATTCACTAATTGTCGTTTCAGCATTATTTGTTTCAATATTTTGTAAAATATTTTTTTAAGTATTTTTCATTTTCTTCATTAGAAAAGGTTGTATAAAGGAATAGTCGTTTTCACGAAATTATAGTTTTTGGTAAATTGTTGTTTTCGATGAATTGATTGTTCGGTGAATTGTCGTTTTCGGTGAATTGTCTTTTTCGGAGAATTGTCGTTTTCGGTGAATTACCGTTTTCGCTAATCTGTCGTTTTCAATTGTAATAGTTGCTATTTCGGTGATTTACTTTCTACGTGAGGCATACGGTTAATTAATAACTAATGGGATGAAGATTGAAGCATCTCGCAATTGTTTTCAAAATTAAAATTAAAAAATGCGACCAGTTCCATGTGGAGGTGTTTTACTCATTTCAATGCCGGAATTATTTGCAAACGGGACGTTTAAAAATCTTTATTGCTGTTGGCTCGTAGCATAGGCCAGCATTAGCTTTTAACAATGACTTAATTAGATTATATATTCCAATATACAGCGATAAACAAGCGTGTAAACATGTCTATCTTATATATTTTCCGTCTATTTCCACCGCAACATGTATATTACTAAATAGAATTGCGTGCCACTAATCGTTATAAAATAATCAAATTCAACAATTTTGTATGTTACGTATGTATTAAATAATATGACTCGAAATTATTATTCAACGTTTTTGCCTGCTGTATATACGAGTACATAATACGTAACATTTATCTAACATTGCAAAAAACGAAATAAAAATATCTAAGCTCGATATACAAACATTCGGTCATTATGGCGTTCGCCTTCTCCTTAAAATGTGTTGTGATATGAGGAGGTTTAATGAGAAAAAGTAAAAAAACGGAATAATCAAATCTTTAATGGTTCGTAATTTTCAGAATTATAAGAGAACATAATTAATAATTATTTAATTAGATATTTATTTTATTACATTCGCCTTTACACATGTACGACTACGACTGCTGTATACCAAATATGTAGCCATTTACTAGAGACTTAACCTTACGAATGATTTAGTAAACGGGGAGGAGAGGTCAATGAATTTTCGAGTTGTTCTAATATCTTCTTGATTTTATCGGTACAGATTTTCTAATTTTTTTTGTTTATAGATAAAATTTGTGTATATACTCGTATGTATGTATGTATAAATGTGTGTGTGGGCGGCGAGTTGAATGGATAAAATCATTTTATGTTTTTTAATTATTTTGCAGAACATAAAATCCATGCGCGTGCCAATAAATAAAATTGAGGGGCTCATAATATTTAATAATTTTTAGTTGGTTTTGTTTTAATTTTAATTATACATTATGTGCCAATATGTGCGAAGATGAGCACATATGCTAAAAATATATTTTTTGCAGTAATCGTTTTATTCGGAAAATGTTGTGTGATATATAATATTATTTTGGTGTAAATTTAAAAAAACTAATGTTAGTCTGTGCTTTGTTAATTGAATGTATCCATGAGAATTTTGTTAGTAATTACAATTGGTAATGCTACGTTCGTCGGAATAGGAGTCCGTCTAGTTGTACCACCAATTGAGGTGGCCCCCGTTGAAGCAAAATTAAAAATTAGAAGCACAATTTTTGTTTTTTGAATAATTGTCATCGCTCATTCACCTACTAACACAATTACAGTACCTATAGATCTACCACTTGCAAGTTCCATGTCAACCTGGATCCCAATTGAAGAAATCAATTTTTTCATTTACATGTATGTTTTCAAATTATGGAAAAATTAAATATTACTAAATTAAGTCATTTAAAACTTTAAAAATTTTTCTTCAGGATTTTTTTAAAGTCTTACTTTGATTTTGATAACCTTTTAATGGGATTGTTTTCATCGAGTTTGTTGAATGATGTTCTAGTACTGAAAACCGTTGGTTGTAAAATATCCTGCATGTTATATAAATTGATATGTTTTACAAAATGTAAATGTCTTGTAATCCTTGCATCTTGTTGACTATGGAGGTCGAGACACATTTACATGGAATGATACATTTTAGCCCAATCCCAATCACGGTTCTTTAACAAAAAAATCAAGAACATCTGTTGAATGCTTTCAATGAACATATGGTTTGGATATCTTTAAATTCATCAGTCTATCGTTCGATAAATCGAATAATTTCATTCGCCTTACATTATTCGTAACTGCTAAATCTGTAATCACATCGATTATTTCCCAGCACTTCGTTGTGAACCTTCTATGAAGTAACTAATGAATTCCTTTTTACGATGAAAGACATGGTTTTTTTGGTAATTTAAGTATGAGATTCGATCACACCACTCATTTAATCTATCTAAGTATGTCTTGAAGTTTTTTCGCAGCATGCATTCCCATAATCGGGCGATAAATTTTTACGTCGTTAGCTAACTTGAGTACATTTGAGTTTTTGATTATCTTGGTTATTCTATTCTTCTATAAAAATAATAAAAAATCGCCCTCTGGAGTGGTTTATGATGCGTGATTGCAGATAGAATCGAATGCTTTACTGAAATCCATGTACGCTACATCAACTTGATGGTATTTTTTAGTAGCTGGTAGTAGCCCAAAATTCAAACTGCACATATTTCGTGAGCTCCTAAATCGGTACTTCATATCCATTATTGAAATATTTTATTGTGCAATTTTAAAAGAATTTGTCGTTGCACTTGAGAAATGAGGGGTGGTATTCGCGCTCAAAAATCGAACTGCAGGTATTTCGTGAGCTCATAAATCGGTACACCATATTCAACATCGAAATGTTCAATTTCTGCAATGTTAAAGGAATTAGTCGATGCTCGTGATACATTTGGGTGGTATTCGTGCTAAGGAGTAGTAGCTTAAAAATACACCTGCACGTATTTCGTGAGACCATAAATCGGTACCTCATATCCAACTTTGAAATGTTTTATTTTTGCAATTTTAAAAGAATTTGTAGTTTGCACTTGAGCAATTTGGGTGGCATTCGCGTTAAGCGGTAACAGCTCTAAATTCAAACTGCACGCATTTCGTGAGCTCATAAATCGGTACACCAGTGTCAACGTCAAAATAGTAAATTTTTGCAATTTTCAAAGAATTTGTCGTTTGCACTTGGGAAATTGGGAGTAGTCGTCGGCTAAGGGGTAGCAGCTCAACACAAATACAACTGCACGTATTTCGCGAGCTCATAAATCGGTATACTTCGTTCAACATCGAAATATTTAATTTTTGCGATGTTAAAAGAATTTGTCGTTTGTAATTGAAAAATTGTGGTTGAATTCGTTCTAAGCGGTAGCAGCTCAATATTCAAACTGCACGTATTTCGTGAGCTTCTAAATCGGTCCAACATTGAAGATATTTCTTGATTGATATTTAGTTTTTTAGAATTGCTTGTGCTTCCGCTACCTCCGCTACCAATCAGTACGTCACATTCAAAATAATTTGTCGATTGTACTTGAGACATTGGGAGTCCGACCCCTGCGGAATACATTCAAACTGCAAGTATTTCGTCTGCTCATAAATCCGTACACACCACATTGAACATCGAAATATTTAATTTTTGCAATTTTAAAATAATTTGTCGTTTGCACTTAGAAATTGGGAGTGGTATTCATGCTAAGGTAAGGAGTAGCACCTCAAAAATCGAACTGCACAACATAATTAAAAGAATTTGTCGTTTGTACGTAATGGTTTTAAGGGTAAGCTCAAAATTCGAAATAATTTTAAATTGATAGCTCATAAATAGCTCCTAATTCTACAATAAAAATTTATTCAAAATATTGTGTTTTTAGTGGTGAGAGCTGAGCACCGTTGACTCAGCCCTCTCGTTGCAGTTATTTAAATTTTCGCCTGTTAAACTGAGTGAGCTTAAATTTTTTGTGTGGATTTCGGGAGCTCATAAATAGCTGATATTCTGCAATGGCTAGCTCAACAGGAGTGATTTAAAGTTGCTACTAATAACAATTTAGAGTTGATGAATAGGTAACATATTGGAGTTGTTAAAATGTGAGCGTAGTCCTTCAACAAAGATGATGGTATGTTATCAAGACCAGAATCATCCCCAAAACACTTTAAGACCGATAAAATATGTTCCTCAAAAATAACCGATTGATACGTGACTATTGCTGGCTTGTTCGAGTGTAACTAACCTTAGGTCTATAGGCTGATTGAAAAATTATGCGGTTTTGTTAGATATGTCTTTTGTCGGAGTATCCGTCAATTTCGCATTTCCTCCTAAAGAACTTCCTATAAATTGCTTTGGATTTACTATGATTTGATCTAGGTAAGACCTGTATTTTGATTTAAAATAAAGGGTGTTTAATTTCAAGGTATAGAACTTTGAATTTAAATAAAACACAGAAAAATAATTTTTATGACCACGAATGTGACTTTATTTGAAAGATAATTTTATGTCATTAAAGTTTGAATATGATTTCAAACGTGTGGCCGCCGCGGCTGATGGGCGAACGTGGCGTAATCTGGAGGTCCAATTTTCGATCACTGCGCAGCATTTCTGATCGTATTTTGTCAATAACGCGTCGAATGTTGGCATCCAAGTGTTCAATAGTCTTTGGCTTATCAGCGTTGGCAAGTGACTTCACATACATCCAAAGAAAATAGCCCAGCGGTGTTAAATCACCATTTTTTCAAATCACCAACCGTCCATTTCGTGATATTAGTCGTTCATCACATCTTTCTTTCACTAAATTAATTGTATCGCGCGCTATATGGCACGTGGCTCCGTCTTGTTGGAACCACATTTCTCTGATGTCAATAGCATCCAATTGAGGCACTCAAAATTAGTGGTCATGTCTCTATACAGACTCCGTTGATTGTAACGTTTTCACCAGCATCATTTTTTAACACATAAGGTCCGATGATTTCTTTGGCTCATAAAGCACATCAAACAGTAGAGTAAAAGTTTTTGGACAAAGGCTCGTAGATTATCGTCACTCCAAATGCGACATTTCTGCTTGTTGACATAGCCATTCAACCAAAAAGTGAGCTTCATCACTGAATACAATTTTATATGGAATGTTTGCATCGATGTCAATGTTGCGCTCGGCCCATTCACCGAATACACGGCGCGAACAATAGTCGTATGGTTTAAATTCCTGCTCAAGTTGAATCTTGTAACCATGTAAACCAAGATCCCTACGCAAAATCCTCCATAAAGATGTTGGATCAAAACCCAATTGTTATGCATGATGACGAATCGATTTATTTGAATTCACTTCAATAATACGCACTACAAATGCTACCACTGCTCGGTGCGCGCCATATGGGGTCTTATGGGACGCGTATTATCATTTGGAGTAAAGATCATGCGGAAGATCGACCCTTAATTAATCGAATTAACTGCTCTGATGGACGATTATGTCGACCTTCAAATGGACGTAGCGCACGAACTGTATGCCATTATTTTCAAAGTAAATTTGAACAATTTGCAAACGTTGTTCTGGCGTGAGCCTATTCATTATGAATCGGCAAACCAAACTAACCAAAAATCAGCGGCCAGCTGTCAAATCGGCTGTCCTTGAAAATAGTGTTGCCAACTTAAAGTTATATACCTCGAAATGAAACACTTTATAAAGTTCAAATTCGTTACTATGCTGTAAATTCGTAATTTTGTCCGCTTCTAATGTGGCATACGCTTTTGTCTTCCGATTTTTTAAGTTAATGAGCCTATTATCGAACCATTGAGAGTGGGCGCTTTATGCAATTTACAGTAAATAGGCATGCTGATGCCATAAAATTGATGGACATTTTCATTGGTACCGTGAGAATTGAGGGTTATTTCTCAGTCTATTGATTCTACGTAAACTTTCAGTACCCCACTCAGTTTGTTTTCTTTAAGTTGTATTTAATTTGTTGTAGATGTTCAGAAACCGTCATTAAATTAGTTACGTCAAATGCAATAACTAAAGATTTGGGATGATATCATTTATGACAAATGGCGACACTAATTTAGAAACTTTGCTAACAAACAACATCGATGCAAACGGGTTTTCTCTAGTTCATTGTTATACAACTTAAACTGATGCCAACTTATAATTGAGCTGCTTCATCTTAATTTTTATAAAAATAGATTGGTATAGATTAATTTCTAATCCTTGGCAGGAAATCTTTGAGCAATCTGCTTTATACGAGGGCGTAGTGAGAAGTCTGGTAAAATTGCAACAGAGGGCGCCACAATCGCAAATCCCAGATGTCACTAGACTAAATTAAAATTTTCAGACAGATCTGTCATTTAGTTCAGTTTTGGCAGCCATTGAAAACAGACAACCCCATTGTTTTTTTTGCGAACATCGAAAAAAGGGAATTTTGTGTGTTAATTACATTATTTTTTGCGTGGAAAAACCATTACACAAACCAAAACAAAGCTTGATAAGTATTATGGGGACTTCACTATCGATTAAAATGATTCACAAGTGGTTTACTGATTTTCGTTGTGGTCGTACAAGCACAACTGTTGCTGAACGTTCAGGACGCCCAAATGAAGTCACTACACCAAAAATGGTTGACAAAATCCATGATACGGTATTGCAAGACCGTAGAGTGAATGTGCGCGAGGTAGCTGAGATAGTAGGCATCTCAGATGAACCGCCAACAAGGTAATGGCCACAGTTTTATGGGATGCACGCAGCATAATCCACATCGATTACCTTCAAAAGGGGAGAACAGTCAACGGCAAATATTACTGCAACTTATTGGACCGTTTCAACGGCGTTTTGAAAGAAAAACGACTGCATTTGGCGAAGAAAAAAGTTCTCTTCCATCAAGACAATTCACGGGTGCATGAATTACGCTTCAAATTGCTTCCACATCCGCCATATTCTCCAGACTTAGCCCCCTGCGATTATTTCCTGTTTCCGAACTTGAATAAATGAATGTGGGACTAAGTGTATCGAGCTAAAAGGCGACTACGTTGAAAAATAAATTTTTTTTTGGCCGAAAATATTATTCCGAAAATATATGTTTCATTTTTACCAGACTTCTCACTTCGCTCTCGTATAATCCACGTTCTGTCTTTCAATGTGAGTTTTTTTAGATACAGCTTCTTTAAAAGTTAAAGTAATTGGTGAATTGAGAAATGTAATATTCTTCAAATTATTGAATTATTATAAATTAGGAAAATTAGAGTTTTTTGTTAAACATATCATTTTATTATAATTTTGTTTGAATCTAAGCACGAATCCAAATGTATCAGTAGGCTTATTTAATTTAACATTTACACGTACCACACGCCAAAAACCTTATCTTTCTGTTGAAGTTATACAAAGAGAACATTATTATTTTTTCAAGACCCCTCCCAACAAGACTTTCAAGGTACACAACTTGGGGGCGTGGCAGCAACAGAACGCAACAACATCATCACTATCAAAGTCACACAACCGTTTACACCGCAAGGCAACGACATGAAAGGAATTATTAAATGAAAGGAAACAAAGATCACTCCTCCCCTCACCTCGGTATGCCAGTATGCCTCATCCAGCAGTATAGTATGGACCTTCCAGCTACTCTGGGTCGTGGCTATGACACAGCGTAGATAATTTGATTATGTAACCTCGATAATGAGATGGCCAAATCCTTACATGGCACGTAGCACGAGCAAAACAAAAAATAAAAATATAAAAGTACACCACTGGTCGGTGCAGTTTAAATGTTTGCCGTAGTGCGCTAAACCTACGCACAATGTTTGCAGAAGTTAACTAAAATTGTAAATGGGAATGTCACAAGATTAATTGTGGACCAATTTAGAACAAGATTTATAATATGATAAACGGAATTTGATTCAGCAAAATAATTTCGGTTTGCATAAATGTTGTGGAAGAAATTTCAATTTTCGGTTGCTAAGCGCAATAAAAGAAATATCGATCAAGTTGATGTGGCAGCAGAATGAATATTAAACTCGACTCGTAAGTAACCTAAAACACATAAGTATGTCGAAAATAGAAATAAATTGTTCCCATATGGCAATTGATGAATTTGATAGCAAACGTGCCCCGTAATATAATTTCACTATTTATTTCACCTACTTTTAATTCGTGATTCTAAATCATAATTTTAATTATGATTTAGAATCACGAACAAATTGTCATTGCAACCCTAGCTGCGTCAGTAAAATGCAAATTTCTTTTTATTACTTGCTAATAAACTTGAATTAGCTGAGTAAGAATTAATATTGGTATAAAATAATGGAAATATTTCAGTAGATTCCGGTATGCACTACTTTTCTCAAAGTTGTATTTGTTATATGGCTTGGTAAATAAATTATTTTGCAAATTTTATGTTGGTAAGGAATGTGTTTGTTGTTTGCCAAATTTAACCTTCTTGGTGAGTTTCATGTACGAATTTATTCTGATTATGTCAATGGATTTGCGATTTCATCAAAAATTGTGCCACGGGGGTAACAAATACGTAAATATTCTTTTGTTTTAGTGTGGCATCTTGTTAAACGATGAATATTAAATTCTTAAGAAGAAAATAAAGCATTTTGCTTATATGCTTAGATCTGTGCCATACGAGTATACGAGCAGACATATCAAAATTAATTTTTAATCATCTGCATTATTTATATATGGCTACAATGCCAGTGGCGGCAGTGTTGTAATATTTTCAACTTGTCAAAAACGATGTGTACTAGAAATCAATTTTTGGCTACAAAAAATTACCAATCGACCTAATTCTTTCTTTAGGATGATTTTAAATGCATAATTGAGGCATTAAGGCATGCTTATCGAAATAATTGTACACATACAAACATTAAGAGTAAAGTTTAGTAAGCAAATTATACAAAATTTTGGTACTCAATTTTATTAAAGAAACAAACAGGTTTGCATACATTATATACGATCCTTTAAATATCGATACTAAAAAATAAATTTTGGTTTCTTAGTATCATACAACCTTAAGTCTGCAGGGTGACTCTTAAGTAAGTACAATAAATTCGGGAGGTGATGGGGACATTAATCTGAACAGAAAATTATATGACAGTACATATTTTATCTGTAACCGTTATAGATAGAATAATTAAGGTTCTACTGTAAAATTAGTAAATTTAAGTCCTCAAATAAACGTTTTCTTATCGCAAATTGATTAGTTTATCAAACACAGGGCCAATAATAAGGTAAATTGATAATAGACTTCATACTAAAAAAGGTGTGAAAATGATTGAGATTCTTTAGTCTTTAGTGAGACGGGAATAGAGAGCTGAGAACAAACGTAGCTGATGTTCTCTCAGTATGGCAAACCTACTTTCAAAATCTGCTAAATTGGAATGACGAAGTGACCGCCTTTAGAACAAAAGATTCTTCAGGTGAAGGGGCGTTTGTCGAATATCCCACAGTGGAGAAAGTAGACGCAGGTATTAGTAGATTGAAAAATGGAATGACACCCGGTCTCGATGGAATCCCCCAGAATTGATTAAGGTCGGAGGCGCTATTCTTGCAACAAATCTTTAAGATCTCATCGTCTTTATTTGAGACCAAGAGGAGCTTCCGGAGAATTGAAAGACCGCGCTGATATGTCCGATGCATAAAAAGGCGACCGTCTTAAATGTGGAAACGATCGTGGTATAGCTCTTTCGACCACTGTTTACAAAGTGTTGGCTAATATTGTACTTGCCACACTCATCCCTTTCGCCGAAACCATCATTGGCGACTATCAATGTGGTTTTCGTCCCAGCCGATCGACCACTGACCAGTGTTTTACCATGAGGATGGTCTTGGAAAAACATAACAATACATCAACTATGTATTGTATATCGTTTCTCTGTGTAATTAACAACGTCTGGGTCTGCATGTAGAATCGTAATTGAAGTAACTGTATCAGACTCCTTTGAAATAACATCTGGTGTTCGACAGAGAGATGCACTCGCGCCTGTGCTGTTCAATTCGCGTATATTTAATAAATCAGGCCAAATTCTTGGATATGCAGATATCAAGGACAATTTCATACCGCTCGATCGCTGTGCAAGAAGGCTTCGTTTGGAGGTGAACAGTAGTAAAACGAAATTTATAGCAACACCCAAGAACATCTCCATGGCAAATCTCGGAATTGACGACCACACTTTTGATAGCGTCGAAAACTTTAAATATATCGGCTCAGTATAATTGATGCCGGACAACCAGCTTTCTACGCACAATCAAAATTATTGCGATCTAATCATCTATCGCAGTCGTGCCATGTCGCTCTTTATAAAGCAATCATAAGCCCTGTGCTGGCTTTCAGAAGCGAGAGCTGCGGACCATAACCTCTAACGAATATAGGTTGTTATAAACCTTCGAAAGGAAGGTCATTCGTTCAATCTTTGGTCCAATTAAAGTTGCAAACAATGAATGCTATAGAGAGAGAACTCAATGTGTTAGAGTAAACGGACAGTTGAGTAATGAATTAGAAATCAAGATAGGGGTTCTTCAGGGTTCGGTGTTCTCACCATTGTTCTTTCTAGTCTATATAAGTGGTATATTTACACAGAATTTCAATCGGCCTCTTACTTCATTTGCTGACGACGTGTCTTTTACATATTCCAGTCGCGATATCTCACATAATAATATTTGTATCGAACAAGATTTATAATTTTTATCGATATGGTTGAAAGTTCATAACTTTCTGTTAAATGATAAAACTAAATTATTGCATTTCAAACAACGAAACTCGTCAGATTCTTCTATTTATTACCACGAATTTGGCTGTAATAAAAATGTGCCGTGCGTTTCAACTGGTTGCTTTCCTCTGAGCAAGTGAATTTAGATATTTGGGTATTATATTAGATGGAAAATTGAACTGGATGTCTCAAGTTGAAAGTTTGAAGAATAGACTTTTATTGGTTGCAAGGATATTGTATGTCCTATGGTTTACCTTGTTGGGGTGGGGCATGCCAGACTATATTAAACCCTGTTTAGATGCATCAAAAACATATTATTCGTAATATGGGTTTTAAAGCTTTGCTCCCGAGCATTTGATTATAACCACTTTAAATTTTGCCCTAACTCTTCATGTGGTTGTTGTTTTGCTATAATTTTTTTTTATGTCTTTTCTCTTGTTGTGTACTAGCTGATGAGAGAGAAGTTAAAATAAAAAAAAGGAACACGGTCAATTCAAATTTTATATTTTGCGAATATTTAAACATGAGCACTTCATTATAACCATTAATTGGTTTATAGATTGTGTTATAAAATAGTAAAAATAAATAAAAAAAACGATTGATTTTAATTTTTTTATTGTTAATAATGTGTAGGTCCTCCATTCTTGAGTACACCTTCAAAAACTCTATCTGATAAGGAATTAAACAGGCTCTGTACATAATTTAATGGTATTTGCTCGAAAGCATCTTCAATTGCAGCAATCAGCCCACCCCTATTTTGAAATTGCCTTCCTTCTGCATAAATTTTGCGCGATAACCATCCCCACAAATTCCCGATTATGTTGAGATCGGGAGATAGAGCTGGCCAGTCCAGAACTTCCACGTTATTGTGTGCCAGCCATTGTTTAACACATCCTGCTGTATGAATGGGCGCGTTATCTTGTTGAAAAATCCATCGTTGGCCATTGAACATTTCTTGGAAATTAATTTTCTGTATTTCTAATAGTTCAATGTAATTCGCTGAGGTCTGCCGACCTTCCAAAACAACAAAATCGATGGCGCCATGAAATGAAATTGCAGCCCATACCATGACGGTACCAACAGCGGTATGCCGACGAGACAGAAACTGCTCAGCTTTCCTTAAATCATGGAAGTAATACTGAAAAGAAATTTAATTTGGATGGACCTGATGGGATCCATCCAAATTAAATTTCTTTTCATCAGAAAATATCAACTGATGCCATTCTTCCTTCCAATTAAAATGTGTCCGGCAGTACTCTAATCTAGCATCTTTATGACGCTGAAGTAAATGTGGTTTTTTCATAAGTTTTTTCCGTTTAAGATGCAGACACTTTTAATTACTCTGCGTACTGTCCAGATACTGGCTGAAGTTCCAACTTTATCTTTTACTTTGCGAGCGATGGCAGCAGAATTCGACGCAGCGCGTAAAATTAACAGACGCTCTCGTTCTGTTGTTGCTCTTGATGTGTGCCCTTTACGGGTTTTCCCATAATTTTCTTGATTATTTAGATAATTATTGATTGTCACATGATTTCGACCAATTTTAATCGCTATTTGCCTAGAATAATTTTCTTGCTTAAATGCAACAGCTTTACCAATTTCTTCCTTTGTCAACGTTTTAACTCGACCCATTGTTATAAAAATGGAATTTTTTTATTAATAATGACGGGAAATAAATCGCAGCAATAGAAAAAAAAATAATTGAAATAATTTTCAAGCATTTCAGTCTTTCAAAGTTTAAAAACAATTAATGGTTATAATCAAGTGCTCATGTTTAAATATTCGCAAAATATAAAATTTGAATTTACCGTGTTCCTTTTTTTATTTTAACTTCTCTCTCATCAGCTAGTACACAACAACAGAAAAGACATAAAAAAAATTATAGCAAAACTACAACCACATGAAGAGTTAGGGCAAAATTTAAAGTGGTTATAATCAAATGCTCGGGAGTGTATATGCAAGAATTTACTTTTCTGGAGATTTTCAGTTATTAAAGATATAAATTAATTAAAATTTCGATTTGACGTTTAATGTTATCTTGTTCGCTTGCTGTCAATATGTTTGTCTTGGGTAAAATGGGGTAATGTTTGGGGTAATGTTTAGAGAATACGATTTAAAAATGGTAAGATAATTTATTGTATAAAATTTCCCATACCACAACCCATAACAACTTGAACTATGGTTGTGAATAGATGCTATTTAGAATAACTTGTATCCATAAAATTATTATTGAAATTTAAATGGGAACAGTAGTTATGGGTCCTCAAAGGCTAAATATGAATCTACATAACTCATAAGTGTGTTAAGTTTTGACATTTATTTATCGTAACCGTTTTAAATTTTATCTTGGAGTGCAATTAGAGAATGCTAATATTGTAAAAAGGCAAGATAAATTATC
Organism: Nephrotoma guestfalica; assembly: GCA_963691935.1. Classification (NCBI taxonomy): domain Eukaryota; kingdom Metazoa; phylum Arthropoda; class Insecta; order Diptera; family Tipulidae; genus Nephrotoma; species Nephrotoma guestfalica. The sequence continues at coordinate 195,664,429 of OY829914.1, read as the reverse complement.
GTTTACACGTTTACAAATTATCTTACTGCTTAGCGAATTAGAGCACTGGAATGGCTATTATACAAAGATCAAAGGGTAACTATCAATTAACCAAACGATAACGGTTCTTTGGAAAATTTGGGCCAGACGGAGGTTGGCATTCACTGTTTTTGATTGACAAATTGACTTAAAAAACCGGAAATTTTTATGAATTTTTTTAAATAAACGCAGATGGCTACCACACCTGGAATTGCAATTTTCTTATACTAGAGGCACTTAATTACTCAAAACAAGGATCATGCTATTTCGGGTTAACGGATCGTCGGTGCATTGCGCGCAAGAAAAAACAAACTGGCATGCTGCAGCAAGAATGTGATTGAATATTAACCTCGGTTTTGTCTAGATTGTTCAAATAACAGTTATATTTTTAGTAATTGAGTCCCTCTAGTATAAGAAAATTGTAGTCCCAATATTCATTTCATTTTGTCAATCAAAAAATTGAATACCACATTTTACTGCATATTGGTCGAATGTAATTCAGTTTTAGGTTCATCCAATGTCACCTAACTGGTGAGTTTTTTTATGTTATTACAGGGTGGCTGATGAATATTGCTACATTAAGAAACTCAAATAACTTTTTGATTAATTCACGTAATTTATTTTTTCTTGATTCATTTGAAAGATAATTCATTTTTATTAAGTTTTCTTAATTGATTTCCAAAATAATGGAATTTAAATGGCCACCACGCACGTTGATGCATGTGCGACATCTCAGCAAAAAATTATTCATTACTGCCTGAACAGTTGGAGCGATAATTGCCTCAATTATCGTTCGAATGGATTGCTTTAAATTATTCAAATTTGTTGGTTTTGTTATGTAAACTTCCTGTTTGCAATAACCCCACAAGAACAAATCAAGCGCAGAAAAATCAGGTGACCGCTGCTGCAATTCTGTCATAACTGGCCGGGCTATGTGAGGAGTTGCACCATCTTGTTGAAACCACACAGAGTTGAGTGATTCTCTTTCGATGTAGTTCTGGATAAAAAAACTCTTTCAACGTTTTGAAATAACGGCCTGCAGTGACCGTAACAGTAACACCATTCTCTTCGAAAAAGTAAGGCCCGACAATGCACTTTGATGAAACTGCACTCCACACTGTTACGCGAAGTGGATGTAATTCTGCCTCATGGAGTATCTGTGGGTTAGAATCACTCCATATTCGAAATGGGCCTCGTTAGACATAAAAAAACAGTTTAAGGCGTTTCCGTCCTCTTCCACCATTTGAAGGATCTTCTGGCAAAATTCCAAGCAATCGGCAAGTCTGCTGCGGTGAGTTTGTTTGTCATTTGAATTTTATAAGTCAATAAATTCAAATCTTTGTGCATAATTGTCTGCAGTGACTGTCTGCTGATACCCATTTGAGCAGATAAGCTCCTTGTCGAAACTCTGAGATTGTCTTTTATGGTAGCAGCTACGGCAGCGATAGTTTCCTGCGTCCGAACTGAAGGGTTTCGATGATAAGGATTTCTTATACTTGCGATTGACCCTTGTCCAGCAAAATTGTTTACGAGCCTCATTATAGTTCATCTGCTAGGAGGAGTGCCGCTTAACGTGCGCCTATATTCTCTTTGACAATCCAAATTCTTTTCTCAGTGTCCCAATTCTCCATTTTCATTAAATTTAAAATCAATCTATAAAATAAAAAACAATTGGAACAGATTAATTACATAGAAAAAAGTTATTAATTTTCTTTTTGGTAGCAGCTTTCATCAGCCATCCTTTACATTATTTCTAATACGTTCTCACTACAAATGTTTTTGTTGTTGGTTTAGGAAAGTTAGGACAAACTTCCTTACCTTTTTTAAGAGCACACAATTTTACTGTCACTTCGAATAAACACAAATGTAGTTAGTTTTGGGTCTGATTTTGTGCGATATGAGAACCGCCATATGCATTTTTATATAACCATCCTGCTCTAACTTGTAACACATGAAATAGACAATTTTATATGGGCACAATCATTACACTCATTCTAAGTATATAATTCTATGGTTGGCATTTCCATTTTGTTTGATAAAACTCGCCCAGGATTAAAAGTCCCGAATGTTACCGCAAATGTCGAATACAAATAATAATTTAAAAGAATGGCAACACAATATAATGATGAAGTCGAAGTCCGAAGAATTTGGTGTATTCAGAAGAAAGCGTCAAAAATTCGATTTTGTAGATTCTGACGGACAACGTGTTTGGTGAATCTCGTCTTTTAGGATTAATGTCACAAGTTAATTTCAAAGTGCGGTAAACTTTTCCGGGCAATTTTTTGACACACTTAACATAAATTCGGCTTTAGAAATATGTGATGGGAAAGTAAATAGTAAATTCTTTTCTAAGGTGTATTATTTGCGCCTTAATAAGCTAAGGTTATTAAGAGTTTACGGTTGCGAGTATATCCAACAGCAATGGGAAAATAAATACAAGCACTTCGATATCACATACAACGCATAATTTAAAACCAAACCTAATTACTAAATTCTGCAAAATTATGTAACATACTTCGTTGTCGTATATTTGGATAAGTTTGTATACGAGTACGCAATAATGAGCACACATTTACCATTCGACGAGTACATAATGGTGGAAAAATTATTTAAAAACGTGACTACTGTTCAAATACCTGTGTGTACTTACAAAATTAAAAGAAATATGAAGATTGTATTAGTCATGTACATAAAAGATATAATAAAATACTGTTGCCTGGAAATATAAATTAAATGTATACAGACATAAATTGAAAATCGAAGAAAAGTAAGTATTATACATATGATAATGTAAAGGCGTTCTACTTGTGTTTTGTAAAGTAGCGTACCTACCTACCTCTATATATGCATAATACATGTACGATGAGTGTACGTATAACATATACATGAAAATGAAAATTGAAAATTAATCAACTCAAAACAAATATGTACGACATGTACAAATTGTACATATATAGCTTTTCATCATACCTATTTACCATTTCTATCGGCCTCTGTCCATCTGGTTCTTGTCTACATACATACTCGTACATATATTTGTACTTATTTGCACAATTAGTGCATTGGTTATCCATTATTATTGCATTGAGGGTCGGAAATGAACAATATGACACTTTATTTTCTTATGAACGTATGCAAAGTGATAATGTCTGGTACGAATATAAAATTGCTGAGTCGAAAATTACGTAAGTAAGTACTCGTAATAGAGAAAATGTATGATGGTTATTGATTATTGTCTCTGTGCGGGATGGATAAAGACTTGTGTACAGAGGAGATACATGAGATAAGTATCTGAAAGTGTAACGTAATAGTAGAAAATTTATTTTCGTCTTCGTATAAGATTATGTGATTATAAGGTACCTTATTTAAATTCGTTTCGGAAATTTTCGATCGATAGTGTAAATACGCCGTTAAAAATCGTGTTCCGCCTAATTATTTAGTTTAACGAAAGTAACCTAATTCGATACTGCTAATAAAATTTCGCTATTTGTGAATTCAAACTTTTTAGCCAATTTATTAGCTATATCACAGCTTTTCTTCGTTCAGGTATATGTAACAAGTATTGATCATATTGCAAATTTGATCACTATTTCTCCATATTTTTTCAATATTTTTTTTAGGGTGGACACTGTAGGATTGGGGGTTTTATATACGTTGAACTTAAGTAAGTTCCAACAATTCTCGATAGGGTTTAAATCCGGAGAATTGCCAGGCCGAGAGAGGATGTCAATATTTTGGTTAAGGTGGACATTCTCTATTAATTTTGTGGTATGGCAAGGAGCTCCATCTTGCTTAAACGTGTAAGAGTATTGACCTTGAGGTAACCTTTTTATATTGTTCTTTTCTCATGGGGTCCTCTACGAAGTATATTAGACCAGATCCATCTTCACTAATGCAGCTCCATATATTTATTGATGGTGGATGTTTTAGCCTGCATTCGTCACTAAATATAACCTATAAATTTAAAAAAAACTTTAATTTCGGATTTTTTTAATTTAATTTTTGAAAATATATAATGAGTGCTTAAAAATTCGATTTACGTTCTTCCAGCCGTCTATTATCCAGTGCTTATGAAGTTTAGCCCACATAAGACGTTTTTTCCGAATTTTTTCAGTGAGTCTAGGTTTCTTTGCTGGACGCTTGCCTTTCAAATTATTTTCATACAGCCTTTGTCACAATGTCATCGCTGATATCTTTATCCCTTCTTCACTAAAGTGCTTTTGTAGCTCGCTCGTCGTTGATCTGCGCGCTTTTCTAAGGTCATGTTGCGCTTATGATTTATTTCTGGCGTTCGTGCTATTGCCCACTACTGTGGATCGATCTTTGTCCATTCGTCGTCGTTGAGCAGCTATGTTATTTTCTGCCTGACAAATCGGTCGTTTCTAGGCTTTCCGGACTGATTCCCAGTGTTTGTTTCATTCGCCAATTTTATTGTTGCTTATCTCGAGAATCAGGCCGCTTTGAAAAACCATCATTCCAACATTCCCAGCAGTTTCGGATGTAGTGACTATGCTTCCCGCATCTGAAGCACCTTCTTTGATTTTTGAAGTCATTTGGCTCCACATTTGATCGATGCAATTCTTCGTGACTCCGAAACGCTGTATGCCAATTTTCTCATTGCTTGCTCCACCAGCGCCTCGATCCCTACAACGTCGTCCGAATTTAGTTTTTTCTCCGATGTTGGATCAGTGAATAAACTGCCCTTTCCTGTGTTATTTTTCAGCCTCAGCTATGTCGCGGGAAAATCGTAACATCTTTTTATCTTGGGTGTCGTCTGCAACACATCTGCTGCCTTTTCACCGGAACCAAAGTTCTGTACTCTATCTTCAATCTTGAAATTTTTGAACTGAGTTTCATCACCTAATATCTGAGGGTTCAAAACTTCATTCGAGCTTCTTCCGGCAAGAACGTTCAGTGCAATCTGTGAAGCTTTTTCCGTTGCTTCTGAGACGCATCTCCAAAAGCTGGTATCAACTTCTTTAATTTGGTCGTCCCGTCGGTTTTGAACTTCTTGTAATTTCGTAAGAAAAGACTTAATTGCAGCTTTCAGTTCTTCTACTTCATTCTGTTGGACCCGTATAAGTTGATCCAGTTTATTGATCTGCGTGTTCTATTGTTTATCCAGCTTGGAAAACTAATCATCTTGCTGCGCAAATTTGAAATTTAGCTTGTCTAGTTTATCGTTTATTCCCTCCACCTGGAACAGAAGCGTATTCATCATGTTTCCTAAATCGAGTGCTGTTTTTTGTTGCTCGGCAGTCCGCGATTGCAAAAAATTGTTCCTTTTGTTTCACGCGTTGATCCGATTTCCTCACTTTTTCTCTGCTTCTCGATAGGCTAGAAATTTTGTTGGTTTAGTTCAACAAGCGTCATTCCTGCTGGTTCTGAAACCGTTGACTAACATCATTCTTATTGTGAAAAAATGGTAGGTTGCGTTTTATTCAAAGTATTGTCCATCGCTAGCCACTACTTTTTCCCATCTTCCTGGCAGCATTTGTATACCACGTCGGAAGAACGCTTCATTTTTTGAAGCTATCGAAGTGGTAATTAGACGGGGCAATGTCTGGTGAACACGGCGGGTGGGGTAAAGCTTCTCAATTGAGTATTTCCAAGTAGGATTTGACGCCGTAACATATGGACGAGCATTATCATGCAGGAGAATAATTTTGTCCTGTCTAGAGTAGTAGTGCTAGTTCTTCTTGCATTTGACATGCATCTTCATCAAAATAATGCTTCCAATTCCGTGTCTTCGCACACTTTCGGCGTTCCGCTATGTTTTTTGTCTTCGACATCAAATTCATCGTTCTTAAACTTTTGAAACCACTCTCGACAACTTTTCTCAATTAAGGCAGCCTCACCATATGCTTCTGCAAGTAATCGATGTGACGCATCGATCCCCGCAAATGACGCTTATTCGGCTTGAAACTCGACATTTTCCCAAGAAAATATATATATAAATTATGCTGATACAAAATCGCTACTATTTTATGGCTATGTTGTTGGCAGATGTCCAACCTCAGGATATGACGTTTTAGATCGGGCAATTTTAACCATAGCTTACTGGTGGCGCCGTCTGTTGTGGATTGGCGGAGACTTTTTAGATACCCAATAAATGTAGTATTTAGGAGGTTCTAATATACACTATATGAAATAATGATAGGACCAGAACCATTTGACTCACAACTAAATATTTTTAAATTACCAATCGCTAATTTAATAGTTCGTATTAGCACCTTTGGTTGATAATGACTTGTTATAAACGACGTGGTTTATAATTTATCAGTTTTTGGATTGCCTATTGATCAATTTTGGCTAATTCGATGTTGACGGTTTCTTTTAGTATCCGAATCGAGTCGAACTGACAAATGTTTTTTCCATAATATTGCCCAGAAGTTTTCGATCATGTTTAAATCTGCACTACAGCAGAGCAAGTTATCTAGTCAGCAGGTCAGATAATGGGGTATTATTAGATTTTAAAATCTGTATGGTTCGAATAAATAGGAGCCGTATTTTTTTGGAGAATATAATTTGTTCCACCAATTTCGTCTCCATACGTTATTAGTAAATCGTATAACAATTCTTATACTTGGCCGCATTCTCTTTGGTTGAGTTAATGCATAGCAAGGTTTTGCTATAATATACAATGGCCTCCCAACTCATCAATGATATACCGCCAATATTATAAGACATTCTCTTTTCCGGTTTTACACGAGGGTAGCGCAAATATTTCTGTGATTCATCAGAACAATCGAGATTGAACTCTTTCTCATTTTAAAATATAACATGTGTCTCCTTTTGCATTTTCCCGCGAAATTAATCTCACCTGTGTGTGGCGTACGCTTCATTCGCAAATCACTAGCAGACGTTACTAATTTTCTTCCTGGTTGGTGCTTTTGGCTATATTATTTTATCTATGTCAACAAATTTATAACCAGCGTCTTACTGCTACAATTTCGGGTCATTCCAGATGTACGGTAAGCCAAAATTTGCCCTTGCTCCTTGTCCGTTATCTCTTTACCTCGAACCATTTTAGCTAATTCACGAATTTTTGGTTTTTATTGCAATAAATTATTTTTTAAATATTTAAAAATTACTTACACAGGCACTCTAATAACAAACTATGCTGTTGAAATAACAGCAATAATTTCGTAATTTCGTTTTTTTTTGTGAAGTGGTATAGTATTTAAATTTTTTATTGAATTGAATATACTCCATTTTGATCTAATACAAAAGGTATTCATTCGTCATCTTCTTCTGATCTTTGCTGGCAAAACACTGATTCAATTCATTTTTGACGTTCACTTTTAAAGAAAAGGGCATTGCCTTCTAAAAAATTTGGTAGAGACCGGAACAAGTAATAATCTGAAGTTGTCAAATCTGGAGAATATGGTGGATGTGGTAGTACATCCCATCCAATTGTATGAGGTCGCGCATTATCTTGGTGGAACACTATACCTTTTCTATTGAACAATTCTGGCCTATTCCGTTTGAGTGAATCATTCAATTTCTCCAGATGATGACAGTACACTTCCCACCGAGCAGACAGCATCACATTTTTTTTTGATCAATATCGGCTTTTGAAGTGTTTTGCGACGGTTCAATTTGGTTTTCTCCGATGAGTCACCGTTCGTTATTGAGCAATATGTGAACAAGCAAAACGATCGGATTTACTTGTCCGGCCGTGTTACTGAAAATTTGGACCAACGGATTGCCACTCGAGACCAAGCGCCGCCGATGGTGATGGTTTGGGCCGCCGTGACGGCCGAAAGCCGTTCACCGCTCGTTTTTTTTGGACCGTGGTATCAAGATAAATGCTCAAAATTATCGGGATCATGTGTTGGAGCGAGTGTTGAAGCCTTGGGCACAAAAACATTTCGGCCGCAGAGCCTGGATATTTCAACAGGACTCGGCGCCGAGTCATAAATCGCGGGTCAATCAAGATTGGCTGAGAAACAACGTTCCGCGGTTAATTTCCACTGCCCAATGGCCACCAAATTCACCGGATGCAAATCCGCTAGATTTCTCGGTTTGGGGTATTTTGAAGAGCAAGGTTGGAACAAAAAAATACCAAAGTGTCGATCATCTCAAGCAAGCGCTTCGCCGGGAATGGGCCAAAATACCGCAGAGCCACTTTCGTGCTGCATGCAATAGCTTTGTCGGCCGTTTGAAGGCCATAATCGCGGCTAAGGGTGACCAAATCGAAAACTGCTAATGCAATTCGAAAATTTAAATATTTGTGAACATATTTTACTTTGATTCAATAAAATTCATCAAAAAATAAAAATTCTGTGGCGTTTTGTTTTGGTAACACTTCGTGTCAGCCACCCTGTATTGAATCTGTGTGGAACCAGAGAATTGACTGAAGGTGAGCATGAGGAGATGCAAGGACTGCTCGATTATTTGAGAAACGATATAAAAGAAAATCCGCTTAAAGGAGGTAATATTGATGTTTTAGACGCACCAACTCGCACAATAAGATCGATAGAAGATGTGGATTCTGATGTTGAATGAGATGTGAGTGGAGACGATATGTACTACGTACCTTCTGCAGATGAAACTTCTTCAGACGACGAATCCGAAGAAGATAATGCGCCGGTGATGATGGATTTACGTGATCAACAATAATGGCGATGATGAATTGTACCTCGTAGAATAACGAAATATTTCAATTGAAATTACACCTGATGATGTCGTAACTGGACAACTGGTCTGCTGTTACTCCTAACAGGGGTAAGCAATATAAAACTTAAACCCAAAAGAATCGTTGCAGAGTGGAAGCAAATAAACGAGTACGGTGAGTAAAAAGTTTGACGCCTTCTAGTTGTTCTTCAGTGAAGAAATGGTTGAATCAATTGTTGCGTACACAAATTCGAAAGCTCAGAAATTTTAGACAGAGTCAAGCTAGACCTTCCTCGAAACGATGACGAGTGTGGACAAATACAAAAGAATATGAAATTTATGTCTTTATTCGTCTATAGTATAGTGGATCCGAAAAAAATTCGAACGATCACGCGACCGACTTATGGGAAAGCGATCTATCTTCTCCAATTTAAAAAGCTTCAATGACGTTAGATCGTTTTGAGCACTTCGATTGGCACTTCCGTACCAACCGAGCAAAGAATTGGCTATCGACGAACAATTGTTAACCACATGAGGTAGAGTGGGTCGAGCAAATTGCACATTCAAACAATATTCATTACCAGTAAGCCAGGGAAGTATGGCATCAAAATTTTTTGGTTCTACGTTGGTCAAGAAGCTGGGCATGTTAGAGCCAACCAAGTTTCACATGACCTTGTGGTTCGTTTGTTGGCTGGATACCTCTCTGGCTGGTATCCGTTGGCACAAACCCTTTTTAATCAAAAAACAACATTGGTCGGTACCGTTCGTTCGAATAAACCACAGCTGCCTCGTGAATTAACCGACGCCCGAGCAGCCCGTCATCGAGTCCAGTTGATTAGCGTATTTGCACACTCTGGAGACGTGGCGCAGAAGACAAAATAGTACAAGATAAAAAGGGGGTCCAAAAACCACAAATGATCGTGGACTACAATGCCTTGAAAGGTGGGGTGGACACCTTCGACAAAATTGTACGTCACCATACTACCAAACGCCGATCGAACAGATGGCCAATGACAGAACAACAAAACAAAGTGGTTCTAACGATCTTCTACAAAACACAAGCAATTTCTTCGGAAGCTTGCCTTAGAATGCGTTAATTCCCATATCGCCAATCGCGTTGCTACTGCGAAGAAGCCAGCGATCTTGCCTGCCATTAGGACAATGGGGTACCACATTTTCACACATACGGAAACACCGATAGTAAATGAAAACTGGTCCGAAGAAAGAAATGTTGTGCTAAAGTTACAACAAAAGAATTGTTCGTTCTGCATCAGAGCAAAGAAAAAGATCGCGATACCCATCTCCGGAGAATTTGTTTCGACTGCGCTTGTCCAGCCGGTGAAGGAGAACAAGATAAAATTGAACCAGGACCTTCGATTGCAGGCACCATTCCAAAGCGGCCACGCCAGGGAAATTGAGTTATTGCTGTTCACTTTCAAATTCAATAAAAGATAACATTGAAATTTTACTTGCTTTCCCATACAAAATATATGGGGTGCCACAGGTATCTCCAACACGATATGTAATATTTTTTGGCCAACACGGACTGAAGGTTAATTGTAAATTAAAGTGGTAAATATTTTATTTTGGTTTAGAATCAGGGAACCAGTCACGTGATCTATTTGATCCAATCGTTCGCTTATCTTACCTTCTACATTTTGTTATACTAGTTTAATATTTATAATAGTAAAGTTGGTAATAATAAAGAAAACAAAAAAAAAATTGGCAACCCTTAATTTAGATTTAAGCTTAATATTTCCACAATAAGCCTAAACCGTAAACTACAGTAAAAATGCACTAAACAAAGTTCATTCATTATTGATTGATTGATTGATTGATTTTGAATGTACGACCAAGTTCTTAGGCTTGAGTTCCCGGATGACGCCGGGTCCACCGTACACCCTTTTTTACACATAACAAAACCGAAGGATTGGATAGGTTAGTTAAGTGGGACAGAATCGGCCCGGTTACAGACACCTAGGTATAGCCGATAGTTAGTAACACAAAGACAACACAATTCTAATCTACTAGATGAAGGATAAAGGCTTAATAGGTTAATGGATAACGATGGTATTGGTCTTCAACAATTGCTTCTTTAAAACGGCAACCTAAGAAAAAATATTATTATTTCACATGCATCTGGAATTTTCCTGAAATTTAATTCTATTAATACTTTTCGGCTTCCTAACCAAAATTGGTTGACTCGACCCGTTACAGACACCTATGTAAAGTCGTTAGTAATAAAATGACAACACAATTCTAAAGTACACAATCAGCAATTACAATGAAGCATTAATTCACAAGCATCTGTAAATTTCCTGAAATTTAATTCTAAAATTCATATTTTCCGGCTTCCTAAATAATTGAAACATTTATTAATTTAATCATTCTGCAACTCCGCAACTTACACAGTAGAATTTCCTGAAACCAAAGTTATTTGAACTATATTCAAAATAACTCTAAAATTCATTAGTATTTAACCGTTGAGAATTGGGCGAACACGAAACAGCAAAAAAAAAAAAAACCAGATTAACTAGATTAACTACCGGATTGCATTCAAATATCCCTTAAAATATCCATCCATTAAAATATCCTAAATAATTTAGAATTCGCAAAAATTTCGTATGTTTACTAAAATAAATTTTTTTATAAAACTGATGAATTTTTCCCGACGCCCATCCTTTTTCACAAGGAAACAAATACTTTTATCACTACTTTTGCACTAGTTCTGGAACTTCTTCTACGTTTGTTGGGGATATATCACATACAATTAATCTCAGACATGACACATGCGACTCGTCTATGACTTGTCACCTCGTATTAGACTTGTCATAAACGATTCATCTCAGACTGGTAACAAACGTAAATTAGTAATTAGTGTGTCATCAATGGCTTTCCTGCTGGAAGGTAATATTTAAGTAAAGGCAACTAGATAAAATTTGAAAAAATTATTCTAAAATGAATGATAAATAAGTTTATTTTATAATTTTTATAATTAAATATAAATCGTACCAGTATCTTAAAAGAGGGATAATATGTACTCATATATTAAATATATTTGAATGAGATTTCCTGAGAACCGAATAATTTTAATATAATAGCTCGGCACTGTACATGTAGATTAATATTTAGGGTTGATTTGAAATTGGGAATTAATAATTATAATTCTTGTACTAAAACAGTCAAAATTGGCAACGTTGCATTTTATGACAAACATCCAGTCGTTGGTGTATTGAAGTATACAAACCTTCTCTTTCTTTTGAATAATTATATTAATTATATCAAATATTTCTAGCTTTTCAGTTACATAGATATAACGAAGTTGCCGATAAACAATTCTTTATGTTAAGATTGTTAAAATCCCAAATCCAATGCAAATAATATTTCTTTTTATAAAGCAAAAATATCGCTAATAAGCTGTGAGAAAATACTAGTAACCCATTGAGTGTCACAAAAAGGCAATTTTGCGGTAAATAATAGGATTGGTTACCAACTCCAACATAGTTGCAATTAATCTTGCAAAAATGATGGATTATGAAGGAAATACAATATAGAAAACAGCTAATCATAAATTACCTACACAATATTCTCAATGCACAGAAGAAATACGGAAACGGAAAATTCTATCGCTAATCAAACCAAAATAAAAATATAATAATTTATTACACAAACGCTGAATAATAGAATGAAGGAACATCACCAAAATAGCTCTCTCCGAAAATCTCCGAAATCAAAGCGTGGAAGAAACCACCTCTACAAACAATCGTAGTATAATGTACCAAGAGAATTATGCAATGTCCGTCCAGGAGCTAAAATTACCTCGAAACGATCCCAACAGACGGCATGAATCTTCCCACCATGAAACCACTACCATCCACCAAGCGACCTCCTGCCAACACCACCATTCAACAAAAACCACGCTTCACAAAGCCGTGACGAATCCATGACAGATCACAAACGAACCATGGCAACCCTACAGCCCAAAAACTTCAGCGTACGACCGATCATACCAAAACTCCCAAAATGATTCAGCCCCCGCCAAATCGACGGCAAACTCAAACCAATTTGGACATACAAATCCAACATTCAGGCAATGATTCAATACAAAACTGCAAATCCGCCCTCATACACTAACAAATGAGAACTACCTCAGGTCCTAAACAAAACAACTCAAAACAGTCAAAAATACCTTATAAATACAGGTAACGACAGAATACACATGAACACAACTCTCCGCAAGTTGAGAAACACAACGTTCAACGAACAACCACCACAAACCGCAGACACCGAGCCATTACTCACCATGAACGAAACCCATTCAAATCACTCCAAATATCAAAAAAGGTTCACTGCAATACAGCTGCAGCACATCCTCGCCGCACATCCTGTGTAAACCAAACTAAACAAAGTTCATTCATTATGATAATAAATACTTAAACGAATTTACTTTGGATTAATAATCATTTAAAATTAATACACAATTTTCATAAGTACATTACACTTGACCTGAAATCCATGTGTATACACACACTTAAATATTCCATTCCCATGTTGAAGAAATTTTATCCATAATTCTAACGTCACAAGTTATGCACAAAACCTCCAAACACATACCAAAAAATAAATAAAAAATTCAAAGGCTGTACACAAAATGAAAATCCATATTTAGTTAGTCTATTGAAAAACGATAATCGTAATCGTAATGATAATTACTATTGATCCAGAGAAATAAACGGATATAATTGGTAACTATTTTTGGAAAATCATCATTAATTTATAGATTTGCGTATAAAATTGGGTCTACGTGTATTTGTGTATTTTGTATAGTGAAGTTCGTTTTTAATCGTGCGCCTCTGTATACTTAAGTAAGCGTACTGCGTTGAAGCAGATGAATACCTATAGAAGTAAGACTGCGTACATGACATCGGGAGTTAGTTCGGCACAAATACCATGGTATCGTAAACAACAACAAAGTTAAAAATATTTCAACTCGAGTATGGGACTAGTAGTCGAGGCGTGTGATGCTTTTTATTTCCGATGTCATGTACGCAGCATAAAAAAGAAAAATAACAAGCAACCAGTTTGATAAATAAATGTTCCAGCTATACTAAATTGATCAGGGTGGTAGGATATATAAGAAGATTCATAAACAACATAACAAAGCGAAATTAAAAATTACATTACTCCTTTCTATCATCGGTGGAATTACAAAAATCAAGGCATCTTTGCATAAAATGGGACCAAGAACGAGACTTTGCTGACGAGCTGAAGAGATTAAATAACAAATGCCCTGTCTGTGTCTAGTCGTAGCAAATTGAAAAAATTAAGTCCATTTGTTGATAATGACGATTTATTTAGGGTGGGAGGACGATTAATAAATGCTTATTATGCTTACAACACTAGGCATCCATATATTTTGTCAAAAACTTTTCCAGTTGGCAAAATTACATTCATAAAAGATTCCTACATCCAGGTCCATCTTTAACTTTCATTTTATTGCGACAGATATTTTGGATCATAGACAACCGCAGCTTCATCAAGAAGCTGGTGAAACCAGCCAGAATAATTAGAAGATGGGAGATCTGCCAAGGGAGCGAGTTTGTGTATCCAGACCATTCTCAAATGTTGGGATTGATTACGCAGATCCGGTCCTGATGGCGACGAAAAGGGAGACAGGAGCAAGATGAATTAAAACATACATCGCCATTTTCGTATGTTTTTCTACAAAAGCGTTACACTTGGAGTTAGTGGGAGACTGTACATCAGAAGGGTTCATCGCAGCTCTAAGACGATTCATTGCGCGAAGAGGCATTCCCAATAAAATATACAGCGACAGTGGTACAAATTTTGTTGGAGCGAAACCAGTAGCAAGATGATATGATGATATGATATGATAGAGGCGTACAGGCCAGCCATAACGGCAATCCTAGGTACGTTACCATAATCCTGAAATATCAACAATCAAATAACAAATTATATCTGAATGCGAATAATATTTCAGCATCATGCGGGCCCAGGCCCTGCCTGCATCCTTAACAGATAAGGTTAGTTAGGAAAGGATGTTAATCACAGAAACAACTAGGGCGAACCGCAGCAATGTCATTTTCTAACTACTTAAATATATTAGAATGTTAGTCTCAATTAAATTCACACTCTAGATTAGAGTTTGTTAGTTAATTAATGTAAGTTAGTTGTGTTTGAGGTAAAGGATACTAATATTCATCATATGTATTCGGCATCAGTCCTACTAGACTGGTTAGGTTATTTAATTCACATCTATGGGTCATCTCATCACATACTGCTTGTAACCTTATTTTGCCCTATCTTCCCATCCAACACCATCTAACCGAGGGACTTCACGTTCGTAATGACACGGCAGTATTATCATACATATGATGACCTAAATATTCCGTCAATAATGACAAAATAAAAAAATTTAGATTCGGTATTGTCATTCAGCTACTTATATTTAAATTCATCCAACTAAAAGCAGGGTTAATTTATATCTAACATTCACAACTTCACTAAAACATAACCTGAATTCAACCAGAAAGATCGTCGAAAAACAACATTCCTTAGCAAAAAGTCTTTGGATCGTTAACATATTTGATTGTATTAAGTTTATGCTCAAAGCGTAAGTAAATAAATAGACCACCTGATCAAGAATGTTGCAATCACAATCTTCCCTGACCTTCCGGTATGTAAAAAAATAAACAAATAATAAATTTTAAATAATAATAAAAATAAATTGAATTATATTTGCCGACAACTTTATTGTTTTAAATCAGGACTTTCGACAAAATTTCAATTTATAGAATTGTTCAAAGTAAGTGAAAATTATTAATAAGTTATGAAAATGTAATTAAATTTAAATAAAAACCCAAATGGATAACACAATCCAACATATTTCAGCTCAAATGATAAATTTCCCGTGGCAGAAAACTGTTTCCTCCTTTCATTAACATTTTATATATTTATCAATTTATATTATTCCACAAAAAGTCATTTTTGTCATAATACGGTGGCAACCCATTTTGAGTATACACATTTTCGCTTATTGGGTAAGTTACAATTCGATCTGTTGTAATTTCAAATTTTGGTTTCTCGGGTACCAATATTTTATGTACTTAAGTACATACAAAGGGAATCCCCTTCAAATGTCAGTTTCTATGTATACGATTATAAATTACCGTTCACATATATGTAAATAGTTATAATAACAATAACAATAATAAATAATTAACTTTTATATAATTAGAATGAAAATTAGAAAAAAAGATACTTCTCTGATTGTATATGTGTTGAACGTAATTTTCATAATAACTGTCTCAATTCACCTGTATTAACAGGTGAACTTCTAAAGAACAAAACTCACTCAAAAATAGCACATCACTCTCACACTACACATTCCTAAATTGATTTGAATTAAAATATTAATAATAATTTATTTAAAGGAGAGACAAAACACGTCTTTCCTCTACGACGATCAGTCGATCTTCTTCCTGGAGCGAAACCAGTAGCAAAATTAAACGAACTTAGTAAAATTGTGACTAATTCGGAATTTCTCAACGACGTAGCAGAACTCATATTGCAAAATAGCAGTCAGCCAGGAACGACGGGTTAACTTGTTTTGGAGAAGATACCACATTGAATATCTTAATAATTTGCAGCATCGACACAAGGCACAAGAAACTAGAGACAATTTCAAAATCGGTGAACTTGTTTTATTGGAGGATGACAACCAACCTTCTTGTCATTGGGCGATGGGAAAAGTAATCACTTTATATCCAGGAGATGATGGTCTTGTCTGAGTAGTCACCATCAAAACCCAGAAAAACACTTTCAAACGTCACATACATAAATTGGTACAACTTTTAGTAGGTTAAGGAAACCTTAATGATGGAAGTATGTTGAAGGACTTGAATATCTATAGAAGTAAACAAGCAACTTAGTCTGATATCATATTTCCTAGGGCTTAGCATTCATTTATATGGTATATACTCGTATGTACCTTTTGAATTATACCACTTCATTTTTAATAATTTTATGCATATTTCTGTAAAAGGAATTGTAATTAATTTAAATTTAATTAAATTCAAATACTTACATTATGTTGATAATGTGTAGTTGACAGTTTATTGACATCTTGATATTTATTATTAGGCTTCACTGTATTTACAAAAGTTTTTATTTATTACCTTAAGTAATTTAATTATCCGTTATGCGATATTCCAACCAAAGGAATCGCTACCTAAGGAACGGAGTTCGTAACAAAAATGGTTTGCTCGTTCATTCCATTTTTGCGAGCCTACTGGACACATCAATAAAAGGCTAATTAAAAACTTGAGGATAAATAATTTTGTGCCTATCTGTAAAAATTATAACTTTGTGATTGAAAAATAAACTTTGCGACAATAAAGTAAAATTGTATATTGAATTTTGTGAAATTAAAGAAAATTGTGAATAAATATAAAATCTTGAATTATTTCGTTTATTGATTAAGTGATACGTATATTCACGAAATTGATTTACACGTATCAGCTCTTTTCACGTACGGTAATATACCTATACTCATGAAAACGGTAATTATAAAATAATTTCCAAATTAATTTAGATTTTTCCTGTGGAAATAAGTGAAAATGTAAAAGCCCCTGGTATATACTAAAATTGTGTTGAAGATTTTGATTTCATTTTTCTGTAATTTGTGTGCTTTCAGTTTTTTCTAGTACACGACACCTGAGGGAATCGTAAAAATTGTTATTTGGTTAGAATTTAATTTCGATTGATTGCTCTACTTGCATGTAAACATTTACCGTATATAATGTATGAATATTTTCGCTCTAAGTAAAGTAAACCAAGCTGTTTGTTGGAGTGTACATTTTGTAAATAGCTAATTGAAAGTTACGAGTTTGATTTCTCGATTAGATTAGAAATCAAAAATCAAATTTAAGTGGTGGGAGTTCCCGAGACATTTCATATAAAATATTATCTTCGAAAAAAAACATTAAAGCAAAGCACTGCTTTGCTGCTAGGGTATAAGAGAACATTTTAAAATATGTAGGTTTTTTGTTAAATTGAAATAAAATAATCGGAGCCTGCGGTATGCTGTATATGGCTTTAATTAGAAAATACTCGTACCACAGAAACAGAATTCCTATTGGATTTAGCTGGGTTCCCAATACCGCCATATTGAATTATTTTCTAAATATTTTAAATAAAATAATGGAGACTTATATTTCAATAATTTGATTGTTTATAGAGCTGCACGGTACGTTGCACTTTCTTATTGAAACCAAATTTTGCGCAGACCAAAATAATAGTGTTCTTGACTCACAAAAACGGCAATTTTGAGAAATAAGGACCAACAGACCAAATTGTATTTGTTTAATCTGGATCAAAAGCACTATCAAAGGTTTGGGAAAGATCCCACTATAAAGACATAATAAGCCTGTCAATGAGGAACATCTTGACGAGGTTTTTCCGTACAAAACATTTCGAAACTAGTTAATTAGCAATTTTTAATTATTTATTTACTAACTATCTAGCCTTTATAACCATTCTATCATATTCACCTCAGTCACAATTGTGTTAAATATCAAGAAATTTTAAAACTTATTTCTTTGCTCGGGATCTCTTCGACTTTTTTCAAACAATTTCTCGGGTATTAATTTTTAATAATTTTTCACATCATTTTTCACATGATCTAGATCGTAATTAAAACGGGAACATAGAAATCTGTTTTTCAATAAACTGATTATTTCTCGAGTTTTGCAGCACCTTGCACCTTCTTATTGAATATAATGCTTCGGCCAAAATCATAGTGTTCTCGATCCATAAAAACGGCAATCTCGTAAAATACGGGACACCAAGCTTCAATTACAATAAAATTCGGGATTTAGAATTGCTTTACAACTAATTCCGAAATATTCCTTGGAAATACATATTTTGTATTTGCTAATTGGCTGATTCCACGATTGCTAGAGGGAGGAAATAAAATATTTCTCGCTGACGAGGCGCACATATCAATGTAATGGAAAACTCTCCGAAAGGAAGTATTACCAAAGGTCGAAAGCAAGCTTTATTCTGGAAATCCTGCCATTATCTGAGAAGGTCGGCGCATTAAATTCTGGGGCCGCCCAGCAGCAAAAATATTCACCCTTGCTAACATTCGATAAAGAGGATTAAAAATATGAAATTAGATTGGATCTTAAATATTAAGACACAGATTGAAACTCTCAAAAAATCTTGTCCACTTTCACAATGGCAAAAGTACTACACATCAGATCCAAGATGCAATAAATGCGCACCTAAACAAGGAATTGCATTTGAGAAAGTCCAGCAACAATTACAATTTGCGTAACTAAAAATGGAATTCAAATGAATAGTGGCCCAAATGTTGCAAATAATCTATGCTATTATGGTTCTAGCCTCGTCGAAAAATACCATACAAACTGGACTACATTTATATGAATTCACTTGGCGAGGCCAGAAAAATAGGGGCGTCATCAACTTAAATAAAGTTTAGTGAATGAAGATGCGAATAATAAACACGAAATCAAAAGAAAGAATTATTCGTAAACATTCCTAAAAAGAAGTTAAGGACACGCGGCGGCACGCATGGTTGCCTGCGGATAAAACTGAACTGAATATTCAGGCTTTTCAGCGAACACTAACATATGAAAAAGATTGTTTTTAGTTTTAATATGAGATTGTATTAAGAGGAGAGTTATTTACACTTCGACCTTTACATATGTATATTGAGCTTTAGATAGCCTATCACGTAAACTGGGGTTAGTTTTATTTAGTTCCTTGATAAATGCCACTATTTGGGGCAAAGTAATGGGTTGGAATTTTGACCATTGTACAGGTTTTGACAAATCTGAAACTTTTAAGAGTGAGGGAGTCAGATATGAAAAGTATGTGCCTCGATGTTTTCCTCGCTGTCTTGCATAATCTGCAATGGTTCGTATTGAATTTTCGTATTTTTCCCAGTGATCGTTAAATCGGCCATGTTCTGTCATGGTACCATACTGGGATCTTAGTGATTGAACGTCCAAATTGAATATGCTACTCCTTCAAAATGTTTGATGTTCTAACTCAGAGGTTTTCTAATTTATCTGTTCTCAAGCGGCTCTTGGAATCAAAGCTGGGTTTGGTATTGGCGAAGGTACCTATTTTCCTTGTCTATAGTTCTTTTGAAAAGAAATAGCAGTTCCATGTCAGTTTAGAATAGAAACCCGGGTTGGCTAGGGCTGGCAATGCTGATTGGTATCTGAGATTATAAAGATCTTCGTCTTGCATCTCCTTCTGATATATGAATTTCCGCTTGAACAAATGGTTAACGCTTGGTTCGGCCTTCTGTCCAGAGAGAACTTTGTAGTTCGTTTAGATTTGTTTTAGGGCTAGGGTCGCCTGATCGGTTTCGTTGGCCATTGATTTCGAAAGTCCGGTCCGATTTTAATTTGAAATTGCTCAAGGCGTCGTCGTAAGAACAACCTAATTGTTTTGATGCCAGGTATTTTTTTGTGGCCTTCTTTTTTTCTTACCACGCAGCTCTAAACTTGTCAGATCATATATGATGGAGGTTGTGGTCCTGTAATGGTACATAGTGCACGGTGATTGTAGTTAGACGAGCTGAGTTGTCATCCATAGCGTTGTGTTAATTCTAGACAGTAGGACATAAGGGGTCCTTAACCTCCGGGAAATGTTCGTTCGGACCCACCAAAGTGTTCTCGTAGCGATTCAACCCTCTGCACACGTGTCTCACCTTAGATTAAATATTCCTTTATCGAGGTTTTTTCCTCTAGATTCGTTAAATTCAACTAGACAGGGTCACTTGAGTAGGTTGGATTATTCGGCCGTTTAGTAGATGGTTGTCTTCTGATTCCGGAAGAACTCGCGAAAAATCCCATCACTTCTAGGTTTGTTCATTGTGCAATTTAAAAGAATACGATTTCTAATCTATAAAAAGCAATTAAACTTGGGAAGGAAATAATGAACAAAATCCAAAACCTAAACCCTTAATCACCTATAGGGTTTATTTCAGCCAAACCAAGAACAAGGAATTGAACAAATACAAGAGATCGAAGAAATTATTAAAGAAAGATTTAAAATTTTCTCTGACCTGTCATGCGGAAGAAACTGAAGAAATAAATCCAAGAAACGTGATAGGTTGTGATCTGATAAAGGAAAAGTGGTTTAACTGTTCAAACACGGCATACAAAATTTTACCACCAAATTTTTCCACTCTAGTTGCCAAAGCCTTCAGGATCAACTATGTAGAAATAGTATGGACATTTGGGGATACGTTTTGATATCAGCATATGAAAACCACCCAACGAAATAATGTGCCACAGGTTAATATTATTACTGCGAGTATCGAATATGTCGAAATTAATTGAAAGGTTTCTGTTGCGGTAAACTCAACAGGGTCAATAACACATGTTCAGAATACAATATGTAGAACAATCAGTCTGAAATATTTCCAGACACTGATGCAATAATGATTAATTTTTGACATTTTTGTATTTTGTCTATTTTGTCTTTTTGATAAAAACAAAGCAGAATTACAAATAAGTAACAATCGTGCAGTTCCCACTTTGATTATTTAAACCCCACCAGTGGTAATTTAATTAATCAGTATTCAATCAAATCAGACCGGGGGCCTCATTTTTCATTGGCTTTCGAGCCGGACCACAAGCTAGTTGGCTCCCATCCGTGGTAAGCCAACTAAGCTTGTGATCCGGCACACATCCGGCTGACATACAACAACCGTTCGATCTGCCTGCAGTACATTTGAATATCAAATATCTAGGACGCTACGAAAGTCATCAACAATAAAAGCTCCCATATCAAAGAACAAACAACTGGTTCAATTAGTAACAGCCATGGTGAAAACAAAAGCAATGCAAGAGCAATTACAATTATTCATTGAGAATGACAACATTACAGAAGAAAGCAGTCTCATCGCGGGGGAAATAAAAATTGAAGAATTTTTTCAAAAAAAAAAATTGGGAAGGGTACACAACTATTACAGTTCGAATGGAAGTTTACAATGCAAGTATAACCCGAGCAGAACCTAAAGAAAACGAAGAGAATCAAACCTATTATATACCGCATCACGATGTGCTTATAGAAGAATGCAGCCAAACAACAACCGGCAACAATACGAAACAGCAGCTTGCAGCCAAATATCAGTCGGTAAGCAAAGCGCTACTACGTCAAAAATAGCCCCGCCAAGCCAAACAACAATCAGTAAACAAACAAAACAAAGCAGAGTATAAGCCAAACAACAAGCGACACATATAACAGCCAAAGGCAAGATGACTAAGCTACAGATTAAACTGCCACAGGTAGACAAGATTAAAACTTATCGTTGAATAATCTACATCAGCGGTGCTAAGTCTGAATTATTTGAATTTTGTGAAGCCACTACAGTGGTGTATTCTACCACTAACTATATTGCATGTAAAGTCACATGAGAATTCTGCAGTCATAGCGTACCTTTAACTCCTTTAAAAAACAGTAATTTATGGTGGAAGGATTTAGATTTTAATTAAAATGAATTAGAGGTCTCGATGCACTTATGCCAGATATCATTCTTAATGACGTACAGCCGGAGGAGTTAAAAGAAAACTCAATTGTCAATTAAAGTCAACCCATTTTTACTATTATTTCCGCGACATTCAAGTTTCTATAAACCAAAACGCAGAAAAGCAGACTCATATCTTTGTATCCGGTCTTACATAACAATGGAATACTAACAGTGAATGGTCGACTACAAAATTCAAATCTTTCGCATACCAGCTGCAATCCAATTTTCTTGGAAAAACATAGCACGTTGCACGGTGCAAATCAATTGACCTTAGCATATTTAAGGAACAAATACTGGGTTACTGATGGTAAGCGAGCAGAACGAAACCTTATCCAAAAATGTCTAAAATGCTTCTGTCATAAATACCACATGGCGGAATAACTACACTAAATAGGAACATTACCAGCTGCCAGATTACACCCAGGGATAGATTTGCCAAAACAGCAATCGACTAAGGAAGGGGATACAAGTCCTAGCAGGCTACGTACTATATTCATATGTGTGTTAACAATTCCTTATATAAATAGTAAGGTGTCTTACAATGAAATCTTTCATTGCTGCCTACAACCGATCCGTTTCCAGGCGAGTATTGTGTACCGATATTTGCTACAATAATGGAATTTACTTTGTCGAAGCAAACCTAGCTCCGAGACAATAACCACAAAGACAAGTAAAACTTGTAGGAAGTTGCCCACTACAGCAACTTTTTGGCGATAAAATTTGTTAATAGAAGACAACGAGCTATAATTCGAAAGCAATAAGGGTCGTACACGAGTCACACGAGGGTTTGGAGGCGCAATGGGCTCTGTATTAGGGGACATGTTCGGAGTTCTCACTCAAACGAGAGGCTGAAAAATATATGTCCCAGTTTGAGAAAAACGAAAACAACCAATAATTGAACGTTAGAGGCTCGCCATACCTTAATTTGGATTTCGCGGCAGACACCCTCCTACAAGTATTAAAATACAGAATAGTAATCATGTATTTTGGACCTCGAGACTTTTGCAGATTTACCATTCGTTATATCGCCGAAGTCAAAAAAACAATTTTGGAAAAAAATTTCTGTATGTCTATGTGTACAGCCTTAATGTTTGTGCTTTCTCTACAGTCCAGACAGTTTTGTCCGATCGGGATGAAACTTCATAATTAAGATATTTCCATACCATCCCAGTGATTTTTGGCCCACATCGATCCACCAGAAGTGGCAGGTTCCATAGGAGCTTTTTCTTTTTTGTTAATATTTTGATAAGTATGGTATTTACAAGAAAAATGATTATGAACTAAACGATTCTAAATACAATTTGCAGCAATACGGTTCCAAATCAGTTTTTCAAAATTTAAGAGAAATGACGATTTTTATAAAAACCGTTTTCCAATAAAAATTCGGCCCCTGTACGGTCCGGGAAGGCTGTTTAATCGGGATGAAACTTTAAACCTAAAGTAAAAATAATTTTCAGGGAATTTTGATCGAAATCGATCTACCCGAAGTCTCAGTTTCCATAGGAGCTTTTTGTTTTTTGCATGTATTTTGAAAACTAACAGATTCTGAATTAATTTTGCAATCATATCGGTCCAGATCAGTTTTCCAAAATTTAAGCGGAAACCATACGGATTGATTGATCGAGATGAAACTTCATACTTAAGCTTTTTTCATAAATTGGGAGATACAAGTGATTTATGGCCGAGATCGATCGATCGAAAGGGGCAGCGTCCATTGGAGCTTTTTTGTGTTGTGCAAATATTTTGAAAAGTATATAGCAGGCGTGTCCACTAATTTGTTTGAGGGATCCACTTTTTGATATCCAGATTGGTCGCGGTTGATCGCGATCGACCTTATGAACACCTTTCGTATATAGCATTTAATTTTGCAATCATATCGGTCCAGATCAGTTTTCCAAAATTTAAGCGGAAACCATACGGATTGATTGATCGAGATGAAACTTCATACTTAAGCTTTTTTCATAAATTGGGAGATACAAGTGATTTATGGCCGAGATCGATCGATCGAAAGGGGCAGCGTCCATTGGAGCTTTTTTGTGTTGTGCAAATATTTTGAAAAGTATATAGCAGGCGTGTCCACTAATTTGTTTGAGGGATCCACTTTTTGATATCCAGATTGGTCGCGGTTGATCGCGATCGACCTTATGAACACCTTTCGTATATAGCATTTACGAAAAAATTATTAAAATAAAAAGATTTTAAATTAAATTTTAAACAAAATTAGTTCAGATCATATTTTAAATTTTACCGGAAATATGACGTGCTGATAAAAAAATCTTTATTTCACCAAAATCTCTACAGAACAGGCGGATTGTCTATTCGGAATAAAACTTCATACGTAGGAGCTTTTTCAGTTTTTGTTTCGAAGAAAAAATTGTAAAAATTATGTCACTAATGACTTTTTACAGATTTTTCTTCGAGCTTAAAATTATATTTCAAATAGAAATATTTTCACGGTATTATTTTGTGGTTTTTACAGGATCGGACGCAAGGTTTCAGAACACGAAACGACGAGTCTACGTGAGTTACATAATCTCTCAGAATAGCCGAGTCTACGATAGCAACTGATAAACAGCACATTCGGCACTGCATTCTATACAAATTCCAACAAGGAAAAAAAAATACTTCTATAGCACGGGAATAAATTTGTAGTGTTCTTGGTGCCGACGTTGTGTCTTATGAAGCATGTAGTTATTGGTACAAAAGGTTTAGAAGTGGTTGGAAGTTGCGGAATTGCAAGCTCTACTGGATGAAAAGCTTGCAGCTCAGCTAGCAGTCACTCAAACAGCTATTTCAAAGCGTTTGCACCAAGTGGGAAAAATTCAAAAACTTGGAACTGGGTCCGACATGTGTTGACCGAACACTACCTAGGTCAACGTATGAACACGTGCTCTTCACTGTTTGTTCGAGAACAACAAAATGACGTCTTTTGGGAAATTGTGACTGGTAATGAAAAGTATATTTTTTACGAGAATCCCAAACGTAAAAGGACGTGGATAGATCCCGGGTAACCCAGTACCTCGACGCCGAAACAGGACATCCACTTAAAGAAAGTTCTCCTGTGTATCTGGTGGGACATGAAGAGTGTGCTTTATTACGAACTACTGGAAACTGGTCAGACGGTGACTGCAGAACGCTATATCCGACAATTGAACAAACTGAGCGAATAACTTGATCGGAAATGGTCATTAACTGGGCAAGGAAGCAGACAAGTCACACTGCATGACTACGCTCGCCTTCACGTTGTTCCGACTACCATTTCTTCCGGTCAGTGCAGCACGTCTTACAAGTTTCTTTCGCGACGGCATTCGTGTTTTACCTGAGAGATAGGGCAAGGTCATACAAAATGATGGATAATATTCCCAAGATTAAATTCGTTGTTGTCCATTTTTGTAAATAAAATAAATTTACTGAAAAATCTGTAAATTTAATTCGTCAGTCAGTCAACTAATAAAACAAATAAACCGAGAATTCCAGAAATCATACAATCCTATTTGAAAAGCAGATATTTAATTTTTTGATTATTGTTAAGAGTTTCAAAATCGTGGAAAACTTTATTTGAACTTCAACTTTTTGAATTCAAGAGGTTTTCTTCGAAGAATGTAGATTCTTTGATTTAACAAGTTTATTAATTTATTTTTTCAGTACGTGACCCCTGTAACTACATACACAATTTAACTTAAACCAATCTTGCTCTAAATTATTTGTCACCTACACGCAACGAATAATCGAACGAAAATGAATTATTTCTCAAAAATTTATGTTCGCGCGCGCAGCTTTAATTAAATAGACCACAGACCTACCTGTTGTCAAAATATCATTCTCCTTCACCGCAATTAACAAATGTATGTACGAGTACACACGTTACTCTGTTTTGAATAATTCGACAAAAATTTACTTCTGTTTTTGAAATTGTGTAATAAGTATTCATACATGTTGCGCAAGCGACATAGTCTAGTGAAGTGTAGTAAAATAAAAACGAAGAAAGTCGAAATGTCTAAAATGAAAATTATAATTAAATTAAATTTATTTTCATTTTTGTGACATAAACGCCATATGACGATTACATTCATTACAAAATTTAATAATATACGTACGCACATTATTATCGTTATTATTGTTACTATTATATAACCTTAAAAAGGTTATGACCTCAATCAATCTTAGGAAATTCAGCACAAAAAATAAAACGAGAAAATCCATAATATAAATTGTGAAAAATCAGTATGGAGAAAACCCTTCAAACAATATTCCGTTCGATGTGTATGTGCTATGCCATATTAAATCCAAAGCACGCGCACAGAGGGTGCGAAAACGGGGAAAAGCGGAAAACTTCTTTCTAGACAATTAAACAGAAAATCTATAATTTTTTTTTTGTATTCTTCATCAATTCTTAAAGTAACCTTTATCAACATATACGATACGAAGCTGTTTTGGTTCTACTCGCATAATACATAAAAACAGCAGCAACAGAACAAAAAATATACATGTCACATGTATTGGAAAAATTTATAGAGAAAATCGAATAAAAGCAAAAATTATTACACAAGAAAAGTGAAATGTCAACGAAAAATTTTGTATTCTTCTTGGGTAAGAAAATATATAATGAAAGATGAAAATACTAATATAAGATGTAAGACGGGAATCTTAACAAGGGAACACAATGAAATTTATAGCACAATATAACAATCATGTGTAATACATAAAGTGTACAACGTTGAAAGGAAAATGGTATTATGAGAACTGGTTACCGCTTATTTTATTCCTCGGGCCTTAGTTAATACGTATGTATACATCGATGAGATGGAATTAATCTCAAAGTTCTTTATTCCCTTTCTTGTATTTAATCTAAATTCTAAAAATTATCTCGATTTACTGCTGAAGGACATCTAAGCATATTATAGCTAACGGGTGTTTGATCCTTTCGAAATATATAGTAACTGTTGACTGAAATTGTGTACGCCTACATTAAAAACTTTCTAATAATATTTTATCATGTTTTAAGCGTCCAGCACACGCACCCAATATATATTATTAAGAAATTTGAGTTTAGATTAGATTCACGATAGTCCCTAAGAAATTGGTATGTTTATGTATTTATGCAAATTAATTACCAACAATTTGATTTTATAGGGGCCCCATTATATTACTACCCTTTTTCAACGAATCCATTTTCACGTATTTTTGAAGAAGCAAATCTCTGCTTGTTACTTATAAGGTTACTACAACGTCGGCCATTTTCGAATTAATAATTACTATATTTCGCCCTTTGGCTGGTACTAGCAAAGGAAACATTCAAACTGTTGCGCCATATTTTTTTTTACTTTCTATCAGTTTGTCGGCACGCTAAACATGCCTTTATTTGCCCATTTCGAGTTGTTAAGCGTGACCAACCAGCTGATCTGATTCCGGATAAATTTCAGCTAAGTGCAGAGTTTAAAAACGTTCATCTATATTCAGCCAATGTCAAATGGCAAATTCCTCAGTAGGGGCCACATTTCCCAGAATCCAATTAATGTGAAATTCTGTGAATTTTTTAGTCGTTCCATAAAGTTTAACGATTTTTTTTAAAGCTTAACGCTGCTGTAGATATTTATTGATAAAGATGCGAATGTTAACTGAACTCATTTTGAAACACTAGGTGGTAGCATCCGTTACATACACTGTGTTTCATTTAAAACGAAACATCCTGCATAACTTCCAAAATATATAGTTTTGCAAATAATGACATCCCAACTTAATTTTGGAGGAAGACAAATTTTGACATTACAATCATAAGCGTAGATTTGCCTTCTTTAGCTCTAGAGGTGGAACTACAGGGTGGCTGACACGAAGTGTCAAAACAAAACGCCACAGAATTTTTATTTTTTGATGAATTTTATTGAATCAAAGTAAAAAATGTTCACAAATATTAAAATTTTCGAATCGCATTAGCAGTTTTCGATTTGGCCACTCTTAGCCGCAATTATGGCCTTCAAACGGCCGACAAAGCTATTGCATGCAGCACGAAAGTGGCTCTTTGGTATTTTGGCCCATTCCCGGCGAAGTGCTTACTTGAGATGATCGACACTTTGGTATTTGTCCCAACCTTGCTCTTGTAAATACCCCAAACCGAGAAATCTAGCAAATTTGCATCCGGTGAATTTGTTGGCCATTGGGCAGTGGAAATGAGCTGCGGAACGTTGTTTCTCAGCCAATCTTGATTGACGCGCGTTTTATGACTCGGCGCCGAGTCTTGTTGAAATGTCCAGGCTCTGCGGCCGAAATGTTTTTGTGGCCAAGGCCTCAACGCTCCCTCCAACACATGCTCAGCGGTGAACGGCTTTCGGCAGTTACGGCGGCCCAAACCATCACCGTCGGCGGCACTTGGTTTCGAGTGGCAATCCGTTGGTCCAAATTTTTAGTAGAACGGTCGGGCAAGTAAATCCGGTCATTTTGGTTGTTCACATATTGCTCAATAACGAACGGTGACTCATCGGAGAAAACCAAATTCGGCAAATCGCCACTTTCGTGCAGGCGTAACAACTCCTTTGCTCTTTCTTTTTTTTTGAGCATCGGTGAGACCATGCATTTTATGGAATTTCAAGGCCTTTAGTCCATGATGATCTTTCAATATGTGCTGCATCCGTTCGAGCGAAATGTTCGCCTCACGAACCATTTTTCTGCCGCTACGGCGCGGATTCCGAGCCAATTTGGCCTTTACCTTCCGAATGATATCCGGCGATGTTGCAGTGCGTTTCGGTCCACCACCATGGCGTTTTGCAATGCTGCCAGTATCGTTATAACGATTTATGGTGCATTACACAAACATTTTATTCACATGCAGATGTTTTAACTGGTTAACAATCTCGGGCTGTGGTTTTCCAGCCAAATATAGAGCAATCACACTATTAAGCTAGAATTCCATTGCGGATAACTTTTTTTCTGATTATTTCCCACTAAAATGCTTTTGTACGCATGTAAACAATGGAATGAGCTGTCATTATTGTAAATTTGAGCGCTCTGTCATCACTGGTTTGACAGAAATGACAGTCTGAAGTTCGCAACACTTCGTGTCAGTCACCCGGTAATATTTTTAAATACCATTGAGGGTCATGTGAAATATCATTTGAAAGGTATTTAAATTCTCCGTAAACTGGATGAACGTTGTAAAATAACTAGGGAACATTGAATAGAATTTGGCGAAAGTTGAAGGCTAACTTTTTAAGCATTAACAATAAAGTAATTCTCAATGTTTTAATTTTAAAATTTTTCTATTTTCTCGTTTTAATTGAAACGGTTACTCGTATAAGAAAAACACATACGTACACCCGCAGGACTACGTTTCAAATGAAATTTCACACGATTTCAGTGCATTTTGAAAAATGTTAGTCCAATCTCTGAAGCTGAATGGGACAATCTTCGCTTATGATTAAAAAATTAGCCCTCTGCTCTGTTTTTGCTTTAGAATTATTTGAATCACCACTAGTGAGTGCCAAATAATCAGAGAACTATATACTGTTGTTGATTGTATTTAATTCTGCGTTATTTCGGTGTCGGGTTTCTGAAAATATTTCAGAATGATTATTCTGCATATTGTACCCCGAACATGTGTTGTTGATTCTGTGGAGCTCTCCCAACAATAATTTGAATGTATAAAAATGTTCTGTTTTTTTTCGCAAAATTAAATATTTCGAAGGTTATTCAGGAGGTTTCGTTTTAAATGGAGCACTCTGTATTTTCCATGGCGGAGTTCATTCGCGGGAATTTTTCTTCTTGCAATGCTTAGGATGAACATGAAGTCAATCACCTTTAAAAGTTTAAGGGGTCAGATTGTACTTTTGAAACCGATCTGGTTCTGTGTTTGTAGATGATTATTGGCAAGTGAAGCAGCTTCAATTGTTCTGCATTGCAATTTATCGCAGGGTGGAGTTCATAAACTAGATATATTGCCACTACCTTAATTGTTCTTGATGTCGTACTTCATGTTGGGAGAAAATTAGTTTGCGATATTTGAATAGCAAAATAGCCTCTAATTTAGCCTAGTGTCTAGTACGCAGCTGAAGTGAAATTAAATTTTACATATAAAAATGAAAAGCGAAAACTAAAATTCATGGCTGAATGTTATTTTGCGGTACACAGTTTCGCTAGTGAAATTGGTATTTTTCGTATTAGAATGTCTCAGTTTAACTCTACAAATTTTCCTAAGCTAATTTTTTGACATTTCATCAATTATTTTTATTTGTTGTTAAACAAAGTAACATAAAAAATATGTTGACCACACCAACTAATTTTTCTTAATTTAATTAAGTTAAAAAATAATGCGGCTTAAGATTTTCAAAATAATTTGATTAGAATTTAGGGCAACATGCCACTAAGTCGTGAATTTTGTATTGGTATACAGAAAATCGCCTAATTGCAATGTGTCAAAATGTATCTAAAAAATTACATTTGGCTTGTTTGGAGGTACAAGGGCGGAATGAGAAATCTGGTAAAAATGAAACATGGAATAATATTTTCGGCAAAAAAATTTTTTTACCTCGATACACTTAGTTCAACGTTTTTCCAATTTTTCGATCCCTTCCGAATAATACGATTTCTCCAACCCTTCAAAATAGGCGTTTGTTGCATCGTGCTAAGTCTGGATAATATGTCGGATGTGGAAGTAATTCGAAGCGTAATTCATGGATTTTGGCCATGGCAATTACACACGTGTACACTCGTGCATTGTCTTGATGGAAGAGAACTTTTTTCTTCACTACATTAAATGCGGTCGTTTTTCTTTCAAAACGTCGTTGAAACGGTCCAATAAGTTATAGTAATGTTCGCCGTTGACTGTTCTCCCCTTTTCAAGGTAATCGATGTGGATTATGCCGCGTGTATCCAAAAAACCTTTGGCCATGTCGTTGTTGGCCGATAAAACCGCCTTAGACTTCTTCGGCGCAGACTCGCCAGTAGAAATCCGCCGTCCTTTGGTCTCCGGTGTATAGTGACGGCTCCATGTTTCATCCACAGTTATGAAACGACACAGAAATTCCTTTTTATTTCGCTTGAACATTGCCAAACCTGCCTCTAAAGTTGTCACACGTGCGCGTTTTCTTCGATTGTAAGTAAACGCAGAACCCAACGCGCGGATAGCTTTTTCATATTCAAATGTGCGTGTAATATATTGCGCACACGTCCATCTGAGTTACCTAATATCTCAGCTATCTTGCGCACTTTCACTCTGCGGGCTTGCAATACCGTATCATAAATTTTGTCAACCATTTTTGGTGTGGTGACTTCATTTGGGCGTCCTGAACGTTCGGCATCAGTTGGGCATGTACGACCACAACGAAAATCAGTAAACCACTTGTGAATCATTTTAATCGATGGTGAAGAGTCCCCATAATATTTATCAAGCTGTATTAACACACGAAATTCACTTTTTTCCATGTTTGCAAAAAAAAAATGGGTTGTCTGTTTTCAATGGCTGTCAAAACTGAACTAAATGGCGGATCTGTCTGAAAATTTTAATTTGGTCTAGTAACAGATGGTATTCACACATGCCATTTGGGATTTGCGATTGTGGTGCCCTCTGTTGTAATTTTATCAGACTTCTCACTACGCCCTCGCATCTGTCATCATTCCAATAACATTTGGTAGAATATGAGCGTTGATAATCGCGTTAAAGGACGACACAAATAAAACAATTTTATGGTGCTGTTTCTGGATTGAGTTTCGTTAATAGTGTATGCAACTTTTGTAATGTGCATTGAGCACAATGAGTATTGAAAGCGCCCTCAATGCTCATTAAATTGAGGGCGTTTTCAATACTCACAAATCTTTAAATGTGAATTTGTTCCTAGTTTTAACAGCAGTTTATTTTCCCTTAATTTCGGTCCCCCTTCGGGGCACAGATAAGAATACATAGACATTTTAGTGGGACACTTTTATTTGCTTCTTATTGTCGAATAAATGACATAGAACAAATGTTTTTGTGGAGATCTAGAGCTTGTTTCATTTCCACCATTTAGATATGGCTGCGAACAGAATATTGATGAAAGCAAAATTTTATTCGCAATCTTTATCTCTGTATCTATCCTGATACCTTTCTGTTAGTTTGTATTCCACTTTTATAATTATTGAAAGTTGAAAGACACTAAGATTTTTTTATTAATTTTACGGAAACCTTTTTCTGTGAGGGTTGTACATTTCTACCGTTGATTCTTTTGTGGCTACTGTATAATCCGGTATGCAACTGCATGTCGTCATGAGTAAAACAATAAAGTTGCATTACCTGACGTTTCGGAACTTTTAATGACTAGTCTCAATTGCGTCCAAAATTCTAAACGCCAAACTTAATGAACATCGATCAGAATTTGTTCTTTCATTTTGTATAACACGTATATTATCAACTTCGTCATCTGTCATAATATAAATGCATAATCTTCTTAGTTTTGATTTTATGTTTGGCCCTTTCAGGTACCTCATTTATACTTATCCTACCATACAAGCAATGTTTTGCTGAGATAAACCTTTAAGCAAAATTACAATTTTAAATTAGTTGATATCCAGAGTAATATACAAACATACAAATTTAAAACCAAAACTGAAAAAGAAAACAATAATTTGGTATTACGTTTCGTAGCGTAGGTGAAAAACGGTGAAAGTAAGTGATGCTGCGATATGTGGTGCGTGGAGTCTTAAATATCTCGCCACTAACCTCGAGCCCTTATTGGATAGTTTGGATAATCCCGAAACTAAAAATAACAAAGAGCCGCGGGCATTAAAATAAAATCTTTCTAACAAATCAAAACAGGAGAGAGAGAGTTAGGGAGAGAGAGAGAGAGAGCACATCCGATTACAATAAGGAATATAAATATAATTCGACATGCACAAAGCATGCGACGCGCTTTTTCAAGTGCCACCGAAACTTAATTGTAGTATCCCTCGAAGATGAGTGATCTACTTAACTCCTCCAAGACGGTAAATTCCTTCTTCGTGGAACTGATACTCTCACCAAATCAGTCATTAGGACTGATACCCCTATTATGGATCTCACTTATTCGTCATCGAGTGACGTCACCGTAATTCAATTTTGGTATTATTACCTTATTATGGTTTCTTACTTTCGAGTCGCCAAGCACTTTGAACTCACTCACATGAGGATTTCGAAATCACCACATAAAACTGTATTATACATCAAACATCAAATGATTTATTATTAATGGCACGGCAACTCATCATTTTATTGATTTGAACTTATTTATATTTACAAACAAATCAAACAATATAAGTTTAAGTTTAGCATCCCCTAACATAAAATTAATCGGATTACGAAAACCATTCGATACATTTCTTCCTGGTCCCTAGGCGATTGTAAAATAAACGGACTTCAGGTTTTTCAATATTACACAAAAAATATTTCCTAATACATTTATTGAAGACATAGAAAAATATAAAAATATTTACTAAAATTAAACGTCGTACTAGTCTCCTCATTGTATTTGTTTTTTAGGGTGAGAAATGTGTTAGCGAGGCATATGTCATCTGCTTAATCCAGATCATTAAGCTTTTGCGATAATACTCACTAGATGCCGTTGAGGGACGCACTATCTAATTTTCTCATGACGCAGTCTAATTCTACTAGAGCCTGAAGTGGCGAGAGTATGCGTATCCTTGTCTTACTCCTTGGCTGTTAAAGTATGATTCACTTTGCTTGTCTTTGTATTGAACTCGATTACCTGCATCCTTGTACCTATTGTATAAGCTCGATTAATTTCTTTGGGATGTCTTTTTCACAAAGCGTCTTCAATATTGCGTTCTTGTTGCGTTCAAAACCTACGTAGAGTAGCTAGAGTGGTGAATTCCTTTCGTTAGATATATGATCGGTGCAACCAGCTGAAGCCATCTTGATCCTTTCTTAGTTTAGAGTTGATTGTCGGTGAAATTCTATCCAAGATGATCATTCTGTTATTACTGGTGTTAGAGCTCTTGCAATTGTGGAAATGTCTTCTTTGAATATTTCGTTGTTAGCACCAGTTGATAATTCGAAGATTTGCGTATTGTTGGTGATTTTCCCCGAAATATTCCTTATATCCCGTCAATCGTTATAAGCTTCGTCGATTTGTTTCCACTGTTGCCCTACACTGATGGGGACGGCATCTTTTAATCTGTCAGTGTTAAATTTGTTCTGATTTTGCCTTGATGCGTTTTACAGCGGTAGTCTTAATTTGGAACTGTGATATTACCAGTTGGTGGTCACTGTGAATGTCTGCACCTCTCATTGCTCTAACTATCTTATAATGACTAAAGAAATTGATCAAAACCTGATCTATCTATTTTTGTTTGGAAATCTACTCTACAAATAGCTGGTTTGTGACGCAAAAGTCTAACGCTTGGCCAATTACGGTTGTCAGGTCGATATTATCTGTTCAATCTGTGTCAATTTTTGCGTTGAAATCTCCTTGTATTATTTTGATATTATTTTTGGAATCTTGCTGCGATATTCTGCTTTCCTTTGCTTGTGTTTATTCCAACACTGTGTGTCCATTTCACTTCACTGAGGCCGAGCATTTCGATGCTTCTGTTACAGTTGTGATGTTCCAACTTACAATTCGTGTTCGAGTACGTTAGCAGAGAGTTTTTATTTGTGATTGCTGGTTTGTTTTATTTCTTCTAGTGTTCGTTTCTGTAATCATTACGATTTCGGTTTAATGAATTTTTGTTTCATTGAATCCTGGCCAGATCTCAGGATGGCTGATTAAGAGATACTGGTGCGAGGGGCGAGAGATTTTGTTCTTCTTTTATGATGTTCCCAAGTAATCACTTAAATTTGCAATAACCAAACAATGGCTGCTTGACTTTGGTGATGAAGTTGTCGTCTATCTCGCAGATATAGACATATGCCACTCGCTCCTACATACAATTTTAATTACTTAACTAATTTGTTTATTTTCTTCTTTTCTTTTCAGGTAAGTTCTGTTCTCTCTAAAAAACGTAATCGTAAGTTTTAAATGGACGCGAAGTTATCTCATAATAAAAATTGGATAAAATCGATGACTGGGTGGATAAACTCAAATGCCTAAAACAAGAGACATATACAGTGCTGTTCAAAATAATAGCACACTGAATAGTCTCCCGAAAGATGTTAACTAATTTTAAGACTATCAAACAAATTTTATTAGTATGGTATATTAATTCAAAAATTAGGAAATCCAATGGAATAAATTAACTTAAATTCAATTTTTAACAAAACATTATCGAGAATTACAAATAACAAATAATTATTTCATTACAATAGCAAATCACACGTAAGCCCCTAAATCAATGTTTTCCGTCTTATAATTTCAAACAACCACATTTGTTTTTAATATTTAGTTGTCTAACTTTTTCTTTTAAGCACTTCATTGCACCGATGGTCCATAGACTCGACTAGTTTCTGGCACTTCGTAACTGTTATATTCCCATGCGCTTTGCACCCCTTTTCAAAGTTCGTCCTTATTTTGTAATTTTTTGCAGCTTATCGACCTTTTGATTTCATTCCACAAATTTTCTAAAGGATTTAAATCCGGTGATTGAACTGGCCACGCCAATACTTTGGCATTGTGCTGGGTAAACCACGTTTTAGCTTTTTGACGTGCCTTTGGGATCGTTATCCTGCTGAAATATCCATCTAACAGGCATAACGTTTTCAGCATAGTTGATCATAATGTCACTCAAAATTTTAACGTAGACATCAGCGGTCATTTTGTCTTTAACCCAGAAAAGAAGACCCGGTTCATACCATGAGAAAGCTCTGTCGTGACAGACTGATGCATGGTGGACGTCTGACATAATATCGACCATTAGAACCAGCAAAATAATTTAGTTTAATCGGACCATACAATTTTTTCCGTTTTTCTGAGTCCGTCAAGATGTTCCCTTGCAAAATTCCTAGCTTTTATATTTTTCTTCGTCAAACAGGGCACTTTTTGAGCTGCGCAGCTGGCTGCCAAAAGTCGTCGCCGAATAGTTACTGTCGAACAGTCAATCGTTAAATCATTTTTTATTTCTTTAGATGTCTTAAATGGATTTTTCTCTTTATTCTAATGATCATCGTATCGTCTCTTTCGGAAGTTTTTCGAGGACGACTCCGAGTTTCTTCAAAATATTTTGGTTTCAACGCATTTCAGCAATTCGGGTTATCGGTTTGCCTTCATTTTTTAAACGAGTTGCAATTTCTCGTGTATGGTTATTATAGGGTTTTCCAATAAGAGTGATATGATTTCTTTAAAAAAAATTGTTGCACTTGCGGTGTGGCACGTAGCCCCGTCTTGTTGGAATCAAATGTTATCAACTTTTTCGGCCATAAAAAGTTGGCTATCATCGATCTATACCGGTCTTCATTGACAGTAACGGTGTTACCAGCTTCATTTCGAAACAAATACAGACCGATGATTTCACCAGACCAAAAACCACACCAACCACGGTCAATTTAGTATTACTGAAATATTATTACTATTATTATATTTTTTTCAATAATTTTTTGAAATATTATTGTGTGACCTAGCTCAACTTAAATAATTTAATGTTTTTCTAAAATTAAATATTTGATGCGACCTGCTCAAACAGTTAATTAATATTAATTTTCTATTATTTTGAACAACAAAAAAACATTTTATTATTTAAAGTGATTTCCTTTAATATGTGAATATAGTTGGGGTTCCTCGATTATGAATATTTTAACATTGGGCGTATCCAGCACGTTGAGATCTCACAAGAAAAATGTAGACCTCACACATCTCATGTGCTGGATGCAAAGTTTCTTACTAAAAATGTGAAACGGGTTAAACTTTAGCTACTGCTAAAGTTAACCCAGTTTCATAGATTTTTGCCGCTACCTGTATTCATCCCCAGCGGCATTAACCCGTAGCTCAGTCGGGAGAGGTTAATCGGTCGTGGGGATGGGGATGCACCGGTAACGGCCTAGATAACCGCATCAAAAAAACAAACATACAAAAAAAGAAAAAGTGGGGTATCGGACCCCGAAGGAGTGGGTTAGCCTACCAGCCCATCGCTTGGGCAAAACTGACCGTGGTTGTATAGGTAAAATGTTTATCGAAACATTTTACCCTAATCTACCTAATCTTAATAAAAACTATTTGGCCCATAGGCCCTAAATAAAAAAAAATAATGTTAATAAAGTTGATAGTGGTATGCTATCGAGGTCTGTGAAAAGAAAAGAGCCGCTTAGCGTCAACAATTTCTTTTTCACAAGCTGTCGGCAGCAACCCACTATCGTTATTTAGTTTGTTAGTAACGCCAAAAACAAACACGTCAACAAATTGACTCCAAGTAATGTCTCCAAACAAAAAAAAACCAAGAAAAACCAAAAAAAATTAAACACTCAAAGTTAAATTTATTAACACTATTTTATTGTTAAAACTAAAAAAAATGAGAAAACTCAACAAAAAAATTATTTGAACACTCACAACTTAAATCTACTTAACAAATTAAAAATTAACACCAAAAAAAGTTTCCTGACCATACGTTGGTCTATTTAAAACTCACTCTTAAACAAAATTCTATGACCACCGGTTGGTCTATCTAAAAACTGACTGTCCCAAAAAGCAAGAAAAAATATCGTACCTATTTAGAGTTTCATAGGAAATTTTATGCGATCTCATCACAAAAATTCCTATGAAAATTGTACAGCAACGTGACATCGATTTTGCTGACTCGATCCACGCGCAAGTATTTTTTTTCTTCAATCCATCCGTTGAGGAAGTTCGAACAACAACAACCACAATGCTTTTCAATATTTGCATCGGTCATTGTCATTCACCTAATAAATAGATCAAGTACATTTATTATGTACATAGGCAACGTAATCAAATTACGTTGATGTACATATCTGCGTTTACTTAACTGTGGCACATATGAAAAATTCTAAAGTGAATGAATCATATGATACCACTATAAATAAAGGCAAAGAAGAAATGTAGAAGGCCGGCATGACGTTTGCTTGAATGGAATGTAGTTGAAGATATTATCTTCGAGGTCATGCCGATGAGGAAAGAGATTTTGTTGGGATGGGTTGATAACGGAATTAGGTTTAGTTCCGTTACAAATGTAAAGATCTTACCGTTTTTGTGAGGCGATTTTTTTATGTCTACATTTGGTGGTTGGCCAGATTTTTTTGGATTGAATCTTTACTATGTTTTGACACAACATAATTTGGGTTTGTGAGAAGAACATTATAATTTATATTTGTCAGCGATTAAAGAAAATCGAAATTAACTTTAAATGGATACAAATAATTTCGAAGTTATATGTTTTTGAAGGAAGATTTAATCGATACAGTGAATTTATCCACACAAACACCGCTAGGATTAAATTTTGCCGGTACATCTCACGGACCAACACAAAATTTAGAATACGACGTAAAATGGATGCATTATAATATTAGACTATTAATTGCAGAATATGCCGCAAGAAAGGACAAATTTAGAAATTAAAAAATTAAAAAAAATGTTTTGTGGAAGAAATACAATTAAAATTTGTAAATATCGGTATAGAAATCGACGTGGGCGAAATAAATAAAAAATTCGCCAAATTGAAAAAAACCTTTTTAAAAATTACTCAAAAACTGGTCGTAGAAGGTCCGACCAATATTGGGAGTATTATGACAATTTTGAGCGCATCTTTAGAGATAATAAAACAGTAAATTTACCGGTTAATTTAGAGGCCAGCATTTTGGAGCCAACTACTCCAGAACCAGATTCTGAAGTTATTAGCAACGAAAATACTAATTCAATTTCTAGTTTGTCTAGCTGCGGAAGAGTAAGTGAGGTCCGAAAATACCGGCAGGAAATAATTCAATCAATTGAGGAATCAACAAAAGCAGTAACAGAAAGTAATAATATTCAAACGCAATCACATTTTTAGTTGCAAAATTTATATTGTTAGAGTCAATATATTTTAGTCGCCTAAATTTGCCATTAATTGCTCGAATGCTCTTTCAATAACCGATCGGATAGAACTAAGTTTCGTATTATAGATGCTCTGCGGTTTTGTTAGATGTCCGTTATCTCTAAAGGGGGGGTTATTAAATAATTACACGTACCGTAAGCAGAATCACCCATCAAATGGAATTCTGGCTTTATGGGTGGATTTTCGGTTTCCAACAATTTATAAATTGGATAGCTTTTAACTACCTTTGTGTCATACACTCTGCCTGGCATTCCAACAAACACATCCCTAAAAACCATGGTGTGGTCACAAATACCTTTATAAACTTCAGTTTGTACCAAATATAATTGATAAAATTGATAAAACTTACCCTGTAATATGATCGAGGGAACCCTTTTCGATTATAAAATCGATTGGGTTATTCTTAGGTTGCTTTATGCTGCTTGCTATACGGCAACCATCGATAGCACCAACTATACCGAGGATACAATATGTTGGTAAGGGACAATTGTCCTAGAAGTTAAATATACTACTGTGGGCAGAAAGTAGTAAGACTTTTTAATTTAAATTTCGCGCGGAAAACCATTCGTCGAAATATTTTTTTTTCTATGTTGGTATGACTGTCAGTGACATCTGTGCCAAATGTCACGTCAAAATAATCATTAGTGTTAGTATACGCTTGTCTTTCTGAAGTACAAAAAGTGCATTCCGCGATTTTTACAATGAGTGAAATTATTCAACAAAGAAGTTCCATTAAATTTTGTGTGCGGAATCAATTTTGTGGTGCCGAAACGTTCAGAATGTTGCAAAAGGCCTTCGGTGATAATTGTATGTCGCGAGCAAGTGTTTTTGATTGGTATAAATTGTTCAAAGAGGGTCGAGAACGTGTTGACGACGATCACGTCTAGGACGGCCATCAACATCAACTGATGATCAACACGTTAATAAAATCAAGGAATTGGTGCTCGAGAATCGACGATTAACAGTCAGAGACCTTACTGGCATCGTTGAAATATCGGAAGGATCAGTGAAAACCAATTTGAAAAATCATTTGGGCCTAAGAAAAGTGAACGCACGATTGGTTCCAAAATCACTCAACTTTTTGGTAAAACAGCGTCGCGTTGACGTCTGTGAAACAATGCTTTCCGACTACCACGACGTCATGAAACGTATTATAACTGGCGATGAGTCTTGGATCTATGCTTACGTCCCGGCAACAGACGATCAATCGGCCGAATATCGTGCCAAAGGTGAGCCGAAGCCGAAAAAACCACGTCAAAGCAAGTCAAAAATCAAAGTGATGTTGACAGTTTTCTTCGATTATCGAGATGTGGTGCACTCCGAATTTCTTCCGACCGGCCAAAATGTCAACAAGGAATATTATTTGAGTGTTATGCGTCGTTTGCGCGAAGCTATTCGTGAAAAGAGGCCGGAATTTTGGGTCGACAACTCTTGGTTTTTGCACCAGGATATAGTGCACCCATACTGCATTGGTTTTACGTGATTTTTTCGCCAAAAATTCCACCCATATCGTTCCGCAATCACCGTATTCGCCTCATTTAGCGCCGTGTGACTTCTGGCTGTTCAGCAAACTCAAACGACCGCTCCGGGGAAACCGTTTTGAGTCAATTGAAGACATTAAACGTGAATCGCTACGCGCATTGGAGGCTATTCCGGAAATTGACTTTAACAACTGTTTTGAGGATTGGAAAAAACGTTGGCACAAGTGTATTGAGGCCGGGGGGAAATAAAGAATTTTAAAATTATGAATAAAGTCTTACTGTTTTTTTCCCACAGTATTAAATTACAAACCTCGAAACATGTTCTCGACATACGAAACATAGATTTAAATTCGTCCAAACTGTACTTTTGTATTGTTTCTTCAAAATAATTTTCGTTCGGAACTGGAGTTTCATTTAAACCGTCCTTTTCCTCTTCGGTTAATTTACATAAAACCGATATAATCGTTGGTATAGTTCCAAAACAAAAATTATCAGCTTAGACGAGTTTTCACGTCTAACAAAATATTTTTGATTAGCTTATCTATTTTTGGCTCACAATTATCAATCCCTCGTAAACTCAACAATTTTCTCGATTTTCAAACAAAGATTAGTTAAGACACAAACCCAACTTTAAATGATGCATGTGGAGTTAGACCTAACCAGTATAGAACTAACTTTAGGATTAGTTTCGCACAAACTTCACACGCTTGTATACGCGTGTGAAGTTAGACCTAACTTAATCCTACCCAACAAAAACAAACGAATATTTGTATGTATTGGTTAAAAAGTAAAACAAGAATGTCATTTAGGCGAAATATTGAATTTGTGAACTAATTCCAATTGCAATTTATAATAAATAATTATAGGTTCAACATTAATCAACAAGAATTTAATATTTTCTTATGAAATTTAATATCTCGAGACCTAATATGTTTATCAAGAATGTTATTATGTTTTTCTGATAAGCCTAGATTAGGACTATATATATTCCACGCCATTTGAAAAGCTAATAATTTTTGCGCGATCAAATTGATTTTTTGCTAGTTTTCTAAAATTTTCGAGTTACGAGAAGTTAGGATTTTCTTAAGAAATTTAATATCTCGAGACCTAATATGTTTATCAAGAATGCTATTATGTTTTTCTGGTAGGTCTAGATTAGGACTATCTATATTCCACGCCATTTGAAAAACTAATAATTTTTGCGCGATCAAATTTATTTTTTGCTAGTTTTCTAGAATTTTCGATTTTCGAGAAGTTAGGATTTTCTTAAGAAATTTAATATCTCGAGACCTAATATGTTTATCAAGAATGCTATTATGTTTTTCTGATAGGTCTAGATTAGGACTATCTATATTCCACGCCGTTTGAAAAGCTAATAATTATTGCGCGATCAAATTGATTTTTTGCTAGTTTTCTAGAATTTTCGAGAAGTTAGGATTTTCTTAAGAAATTTAATATCTCGAGACCTAATATATTTATCAAGAATGTTATTATGTTTATCTGATAAGCCTAGATTAGGACTATATATATTCCACGCCATTTGAAAAGCTAATAATTTTTGCGCGATCAAATTGATTTTTTGCTAGTTTTCTAAAATTTTCGAGTTACGAGAAGTTAGGATTTTCTTAAGAAATTTAATATCTCGAGACCTAATATGTTTATCAAGAATGCTATTATGTTTTTCTGGTAGGTCTAGATTAGGACTATCTATATTCCACGCCATTTGAAAAACTAATAATTTTTGCGCGATCAAATTTATTTTTTGCTAGTCTTTACTAAACTGCGATGTTAGGATTTTTTTAAGAAATTGAATATCTCGGGACCTAATATGTTTATCAAGAATGTTATTATGTTTATCTGATAGGCCTAGATTAGGACTATCTATATTCCACGCCATTTGAAAAGCTAATAATTTTTGCGCGATCAAATTGATTTGTTGCTAGTTTTCTAGAATTTTCGAGTTTCGAGAAGTTAGGATTTTCTTAAGAAAT
Organism: Nephrotoma guestfalica; assembly: GCA_963691935.1. Classification (NCBI taxonomy): domain Eukaryota; kingdom Metazoa; phylum Arthropoda; class Insecta; order Diptera; family Tipulidae; genus Nephrotoma; species Nephrotoma guestfalica. Next base: position 195,621,791 of record OY829914.1, on the reverse strand, counting down.
TGAATATCTCGAGACCTAATATGTTGAAAAACTTTTTAATTTCATATGGTGAAAACTATCCGAAAATATCGAAAATTTTAATATTTTCTCATAAATAACGGGAAATTGCGTCCAATTTTTTTTTTCATTTTTTAAAATAGTATATAATGGCCCGAATATTTTTAGTAGTGCATAGTGTACAATCATCCTTTTCGTTGATTTTTTTGACAGTTTCTCGTAAAATAATTTTTCGTGTGTTAACTAAGCGTGTTAATTATTTTATAATAAAATTTCTTCAGTGCGTTCAAAACTTTACCAAACCAAAAATTTTGTGTTCAAATTATTTGCCTACGGCAGATTAGTTAAGACAGAAACCCAACTTTAAATGTAGATTTTTCATCCAGCACATGTAGATCGTGTACAAGTGAGACTAGTCTACATTTTAGTAAATCTAACACGTAGATCTCAACGTGCTGGATACGCCCATTGCAAACTTGCAAAATATACCTACATAACTTGGGACTCAGCGCCTGTCTTGACTCTGCGGCATCTACTCGTATTAGTATTTTCAGGAGTTAATACTCTCTTATACATTTACAGCATGTTTATCTTCTACAAGTTCAAATCAGTGTTTGGGTTATACTTCTTTCAAACCCGCGATATGCGATATATTGTACTTGCAGCAATTTTATCAACTTGTAGTTGGGTGGCGCCTGTATGTCTTTTATAAAAAAGATCATATTTTAGTTGAAGAATTTATAGGAAGTGGAAGCCTTCCCGTTTGTTAGACTTCCCAATGTTCCGTAGTCCAACACTGACATATGAGTATAGCCAAGTGAAGCCATCATAGTGATAGACGTTACATCATCCAAAAATGAACCTTCGAACCAACTTCTCAAAATTAAAATCATAAACAACAAAGCTTTGCGTGAGTTCATGGACCGACTCACTCAAAGCTTTGTCCAAGTCGTTACTAGAATCCTAGCGAATATGTAATTGCCTTACTATTCTTACATTTTGAACCTCTGCAAGGTTAATTATTGTCCTTTATTACCAAGTCGTTATCCGCATCTGCTGGGGTTCAGTCACCGATCACTTCACGATATCAGCATGGATATATTTAACTCTCAATTGCATTATTCACAAGTGACATTTGTCATCTCCAACTTCTACCTCGGCCTAGCTTCCTCATGGGATTCTCACTCCAAGCTTCGATTAAAATTGAGTTACCACCAAACGATGTTGCCTGACTTACTGTCCGAGTTTAAATTTTATAGTTCTACGTTATCCATGCTGTATCACATTCCTATCTATGTCCGAATTTCCTACTCCGCAGTAACAAACGTGAGGGAAACATTTACTTAAAATCTTAACAACTAAATGGATCCACATTTTCATCCAACTGTTGTTTTCTAAAATATCGCTACAAATTATAACAATCCATTTGTTAAGGGCACTTCTTCTTCCTTTTTTGTAAAATAAACAAATTCTCAATCTATATAAATACGCAAAATATTGATTACATGGAGAAACGAAGTCTTATATATTTCATTTTAAGGCACAACAAGCAACAACCAATTTACATAATAATCCCACCAATAATAAAATGTTGACGTCAAAAGGCTCGCGTCTAATTTAAAACTTCCTTCTCGGAATAATTTGTTGTTGTTGTTGGTTTTTTTCTTACCGTGTTGTTTTTGTAATGCCATTTAAAAAATGAGTTCAACAGAAGAATACAAATTCTAAAAATACGTCAAGCATTACAGCAATATAGATTGATGATGACCGGAGCGATAACCCTTTTATTAGCGTATAGCGTTTATAGTAAATTAATTATGAATATATAGAGACACAACTTCGTGATATATGGCGTGTAAATGTCATCAAATACGCTTCACTTACTTTCATTTTCGAATAGACAATAAACTAGTTCATGATCACGATACAGGTATAATTGATGAGAATTACATGCGCTATTTAATGCGGGAAGAAGGACGGAATTAAAATTAAAATGGGTTAATAAACGGGAAAAGAAACCGATTAATTTATTTAGTTAGTATTATAAGCAATATACATACGAACCCTAACCTTATGTATCCAATTCATTTCAAACTCGATACACAACGATAAATCGGAAAAGTATTGAAGTCGAGCGTGTTTTTGATATACGTATAGAGGGGTTTGAGGCGTATGGAGGAGACACACCCCCGAAATCGATATTTAATGTGTATATATAAATAAAATTTTCACTACATTTTCTTTAACCCTAAATCAATTTATTTCATTTTTTATTTTTTTTTATTATTCGTTTATTTATTAATAAATTCATTTTTATCGACAAAAACAACAAAACGTACGAAACATTTTTTCGATTTGCTTTTCGAA